>OY283143.1:58259151-59729388 GCA_958299785.1 Medicago lupulina
TAAATAAGATCAGAGAATACTATCTTAAGTATCTCATTGAATGTATCTTATTCATTTTTTCCACTTTATTTTTTGCACTATTTGCTTCTATTGGTTCTAGGTTAGTCTAACTATTATATACAGTTATTGAAAACCAGAAAACCAAAATGAGAATTTTCATGATTTTTACATTTTGCAAAGAACCATACTTTTGGCAAAGGGGTGTTCCAAAAAAATAATCTTCATTATGGGTCACCACTTTTTATTATTGTCCTTTTTTCCCTTAAAAAGACTACCTTATACTTCCTTCCTTTGACTTATTTTTTCTATTTGCCTTTTAATCTTCATAAAAGTTTAATACTCACTCAATATTTTACATTTTCTAATGGTTCTGGAATTTTCTCTTGTTAGTATTTTTTTTCCTCTATATGAACTTGATTTGATTGTTGAACTTTTTTTATCTTTGACTTAATAGGAAGAAGTTTTTTTTTTTTTTTTTGTGATTTTTATTCTCTACTAGCCAACTCTGTTATTTTCTATCACTGTCTAATGTTTTTCTAAATTGTCTTTTGCTTTGTTTTTTCTAATGGTTCAGAGTATATGTAGTACAATTTGTATTTGACTAATTAACATCTTCTTCTGTTAATTCATTTTCAAAATCCATTATGCTGGGTCCAGTTGGAAAACAAAGACAGAACTGAACCTCATGGGTCATAACACCATATTTTTTTAGTATTATTAATAATAATAATAATAATAATAATAATAATAATAATAGTGGCAGTCATATTATTATTATAATAATAATAATATTAATAATAGTAATAATAATAGTAGTAGTAGTAGTAATAATATTAATAATAATAATAATAATAATATCTCCAACTTCAATAGTCTTTGGCTTTTTCAGAACTTTTCTTTATGTTCATTATAATAATAAAGTATTAATTATAATAATAATTCCAAACTGAAAAAATGTCACTCATTGATTTGACTACATAATTGTGTGACACTTTTTTCTTGTTGATAACAGCTGCAGGTGAAGGAGGTGTGAAGATGAAGGAAATAATTGAGAAATTTGACATGGAAAAAGTGATAGAAGAATTTGAGAGGCTAACAAAGGATGCTGGGAATGTTCAAAAGGAAACACTGAAAAAGATTTTGGAAGTCAATGCATCAGCTGAATACTTGCAGAGTTTAGGACTGAATGGAAGAACTGATCCTGAAAGTTTCAAGGCTTGTGTTCCATTGGTCACTTACAAAGATTTGGAGCCTTATATCAATAGAATAGTTGATGGTGATGTTTCTCCTATTCTCACTGGAAAACCAATCACTGCTATCTCCTTAAGGTATGAAAACACTCTTATTTTCTATTTACTTTCTCAATTGAATGTGAAAAAGTTAGAAGTTTCTGGATATGATAAAAAAAATTGTGTTTTTGCAGTTCTGGTACTAGTCAAGGAAAGCAAAAATATATACCATGGAATGATGAATTGTTTGAAACTACAGTGCAAATATATCAAACCTCTTTTGCCTTTAGGAACAGGTATTACTATTACTCATATTATTATGCAGCTTCATGTCCTGTATTTTTTTCCTACACAGCCCCAATGTATTAAATTGAAGTCACTTCTGGTGGTGTCCGACATGTGTCAATGTTCAACACGACACTCACATGATACATTCAATCGCTTTCATTTTATAAATCATTATCGGCGACATGTCAATGCTTTATTGATTTTTGCTGCCTATTAAGCATTGGCCCTGACACTGACATGTCAACAACAAATAATTTGAAAAAATCAAAGTAATTGAACATAACCACATGTGTACGTGTCATGCAGATGTCAAACACTAACACATTTTAGAGACCTGACACATGTGGCAACATTCATTACTATCTTTCTATTTTATTTTAAATATCATCGGTATTTATGTGTAAGTGTCAATGCTTTATAGATTTTTGGTGCCTATGAAGCATTGATACTGACACGAAATTGTCACATCTGACACCAAAGCATGTTGATGTCGGACACCAAACAAACTTTCAATATCAAGTGTCGGTTCTACATGAATTTCCGATAGTTAGAATTTATAGAAGATAACAAAATCCAATTATGCAGAGAGTTTCCTATCCAAAATGGCAAGGCCTTAAGCTTCATCTACAGCAGCAAACTATCACAAGCTAAAGGGGGTGTGACAGTAGCAACAGCCACAGCCAATGTATTCAGAAATCCAGGATACAAGCATGCAATGAAAGCACTTCAATCTCCTGGATGCAGCCCTCATGATGTGATATTCAGTCCTAATTTTCACCAATCACTCTACTGCCACCTCTTATGTGGACTGCTTTGCAGAGAAGAAATTCAATTAATTTCATCAACATTTGCACATAGCATTGTCTATGCTTTCAGAACCTTTGAACAAGTTTGGGAAGAACTTGTTACTGACATCAAAGAAGGTGTTCTTAGCAGTAGAATCACATATCCATCCATTAGAACTGCTATGTCAAAACTTCTGAAACCAAATCCTGAACTAGCTAACTTGATCCACAAGAAATGCATAGGATTAAGCAACTGGTATGGACTAATACCAGAGCTTTTTCCTAATGTTAAGTATGTTCAAGGGATCATGACTGGTGCAATGGAACCTTATGTGAAAAAGTTGAGACACTATGCAGGAGAGGTTCCATTGTTGACTTCTGAGTATGGTTCTTCTGAAGGTTGGATTGCTTCGAATGTAAATCCTAAAGTGGCTCCTGAGTTTGCTACTTATGTTGTTCTTCCTCAAATTGCTTACTTTGAATTCATTCCTTTGTCACAACTTGATGGAACTAAGGTGGAGCTTGAGCCAGTGGGATTAACTGATGTGAAGATTGGTGAAGATTATGAGGTTGTTTTCACCAATCCTGCAGGTACTAAAATATTTATTAATAGCCTTTATATTTTTTTTTTCTCTTCTTAAGATGTTAGGGACTGATATGATGGGTTTTCATACTTTAGGAATTAAATAGTTAGATTTTATAAACTTTAGAGACAACCTAAAATATTTAGGGACTAATACGAGGGCTTTTCATACACTTTAGGGACTACTTATCATTTTATAAATTAGTTACTGTATCAGGACTTAAAATCAGCATTCCACCAACCACTGCTACTTTGTTCTGTTACAATGGGAAATTTTGATGCTATCACAGTTTATATTGGGAATGTAATTAAATATTAGTATGTGGTAAGTGAGTGGACAATTATGGTGGAATTGATTAGGGATTTCACTTTCTGACAATGCTTTTAGCACAAATGGTTATACATAACAAATGTTACACAAGGTAAGTGCTCTAGTGATTTTACTTTTCATTTTTTTGTGTGGGATTGGGAGAGAAGAAGTGGTTACTTTTCCTTTTATGCTTGGTGATATGACCTTCATGGGACCAAATTTAGGTAATTTGTATCCCTACATAAGGAACATAGTACATACCTAATCACATTAAATATGTACCTTTTAAAAAAAATCCTAGTGAAATTTTCTCACCTTTATTAAGTCTAATTATGTTAATGACAATTAATTTTGGATAATGTGCAGGCTTATACAGATATAGGCTAGGGGATGTGGTAAAGGTTATGGGATATCATAACTCAACTCCAAAAATCAAGTTTCTTCGTAGGAGCAACCTTATGCTTACTATCAACATTGACAAGAACACAGAGAATGATTTACAATTATCAGTGGAAGCAGCATCCATGTTGTTAGCTGAAGAGAAAATGGAAGTGATTGACTACACAAGCTACATTGATTTATCTAAAGAACCTGGACATTATGTTATCTTTTGGGAAATCAGTGGTGAAGCAAGTGATGAAGTGCTTGGTGAATGTTGTACATGTTTGGACAAGTCTTTTGTTGATGCTGGCTATGTTAGTTCTAGAAAAGTCAAAGGTATTGCGGCCCTTGAACTCCGACTTGTTCGGAAAGGAACATTCCAGAAGATTCTTGAACATTATGTTGGATCAGGTGTTGCTGTGAGTCAGTTCAAGACACCTAGGTGTGTTGCTCCTACAAACACCAAAGTGTTGCAAATATTGTTGGAGAATGTTGTCCAGAACTATTTTAGTTCCGCTTACAATTGATTAAATTCAATAAGGAAATAATATAATAAATAATAAAGTTATCAATCTAATAAGTAGTTTAAAGAGTATGCACTAATATGTATAAATATTTTACTTAGTCATCTAATCAGATTTTGTCACATATATGTTTGTGAGGAATTTTATAAAAAATATATAAATAGGGTCAAGGTGAAATCTGGTTGAATAACTTTGTAATACAATTCTATAATATTAATGCATAATCTTTAAACTTTTTAGTTTTTAAATAGTGTGCAACTTTTATTTCTATTTTCTACTTTTGATCCATTCCTTAATTAATTTATCCTCTGCCTCAAGCACTTTCCAACATCCAAGTATGTCTCTGCCATATCTTCATCATCTTTGCTGCACCCTCTCCATAATTTTTAAAGATATGATTGACCATAATGCTGGATAGAAATCCACATGCTTGGTTGGTAATAAAATTAAGAATGTTTATTGAATTGTCGGGAATAAAAGTGAAAGATAATATGAATATGTATCCTATGTCTATGAAATATATAAATAAAATTGAAGAAATTAAAATGGTTTTTTAAGCTGAATCTGACATTGGATAAACTCACTTCACATTTGCTTAATTTTTCACTAAATAAGAAAGAAATTATCTAGACCAACCATGGTTGTTGGGTCTCATTAAGTGGGCTAGATCCCACAATGTAATTTCACAAAGAGGGATGCTATACATCACGACAACAAACATCTCAAGATTTTCACAAAGAGTTTAAATCATTGAATCTTTTGCATTATTTGAAATAGACACTTGAATGGGTGTCAACAATAAAAACAGTTGGAAGATGTTATTTGTCTACAATATTATGCTATTTTTGTTATACATTTTTTCTTCTAAAACTAGCATTTCTCTTTTGCAAAATAATAACAAAAAGAGTGGTGCTATATGGCCATATAGCACGACAAACACATTTGGATGTAAAAGTTGATTTAGTAACTTTTCAAGAAAAACAATTATAGATAATTTTATTGATTAAGTTGTTTTAATTCTATTATTTTTCTTAAATGGGTTAAATTTTTTGGATTCATTTTGATCATTTGAATTTAAATTACAAACATTTTTTTAAGGAAAATTACAAACATTTATCGCTTAAGACATCAAAATGAAACAAAAAATTTAAGAGATCAAATTTTCTAATATTTATAGATCAAAGGACTAAAATGGAAGGAAAATAACTATCTGATGTTTTTTCTTTTGACTAAACATAACTATCTAAAAACGTAAAAGAATGCAAATCTGTGTGTAAATGTTGTTTCAAGATCTTACTCTAAAATTAAAGATAAAGGAGTGACACACATGATGAACACTTGTGGTCACAACTTCAAATATTTACACACGAATATAAGTCATTTTCAAATTATGTGACAAAACATAAAGATAGTAAATGTCCTTAAACATAAACATTTGTTTGACTAAAATGGTGTCCCTAAATATAAGTAATTTTTCAATTATTAGATACATATATTGCTTCTTTTTCAAATTAACCCTTGATTAATACTCCATCTAGAATGAAATATAATTGAAAGGGATAGTTGAGAAGTTGATTTATGTCGATTAAATTTTTAACCACATACATTGACTTTTCAAATGTCATTTTTGTTTATATTACATTTCGAAGGGAGTAACACTAAGTGTCTTGGAATATGAAAAAAATAAAATTTACTATTACATACAAATGCAAAGGGCATTTTAGATACGACCATGCATAAAACATACACATTGTTGTGAATTCGGTAACTCCAAATTTCACATCAATGAAATTCAGATTCGTGGAGCAAGTATCAATGACAACCAATAACCAAAATAGCTGCAAGCAACAACAAAAATCTAGATCTAATCTAGAAATCAAGTGTAGAGCAAAACCACAATCAAACCAACGAATAAACGAGATAAAAAAGAGTAGAGAAATGAGAACAACATCAAGAAATGTTTACTCAGTTTGGTCCAACAATGACCTACTCTAGGGGAGAGATTAATCTCTTCATCCACTATCAATGAGTTCTTTACAAAGAGATACAAAATGGTTAGAAGAAATTAGCTTCAACAAGCCTACAAAGAACAAACCTTAATTTCTATCATTTTTTCAATCTCCTCCCAAGAACAAGAGACTCGATTTCACTCACCCAACATGTTTCCCGATTGTTTTCCAACTCTATAATCTAACCTCAAAAGAGATCCAACCCTTAGCCTTTGATTTCCTAAGGATCTTCTCTTTCGGTCTTCCAAGATTCACCAAAGTTGCTCACAAAGACTCTCATTTGATGTGCTTTTCAACCATATGAATCTCTCACCAAAAGGCACCAACACTTTTCAAAGAGCCCCCTCTTTTGGTTCTTCAAGGTTCGCATCTTGAAGCTTTGAACCTCACCCAAAGACCCTCAACCTTTAGTATCTAAATACCCGAAAAGTTACCTCATTTGGTTTCCATGAGATTTACCAAGCTTACTCAACAAATGGGTCAACGAGTGCTTAAATAGTGTTTCAAATCCTGTCAAAATCGTGCTACGATTTCCCAAATTGTGCCACGATTTTACATTAGTACATAGTACAATACTGAACGTTATCCAATATCATGCCACAATTTTATACTATCGGGCCACGATTTTTGTCGAAGAAAACTGCAATTTCTGAACCAAAATTGTGCCACGATTTTGCTGAAACACAAACATCAAATTTTTAGTCAAACTCAACACACATTAACTACAATACCAACTTTTCTTAGTACGAGTGAAAAAAAAAATCAAAAAGTCATTATATTAACTCCCTTGTTTTGCTATGGAAGATCGGATTATGGGTAGGTACCAAGGTCCCAAGCCAACAACAGACCAAGCTAAATGAGTTGCAAATTTCTAATTATGATTATTCATTTGGCCTAATATTGAAAATTATTATAGAAAAATCAATTTTAGCATAAAATGTAACAATGCATGTGGGTTACAAGCAAGCTCTTATTAATTAATATGGTATAAAACAAATTCATAATATAACTTGTATCAACTTGAAAAATTAAAATGTAACCAAAAAACGTGAAAAAATAAATGTCTATCTCCTATGTCCAATATAAAACAAAATTTGATATTTTTAAATTATGTATCCTTATGGTAGGTTAACTACATTTTTGGGTGGTGTGGTTACAAGTATGATCCATATTCGAGACAGCAATATAGCAAATGGTTATTATTATTTTGAGGGGAGCAAATGGTTATTATTTAATTATAGTCCTAAGCCAATATTTAATTCACCCAATCTGTCATTTTCTTGGACAAACTTGAGCAAATTATTAGTATAGAAAAAGCCCTTTTTAGATGCAGGTTCTTGGATGATAATGATCCTCATCATGCACATGATATGTCAAGAATCTTACGATTTTAAATCTCCCAAATAAATATTTTATTTTGTATTTGTTACAAAGAAGAGCATTAGCACCATATTATAGAAGTGGAAGACCAAAATAATGTAGATTACTGTCCTTGTGGCAAGATGAGTAGTAGTATAGCTTCTAAGGATTTTAGAGAAGATCAGAAAGATGCAAGATCGATATTTCCCATATGGGATTGTGGTAGTCCATTATATGACTCATGTGAATTGGTCACACTTTCTCATATAATTGAGAGACAAATGATGGAGTGGCCACATCTTGGTGGATCAAAACAAATCATCACAAAGTTCTCTAATTTTGATGAGGTGATGATTTCAAATGGAAATGGCAAAGGTTCTTCCAAGTGGATCAATTTGAGTGTATTTTTTGAGAAGATCAAGTGGAAGGGGAAGGTAAATGGAAAGAAGCACAAGAAATTAGAAATTGGGCTTTTTAGTTTTTATAGTCGATTTGTTTGTGGAGGAAATAGAGTACTCACATGATCATAATAAGGCGGTGAGAATTTGTGTTTTTACTCTTCATTCTTAATGTATTGCATCATTGAACTTTGATCCTTTGAAATTGTTTGAAAAATAAGTCTAATTGTGTTCTAAGTTTTTTTGAGCAAATTTTGTTCTTAGTTTTTCTCTTTTGTAATTGTGATATATATATATATATATATATATATATATATATATATATATATATATATATATATATATATATATATAATTTAACCGTCATGGTATTTGGCATAAATGAATTTGATCACAAAATACGCAAATATACGCAAATGACAATCTACCATTTGTCCTCTAAAAAGAAAACATTCTACCATTTGTGTCATGCAAACAACATTTTCCATTATTAAATAGGTTCAAATATTGTGTTATGCAAGTATCATTAATATAGAGCTTATAAGATGACATGTTTAGATATTTTCAGTCCTCAAGTCCAGGGAAAGGATGTCTTCCTAAAACCTAATATACAGCCATGGGTGAATCAATATTCTACCATTTGTGAAGTTGAGATTATTACACCGCCCATTGGATACAAAACGCATAAAATCCATTTAGATGACCCACGTTAACCACAAATAATATTGTCTTTTGTGATTATAGGACCCTCTATAAAAAATAATAATTATAGGACCCATGTATTTTTCTATAATAGAGCATGAACGTCTCTTTCACACATTAAGTTGGAATGTATAAGAGAAGTCAAATAAAATTCGCAAATTGTTATCAAAATTTTTTTTTTGACAAAGTAGCTACACATGATTTTATTTTGGTATACCAAAAAAGTTGTTTATTATCAATTTTGGTGTATTTCCCATGTGTAAGTCTCTATAAGAATGATGGAATAGTAATTATTTGAAGAGTGTGCTGCAATGTGCCTTGTTCACCGATATGGGGATGGGCAAAAGTTATGGTGCATAAGCCATAACTTATGCACCATGCATAAGTTAATCACAACCATCAGATAATTGGACACATGTAATGATCCTATGGTTCTCAGCTCAGACCCCACAATCAGTCCCCACAATCTTTCTCCTACCTCATACTACTCAATCTTGCTCGCGCGCCACCCTAACCCTCCTCACTCCGATGTCGTTTTCCGGTGCGCCACCCTAACCCCCCGCACTCCGATGTCGTTTTCCGGTTGATTCACGACGGGATTGCAGCGATTTCACCGGCGAACGTTCCTTCACCTTTGTGCGACCCTAACCCACAATCTGATTGCAGAAACCGCATTCTTTCTCCATTTTCGATTTCACCGGCGAACCTTGCTTCACGGTTGCTCGCTGCTCCGACCTCGTTTTACTTACTCCTCTTCGCTGCTCCGATTCTGGGTTCTCTTTGTTCAGGTTTGCGATTTTCAGTTTGGTCCTGCTTGCCGTTTACGAATTTCACCCTTTCTCGCCGATCCGACGTAGTTTTCCGGCAATACAGTGTTGTAGCAATTACAGTGATTCAAATTCTTAGTATAGTATCAATTTAGTGATTCAAATTTAGTGTTTCAGTTGTAGCAATTAGCTTCTTTTTTCTATTTGTATAAGAATCAATTTTGCTTCAGTTGTAGTTTCAAATCAACAATCTGAAACCATTTCCACAACAAAATGGTTTCAGAGTAAAACTTGAAAAAACCATTTACACAACATATTGGTTTTGGCATATTGATTCAAATTTCAGATTTGTTCTTAGTATCAATTTAGTTATTCAAATTTAGTGATTTGGTTGTAGCAATTAGCTTCAATTTTGCTTGAAGTTGTAGTTTCAATTTATGATATCTAATGGTTGTTTGTTCTTAACAGTGTTTGATGCTGTTTTCAATGGATTTGATATCAACTTCATCTAAGAGTGGACAACTGAGTGTTGAAACTTCATCACTGATTCATGGTGAGAGTGGACAACTGAGTGTTGAAAGTTCTTCAATGATTCATGTTGATAGTTCTAGTTCTCAATGTTACTCCCCTAGCAATAAAGAATCATGGAAGTCTTTAGTCTTTCAATCTATTAAAGAGATTGAAGATTTTTATGGTAATTATGCATATAACACTGGATTTTCTATTAGGACTATGTTGAAGTCAAAGAATAATTCACAAAATAAGAAATCTGATAAGGTACATTATGTGCGTTATGTTTGTAACAAACAAGGTTTCAAGAAGGGAAGTTTGCTTAATCCTAACAACAGGCCAACATCAGACAGTCCATTGGTTATTGAGTGTGTGAAAGTGAAAGAAAAACCTGAGGAAAGGGTTGGTTGTAAAGCTGGAATATCTTTGAAGCTGGATGAAGTTTTGAATGTGTATAAGATATATAGATGGGATGTGGCTCACTGTCATCCATTACATAAACCAGAGCATTCGTGTTACCTGAGATCATTTCGAGAAGTAAATGAAGTTCAAGGACAACTAGCTCTTATAAATTCTAAAGCTGGAATGTCGATGAGAACGTCTTATGAAGTTATGGGTCAAGGAGTTGGAGGCACGGAGAATCTTCCTTTTCGGTTTTCAGACTTAAAGAACTATCTAATGACAATTCGTCAAAAAGAGATGGTGGTTGGTGAAGCAACTGTAATTCAAGATTTCTTTAGAAATGAAGCTCTTTCGAAACCATCTTTTTATTATGATATCCAAGTTGATGCTGCAGAAGACATAGCTAGCATTTTTTGGGCAGATGGAATTATGCAACTAGATTATTCTCTATTTGGCGATGTCATCAGTTTTGATACAACTTACCGAACAAACAATCAATATCGTCCATTAGGTTAGTATCGTTTCCTTCTCTCAGGTTTTTAATTAGTGTTTACTTTCATTATGTTGTATTTTGTTCTAGCATGGTTAGTATAGGTAACATTCAATTCAAGCCCTCTTTTATGAGTTAGTATCTATGAATGTGATGTTACAATCAAACTCTATGATATTATTAGTCTATATACCCATTGGGGTATATATTATACCCCAATGGGTATATAGACTAATAGATATGTTCATCTCATGTTACAAAAAAAGTGGTTACTTATTGATTAATTCACATTAGGTTATAAGTATGTACTATTAAGTGGTTATCACAATTATTTTATTACAAAACCATTAGACATTTATTTTGGTTTCACATTGAAAACTATCAAAACCATTAAACCATACGTATGGTTTTTGTTACAAAAACCATTAGACAATTAGTTTGGTTTCATGTAGAACAATATGTTTTGATTCAAACTAATTTAATTTGTGTATAAAATTTAAGAAATCAAATGCATTATGTATGTCACTTCAAGTGACTGGGTACACTTTTATACAATACAAATCTACAAGAATATTTTGAATCAAAGGATATTGTTGCATCTCTTGATTGTGTTATATATATGTTGTATTTTTGTTCTGATTTGGATAATTTAAATTTCAGCTACCCAGTCACTTGTAGTTTGGTTTCATGTAGAACAATATGTTTTGATTCAAACTAATTTAATTTGTGTATAAAATTTAAGAAATCAAATGCATTATGTATGTCACTTCAAGTGACTGGGTACACTTTTATACAATACAAATCTACAAGAATATTTTGAATCAAAGGATATTGTTGCATCTCTTGATTGTGTTATATATATGTTGTATTTTTGTTCTGATTTGGATAATTTAAATTTCAGCTGCCTTTATTGGTTTTGACAATCATCGTAAGAGTGTTTTATTTGGTGCTGCGTTATTGTACGATGAGACAGCAGCTACTTTTGATTGGCTGTTTACAACATTCTTGAAGTGTATGTCCAATAAGAAACCACAGACGATATATACAGACCAGGCTAGTGCGTTATTATGTTCAATTCCGAATATTTTTCCAGGTGTTTTTCATGGGCTTTGTTCATGGCACATGGCGGAGAATGCAAAGAAAAATCTCGGCTCTCGCGCAAACAGTGCATTTTTTGATGAGTTAACTAATTTGGTTTCAAATGTAGAAGATGAATCAGATTTTGACTATAATTGGGATCAGATGATGAAAAATTGTTTTAATGGAAGGCCTACTTCAGACTTTAGGTGGCTTGTCCAAACTTACGGAAATCGTATGCATTGGTCTTCAGCTTGGGTCAAGTCACATTTTACAGCTGGTCTGAAAACGACTCAGTTAAGTGAGTCTTTCAATGCTTTTCTTCGTGGATTTCTGCAGCCAGACCATTCACTTGTTCGATTCTTTAGTCATTTCAACATTTTGGTTCAGAGAATGAGGGATAATCATGCTGAATTGGACTTCAAGGCTGCAAACACTAGAACAAAAAATAATTATCCGAACAGTCAGCTGATGCGGTCCGTTGTAAACAAGTACACACCAGCTTGCTTTGCATTTATTCACAATCAGTATGACCTTTCTTTCAAATACTATTATGAGGAGGACACAACAAAAGGGTCTGCCTTGAACAAGTATTTCAAAGTTTTCACAATTGGAAAGGTTGTTGATAATTACGATGATGCTGATAATGATAATGACGGGCTTTCCAATGTTGATGTTTTGGATGCAGAACTTCAAGAAAATCTTTACCCAAGTGTTGAAGATCATGATCGACTTGATGAAAGGGTTGTCACAGTTGACATTAGAAGCAAAAGTTTTAGTTGTTCATGTTGTATGTTTGAGAACAGGGGCTTTTTATGTCGACATGTTTTCAAGATCTTGGAGTTCTTAGGTGGTTGCGTGCAATATCATTTTTTGAAGACAATACCTAGACAATATGTTTTAAAGCGTTGGACTAGAGATGTGCGTCCGTCTGTCGATAAGCTGAAATCGACCATCAATGTTGGCACTGAAGACACCACTCAAGCACAACGATATCAACAAATTTGTGCTGTTACAGTTCAGCTTTCTACACGTTTTTGTGCAGATCCAGAGTCATCTAAAATTTTTCTCGATGGTGTTCTTGAAGCTGGAAAAAAGGCAGAGGAGTTGCTTCTTTCTAAAGGTATTCGTACATGCCCGACACCATCTAAGTCTTCAAAAGTAGCTGCTGTTGGTGAAACATCTGCTGGGGTGAAGCCCACCGCACCAAAGTTCAAAGAAAGACCAAATCCAATTAAGTCAAAGAAGCGACTTAAAAGTGATTATGAAAAAGCTAGAGAAAGGCAGAAATTCCTTATCAATCGGAAGAAACAAAAGAGAGATGATGAAGCTTTATTGGGGATTGTGGCCACTGATTGATTGTTTTATAAGTTTGGTTTTTTAGGTTATAAGTTTGTACTGATTGATTTTGGTCACTGATGGATTATACATTTCACATTATTTGGTTTTCTATGTATTGATGATTATAGTTTGTTACAAAACCATTAGACAATTATTTTGGTTTCATGTAGTACACAATCAAAACCATTAAATACTACTTATGGTTTCAGTAATAGTCATTATTTAAAACCATTTATCAATAATAATTTTCATTTTTTTTTAATTTATAAACTATAAGTATGAAACAATATATTTCATAGTCTTGTTGAAACCATTTCAACAGGAAAATGGTTTCATGTAGTACACAATCAAAACCATTAAATACTACTTATGGTTTCAGTAATAGTCATTATTTAAAACCATTTATCAATAATAATTTTAATTTTTTTTTTAATTTATAAACTATAAGTATGAAACAATATATTTCATAGTCTTGTTGTACTCCAAAACCATTAAGTACATCTAATGGTTTTGCAGTACAACACATAGAAACCATTTCAACAGGAAAATGGTTTTATAAACTTTACTTATACAGATTTTGTGTGTGAGTGTGTCAAAACATCTAAAGTTCAACACTAACCTATTATCTATCATGGCATTTATTTTAGGTTTGGATTTGATCTTTTTGTGAGCTTACTTATAATTCTGGAAAAAAACATATCCAGAAACATAATAAAAGAAATTCATAGTATGAACTTGATACATATCCAGAAAATGTTCAACATCTTTAATCAAACTCAATAATATAAAAACATTAAGACTAATTCGAATTCAAGTTGGATGTGCTAGGTTTTGAAGCATTTCTTCATAGTATGAAGTTGCTTCCTTCTCGACATGAGTTCTTTTGCAGTTGCTTGTGTTGGTTATTATTGTGGAACATATTCCGATTCTGAAATCCATAATTTTCCCTTTCTTCACATGCTTTCTCATTTTGGACCAGTCTTTGAATGATTCCATTTGTGTATTGCCACCCTCCCATTCAGCAAGAAACTTCATGCAAAAGACTCCACAACTGTCTTTATCAGGTTGAGTAGGCATCCTTGGTGTTTCCCACTTAAATGTGCTAAACTCGAAAGGCATTGCGATTTTTCTTTTCTTATACAAATCTAGCACAAATGCTTCCACCTCCTTCAGCCATACATCAAACATCTTCTTGTAGACAGTTGCTTCACCATTCTTCAAGTGCAATGTCTCTCCCATCAAGCTGTTCAGGAATTGAATTTTTTGGCTCTTGAGATTAACAACGAAGCATACATAATGAAAGCCCGGATTTCCAATTAGTGCTGGCGTCATTATCTATTTCATAAGTAAAATAGTCAACATCATATAATTCAAACAATCAATCTGCAGAAATTTCCAAAACTATAATGAATGGAGTCTTACATATTCTAGGCATGTAGGGTCAATAGCCTTGCAATCCATGTATTTGAACTTTTTTAATCTCTCAATGAACCTTTTGCATGCAACTTGTTTTGTTATATTTAGGGCATCAGGTCTTTCCAAGTCAACCTGTATATATGAAATGAGTTAAATCAATTCCAAATATACATAAACAGTTTTTAAACTTTTAACTTTCATGGAATGTAATGCATACATAATTGATGAATGGTGTAACCAGTCTGGTCCTGTTTTCATTTGGTTGATTCCAGTTCAAGCAATTGACCCAGGCATTTACCACGAAGCATGACACCCATTCATCTTTTTGAAGTGTCCACAAGTCTCTCCTTTGCAGACTGAAAGCATGAGCCCTGTTATCCGAGCAGTACAAAATCTCCTCCCTACATTATTATAAAACATTTAGCATTTAACATTTAGTATTTAAGTGCTATAGCTTTATAGATCCTCCTATTTGTACTCCAAAACCATTAAGTACATCTAATGGTTTTGGAGTACAACACATAGAAACCATTTCCACAGACAAATGGTTTTGGAATTATTTAGGGCAGCGGATTTTGATTTTCCCAACAAATGGTTCCTGACTAACAACAAGTCATTGGATTCAGACTTCATGTGTTATAAGTCATTGGATTTAGTATGCAGAAAATGACATATATCTAATGGTATGATTAATCACTAGAAGTCGAATGCAGAGATTATTGTAAAGAAAAAAAAAGATAGCATGACATAGTCCAATCAAAAAGCTACAATAAATATCTTCACATCCACTGCATGTTTACTTACTCTAACCACATGCAAGATAAATCAAAATTTAAAAAAAAAAAGAGTGATAAATCAACTTACTCATCATGTGAAATGCTCCATACAAATGTTGATATATCCTTCTGCATCTTACTTGCATTTGACTCGTACACAGCTTCATCGTACGGGCTTGCAAGGTATTTTGATTTTTTGACAGTTCTTCTACGCTCAGGATACGTGCCACCAGAGTAAAGCATATCATGATTCCTTTTCTTTCTCTGCACAGTCTTGACATTATCCATGTTGATTATTTGTTCTGGTAACACCGACCTTAACGGAATTGCACTGTCGAATAAATTACGTAATTGTTAGTTTGCAGAATTAACATTTTGCAGAATTTAATGAATAAAGTAGAGTTGTCACATTCAGTCATTCTTACTTTATAACTCTATCATAATCCAAATTCTTCTGCCCCTCCGGCTTCTCCCCCTCCGGCTTCTCCCCCTCTGGATACTTCAAGTTTCTTTCCTCAGATTCCAAATGCTTCTCCTTTGGTTTCTCCTCCTCCATCTTTCTTTCCTCAGATTCCAAATGCTTCTTCTCCTTTGGTTTCTCCTCCTCCATCTTTCTTTCCTCAGATTCCAAAGGCTTCTTCTCCTTTGGTTTCTCCTCCTCCATCACCGAAGCTTGGTTCACATTCCTTTTTTCACTATATAGAAAACCATCATATACCATTATACATAGTAAACCATTTGTTAGTTCTTATAGCATATTAAATTCACAAATATATATATTCATATAACCATTAAAACACATCATATATCTTTATTTCTTACCCTGCATTTGAAGCTTGCCCCTTTTCAAAAAACTGTGGAAACTTCAAGATTGTTTCCTGTGTAAATGAAAGATCTATATGGCATGCTTTTCTCACTGAATCATCAATGTTTTTTGCATCAATTTCAGATTCTTCATCATCATCAATGATTTTGTGATCATTATTCAACCTGAAACCATCAGTAATAATTTGTAACTCAAAATCTGATCAGGGATTGTTCCATTAAAATTATTGTTTGAAAGCACAAGGTGCCTGCAAATTCTTCAACATTTATAGTTATATTTTGTATTATTCTTCTATTGCACACAATGATTCTTTTATGTATTATTCTTCTGCAGAATATCTCACTTTTATAGTTATATTTTGTTTTTTAAGAGAGTGGGATTGTAAGTTTAGTTTCTTGGCTTCTTTATCAACAGTGTAAGTGACATACAGTTTATTCAATTTTAGTTTGAACATTGAGAAAAACATGAACTGAATAAGTCAACAACATTTCACAGTAGGAAAGCCATAAATGTTGAAATTGCTAAAATTGGACAGATTATCTATATATTTGTATTTCACAGAATCTAACTAAACCTTGTTAAGACTTAACATTAGATGCAGTACCTATCTTCCCCTCGACTTCTTGAGTCGGCACTCAAACTTCTACTATCATCAGTTTCAGGTACTTCCTCAGTTTCAGGTTGCACTTGAGTCGGTTGCATTTTAATCGGACTGTCCTTGGGTTTGTTTGCAACATCTCCCTCAGCTATCCTTCTTTCTAAGGTTTCTGCGGCTATAGTGTAGATCCGTATGCAAGACCTACAGTGACTGAGATGCATCTCTGCCTGCAATTTTTATATACATTATGTACTATTAAGATAACCCTAACCTTAAGCATATTATTGCATAATATTACAAACAATTAACAGTTAAGCATATGTCATTTTAATTTATAAACCATAAGTATGAAACAATATATTTCATAGTCTTGTTTGTACTCCAAAACCATTAAGTACATCTAATGGTTTTGCAGTACAACACATAGAAACAATTTCAACAGGAAAATGGTTTTGGAATTATTTAGGGCAGCGGATTGTGTACCATAAGTATGAAATAATAGTATATGATTATTTTCCTCTCACCTTAGATAGTGGACAAGTATCTGCATCAAAACACAACACGAGCGGACCTTCATCGGTGTTGTACAGCCTTTTTACGCCGGCTGTCAGTCCATGCTCAAGTCCCATAAGGTCATGGACCTTCTGAAGATCTTGGGTTGCCGTCTTGACATCCCAATCACGAAGTGATGGGCGCTTGTATTTTCCAGTCAGAAATGGGCTTCTCTTCCCCATTTTCTCCATGTAATTAATCTGCACAATAAATACATGCACATACATAATACAGTCACAGAAAACCATTAAGTACATATAATGGTTTTAATGTACAGCACATAGAAACCATTTGCACAGAAAAATGGTTTTGGTATAATTTTATTAAAGAAACTACTAGCAGAGTATCACAATCACAGATAGAGTATACAAATAATTTTGTCCCTTAATAAGTTTGAGGCAGTGAAACACTCAATAACTAAATCAGATGTCTACCAATGTCATAATACTACAACGACGACAACATCTACCAGTATTGCAACAACTGGATTCGTCGATGATAAATTCCGACACCTTAAAAAGCTAGTGAAAACCTTCAAGGTGTTACATTATATAGAAACCTACTTTTTCTAACAGAGTAATGTTTTCCATCTCAAACAAACTTTTTCAAGCTAAACATTAATTTGAGTATTTGACAAAACCAAACTACATGTCTTTCGTTAGAAACCCAGTTTGGGCCTAAGCGCAACAAGTGTGCTAGGTAAGGAATTGGTTACATTTGCTAATCTGGCCAGTTTGTTAAAGAAAGAACCGTCGATATATGGAGAGGGTGTGGTAAAGGGATGACATGCAGAATCCTTTTCAGTTAGAAGCTAATAGATTTGGGCAAAGAGATAATTCTCTCTCTTTGACTTGTGCTCTAGGGATACAGGGTGTTTCCTTTCTATAACTTATCTCCTTTTCAATCAATAAAACAATTTCTTCTTTTCTTTAATTTGAGTTCCCACCATCTTTTATCTCCTTCAGGTTTACCATCTTCACTTATATCCAATTTCTTTCACAAAACCAAATTATAATGAAAAAATGACAGTGCATGTTCTTCCTAAACAAAAGTTATACTTGAAAGTGAATTTAGAAAGTTGGACAAAGATTTGATAAATTAAATGTCATGCACTAAACCAAACATAATGCAAGTATAACTACCTGTTACCTTTCAAACAATGTTATGTTTACTTAGATACCAACTGCATAGATTATCAACAATAATGCTGATTCCGCGGATTACATTACATGTAAACCATTTCAAATTCAGAGTAAAATAACACATTTCCTCAACTTAGATACCAACTTAGATTCTATACCAAACAAAGAAATTGTTAAAAACAGTTCCAAAGCAAATCAACACTCTGAAACCATTTCCTCAACAAAATGGTTTCAGAATAAAACTTGAAAAAACCATTTACACAGCACATTGGTTTCAGAGTAAAACTTGCAAAAACGATTTACACAGCACATTGGTTTTAAAAATAAATATACATATTTATATGGAATGATTACCATTACGAAGTGGAAGTCCGCTAATGGATTTGCAACCTCCGAAGTTTGCAGGCCTTCTTTCATATAATCAAGAACATGTGAGCACCAGTTATACGAGGATATCCCAGCTGTATCTTGTAATATGTGTGCATATTGTAGAGATACAAAGCTACCATTTGTGGGGCACAATATTTTGTGAATAATAAAACATATTGCCCCCTTCACCCACGCTTTTGGTTCTTCTAGAGTCTTCAATACTCTCTCCAACTCTGTCACCCTCACAGAAGCAGAATAATTACCATTCAATCCTAATTCTTTCCTTAAGCTCATTATTGCTGCCTCCGAGCAAAGATTGACATTAATCTGCTTCCCTGCCATTGGAAGCTCATACACTCTATGCACATCATCTTCTTTCAAGGGAAGTACCTCAGTCTTGCTTAATATAATCCACATATGCTCTTTCTCAAAATTTTGAACAACCCAATCCACAAAAAAAGTGTGAATTTTTGTCCAGTTGCATATATGGATCAGTCCTCCAAAACCACTTTCATTCAGAGCACAAATTATCTCATTTTTTCTTCTTTTGCCTTGCACTGACTGCATAAGATCATATACCTTAGGTATACTCATCTTGTGCCTCAGTCGTTGCTTTGCATTTTCATCTTCTGATTTTCCTTCATCGGCATCGGAATTTTGTGCTTCATTCTGTTGTTTCTTCTTTTCATTCTTCTTTAAGTACTGCTTCTTTTCTTTTCCCTTATTTTTATCACCACCACTCCTTAATTTTCTGACATTCCTTTGCTCATCATCCATTTGTGTCATTCCAATACTGAATGATGGCAATGACCCTAGGTCCGTGGTTTTTTTCACCTTCATGATCACAGAAAACCATTAAGTACAAATAATGGTTTTAATGTACAGCACATAGAAACCATTTTCACAGAAAAATGGTTTTGGTATAATTTTAAATTCAGAGTAAAATAACACATTTTACAACTTAGATTCTAAACCTAAATTGTTAATAACAGTTCCAAAGCAAATCAACACTCTGAAACCATTTCCACAGCAAAATTGTTTCAGAGTAAAACTTGAAAAAACCATTTACACAGCACATTGGTTTCAGAGTAAAACTTGAAAAAACCATTTACACAGCACATTGGTTTCAGAGTAAAACTTGCAAAAACCATTTACACAGCACATTGGTTTTGGTATAATTTTTAAACAAAACATACTATAATAAGCACATTTAAACATTTTAAACCATTTGTTTGAGTTGATTTTCCCCAATTCGAGATTAAAATCTCGATTTAGGGTTACACAGATGCATGCAATTACTTCCAAAACTCATTTCCAACTAACAGAAACACTTTCAAAACTCATTGTAATTACACAAGATAAGTTCAAACCTGTTTTGTTTTCATCATTTTGCTGTTTTGTTGAGTTTCAATGGTGATATGGTGAAGATGCTTGCGCGAAGATGATGGAAATGCGGTGGTGATGCTTTCGCGAAGATGACGGAAATGCGGCGGTGAATGACGGTTACGGTTACGGTTGCAGTGAAGATGCTTACGATTATGGCGAAGGATGATGAAAATGCGAAGGATGATGATGATGTTGACGAAAAACGACGGTGGTGATGATGATGGTGAATGACGGTGGTGTTGATTTGGTGAACGACGGTGTTGTTGATGGTGAACGGCGACGGTGACGGAAGATTGATGGTGAACGACGGTGGTTGGATTTTGTGTTTTCTATGAAGTTTGTTTTTGCTTCCGGTGGAAGTTTGTTTTCTTCAGTTTTGTTGTAGAAAGCAATTTTGATTTTTTCTGGGGTGTAGAAAGCAATTTTGTTGTGCTAGGGGTTAATGGGCTGGACTTATACAAGACTTATGCATGGTGCATAAGTTATGGCTTATGCATGATAACCACACCCATGGGGATGGTGGATGTTAAGGCGAGTTTTAACATGGGGAAATTATCAAATTGTTCCATTTTAAATCAATTTTGTTTTATTTGTTATTACTTGTACATCTTGCATTTTAAATTCTAATTTATAGCCATATTCAATTGTAATTTGACTCAAATTAATTTCCTTGTGAATACGTTAATTTTTAGTCTCCCGTTTAAAAATCTAATACGTCCGGCCCTTTCTCAATAAAATTTTTAATTTGCAAACATAGACATTATTAAATCTGGACTGAAAAAAATATGACGTAAATATATATATTTACTACATTATTTATAAATAAATAAATCTAGTTTGTATCTAGCTTTGTAATATTAATCCTTTTAACAAAACTTTGTAATATTAATTAGGGTTAAATAAATTTTTGGTCCCTATAAATGTACCGGTTTTTTTTTAAAGGAAAATGTACCAAATTTAGTTTTTAGTTTTTATAAAAAAAAAAAAAAAGTGACATGTTTTTGTCCCTTTAAAAAAAATTAGCATGCAGTTTTAATTTTAATTTAATGGGGACTAAAATTTTTGGTCTCTATAAATATGGCGAATTTTGTTTTTAGTTCTTCCAAAAAAGTGACTTTTTTTTAAGGAAGGAGAAAAAAGCGCCATGTTTTTGTCTCTCCAAAATATTTTAGTCCCTATTAAATTAAAATTGATATATTGTAATTAAATAAGGTAATAAATTGAAATATAAAAATGCAAAGTGTACAACTAATTACAAATAAAACAAAATTGATTTAAGATTGTCCCTTGCTAAAACTCATCATATGTTAAAAGGCAAAAATGAATGGTATGGGCAATTTTACAAGAAGATGGACTGTGATATGGACCCTTGATAACGTAAGCACTTTACAAGCACATTTACTCGACGGTCTATTCATATTATCTGTTTCTATTTTACTTGTTTTTTTTTTTTTGGTTACATTGCTAAAGAAAAAACGAAAAAAGAAACAGAAAGGAAATACAAGCAGCAGAAAGAAAACTAAGCTCTCAGGAACAGAGTTCCTAAGGCATCTGTTCTCAACAACGGGCGGAGGTCTTCAGGCGGTTGTGGAAGATGCTGAAAAGTGTCGACAGAGGATGCTCCTAGCTTTGCCAAGAAGTCAGCGCATCGGTTGCCTTCGCGGAGAGTGTGATGTAACAAGACATTGGTTTGAGCTAGCAGCACTTTAATCTCATGAATAAGTACTGCATAAATATGGTAAGAGGTAGAGGCTTTCTTGATGGTGTCAATGGCGAGAATAGAGTCTGAATAACACACCAAGGGTGAAATCCCAAGGTCTTTTGCTATGCGTAATCCGAAGTAAATGGCAGTTAACTCAGCTTGGAGGATGTCAGAAGAAGCTGGAAGAAAACCTGTGAAGCCAGAAATATAATAGCCCGAACTGTTGCGAATCAATCCTCCAAAACCTGCTCTAGGTGGGGTGCCGAGACAGCTCCCATCTACGTTGAGAATATTACCGTCGTAATTGTTGTTATTCCACCGTAAATGACGGACCGTATGGGCTGTTTGAGAAGAAGGGAATGCTTTTGTGATGCTCTCAGAAGAACTCCGGACATTTGCTTCCACTCTAAGGACCGACATTTGCTCATTCTTTATGCTCATAGAATTTCTGCGCATCCAAACCCACCACAGCCCAGCAGCGAATGTTGTACTGTGAGAACCCTTTGTGCCATCTTTAATCCAAACCGCTACGTCGTCCGTTGCAAAGAAGTTTGTATCATTGAAACCAATGTGCTGCCATACTTCCCTGGAAAAACAACAATCACGCAGACAGTGGAAAAGAGTTTCATCTTGAAGACCGCACCTGGAACAAGTTGACAAAGGGGTAATGTTGCGGTGTTGTAACAACGCTAAAGTGGGAACAGCATTGTTACAAGCTAGCCAGATGAGAAATTTATATTTTTCTGGTACTTTAAGCCTCCAAATCCAGGACCAAGAGAGGTTATAATTGCTTATTGGATCAGTTTGTGAAAGAAGCCATTTGTACCCACTCTTTATTGTGTAAACACCATTCTTGTTTTGAGACCAAATAAACGCATCTTCAATCTCGTCGTTGAACATGAAGGAAGTAGTGTTAATGTAATCTTGGATTTCTTGTGGAAGAGTGGTGTAGAGCGATAGTGTTCTGTTACCCTCGGTGACAACATTTTAGAGAAGTTGGAAATTATGATGGAGATAGGCTAAAAATTTAATATATTCTTTTAGCAGCAAAATTTATTAATAACCAAATCGCTGTACAAGAAAAACAGTGATCGACAAGGCAAAAACAACAAAGTTATAGGCGTTGTATATAGACAGAACACCCAACTGAAAACATAGAAACATAAATACAAACACCTCTAGCTGATCGCTAACAACAACACCAATAAAAAAGCTAACCACCAAAACCAAATTCAACACCTAAATCAAAACCCAACTCCCATAACCGACGAAACCAAACTTCAACCAAACCCCTAAACACCAACACGATGACTACATAAACAAATTTCAAACAAATATCGCATGCTACTCGCACCAAAACCCCTTTGTAATCATCACAACGGCTGAACCCAATTAAATACCATGAGAATGACTAATTCCAACACTGATTTGGATTCCACCACTACTCGACCCCCGTACGCCGAAGAAGACACCATAACTGGCCCAAGAAACTTGAGCCCAAAAATTGTCTCCCGATCTCGAATCAAAAGCGATCGGCTCACCAGACTCCATAAACAAATTACTAAGGCACCCATATAACCTTCCACCATCGGAGAAGACACCGACGTTGATCTTTCAATATGAGCAAAACGAACACCACAAGAAGACGCGAAATCAAAAATACCGTACAAGACGACGAACAACACAACGCGGTACTCAGACGACGAAATCACGAAAAGGCACAAAAATCATAAACTTTATATGTGAAAATCACTTATTTAGATTGAAAGAAATGGAAAAATGATGCAGAGGGGTACTTCTAGGTCAAAAAAAAAGACTTAAAACTACCTCTCCTCAATGAATTAAAGAGAAAGAAAACTTAGAGAGAATGTGAAGTTTCTCTCACTAAAAAACTCCTTTTAACCTTAAGTTTTTAGTGAATTAAAATAAAAATAAAAACCTTTGTATACCAAAAATTATGGTGATTTTAAGGGTCCGCGTCAATCTCTAGACTACAGAGACAAACATTCACGAATTCCACTCTCGTTTCAAATCATGAAAGGTAAATCAATTTAAAATCCGTCCCCGTAAGCTTAGCTCAATTGGTAGAGACATTACATAATTTATGCAGGGGAATCCTAACACTCCACTTTTCGACATTTATAATGTGTGAGCTCCAGCCACTAAGCTACCTAAAAAAAATCAATTTAAAATCCTATTAATAAAAATCGTTAAGAAAGATATTAGATGAACAATGCATTTAAATTCATCCAGGTAAACATCAAATAACAGAACAAGGTTTTCATCTCATCCCTAAGTTGGGAGTTTAGCTACTCATAATAGTTGACAAAAGATAAAAGAGAGTTAAAAATTACACATAGAATTGCAGTTTTTCTCTCACCGATCCCCGTAGCTCTTGTTCTTTTGGCCCTCCCCCTTTTATCAGCGTTTTCTTTTTTCTTTAATTGCTACCATTAATCCTCTTCTGTTTTTATTTAGGGATTTAATCCTCTTTTGTTGATTGTCCATTCATATAAGAACAAACCAAATTATGCTTACTTCTTAATAATTGGTAATTTATCGTATATATCATGATTTCCACTCAAACCTAAATTGTATGTAACCAATTTCCACTAAAATCAACTTTTAATCTAAACTGTGTATTTTAATCTAACGGCTGCTATTTAACCTTCTTACTTCTCATTTTAAAATCACTTCTTATTTGATACATCCCATATATATATATATATATATATATATATTTTTCTTTGAACAAAATGATGAGATTTTAAATTGACAATTTTGCACCCCAACTCTCTTGGTAACGTTTCATTTCCGATGATCAACCTATTGAACTCAACAATCTATCTATCTATATCTATCTATCTATCTATCTTTGTAAAGGAAACTTGAGTTAACTATATGCAAGCATTATGTCTATATGGCATTTTTAAGAAAGCTTATTCTCACTCTCACTCTCTCTTATTCTCCACTCTCTCTTATTCTAAAATTCATTATTTATCTCCACTATATCAATTTAATGTGTGAATGTTAATGATACAATATTTAAGTAAAAAAACTTGAGGAAGAAAAAATTTGTAAAGGAAACTTGAGTTAACATATGCAAGCATTATGTCTATGTGGCATTTTTAAGAAAGCTTATTCTCACTCTCACTCTCTTATTCTCCACTCTCTCTTATTCTAAAATTCATTATTTATCTCCACTATATCAATTTAATGTGTGAATGTTAATGATACAATATTTAAGTAAAAAAACTTGAGGAAGAAAAAAAGTAAATTGTCCATTGGAAAACTCTAAATAAGTAACGGTCATTTTATCATGTATTTTTCTTAATTCTCCACTTAAGTTGAACATAAATCAACATTTACAATCCAAAAGTGTTATAATATAGATGCTTTAGTGATTAAATTGCTTCACCAATATTAGTGTCATCTTAAACCATGCGTTATTTGTCTTCTAAATTTTTTGTATGTTACAATTTGTAGTGTTCTTTTAAAGTGGCCATTTACATTTTAAACCATCTTAATTGAATTTATCCCTTTAACATTCCTCCAAAATAACCTATAAAATAGAAAAGTTTAGTGCATAATTTTTCATTTCACTCTCACTTTTATAACCGACACTTATCCTACATTTCTTTTCTTTTCATTTCTAATTCTACACATTTGATAGTTCTCCTAAATTTTTGAGTGTTTTGTGTTATTGATACTATCATATTCATTTGTACTAAAAGTTTTTTCATCCTTCATTTGTACTAAAGCTATCATATATTTCTTTTCTTTTTTTCAGGTTGAGAGAAATAAGTTTTCACTACAAATATGGTGCTAAAATATATAAAAAGGTATTTCTAATTCCTCTTATCACACCATTATTATTCAAAAACTTCTCACAATACTAATTCTTCATTTTTTTTAAACACCATAATATCAACAAGTAATTAAAACACACTCCTACCACATGTAATTCATTATATGTATAGATTTCATATGTGTTTTTCATAAGTGGAAGGAAAAAGAGAGAACATATATATGGATTGGACAATTTGACAAAGAAGTGGATGGTACATGAAAAGTCACTCCTAACATTATAAGAACATTAAAATGATTATGTTATCCAAATAAGTTCCATTCGTTAAATTGAAAACTCTAAAAATGAACGTTTTAATTTTTTCAGTCAAATCTTACCCCAACTTATCTTATATATGATTCTCATCTCCACTACTTTGATCATTTACGCTTTTCTGCTTTGTTAAGGTAATTTGGTTCTCCTTTTACTTTCCTTTCCTTCATTTTTGTGTTTGGATTTACATTTTAGGTTCATAAATTGGTTGATTTGTTTTCTCAAGGTTTCTCTTAGATATATGTCTTATGAATTTTTAAGATGTACTTTTATATCTATTAATTTATTTGAATGGTTTTCTTCCTTTTCACAACTATTTGTTGAACTTTTTTATAATTGAATCAAGAAGTTTTTTTATAGTTGATTTATGCTAACTTAGTTGGTAAAGCTTACCATTTTTTTAAAGGCAATCATATGTCTAGCTAAGCTATGTACATGTATTATATTCTATGAGTGTAGTGGAATTTTATGCAGTTATTTGTGTGTGTAACTTTGAGTTATTCTTAAAGCTAGAATAGTGATGATGTGTCCCCTTTAAAAAAGCTTCATGCCTCTCAACTTAGTTTGAGTTAAAAAAAATTCTAATTTCCATCTTAAAGATAAATTGAAGTTTTCTTGAATCTCAAAAGTTATGTCTATTCACGTTTAAATTAAAAATAGTTGGTCAATTTTCCTATAATTTTTCAGCGTAACATTAATGATTCAATATTTACTTTTATAGGAAAATATTTCAATAATTAGTTGGGAATAAAGCCAAATTCATGATATAATAACATATAAATAAGTTTTTATTTTTGGAGTAAATATTATAAAATAAAGGTTTGATTATAGTTTTGGTTTCTTTATTTTTAGTCACAAAATTTGTCCACTATATTAACACTCAACAATATTGGTCCCGCCTTATTAATATAATTGACCGGAGTTATTATAACATTAGTATTATCCAACAACATTAAACATTAATTGGAAAAAAAAAACAAACAAAAATATGAATTGATCACCCCGTGGGTTAAAATAATTTGAACCAATAAAAGTTGGAATAAAATTTTAGAAATGAAGGTTTGGTAGGTGTAACGCCCTCTTTAATTATTTAATTGTTTTATTAGAGGATATAGTATATAATTATATATTATATGATTTTGATGATTATGTGACGTATTTGTGACGTGTGACGTGTTATTATTTTATTGTTTAATAAAATAATATAAGTGATGTTTATATGAATATTTATTTGGTAAATATAGAGATTTGTTGGAAAAATATATTATTTTGAGAAGTGGGGTTATATTTATAATTAAGAAGAGTTGTGAGGGTTGAGATAGAATTAATTAAGTTGAGAGGGAGTATATAAGAGAAGTAGGTTAAGAGAATTAGGTTACGCGTTACAGACAATTGGGAAAAGAAGAGAAACACGGTTGAAGGGAGAAGAGAGGCTAGGCTGCAATTTCTGCACTTTTTCCAGGTAAGGGTGAGCCTAACTTCAGTAATTTTAATGTTAAATCATCTGTTATTGATTAGCTTAGAGGTTGGGAAGAATTGAGAGGAGTTTTGAGAATTAGGGTTTATGATGAATTGTGATGGATTGATGTGAGATTGTGTTGTAATGTTGTAGGGACGTGTTACAGAACCTAGATTATTCCCTAGGACGACATTGCAGATGAATTAGAGGTTAGATTGGAGAGATTGGAGATGTTTTGGTGAGTTTTAGACTGAACCCGTGTGGGTTCTGAGATCGCTCGCCTGTGGCGAGTGATCACTCGCCGTGGCGAGTAACCCTTGGTTGCTCGCGAGGCGAGCAACATAGCTCGCCGTGGCGAGCTTGTCCCTTAAATTTTAGGACTTTGACCCAAATGATGATGGTTTTGAGTGCCCTTATATTTATAGAGATGACCTGTGAAGTTGGTTTGGTCAAATTGGATTTAGAGAGCTTAAAAATGAGGATTTTTGGTGAAAAATGTCAAAAAGGCCGAGAGCACCCAGGATTTCTCGCCTGCAGCTCGCCCCCAACTCGCCTTTGGCGAGCAAGCTGTTGTGAGTACTCGCCTGTGGCGAGCAGATCACTCGCCGTGGCGAGTTAGATGGTTCAGGACTGGTTGTTCCGTTTTGCGATCTGTTTCGCATGGGACTTTGAGAGGAGACCTTTGGGTAGTTTTGGGGAGGTTTTATATTCTTAGATGCATTCTGGAATGAAGATCGCTGATGGTTCTTTTATGCTGTGAATAATTGATGTATTATTGATAGTAAGTGATGTTTAAATATGATGTTATGTGATTATGATGATGTTACGTGCTGCGATGTATATGATTAATGAGATGAGGTTCTGCCATGTAACTATTATACCTGCATGTGTCAGTTTTGTATTATGAATGATGTTTTGAGACGGTGTATTAAGTTGTTAAACGACGAGTCCATGCATTTGCATATTTATGAGACGGTGGAGCTTTATGCTCAAAGCGACGGTGGAGCTTTTGCTCAAAGCGACGGTGAAGCATATTAATGCTTATATATGGTACCACATGCATGATGTTGAGACGTTAGGTGTTGCATTTAGTCGAGTCATTTGTGACATATATGAGATGATGTTTGAGACGTGTGATAACTTGGTTAAGTCATTAAGAGTCGAGTCCATGCATTTGCATAACTATGAGACGGTGGAGCTTTATGCTCAAAGCGACGGTGGAGCTTTTGCTCAAAGCGACGGTGAAGCATATTAATGCTTATATATGGTACCACATGCATGATGTCGAGATGTTAGAGTTGCACTTAGAGAGTCAAATTGTGGACATTATATGAGACGATGTTTTGAGACGCTATTGTGATGTTTGAGATGTTTGTGACGGTGATGTTATTCCTTGTATTTGAATATATGCTGGAGATTGATGAGTTTATGTTGTTAATCATAAATGTTTGATTTATATATTAATATTTCTGTTGTGAATCTCACCCCTTCTGCTGGAATTGCCGCCTTGTGGGCAAGTGCAGGTACTCAGTCTTAGATGCGATGATGCGAGGAGTCTGTGTGAAGTAGGGTTGCTCTGATACATAATGGGATGGGGTCTTTTTCTTAGAGTCTATTCCTTATGTATCATGTTTTCAATAAATGTTAACTTTAAGACTTAGTGATGTTGAAATATTAATACTTGAGACGTTTCTGTTGGCTTTTAAGCCAAGAACTATTTATGAGATGAGACTATTGAATTCCGCTGCTTAATTGAATATTTTTGTAATTTGATAAATTATTATCCAAGCTGTTTTTAAAGAAGTAATGTGACACTCCTTTGAGAAGTACTCTGATTTATGTGATTCATTTAATGAAATTTTTAAGACGGGAAATTGGGGTGTTACAGTAGGAATGTTCAAAATAAGCTAATTTATCACAATTAGGATAATGTTTTCAATAAATACAGGAGACCTTTAATAATAATAGGAACGTAAAAGTAAGTTGTTAGATCACGTTGCGTAATTTCAAAGAACATGGTCTAAAGATGACAAAGATGTATCCTAATATCGAAAAAATGTGAGATTCCAAGATTAAGAAATAAAAAAGCAACATATTATTACACCACTTTGATACCATAAATGAATTTCCTTATATGATTGCATTAAGATAAAATATATACGAGACATGTCTTTAAACTTATTAAATATTATAGGATCCACCAAAAACTATATTATTTATCCTTAAAATATTAACACAAATCTACGTTATAAATCAATATAAATTCTCATATGTTTTAAAAAATACTCCTATTTTAGTATAAATTAATATTAAAATAATAATATCACTAATATTATAAATTAATAAAATATATGTGATTATAGTTATCACAACTTTTATTTTTTTCAAATACAAGCTATAATCCAACCCGTGCAACGCACGGGTTATATACCTAGTATTTTTGTAAAGAAAACTTGAGTTGTTCTCATGCAAGTTTTGTGATGATGTGGCGTCCTAGAAAAGCTTCATATCATCTCTTAAATCTTTGCCTATAATATACTAAAACTCCCACCCTTTCTTATTCTATTAAAACATTTTCTTTTCTTAACTATTTCTATTCTTGATTTTTGACATTTTCAATCAGTTGCAAGAACAATTAAAATGAATGCATTATATGTTCATTTAGTTAAAATTATCGGTTACATTTCAATATTATTCCTATTCTATCCATTTTTTTGCCTATAAAGAAAATTCCCTTTATAGTTTATTAGACAAATTTTTTACGAATCTTAAGTATATGCATTTGTAAGTTACTTTGTCTCTTCCATTCCTTCAATTTTATTTTTTAATAGTTTTAATTTTTCTCTTCCAACTTCATGTACATTTTCTTCTAATATTTTGTTATCTAATTGATATGTTTTCTTTGTAGGGTTTTGAAAAAAGGAGAGTTTTATTGAAACACCATTTCTCATGTGAAAAGGTGATTATCTTTACATAAAAAAAGTTTTTATTATTATCTTTGTTAGACGTTGTATCACTGAAATCTTTTGATTTTTATGTTGAACTATTTTTGCTGATTTAGTAGTATGGTGGAAGGTTATATTTATTGCCAAATTTTTTGTTATATGTGAAATCACTTCAATGAAATTGTCATTCTCTTATTTCTTTTGTTTCCTTTCACAGTCTATGATATAGTTGTACATTTCACTCCATAGGTATTCATTATTCCTCCTATCACATCATATTCATTCAAAACTAATCTTTAGGTTAACAAATTTCAATTCCATTTGTCCATGAGCTAGAATTGTGATATGACACATCTAAAAAGGCTTCACACATTCTCTATGTGTTTATGAATCATAAACTCCAATGCATTCATTTTTATTACATTATTATTATTATATTAACCTTTAAACTACTTTTTTTTTATTCCATAACTCATTTCTTAACTACAAACATTCACTCACTCATTATATATACAACCACTAATATGACCTCAATATTTTTTAATTTCTACTAATGAGACTATTTGTCCTACATTGAAAAAGATTGTGTATATAAATATGTGATTTTTTGCATCAAATTTTGGGTTTTGTTCATCGCCACTTTCAAACAATAATTGGATAGAACATCTTCAATTTTGTATTACTGATTTTCTACCCACTTCTACTTTTCATCTCTTGATTATCAATTGGTTTCTATGACATGATAGGGAGTTAAGTTACTCTTAGATTGGTCAAATATTTAAGCTATACTTTTTATTTATTTATATATGATGTTTGTTAGTCTATTTTTTCGACTTCCTTTCATATTTTATTTTATTCCTTAATGTGTATGTGATTTTTTTATGTGAATTAAGAAAAGAAGATAAAGGATACTTTTATTTTAATTTGGTTGCATCGTGTTGCTCAAGAAGAAATTTATGAAAAATGGTTGTTCATCATCACTCTCTTTAAGAAACTATTGGATGGTAACTCTTCAATTTGATATTATGATTTTTCTTCTGTTTATTACTCTTCATCTCTTGGCTATTCTTTGGTTTTTATGATATGATAGAGACTCAAGTTCGTTTTAAATCGACCAAATAGTTTGGATAAAATTCAACAATTTATAAATATAAATTTGAATGAATTATTTTCATTTTTGAATTTAGTTTATATGAACATAGTGATAATTATTATCAACTATATTTATTTTCTTTTTATCAAAAAAATCTGTATTTATTTGCACACTTATATTTTTAATATATTTTATCTATTTATCATGTTTATATACTTTTGAAAAATATAGAACACAAAAATGTTAAGAGTTTATTAAGTAATAATTTTTTTTTTCATGAACTTTGCAACTTAGATATTTTAATATTATGTAAAATAAAATACAGAATGACAAAATAATTTTTGTAGAAAAATGTTACAAATGAACATAATAAATAAAATGATCACTCGAATATTATATTTAGCCAAAAAATAATTATATTTCTTAAAATATTAAGAACAGTAGAATAAAGGCTAATGAAAGGTTGTAAGTTACAAATTAAAATAATTATACTAATAAACTCATTAGTTAAATTTTTATCAATTACTAATGTCTTATTATATTTTTATAAAGACTTTGTCACACCAACCTTTAAACTACTATTTTTCATATTCCCTAGCTATGATAATTTACTCACTCATTGTATTAATGAAATTTTTTAATGAATAAATTGGTTAATTAGTTACAAAATTACAATTGTTTAGTAAGTTTAGATTGCCCAAAGTATTCTAGCCCTACTTTTATTTTATTGATATAATGTTTATTAGTGCTTTTCTAATTTTCTTATTCCCTTTTGTTACTTGATTTGATTTGGATATGAGACTTCTCTTTGATAAACTCCCTACTGATGATAATCTTAGAAAAATAGGGTGTTGTGTTGTCTCTATTTGTTGCTTCTCTAGGAGGCAAGCTGAGTCATCTAGCCACATTTTCTTTGACTGTGCTGTTACTGCTATCTTATGGAGCTGGCTAAGCAAGGGTACTGACATCCCTTTGGATTTAACTAGTTGCAACAGTCTTATTATCAATTTTATGGGCAGAGGCAACACTCTTGTTCAACAACTTCTGAATTCTGCCATCATTCATACCATATGGGCCATATGGATTGAAAGGAATCAAAAATGCTTTCACAATAAGCATCAGTCTATGGCAACTCTGTTCAACTGCATTCTAGCTGAAGTTAAGCTTGGTTATAAGCTGATTTTGGCAAAAGGAAACTCTGACATGCAGGACTATAAAATATGCAGACTGTTCAATATTCCCTTCAGGACTAAGAGAGTCACTGCTAGGCATGATGTTCACTGGCGCCCCCCTCCAAAGGATATAGTTAAATTCAACTGTGATGGCTCTTCTATAGGGGCCCATCCTTGTGGTGCCATAGGCATAGTGATCAGAAGCTCCACCCCATCCTGGTAACCAGGTTGCTGATGCCTTGGCAAAGCATGGTCAAGGCCTCTCTTTGTTCTCCACTCAATGGTTGCCTTCTCCACCACCATTTCTCTCTCCCCTCCTGCTGAGAGATGGTTTAGGGTTGCCTTACTCCAGGATGTCTATAGATTGATTTTTCCCCTCCCCCGTCTGTGGGTTTAGGGTTTTTGTTTTTGATGTTTTGTCTTGACTTGTTTGTATTCGGTTCAGGCCTCTCCTGACACTTATATTGAATTCTAGCTTTGATCAAAAAAAAAAAAAAAGATATGATAATATTTTCTTGTGAATTTGGAGAAGAGAAAAAAAAATTGAAGGAAGGAGAAGAGGATAAATGAGACTTTTATTTATGAATTAAGTATAATATATTAAAAAAATGAAAACTACAATATATTTAAGTAGTCTAAACTTAGAGTCTTTATGTAAATATCAATAATATAGAACATGAAGTAAAAGTTCAATTCATTTTTATTCAAATATTTTCAATTGAATATGGAAGATTGTATCTTACATAAAAACAATATTTTAGTTTATAAAGATGAAGATTATAAGTGTCTACCATTTTTTCGTATAAAAACAATAACAAAGATATTACAATATAATTAAGACAGGATAGAGAGAAGGCTAAACGATATGATCCAAGTTACACATTTGTAGTATTTGCTTCTGAAAAACACTAAATGAATTTATACAATGAAATTTTAAATTTATTGAACATAAAGTTAAAACAATTCATTGAGAAAAAGGATTCAACAAAAATAAATTTAAACCATTAACTACAATCGACTTGAAAGATTTATATATGAAGGTGGATAAAGGAAAAATAGGGTCTAATTTGCATGTATTATAGTCCCGACTAATGAAGAGATTGTGCTAAAATCATATTCCATATGTTTTTTAAATTCAAAATTTTTATTTTAATAAAAAATTTGTTTTGTATTTTAGCACCAAAATGCTAAATATAATATGCATCATTCGTATATGTTGAAATTAAACAATGAAACTATAATTATTCAAATTAAATTTTAATGAATAAATTATTTGTAAAAGGGAGGAGGAGAAGATGAATAAAAATTATTTTTTTATCTAAAAACTATATTGTCATGAAGTGTTTGAATCGTACATATGAAAATGAGTCATTTAATTTATTTATTTATTAAAACTGAGTTATTTCCTTCTATTTTCTTTAAATAAAATAATTTCATCGACTCAAGTTAGAATATAAATTTGATAATATCTAAAATCCACAAATGTATTAAAATAAAGGTAATTTTTATTGATTTCTAATAAAGGTGAATGACACACTGTTTATGTCAAAGTAATTTTTATCTACTCTATACTTTATATTCACTATACGAGAGAATAATAAGTTTAAAAATATTTTAATAGCTATTTTATTTTTAATTAAAATATAATTCAATAGAGATCCACCAAATTTATTATTTTCAATAACTTTAAAATATAAACATTTAAAATATAAACATTTGAATCAAACCCGTGCAACACACGGGTTGAATACCCAGTTGAAATAAAACGCTACAAAAATTGGCTGGTTAGAGAGAAATTGAAAGCAAACATATTTAAGTGACTGAAATCTTTCAAAACGATGATTTATTTATAACATATCTAAATTCAACAATAAACTAATAAAAATAGACTAAAAATTTAATTCACAATACTCTAATTATAGTGATAGATGAGGAATCATATCTAAAGGTGATGAACGTTTTCAATATATCTTAAATGATTTGTACCTTACACCAAATAATTAAATTGCACTAAAAGAGAAGTGACTGACGTGTCACATTATTGCAACTTGCTACAATAAAGTTGTGGTTAAGTTGACATAACATGAAACTATTTATGAAACTTTTTTTCCAAATTAGAAGACAATTACTACTAAACACAAGAACCCATATTACTTGTCTTGCCTCTATCACGGATCACTTTGTTCATGTATTTTTGAAAGATGTGTATTTTTGAAAGATGTGTGTCCAATACCTCCATGTACGGGGTGGAAACTATACAAGAGAGATGAACCCGATGTAGCTTTCAGGGTTGTTCCTAGCATTTTCGAGGCCTTGGGCATAGTTTGAGAAAAAGGCCCCTTACATAACACATCATAAACATTTTTAGTTTCTTGTTATGATTTTATTAGTGCTTCATTTCGTTTTTTTCTTCGCTTTTGACTACAGGATAAAAGTTTTTTTAGGCAACATCTTCAAATATTTCAAATACTCCATAGAAAAGAAAACTAAACAAAATACCATAAAATTAGAGAACAATTGCTCCTGGAAAGTAGACTAAAATTTCTCTAGTAGACCCATTTTCAACTAAAATATAATTTGTTTAGTTGTGAAGATTCTCCCAATTTTTTAGATAATAAATATCACAAATATTTTTAATATTAGTGAGACACATTATTAGGAACAAAGGGCCCCAAAAAATATCACAAATTTCTTGGCACATTATTATGAACAAACGTTTTATTTGGGAGGGTGTAAATAGAAAGCTTTGTTTTATATAGGGCATATATAACAAATTGCATCAAAAGGGCCAAAACAATACAGCTCAGTCTTCAATGTCAATGTTTCGGGCTTGCCTAATGGTATATTTTACTATATGCACCCCCAGGAATCAATTTCTTGCTATATACATCCCCGCGAATATATTTTTTAGGGCCCCCTACAGGCATGGGCCCTAGGCCGTCGCACTCCCGACCTATGCCTAGGGCCGACCCTGGTAGCTTCTAATACTTTATCTTAGGTTTTGATCGATGTCTCGTGTTCTACGATAGTTTTAGATTATATTGTTTTGTCTCTCTAAGTTTAGAACTTATTCTCACTTTGCATAAAACTTTTGAGCATGCATAATTATGTTTTGGTGTTGACTTGAGTGTCATGGTCTTGGTGAACTCCTTTTTCAGTGATAGCTTTTTATCTGAAACCTTTGGATTTTTTTAGGCCTTTTTGTACATTTTCAACTCTCTTCAGAACACTTTTTCACTACTCAAATCGATTGATAATGGCACATTTGACAATCGGAATCAATTCAGACAAGTTAGAGATTTTATTGGCACATTTTAAATTGATTCAAACCTTTGCAGAAAGATCATCGAATCGATTCAATCTTCACAAAATTCATGTGGAATCGAGTCAATCTTCGTATGAATCGTATCAATCTTCATATGTTGCTATTGATCCTTCTTTAGTCTCTGAACCAATTCAACATATGTTCAAATCGATTCAGATAATGTCTTTTCAATAAAAATATGATTTCTTTTGCACTAAGCCTCCACGCCTATAAATACAACATTTCCTCATTTTACCCATTTACTAAATTCATTCATTACTTTTCTCTCTACTCTTCTTCTCTTAAAAACCATAAGAAAATACTTTCTTCATAATTCTTTGTGAGAATTTAGATCTAAAATTAGAGGAACAATTGTAGGTTGTGTAATGGTTTGAATCTTTCAAAGAATTTGAGGTGCTCAAAGTTATAAAGGCTTTCTTTTCTCCTCTCCAAGCTAGGGTTTTTCTGCTTAATTTGATTTTTTTACTTGATGAGTTTTGATATGTTTAAGTATAATTAGTGTTAAGTGATTGAATGCACAAATGTATATTATATTTAGCATTTTGGTATGATTTTCATTAACTTGTTCATGAATTCATCAATGAACAAAATCTTTATGATTTTCATTGGTAGTGATTTCTTGTTTAAGGTGAAGGTTTGATTTTAGATTGATTAGGGTTTGTAAATAAAGTGTATATTATTTCATTGTGATACATTGAATCGATAATGAATTGCTTGTTCAATATTGATTTTTATTGGTTACATTGTTTGAATTAGTACTCCCTTTGTCATATAATAAGTGAGTCTTTTGTCAAAAAATATTGTACTAAAATAACTGACTCATTTATCTTTTCAATGCAATATTAATTACTTTTTTTTAATTATAACTCTAATTAATATTACTTTCATCACTTCCAATTAAATATACTCTACTTTGCATTTATGATAATGGTAAATGGACAAATACTTGAAAAGAGCACTTAAAACCATTTTCGTGTCTCCTTTATTTATACATTTTTTTAATAAGTGTGAAATGAGCAAATGACTCACTTAATTTAGGATGGAAGGAGTATTTCGTGATTCATATGATACAATTCCAATAGTCAAACTATTTTGCAAATGACTTTTGAAAAACTATGTTTCCCCGCGCAAACTTTTTGAGGAAATGTATTCACCCTCTTCTAGATTTGTAATGTTGTCGTCATATAAACCAACACCTTAAACATGGGAATATGCTTTTTTGGATAAAAAAATCTTAGTTTTGAGTACTCATGGATATTGAAAGAGGAGAGCAACCATTTAAAAAATAATCAAATGAAGTCATTTTAATTTCATTGGATAGTTAAGATGAAGAAGAGGGAGAATTTGAAGAAGATGAAGAAGCAATTTCATTATATATGATATGACACTATTTTTGTGTTCATACTTCTATGTATCGTTTCAATTTTATCGGATGTCTTCGAAGGGACTTGTGTTCATACTTATTTTGGTTGATAATGTGCCGATATTTTTTTGTGATCAATAATGCACCGACATATATTTTGGTGTGGATAATGCACCTATATTTTTTTATGCCAAAATATCACTTACATTATGTAAATATATGTCTTTTATATTTTATGTGATGAATAAAGTGGATAATATTGCCCCACATTTTATATGAATATATGTCTATTCTATCTACTTCCATCAAGTGAATCATGTCTCAAGATGAGAAAGTTGAAGGTCATATTCGATATAAAGCTTTTAAGACGATACTTACGATTTTTTTAACCCCCACCGACAAGTAGGATGAGTTAAAGACACAACTCAATCAATACTTTGTTCATGTTGGTGAAAATTAAATCGCATCTCATGTTTTTGTACAGGTACCATGCATAAAATATGAGGGATGATATTGACAAAGGAACTATTGTTTATCATCGTGAGATGCTTAAGGATAATGGTGATGTAGTATCATGTTTTTCTAGATGATTGAACAAAATAAGCTATATACGTGGGTTCGACACCAAAAAAAATAAAAAATCTACTTACTAAGTAAAACTAAAAAGATCTTATTTACTTACTAACAAGTGATATTTGAGCATTGTGATAGATAATATTTATTTATAGAGTAGTGATATTTTAACAACTATTTGAGACAACTTTTATTCAATTCCAAAATTGGTTGATTCAAGTGTTTTAACAATTGGTTGATTTAACTTAAACAAAGTTGTTTATTGTGGGATTCAAATTTAACATAAAAAATCCAAATATTTTATTCCATCCAAAATAATTAAATTTGATTGGATCAAATATTTTTTTGTTGTAAAAATCGGTCCAATCCAACCCAACTTGCAAACAACACTACGAGATCGAGATTTGTCTATAAATAATTTGGAAGGCTTATGTAGTGATAAGGAATGTGAGCGAGTTGTAGGCACATACTTACATGTATTTTAGAGAAGAAAACATGAGAGAGGGAGAGAGAGAGAGAGAGAGAGAGAGAGGTGGAAATGGAATGCAAACGAAAAAGGAGAGAAGAAAGTGTAAGACAAAGGTAGAGGTAGGGTTTGTTGATGAGAATATCCATATACTTCAGGAGAAATATGGGTCGCAACTGATTCTAATTCTCGCTCCTTTACCAAGTGTCTTGTCTCTTTCAACCTTGAAACAAGTGTCACTGGACACATTGAGATAGGGGAAGCTGCTTCAAACAACCATTTTCGTTTTCCGTTCCATTTCCACTTTTCTCTTTCTATTCTCTCTCTCTTTCTCTCTTCTTTTTAGGTTCATTCATTTAATGATGTATGTGGTTCATAATATGAACAACATACATCATTATGAACCACATACATCATTAAATGAATGAACCTAACAAGTCAATTTTGCTTATATTTGAAAACGAAGGGAGTATTACTTAGTACTTAACACGCACAACCATGCTTTCTTCTCTAAAATACATGTAAGTATGTACCTACCACTAGAGCTGTCAAAACGGGCCGGGCCGTACGGGCCGGCCCGTTTAGCCCGATTAATTTTAGGGCTTGGGCCTTAAATATTGAGCCCGAATTTTAATAGGGCTTTTTACCCCGGCCCTAAAAAGCCCGGTACCCGTTAGGGCTAGCCCGAACGGGCCGCGGGTAGCCCGTTAGCCCGCATAACAAAAAAAATCCTATAAATTATATATAATTTTTCAAATAATTCTTTACTTAGTTAATTATCAAAGTAAAAAATAAAAGTGAAAATTCAATGAATTAGCACATATAAATGTAATATAAAATTATATTTACTCGTTTCGTTATTTATAATTTTAAAGATCGAATATATAAATATCTATAACCATAACGTATCTAATTTATTTAAAATTGTTTTCCTCGCCGTTTTAGTTTACGACTAGTGTACGAAAATGTTTACAATTTATTTTTGTGCTAGACATTATTTAAACATATTAAAAATATTATTTATAGAAAAAAATTATAGGAGTATTTTATAATACTTGTTTTAAATATAAAAAATGTAATTTTTAATACGGGCCGGCCCGTTAGCCCGCGGCCCGTGTAGGGCCGGGCTCGGGTAGTATATTTCAAGCCCGTTTTCCAACCGGGCTTTTTGGCCCGGCCCGATAAAGCCCGAAGCCCGTTAGGGCCGGCCCGTTTAGAGCCGGGCCGCCCGTTTTGACAGCTCTACCTACCACTCGCTCACATTCCTTGTCACTCCATAAGCCTTCCAAATCAATTTATAGACAAAACTTGACTTCGTAGGGTTGTTTGCGAGTTGGATTGAATTGGTCTGATTTTCCCACAAAAAAGAAATTGGTTTGAGTTGAATCAACCAATTGTTAAAAGAGTTGATCAACCAATTTTGGATTGAATAAAAGTTGTCTTAAATGGTTGTTTAAAGTTGTCTCTATCATTTTATCAAAAAAATAAATCTTATCTCTCCTGACTCATTTTAAAAGTCTACACCCTCCGGTCACATTTATAAGTAAAACACTACTTTTTAGATTCATTGAATACACAATGTATTTGGTCTATATCATATACTAAATACACGGGATATTCAATGTACCTAAAAATTAGTTTTTTGCTTATAAATGTGACCAGAGGGACTTACTAACAAATCAACCTAAAAAGAATTGAAAATATTTTTTTTCTTAAATAGATGAACGCTGAGTTTTACAATTTATTTTAAAATAATGTTAAAAAGACAAACAACGTTGGCTTAATAGGTAATCACCATACTCTGGAGGCTTCAAAATTTGATTGAATACACTTCTTATGGAACCTAACAACTTAGACAAAACCATCAAACTTAACATATTCTTGCAATTGCAGTGTAAATTTCATCAATGTCGTTTGAGGAATTCTTGTCGTAAAAACAAAAGCTACAAAATATGGTTTTACGTTTGAAACACATTTATTGTGCTTCCACAGTAAAACCAAACGGGCACTTAGTGAATTCAGTGATAATAGATTCCCTCAAATGAAACTAGAGAGTTGTAATATAACACTATCTAAACTTCCTTAAAAAAATAAAAGTGCAAGCAACACTCTCTTTCGGACACTCTCTCTAATACTCATTCTCTCGTTGGTTAAATCGATGTGGGCATATACTTTGGAAATGAAACTCACATAAAGTGGTAGGACATACATTGATTTTATCCAATAAAAGAGTGAGTATTAAAGAGAGTGTCCAAAATAGAGTGTTGTTTGCTTTCTTAAAAAAAAAAAACACTATCTAAACTTTGGAGAATTAAACTCACTCATTTTTTTAATGGTGCGAGATCATAGTTCTATTTCCAATTTCTTCAAAATCCTAGTGTTGATCTTATTTAATCCTTTGAATCTAATATAGAGCTTCAACATCCTAGTATTGATATATTTCGGACTTAGACAGAACTATAATGTGTTTTTCTTCACACCTACTATTTAAGTACTAACATTTTATATGGATAATATTGAGCCAAATTTTATATAAATATATGTATTTGGTTAATCTTAAATTCATTTATCGTTTTTTTTTTTCATTTCATTTTAGTATGATATTTTCTCTTGTATCTACTTTTGTCAAGTGAATCATGTCTTGGGACGGAAAAGTTGAAGGTTATGTTGGATATGAAGTTTTCAAGAGGACATCCAAGATTTTTTCAACCTTCGCTAACAAGTTGGATGAGTTGAAGACACAACCTAATCAATACTTTGTTCATGTTTGTGAAGATCAAATCACGTTTTATCTTTTTGTATAGGTACCATGCACAGATCTGGGGGAAGATAACGACAAAGGGATTAGTGTTTATCATCCTGAGATCCTTAAGGATAACGGCAATGTAGTATCATGTTTTTCTGTACGATTGAAAATAATAAAATATATCTTTGAGTTCATTTGCTGAAAATGTCCAAATTATTAGTAGAGATTTGGTGTCATATTGTGGAGTTCTAAGTTATTTAAGGTAATTTGGTGTCATATTGTGGAGTTCTAAGTTATTTAAGATAATGTTGTGTAATGTTGCCAATTTATGTACTGTTAAATTTCAATCACTTGTGCATTGTTACTGTAATGTTGAATTGATGTAATGGAATTGAACTATGAATGATGATGTCTTGTTGTTGATTATGAGGGATAATTTTTGTTGGATAATTTACTGCTTGTTGAATGGTGTTTTTGATGGGGGAGGTGTCTTGACATGCTAATTGTGTCCTAGTTGTGCATTTCAATTTTGCATACTACATTTTTTTTCTTTTCTGTAATTGATACTTAACTATTGTTCTTGACACGACAATTAACTATCATTTATAAAGTGGCAGTTAACTACTGTTATACAACAAACCGTAGTTAATTTTTGTTGGAGCTTTGGAGGTATTTTGTGTTTAAACGTCATCCAAACCACGAGATAAAAATTCATGTGGTTCAGTTTGGCTTGCGGTATTATTTTTGTGGTTTTTGGCTTGATTTAGTTTGGTTTACAATTTTATTTTTTGGTTGGTTCGATTATGAACACTGCTTGTTTAGGAAACCTGAGAGGAAATCCTGAATGCCCAAAAAGCAATTTTCAAAATACTATTCTTCAACACACGTAAAACCTTTTTTTTTCTTCGATATAAAAACCTTAGAAAATACTGAAATCATTAAGCGGGTGTTCATAGAACACTGCTCATTTTACAACCCCTAAGATGTCAAGCTCATTTAGACGTGGACTGAGGAATGTCATCCTCTTTGTCCAAATCAAATTCTTATAGTTTTGGTGCGTGATTTTTCAAGACCCGTTTACTTTTTAAAATTGTTTTTTATTTTTATTTTCTAAAATTTGTGTTAATTTTACTGTTTAACAAAGAAAATAGATATTTTTCAAGTGATCAATTGTCTTGCGTTTATAAAAATATAAAAAATGTCAAAATAGTCATCTGTATTGTTTCTTAAAATGCATAATTATTAACTAACATTTCATCTTATCTCTATAATTTTGTCAAAAAAATATTATCTCTATCAAAAATATTTATCATTTTGTTATAAAATAAAAATAAAAAATAAAATAAAAAAAACTATCTCTATCACAATGACTCGCTTTACAAGTCTATTTTCTAGTACTTATTAACAAGTAAAACTAAAAAAAATTGAAAATAGTAAATAATTTCTTAAAATAAATTATGAACGCTAAGTTTTACAATTTACTTTAAGAAAAAAATGTTAAAAAGAAAAATAACATTGGCTTAATAGGAAACCATAGACACACTTCTTACGAAACCTAGCGATTTAGACAACAACCATCAAACTTAACATATTCTTGGAATTGCATTAAGTATCGATGAATTTCCACATAAAAATTATATTTTTAGTAATTAACTAAACTTTTTGATGAGTTGGAAAAGAAATAAAAGGACGAAAGTGCCACATCTTTTTCAAACTGACATGCAGGTGTGGCTATTTATGTTTTGTACCTGTTTCTCTAAAGGGTCCAAAAATTAGAGTTACCGATAATCCTGAAAAAGCTCAAACAGGCAAAAGGGAAAATGAAACTTCCCAAATGCATTAAACACTTTGGTTGCTAAGTCATGAGATGATACATCATGCATATAGGTTTGTACAAAACACTTGTTACCATTCGTTGTACTTAACTCACATTTTAAATTAGTACTATTTGTCATTTTCCTCAGCAAACATTTATATGAGTCAAGATCATAACCGTTTACATTACTTTTCTATACAGTAATCAAACCATTTTTTTGACACAATACTTTAATACACATAACTCAATTTTGAAGAAAAAATTAGGTCATCCCATTAATTATATTGTGACATGGGTTGCAAATACTTTTAGAAGTCAAAGCCAAAATAAAATGCAAAGAGGTTTTGTATTTTATATATAGGAAGCTCCGTCCAAACCAATCAAAGGATGAATATAAGAAAATTGAGATGAAAAAAACCAACATGAGTGGAAAAGATATTGAAAAAGATGAACAAGAAGCATTGAAGGGAAAAGTTGATGAGAAAGAAGAAGAAAAAGCTAGGGCAATGTGGGATTGTGGTAGCCCTTTATATGATTCATATGAACTGGTCTCTCTTGATCATCACATCAACAGGAATCTAATGGTATTTCCATTTCTCCATGGATCAAAACGCATAATAACAAGATGTATGCATGAGTCTCATGATATGGTTCATATAGAGAAAGCAAAAGAGTCTTCTTGGGTTACAAGCTTTAGGACATTTTTGGTGAAGATGATGAAGAGGAAGGATAATAGTGAAGAAAAACGAAAGAAGAACAAGGAAATGAGAAGAGGTATGACTAGGTCTATAGTAGATTTTCTTTCTTGTGAAGGAAATAAAAAATTACATGAATAGAATGGGAAACGTGAGGATGATTATCCAACATTTCTTTTCATTCTTGAATGCATTGTAGTAATACATGATCTCCATAATACCTATAAGAACTTTGTTATTGATTAATAATCTTTAAAGTTTAGTGTGATAAACCGATGAAAATTGATTTTCTCACCTCAGTTATTTCCTAAACACACGTAGAAATGATAGTTTTACCCAAGCGGTAGTTAACTATGCTGGCAAACAATTTTTTAAACTGATAATCATTCCTGAATTGAAATTTGTATATTGTAATTCCCCAGGAAAAGGGCCATTTTGTTATAAAATGCGGGCTGTCATGTGCACCAGATTCACGGAAAGATGGGCCTGCCCAAATAATGGAAGAAACGGAAGGAAATTTCTCTTTAAGCTTTGCAAATTTTTCATAAGTTTCTCAACGATACATAATTGTCGTTCACTTATTCAGTGGTAGTTAAATATTGTTCGATATTTTTTAGATTGATTCAATCACTTTTTAAATCGGTTTAACCAATTTAAAAAGTCTCTCAAACGGCAATTAACTATTGTTGAAGGTTTTTTTTTTTTTTATCATTTTTGGGTGGCAAAGAGAAAAAGTGGAAGCCTAAAGAGTAATATTCAGTATTTGATCCACCTGGTTGGATGGATATGTTAGAGCTGGTTTACTTCTTTTTTTTTTTTTTTTTTTTTTTTATGGTTGCTAACAAACACCTAAAAATTGTTCACTTGGCTAAAAAATGTCGATCGAGAGTTAAGACTCACTCAAACTTTATACACAAAAACAACCGATTTAAAGTTACGATCGAGAGCGAAATTGGTTTGTCTATTGAATAACTTTTCCTTTCTTTTTTTTGCACTGATGTGATCAATATCTTTTAATATACTCCAGAAATTAGAGTATTCTCTTCGGCATGCTAGCTTAAAGGAATCAAACTACGTTGTTGATAGTGTATATCAATTTACAACATATGCAGGGGCTGAGATTCAAACTGCGAACATCCCTTATTCACCTTAAAGATGAATTTCCAGTCTCTAAAATATTTGACAAAAAAACAAATTACGTTGTCAATCATCAATAATATTCATATTATTAAAAAGTTCATTCAAAATAAAGTGGATAATTGAATTTAATTTTAAAATTTAAATTGGGACCTCCCCACTCCAAAATAACAAAATGTTACAAGCAATTTTTCGGAAAGACAAAAGTGCAAACTCTAATATATGTATCATCGGAAAATGTTAACTTGTGTCTTCAAGGGCACATATTAAGAAACTTATTATAGAAATATATGTATCAAGAGTCGTGCGGTCAACTTCTTAAAAGTTCAATTATCATGTTTTCCGATGCAAAGTTACTCATTTTGGATTTTTTAACATGTGCCCTTAGGACACAAGTTAACATGACCCTTTATTTTTTAATGTAACAAATAAAAAATATAGAAAAGAAATTATCTACTTGATAAAATTAGCAAAGTTGATGTAGAATTCACCCCTAATGATATAGCGTAATGAAGATTTTGATCCATCAGTTGAGAATAATTATTGATATATGATGACAGGACCTAATTACATGCTTGATAGTGAAGATTTCGAATTGGCTTTCCAAAATAAGTATTTTGTTTGACCTTTAGTTAAAGAAGAATCTTCGAAACCGGTTAACATAGAATGATTAGTAATAATCATAACATATATAAAGCCATCCAACTTCTATTTTAAGGCCAACTAACAATGATTAAGCAACTTCTCATGGTGACTTTGACTCCGATCTACTTAAGAATAAACTATAAACAGTTGGAGAAATTCAGGAAAGTACATCATCACATGAAAATGAACACACTGTACATAGTGTTACAAGAATCAAAATCATTCCCTGCTGATTAAATTCGTGTAAAATATTCTCAAATTTGACTTTGGAAGTGTTGAGGATGGGCAACATATATAAATGAGAGGATCTCTATGCATACTATCTCAAGATTTTAGGTGAATAAATTTTCAGGAGAAAATTGCAAGAGAAAATTGCAAACTCTCTCACTCGACTTCTCAAGCCCCAACTACACCCAAGAGACTAGAGATGTTGTGGTGAAGAAAACTTAAACTATTGTCTCTCCATATTTATACTAACTATCTATCTATTTTTTCTTTCCACTATTCGATGTGAGACTTGAATGAATATCGATTTTGCACAACATATCCTCCCTTCATCCAAATATATACTCACATTTCTCGGCTTTGTTGTAAACTTCATCTTCAAAACGATTATTCTCATGACTAACCTCATTTGCAAAAGAAATACTCTTCAATTTTTCTGGATTGTCTTTTACACTTCACAAACCCTCAATGAATTTTGAACTTGTGCATTGGAATAAGGTGAAGTTCATCCTCCCATCAAAGAAATGAGCATCCAATTTCAAAGTAGTTGTAACACTATATAAGAAAAAACACAAATAAGATGATGGTTAATTAACCTCTCTTTAAATGAATATTGGTGCGGCAAAAAATATTGCTTCTCTTCCTTCATTGATCAAAACATTTGCTCTGATGTCAGTTGTTGGAAAATCACTAAAAGAGTTTTCATGCAAGTCGAAGTAGTACCCATTAAAAAATCAAAATAAAACAAAAAAAATAAAATACAACTTAAAATGATTATGTTTTGACATTTCATACCTACATCCACGATCTCATCACGCAATATTTTATTACTTAACCCACAATATTTACATGGAGAAAATAGCAAATTTTCTAAAATAATTTTTGCACAGACAAAATTGCAAACCCTTTCAACTACAATTGTAATATTTTATGGGAGAAAATTGCAAACACTCTCAACTATGATTTTTGTAGGGAAAAATTGTAAAGTCTCTCATGACACACAACCACCCAAATCTTTTGTACACACAAGAGACTAAAAATGTTGTGGTGAAGAAAACTCAAATTAATTCTCCATATTTTTACTAACTATCTACTTATTTTTCCTCCCACTACTCGATGTGGGACTTAACCAATTTTACCCAACAAAACACCATAACTTATTTTCGAAGTTGTATTTTTTTTTTGTGTACTTCTTTTTATTTTAGAGTTGGATAACATAACATAAAAATTTTAACTTATTATTACGCATGGTTGACAAATAAGTACATAAAAAAAAATTACATTTATTTTAAGAAAGAGGTGAACTTACAAGCTTTTGATAACAAAAACAAATTTAATAAATACAAAGAAAGTGGGCAGACTAATGACTAAAATAAATCTTTTGGCAGCTTATCAACTAAGCTAGGATGGAACTTTTGGCAGCTTGCCAATTAAGCTAGGATGGAGTCATTAATCGTGGCTTTGATAAATTCAAAGAGGGAAATTTTTCTTGAATTTAAGCTATGGAATAACTCAAAGGATGAGTTGAGAATTGGATTGCAAGCAGGTTAGCGATGGGGTCCACCTATTGAGCAATGGTACATTTTTTGGAATCATTGTTACACTCATCTTTGTTTGTTGTTGTGGGTTGTTAGTTCTTTGGTCCCATAGTGATAGGCATTATTATTTTAATTATTAATTATACAAAAATTAAAAATGAGTGAATGAAGTGTGAGGATCAAATTTTAAAACCAAAATCAAAGTCAAATACATGTCGGTTAGAGAGAAAGTGAAAGGTGAAGATTTGTCTGTGTGGGAATGGCAATGCCAAATGGTGATGAATTGGCTAACAAAACTACAAAAGAGAGTGCATGGTTTTTTCTCTTTGCCAATGCCAAATGGTGATGAATTGTGGTATAAGGCATTGTCAATGTCAATGCTCTCTTTGCTGAAGAAACGAAAATAGTAGTATTAAATGTGGATAGGACCACCACCAGCGGCTACCGGTGTTGTGGGGTTACGGGGTCCTACAAACTTGCATGTTTTTTTTTCCTTCTCATTTTGTGGAGAGAAGACGGGTCATAAACTCATAATAAATATCTATCTTCTTTAAAAAAAAAAAAAACTTCTGGTATTTAAATTTAGTAAATAAAAAGTTCTAGTATCTAAATAACAGTGCTTATGATATTTCTTAGTCAACAAATAAAAGTGTATACTCTCTATATCTTGATTTTGTCACTTCTTCACACACGTAAATGAAATTGTCATGAAGCCGCGTATTGAATTATCGAACGCTCTTTCTAACTTCAGCTACCAAGTCCGATGGTGAAAGGAGTGAAAATGAATGCAATTCATCTAATGGTAAAAATAGATTATTTCGTAAGTGTTTGTTTGAGGTGGCGTTTGACGAACTAAAAGTATATGTAGATCATTTGTTTTAAATCTGTCGTGATTATAAGAAGTTGAGAATTTGAACATTTGTATTAGAATGGTTTTTTACTGACGTGATTTGCAGCCGTTCATCAAAATAAACACTAACGACATTGTTCCACGTTCATAGTTTTTTTTTTTTTACTCCGACTCAAGTTATGTCTATCTTTTCTTTCTTGAGGACGTCTCTTATCTTTACTAGTGTAATATTTTACTTATCGCAATTATTTGTCCATTTTAGAGGTACAGTGTATTTATCTCCTCTATTATTTGAACGAGTTTTGGTTTTGCACTCTTATGAAGTTTGACGGTACAAAATAAAAGTTAAAAACCAACTAATATTCAAATTAAAAGGTTGTGATTCAAAGTTTTGTTTTTAAAAGTTATGATATTTGAACAACTATTTAATACAACTTTTATGACAACTTCACTTTTCTATTTTTTTATTGATCAAAAACAATAGAGAGACAAAAATATAGAGAGAATAAAAACATAACGTGAGTATAAGAAAAAAGTTGTATAAAAATGATTGTACAAATATTATTTTTTTTTCAAAAGATAAACCAAAACTCATCAAAATGGTCGAACGAACACCATTTTACTCTTTCCTTTATAATATTAATACGATATTTATTATTTTTCTCTATTAGCATACTCTTATTTATTGTATCAACAAGAAAAAAAAGAACTTGAAATGGATACCTAATTTAAGATGAGAAATTAAACACTACACAAAATATCAATAACATTAAAAAGTCACACACATAGTAGAAAAGTTAGAGTTCGAATCTCAATCACGACATCTAGATTAACAATTTTGACATTTATACTTTTAAGAATTAATATATATATATATATATATATATATATATATATATATATATGTCAGAATTGATTCTGAAATGTTTGGTTGCTGTAAAATAGAATTGATTTTGTCTTTAGATTTGAAGCTATAATTTGTAACTTTAATTTTAAAATTGATTTCCACGCACAAATTTATAATTCAACTCATTTTTATATATATAAAAGTATTCAAACATAAATCATTTTAATCAATTTTACATGATCAATAATCAATATTTGAAACTCAATGATCTGCATTGCAGAACCAAACGTTAATACATGTGGACTCATTCACACCCTTTTACTTCTTCACATTATGACCCAACAAACACCATTCCGTACAACCTTAAACAATGTTCATATATTACCCCTCTCTCTCTCTCTGAAATCCAACTCACAAGATAAAGTTTCAATTTTTCAGTATAAAACTCTGAAATAGGATAAAAGTTTTCAACTTCACAAAGTTCTATGATACCCCAGAAGAAAATTTGTCCCCACTGAGTTTCCCTCTGTTAACTTTTTTCATTTGTTTAATTGTTTTTGTTCATTTGCTGTTTGGATTCTTTAGTAAAAACAAAACAAACCCAAAAAAAGAAACAAAAAAAACCACCTTGACTTCATTTGTTTTTCTTCTTGTGTAGTTGAAAATTCTTCAATAATCATATCTTGGTTATGAGGTTTTTGCTTCTTTGTTTTGTGATGGTGTTTTGTTAGAGGCTTTTGTGTGTACTTGTGTTGTTTGTGTTCTGTTAGTTTAGCAATGGAGGATTCAGCTAAGCTACGTTTGGTGAGGTGTCCCAAATGTCAAAATGTTCTTCATGAGCAAGCTAGTTATTCTGTTTATCAATGTGGTGGTTGTGGTGCTGTTCTTAGAGGTACCCTTCTTTTTGTTTTTATTTACTGTTTAGTTTGTTTTTTTAAGAAGCAAAATTATGGATCAAGAGTTTCCTTTTCAGTTTGTGTACCTTTGTTTGTGTTTGGTTTTTAATCAATTAGTTGATTAGGATGTTTTGGATTTAACTCAATGTTTAGGATGTTTGTGAAGATTTTGATGTGTTGTTGTGTTTTTGGTTTCGATTGCAGGAAAGGTTAATAATGGTAATGGAAATGGTAGTTTGTGGGAGGCTTCAGATGAGGGACAAGGTGGAGGAGTTCCTGCTAAATTAGGAAGTTCATTTAGGAAAGATGTAGGTTTTTTGAGTGATAATTCGGATATTGATGTTAAGTCCAATGGTGGTTTCTCGAGGGAGGATCAAAGAGATTCGGGGAGGTGGAATAAGGAACGACGTGAGAGGATTCTGAATCGTTACGAGGATGGTAGGGAGAAAGGAGTTTCGGGGAACGGTTATGATGTCAATAAAAGTAGAGATGAAGGGGGTAAAGCAATAAGAAAGGAACAACATGAACCAAAGTTTCAAGTTGGAGGGTCCAATTTTCCAAGGAGAATGTCGAATTGGCCAAATGAGGAGAGAGTTGATATGGAAGGGTTTCGGAGATATCCATCGGCTGATATAGAAGGTGTTAGATTTTCCACTTTGAATTTTCCTGACGAGGGAACTTCAAGATTTTCTTATAATCATGGTGAACAATGGAGTAATTATGAAGACATGGATGGTATGAGTAGGGTTCGGCACCTAGAGCAAGATCGTGCTGAGCTTCTAAGGAAGCTTGATGAGTTATCAAAGCAGCTGAGCAATTCTTCTGAAATGGTTAACAATCCTAAAGAAAAGGGTCATCCTGATTCAAAGATGGTTCCTCCAGATCCTCGCAGGGGCCTTGATACTCAGCTTCCAGATGGGCCTTCTGGGTCGAACCGGACGACCTCAAGGCAATTCTTTGGCCCTAATAAACATTTGGCAGGTCCTCCTTATTCCAGTTATCATCATGATCCATATGGTTATACGAGTGGTCATGAAATGGCCATGCACAACAACTTTCAGTCTTCAATGAACAACCCTAACTATTTTCCTGGATATGGGGATCCTTTTGGGTCACAAATGTCAAGAGGTCCACATCCGTTGTCTCGCCAATTCACGCAACAACCTATGCATCCCTACTTTCCTGGACGCTATACTGATACCGGTCCAGATTCATATGAACAATACACACATAATCCTACTTCACACTTGCCTTCTTGCTCTTGTTTTCATTGCTACAACAACAAGATAAGAGATTCAATGCCGGTGCCACCTGCTACATTCCTTAACAGCAGATTCCCTCATACCTCAAATGATCCTATGTTGTACCGTAATGATATCCCAGCTACAGTTAATCAACGTGTTCATAATTCTAGAACTGGTGTTCCTACTGCCAATTCTCATGAAAAGCAATTGCATACTAGATTGGTTAGTGACTTCGATTCTGAGAGGGGCGGATTTGTCACGAGCCGTTCTCAAAAAGTAAAGTCAGCTAGTGGTAGTCAGAGGTGTCATCCGATAGCTGGTGGTTCTCCTTTCATCACATGTCATAATTGCTTTGAGTTACTGCAACTTCCTAAAAAAGTACTGGCTAAGGTGAAAAATCGAAAGCAGAAAATGCGATGTGGAGCTTGTTCTTCTGAAATAAATGTTTCTATCATCAATAAGAAACTAGTTACTTCTCTTCATGGAGACGTGGAGGGAACTACCACAAGGATTGATAATGATGCCTCTATCGAGGTTGTAAATAGCAGTGTGTCGCATTCTCATGGTCATGTGAACACAAATCGTGTTAACTTCTCCTCAGACGATTATTCTGGTTATGATTTTCAGTCAGTCGATAGAGGATCTCCTGTCATGGCTTCAGACCCAAGCTTGAACTCTAGCAAGCTGCAAGAGATGCAAAGTTTCCATTCTTCGTCTCCAAGTATCTCAGAAGACGAAAATATTCCAGAAGTTATGACTGCACCAGGTGAAGCCGCAAAGTCCATTCAGCCAACTAAAGCCTCAGTTTCTCCACCTGCCGGTTCACCACTTCAAGAGTATCTTGATTATTCTAGTAGTAACAACCATGCAGTGAATCGGTTAGGAAAAGGCAACCAAAGTGGTCGCTCAGAACCAGAGAAGGTGAAACTAGAAAAGAATACTTCAAGGCAAAATTCTTTGAAAGAGGTAGTGCTTGCATCTGAGATGGATGTCCACGATTATTCCAACTCCGGGATCTCACAGGACTATGGCGACGCAAGCCAAGAACATGACCATGCTAGATCTAACAAAGGAGGTGAGTCGTTTTTCGCAAATATTTTCAAGAAAGGGTCCCGAGGTTCTTCCCAAGCTGACCAAGGTGATGATCGTGAAAAATGTATTGTTACCGTAAATGGACAACCTTTATCAGACCGTGTAGTTAAGAAGGCTGAAAAGATGGCCGGACCAATCCAGCCAGGAAATTATTGGTTAGTATGATTTATAGCCTTATGCTGACATATATTGAAGTACTTCAAAGGGATCAAAATTAGTTAAGCTTTTGAAAATGGATTCTGTTCCTTTAGGCCGATAAGCTTTCTAAAACAATTGTCTGACAAAGTTTGCCAAATTACTCTTTTAGTGGACTCAATTAAGTTCAGTTTTGTCATATAGCAGCACTATAATGTAGCATAATTTTAACAAACTGCTATTTTTCAACTATAGCAATTTAGTATGAAGTGTTGTCAGATTGTTGTGTTATAGCACTGTAGCGCAACGGAATTTGCACACGGCGCTATTTTCCACGATCTGATTGATAACACTGGTTAAATTTCTATCATCTACAGTATGTTCATATTGACAGAATAACATTAAATTTGACTTATCCAGACCTAGAAAAAAGAGATTGTAAATTCATGTTGATTGCTTACGTATTTTAGTCATAATTGGTTTGTTTTTATACTCTTGCTTCATTAGGTATGATTCTCGGGCTGGATTTTGGGGTGTCATAGGCGGACCATGTCTCGGAATAATTCCGGTAAGTTTAGTCACTCTAGCAGACTCCAATCGTCATATATATGATTATGGTCTGATCAATGCAAATGATAAATTGATTTCTTTTGCAGCCCTTCATAGAAGAGTTTAATCACCCCATTCCTGATAAATGTGCTGGTGGAAACACCGGCGTTATTGTAAATGGAAGGGAGCTACACCAAAAAGATTTAGATTTGCTTATTCGTAGAGGACTTCCAAATGATAGCGATAGATCTTATATCGTTGAAATTACCGGGAGAGTCTTGGATGTAGACACAGGTGAAGAGCTAGACGGGCTCGGCAAACTTGCACCAACGTAAGTTTTGAGTTTCTGATGATTCTGTTGCATTTAAATGCTTGTCTACCTCTTTTGTTTAAATGTCTTAGTTTTTTCTCATTCTACTTCAAGAAAATAACAAATTGGTTTCTTATTTTAACTAATGTCCTCGAAGTCAATATATTGACTGCTGATACATGTCATCTTTCTTTGGCCCTATATCAAGCGAAATTTTTGCAGATACATCATTCTCGTTTGGCTCTTTTAGATTATTTTCACTTCACATAGAGTATATTTGTATATTAGAAAGAAAAATGTGTAGATTTAGCAAATCTCTGTGAATTTATCTTTAGGGGTTGGATAACTCTACTCGTTTGAGCCGAGAGTCAAAGGAGTTATAAGAGTTAACTGACCGGTTCGATTCTCCTGATGCCAATTTCGGCGGGCTAGTTTGGCTTCTTAAAAAAAAAGTTAAGTGACCGGGACTCAAACCCTGTTCACAGGGAGAAAATAAAATACTACCATAACAATTTATATATTAATATTTGTGTATAAAAAGAATGAATTTATCATGAATGAAGGTGCATGGTTTTGTAACCGGCAATCTAGGTTTTTTTGCATCATTTTCATGTAGTTGACTTCTTGCATTACAGTAAGTATATTCTTTTTGCATCATTTTGGTGTATATTGTAAGGAAGAGAATGTTCAATTCTTTTATGCAGTTGCCTACCTCATAGGCTATGACTACCTCATCATTGTTACGTTTTTAGTAGTTGACTTGCACTATTTTAAGATTTTCTCATCATGTAATAGTAAGATATAAATATTTAAAGAACATGTGGTGTGGGTTATGTTTGTTGTTTGTTAAGTCTTCTTGACAATATGACAGGGTGGAGAAAGCAAAGCATGGATTTGGCATGAAAGTACCAAGAGCAGCAGCTGCATGATCAAAGCGTAGAAATAAAAATTCTATGAAGATTTGACTTTAGTTCCATTCTTAATGCAGATTTGACTTTGTATCGGATCACATGGAAATTTTTCAAATCTTTGCAAATTTCTTTTAATTACTGCTTAGAAAAATCCAAATGATTTGCATTTAGATTATATTTGTAAATTATTCATTCTTCTTTGGTGGAAAAAACAACGAATAATTTTGTGCTCGCAGTTTCGCATGAGTTGCATCAGGTTCAGAATTTGAGGAACAAAACAATGTTATATATTTCACCATCAGTTTGTGAGGTAGTTATGTTTTTTTTTCATGAGTCCTAACAATGTTGCATTTAAATGTTATATATTCCACTATCTCTAGTCCTTTCTGGGATTTGTTTCTCTGTAATCTCACATTGTTGTGTGATCTGGTTAGTTTGTACATTTGCAAATATAATTGTAATACTTTTAGTCCCCAAAAAATGAACATGACTTCTAACCACATTTAAATGTTATGTAATTTAATCAGCTTGACTGTCAAATTTTGTGTGAATTATTTCCTTTCAGCAAACAATCCAAAACCCATGCTAACTAGATAGATGAGCTATTTTGGCACACAAATGATTTAGGAATGAGGTACCAAAGCACCATGACAAGTTCTCACCGTTTTTGGAAGGTCCTGAGTTACGAGATTGATCTATAGGCCCCTTAAAATAAACCGATTGGAAGTTACACTCCGATCTAGAAAACAATGATCAGGTTGTAACTTTCGATATAATTGTTATGTTAGTTTTATTCTTTTTGTCAGGATTCAAACCCTCAACATATAACTCCTTTAATCTCTTAGCTCAACAAAGCCACCCATTTCACTTTTTCAGAACAAAATTAATTCTTGTATGCTTCAAAACAATTTTCTGTTTTTTAATCTCCAAATAGATCTGTTTAATATTACTATATTAGGGCAATTACGAACTTCTTTACTTGATGAAGTGCCTCAGACAAGCAGAACAAAATAAAAAGTACATTAGTGGACTGGAATACGACCCTTGGGAAGGGGCACGACTGAATGGAGCTCTCTATCAATATCATCATCTAAATTTGAAAAGATATGACAAGCAATATTCGGTCCCCACAAATTGACTCAACTAAAATCATGTAACATATACAAACCTAACTCCTAATAAAGATAAAACCCACCAAAAACTACAATTTGTAGGATGTAAGCATTGGAATTTTGCTTATTCTTGACCCCTTTCAACATAGTAATTTACTATTCTTGACCACTCTCACCTTATCATTTTTTCTTTACATGGAAAAATTATCTTTGATGATACAACACCAATCACTAACTAAATTTGGAAGTCGACAAGTATTCCACGAGAGGGTCTTAGTTTTCCTATCTATTATTATGATTGTCTTTTCTTTACCGAACCCAAGAGCTCATAAGTTAAATTGGTCTGAGATGTGTTGAATTTTTTTGTTTATCTTCGGGTATGAAGATTAATATTCAAAAGTCAAAATTTATGACATCTTCAAATGTGTTTCGGTCGAAAAAGGAAATATTTAAATATCTTCTTCAATTTAACCACACTTCACAACTTGGTAAGTACCTTGGCTAATAAATGATTAATAAACATAAGAATATGTGTAATTGAACATGTGAAAATCATACATTTAAATACAAAATGATAATAGACATATGTTAAACATAAAAAACATTATTCCTTGGCTTTTATCCTCTTTAGTAACCAAAAGAGGAAAAAAAACATTATCTACTAACAATATATAAAAATTGAAGTATAGAAAAATTTCATAATCTTCATTATTAAAACTCATAATCTTCTTAATTTTATGTGCATAATCATCATTTTGTAAAATTTAATATATTTATTTTTTAAATAAATAATTATGGATAATGGTTTGTAACCAATTTTTGGATAACTATAAACTAAACAATAAGTAATCACAAGTTGCTCTCTCAAAAAAAAAAGTAATCATAAGTTGTGACCAATATTTTCGATAAAAAAAAAAGGTGTAACCAAATTCTTCAATAATTTTTCACGGTATAAAAAAAAAAGTGTAACCACAATTCCTATAAAATAGTGAATGTCTTGACTGTTAAAGAATTTAGGTTTAGTGTGAACAATTTTGTCATATATATATATATATATATATATATATTCTTTCCTATTTTAAAATTCTTATTTCAATGGCTGTAGATATATATATATATATATCTCATGAAATGGATTAGCATCAGTCGAAAGAACAGTGTGCTGAGAAAAAGGATGGCAGCAAAAGCAAGGCTTCATAGACAAAAATGTACTCCAAATTAAGAAATAAAAAAGGATGAAAACTGAAAATTTTGTCATGTTTAGTCAAAATATGCCACTAAATTCACCAATATATAGAACACCACTATCTGAGATTTCTCCAAACATTATAAGTCAGGAAGTCAAAGTGTTCATCAAATCCAAAACAAAGGTTCTACAAGTTATGTTATACACACACAAAGCAATAATAGATTCAATACTCAAGCAAGTACAAGTTAGAACCTTAGAGCCAAAAATCAACAGTTCAATCATATTGGTAATCTGAGTGTCAATTTGTGTAGAAGGTTTGACGCGCATCTTCATAAAACACATTTCAACCAACAACATCTCATGAAAATCCACTTTTTGATGACGACAGGGGAGATGACTATATATATGATGATTTTGAAGGTATGAACTTCACATTGATTATTGCATTTTATTAATAGATCTCATCTGATTGTTTTGTTTAAACGAAATATTATATGTTTTAGGTTCAACTTCAGATGGTGATTCAAGTTTGGACGAAGAATAATATTTTAATCATACATATGTAGCCCATGTAGTAAATGAGTGTTCAGGTACAAGATTATTCACTATTGTTTTAACGAATGATGTTTTGCTTTTTAAAATTAGTCAATATAATAGTTCTATAAATGATCATCAGGGTATTATGATATTGGTGATCCTACTTTTGAATGTCAATATTGTGGAGAAAATATGTAGTATTAAAAAAGGTTGGGAAAATCTAAACATGCAGTTAATCCAAAATTTACAATTTGTTAGTGGAAAGGGAAATGTGCGATTGTCTTTGTTAAAAACACTTCCTAAATTACTACAAGAACTGTTATTCAACAATGAATCATCTGATTCCAAAAAGTTTCAACAACATATAAGAACATACAACATGATGTTTGTGTTTACATCACCTGGTGCAAATTTTGACCAGCGATTCAATAATGGAAGAGGACCACCAAATATGAGAATTCAGAGTCAGCCATGCCACATAATTGGTAGTTTGTTGTCGATGCCAGGATAAAATCCACGATTTGCACAACTTTATATTTATGACACGAATAATGAAATTCAAAATAGGATTCAAAGAACCAGGTACCCTCTTTACTTTGAGTTATGATATTTATACGATTACGTTTCATATGGACCATCTATTTGATTCGACTTTTGTTAATTGGAGTACCATTTATCTAATAATGTTTAAATTTTCAAATTTATATCACAATGTGTTGGCATTATCATTTTTTTATATGCATGTTAAATTTAATTCAAATATAAATGGAGCTTTGTTTATTGTTGTCAACTTTTTACTTGGCATGTATACATGTGGCTATTTACTAAAGATGTTGTTGTAGGTCAAAAAGCGAAGTTGATTCCGAAATTGTTCGAAAACTGTCAGAGATGGTCTATGAACACAATATCCATGCACATTCATTTCGAATGGGAAGGGAAAGTTTGAGTCAAGGAAATGTTCGAAATTTAAAACTGCGTAGCACAGACGATATAATATATAATTAACCCACAATATCTGAGGTTGCTGCTCTAATTGTGGGAGATGTTGATTATGCTAAAAAAAGAGACATCATAATGCAGACACAATCAGGTCAACTTCAAAGAATTAGTGAATTCCGTATAAGCTATTTAGGTTATCAATATGCATTGTTGTTTCATTATGGAGAAGATAGTTATAGACCAAATCTGAAGCGTCAAGATCAAGTCTCAGAAACCCAAAACATGGAAGAATCTGAAGTTACAGAAATGGAAAGTGATGTGCAGTCTTTTGAGCGAGTCACAAAAAGGAAAAGACTTAATAAGGGAGTGGTTAGCATTTAGAATTCAAAGCAGACAAAACGAGGCACATACAATTTTGAGGTCAAGAAGACTTTTCCAACAATTTTTGGTGGATGGGTTTACCATGATGGAATTGGAAAGGCTTACATGGCTAAGGAAGAATCAGTCAAAATTGAAGGTCGGGAGGTATAATAGTTTGAGGCAATACAACAATGATCGTTAAAACCAAGGTGCAAACATAGGAAAGAGGGTTGTGTTACCTTCATCATATGTTGGTAGTCAGAGATATATGGATCAGCTATACTTTGATGTAATGACAATTTGCAGTCATGTTGGGTTCTCTGATCTAGTTATTACCTTCACGTGCAATCCAAATTAGCCTGAAATTCAACGTTTGCTTAATCTAATGAATTTGAAGGCACATGATCGGCCAAATATTATATCGAGAGTATTTAAAATGAATTTGATTCTCTACTTGATGATATGACTAAGAAATGTGTTTTTGGAAAGGCGCTTGCATGTAAGTATATAAACTTTATATATTTCGTATTTTGATATATAAATTGAACTTGGTATTATGTCAGTTTCCATTCACTGATATACGCAATTTGTCTATATATTTATTTGTTTCATACATGTATACAATTGAATTTTAAAAAAGAGGATTATTCCATGCCCACATTCTTATTTTCTAACATCCATCGAGCAAATACCCAACTCCAAATGATATTGATCAAATTAGATCTGCAGAGATACCTCATCAAGATGATCAGCCAAACTTGTACAATTTAGTTAAATCATACATGATTCATGGGCCATGCGAAAATGCAAATAGAGCTGCACCGTGTATGAAAGACAGTCTTAAAATAGTAATTCATGACAAAGAAAATCAAGCATTGAAGTGTACCCCCAATTTTGTTTTCAAAGAAGTTCTTGAAAACTTATAGTTTGTAATATATTTTCACCTATATTATATGATTATAGTTATATATTAAACAATTGTCAAAATAAGAGTGGTGTTAAAACTTTGTTCAACAAGCTTTACTTTTGTTCAGGTTTCCGCATTTACAAGTTGTTCTAACTTTTGGAAGTTGACTATGGATAGTTTGTTGACTAATTTTTTTTTCTATTTAAATTATATTTGACCAAATTAATTGCATTACTTTGACCCTTTCAATTTATTCTCCTATATATGTTGATTCCGACAATAATTATCGTGATAACTCACGACCCGTGCATTCGCACGGGTCTATTACTAGTTCCTTAAAAAAAGCAATGAAAAAAATTGGGCTTAAACGCACTATTTACCCCTTAAGTTTGCAAAAGTAGCAATTTTGGCCCCTTTTAAAAAAAATGGCAAAAATGACCCCTCATGTTTACCCCCTTTTGCAAAACCTCAATTTTGACTTAGTCAAGCCCATGTGTCACGCCACCTAACTTCCAAAGATGCAAGCTGTGTATTTTTTAAATTAAAAAAATTTGTAAAAGCCACATAATATTTTAAGTATTAAATAAATGAAAAAAAATTAAAAATATTAGAAAGAACAACACCTCTATCATTCATCAGCTTCCATCTTTTACTTTTTTTTTTCCATTGTTCTTGCTCTTTCATAAACCCAGAATCATCCATCCCATGTTTTTTAACATTACCTCTCCTCCTACTCACATCTCATCTCTTTTATATTCCATAACCAAAACCCCCAAATTCCATCTTCATCTTCTCAATCATCATCACACAGAACAGCCAAACAAAGCCCAAAACATGAGTTGATTCAAAGATTCAATTTTCAAATCGAACCAGAACAACCAGAGCATGGATTGTTGTTGTTGTCTTAGTATTGGTTAAGTAGATCCATTGTTGTGACTTGTGAATGTGTTAATTGCAGAAGAGAAGAAATAGTGAATTTGTTAATTTGCATCTTGATTTTTTTTGTTCAGATCTTCTTCTTTGCATCAAAATTGAATTAAATCTCTAAAAATCAAATTCCAGTAAAATATGATTATCAGTTCAATAATTAGAACCTGTTGGGAAATTGGGATTTGAAATTGAAAAATTGAAAAGAAAAAAGAATGAAGGATTGTAGATCGGAGTAAGAAGGAAGCTATGAAGGAACTATGCGAAGAAATGCGACCAAAGGTTTGGAGATTGGATCCGCCATTGATACAGAATACAGGTTGAAATGACCCGTTTTGTGACCCAACATGTTCTTGTGATTTTTGCAGCGCAACTGTTCAAAACGTTCTTGTGATTTTTTGGGTTTGACGGAAAGTGTGAGTTTTGGTCCGATTTGGTTTGGAATATGACAGATTCCAGGGTTTGGTTTTGAAGATGAATGTGTGAGTATTGTCTGATTTGTTTTGATTTTAGTTATGTCTAGATGACAAATTTGGGATTTGTTCAAAGGGTTATGAGTTTTTAGTTGTATTTGACGAAGAAGAGGAAGAAGATTGAAGTTCTTCTGGGTTTGGTGGCAATGAGAGAGATAAACTTGTTTTTAATTTCCTTTTTTAATTATTTTATTTTATTTATTTTAATTAATGATGTGCTGAATTTTGCATTTTATTTATAATTAAAAAATTATACATGTGGCATCTTTGCAAGTTAGGTGACGTGACACATGGATTTGAGTCACTTTTGTCATTTTTTTAACAGACGACCAAAATTGCTACTTTTGTAAACTTAAAGGATAAATAAGCCAAAAAAAAATATTAGTGATGCTCAAAATCGTGATCTTTGTATTTAATGAGTTGCGACACCACCATCAAAACATCGGTTCTCTAATATGGCCGGACATAATGTTACAAACAGTGGATGTCATTAGCACCGGCATCGAATAATCCCAAAATATTCCTTAAAGCTAAATTATATAAAGAAAAAGATTATTCTGTAAAAAATAAAGAAAAAAGATTACTACTACAACAAATACTTAGCAGAATCAATTTTCCCAAGAAGAAGACTTTTTTAAAAGCAAGATTAGAAAATGTAAGTTGTTGGTGGTGGCTAGAGCTGTTAATTTTGGGCCCGTCCAATGAATTTATATGATAAAAATATATGATATGTGGTGAATGTACCGAGAAGAAAGAGATATAAAAAATTAGGTATTGAATAAATGTGTATATATAAGAATTAGAGGTGTTCACGTATTACTCTTTTTTTTTTTTTTTGAAAGGATGTATTACTCTATTTTATATCTCACCATGAGAAAGGGATCGAAATATATTTCACATTTAATATTAGATTTTAGTGTCCTAAAAAAAAAAAGATTTTAGTGTATTATTAGACCTCATTCAAAGAAGGGTCCACCCATATTTATTTAGAGTTTGCTATATGCCTTCGTATATATTGAGCCAGCCCTAGAAGCTTCCATACATTGTAATAGTCTAGAGCAAATAGCACATAAATTAAAACTATGTATAAAACTTACAAAGGTAAAAAGTTGAATAAAGTTGGTGATATTCATTAATCAGATGCATAATCAATACGCAAATATATGCCTTGGATGTTACTCAACCCAAAGTGATGAAGCATGTTTCACCTAAACAATCAAAAGCAATTTTGATAACCTACGAACATGAAACTACTTTAATTATTCTCTTATGTGTACGAGTAAATTTATTTATTTTTTAATCATTGATGTTTTAAACTTGAGTAAATTACACTTCCCTCCCCTCAAAGATGCTTGAATTACACTCCCCTCCCCTCTTATGTTAAAATATACATTCCCCTCCCCTCTTATTCAAAACATATTAGAAAAAATTTCATTCCCCTCCCCTAAGAAAAGCTTTAATTGCATTCCCCTCCCCTCTTATGTTAAAATCTACACTTTACTCCCTCAATATTTTTTTTTTAATTCTAATAATCTAGCAAAAAAATAATAATGCAATACACTTCGAAAAAAATAGTATTGCAGGTCTATTTTAACATAATAAAAAATTGAATACATATTTTTTTGCTATTTTTTATTCACAATTTCATTAACATATAGTTTTAAACCCTATTATAAAATATGAAACAAGCCAAAATAAAATTAAAATATGTCAAAAATTACTAAAGACAATAAACCATGGTTATTTAAAAGTTAATTTTAAACTCTAAATTATAAAATCAATAGCAAAATATTTAAATTTAATTATCATTAACATTTAAATTATAAATAAATGAATTAATTTTTCTTAAAGGGTGGTTTAAAATTAATATATATCATAAAAATATTTATTTATGTTAAAATAGATTAAAGTGTAGTGCATATTTAATTATCAAGGGAGGGGGTTGTAATTCAAGCATCTTATAAGGGAGGGGAGTGTAAATTTTACTTTTCAAGGGAGGAAATTGTATATTTTAACATAAGAGGGGAGGGGAGTGTATTTCAAGCATCTTTGAGGGGAGGGGAGTGTAATTTACTCTTTAAACTTTTTATTTTTGTTCCAAAATTTTAGTTGTTTTTATATAATTTTTTCAAGGGTTTTGCTGACCAGTGTCCTAAGGGCAATGGTTAAGAAATCCAAATGTAGAAGTTTTGTCTTGAAAATGTAAGATGTTACATTTGACCAAGTAATGATTATATTACTTCTTATTAAAAACATACTTATTTTAGTTGCTTAACTAATGCCCTTAGGACACTAATTAGCATTCTCCTTTTTTTAATAACAAATGTTAGTATGTTATGTTGTTGGAACACTAGTGTATATTGGGGAGAAACTTGGAGTATGCTAGTGAGGATTGGGGAGCCATTGGAATATAAACACAAGGAAGAAGAAACTAGTGTTAGTGTGAATTGAAAATTTTCTATGTCCCACATTGGGTAAATCACACACTCTAGTAGTGTTTATATATGTGGGAAATCACTCCCAAGGGTGTGCCCTTGGGGTACCCACTTTTGTGAACGGAGTGAGCCATGCCAAAAATAATATAGCGCGCGACGACGCCGCCGTCCGACCGGGCTTGGGCCTGGGCCGAAAAAGGAATATTTTGTTGGGCTCAGAAAATAAAAAAAAACTATCAGATTTTTTTTTGCTCCGAAATTTCCGCAAGACTAAGTCTTTCCCCACGTTTTCCTTGCTCGCGCGTCTGCCCATGTTTATCCCCACGTTTACGCGTCGTGGGTGACCGTTATCCGAGTCGTGGGCGAATTCTGGCGGGTCGCGAACTGGGTCGTGGGCTAAACCGCGGGTTGCGAACCGGAAATTCTCTCTATAAATAGAGAGCTCGGGACTCTCATTTTCTTCATCCCAAAACCGAGAATCGAACGCTCTTCTCTGGTTTTCTCCCCTTTCTCATCTCCCGCGGTTTGTGTTGACGAACCGTTCTTTTCTTCCTCCTCTGTGGGCTTTCGGTTTTCTGTGGGCTTTCGGTTTATTGAGTGGTCTGCGAACCATATCAGAGTGGTTTTTATAAACCATATTGAGGTGTTATTCTCGAGCGATTTTTGGCAGTGCAGCCTTTAATCGTACAGAAAGAATCTGGGCTGTTTTATCCTGGAGACGTCACGGTTGATAGTCTACCTTGCACAATTTCGGTAGTGCCGTGAAACGTCTTAAAGAAAGCGACCTGGTCGTGACTCACCCCGGTAATAGTTTCAAAGCTCTCTCGTAATTTTTAAAATCAAAAACAACATATGTTAGTATTTTTTTTCCTTATCGGTACTTGAATATTAGACCATGAAATCCTCAACTTCATTAATCACTTAGCTCAAATCACTTGAGCTGACCAAACCCAATTGTTTTTATAATAAAGTATTCTTTTTCTTTATACTCTCCCAATCGACAAAAATACATTAAATGAATTTTAACTTTATTTGGTTTCTTTAGTCGATTGTTGAAAAAAGACATTTTCAACTACTAATGATGTGTTGACCGTATGAATGCAGGATTTACCTTCTACATACATTTCGAGTTGCAGAACATGGATTTAAATTTGTTGTAGTCAACAATTCATGTATTCATACAATTAGGCATTGTTGACTATAGCTCATATATAAGACACTGAAGAAGGCGGATCAGAGGTATAAATTTAATTTGAAGTGTATCAGTAGTACTATATAGTCGCATAGATAAGTATCATTGGCCGAACTGTATTATCAAAGATCGATCATTTCATTGTCTTATTTGCTTCCGTTTACTTTAATCTTTTGTTACTAGTTGATGTTTTAACAAGGATATTGATGGCCCTTGCATTGAGATCGTCCATATCTTAACTTGATATTTCCAATTTTTTTTAAAATCATAATATACATTAAAATACGTATCGTTCGATTTAACTGATAGAAATATGTTTAATTTGATGATCGAAACAAATCCAAATCAGAACAACACAATGTTTGGCTACTTTTATATACCCATTCAAACTTAAGTATAAACAAAATATCAAATGTATGTGATCAAAATTTTAACCAAAAACATTTGACTTTTTGTTTATATATAAGAGGAGCATATAGTTTTAGTTTATGTGTTGTACAGTTAGACATAGACCAAATAACACTTTTTTTTCTTGAGGAAAGACCAAATGACACTTATTCTTCTCTCGATACCACAGTTACATTTTTACCATTTATAGCACCCACATGGGACATGTAATGTCCTCTATCTATTATTACATCACCACATTTAATGTTTTCTAACAAGCTGCATGAATAAAACAGGTTAATTACTTTTATCATAACCAATGTTTCCATTTCCCTATACTAATTACTACTAGTACTTGACAACACCGTTTGGTTTGTAGTCATTATGTCAAAGTAGCTTAGTCCAAACTCCAAAACTTGTTTCTGTTTCCACCTTTTGGTCACTCAAGATGGTGAAGAGAGTACTAAAGTCTGAAAATTTAGGCTCAATTTTTTCAATGCAAAATCACAACCTTTTCTGTGTTAAATTTGCAGCATCATTTTTCTTTGTCGGTCTTGCTTTTCGTTTTCTCTTTTGGGATTCTTTCAGTTTTTCATCACTTGTAGTGATAGAGGTACCTTCTCCTCCTCCTCAAACAGAGACAAAATCAGAGTCCCTTGTTGTCTCTTCCCCTCTTAAAGCACCAGAACATGATGAATTTCAAGTAAACAATCAGAATCAAACCTTTATTAATGGTAAGAGACTCTTTTTTTCTGTGGTTTTTGTGAATATATTGTTCATTTGTGACATTTATGTGCTGCATAAATGTTACTTAAAATTTTCTAACATGGTTATGGACAAAATTAAAATTCACACATTTTTGTTGTTTTGGATCATTGAAATTTTTCAGCTTTTCATGATTTTTTGTGTGTTGTGTGGAATGTTCCAAGGCTATATTTCTTCATTAAATCTTTAAAGTATAGTTAAGTAATTTCAAACATGCATTAAGTAAATGAAGCACGGAAACTCCTCGGATTAGGCGTGTCTCAGTATCCGACATGTGTTTGTCCGACACCGACACGACACTGACACTGGTAATTATACTGAATTATGTAATTTTCTCAAATTATTAACGGTGTCAGCGTGTCAGTGTCCGTGTTTGTATTCGTGCTTCATTGGTGCTAATAATGTACTTTACAATTGTTTAGGTAGAGGAAAATGTGACCTTTTTGTGGGAGATTGGGTGGCTGATCTATCTGAACCAATGTACACAAATGAGAGTTGTCATGTGATTGAACCTCATCAAAATTGTATGAAAAATGGAAGACCTGATTTAGGGTATCTTTATTGGAGGTGGAATCCAAAAGAGTGTGAATTACCAAAGTTCAACCCTAAGAAGTTTCTTAGTCTCATGAGGAATAAAGCAATGGCCTTTATTGGTGATTCCATCTCACGCAACCATGTTCAGTCCCTACTTTGTATTCTCTCACAGGTATTGTTAACTTTGTTGGTTTGGTATCCGATTTGCAACTTGATATTGTAGTCATTTTTGTTGGAGTGATTAAAATTAATCTTGATTAGTACTAACTAATAAATCAAGGTTTTAACATGTGTTTATAATGTGATCCTTGATAACGTGGATAAATACGCATGATGTGATGCATTTGTATGAAAATTCTTGATGTTGTAAGTGTAGTTATGATTGTGGGTCGCAATTTAAAACCTACTCAAGTGCACTTTTTTTTTTGCAAATCGAAATTCCTAGCGTTTTATTTGAAAATTTTACTCTTGAAAAAATTTAAATTGCGGTTATGTTATGATCTTTGATATTACGGGTAAATATAGTTAATGTGACTGCAGTTGAGACTGTAATTATGATTGCCGCTCGAAATTTAAAAACATACTCATGTGTACTCTTTTTCCCTCACCAACCTTTGAAAACACTTGTGTTTCACTCCATCTTTTTTGGCTTGTAAAATTTAAAGAATTCAGCATAACACATCTTTTTTGGATTTTTCGATGTATTTAAATGTAGTGAAAGGCATGGTTCCAAAATTTTAAAATGAGGCCATGTGATTCTATGATGTAAACTAACTTGTTTACACATATTGTTTGAGTCCATCGATCATGAAGCATGGTCAAAATCATTCATCTAGTTTTTATTTTCATACACTATGGTTCAATATGTTATGTCAATGTCAACAAATTAAAGCTGTTGATTATTGAAGACAGCTGGTGCTAATAACTTATGGTTGGGTTGGTCCACTGTCTTTTCTATAAAGGTTTACCTACATTGAATATGGAGTGGACTTGCAACCAGATGTTCATGATAAGCTTTTTGATAATTAGTGTGAAAACCTTATATGTTTACCAAGTTGTGTTCATTACTAAATTACTCATTCTAAGTGCATATTCACTCAAAATATGAATGAACATTTATATATGAATGAACATTTATATAAAATTGGTTACTGTTAATATATATTCACTCAAAAACTATACTATAACAATTAGAATTTAGAACATATTTTTTAGGACAGGGATTTTTTATTCCCATTGCCCCTTTGCTTTACAAGTATGTTATCATTCTGCTCATTACATATATAATTGTACAATTTGACACACCAACTGAAAGTAGCAAATACAATAATATCTTGAGTAAGTTTATTATAAACAATTTGTTTTATGAAAATTATTATTATAAACCATTGAAACAATAAATTAACTGGTGTGTATTGTTTTATTTATTATAAAAATAAAATTAATGCGCATTCTTTCAGTCGTGTCTTGCACGTATTGTTCTATATTCTATAATTTGATTATCCTTGTCCCCACAAATACTTGGTTTTACCTATTTGTTGCATCATGTATTGTCTCAAGAATTGTCCTACAAAATGTGTATTAAATCAACTTCCAATGATTTTACTCTAACAGGTGGAACCAGCTGTTGAGGTCTACCATGACAAGGAATATAGATCAAAGATATGGAAATTTCCCTCTCACAACTTCACACTCTCAGTAATATGGACTCCTTTTCTTATTAAAGCAGCTATTTATGAAGACATGAATGGAGTTTCATCTTCAATGGTTCAGCTTCACCTTGATACTCTTGACAACCAATGGACTAACCAATTCAACAATTTTGATTATGTTGTAATTGGTGGTGGAAAATGGTTTCTTAAATCTGCAATATTTCATGAAAACAACACAGTATCTGGCTGTCATTACTGTCCTGGAAAGAATTTGACTGATCTAGGGTTCGACTACGCATACCGAAAAGCATTACAACTTGTTTTCAACTTCTTCACAAATTCTAGCCATAATGCAACTGTTTTGTTTAGAACTACCACGCCAGATCACTTTGAAAATGGTGAATGGTTTAGTGGAGGGTATTGTAATAGAACTGTACCCTTCAAAGAGGGTGAAATTGATATGATAGATGTAGATTCAATCATGAGAGGTATTGAAGTTCAAGAGTTTGCGAAAGCTTCGTCACTAGGATCTGAGAATGGTGTGAACTTGAAACTTTTGGACACAACTTTTCTGTCATTGTTGAGACCAGATGGACATCCAGGACCTTACCGGCAATTCCAACCATTTGCTAAGGAAAATAAGGCTAAAGTTCAGAATGATTGTTTACATTGGTGTTTACCAGGACCAATTGACTCATGGAATGATATAGTAATGGAAATGCTAGTCAATGCTTAGTAATGTGACAATAATCTGTCCTTGGTTACAACAATTATCATTTCAAATTCAGGACTTTTTGCTATATGGTAGTGTGATCCAATACATATATTAATTAGGTTGAGCTGCATTGTGTACATGGAATTGTACAGCATAATCAAAACTTGCAAAAGACAAATGAGGAGGCGACACATAATCAGTTTGTTGCAGAGCAATATGTATACATTATTACTCCTGTAAAAACCCAATTCATGTTTTTTTCACCATAATTTTTATAATGAATATAATATAATATATGCCTATTTTATTTAGTTTATGCTCAAATTAAGAAACAAAATTGAATAATGATAGAGCTGCTGTGCTCCCTAGAGTCCACAGATCAGTGCAAATTTCATTTTCATGTACTACAGTCTACAGCCAAGTTTCTTGCATACCTTGATACATCAAAGTACTAAGAGGGACAAGGGAGGAGCATACATGTGCAAATAAAACATGTAAGAAATGGCATTCTTGTGAAAGGCAACAGTAAAATATTTATACTTATACATAAAAGAGGGTCAATGACAGATTACAGCCAATTCAAATGCTCAATATCCGAAAATGTGTCACATTTTTGTCTTGGATATTGTTTGCTTGTAACTAAGTTAATTAATCATATATGCAAACAGATAAACATCAATCTTGCGTATCTTTGAATTTTATAAGCAGTCCTTTGAGATTTAACATTCAATCAACACAAAGACTAAGCAGAGAAAGGTGAGAATTTTGGCATAAACAATAAAACAAATCAGAAAAGCAAAGTGAACTTTAACAAAAAAATTGATAAGAATAAAAGATATGAAATGGAAGATTATTACACATTTCCATTTAACAATTGTACAAAAAGAGAGCATATGGATCTCTGAAATGTGAACCTGTTCTCTAGAACTTTTGTGTTAGTTCTAAACTAGGGTCCATACTCCAGAGTCTAGACTTCATTCGACACCTCAGAATTTATTAACAAGCATGTCTTGTAAAGAGGCATACAGGGCTCATAAATCAATTGTTCAGATTACATCAAAACACAAATCACTGTGACGTCTTTTCTACTACTTGGTTGCAGGTTGGTCTCCAAACTTCCTCTCGTTTGGTTTGGTAAATGGGTCCTGGAAAGCACGATAAAAGACGTAAATTACAATCACATAACAATATTTAACTCTTTAGAAAGAAAAAAAAAAAACAGCCAGGACAGGAGGGACATAACAACTTCAAAACATTAGCATATAAACCATTCAAAGAACTGTTATTGTCCATCTAAGCAACCTCCCCTAGCAGAATAACAGTTATTATTGGTATTACTGCAAAATGGACAGTCCTTGAATCGGACCTTACTAACTAAGATAGGCAACACTTTTAACAGAAAATGATACAATTGAACAACATAAAATCAAGAACTAGTCCCTATTTGGACTGGCTTGTTTGAGCCTATTACATGGCATAAGCACTTGTGAGGTTGTTTAGAAGAACCTATAAAACCAACTTATGACATGTTCATAAACTGTCTTAGGCTAATTTCAACTAGCTATCTAGAATAACTTATAGCTTATACAGCAACAGTTTGACTTTTTTCTTTTGGTTACATAGTTTGACTTTATTTTATCTTTTGTTATGGAAATAGCTTATAACAGGAGCTTATATATGATAGGTATTCCTTCGTACATAATGCAAACTGTCTATCTCCCTCGTTCTTTCTGTGATGATGTTGACATTTGACCACAGTCCGCAAATGCAGGGATTTCATATGGGGAGACACACCAAATCAAAAGCATATATGCACTTAGTTGCCTGGAATTCTATTTGCATTCAAAAAAGTGAATGTAGGTATTGGCTTACGGTCTGCTAGAAATATGAATATGGCCATGACAATGAAAGTGGGTTGGAATGTGTGTCATCGTAAACAAGACATGTGGGTTAAAGTTGTTCAACATAAGTAAGTGTGGTCAAGACTTGATGCCTAGATTCCAAACAAAGAAATCTCAATCTAATTGTTGGAGTGGACTTTGTAAGGGATGGGAAAATGTTAAAAGAGAATTTATTATGGAGAGTGGGAAAAGGCTCTCTAGTGAATTTCTGGACAGACCCATGGCTGCCCAACTGTGGAAGGCTGCAGGACAATGCTTTAAGTGATATAACCTTGGTTCATTCTGAGATTCCAGTAAAGAATTTTGTGTTGAACACAGGTGATTGGGATCTTAATAAACTTCTAACACTTCTTCCAAGTAACTTTATTGATAAAATCAAGCATACGCCCCGACACAAAGCAACAAAGAGGATGATATTATTGCTTGGAATAACACTCCTGATGGCACTTTTGATACAGCTTCAGCTTATGTTTTTCTTATTCAAAGCAATCTCACTCAGCCAAATCCGTTCAAGTTAATTTGGAAATGGAAGGGGCCTGAGAGGATAAAGCTTTTGCTTTGGAAGATTGGTAATGTGTTTTAACGACTAACGCTACTCAAAAAAAGTGTGGCATAACTAATGATGACTCTAGTCCTTTATGTATGCAAGTCCTGGAAACAGAGCTCCATGTTTTCGGAGATTGTGATCAAGTTAAGCCTGTTTGGCTGTATTGTAGGTATTTATGCTATAAACTGCAAATTAAGGTACTTATATATCTAAACAGGGCCTAAATCAAAGACTAAAATCAAACACGGTTCTCTTGTATAATCCTCCTATTTTAGTGACTAAGAATCCTTATATGCAATCCATTAAGGGACTAAATCACTCCTTCCATTACTAAATATTAAAACTATGGTTATACTTGAGCTAAAACATTAATCAACTTCACTTGATTAATCAATAAAATACTTTATTCAACAAACTATTGCAAATGAAATAATATAAGTTTGCTTGCCTCAAGAACAACCAAACTCCAGCTCAATAACATGTTTTAAATTCCTCGGAAGAGAAAACCCTAACGTTAGGGAGCAATCAAACAAATGAATTTTCTATAAATCCATGAGGAAGAAGCAAAAGTAATCAACAAGACCCAAAATTCCAGCTTCATTCAGCAATAAAAAAGAATCAAATGATCATAATTAATGGCAGATAACATAACGAAATTGATCAAATTACACAATTTCAATCACAAATCTCAAAATCCAACCCTCACGACCCCAAGTGAAATTGATTAAATTACTGAAAACCCAGATCATGAATCATCATTTACATCAATAAAAATCAATCCTTTTCAACAAATATAAACAGGGATGAATCAATTGCATAAAAGGGGGTGAGACAGAGAGATGAAATTACATTCTTGACCAATACAAAGTTGGCGACTGCGACGGTGGCCACTACGCCAGCGACGAGAGCCGTCGGACCTGTGAGGAGACTCCATCTCCGATAGATCATCTTCTTCTTCTTCTTCTGACTTCTTCCTCCGATTCTCTCTTTTTTCCTAATTCAAATTCAATTGATTGGTTCTTTGCTCCTCTGTTTCATTTCTCTACCCAACCTATATCATTTTCTAAACTATCATTTTTTATTTTATTTTGAAAGTTAATTAAATAAATGTTGCATGTAAATATTAAGATTTCTCGATCACTATTATAAGCAAAAAATCACTTATTAGATTCATTCAATAAATTATATATGTACATAGTCTATATATAAACCACATACATCATTTATTGAATGAACTTAATAAGTACAATATAAGTAACACTTAACGTTTTATTAAGACGAATCGTTTAAGAGAAATTGAGTTCGATTTTAGGTAGCATTGTAACGCCCACGTTCGTTTTATTTATTTATTTAAATCGAGTTTAGGTGATTATATTATATTTATATAATATATAAGTGTTTTGATATGTTTTGATGTGTTTTGTTATGCTTGGGATGATTTTATGGTAAGGTTAATGCTAAGGATAAGGTTAAGAGACTTATTTTATTGTTAAATAAAATAAGATTTGAAAAGAAAATAAAATATTTAGTTATGGGTTAGTTTTGGATTTTAGAGAGTTATGTGGGAGAAAGAGTAAATAAGATAAGATTTGCTGGCAGTATAAATAAGGCAACTAGGGTTAGGGAGTCTGTAACGCTTCAGACTTTGGAAACAGAAAGAGAGAAAACGCACGCACGCGTGAGAAGAGAAGAGAAGGAGAGCTGCGATTTTCTGCTGCAATTCAGGTAAGGGTGGGACTAATAACTCTTTAATATTGATTAGCATAGTCCTGATAGCAATTAACAAGGATTAGGATTGAGTTAAGGGAATGAGAAAACTAGGTCAAAACCCTAGAATTTGATGAATTAACGGTTGGAATAAGTTTAATTGATGTAGAAAGTGTTCCTAGACCTTAGAATATGTTTAGGATGAATTCTGGAATCAATAGAAGGCTTAGAACCATGCGAATCGTAGGATTTTTGAGTAAATAGCAGTTCTGGCCGCAGCGAAATTCATCGCTCGCCACGGCGAGCAGTGATCCTCGCCTTGCGAGTGATGAGCCTCATCGCTCGCCACGGCGAGTACTTATCCCCGCCTCGCGAGTTGCTCCTGGCAGCTCGCCATAGCGAGCACTTTTCTTCGCCTCGCGAGTTGCTTCTGGCAGCTCGCCACGGCGAGCTAACCCACTCGCCTCGCGAACACTACCAGTTTTTTTGGAAGTTGTGAGGGTTGTGTGATCTGTTCCGTGTGATTGATTTGGAGATGTTTCCTGAGTGTTATTTAGGCCTAGTGGTGATGCTGAGAGCCCTGTTCAGAGCCTTTCTAAGTACGGATTGTTGGGTTATGGTAGTAGAGTATGAATTAAGTATTATACCTTGTGCAATTATGTTAAAGTTGATGTTGCCTTGAATTGTAATTGATATAATGATATCATTCTGTTCTTGTGATTTGAATTATGCTGCTGATGTTATTAAACTGAACCGTTATGATATATGTATATATTATATATGCAATGATAAGTTGTTGTTTAGCTCCAATTTCTTGGATGCATGTTGATAAGGTGATTAAGGATAAATGTTGTTTGACTTGAGTCCATGCATAGCATACATTGAGCTTAGTCCTCACCATGATAGGAGCTTTGTCCTCCGCACGTTATTTAGGAGCTTTGTCCTCCGCACGTTTTAAAAGTATATTAATACTTATGATGAAGTTTGGTACCACATGCATATAAGGAGTCTAAGAGCATTGTCGCATGGTCATATTTATGATGTCATGTTGTCGGTAAAGAATGAATATATGATTACGTGATAAGTGTTATCTGTCTATGCTACTTGCTTAAAGATGATATGAAGTTGATTATGTGATTACGTGCTAATTGTTATGCAAGAATGCTATTAATGTTTTGATGTTAATTGTTATTCTGAATTATGTTGATTAATATTATTTTGTTATGAAATCTCACCCCTTCTGCTGGAATTGCCGCCTTGTGGGCAAGTGCAGGTGATCGTGCTTAGTGTTCAGGTGGTTCGTGAGTGGCCTTACCTCACAGTTTTGTCTAGGTCGCTCTGATACGTAACGGGATGGGGTTGTCTTATGCATGCTTCATTCTTTACGTGTATTTGATGTTCCTTACTAACATTTGAGATATTTTATGGGGCCTGCGTGCCAAACGTTTATGAATTTTTAGTAATGTTTCCGCTGCAGAGTTTTGAAGTAATTGGTTAAATCATTATTTAACTGTTTTGGATTATGATTTATGTAATATCCCGTTGTTGTGTTTGCATACTCTGATAATTGTTTAAGAAATTTTTATGTTGGGAAATTAGGGTGTTACAAGCATAATTATTGGTCCGATTATCCTTACTTTATGGTTGAACTACTTCCTAGAAGAGACGAAGAATTAAAGCCAACAAAAAAATCAGCACTTTTTAACCCTTGCAAAATTCTTCATCAACACTTTTAGTCCATTTAAAATTTTCCGTCAGCATTTTTTTTATCTCTAAATTGCTATAAGAAAATGTTACAAAAACTAAAATGTGTGATTTTTTTCCTTAAAAAAAATGTGATGATTTTTTTGAGAGACAAAAAGCGTAATTTTAAATATTAATATAGAACATTTACTTAATTGGCCCTTATAAAAATAAGTATTGTTTTTAAGCCTTTTTATAAAAATTCACGTGAATAAATCACTGTAACACCCCGTTTTCCCAACATAAAAATTTCTTTAAAAAGATAATCATGCATCAGAGTAAGCACATAAACAGGGCATCACATTTCCAAAACATCTCATAGTAATGAATAAATAATCATTAACCCTTCATAAAATATTCGTAAAATACTACTCAATTATTGCAGCGGAAAATCATAAAATCATCTCATAAGAAAAGTCTTTGGCACACAGGCCTCAACAACGTCTTAATAAAATCTCCAGAATAACATAATCATATCAAATAACATAATACGCAAGGAACAGAGAAAATATAAGCAAAGTTTCCCCATCCCGTTACGTATCAGAGCACCTAGACTCGACTGCAGAATTCCTCACACGTCTGCACCTAATCTTGGTTACCTGCACTTGCCCACAAGGCGGCAATTCCAACAGAAGGGGTGAGATTCACAAATAATTATATTAAACATGTAATTAAATAATCACAATCAACAATCAACGTAATTCAGCATATCACAGATAAACATCTAGCATATAAAGCATCAACTTAAACAACACATCATTTAGCATCGTCATAATCATCATCATAAACATCTTAGACGACTCGACTCGACATCATCACTTGACTATGCAACCCTACGTCTTATATGCATGTGGTACCAATCCAGGGCATGAGCCCTCGTCGCTATGAGCATAAATATACTCCAAGGCATAAGCCTTCGTCGCTGGTGAGCAAAGCTCCAGGGCATAAGCCCTCGTCGCTGGTGAGTAAAAACTCCAGGGCATAAGCCCCCATCATAGAATGAGTATGCATGAGACTCAATGCAATTTTAACTTAAACAAGTTAACATCATCAACGTCTTAATAACCATCTTAATCATCATGGACTGACACATGCCGCAACTATACATCAGTAAATAGCAACATGGCAGCAAGTACATCATACAAATAGCATCCATAATGCAAGCATCGCAAGTAAATCGAACATTCATAACTTAGTTAATTCATATATCACACATAAGCTTCATAAAATCATCATAAACAATCTCAATCATCATGTAACATCATTACAGATTATATTAAACATCATTAGAAGTCTCTAAAGCTACCCCAAGGTCATCTCTCAAGGTCACATGCGACTACAGGTCGCAAACAGAACGGGTTCTAGGTTCTGACGTAACTCGCTATGGCGAGTGGGATAGCTCGCCTCGCGAGTAACTAAGGTCCTGCTCGCTATGGCGAGTTGGAGTGCTCGCCTCGCGAACTCTAGGGGACTGCTCGCTATGGCGAGCTGGGTTGCTCGCCTCGCGAGCGATCTAGGTCTGCTCGCCGCGGCGAGTTGCATAGCTCGCCTAGGCGAGCGATGAACAGACTGCTACGGGTTCTGCGAAAATCTCATCAAAAGTTCCCAAATTCATCATCTTAAACGTCTAAACTCGCAGAAACATCAATGTTATGATTAATCTACGTTCTGTACTCATCCTACACATCTGTTCTACAACTTTATGGCCTAATTCATGATTTTTCTCAATTTTAACCTAATTCCAATTCTCACAAAACTCAATCCTACGTTGTTAATCGAGATTAGATGAACTACAGATCAATATAATTAAGTGTTAGGCTCACCCTTACCTGGTAATAGCAGAAAATCGCAGCCCTAAAGGTCACTTCTCTTCACTTGGCCGTTTTCTCCCTTTTTCCAAAACTCTGGCAACGCGTACTGACTCTCTTGACCTAATTTCCCTTTATATACTCCCAACAAATATTATCTTATTTACTCTTTCTCCCACATAACTCTCTAAAATCCAAAACTAACCTACAACTAAATATTTTATTTTATTTTCAAATCTTATTTTATTAAACAATAAAATAAGTCACCACGTCGCATAAAATCATATTAAATCTTCATTCAACATCGCATAATATATTAATAAATATATATCAACTTCTCAAATAAATCAAATAATTAAATAATCAAAAATGGGCGTTACAATCACGAATCCAAATTTTAAACTCCAACTCCGACATATAGTAACATCTGCCAAGAGAGCATGCTCACAATAACTAAATTATCGCTTTTAAGATGTTAAAAGATTTAATAGATGATTTTCCATATAATTTAAGTATTATATTGACGAATTTCATATACTTTAATAATTTCCTAAAAAAAATATACTTTAATGATTATTTATTATAATTTTATAGCTAAAGAAATCTTATAAAAATCAAAACATGGTCAAATTGACGAGACCTTCAGACCAAAGTTCAATCGGTTGAATCACAATTGAACTCGAAAATAAATAAATATATAAATATAATCTTGTTCATAATTGATACGACTTATTTTTGTTTTGATTTTTCTTTTTCCCATCTTTCGAGCTTCTCGTGCACCCTTCACATTTTCATTTTTACCTATTTCAATTATATAATCCGAACTAAAACATACATTATGGATTACATAATTTCAACCATACTTATATGAGCAAAATCAGAAACCTTCAATCATTTCAACAGTTTCTTTCAAACTATCCAAAATCCGAACCACCACACATTGTATGATTCTTAATTTAAAACAAAGATTTCTCGGGATTCTTTAAGTTAGATACTTGTAACAAACAGTCATTTAGATTTTTGTGTAACAAATTAATCCTTTAAATCATAAAATGTATGCATCATTACCTTATTTCTATCAATTACCTTCTTCTTTTTTTGGGTACATATTTCTATCAATTACCTTATTTCTATCAAACTTGGTTAAAAGTGATTATGTAACCATTTAATGCTAAGTTGATCAATTTTCCACTTTGAAAACCAGGGTTTGTAATATTCAACTTTGGTTTGAAACAAAATTGATGGGTTACTTGATTTATAATATCGTTGACAAATTATTTATTGAGTGAATACACATAATGCCTAATATCGAAACAAGAAATAGAAATAGAGCATAGAGGTCTACTATTCATCCCAAATTAATCAAAATTACTGTTAAAAAAAAAAAAAGTCTAGGTGAAAATTTTCAATCAAAATCATCCTCGTGAAAATTCCCAAAATTTTCCATCAAATTCGTCCTCACATACGTGAAAACTTACTTGGAACTTCACGTCACAAACTAATATCACACGTTAGCAATATCAACAACGAGACTTGACACAGAGACTAAGACTAAAATTCAGGGAACTTCTAACTATTTTGGTTAGAGTTTAATTGAAATACTCTGACAGAGTAAAAAAACTTTACACGGTTAACCAATTAAAATTATTCTTTAAGACACATCAGCTTGAACGTTAAAAAGGAAAAAATCAAATAAAATCTATACTAATAAATGACATAACCAAGAGGACACCAACTAAAATCATATCTTGATGAGCTTTATGTGTTGCAGTTGAATTTTGTTCGAACTGATGCACTAATTAGAATTACTAGGGGACTAGCACACTAATAAAAATCAATTTTGTTTATTTATAAAATTGAAAGGAAATTGATCACAGAAATTGAATAAGAAAATCAATAATCATAGAAACTATTACTATAGTGTGAAGAATTTTTTACATGAAAATTGATGACGAAGGATGATTTGTGCTTTGATGGGAACTAGGCACATAGGTAGGAGAAGGTTAGGGAAAGGTAAACGATGTTGTAGTAGTTTATAATCAAAACAAGGTTTTTTTTCTCTTTCGGACTAATAATCAAAACAAGCTTTGTTACCTGTTGATTTGATTTATGGTGGAACAAGGGTTTTAGACTAATAAGGAATGAGGATTATAGCATTTATTAGTATAGATTTTATTTGATTTTTCCCTTTTTAACATTTAAGCTTATTTGTCTTAAAGAATAATTTTAATTGGTTGACGGTGTAAAGTTTTTTTACTCTGTCAAAGTATTCCAATTAAACTCTTTTGGTTAATCTCCGGATGAACAGTGACAAACAAACATATTTACATTTGTAAAATTGAGTTTGATAGAATTCTCATACAAGAAGAATAAAAAAAGTGTAATTAATCATGTATAATGATATAAGCATTTTTCTAGATCTCACTTCAATATTAAACGATCACTTAAACACTTTTCATAGAATTAGATGAAAAGTGGATAACAATATAAACATTTTACAACCAATTCATTATATAAAAAAATTGAAAAAGTTAGTTTATGAGTTAATTAGTACACTCTATTAATTTAACTTCTAACTTCTCTTAAAAAATTTATCCAAAAAAAACTTTTCTTAAAAAAAATAAAATTTAACTTTTAATTTATTACAAACATTTTTTTACCGAAAAAGAGCGATGAAATCGACATATACCCCTTTATTTTCATTTTCGAAATCATATTTTCCCCGGCAGCCCTGTCACCGTTTGTCCACCGTAAGAATCTCCGACGATCATGCACCACTCTTTTTCTTTCTCTTCTTTCATATTTTCTAACCCTTTTTCTTACATTTCAGAATAATTCGTTACTGTATTGGTGTGCTGAATAGCTTCAATTTCTACCGCATTCGCTCCACCACCTTTCTTGGTTAGTTCACTTTTTTAAATTCATAAACCTTCAATTTTATTCTTGATTTTCAATTTTTTTATGCATTTTGTTAAATTAACGATTCAGGTTGATGAATTATTTTGTTGATTTCATTTTTCTCTCACTCGATTCTGTTTCCCCAAATCTCTCAAGAACCCTAATTCCCTTTATGTTCTGATCATACGAATGAATGAGATGAGATCAAAATTCTTTAATCTGATTTGAATATGAATAATCTTGACATGTAAATTTCAATGTGTTTTCATCAATTTCCAATTTCCCTCTCTTTTTTCGGTTCAAATTTTTTGAAATTGAATTTGATTTTCTTAAACTAGAGCTAGTTCCCCCAAAATTTTAAGATATATATGGGTTTGTTTGGATTGGATTATTTTTTAGCTTATGAAAAATAGCTTATGCAAATAAATAAGCTTTTATGTTAAATCGTAAATTCTTACTAAGGAAAAACTGTTTTTTCATTATCTACCTTGGATAAACTTATGAACAATACATACAAACTTATTTGTTTGCATAAGCTTTGAAATAAGCCAATCCAAACGGGCCCTTAGTATACCCTACCCCTAGTATCCTACAAGGCTACAACTTAAATTTGAATTTTATGATTGAGTATAATGATAATACTTATCAATCATATAATAATGAATTGATGGATTTAATTCACATTCACCGTCAGTGTAAATAGTTTTTACACTGTCAATCAATCATAACATTGAGATTGTTAAAAACATTTGACTTTTATTTTAACTATTTGATATCTCTATAGTCACGTACATGAATGATTGTGATGTTGCTTACAGTACATGAAAATGAATTGAGATATGTTTGTATATGTAACTATGTAATGTAAGCATACATATAACGTATACAACTATAGATTGAATTGAATTTTTGTTCTTTCCATTCCTCCCTATATGGCCATGAATTGTTGCATATGAGACTAAGAAGCTTGTGCTGACTTGTTGTGAGGTATAGTTGCTGTGAAGATCGAGACAACTCCCAAGGTGGTCGGAGGTTTGCGTGTGGAATCAGTTGGGGAACCTATGGTTTCCAATCGTCTGATAGCGTCCAGCTTAGTTGCTTATGTGATAGTTGCATTCTTGTTTGATGTTACTGGTTGGAAGAGTATGTTTTTGAATCTCCTCGTAATGTTCTTGGTTTATTTTGGGTTTAATCCGAACAATCGTCTTAAGTTGAAAATGGAGTTCGCTATTGTAAGGAGGAAGTACACAAATGGAGAAGGAGATAATGATGATAACAACGGAAATCTACATCATAGAGCAGCTGGTACACCTGATCAGGCTAACTGACTTTTTGATCACTGCTACTTGATGAGGTTTTGCTTCTTTTGACTGCATGGGGGTTTTGTTTTGGGACAGGAATTTTATTTTGTTGTAGTACTTATTTTGGATTAGGCTTTGAGCTTTTCCCCTGATTTGTGTGTACTCTTGTGATGCACAGTCTAAGTGGAAGCACCTGTGGATCAGCTAAACTCTTTTAAGCACCGATGTTAAAAATCTTCTGATGAATGCTTATAAACTTTCACCGACTTTTGAAATTCCTTGATGAATGTTGCATAAATTTTGATTTTTAATTTGAGAAATCTCTGCTGGCAGTGTTTGTGGAGCTAGTTGAGTTGATTTTCAAATGTAGTTTTGTTTTAAACGTTTTATGAGACAAGTTTGAAATTTTTTTGTAGGTCCAATTTTTAGATATTGTTATGTCGAAATTGTTACAGTGGCTGATGATTTACCTCAGGTTTTGTTATAACTACGAACAAAGTCAATTACTAAGTGTGTGTAGTTGAGCTAATATATGAAGTTCTCTCATGCATTACAATACAATCAATAATAGAGATTACTTCCCAGAAATTCTCTCTTTTCAATCTATTATTCTTCTCTGAAAACTCAACTAGAAAACATTTGATATTACAACTAAATTTGTTTGTTAACTTATATCAAATAGTTTAGATAAAAGTGCAAGAGTGAGTGAAAGAAGAATTCAAAGGAAAAAATAAAGGGGTTTATGAGTTGATGGTTTGCTTTATCCAATGTTCATGTCTCTAATCGTGTGTGATTCCCCTAGTTTGTATATGCTTTCATGGTGTTTCGGATTTGAAGTTATATAGAAGATTTTGGTCTTTAAGGTTCATGTGCGATCCTCAAATTTGGGGTTATTTTTATCAATTGAAGTGACCCTAATGACCGTTTTAGATATATCCCAAGTGGATTTGAACTTTGCACCTGGAGGTTATACGACTAAGCTCTGACCACCGAGCTAGCCTCAAGTGTCATTTTGTGGTTATTTTGAATGAAGGTTTAAATGGGAAAATTTGAGCGGGGATTTAGCTTAATGTGTTGGTGTGTTTTTAATTTGAATGTAGAATGTTTGAGTAGTTAGCTTGTTTTTCTGGTTGCATGAATTATTGATTAAATTAATCTACCTTGTTTTTTTTATGCATGAGTATATGTAATATATGTTTGATGACCTTATGGTGTTTGAGGAAATTCTAGAAGATATTATGAACAAAGTTTGCATTTGCCTATGGTGAATCTCTTCACCATGGTTTACTAGGTTTCTAGAATGTTTGTCTCCTTGCTAATTGATTTTAAGCAAGTTATGAATTGATTCACAATGATATTATTAAATCTTATAATGACTAGTTGTTTCTCAAGATTGAGTAATATATATCAAACATGTATCTTGGTTATGGTTTATAGGCAAAAGAAGGAAGAATAATAATTATGTTTTTTCTTATTGGTGGAATAATCCATTAGATTGTATGCAAAGTATTTGAGTATTGTTGTTTTGTGTTGGTGTATTTGTAATACTTTGCAAGGGTTGGCGTGCTCTTTATACACTTCATAATATTACATTAGACTGAGTGGAACAGAACTCCACATAAAACATAATAGTCATATAACACCATTTTTTTCTCTATGCCTCTTTTATTTTCGTTGCAATGAACCCTCGTGTTCCATGAGATGATTATTCTCCACCACATACTCACACCATCATTTCAAAACATTAGTATTTTGTTTTCTTTCGTTGTGAATTATTTGCTTCTGGTCCTTGAAATAGCAGTCATATAATAGGACATACATGTCTCAATTGGAGGACAAGGTGAAAACATGTCTCTGGGCATGTAGGACAACTCCAATACAGTTTGTGATAAGAACTCATTGTGGAGTCGTCCATCATCGCTTTATTTCAACTATATTTTATTTAGAGATTATGAATTTTTTTTATTTGAATCAATAATTGCTTGAGTGTATTCATTTAACTTCTAAAACGGTTAAAATTGATTCTAAAAAGAGTAAATTACACTCCCCTCCCCTCAAAGATGCTTGAAATACACTCCCCTCCCTTCTTATGTTAAAATATACAATTTTCTCCCTTGAAAAATAAAATTTACACTCCCCTCCCTTATAAGATGATTGAATTACAACCTCCTCCCTTGATAATTAAATATGCACTACACTTTAATCTATTTTAACATAAATAAATATTTTTATGATATATATTAATTTTAAACCACCCTTTAAGAAAAATTAATTAATTTCTTTATAATTTAAATGTTAATGATAATTAAATTTAAATATTTTGCTATTGATTTTATAATTTAGAGTTTAAAATTAACTTTTAAATAACCATGGTTTATTGTCGTTAGTAATTTTTCACATATTTTAGTTTTGGCTTGTTTCATATTTGATAATCGGGTTTAAAACTACATGTTAATGAAATTGTGATTAAAAAATAGCAAAAAAATATGTATTCAATTTTTTATTATGTTAAAATATGTATTCAATACTGTTTTTTTTCGAAGTGTATTAGATTATTATTTTTTTGCTAGATTATTAAAAATAAAAAAATATAGATTGAGGGAGTAAAGTGTAGATTTTAACATAAGAGGGGAGGGGAATGTAATTCAAGCTTTTCTTAGGGGAGGGGAATGAATTTTTTTCTAATATGTTTTGAATAAGAGGGGAGGGGAATGTATATTTTAACATAAGAGGGGAGGGGAGTGTAATTCAAGCATCTTTGAGGGGAGGGGAGTGTAATTTACTCTTCTAAAAATATAGGATTGATTCTAATATGTTTAGTTATTTTCGATAAAATTGATTTTTATTTTGCTTTCAAAATAAATTTTACTTGAAGCTAAAAATTAGAGTTTTTGATTATATAATTGATTTTAACATTCAATTTTATTATTCAACTTACTTACAAAATGTAACAAAACATAAACTCACTTTTGCACAAAATCGCTTGATTTTCTATACATTTTTATCGAGAAATGATTTTACAGAATTAATCAACTAACCGTCAATTTTGAGTTTAATTTTGATACATAACTAGTATTTAACAAACACTAAATCCGTTTCTTATTATAAGAGATAATTTACTCTTTAGATTTATTTTATAACGTCTAATAGATCAAATACATGTACATCGGTTACTGAATGAACTTGTGAATCATAGGTAGTATAAGACTTGTATCTAGCCTAACTCTAGTTTTTTCTTGATTTCTTGGTCCGAATTCACCCACGACTTCACACTTACCTCCTTTACTCCTTCCATCAATTCTCACCAACAGGCAAAGTGTTCCACAATACTCCTGTTTTCCAAACTCAAATATCAACACGACCTTTGCTCCAACCAAAATCACAAAACCATATATATAAAATCCTTTCACTTTTATATTATTATCATTGTCATCTTCAATTTTCAATATGGAATATGAACAACAACAACAACCTCTCACCACAACAAAACAAGAACTACCACCTCTAGTAGCCATGTTTCCAACTCCAGGAATGGGACATCTCATTCCAATGATCGAATTCGCCAAGCGACTCTCCAAACATAACCTCCCCATCGCCTTCATCATCCCCAACGACGGTCCACCTTCAAAGGCTCAAACCACCGTACTCACCTCCCTACCTCATGGCATTTCCCTCGTCTTCCTCCCTCCGGTCACCCTCTCCGACCTCCCACCCAACACAAAACCTGAAACACTCATGACAGCCACCATCCTTCGTTCTCTCCCTTCTCTCCATCAAACCTTACTCTCTCTCATGACTTTCCATCGTCTCTCTGCTCTCATTGTTGACCTATTTGGAACCGATGCCTTTGACATGGCCGCTGAACTAGATATCCCTTCATATCTCTACTTCCCTACCACTGCCAATAACTTGTCCTTTGCCTTTTATTTTCCCCAACTCGACCAAAAATTCCAGGGCGAGTTTAGGGATATCCCTGAACCGCTTAACATCCCAGGATGTTTCGCGGTTCTAGGGAAAGACTTAGCAGACCCGACTCAAGATCGAAATGACGAGGCCTACAAGTGTTTTCTCCACCATGTGACAAGATACAAGTTGGCTAAAGGAATAATAGAGAATAGTTTTTTTGAGCTTGAACCGAAGGCTATTACTTTTTTGCAAAAGAATGAACCGCCGGTTTATCCAGTTGGACCGTTAGTGAATGAAGACTCTATTAATAATGGATCTCAATTTGATGTGTGTTTCCAATGGTTGGATGAGCAGCCACGTGGAAGTGTTATATTTGTGAATTTTGGTAGTGAGGGGATCCTTACTAGTGCTCAAATAGATGAACTTGCTTATGGGTTGGAAATGAGTGAACAAAGGTTCATGTGGGTTTTAAGATGTCCTAAGGATAAAGTTGAAAATGATTCTAATTTTATTGCTAATAGTAATGTTGACCCTTTTGAATTTTTACCAAATGGTTTTATAGAGAGGACTAAAAAGAGGGGTTTAGTGCTCCCATATTGGGCCCCACAAGCACAAGTTTTGAGCCATATCTCAATTGGAGGGTTTGTGAGTCATTGTGGTTGGAATTCAACTCTTGAGAGTGTGGTGAATGGTGTGCCTTTGATTGCATGGCCACTCTATGCTGAACAAAAGATGAATGCTGTCCTTTTGAGCGAAAATGTTAAGGTGGCTATTAGACCAAAAGTTGGTGAAAATGGGTTGGTTGAAAGGGAAGAAATTGCAAGTGTTGTGAAGAGGTTAATGGTAGGAGAGGAAGAGCAGAAGATTCGTTATAGAATGAAGGATCTCAAAGATGCAGCTAGTAATGCTCTAAAGGAAAATGGTTCTTCAACAAAGCAAATATGTGAATTGGCTCTCAAATGGAAAGGTGTGAGTGTGACAATACCAAATTGAAGTTGCATTTCATTTATTCTTCTTTCTTTGTGTTTCTTCTTCTTACCCTTGCCATTATTTTTCTTAGTTATAATTTGGTTATGTCATTTAATTTGTTAATCGTAATTTATTCCTAGATAAAGATATTGTTAGTCTTGCTTACCATTTAGTGTATAACTAGAGATTGGAGTATTTCTTTATTTCATCATAATATAATTGAAATTAAATAAAACATTGTTTATGGTTAGGATTTGATGTGTTTACACCAACTGTGGAAAAAAATTTTACACGTGTATTTAATCAAATCATATTGAATAATGTAATTTTTAAAGTTGTTTCTAAAATCTCTTTACAAATATCTATTTGTGTGGTTTGATAAATGTCTGAAAAAGTTTTATAATATCATTCCATATAAATTAATCTCTTATGGTTAAATATTTTTCCTTTCTTTCGCTTTTTTTATGATTTCATTATGATACACAACATGATATGATTAGAGATAACAATTGTTGCAAATTGTGCACAAGTCCTAACCCATATCTCTATGCCGGTAAATCATTATGAGGTGAGACATATTCATATCATATTCATATAAACTCTCTACATTATGATTTGTGAAAAGAAAATTAAAGAGATTGAGAGATGAATGGGAAGTGATGGAAAAAAAAATAGAACATGAAAGGGGTTTGGGGATTCTTGTTGTTGTATCTAAACATTGGAAGCAAAGACCAATGAGACTAAGTTGTATTGATATTGGGATTATTGAGCTTATGTCTCCGGATAGCGAATTCATTGTCGCTCCCTCTCTCGTGGAATAGGTCTCAAATGCAGAACCACATAAATTTTTGGTCTTTGTCTTCTTCTCTTAACTTTCTTTTAATTGTTTTTATGATTTTATTTTTTATAAAAATAAACGATATTCATTCATTCAAATTGATAGAGTACATCAATATAATACAAATTTAAAGTCGCTAAAAACAAAAATGATGAATCTGCGAACAAACTCACAAAATTTATGTTAATAGCATAAAACACCAGACTACATACTCTTACAAATATGACTATATTCAAAACCACCGAAATACTCATGTTAATAGTTAGTCTTTCAACTTGAATGAAATAAACACGACACTAAGATCGGAAATAAAAAACACATCGCACAAAGACGGTAAATTAAAATAAACAAAGTTGTGCAAGACGACGAATCACAAAAACAAACGAAGAAGAACTAAATATGTGAAATCACTTATTTAACTGAAGAGAAAGAAAAACAATCCGAATGAGTGATTTTAGGTCAAAATTGACTCTTGATCACTCCTTTTGATAAATCAAGAAGAAAAGTTTTTTTTTTTTTTTTGAAAACTTGGTAGTTGATTTATATTAGTAATGTGTTAATTGCTTTTATGATTTGATTAAATTTTTTATTTATTATTTGTGTGCTCTAAGCTCAAAATAAATTACATTGACAAGCTTATAAATAATACAAAAAGTTCATTTATTTATTTATATATGTTGTTTTTTCATAAAATCAAAATAAACCTTATTCAAATGGGCTCTTAGTCAAATTGAAAAGACTCGTCAAATAATGTCGAGGCGTAAAGTATAACGAGGCTTTCATATATGCAAGAATGAGTAACATAAAGAAATTTTTAAAAGAAATAAACTAAAATTATTTTTATTAGTAGGAAAATTTAAAATGTATCAGATTCACTAAAGTTAACAATTATTTTTTTTAGTTCTCCTAACATGAGTATTGGTAACAATTTTTATTAAGTTAAAATAAATAAAATTCTCAAACTATAAAAAAACACTGAAGAGAAAATGTATCTCTCAAAAGTATAACTTGACATCAAGGTTAAAATATGTCCTCTAAAAAAAAAAAATCAAGGTTAAAATGCTACAAAGCAGATTTGATCGTTGGACATGAGTGATGGGGCAGAAAATTGTTTATTTATACCAAAATTTATACTGAAAATTGTTTGAGGTAAGGGTATTTGTGTTACTTCTTTGAGGCCTTTAGATTTTTACTTCTTATGGTAAGGTGATCAAAACTCTTGCTTTTAAAAAGGTCATGCTAACTTGTGCTCTAAGGGTACATGTTAAACAATCTAAAAATAAAAATATTTTTTTTAAGATTTTTGCATTCAATTAATTAATTAAAAAATGAAATTCAATGCACGAATTCAAACAAAAAATTTCTACATTTTACTAGTTAACTTATGTTTTAAGAGCATAAATATGCATTTTCCTTTAAGTATTTGCTTCAATATCTTAATAATTACGCTAGACTGTTTTGTTTACTTTGTTCTATCTTTTTATCGTGTACCAGTCAAACATTGCTACCATAAGAGGAGTTCAATATAACTAAAAGTAAACATTCAATATAAGTTCCAACAAGTTCAAATTTCTGATTTAAAGAAACAAGAATATTTAAATGTCACGATGAGCAATAAAAATTGAATCAAAAGTTAATCAGTAATATTGTATGTGAAGACAATTATCCCTCTACTTGTAGGGATGGAAAGGTCGAATAATTTTAGACGAAAGTTTAAGAAGTTAAGAGGGATAATGATGTTTAAAATGGTGCGAAAAAGAAGAGAAGAGAGATATATATGAATAAAACTTTGTCTTTAATTTCACGTGTATTTGTGTGTCCATTTTTACTTTTCCCTTCGCAAAATTTGTTGGTTAACTTATATCAAATAGTTTAGATAAAAGTGCTAGAGGGAGTAAAAGAAGAATTCAAAGGAAAAAAATAAAAGGGTTTATGAGTTGATGGTTTGCTTTATCCAATGTTTATCTCTATAATGGTGTGCGATTCCCCTAGTTTGTATATGCTTTCATGGTGTTTCAGATTTGAAGCTACATAGAAGATTTTGGTCTTTAAGGTTCATGTGCGATCCTCAAATTTAGGGTTATTTTTATCAATTAAAGTAACCCTAATGACCGTTTTGGATATATCCCAAAAGGATTTGAACTCTGCACTTTGAGGTTATAAGACTAAAGTGTCAATTTGAGGTTATTTTGAATGAAGGTTTTAAGGGGAAAATTTGAGCAGGGATTTAGCTTAATGTGTTGGTGTATTTTTAGTTTGAATGTAGAATGTTTTGTTTGCATGAATTAGTTCATTTTTGTTGCAATGAACCCTCGTGTTCCATGAGATGTTTATTCTCCACCGTATTTCGCTGTGAATTATTTGCTTCTGGTCCTTGAAATTGCAGTCATAATAGAACATATCTCCTAGGACAATTCCAATACAGATTGTGACAAGAACTCGTTGTGGAGTAGTCGTGGTCGTCATCGCTTTATTTCTATTTTTTTTTTTTTTTTGAGATTATGAACTTTTTATTTGAATCAATAATTGTCTGAGTGTATTATTATTATTATTATTATTATTATTCACTTCACTTCTAAATGGTTTAAATTGATTCTAAAAATATAAATTAGTTCAGATATGTTTAGTTGTTTTCAATAGAATTGATTTTGCCTTCAAACTATATTTTACTTTGAAGCTAGAAATTAGAGATTTTGATTATATAGTTGATTTTATTATTCAACTTACTTCTAAAATGTAACAAAAGATAAACTCATTTTTGCACAAAATCACTTTGTGGTTTTTAAAGTAATCTAGTTGTTAGAAATTCATTTTTTTAAAGTAATCTATGGTTTAAACCCTAGTCTTTGTATATATAATACAATATTTTTACTAAATGAGTTAAGTTCAGGGAGATGGCAGAAAATCACTTTATTTTTTACTCCTTCAATCCTTCTATTAATTCTCAACAACAGAGGCATATTGTTCCACAATCTCTTGTTTCCAAACTCAAATAGCAACACAACCTTTGCTCCAACCAAAAACACAACCATATATATATAAATCCTTTCACTTTTATATCATTATCATCTTCAATATGGAATATCAACAACAACAACCTCTTACCACAACAAAACAAGAACTACCACCTCTAGTAGCCATGTTTCCAACTCCAGGAATGGGACATCTCATTCCAATGATCGAATTTGCCAAGAGACTCTCCAAACACAACCTCCCCATCACCTTCATCATCCCCAACGACAGTCCACCTTCAAAGGCTCAAACTACCGTACTCACCTCCCTACCTCATGGCATTTCCCATGTCTTCCTCCCTCCGGTCACCCTCTCCGACTTCCCACCCAACACCAAACCTGCATCCCTCATGGCAGCCACCCTCCTTCGTTCACTCCCTTCTCTCCATCAAACCCTACTCACTCTCATGACTTCCCACCGTCTCTCTGCTCTCATTATTGACCTATTTGGCACTGATGCCTTTGACATGGCCTCTGAACTGGATATCCCTTCATATCTCTACAACACTACCACTGCCAATAACTTGTCCTTTGCCTTTTATTTTCCCCAACTTGACCAAAAAGTTCAGGGTGAGTTTAGGGATATCCCTGAACCGCTTAACATCCCAGGATGTTTCGCGGTTCAAGGGAAAGACTTAGCAGATCCGATTCAAGATCGAAATGACGTGGCCTACAAGTGTTTTCTCCACCATGTGACAAGATACAAGTTGGCTAAAGGAATAATAGAGAATAGTTTTTTTGAGCTTGAACCGGAGGCTATTACTTTTTTGCAAAAGAATGAACCGTCGGTTTATTTGGTTGGACCATTAGTGAATGAAGACTCTATTAATAATGGATCTGAATTTGATGTGTGTTTCCAATGGTTGGATGAGCAGCCACGTGAAAGTGTTATATTTGTGAATTTTGGTAGTGAGGGGATCCTTACTAGTGCTCAAATAGATGAACTTGCTTATGGGTTGGAAATGAGTGAACAAAGGTTCTTGTGGGTTTTAAGGTGTCCTAAGGATAAAGTTGAAAATGATTCTAATTTTATTGCTAATAGTAATGTTGACCCTTTTGAATTTTTACCAAATGGTTTTATAGAGAGGACTAAAGGGAAGGGTTTCGTGCTCCCATATTGGGCCCCACAAGCACAAGTTTTGAGTCATATCTCAATTGGAGGGTTTGTGAGTCATTGTGGTTGGAATTCAACTCTTGAGAGTGTGGTGAATGGTGTGCCTTTGATTGCATGGCCACTCTATGCTGAACAAAAGATGAATGCTGTCCTTTTGAGCGAAAATGTTAAGGTGGCTATTAGACCAAAAGTTGGTGAAAATGGGTTGGTTGAAAGGGAAGAAATTGCAAGTGTTGTGAAGAGGTTAATGGTAGGAGAGGAAGAGCAGAAGATTCGTTATAGAATGAAGGATCTAAAAAACGCAGCTATTAATGCTCTCAAGGAAAATGGGTCTTCAACAAAGCAAATATGTGAATTGGCTCTCAAATGGAAAGGTGTGACAATACCAAATTGAAGTTGCATTTCATTTATCCTTCTTTCTATGTATTTCTTCCTCTTACACTTGCCATTATTTTTGTTAGTTATAGTTTGGTTATGTCATTTAATTTGTTAATCATAATTTATTACTAGATGAAGATATTTTTAGTCTTGCTTACCATTTAGATATGTTTAAAAGAGATTCTATTTCTTTATTTAATAATATAATGGAAATTAAATAAAATATTGTTTATGGTTAGGATTTAATGTGTTTACACCAATGGTGTAAAATTGTACACATGTATTTAATCAAATCATATTGAATGATGCCATTTTTTTTTAAGTTGTTCCTAAAATACATTTAAAAATAACCAAGTTGTTTGGGCTCCAGTAGCAAAGAGTTTTTTTCAAGGACGTGTCCGGGGAATACCGAGTTCGATTCTCAGGGGAATAACGCTTGGCCAGAGCGCATGCCTCTACGCATGAGCCGGATTAGTCACACACCTTTAGCGGATCGGAAACCGGTGCGAAAGCAAAAAAAAATACATTTAGAAATATCTACTTTGTGTGATTTGATTGATTGTCTGAAAGAGTTTTACAGTATCATTCCATATAAATTAATCTCTTATGGTTAAATATTTTTCCATTCTTTCGCTTTTTTTTTTTATGATTTCATTATGATATACAACATAATAGGCTTAGAGATAACAATTGTAGTAAATTTTGCAAAAGTCATAACTCAACCGATAAAAATACCTCCATCCCTTCACTTGCGTTTGAGTTTCAATAATTATTTTATCTTTCATCTATTAAAAAAAAAAACAAGAGTAAAAAATTAAGAAGGCTACCGTTTTTTAGCTGTTTGTAACTAATGGGGAAAAACGTTAATACGCATCCACATATATTCATATAAACTCTCTACATTATGATTTGTGAAAAGAAAGTTAAAAGATTGAGAGATAAATGGGAAGTGATGAAAAAACAAAAAAGAACATAAAAGGGGTTTGGGGATTCTTGTTGTATCTAAACATTGGAAGCAAAGACCAATGAGACTAAGTTGTATTGATATTGGGAGTATTGAGCTTATGTCTCCTGACAGATAATTCATTGTTGCTCCCTCTCTCGTGGAATAGGTCTCAAATACAGAACCACACATAAATTTTCGGTGTTTATCTTCTCTTAACTCTGTTTTTTTTGCTTTTATAATTTTATTAAATTTTTTATTTATTGTTGTTTTATTATTTGTGTGCACCCTAAACTCAAATAATATAAAAAAAAAATTCATTTATTTGTATAAGTTGTTTTGCATAAACTTAAAATATGTTTTTTTTAAACGACCTCTTCGTCAAATGGAAAAGACTCGTCGAATAATATCAGGCCGACTCAACCTATTATGAGGCGTAAAGTATACATTAAAAACGAGGCTTTCATACCTGTAAGAAAGAGTAACATAAATTTCTTTTTACAAAAAATAAAGTAAAATTGTTTTTATTAGTAGGAAAATTTAAAATGTATCGATTCACTAAAGTTGACAATTATTTTTTTTAGTTCTCCTAATATGAGTATTGGTAAAAAAAATTATTACATTAAAATAAATAAAACTCTCAAACTATAAAAAAAAACACTAAAAAGAAAATGTATCTGTCAAAAGTATAACATAACATTAAGGTTAAAATACTTCAAAGCAAATTTGAATATCCTTGGACCGTGGACATGAGTGGTGGGGGAAGAAAATTGTTTAATTATACTGAAAATTGTTTGAGGAAAGGGTATTTGCGTTACTTCTTTGAGGCCTTTAGATTTTTACTTAAGGTAAGGTGGCAAATACCTTTGCTTTAGTTCTTGAGAAGAGATTTTTATTTCTCAAGAACTAAAGGATTTTAGATTTTACGTTTTTACTTCTCAAGAACTAAAGTAAGGAATTTGACCACTTTATCTTTGGACTGACCCAGAACAATGTTCAACCATGGTCAATTTTCACGGGGTTGTTCTTCCTACACAACACTTTTTTTTTGAACTTATTGCTAGCCATAGAAGTAATTGTTATTACATTATTTAAGTATTTGCTTCAATATCTTAAGGATCACGCTAGACTCTTTTGCCTACTTTGTTCTCTCGTTTTATCGTTACGAGTCAAACCTTGCTACCGTGAGAGGAGTTCAATATAACTAAAAGTAAATATACGTCAAGACAAGGATCCTCTACCTTTAGGGATGGAAAGGTCGAATAACTTTAGACGAAAGTTTGAGAAGTTAAGAGGGGTAATGATGTTTAAAATGGTGGGAAAAAGAAGAGAGATATATGAATAAAATTTTGTCTTTAATTTGACATAATGATTGCTCTATATGCTCCTTATATTGCTCAACCTTTGAAAATAAGCCGATGGAGAGTTACAATTTAGTTCAAAAAACAACGACCGGGTTGTGACTCTCGATAAGTTTTGTGAGATCGGAAATTATGATTTAGTAAATCCGAGACACCTATAAAGCAATTACCCAACGAATGACCATGACATGTGAAGAAGAAACACAAGTGGATGGAGAATTTTCAATAGGAGAGGAGCTTTCTGCACCTCAACATCACTTCAAATGCACACATCCAAAAAAAGAATAGTAATACTATGTAGAGAAGTGGGTTTCTGAAGCAGACCTAGACGAACCACAAACAGATCCGCACTCATTATTAATTGTTGTGAATTCGATGAAAAATCACACCAATAACAACTTGATGTGTGGAGTAAAGAATAATTAAGGAACCAAAACAAGTGGGTAACAGTTATAATCACAAACAAAAGTAGAAAACAACGAGAGAACACAAAAGAATTTGTTGACCCAGTTCGGTCCAAATTGACCTAGTCTGGGGAGAGAGCAGCCCTCCGTTCCACTATAATGATGAGTAACTTTACAAAAAGAGATATCAATGAGTTACAAGAATAAGTAGAGTTGCACACAACAAGAGTATAGCTTTATCTTCATCCTCAAGTTGCACCTCAATATTCTCTAGGTCATCAAGGATTTTGTTGAACTCCGTAAGTTGCTCCATGATGGCCTTTGACTCCACCATCCTGAATGAGTAGAGTTGTTGCTTTAGGAATTGCCGATGAACCAAAGACTTTGTCATGTACAAAGACTCCAAATTTGCCCACATCGATGTCGTGGTTGGTTCCTTCGCTACTTCTCTCAAGACTTTATCCTCGAGGCACAAGACAATGACACTCCTAGCCTTGTCCACCATCTCGGTCTTCTCCGCTCGTGACATGGTGACCGGTAACGCACCTTCACCCTTCAAAGCTTTCTAACACTTTTGTTATATTAACACTGCTTCCATCTTTACCTTCCATAACCCAAAATCGTTATCTCCGGTAAACTTTTCAATATCCCACTTCGAACCCATGGTACTTGATTATCCTTTGATCCTTGCCCCACGGTGGGCGCCAATTGTTGTGAATTCGATGAAAAATCACACCAATAACAACTTGATGTGTGGACCAAGGAATAATTAAGCAACCAAAACAAGTGGGTAACAGTTATAATCACAAACAAAAGTAGAAAACAACGAGATAGAAGAAGAGAGAACACAAAAGAATTTGTTGACCCAGTTCGGTCCAAATTGACCTAGTCTGGGGGAGAGAGCAGCACTCTGTTCCACTATAATGCTGAGTAACTTTACAAAAGAGATATCAATGGGTTACAAGAATAAGTCTCCCGCTTAATGCTACCCAAAGTCCCAATCTCTTCTCGTAACCAAGAGACTCAATCATAATAGTGTTTCCCAAGGTGAATCAACTCTCAAACCCTAGTGTTTGTTGCCAAGAGACAAACTCTAGTTTTGTTGTTGTCTTTCCAAACCTTTGTTTCAGCCCCCTCTATCTCAAGGTTTACTCTGATACATGGTCTATATTTATAGTAAAAGCAATCCTTCAAAAATTGGAACAAATCCAGCCCATAAAAATACGTTTTATTTTTATGCATCAGCGTAAAATCGTACTACGATATTTCCACATCGTACTACAATATTTCCAGAATCAGAAGTCCCAAAAACTGGCCCAAAATCGTACTACGATTTTCCACATCGTACTACGATGTGACAGATTTTCAAAGCTTCAATTTTGAGTTACTTTCACAACAATTAATGATCCTCTCATGTGTGGACCGCAAAGTCCCCAACGAAGATCACCCGAAAGGAAAACTCCTAATTCCGCGCATGGACCGAACACCGGGTTAAATCTTCGTCAAAGTATATACTCGGTCTAAACTCAAACGGAGTAGCACCACGAAAGATACGTTGAAACTCGTGTTTTAAGCTAAATTCCTAAAGGGGATACAACAAAAAGCCATTAAATCCATCAGTAGCAAAATAAGTCCCCATATACACAGAGTATTAGGCAACGGCAACGTCCAGACTTCCAAAATCCCCGATGGTCCGACAATCAAGGAAGACATTGATCATAACTTTTTCTTTTCTTTGGTGAAATAATGCATTAATAACAACTTTAGACATCAAAGATAGGGTAAACCAAAAAAACTATTTATTTCGCAATTTCTTCCTCTGCTTGAACAAAAGAAGACATATGATAGATGGATGTCTAAGTTACAACATAACAAGGAAACCTCAAAATAGTGAAATACAATAGCTAACTACAAAATACAAAATATTTTCACATTACATCCTAACTACCCAGAAAAGCTCTCCTAACTAACATGGGAAGGAAGTTTCATTGTTTTAATTTTTGGACACACAAAACATGATTACCACATATTGTAATCCTCCTCTTTGCCATTCTACTAATCTTGATCTACAAAACTCACAAGTTAATCCATGCACAAAATTTCTAAGTGCTATTATTCATCAGTAGCAAAGTTCTTGTGTGTTGATAAAGAAATCCATGTCGAAATTTATGTCATTATAGAGATCCAAATCCATTGGGGAGTTGGCAATAGAATTTGGGCCTGAAATTATCTCAGTGATGTTACTCTCACTTGGGCCTAGTCCAGTGCTTTCCATGTCCAACAGTGACAAGCAGAAAATGTTTGATTCTGAGAATATATTGTTATCCTCATTTTCCATGAAATTGTTTTCAATCATGGTCTCTAAAAATATGTTATCTTCATTTTCAGATCCTATTGATGGAGAGGAAAAATTGAATGATTGAAATATATCCTCCTTGTTGTCAAGAGAGAAATTATTTTCTAGGGGTGGTTGTATTTTCTCTTCTTGGGGTTCAATTTTTTGATTGGATTGTGATTTATTTTGTCCAAATTTCAACTTTGTTTTTGATGAGAGTGTCCTGTTAGATTGGGTGCATGTGTGTCTTCCTTTGTAGGTTATCTCACATATCATTTCATCTTCATCTGATTTTTGCACTTGCTTAGTAGCTAGACAACCTTGTGCATGTCTATGTGTGCATCTGTAATATCCTCTGCATTGCAAAATCACTATTTGTCAGATAAATATTAAAACATTTTGCTTCAATAGATAAGAAAATAGAAAATAGAAAACAAATACTAATGACAAAAATAAGAATGACAAAATGTCCTTATGTTCTATGCTCATGTAGAAAATATAAAAAAATGATATTAAATATTTTTGTGGTATTGATGGCCCTGCACTTCAAATTTTGTTTAAAAAAAAAAACAGTGTTAAAGGTTTATATTAATTTTTAGTGTGTGTGCATAATTATTAAAGAATTAAAAGAAGGGTGTTAAAATTCATATGGATAGTTATGTAAATGCAGCTCAGTTGGTAGCTTGATGAATATTGAAATGTAGAATGTAGGATCGAGATTCAAACTCTAACTCTCCATTTCTCCACATTTATAGTGTGTGAGTTTATCCAGTAGACTATTAGACCTAAAAAAATTTGAGATGGATGCATGAATATTAAAATACTAGTAATATTTATATTTGAATGATTGTGTTTTGCTTTCCCCTATTTGAAATCTCCATTGAAATCTAAAGTTTCTATCTTTAGTGAATCACAAATTTAGTTCAGGCACATCGTCTTTCTTATTTAGGAAACCAGGCACATCATCTTGATTATGATAAGATAACTTACATTTTGACTTTAGGTTAGTAAATTTAGTTCAAAATGTGAACTGTCTTAATCTTAATCTGACAATTTAAACTAATGGCTCCATAAGTGTCTGAATTTATATTAATGGTTCCATAATTGTGTGAATGGTACATGTTATGATGTTGTCTGAATTCACTCTTGTGTGAATACTACTAACAGTGAATTTTGGCTAACATGCTATACTATTTAATGCTAACTTAAATTGGTGCATGAATGGTAAACAAGTACAAGCAACTTTATACAACTGTTAAATTTCTCCAATGTCCTTTCTCTTTTAGTAACAACACATGTACACCTACCAGAATTAAATCTTTCTAACTTTGTCCTTTGGATAACTTTCATAGTCTTTTTTAAAAGCATTTTGTCCTTTCCCATTATTTGATAGTATTTTTTATTTTCCCTCCCTCTTATTTTAGACATTATTGGTTGATTGGCCAATGATATTTTAGTGAGTGGGGTACCCAAAGCCACTTGCACCAATCAAAAAAATTCCTATATGATAAAAAAAGGTAAATATAACAAATACTTTTTATGGTTAAATTATCTTTTTGATCTTTTAACTATTTAATTAGTATCGGTTTAGTCCCTTAACTAAAATTTGATTTATTTTAGTTCCTTAACTTCTCTCTATTATATATTTTGGTCATTTCCTTCGGGTTTTCTTTTTCTGTTAGTTTGCATTATACATATGTTTGCACAAAAGAAATATACATGACGTAAAAAATGATTGTTACCTTGGAAACTTAGCTCCAAGAATATCCTTTTGTCCATACTTTCTCCAGCTATAACCATCCTCCACAGACCCTTCAGCTGCTGTTCCAGGATAAACCTTCACTTGCTCTGTCCACTTAGGCACGGTTTTTCTGCACCACAAAAATTCAATGAATCAAATAATGAGAATTATGAGATCGTAAACCTTGAAAAAAAATCCATTAAAAAAATTTCCTATAAAAAAAATGAACCTTGAAAATACACCACCAAGTTCAAAAGGAAACAATAATTTTGTAATTTAATCCAATATACCTTTTCTTAGACACATGTTTGTGCTTGAACTTTGAGTCTTGGACCTCACTTTTAGGGCTTCCATTTGAACAATGATAATCCATCATGTTGACATTGTTTGTCTTAAGTTTTCCCTCATTACCCTTTGCCAAGGTTATTGCTGTCTCAATGGACAAAATTAATTTGTCAATTAAGACTTCATGTGATGAAGTTGATGTTGATGATGATGATGATGATGATGAGGATGGTGATGATGGAGAAAAAAGTTGGTCATAAAGCTTCTTTGCTATCTCCTCCCCTTGCATTAGTTCACCAATGAGACCAATTTCTTCACACTTAATGTTCTCTTTCATTTTTTCAAAAATAATAGCACAAGAAAGGGTTATTTGGAAAAATAGGCACTATACTACTAGCACATGAAGAACAGGGATTTTAGAAATTTGTTGTTAAAATAGGCCAAGTGGTAAAGCTAATAAAATGCCAAATGGAGAACTAAGAGAAATTAGTTTTTTTTTTTTTTTGAAATTTGAGTGGGATTGTTGAGAGGATGTGATGAGTGAGGAGGAGATATAAGGGGTGAAAGATAAGAGAGTGATGTGTATGAAAATAGAAAGGGGCATGCTCAAAAATGAAGGTGAGAGGAAGGTGGCATTTATTATGAAGAAAAGAGAAGGAAAAGAGGATGGTTAATGTGTTTTCTACAATGTGGGTCCTTCTTTTGGCCTAAAAGAATATATGGTATATTCATATTACTTTCTTGTGTTGAAAAAAATGAAGAATCCATGAAATAGGTGATGAAAATATTAAACTTTTCTAATGTGAAACCTTAGAAATTATTTAATTTCTTGTGTTGGCCTATTGAATGGGTCAAGAAAAGTAGTAAAAGAGAAGGGACACGTTGGTGCTATGCTCTCATATAAGGGTAGTAAGCAACAACGCGGAAGAAGGGTTGAAAATTCTTGGTTGCATCTCATATATCATATCATATGTATAAAAATATCCAATATTTCTTGGTTTAAAATCCAATTTTTTTTTATATGGTTATGATTTTGAATGAATTATTACACTGGAAGACTAGGAAAGTGACGTCACTTTCTTACGTTGATGTTGATAGTTATAAAAATGAGTCTCTTTTTATTTTTGCTAATAAAAAATGGTCTCTAATTAACAAGGCAAAGTGGGGAGTTAAGAGTTCTAGAATTAATGAATTTAATAATGCCTTGTTGACAGTGGCGGAGCTACATGCACCCTTGTGTGGACATGTGCCTGCACTACTTTTTAATTTTAGTACATGAGTAACATGCCCCCATTATTTAGTAAAATAATAAAGAATTTATTTTATTAAAGTAAAGTTATTCTAACATACCTCATTTATTTATTTTAGGGTTACGTGAACTTGTGCCTTTGTTAAAAAGCTTAAAATAGAATTAAGTAATAAATTTTATATTTAAAAAATAACTTTTGAAACTTTTTAGATATTGAATGCACAATTTACAAGAAATTTTTTTTAAATTTAATTTCTTAACTTATGCATCAAGGGCACAAGTTAACATTTCCTTTTGTTTTATTGATAAATTGATTCATTAGTAGGAGTATTTATTTTGTGCTATAAGTAATTCATTTGCAATAAAATTTTGTTCTAAGTTAAACGATCATTTCAATTTTCAATGTAATCTTAAATATTTTTTTTATTATACACTAATAGTTGCATTATTTGCAAGTACGTGTGAGGACAGTTAAAACTGTCCTTTAACCTAACCTACATCAGGTCAGATCATTTTTATTTTTTTTAAACAAGGAAGGCTAATACTTTTTTAGAAACCTATTTAGATAAAAAGAAAGCCACAAACCATAGATAAAGTCTTTTAGATTTACAAAGTTGACTTATTAAGTACATACAAATAACTTGCAAAACCTAACTCGACTCGATCTATTCTTAAGTTAATGACTTCCACTTGGTAGTTATTGAAATGTAAATATATTAATATTTGATAAGAGTATTTTTGTAAAAAGTATTATTATTTCTCTTTCATTTATATATTACTGTAAGATGATTATTTTATTTTCATCTTGTACTATCTCAGATAATATATAGTTTTTTTGTTGATAAAATAATATTTTTGGTAATATAGTATATGAATATTGCCCCTACAATCTAAAATTTTTGGCTCCACTACTGTTGAAACTTTGAATGCTTAAATTAAAAGCCTTGAGGGATTAGTTGGCAATGTAGTTGACAAAGGTATTTTAAATTTTTGTTGATTAGCAAAAGGAAAAGAAACCTTAAAACTTAACTAAACAAGATTTTTTGTATTTAACTGGATTTAAGTTTATGCAAGGTGTCTTGCGGTTTGGCTATTATTATTGCAACATGACTAAATTCCCCATTCAAGTAAATATTTTGATAAATAGTAGTACTAAATAAAAAGTTGATAAATGCTAAGAACATTTTCTTTATTACAAACTTTTATTGGATAAAACTCTATGGGTATCATCAATTTTTATGAGATTCTTTTTTAAAGTGTAAAACTTACATATGATCATTCATCCAATAAGAAAATGATGGTTAGAAAAAATATTACAAAGATCAAAATACTTAGTTTACCACTTGACTTGTCACACAACATAGATTATATTCATAGGGCGGAATGTATCTAAAAATCAAATTTTTTTTGTTAAAAGAATCAAAACAAATGAATATTCGGAAGAAATAAAAATTGAAAATTATTATTTTTTATATAAAAAAGTAACACTTATATTGGAAATGAAAAAGCATTTTTTTATGTAAATTATTCTCGACTGAAAGTCTAATGATTTTGTTGCTCTAAATTTGAAGGTTTGATCAGTACTTTGATCAACAATGCTTGTTGTATTTTCTTCTAAATCTAATTACAATTCCTGCTAGGTTGAGAATGGAGATGCATGATGTTGGTGTTGTTCTATGTTATGTACAATACATAAACAATTGGTACTCTGGAATGAAGAAAGGTATGTTGAGCATGTAAAAGCAGATGGATTCATCATCTACAAAGGAGCAAATGCTGGGGTTTTGAATACTCATAAGTTAATCAAAAGCTTAAATCCTCATATGGAGTTCAAGTAAAACAATGATTAGAAAGTAACTTAGGTCGTGAGATGGCCAACGAATGGGTCCGAATATCATCCACTCGAGCTTCATTGCTCGAATTTTGGTCTATGTGGCCGGAAATAAATTAACAACAGTTTTTCAGGCCGAAGAAAAAAAATGGATATGATAGTCAATCTTGAAGAAAAAGTTGAAATACCACCAACTTCGAACACTAAATAGGGGGCTATGATCCTCTCCATTTGACAAAAGGAAGAAATGAAGATAAAAATAAATGAAGATGATTTTAACTCCTAAATAGGGATGGTCGTGATTATAAATATATAAAACTCGAACCGTCGTCATGGACATGTTGCAAGAATGAGTTAGCCTTGAAAGTAGTGCACAATTAAATCTCTCTAATACACCTGTTTGTGCCATTTAGAGAAGTTATAAGGAAATAGATATAATGATGAGATTATCTAATCATTTCAAGTTATGAGAAAGTTAATGATAACTTTCCTTAAAAAATAAAAAGATAACTTATTGTTTCACTCGAAAACGTTTCAGTTTCTCGCATTTTCAAATGTAAAATGTTACTCCCTCTGGTCTTAAATATAAGCAATTTTTTACTTTTTAAGTTCATTCAATAAATAATGTATGTGGTCTATATTATTTACCACATACGTCATTTATTAAATGAACCTAAAAAGTGAAAAGTTGCTTAGTAACTTCAAATCCTTTTGAAAAACGACATTTGGAGACACTTGTTACATGAATGTTTCGATTTAAGCGTTTTTTATTTGATTGATTACATATACAACATCATTACTTGAAAGTTCAATATTCGAGTTAGAAACGTCTTGTCAAGAATTCAAGGAATATTATTTCAAAGACCAACAGTAAAGGAAATTAAAAAACAACGTCTAGAAAATATTCGAAAAATCAAACTTCACAACTTCTAAAAACTGCCATAGCGATAAGGATTCAAATCCAACATAGTTGGTTTATTTGTTAACCTATAAATTGTAAAACCAAACTCAATGTAAAAGAGTTCATTTCCGTTTCATAAAACTAAGTCTACTAGATAACACATTCGTCCTCACATGGCAATAAATTATCATTTCATATTAATCGGTTAATTCAACCGTTATTTTTTCAAACACTACAAATTCAATGTATTAGTTTATCTACTATCAACTATAAATTAATCAATGTCTACTAATTTATCAAATTGGCCCTTCTTTGTTTGTCCCTTAATTTTCCCCCAGTCACAAAACTGCACATGTATAAATATATTAACTGTAGCCGTCATAGAAGAAGGAAGAAACAGCGGCAAGTCAATGGTTTTGTTTGCTCGTGTGACTATCTCATTGTACTGTAAACGTGTGCCTCACCAATTCAACCTAGTAATAACTTTCTTCTCCAATGGATTAATGATATCCTGTAATGAATAATGACGTGGACATAGTGGCAAATGGTGGAAGTGGAACACATGAGCACGTTGAGAGAAGGGTGAGTAACCGTTTGAAGAAAATTCACCCAAGGTGGGACCACTTTGTGAGAAAGTAAGGGGTATATGAGGAAAAAGAAGAATCAGATAGTGGTGTGCAATGTTTGTGTGGTGATTTCATCATTCTCTTCTATTCTCTCTCTCTGAACTAGTTATTCACATATATTGTATCTCTTCATTTCAGATCTTAATAGTTTGTAATGGTACTGAATTTCCTTCTATTGTAATCAGTACTATCTATTTACTTCAATTAATATCAGTTCTTGTTTCATTACTGTGTCAACCATTACATTGGTGCTTTCATTAACTCCATGGCCGATAATACGAGATTGAAAGAGATAACTACTGAGTTACGACGCCAAGCGGAAGTGCTTGAACAATCAAATGCAGCAAATAACACTCGATTTGCACGATTGGAAGAAATGCAAAAGGCATCAGATGACCGATTCAACGAGATGTCTTCCAACGTTGCCAAGATGATGCAGATGATGCAACAGTTTACCGTCACCCATGAAGGAAAGAACTCAGGCTTTGGAACCGGCACAGCCGCCATCGACATGTCCAGTACCATTGGGTCATCGGGAGGAACCAAAGCATCAACGTCGGTTGGATCCACCAATTCAACACAATCACCATTTCAAGTAAGACATATCAAGCTTGAATTTCCGAGATTCAACGGTAAGAATGTTCTTGACTGGATATTTAAGGCTGAGCAGTTTTTTGGGTATTACAATACCCCAGATCCTGAGAGATTAATTATAGCTTATGTCCATCTGGAGCAAGAAGTGGTACCATGGTTTCAAATGGTTACTCGCACACGTCCATTTCAGTCATGGATGGAGTTTACGCGAGCTCTCGAATTAGATTTTGGTCCCTCTCTGTATGATTGCCCTCGAGCTTCCTTGTTTAAACTGAATCAAAAAAAATCTATAAATGAGTATTTTTTGGAATTCACTGCTCTGTCCAACCGAGTTTATGGTTTGAGTAATGATGCCCTTGTTGATTGTTTTGTTAGTGGATTGAAAGATGAAATACGCAGGGATGTTATGCTCCATACACCCACCTCAATTGTCAAGGCTGTGTCATTGGCAAAAGTCTTTGAAGAGAAAATTGAAGCTACTGCCAAACAAAATCTATACCATAGACCATCCACAAATCGAGCTCCCTTCAATCCAACTAAAACTGACCAAACACTAGTCACTGAAAAAGCCCCCAACCCACCGTTATTATCCACTCCCCCCTACACGACCTATGAACCAACTACAAAAAAACCCTGCTATCAAGAGAATTTCTCCAGCTGAGATGCAGTTGCGTCGGGAGAAAGGACTGTGTTATTTTTGTGATGAGAAATTCTCATTTTCTCATAAATGCCCTAACAAACAAGTGATGATGTTGGAATTAGAAGAGGAGGCAGAGAGTATGATAGATACAATGCAACCTGATTCACAACAACATGGTGACAAAGACCAGACCGTAGACCATCATTTATCACTGAATGCTTTGAAGGGCGTTACTGGATATGGTGTCATTCGGTTCAAAGGATATATTGGCCCAATTAATGTCTCAATATTGCTAGATGGAGGCAGTTCGGATAGTTTTGTCCAACCACGAATTGTTCATTGTTTGGGTTTACCAGTGGAACCTATACAACGCAATAATGTTTTGGTAGGAAATGGCCAAAATATGAAAGCAAAAGGGGTGGTAAGGAAGTTATCTGTTAAAGTACAAGGCAATGAAATCATTGTACCAGCTTACTTGTTACCAGTTGCTGGAGCTGACTTGATTTTAGGAGCACCATGGCTGGCTTCACTTGGCCCTCATGTAGCTGATTATGCATCTTCTCAACTAAAATTTTATCTGGATGGCAGGTTTATTACTTTGCAGGGAGAGACAGAGAACAAGCCTGAAGTAGCCCAACTGCACCACTTGAGGAGATTGCAACACACTGATTCAATTTTTGAGATGTTTGCACTACAACATATGGAGTCTGTAGTACCTACGGATATTTGGGAGGACATTCCAGTCAACATCCACCCAGATATGGCCACTTTGTTGTCTACTTATAGAGACATCTTTCAAATTCCAAAAGGACTTCCTCCTAACAGAGAATGCAATCATGAGATTTTGCTCAAACCAGATTCACAACCTGTGAAGGTGAAGCCTTATAGATATCCTCATAGCCAGAAAGAAGAAATTGAGAAAATGGTGCAACAGATGCTGGAGGAAGGCATTATACAGCCTAGTGTGAGTCCATTTTCCTCTCCTATTATTTTGGTACAATACATCGCTTCACACTAGCATTGGTATGACACCATTCAAAGCAGTGTATGGTAGAGATCCTCCAAGGTTGATTCGCTATGTTCCTAATTCTGGAGATACTCCTGATCTGCAGCAACAACTGATAGAGAGAGATCAGTTACTTCAACAGTTGAAAGCTAATCTGCAGAAGGCACAACAAACTATGAAAACACAAGCTGATAGAAAACGAACAAATGTGTCACTTGAGATAGGAGACCAAGTGTTGGTTAAATTGCAACCATATAGACAAAATTCAGTGGCCTTGAGAAAGAATCAAAAGCTGGGGATGCGTTATTTCGGTTCATTTAAAATCATTGAAAGGATTGGGCAGGTGGCTTACAAGTTACAATTGCCGGACACAGCACGTATACATCCTGTTTTCCACATTTCTCAACTTAAACCATTCAAAGGCGTGCCTATAACAGCCTATTTACCCCTGCCATTAACTACAGCAGCGGAAGGACCAATATTAGCTCCTGAATGTATATTGGACCAGCGTACAGTGTTGCAGGGAACTCAACAAGTGAACCAAGTGCTAGTGAAATGGCAACAGATACCTACTGCAGAGGCAACATGGGAAAATGAGCAGGACATAGCTGAGAATTATCCAACGCTTAATCTTGAGGACAAGATTGCTTTTGAAGGGGAGGGTAATGTAATGAATAATGACGTGGACATAGTGGCAAATGGTGGAAGTGGAACACATGAGCACGTTGAGAGAAGGGTGAGTAACCGTTTGAAGAAAATTCACCCAAGGTGGGACCACTTTGTGAGAAAGTAAGGGGTATATGAGGAAAAAGAAGAATCAGATAGTGGTGTGCAATGTTTGTGTGGTGATTTCATCATTCTCTTCTTGTCATCGCGATTTTCGGGTTTCAAGTCATTAATTAGGCTTGAACCTTTCAATCATTGATGTCTCTATTTTTTTTGGGGAAGGGTAAAATTGAGAAAACCCTTAGAAATTCTAAGTTCGGGGCAATTTTCGCTACGGGAAGGTGTTAGGCACCCGCGACGACTATAGTACTCTATAGGAGCCGTTTTCTAATTCTATGTTCTACGCGTTATTTTTATGCTATTTTTGAAAGAAAATTGTTTTTTTAAGAATGGGGGAGAGAAGATGGTTTGGATTTTATTTTATTTGGACTTGGAGAGATTTTGGTCTCTTGCCTACATACCCTTTTAAGGGATCAAACTCCATGTAGTTCTCTTCCAAAAGATTTTGTGGGTTAGTTTGTTTTTAATTTTGAAAATGATTTTTGAGAAGAGAAAAGAGGCCTTAAAGGTATGAGATTTAAAAGAAGGTGAGATTGATCACTTATTAAACAAAAAGTTAAAGTTGGAATTTACGATTCATTTGTATTTTGATTTAAGAAAATAAAGGGAAAAGTTATGGAGTTTTGACTCCAAGATTATTGTGAAAAGATTTGAGTGAAGAGTTAGTTTGTTTTGAAAAATGAATATTTTCTAAGTGTCGCGTTTCCTAAGCATACATCTAGCGGTAAACATACAACGTGTGTGCGTGTCGGTGCTTGTGTCGGTGTACATCGTCATAGTGTCCATTGTCCTTTACATTGGGCCCTAGTTTACATTCTATGGTCTTGCATGAAAATTTTAAAGGAAAGCAAAAACTAACCTAAAAATATTACATGAATTAGTAGGAAATTGCATAAAATGGCTAAAAGAAAGGAAAAGATGAAAGTGATGCAATGCTTGCAATATGAATAAGGCATGAAGTGAAATGGTTAGTGATGAATGGAGAAGTGATAGTATGAGTAGCAATGCATAGTAGATGAAATGATCATAACAAAGAGTATTAAGCAAATTGCAAAAGAAACAAGTGCCAAAAATAGTGCAAATAACACAAAACAAAAGCCTAAAACTTAAACCAAATCCCATGACCTATAACCCTCACCAAAACAGCACTTTCAAGGGGAATATTTCAAGAATTATGAGGAAACTACAAGCCATGCATTCATATTTAGCACATACACATTTTATGCATATTTCACCTTATTTCCAAACAAAAATTCACATTACTTGCAAAAACAAGAAACTAACTATTGAACTTGTAAAACAAGAAATTACTTCTAAATTTGCAAGAAATTGGAAACTTAACGATTAAGCTTGTAAGACGAGTAACTAACACTAAACTTGCAAAGATTTGGAAATTAACAACTAAATTCGCAAAAATACAAGGAATTAACACTAAATTTGCAAAAAAGAATTTGGAAATAATCAATTAAGCTTGCGAAAAGCAAGAACCAGCAATGAACTCAGAACCAAACACATCACAAAATCATGTATCAAATATCAACATCATGTGGCAAAAATTGGATCTAAAATTGTGCAAGAAACTCTCACAAACACACCTAGTACTCAAAACCATAGAAAAAATCGGCACATATTTTTTACAATCAAGGAACTGTAAAATATACCATCAAACAATCAAGAATGTATCATGCATCCTATAGAAAAAATTCTAGAAAATTGCAAGAAAAATATAGCATGCTAGGGGTTCAGATAGCGAGATAATAGGTACAATTAGCACAAGAAATTCAAGAAAACAAAAGAAAGCTCAAGGCCCACGGTTTCACAGCCCAAACCCGTGCTATTGATGGATCCGGATCAAGCTAACACTCCAGGAGCGTTGGATTGATCCAGTTCCATCCGGATCTTGATCAAAAGGTTCACATGCAAGGGAGGTGGACCGGGTCAGGACCGACCCGTTCCACCAGCTATATAAAAGGTCAAGGATCCGGATTCCTTCATTCTTCTAACACGTTCCTCTTTCTTCTCCTTCTTCTCTCGCCGTTTCTCTCCAAACCCTAACCCTAGCTTCACAAATTCTACCCAGAAATGATTCCCACATGCACCAATTCGTTCCTATCACTAATCTAAACATGAATCCATCGCAAAAAAAAAGGTTAAACGATTGAATCAATGTGAATCCGTGAATTTGTCCCTGTAGGTTTCAAACCGTTCGATCTTTACGTTTTTTGGTTGTAATCTTTATGAAACTGTGAGAATGTTGCTTCGATTCACCTTCGTTTGTGAATCTCGCAACGTTTCTTTTATTTTTGGAAAAAAAATCCGGTTAGTGTTAGGGTTTGGAAGCAAACGGTTCAAATTCTCTACGGATTCACATTGATTCTAAACCTGTGATGATTTTCAAAGAGGTAAGATGAGGTCTCAGTGTTACCTGTGTTTCAGTTTGGAGATTGAACCGTTTCTCTTGATCCTTGGCTTCGTGTCTCCACTGGTAAGCAGGTTTCGCTTCCTTCTCTCTTCCCTTGATCCGGATCCTATGAGAATTCTTCTTCCCTTTCTCCTTCTTCTTCTTCTCCGATCCAAAGCTGTGATCACGCTTGCAGCGCGCTACCTCCGGTGGCGTGCTCGCGTTGAATCGCAGCTTCAGCAGTTCAATGATGAAGATTCTCACGAATCTCTGAGAACTTGCTTGAAATTTGTGCGAATTTTGTGTGGATTTTGCTTCTGCTCAGCTCTGTGAGTCGAATTCCATGGTGAATTCAAAGTTTCTTTGCGAAATTGTTCTGAATTGGTGCTGGATTTGAGCTAGGGTTCATGAGAGTTCTTGAGTTTTTTGTGAATTTTGTGATTTTGATCCGTAACTGCCAAGAGAGAGAAAATGGATTCTGTTTGTGTGATGTGGCGTCTAATCTCTGTGTGAATCTTCTGACACCCACGGCCTTATATAGGCTGACATGTGGCCTTTTGATCCAATGAGCTTGTGACATGTGGCCTTGAACATCTGCGTGGCAATCTGGACTCAATTCTGACTTTTGGACCTTTCTGCAATTATGTAAAAACTTGGGACTAAACTGCAATTCATTAAAGATTGGACTGTTTTGAAATTGAACAAGCATTGGGCTTTTTTTAAAAAAAATAAAATTGGACTTATTTGCAATTAAAAATGAAATTTGGACTTACTTGCAAAAGTAAAAATAAAATTGGTAAAAAATGTAAATTTGAAAACAACGTAAAGTGAAACAAATAAAATGGCAAAACGGACTAAAATGAACAAATTACCAAAAATGAGGTATTTCAAAATACCTCTCTGCCCAAAATTTATTTGATGTGAAAAGACCAAAATGCCCCTTAGGGACTAAAACGACCCAGACTGACTCAGACTGACTCAGATGCAAAACTAAGACAATTTTGTACAAAATTTGATTAATGATTCATGCAGACAAATTGAAAAGACTCAGGGACAAATTGTAGGGACTAAAATGGGTTCCTTTGTAGGAAATGACCAAAATACCCTTTTGTATGGTTTTATGCAAAAATTGGAATAAAATGCAGGAGAATATGCAATGGTCCTAGAGACCCTTTCAAATGGCTTTGTAATGCAAGAAAACACTTTGAATGGCTTTGAATGTAATAAAATTGGAGATAATACAGTAAAATGCGCGTCTGTGGCACAATAAAAGTTGTAAAATAGACACCGTGAATTTGAAATGATCGGAAACAAAAAAGAAGTTTGAACGAGTATTTTTAGGTCCAAAATGAGGGTATAACAGCTGCCCCTATTTAAGTTTCTTCGTCTGGAGAGTCAAGAGACGGAGTCTTTGGCTTGACGTGGCGAAGATACTTAAATATCGACATTAGCACTGATTTTGGGCGTAAAAATACGTTCGTGAACGTTGTGCATGCCATGCAACATTTTTGATTATGAATGCAAGACAGACCGAGAATTGAATTTAACAAAATATGTCGTATCCATTGCGGGATTGGTAGACATTAACAGAATAGCAAAAACAGAGTATGTCGCATCCATTGTGGGATTGGTAGACATTTGACAAGATGGTGAATAACAAGACTCACTGGGGAGACTAAGTAGCAAATTGACAGGTGCAAGTTGTTCTTTTGGCTCGAACTGGGAACTTGACCGGGAATATTGACAAGTAGAAAGGGCGCAAGCTGCTCTTGTATTTGAGCTGGTCACTTGGCTGAAAGAAAAGTAGAAAGCACAAGCTGTTCTTGTATTTGAACTGGTCACTTGGCTGATGGCAGAAACAAAGCACAGGTACAAGCTGTTCTTGGATTCGAACTAGCGGCTTGACTGATGACAAGGATGAAAACAAATTGACAGGTACAAGCTGTTCTTGGATGTGAACTAGCCACTTGACCGAAAGCAAGGATAAATTGACAGACACAAGCTGTTCTTGGACACGAACTGGTCGCTTGGCTGCTAACAGAAACAAATTAACAGGCACAAGCTGTTCTTGGATGCGAACTAGCCACTTGGCCGCTAACAAAAACAAATTGTATCGTAGAAACAAATTGAAATTGACTTGACATGACTGCACGAGCTTGAATTTGAAAGGATTGCTAAAGTTTTGAAGTTGACAAGACTGTTGGATTTTGAAATCGACATATTTGGAATTGACATGATTGATTTTGACAGAGATTAACATGGGAATTGAAAATGCAAATGTGTGAATGGCATAACAATTTTATCAAATGCATGAACATATAGGATGCATGATTATGCATGTATGAATGCCTTGAAATGCACGATGATTGGCAATTTGTAGGCATAGTTTTGCAGAGACAGACAAAACATTGGAATATTGGGCATGTAATGGCTCGTGCGCTGACATATACTTGCAAAAGTTCCTCCTCTGGGGATGCCGTCGTTTGAAGACACATCAAGACCATTGTTGAGGGCAGGGAGCCATATCCCGTTCATAGACTTGCAGGGAGTAAGACTTTTTGGTGGTATTGCTATTGCTGGATGCCCTACTGTCGAGTACACTTTGGGTATCGCATCTGTGGTCAATGCTCTTTGCATGCTTGCTTCTTTTTCTCTCGTTGTTTTTTCTCTTCTTTTTTTTTTTTTTCATCCCATTTTTGCCTGGATCGCCCTTTCGGGTTTTCAATCCACCGGGAAATAAATTCTTTTCACATGCCCCTGTTTTTGCCTGAATTGCCTTTGAAGGTTGTCAATCCATCGGGGTGCTCATTTTTGCCTAAGCCGCCCTTTCGGGTTTTCGACTTAGCGAGCATATTCACTTTTTCACACTTTTCATTCTGTTTTTTCATTCTTGCCGTTGACCACAGACCGTTACTGGGGAGAGGGCCTGCTGGCAACTTGTATTGGAACTGATATCAATGTATATTTGTTCATGCATGTTTCATTCGAATATACCTAGCTGCTTAGGCTTGCTTTCAAAATACACATAAAAGGTTTTCAGTTTTCAGAATGTTTATTCCAGACACACATCATTATTAACATAGAAGAAACTTTTTGTATAAAGCTTTGAAAATAGAATGGAAAAAATAGAGTGCCAATCAAAAGCATAGGTTCAAATCGATGTATAAGGGTGGTAATCAGCCAAAGGCGTGACTCCACGGATTTACAAAGCTTGGAAAATGGTAATTTTATTGGTTGGTGGTACATTGAACACAGTGACCATCACAGTTCCTAGAACTCTTGAATCCACAGGCGTCGGAACCTCGGATGAGAACAGCCAATTATCAGTTGCAGAGATCCCAAAGGGAATGGTAGTTTGCCAGATATAGTCAATTGTCTTTCATTTCAATCTCATTTTTGCATGAACCGCCCTTTCGGGTTTTCGGCTCATCGAGACGCTCCTTTTTGCCTGAGTTACATGTGATCTCAGCGAGCTTTTATATTTTCATTCTTTTTTTTTTGTCCCTTATTTTGCCTGGATCGCCCTTTCGGGTTTTCGATCCACCGGGAAGCGCATTTTTGCCTAGGCCGCCCTTCCGGGTTTTCGACCTACCACGCTGTTCTTTTCATATCTAGATAAAATATTTCTTGACTATATCGGCATTCACAGGATTAGGAAGTTCCACACCATCCATGTGTGTAAGAATCAAGGCTCCGCCGGAGAAGGCCTTCTTGACAACGTAAGGTCCTTCGTAGTTAGGCGTCCACTTGCCCCTTGGGTCAGGTTGTTGACTTACTCTTCTTTTCAATACAATTTCGCCTTCCTTGAATTCCCGAGGACGGACTTTCTTGTCAAAAGCAGTTTTCATCCTTGTTTGATATAGTCGTCCACGAGCCAAAGCATCCAGGCGTCTTTCCTCAATCAAATTCAACTGATCATACCGACTCTGGCACCATTCAGCCTCAGACAATTTCGCTTCCATAATCACGCGGAGAGACGGGATTTCCACTTCCAAGGGGAGGACTGCTTCCATGCCATAAACAAGGGAGAAAGGCGTTGCCCCGGTTGAACTGCGTACCGTAGTGCGATAGTCGTGTAAAGCGTAGGGCAACATCTCATGCCAGTCTTTGTACGTAGTTACCATTTTTTGTACAATCTTCTTGATATTCTTGTTGGCGGCCTCAACTGCACCATTCATCTGAGGTCTGTAAGGAGAAGAGTTGTGATGTTCAATCTTGAATTTCTCACACAAGGCTTGCACCATGTCATTATTCAAATTGGTGCCATTGTCAGTGATAATCTTGCTGGGAACACCATATCGACAGATGATATTGTTCTTGATGAACTTAACCACCACTTGCTTGGTTACATTGGCATAAGATGCAGCTTCGACCCACTTGGTGAAGTAATCGATCGCTACCAAAATGAAACGATGACCATTCGAAGCTTTTGGCTCAATTCTTCCAATCATGTCGATGCCCCACATAGAGAAAGGCCACGGAGAGGAAATGACGTTGAGGGCGTGCGGAGGCACATGAATCTTATCAGCATAGATTTGGCATTTATGACATTTCCTGGCATATTGGTAGCAATCGTGTTCCATGGACATCCAATAGTAGCCTGCTCTCAACAATTTTCTAGACATGGTATGCCCCGAGGCATGGGTCCCGAATGTGCCATCGTGCACGTCGTGCATCAGTTGCTCTGCTTCACGCTCGTCAACACATCTCAATAATATCATATCGAAGTTTCTCTTGTACAGAACATCCCCATCCAACACGAACTTGCTAGCCAACCTGCGCAAGGTTTTCTTGTCTTTATTGGAAGCACCTGGCGGGTACGCGCGGCTTTGTAAAAACTGCTTGATATCACAATACTAGGGTTTATTGTCAACTATATCTGTATTTGTTTGAACGGTCACATCACTGATGACGAACACATGAGAAGGCCGGTCAAGGCGCTGCACTTTGATTATTGGCACGTGGTTCCAATGGTTCACTTGAAACATGGAGGATAAAGTGGCAAGAGCGTCGGCCATCTGATTTTCCTCACGGGGAATGTGGTGCAATTCGACTTTTGTAAAGTACGTCAGCAGACGCCTCGCGTAGTCACGGTAAGGGATCAGATTGGCATGATGAGTCTCCCATTCTCCCTTTATCTGGTTAATCACAAGCGCAGAATCTCCATAGATGTCGAGGTGCTTGATTCTCATGTCAATTGCTTCCTCGATCCCCAAGATACATGCTTCATATTCAGCCATGTTGTTTGTGCATTCAAATACAATCCGGGCGGTAAAGGGAATGTGATGCCCCTGCGGAGATACGATCACTGCCCCAATTCCTTTGCCATAAGCATTGACAGCGCCATCAAAGACCAATCCCCACTTGCTATCGGGGTCCGGACCCTCACCCATCAACGGTTCTTCACAGTCTCTTGACTTCAAATACATGACCTCTTCGTCGGGGAAATCGAACTTGATGGGCTGATAGTCATCCAGTGGTTGGTAAGCAAGGTGATCGGCTATAACACTTCCTCTAACGGCTTTTTGAGCTTCGAACACAATATCATATTCAGACAGCAGCATCTGCCAACGCGCAATCTTTCCAGTGATTGCGGGCTTTTCAAAGATATATTTGATCGGATCCATCCTGGATATCAACCAAGTTGTATGATTCATTAAGTAGTGGCGCAGGCGTTTGGCAGCCCAGGCCAAAGCACAACAAGTCTTTTCAAGCATCGTATACCGAGTCTCGCAGTCGGTGAATTTCTTGCTCAGATAGTAGATGGCATGCTCTTTCTTTCCAGTCTCGTCCTGTTGACCGAGCACGCATCCCATAGATTCATCCAACACTGACAGATACATAATCAATGGCCTCCCGTCCACAGGTGGGACAAGGATAGGTGGCTCTAGCAAATAGTTCTTTATGTTGTCAAAAGCTTCTTGGCATTCATCGTTCCACACAACAGGTTGATTCTTCCTGAGTAGCTTGAAGATCGGCCCGCAAGTCGCAGTCATGTGAGATATGAATCGGGAGATATAGTTTAGACGCCCGAGGAACCCTCTAACTTGCTTCTTGGTCTGCGGGGCCGGCATTTCACGGATTGCTTGGACTTTGTCAGGATCCACTTCGATGCCTCTTTGACTGACGATGAAGCCTAGCAACTTCCCGGACCTAACACCGAATGTGCACTTGTTTGGATTCAGCCGAAGCTTGTACTTCCTCAACCTTTCAAACATCTTTGCCAAATATTCGACGTGTTGTTCTTCATTGCTTGACTTGACAATCATGTCATCCACATACACTTCGACTTCTTTGTGAATCATGTCATGGAACAACGTAGTCATCCCCCTTTGATAAGTGGCACCAGCATTTATCAGGCCGAACGGCATCGCTTTGCAACAAAATGTTCCCCACGGAGTGATGAACGACGTCTTCTCCCTGTCTTTGGGTGACATTTTGATTTGGTTATAGCCAGAAAAACCGTCCATGAAGGAGAACACCTTGCACTGGGCAGTATTATCAACAAGCACATCGATGTGAGGTAGTGGGAAATTGTCCTTCAAGCTTGCTCTATTCAAATCTCTGTAATCAACACACATCCGGACCTTACCATCTTTCTTCGGCACTGGCACAATGTTAGCAACCCACTCGGGATACTCAACTGTCATGAGAAAACCCGCATCAATCTGTTTCTGCACCTCACCTTTGATCTTCAGAGCCATGTCCGGCCGAGTCCGTCTCAACTTTTGCCTGACAGGAGGACAGTCTGTGTAACACCCCAATTTCCCGTCTTAAAAATTTCATTAAATAAATCACACATCAGAGTAATCATCACAAAGGAGTGTCACATTTCATCTTTAAAAATAGCTTAGATAATAATTTATCAAATTACAAAACATTCAGTTAGGCAGCGGAATTCAAAAAGGTTTCATCTCATAAATGTCTTGGCTTAAAAGCCAGCAAAAACGTCTCAAATATTTAAGGTTCTACATCACAAAAGTCAACATCATTTATTCAACACGATACATAAAGAAATAGACTCCACAAAAGACCCTATCCCGTTACATATCAGAGCAACCCTAACTTCACACATCCTCGCATCAACGCATCTAAGGCTGGGTACCTGCACTTGCCCACAAGGCGGCAATTCCAGCAGAAGGGGTGAGATTCACAACAATAATATTAATATATAATCATAAGTCAAGATTAACAAATCATACATCCAACTCATCACATATACATTATAGCATTCCATGGCATCATCATAAACATCATCATAAACAGCATCGTAAACAACATTACATCCCACATCAACGTCTCAAACATCATCTCATATATGTCACAATTGACTCGACTAAATGCAACACCTAACGTCTCAACATCATGCATGTGGTACCATATAATTATAGCATTAATATGCTTCACCGTCGCTTTGAGCAAATGCTCCACCGTCGCTTTGAGCATAAAGCTCCACCGTCTCATAATTATGCAAATGCATGGACTCGTCGTTAACAACTTAATACACCGTCTCAACATCATTTCATTTTCAAGACTGACACATGCAGTTAATAATAATTACATGGCAAAACATCATCTCATTATACATGCACATTGCAACACATAGCATCATCTTATTCAATTAGCATCATACTCATACATCACTTATATTCAACAACACATCATTTAACAAAGGTCTAATAGGACCATCATCATTTATCTTTACAGCACACATTAAAGGGTATAGAACCTCACTAGCACTACCCAAAGGGCTCCTCTCAAAGTCCTATGCGAAACAGATCGCAATAAACAACAACAGTCCTGAACCATCTAACTCGCCACGGCGAGTACATCTGCTCGCCACAGGCGAGTACTCCCAGCAACTCACTCGCTAAAGGCGAGTTGGGGGCGAGCTGGAGGCGAGAAATACTGGGTGCTTCGGCCTTTTTGACATTTTTCAACAAAATCTTCATTTTTAAGCTCTCTAAATTAAATTTGACCAAACCAACTTCACAGGTCATCTCTATAAATACAGGGACACTCAAAACCATCTAAAGTTTGGCAAAAATCCTAATTTTAAGGGTCAAGCTCGCCACGGCGAGCTATACTGCTCGCCTCGCGAGCAACCAAGGGTTACTCGCCACGGCGAGTGATCTGCTCGCCTCAGGCGAGCGATCTCAGAACCACTACGGGTTCAGTCCAATTCACACCAAAACCTGCCAATTCTCTCCAATTAAGCTTCTACTTCATCAGCAATAACATCCTAGGGGATAATCTAGGTTCTGTAACACATCTATACAGCAATGCAACACATTCTCACATCAAATTCATCAAAAATCACCGTAACCCTAATTCTCAAAACTTCCCTCAAATCTTCCCAAATCCTAAGCTAATCAAAACAGATGATTTACATTAAGATTATTGAGGTTAGGCTCACCCTTACCTGGAAAAATTGCAGAATTGGAACCTAGCTTTCTCTTCTCTCTTGACCGTTCTTCTTCTTCTCTAAAATGTCTGATACGCGTTCACCAAAAACTTCCTTTCTTAACCTACCTCTCTTATATACTCCCTCACAACTTAACTAATTCCTTCTTAACCCACACAACTCTTCTTAATTATAATTATAACCCCATCTCTTAAAATTCTATCTTTTTCCACCACATCTATTAATTTACCAAATAAATATTCACTTAAACATCACTTATATTATTTTATTAAACAATAAAATAATAATACTTCACACGTCACAAATACGTCACAGATACGTCACAAATACGTCACATAATCATCACAAGTCATATAATATATAAACATATACCATAACATCTAATAAAATAATTAAATAATTAAAGAGGGCGTTACAACTCTCCCCCTCTTAAAGGATTTTCGTCCTCGAAAATTTACCTCACTCAAACAACTCTGGATAGGATTCCAGCATCTTACTTTCTAGCTCCCAAGTCAAGCTTTCACCCGTCGCTCCGTCCCAAACAACTCTCACAAGAGGTATCTCCTTGCCTCTCAACGTCTTCGTCTTCCGATCATCAATCCTCACGGGTAAGGTCTCAACCGTAAGGTTGTCCCTAACTTGCACATCATCGCTTTGGATCACATGAGACGGATCCGGAACATACTTCCTCAGCTGAGATACATGAAAAACATCATGCAAATTCGACAAGTGCGGTGGTAATCCAACACGATACGCCACCGGTCCAATCCTCTCTGAAATCTGATACGGTCCTATAAACCTCGGGGTCAACTTCTTCGATTTCAAAGCACGTCCAACACCCGCCAAAGGAGTCACTCTCAGGAACACATGATCCCCCTCTTGAAACTCAAGGTCCTTTCTACGCTTATCATGATAACTCTTTTGTCGACTCTGCGACGCTTTCATCTTTTCTTGGATCATTCTCACCTTCTCAGTAGTCTGTTGAACGATCTCTGGTCCTAAGACCACTCTTTCACCCGACTCAAACCAGCACAACGGAGTCCTGCATCTCCGACCATACAAGGCCTCAAACGGCGCCATTCCAATACTTGAATGGTAACTGTTGTTGTACGTGAACTCTATCAATGGAAGATGACTATCCCAAGCTCCTCCCTGTTCAAGTACACAAACCCTCAACAAGTCCTCCAACGACTGAATCGTCCTCTCCGACTGACCATCTGTTTGCGGATGATAAGCCGAACTCAACCTCAATTGAGACCCTAACGCCTCTTGCAAACTCTTCCAAAATCTAGAAGTAAATCTTGGATCTCTATCAGATACGATGCTCGAAGGAACACCATGCAGCTTAACTATCTCTCTAACATAAATCTCCGCCAACTGAGCCACAGGATAAGTAATGTTGATTGGCAGAAAGTGAGCAGACTTCGTCAATCTATCAACAATTACCCAAATAGCATCATTCCCTCTAGGAGTATTGGGCAAACTCGTCACAAAATCCATGGATATACTATCCCATTTCCATTCTGGCACATCTAAAGGTACCATCATACCAGTCGGCTTCTGATGCTCAATCTTCGACTTTTGACAAACCAAGCAAGAATACACAAATTGTGCCACATCACGTTTCAAACCAGACCACCAAAACAGCCTCTTTAAGTCATGATACATCTTCGTAGCTCCCGGGTGAATACTCAAGCTACTTCTATGACTCTCTTCAAGAATCATCTTCTTAATCTCTTCATTGTCAGGAATGCAAATCCTCCCTCGGAATCTCAACACTCCTTGATCATCGACCTTAAAGTCACCATCCACAGTCTCATCATTAGCAATCAACAAGTCTACAAACTTGACATCTTCTTTTTGGGCTTCTTTGATATGCTTCAGGAAATCATTATCAATTCTCAACATTCCCAGTTTTATGCTCTGAGGTGTTCTTTCACACACCAAACTCAAGTCTCTAAACTGTTCCAACAATTCAAATTCTTTCACCATCAACGCGGACATATGCACCGTTTTCCTACTCAAGGCATCTGCAACTACATTTGCTTTACCAGGATGGTAATTCAAACCAAAATCATAATCCTTCAATAACTCAAGCCACCTTCTCTGTCTCATATTCAACTCTTTCTGATCAAATAAATATCTCAAACTCTTATGATCACTGAATACTTCAAACCTTGAACCATACAAGTAATGTCTCCATATTTTCAATACAAAGACCACAGCTGCCAACTCTAAGTCATGCGTCGGATAATTCTTCTCATGAATCCTCAATTGTCTTGAAGCATATGCTACCACCTTACCCTCTTGCATAAGCACACCTCCCAAACCCAACTTGGACGCATCACAATATACCACAAAAGGTTCATCAGACTTGGGCAAAATCAAAACTGGAGCCGTCGTCAGGCGCTTCTTCAATTCATTGAAACTATTCTCACAATGCACATCCCAAACAAACGACTTACCCTTACACGTCAACTGCGTTAACAGAAGAGCCAACTTAGAGAATCCTTCTATAAACCTCCTGTAATAACCAGCTAGTCCCAAAAAGCTTCTAATTTCCGTAACCGACTTAGGAGTCTCCCATTGCGATACCGCTTCAACTTTAGACGGGTCAACCGCAATACCTTCACCAGAAATAACATGGCCGAGAAAACTTACTTCGTTTAGCCAGAACTCACACTTAGACAATTTAGCATACAGCTTCTTCTCTTTCAACACTTGCAATACAATCTTCAAATGCTCTGCATGCTCAGCTTCAGTCTTAGAATAGATCAGTATATCATCAATGAAAACCACCACAAATTGATCCAAGTACTCATGAAAGATTCTGTTCATATATTCCATAAACACGCCAGGCGCATTAGTAACACCGAAAGGCATCACTTTATACTCGTAGTGACCATAACGCGTCCTAAAGGCCGTCTTCTGCATATCTTCATCCTTCACTTTAATCTGATGGTAACCTGACCTCAAGTCAATCTTGCTAAATACCTTTGCACCCACTAACTGGTCCATCAAGTCGTCAATTCTCGGAAGTGGATACCTATTCTTGATCGTCACTTTGTTCAGCTGACGGTAATCAATGCACAACCGCATGCTACCATCCTTCTTCTTTACCAACAACACCGGAGCTCCCCATGGTGAAACACTAGGTCTCACAAACTTCTTCTCAAGCAAGTCTTCCAACTGTTTCTTCAACTCTGCTAACTCAGAAGCAGACATACGATAAGGTGCCATCGACACCGGCTTCGTACCCGGCACAAGGTCTATCGAAAATTCAACTTCCCTCTCTGGTGGCACATCTGGAATCTCATCAGGGAAAACTTCAGGAAATTCCTTCACAACAGGCAGCCCATCAATCACAGCTTGGTTCTCTAAAGATAACGAAGCCATCAACGAAAACATCAACATCCCATCGCGTTCTAGTTGCTTCAGCTGCTTAGTAGATAGAAATTCTGCGCCCCACTCTTCTTCGACGGAAGAAAAATGCACCGTCTTTCTAAAACAGCTGATAAGAACTCGGTTGTATTCTAGCCAGTTCATACCCAGAATCACATCCATACCACTTAAAGGTAGGCACACTAAATCCATCACAAAGTCACGGCCAAACATAGATAAAGGGCAATTCAAACAAACGAGAGAAGTAGTCACCGAACCCTTAGCTGGAGTCTCAACAACCATTTCTCCATTCATATCAGAAACATCAAGTCCCAAAGCAGAAACACAATCAAAAGCAACAAAACTGTGCGTAGCACCAGTATCAATAATAGCAACTAAAGGAGTATTATTAATATAGCAAGTACCTCTGATCAAACGATCATCATTCTCAGTCTGAGTGTCGGTCAATGCAAACACTCTACCAGTGGTCTTAGTCTTCTTGGGTTGCTTGCACTGCGAACCAATGTGTCCTTGCTCATTGCAGTTGAAACACACCACATCTTCAAACTTGCAATCACTAGTAATATGTCCTTTCTGACCACAACGGTAGCACCTCTTCACCTCAACAGTACATGCATTGCTCTTATGGCCTTTCTCGCCACAAGTGTAACAAGTAATCTCAGCAGGAGCAGCCTTCTTCTGGGGCCTCCTCTCATCATTTACTCTCTGCTTCCCTTTATCTCTAGGGGCATCATAAGGTTTAGGGCGACTCTGCTGGCCCTTAGCTTTCCGATCATTCACTACCTTGTAGTGAGCCTTAGTATCCTCCTCATATATCCGACAGCTACCCACCAACTCAGAAAAATCACGAATCTTCTGATAACCGATAGCCCTCTTGATATCAGCGCGCAACCCGTTCTCAAACTTGATACATTTCGAAAACTCAGCCGTCTCGGGTGCATAATGCGGATAGAACTTAGCCAACTCCACAAATTTGGCCGCATACTCGGTCACCGACATGTTCCCTTGTTTAAGCTCCAGGAACTCTATCTCTTTCTTCCCACGGACATCTTCTGGGAAGTATCTGTTAAGGAACTCCCTCGTGAATATAGCCCACGTCACCACAGCTCCATCTTGTTCCAAAATAGGCAGGAGACTAACCCACCAATCATCAGCCTCCTCCGCAAGCATGTGCGTACCAAACCGCACCTTCTGAACATCATCACATTGCATGACCCTGAAAATCCTCTCTACTTCCTTGAGCCACAGCTCAGCTCCATCAGGATCATAACGCCCCTTGAAGGTAGGCGGGTGATTCCTCAGAAAAGTCTCCAACATTCTAGTCCCGTCATTTCCACCAGCATTGTTCTGATTGCCCACAGCATTAGCCATTGCTTCCAAAGCAGCAGCAAGAGCAGCATCGTTTCTACCAGCCATCTAGTTCTCTGGAAACAAACATGAGTCAGAATAATACAATAATACTATTCTACTCTAAGACAACGTCACTCGACTCTCTACTTGGCCGGACGGACCGACCTGCTCTGATACCAATTGTAACACCCCAATTTCCCGTCTTAAAAATTTCATTAAATAAATCACACATCAGAGTAATCATCACAAAGGAGTGTCACATTTCATCTTTAAAAATAGCTTAGATAATAATTTATCAAATTACAAAACATTCAGTTAGGCAGCGGAATTCAAAAAGGTTTCATCTCATAAATGTCTTGGCTTAAAAGCCAGCAAAAACGTCTCAAATATTTAAGGTTCTACATCACAAAAGTCAACATCATTTATTCAACACGATACATAAAGAAATAGACTCCACAAAAGACCCTATCCCGTTACATATCAGAGCAACCCTAACTTCACACATCCTCGCATCAACGCATCTAAGGCTGGGTACCTGCACTTGCCCACAAGGCGGCAATTCCAGCAGAAGGGGTGAGATTCACAACAATAATATTAATATATAATCATAAGTCAAGATTAACAAATCATACATCCAACTCATCACATATACATTATAGCATTCCATGGCATCATCATAAACATCATCATAAACAGCATCGTAAACAACATTACATCCCACATCAACGTCTCAAACATCATCTCATATATGTCACAATTGACTCGACTAAATGCAACACCTAACGTCTCAACATCATGCATGTGGTACCATATAATTATAGCATTAATATGCTTCACCGTCGCTTTGAGCAAATGCTCCACCGTCGCTTTGAGCATAAAGCTCCACCGTCTCATAATTATGCAAATGCATGGACTCGTCGTTAACAACTTAATACACCGTCTCAACATCATTTCATTTTCAAGACTGACACATGCAGTTAATAATAATTACATGGCAAAACATCATCTCATTATACATGCACATTGCAACACATAGCATCATCTTATTCAATTAGCATCATACTCATACATCACTTATATTCAACAACACATCATTTAACAAAGGTCTAATAGGACCATCATCATTTATCTTTACAGCACACATTAAAGGGTATAGAACCTCACTAGCACTACCCAAAGGGCTCCTCTCAAAGTCCTATGCGAAACAGATCGCAATAAACAACAACAGTCCTGAACCATCTAACTCGCCACGGCGAGTACATCTGCTCGCCACAGGCGAGTACTCCCAGCAACTCACTCGCTAAAGGCGAGTTGGGGGCGAGCTGGAGGCGAGAAATACTGGGTGCTTCGGCCTTTTTGACATTTTTCAACAAAATCTTCATTTTTAAGCTCTCTAAATTAAATTTGACCAAACCAACTTCACAGGTCATCTCTATAAATACAGGGACACTCAAAACCATCTAAAGTTTGGCAAAAATCCTAATTTTAAGGGTCAAGCTCGCCACGGCGAGCTATACTGCTCGCCTCGCGAGCAACCAAGGGTTACTCGCCACGGCGAGTGATCTGCTCGCCTCAGGCGAGCGATCTCAGAACCACTACGGGTTCAGTCCAATTCACACCAAAACCTGCCAATTCTCTCCAATTAAGCTTCTACTTCATCAGCAATAACATCCTAGGGGATAATCTAGGTTCTGTAACACATCTATACAGCAATGCAACACATTCTCACATCAAATTCATCAAAAATCACCGTAACCCTAATTCTCAAAACTTCCCTCAAATCTTCCCAAATCCTAAGCTAATCAAAACAGATGATTTACATTAAGATTATTGAGGTTAGGCTCACCCTTACCTGGAAAAATTGCAGAATTGGAACCTAGCTTTCTCTTCTCTCTTGACCGTTCTTCTTCTTCTCTAAAATGTCTGATACGCGTTCACCAAAAACTTCCTTTCTTAACCTACCTCTCTTATATACTCCCTCACAACTTAACTAATTCCTTCTTAACCCACACAACTCTTCTTAATTATAATTATAACCCCATCTCTTAAAATTCTATCTTTTTCCACCACATCTATTAATTTACCAAATAAATATTCACTTAAACATCACTTATATTATTTTATTAAACAATAAAATAATAATACTTCACACGTCACAAATACGTCACAGATACGTCACAAATACGTCACATAATCATCACAAGTCATATAATATATAAACATATACCATAACATCTAATAAAATAATTAAATAATTAAAGAGGGCGTTACAGTCTGGTTTTGTCGGTATCCGGTGTTCCACGATCTGGGATCCAAACCTGGCATATCCTCGTACGACCATGCAAAAATATCATAATATTCGCGAAGAAGTTGGAAGATCCTTTTCTTGACCCCTTCCTCCAATGCAGCACCGACTTTGATCTCTCGTTTGTTATCCTCGGTACCCAAGTTGATCAACTCAATTTCCTCCTAATGAGGCCGAATGGTTTTCTCTTCTTGTTCAAGTAATCGGGCAATCTCGTCCGGTATGTCATCACTATCCTCATCTTCGGCTTCAAACACCGGGGATTCAACGGTTTGGAGAAACATAGAGTCACTGTGTCCAACGGGTTTATTCTGGTTCGATCTGCGTGACATGATTGGATGATTTTTAGAAAATAATTTTCATGCAGATCTTTGAAATTAATAAGAAAATACAGATGTTTTGGTTTTTTCTGGCATTACCATCATTTCCAAGGGAAAAGCATTAAAGAAAGAAAAAGAGTCGTGAAAGAAACGACGTTTTTTTATTGATAATGGTGATGTCGGAACAAACATGCCCTTTTACAAAAGTGTCACTTCCGCCTCAGGCAGGGCGGAAGGATTGTTATTTTGAAAACAAAAGCCTAGACAGCAAGACACATTACTTAGAATCATGCACAAACACAGGGAGATTGATAACGTTCCAGTTCTTTGCAATGCCTCCTGGTATCACAAATGTGGGCCTAGACCCTTTTTCAGCAGCACCTTCAAGAATTGCGTTGGCAAATCCAGCACTATGAAACGTTCCAGTTGACACGCCTGACGTTGGAGAGAAACCGAGACCCTCTTTGCGTTTGTTGTCCAGCAGCTGTATCAACTGGCCCCAACCGGCGGCCTGACCCTCCTGAACAGCCTTCTGTGCGTCCTTCAAAGAAGCCATGGCAGCACTAGCCCTCTTGGGCTCCGTACCCTCGATAATCAAACCCTGGAATGCAGTTCCTTCGGCAGATTTAGCTTCGATGCAAGAGAAGGATGATAACTGACTGACCAGATAAGCCTCTTCCCCATGCACTGTCACGAGTTTACCATTCCTTACGAACTTCAGCTTTTGATGGAGGGTAGAGGTGACTGCGCCAGCCTCATGTATCCACGGTCTTCCGAGGAGGCAACTGTAAGAGGCATCTATGTCCATAACCTGGAAAGTAATCATGAATGTCTCAGGGCCAATAGTCATGGGGAGATCTACTTCTCCAAGCACAGTTTTACGGGAACCGTCGAAAGCCTTGACTAGAAAAGTACTTCTTCTCAAAGGAACTCCCTGACAACTTAACTGGTCCAAAGTCGACTTAGGCATCACATTCAGCGACGACCCAGTATCCACCAACACGTTGGACAGCATATCTGCTTTGCAGTTCATGGAAATGTGCAGGGCCAAGTTGTGGTGCCTCCCTACTTCTGGAAGTTCATCCTCACCAAACCAGAGGTTACTGCAAGCGGTGATGTTAGCCACTATCCCACCGAATTGATCTTCTGTGACTTCGTGGTCGACGTATGCTTGCTCCAACACTCTCAACAAGACGTTCCTGTGAGCCTCCGAACTAAGGAGTAGAGACAAGATAGATATCTTTGAAGGGGTCTGTAACAGCTGGTCAACGATCTTATAATCACTCCTCTTGATTATCTTCAGAATCTCGTCCAGATTGGAATCTTCAATGGACTGGCCTGGACGGCTGGTATTTTCAACAACAAGAGGGATTGGCAATGGAGTAGTCTTATTAGCAGGAATCGCAACTGGCACATCATCTTTCTTTTTAAACAAAAGGGGCTGAACCCTGCCGCTCCTCAAAGCCGTCACTTCGGCGATACTGCCTACTGTGCTCGGGGACACTAAAGGTACTTCCTTCCCGTTTTCCAACATAGTCGCGTTGTACTTGTACGGGATGGCTTTCGCAGAAGCATATGGCACTGGCCCAGGTAGCCGTATCACTAGAGGCTCAATATCTTCTCTGGCGGACATGTTCTTGACAGGGGTATCGTGGAAAATTGGCACGATCATACAAACATCATTGGTAGTCAGGTAATTGTCGTTCATCAAACTTTGGATATCACTCTGAACTATGCTGCAACCCATAGGGTTCTGAAGGCATTCACAGCAAGCGGCGTGGTCGTGGCTGAATATGGAGGCTTGGCACAGTTTGATATGTAACGGTACTAGAGGGGTTGCAACATTGCGGACATCGAGACCCACAGTCTCCTCATACACTTCAATCATATTTACGGCGACATGGTTGGGGAGTGGATTGTCGAGCACATGTGGGACGTTGTTCTCAAAGGATAGCTTTCCCTGATCAATCAGCTTCTTCACAATATATTTCAGAGCGTAGCAACCTTCTACATCGTGACCTAGGGCGCCTTGGTGAAAGTCGCACCTGAGATCAGAACGGAATCTAGGAGGCAATGGGTTCGGCGGAGGTTTGCCGGGCCTAGTGGTGCAATATCCTTTGTGTAACAGAGTTGGGAGTAGTTCAGCGTATGCCATTGGTATCGGCGGGAAAGATGGTCTTGCCTGAGGACCTTGTTGTTGTTGCTGTGGTTGTTGCTGAGCCAGCGGTTGTTGCTGCACTTGTTGAGCGATGGCATTAACAGGGACCTGAGGCTGGCCCGGTAGTGGAGGGTATTGATGGTAGAACGGCGGATAGAACGGGTGCTGGTCATACTGTAGGTATTGGTATGGTTGAGGCAGTTGTGTAGCATTGACGGGAGCGATGGCTTCTCTGACTGCTTCTTCTAGGCGGGTTCCCATGGTGACCATCTCGGAGAAGTTACTCGGAGCAGCAACGATCATCCTTTCAACATAGTCTTTTTTCAGCGTCTTCAGGAACGTCTGTGTCATCTCCTCTTCATCTAGAGCAGGGGTGATACGGGCGGCTGCCCCTCTCCACCTTTGTGCATACTCACGGAAACTTTCATCTTTCTTCTGAGAGAGGGACCTGAGAAATTCCCTGTTCGGCTTCAACCTGGTGTTAAACCCATAGTGACTCTTGAAAGCGGCAGCCAGATCATCGAAGGTATGAATGTCATCTTTACTCAGACTAGTATACCATTCCGCAGCGTCTTCCATCAAACTGTCTTGGAAACAGTGGATCATGAGCGAATCATTGTCTGAGTAGTTAGCCATCTTCCAGACGTATTTGATGATATGATTCTGAGGGCAAGTCAGTCCATTGTATCGGTCGAATTCTGGGACTTTGAACTTTTTAGGGACATCTACCCTTGGTACTAGGCAGAGATCGTGAGTATTGACAAGGTCGCCACTTCCGCGGTTGGCTTTGATTTCACGACGGAGTTCTCTAGCAAGCTCCTCCATTCTTTCTTCCATAGTTCCGGTCATGGGAGACTTCCCACGGTGAGTATCGGCGGTGGTGTTTTGAGGCATAGAATGTACAATTGGATCGGTGAAGACCGTTGACTGAGGCAGAGTAGTGTGGAGAGAAGCATGCCCTGGGACGGGGATTTGGTTACCATTGGCAGTGCCAGACGTGCCGGCGCCTGAAAGACCGGCTGCGGTACCGGGTGCGTAGTAAGGTGGGAGTCCATAAGGGTATCCCCTCGGCATAGCAAAGCGGTCATCGAGAGATGATGTTGGAATTGGCTCAGTGGTCTCTGGAGCAGACGAGGCTGGTTGTTCCTGGGCAGCCAACAGAGCGGTCATGACATCGTGAGCTTTAGCCAACTCTTCCCTTAAGGATGCCAATTCGGTATGGAGCTGTGTGTTTTCTTCTTCCATGGCTACCTGATTCCTCCTCCTGTATTGTCTAGTCTGATGTACTCTGGTAGGTTGATCGGTCTTTCGAGCACGAGCCACTTTTCACACTGCGGCAGAAGAACCAGGAGGCAATGAGCACTTGGAAGTTTTTCGTGACTGATGAATGATGCATATGATGCATGATATATATAAATGCAGATGCAAAAATGACTCTTTTTGGTTATCGAAAGGATCTCTTAGACAAATTAGAAATTTTGTAAACATTTTTGGGAACAAATGAAGAGACTAGCAAGCTGTAGAGATAAATCTTTTGAAATGTCGAGCCAAAAGGGAGTGGGCCGTATAACATAATACAAACAACATAATCATCTAAGCCTACGGGGTGACAGGGTACTCCTCGGAATCAGACTCTGGAACCGAACTGCAGTATCTGGCATAGAATTCCCGACGGCCTCTAGCTCTCTTGGAATCCCTCATAAGCAACTTATCCTTTTCCTCGAGTTCTCTCCTAGCTTTGGCTAGCTCTTTTTTCAACATTCGGTTTTCATGATCCTTCTGCTCATCTCTACCATCCAAAGTCAAAATCAAGTTCTCGGCTTCATTGTATCGATCTTTCCACGCCCGTTTCTCCTGACTCTCCATAGCTAGATGCTCCTGATACATCTCCTGGGTTGCAGGAAGCAAAGGCAATGGCCTAGACGGAACAGACGCGGACACATGTCTCATAGCAGGATAAGGCATACCAATCTCTTCAGCCCGATCTATCACCCACTGAGTGTAGGCCTCATGCGCTATACCGGATCTCACACCCAAATGTTTCACATCCTTCCTTCGAACCTTAGACCAAGCATCCGTAAAAGCTTTCCTTTGCCCGGTGGGGGCATTGGAATAGTAAAAGAACTCCTGGGATGTAGCAAGATTGATGGGCTTTGCTCTCATAGGGAAACCGAACTGTCTCATGGCTAACTCAGGATTGTAGTTGATTCCTCCCCGGGTACCGAGAAGAGGTACATTGAGGAAATCTCCACACCCAGTAATAATCTCCTTGACTCGAGCTGCCGGAGTGATCCAAACCACCTCATCGGGAGTGAGAGCCATAATCCGCTGTGAATAAGACCAATTCTCTGGGTTGGCATGGAAAGAGCTTGGAAGGTGAGAAATAAACCACCTATATAGAAGAGGCACACAGCAAAGAATGTATCCACGACCTTTGAGGGTCCGATCATGGATGGCGTGGTACGTCTCAGCTAACAAAGTAGGAACCGGATTCTTGGAGTGGAAGATCTTAATAGCATTCATGTCCACAAAGTTGTCAAGATTCGGGAAGAGAATGAGCCCGTAGATAAGTAGTGCAAGAATAGCCTCAAGAGTGTCCTGACAAGTAGATTCGAGATTAGCCCGCTCAAGTAAGTACTTCGAAGTGAAACCCTGAATGTGAGATTTAGTAACGAGATTTATCCAACGCTTAATCTTGAGGACAAGATTGCTTTTGAAGGGGAGGGTAATGTAATGAATAATGACGTGGACATAGTGGCAAATGGTGGAAGTGGAACACATGAGCACGTTGAGAGAAGGGTGAGTAACCGTTTGAAGAAAATTCACCCAAGGTGGGACCACTTTGTGAGAAAGTAAGGGGTATATGAGGAAAAAGAAGAATCAGATAGTGGTGTGCAATGTTTGTGTGGTGATTTCATCATTCTCTTCTTGTCATCGCGATTTTCGGGTTTCAAATCATTAATTAGGCTTGAACCTTTCAATCATTGATGTCTCTATTTTTTTTGGGGAAGGGTAAAATTGAGAAAACCCTTAGAAATTCTAAGTTCGGGGCAATTTTCGCTACGAGAAGGTGTTAGGCACCCGCGACGACTATAGTACTCTATAGGAGCCGTTTTCTAATTCTATGTTCTACGCGTTATTTTTATGCTATTTTTGAAAGAAAATTGTTTTTTTAAGAATGGGGGAGAGAAGATGGTTTGGATTTTATTTTATTTGGACTTGGAGAGATTTTGGTCTCTTGCCTACATACCCTTTTAAGGGATCAAACTCCATGTAGTTCTCTTCCAAAAGATTTTGTGGGTTAGTTTGTTTTTAATTTTGAAAATGATTTTTGAGAAGAGAAAAGAGGCCTTAAAGGCATGAGATTTAAAAGAAGGTGAGATTGATCACTTATTAAACAAAAAGTTAAAGTTGGAATTTACGATTCATTTGTATTTTGATTTAAGAAAATAAAGGGAAAAGTTATGGAGTTTTGACTCCAAGATTATTGTGAAAAGATTTGAGTGAAGAGTTAGTTTGTTTTGAAAAATGAATATTTTCTAAGTGTCGCGTTTCCTAAGCATACATCTAGCGGTAAACATACAACGTGTGTGCGTGTCGGTGCTTGTGTCGGTGTACATCGTCATAGTGTCCATTGTCCTTTACATTGGGCCCTAGTTTACATTCTATGGTCTTGCATGAAAATTTTAAAGGAAAGCAAAAACTAACCTAAAAATATTACATGAATTAGTAGGAAATTGCATAAAATGGCTAAAAGAAAGGAAAAGATGAAAGTGATGCAATGCTTGCAATATGAATAAGGCATGAAGTGAAATGGTTAGTGATGAATGGAGAAGTGATAGTATGAGTAGCAATGCATAGTAGATGAAATGATCATAACAAAGAGTATTAAGCAAATTGCAAAAGAAACAAGTGCCAAAAATAGTGCAAATAACACAAAACAAAAGCCTAAAACTTAAACCAAATCCCATGACCTATAACCCTCACCAAAACAGCACTTTCAAGGGGAATATTTCAAGAATTATGAGGAAACTACAAGCCATGCATTCATATTTAGCACATACACATTTTATGCATATTTCACCTTATTTCCAAACAAAAATTCACATTACTTGCAAAAACAAGAAACTAACTATTGAACTTGTAAAACAAGAAATTACTTCTAAATTTGCAAGAAATTGGAAACTTAACGATTAAGCTTGTAAGACGAGTAACTAACACTAAACTTGCAAAGATTTGGAAATTAACAACTAAATTCGCAAAAATACAAGGAATTAACACTAAATTTGCAAAAAAGAATTTGGAAATAATCAATTAAGCTTGCGAAAAGCAAGAACCAGCAATGAACTCAGAACCAAACACATCACAAAATCATGTATCAAATATCAACATCATGTGGCAAAAATTGGATCTAAAATTGTGCAAGAAACTCTCACAAACACACCTAGTACTCAAAACCATAGAAAAAATCGGCACATATTTTTTACAATCAAGGAACTGTAAAATATACCATCAAACAATCAAGAATGTATCATGCATCCTATAGAAAAAATTCTAGAAAATTGCAAGAAAAATATAGCATGCTAGGGGTTCAGATAACGAGATAATAGGTACAATTAGCACAAGAAATTCAAGAAAACAAAAGAAAGCTCAAGGCCCACGGTTTCACAGCCCAAACCCGTGCTACTGATGGATCCGGATCAAGCTAACACTCCAGGAGCGTTGGATTGATCCAATTCCATCCGGATCTTGATCAAAAGGTTCACATGCAAGGGAGGTGGACCGGGTCAGGACCGACCCGTTCCACCAGCTATATAAAAGGTCAAGGATCCGGATTCCTTCATTCTTTTAACACGTTTCTCTTTCTTCTCCTTCTTCTCTCGCCGTTTCTCTCCAAACCCTAACCCTAGCTTCACAAATTCTACCCAGAAATGATTCCCACATGCACCAATTCGTTCCTATCACTAATCTAAACATGAATCCATCGCAAAAAAAAAATGTTAAACGGTTGAATCAATGTGAATCCGTGAATTTGTCCCTGTAGGTTTCAAACCGTTCGATCTTTACGTTTTTTGGTTGTAATCTTTATGAAACTGTGAGAATGTTGCTTCGATTCACCTTCGTTTGTGAATCTCGCAACGTTTCTTTGATTTTTGGAAAAAAAATCCGGTTAGTGTTAGGGTTTGGAAGCGAACGGTTCAAATTCTCTACGGATTCACATTGATTCTAAACCTGTGATGATTTTCAAAGAGGTAAGATGAGGTCTCAATGTTACCTGTGTTTCGGTTTGGAGATTGAACCGTTTCTCTTGATCCTTGGCTTCGTGTCTCCACTGGTAAGCAGGTTTCGCTTCCTTCTCTCTTCTCTTGATCCGGATCCTATGAGAATTCTTCTTCCCTTTCTCCTTCTTCTTCTTCTCCAATCCAAAGCTGTGATCACGCTTGCAGCGCGCTACCTCCGGTGGCGTGCTCGCGTTGAATCGCAGCTTCAGCAGTTCAATGATGAAGATTCTCACGAATCTCTGAGAACTTGCTTGAAATTTGTGTGAATTTTGTGTGGATTTTGCTTCTGCTCAGCTCTGTGAGTCGAATTCCATGGTGAATTCAAAGTTTCTTTGCGAAATCGTTCTGAATTGGTGCTGGATTTGAGCTAGGGTTCATGAGAGTTCTTGAGTTTTTGGTGAATTTTGTGATTTTGATCCGTAACTGCCAAGAGAGAGAAAATGGATTCTGTTTGTGTGATGTGGCGTCTAATCTCTGTGTGAATCTTCTGACACCCACGGCCTTATATAGGCTGACATGTGGCCTTTTGATCCAATGAGCTTGTGACATGTGGCCTTGAACATCTGCGTGGCAATCTGGACTCAATTCTGACTTTTGGACCTTTCTACAATTATGTAAAAACTTGGGACTGAACTGCAATTCATTAAAGATTGGACTGTTTTGAAATTGAACAAGCATTGGGCTTTTTTTTAAAAAAATAAAATTGGACTTATTTGCAATTAAAAATGAAATTTGGACTTACTTGCAAAAGTAAAAATAAAATTGGTAAAAAATGTAAATTTGAAAACAACGTAAAGTGAAACAAATAAAAATGGCAAAACGGACTAAAATGAACAAATTACCAAAAATGAGGTATTTCAAAATACCTCTCTGCCCCAAATTTTATTTGATGTGAAAAGACCAAAATGCCCCTTAGGGACTAAAACGACCCAGACTGACTCAGACTGACTCAGATGCAAAACTAAGACGATTTTGTACAAAATTTGATTAATGATTCATGCAGACAAATTGAAAAGACTCAGGGACAAATTGTAGGGACTAAAATGGGTTCCTTTGTAGGAAATGACCAAAATACCCTTTTGTATGGTTTTATGCAAAAATTGGAATAAAATGCAGGAGAATATGCAATGGTCCTAAAGACCCTTTCAAATGGCTTTGTAATGCAAGAAAACACTTTGAATGGCTTTGAATGTAATAAAATTGGAGATAATACAGTAAAATGCGCGTCTGTGGCACAATAAAAGTTGTAAAATAGACACCGTGAATTTGAAATGATCGGAAACAAAAAAGAAGTTTGAACGAGTATTTTTAGGTCCAAAATGAGGGTATAACACTTCTATTCTCTCTCTCTGAACTAGTTATTCACATATATTGTATCTCTTCATTTCAGATCTTAATAGTTTGTAATGGTACTGAATTTCCTTCTATTGTAATCAGTACTATCTATTTACTTCAATTAATATCAGTTCTTGTTTCATTACTGTGTCAACCATTACATATCCCACTATAATGTGGTTATATTTACTTCAGTTATTCAAATTTTCATTTTGGGACTAACATGACAAAACTTATACATCAATGTTTATTTATTTAAATATTATTTTTTCTAAAAGAAAATAATGTGTGGAATTTGTCTTAAAATGCAGCATTTGGGTTGTTTATGTAATCCTTCAAAATTAAATATCAAAGAAATTCAACCATCACATCTACTGTGACTTGAATTCAAAACCAGAATGATGCACTTAGTATGTTAAGTTATACATAAATTTCATTGTAAATTTTAACGATGTTTGTGGTTCTCTCTTATCTTGAATGAGTTTATGTCTCCTTATGTTTTGGATGGTCACTATGGTGCGATTTTGGATTTTGAGGTTTACAGTTTTACTGCAATGACATCGTCCTTCCTAAAGCACAATATGTTTTGACAATTTCCCTTTTTAGTAAAAGTGTTTAAGATATTGAAGTTAAGTTTGATATAACCACTAGACATAAGTCAGCTTTAGGGTGCTTGCAAGCAACACATGCTCGTAATTTTCTTCTAACAATCTTTGTTGATGGGTTAAGACAACACATATCATAAGCGGAGTACCGTAATATCCGTAGATATTGCTTTATGATTCCATTATTTTCTCTTAATGAGGTGTACCCTGTTTGTCGTAAGGCAAACCTGGATACTTTTGGGGAGCATGCAGTTCATTGTAAGGAGTTTCTCAGCTTTAAGAACAAACATGACTTTGCTAGGGATGTCCTTTTTGACACATTTGACTTCCTAGTACAAGAGATTGTTGACCTTTTACGTAGAGTTCTAAGGGTCATGCATAACATTGTCATGTCGCTTAGGTCTATGAATAATATGTTTACGAGTATTGGTTTTACATTCTTAAAAGGCCTAACGATGCGGCTAGTTGTCCATTTGTCTTCTATTCATGTGTAATTAATCATTGATATATAATATATAAATTTAATTACACCTTTGGTCTTCGTATTTTACACACTCATGAAAATAGTTTCCTCCATCGAAATTTTTGATCCTTTGATTATCACATGTATTGCAATTGTGATCTTAATATAGATTGTTTACCCTTGAAATGATGATTTTTTTCTCCAAAAGCGGTGATTTATCAATCCAATTATAAATTTGAAGAGGCAATACAACTTTAGAGGTTTTACCAAAAAAAAATTCAACTTTATAGGAAAAAAAAAACCATTCTTGGAGTTAAAAATATCAGTTGCAATCAAAATTGCAATAAAAATGAGATCAAAATAATTCAACTATAAAATTTGGGGACTATTTTCGTGAATGTGATAAAATAGGTGGATTAAAAGTGCAATCAAGCTCATACGATTATAGAATTTTCAAAGTTTTTTTACTAACAATCTTAAAGGGGAATGTGATATGTGATTCTCAAAGATAATTAGGCGCAAAATTAGATGGTAGCAAATAGTAGTACAAAAGTTTTAGGCATCATCATAAATCATAAATAGATAGATAAACAGACATATAGATGTTTGTAAATAATCTTTTTCTTTTTGAGGAAATTGGAAATAATCTCTTTGAGGAAATTGGAAATAATCTCTTTGATGATTGATGTTTTCCACAGTTATGTTTTGTGGCTTGTTGTTTGTGACTTGTCATTGTGGTTGTTAAGAAACATAATCACTTTTTTAAGGGCGTGTGGCCACTTGTAATAAGTGATTGTCCAAAGTTAAAGTTGTCTTAGGAATCAATATAATAAGTAAAATTGATTCCTTTCAACAAAAGAAAAAAGCAAAAATGATTGAATTCCAACGGGTCACCCTGTATTTTGCACGCGTTTCTACACTAGCATTATTAATTATTAGCAACAAAAAAGCTTAGCATTATTAATTATTAGCAACAAAAAAGCTTAGCATTATTAATATTAAGAACTTTGTCCTTTTTGAGCAAAAATTGGACTTATCTTTTTTCTTGTTTCCGTTCAATCCAATGCGAAAAAGAATATTTGACAATCTTCTTTTCTCTCTTTAAAATTCAGTCCCAAAATCAAGTTTTAGGGTTTTCAATTTCTCCAAATTCAATTCGAAAATGAGTTCCAAAGGTACAACAACAACAACAACCAAAGGAGGAAGAGGCAAACCAAAAGCCTCCAAATCCGTTTCAAGATCTTCAAAAGCCGGTCTTCAATTCCCCGTCGGAAGAATCGCAAGATTCCTCAAGGCCGGAAAATACGCCGAACGTGTCGGCGCCGGTGCTCCGGTCTACCTCTCTGCCGTACTCGAGTATCTCGCTGCTGAGGTTTTGGAATTGGCTGGTAACGCTGCGAGGGACAACAAGAAGAATCGAATTGTTCCGAGGCATATTCAGCTTGCTGTGAGGAATGATGAAGAACTCAGCAAGCTTTTGGGTGCTGTAACCATTGCTAATGGTGGTGTTTTGCCTAATATTCACCAGACTTTGCTTCCTAAGAAGGTTGGAAAAGGGAAAGGTGAAATTGGATCTGCTTCTCAAGAGTTTTAGGGTTTCTGTGTGTGCTGTTTGAGTAGATCTTAGTTTTATTACGATGATGATGCAGTTGTAACATTAACATGTTTGATTAATTTTTAATTACTTCAAAGGGAAATGTTTACCAAAAAAATGCGAAAAAGAATATTTGAGGGTTCTAGCTGAAATTTTCTTTCCTCTCTTTTTTTGAGTGGGACTAAACAATGGAAAGTTGATTTGTCTAGCATAGTGCTATAATGGCATCTCTTTAACGACCAAAACCTTTTATTTATTTTTTGAGAGAAGACCAAAACCTTTTATCATGACCCTTATCAATATCATATACTCAAATGTTTTTTTTGAATAAATTCATATACTCAAATGTTTGACATCATTACACACCAATTTGGACATAACATTAATATTAATAATTTACGACTTTAACTTAATTTCTCCTTTTGCAAATGTTTCCTTAGTCGAAATTACTTTTAATAACAGCGATGATAATGATACTTTTATAATTGTTTTCGGAGAATTTTTTTTTAAAATAATTTAGTGACTAGACTCACCTATTATAAGTGTAGAGAAGTGGAAAGACGGAAGTTTGAACTTCCACCCCTCCATTTCAATGTCATAGAGCTACAAAGTAAGCTGCATTTACAAGACATTATTTTTAATGGAATTTAAACAATGTAAATTAAGGTTAAAAAATCAAACTTTTACCAATAAGTTGACATCTATCGACAAATAATAAAAATATTATCTCCTTTTTTTGAATGACAAATATATATAATATATAGAAAAACGAAAAGCGAACTGTACAAAAACACGTCAAAAAAGCCGTCAGCAGACGCTCACAACAGACTTTCAAGAACGACCTCCAACCCTACAAGATAGGCGGGAAAAGAAACGTCTCTGGGATGGCCCAAGACACACTAAGGAAAAGTCAAATATAAACTTCATTTATTACTATTTTTTTCAAACCTAACTTTAATTAATACTACTTTTTTTTTTAAATGGCAATATTAAAGCATCTTCCCGTAAGTGTAATTTATTAATTGTAATACACAAAATGAATATGCCTTATACAAGTTATACTCCTAAATTAGAAAGAGCGTTGAAAATAAAGGGTTCATAACACTTACATCCTGATCATTATTACAAACAAAACTGTATTTCTTAAATTCATTTTATAAATAATGTATTTAGTTTATAATATAGACCACATATATTATTTATTAAACAAACTTATAATATAAATTTTTGTTTATAATAATAATAATGAAAGAGTGTATATTTGTTGATATATATGAAATATGATGAGTGTCTATAAAAGGAGACGAAGGGAGGATATGTCAATTTAATTGACAATAGTACTGATTAATCTCAACAAGATCGAAAATATAGGACCTGGAATTTTCCAATGAAACTACCATGTTATACTTTTACAAGAAAGTGATAGAGATCACATTATCTCTTTTTTTGTTAATTTGTGATTCACAAATGTGATAAATCTTACATTATATATAAACTAGTTTTCATTATTTGATCAATAAATTTCATCAATAAAATAAATGATAGAAGTTTTCATTTATATATACATTGCTGGAAAATGAAACATATATACCTGTGCATGTTCGATAAACCTCTCTTTCCTCTTTAATGAAACCGCGTACCCTTTGATCTTAGACATTTTGTCTGCTAGCTTTCATTCATTTTTCAGTCAATATAACCTTTTTTTCCTAGATTTTGTTTTACTTATTTCTTGTCTGGTTGTATAGTTTGTTGGGTTAAATCAGTGGGAATCGAAATCTTTATTAGTAATGAAAGGGTTAGGCATGTAGAGACCCACACGACACAAGTGAAGTAGCCACGCATGGACGGATAGCACTTATGTACCATAATGTTATATAACATTGGCTAATTAAAGTGTGCTACGTGGTCCATTCTTTAAAAAAAAATATATCAAATAAAGTATTTACAAAGTAACATTAGTGTGTGGCGCGTTCTTATTGACCGATGTTATATAACATTGGTACTTTTATGGTACACAAGTGCTACCCACGCATGAACATGTACATGTGACATGGTCCCTCCCAATTACTTGGAAATTTCAACAAGTAAATAAGAGGATTAGATTAATTTTAGCTCCTTTCATTGCATTTTCTATAAACTTAAATTTCGTACTTATCTCTCCTAATGAGTTATTGGATATTTTTGCAACAGCTTAGTTATTTTCTAAAAATTGTTTAAGTTTTGGTGTACATAAATCAAAGAAATGAATTTTTTTTGTTGTTTTGATGAAATTAATGATCTTTTTCTTACATTGACTATTCAATATCTTTATTGTACATGTTTTTTTCTCAACAAAAATAGTTAAAAGTATTATCGATAAAATGATATACTCCCTTCATTTCTTTTCTTTTGATGTTTTAGTTCTTGGCACAAGTTTTAAGGACTAATTAAAGTATATAAATATTTGTGTGTTTTTGACTAAAATATCTTTATTTATTATTAAATTCACATGTGATAAACCAAAAATCACAACTACTTTATTAGTTTATTGTGTTTTCCAACAAGGATAAAATTGAGAAAACAATAATAAATTCACTAAAACATCAAAAATTTTGAAATATAATTAAAGTTTTAAAACAAATAAAGTTAACCAATGACCTATTTCTAATTCTCTCAATCACTAAATTCCATAATGGCAACCAAGGGTTATTACAATTAAGCAATGAGGCTACATCTTCTAACCAACTAGCTCTTACGAAAATCTATCTTAAGGCATGATACCAACTCAAACAATAGTAGTAATAGATTAGCCTTAATATCTCAAATATCAACTCAACCCTTCTCCCACAATAAAGGTATTATCCACAAATCACAAGTGAAAAATATTAAATTCTAAATTGTCTCAATTTAAAAATAACTAGAAAAAAAAACTGAATTTAACTGAAACACTAAACAAAGAATTCAACCCTTCAACAAGAATAAAAAGTAAAAATTATGAAACTGGATCACTAATTAATGTAAGACCACACACCATATAAAATTCTTTCATGGGACTCTCAATAACCGACGGCAACATAGTCGTTGTATCGTTCAGATATCCACTTCTTTTATCCTTTTTAAGTGTCTTTTTAGCGTGTGTTTTTCGTTTCTATTTAACCGTCCTTTTTGTATTTTTAGGGTATGATTTGTCAGTTATACCCTTTTTCAATTACTCTTTAACTTTTTCAATAAATTTAATTAGTGTTATCTATTTGGAAAGCTAAAGTTTGTTTTTTTTTAAACAAAGTTTGTTTGTTTTTTTTAAACAAAGTTTGTTTCTTATTATCTTCAAATTTAAACAAAATTTTGTTACAAACAATAGTTCGAAGAAGAGTTAAAATTCTATAAATAAGATGAATAACAATTCTATAAATTTAAAAATTCTATAAATAAGATGTCGCACAATGCGAATCTAGCATTGGTTGAAGTCATAGTTGAAGTCTTAACTTTGATTAAAGGAGTTGGAAGGAAGTAAAGTTTTTCTTAGTTTTTGATTAATGTGAAGTTGGAATAATTTTTATATTGACTTATAATAATTTAAAAGATGTGCGGAATATTTAAAAAATTGACAATTGTTTATTTTGGGAGAGAGAGCGCGTAAAAAAATAGGAATTTGTTGGAGAAAAAGATAATAACTAACAACTGTTTGTTACGAGAAACAGATAACATATTAAATTTATTGGAAAGATAAAGTGTGTGCAAAAAAATATGAACTTATTGTTGAATTAAAAGGAGGGTATAATTGGAAGAAAACGTGAAAAAATACACTTTGCTATTTTGATGAAAATTTTCTAAAAAGACACTTAAAAAGGACCGGAGGGAGTATAACACAGGGATGATCTAAAATTTGCTCACAAAGGATGATTTAAAAGTTGCTTCAAATAAAAAGTTGTTTTGAATAACCTCTTTTAAAAAAAATATTTTCTATAACCAATAATTAAAAGTAATTATTGTGGTAAACAAACACAACAACTTCTGTTTTTTTTGGTAGATAACTTCATCTCTTTTTAATAATCTCTAAATTATTGAACTCGAAATAACCTTTTTAATAATTTGTAACAAACTAGTGCGATGTCCATACGAGGCACGGGTGGAGTTACACTCAACCACATACAGGTGGATGGAATTACAGTCAGCCGAACTACACGACGATGCACTACAGTTGACCATGGACTACACGACACCACCACAACACATGAACAAAAGCTAAAACTATGAAAGTTATAATTTTCTTTAATAAATTTATGGAGTATTTGTTTTGGAATAACAATTACATTGTCTTAATATCATATATGAAAATTATAAACTTCTTCAATAATTTTTAATCATAGTTCTTCTAAATATACATTTTATTTAGAACATAGAAGGAAAAAAATGGAAGAACTAAATTACACAGAAGCTATATTTTCTGGAAAACTTCTGATATACCACATTTAGAGTTGAGGTGGTTGGTTCACACTCATCATTAGTTATCAACATCGGTAATCCACGTCTGATTTTCACATGTGACACAACAACAACAACAACAAACAACTGACCATGGATAAATACATGTCTTGGTAACATTTAGAGTTGAGGTGGTTGGTTCACACTCATCATTAGTTATCAACATCGGTAATCCACGTCTGATTTTCACATGTGACACAACAACAACAACAACAAACAACTGACCATGGATAAATACATGTCTTGGTAGATAAAGTTAAACATTAGACCATAGCAAAACACAAAACCGTTGGAAATTGTCGTCTTTGAAAAGTAATGGAAACATTGGTATCAGAAGAAATTAGATTCATCCGAGTAATATAAACTATTTCTCCACTATGATTATTATTCACAATCTGTGCACAAATCACATTTTCCCCAATAAGACTACAATTAGTCAAGTACTATTACAAATACCATAAGAGACATCAATGTTTCTGAATAGCATTACAGACTACACGACACCACCAAACTACACAACACAAGATCACAAACTAAAAATAAAAAAGATATAAATTTCTTGGACTAATTCTTGCACTAATTCTCTTGGGATCATGCATGAACATTTTCTTAAAACGTACATGCAGAATAATGAAACCAAATTTCATAATTATATAAGTGTAGAAACAACAAAGTAGATAAACACACAAAGGTTTACAAATTACATTATACTACCAATATGAAATCAAGCAAGACATTCAAAGTGTTTCCATATAAAGATTCAAAGGCGAGTAATAATTAACGTTGAAAATTAAATCATAGCTTTTTTTTTTTGGGGGGGGGGGGTGGGGGTGGGGTTGGGGGGTCATAGTTGGTTGAATGTATGCAACTCATTTAATATAATGCGTACACTATTATTGTATTGATATCATATGCACCAAATGAAAAAACACGAGGGACTTGAAACATTTTAGAGTGTAGAAGAACATCAATCATAGCGACTCGAAATAGAACAAATATCAAAACAGATGACACAACTTATAAAATAAAAATTACAAATTACACTACACAATCTCTATGGAATTGAGAAATGTTGTCATCCCTTGGCCAATAATAAAATAAAGTAGGCTTGTTTTTTTTTTAAGGAAAATAAAGTAGGCTTGTTAAAAATTTAAAACTAAATTCAAGTTAAAAAAGTAACAAATACTATTTTAATTGTCTTTATTATTTTGAATAAATTTTTGGAGATAAATTTTAGAGTGTCAGTATTTGAAAATTAAAGGCTTAATACATGCTTTGGTCCCTTAACTTATTTTTGAATTTCATTTTGGTCATCTAATTATAAAGTGTTTCAATTTGGTCCCTTATCTTTACTTCCGTCAATCAAATTAGTCTTCTCCGTTAATTTTTTGCAAAATCTGTTAAACACTTTCCATTTGTCATTTAGGATATGTGATCAATGGCTGGATTTAAAAAACACACATAGTATACAATGGAGACACAAACATATGATAATTTCTTATTGTCTTTCCATATTTTTTTAATTTCCTAAAAATAAAAATTAAAAATTACAACAATCTTCATCCTGCAGCTTCTCTGGCTCTATTCCTTCTTCATCTCTTATCCTCTTCATCCAAAGCATGTATTAAGCCAAAATTAAATGATATGAGTTATGGTTTTTTTGAATTTTGATGAGGTGGTCCGGGTTAGAACTCATGTTGGTTGCAGATGTTGGTTTAGTTCGTGCTCCAAATCCATGGAAAATTGTTCTAAGTGCTGCAAAATCAGAGGTAGCAAATTATCCTTTACAACATTGCTTTTGAATCTGGTTGTTGTTTCCTTTGACTATGACTCGACATGCTTTTAGTGTTTTAATAATACCTCAATACACTTTTTATCTGTGACAAACAAAGTTGATTTTTCTTGTATAGATAATTGATTTACATGAATTAATAACATATAAAGGGATATGAGAAGTTAAATCATAAAAAGGTATAATTAAATTTCAATCAAACTGAATGGAGAAGTTTAAGTTGGAATTCAAATTGGATAGTTTAACTGGTTTGACCTACGAGATAAAGAATTGACATTTACTTTTTTCTCATTTTCTAATTCTCATGCATCTTATAATTTTTACAAAAATGTCTATGAGATTTCAGATTATAAAATCCAAAAACATCTAAATTGTGTTTGGATTTTATAATCCGAAATATGCTTATATATATAATCAACAATTAAAATATCTTTCATTTCAACAGTTTTGAATTTTACTTTTAAAAACAACCAAAAAAACAAAGTAAAGAAATGATAAAAACGTCAAATAAAATCATAAAAAATAAAAATACCACAAAAAATTTCTAAAAATCAAATAAAACTAATGCAAATTTTTTCGGATTTTTTTGAGAATATGAAAAATTAAAGAAAACGAAAAATGAGTCTAAACGATGGAATTTTGGATTTTGAGGGGCTGAGTCCCGTAAGAAGTCCTTTCTACAAAAGTCTTGATCCTTGATTTTTTTTCTAAATTTTTGTCGAAGTTTTAGATCAATCTTATCAAGTAGCCCAAAAATCGGATTTTTTTTTACTAAAAACATCTAACAATGACCTAAAATAGATCGGATGAGAGTTAGAAAGATTAACATTGTCCTTAAACTGGTTATCCAAATTACAAACAATATCAAAATTGGTATACCGTTTGAGTTATATAATCCGACCAATTTTATCCCTAAATTTCAACAACAACAATTATAACAATTAAAGTTAAAATAATTTTTATTATTTTTGAGAGAAACTCTTCTAAGAACACAAACACAAATAATAAATATTTAGACACACTCACATTAAATGAAAAATTTTAAAACAAAAATAATTAAATCATATCAATCAACATTATTTAATCATATTCTCTTTTAATTTTTGTCTTTGATACGAGCGTGTCTAAATATTTATTATTTGAAGTTGGATCGACTTTCTCTATTTTTGAAGACTAAAATTTGAGGTTGCAGGTATTTTTTTGAGAGGAAAAAGAATGATATAAGGTGAAGGTATGCAATTGTAAAAATGCAATTTTTCCCAATATGTGAAGAATCAGAACAACTCTTCTTCTCTCTCTTAGTTCTCACGCTCTCGCTCACTGTAAGGTAAGGTAAGCGAATTGATTCTCCAATTGCTTGTTTTAGGTTTAGGGTTTTAAAATTGGGAATTGGAAAATTGCTTTGTGATGATGTGAATGTCGATTAGATGAATGAATTATGCTTCGTTTGGTTAATTGCTTTTCTGCATTGTGTAATTCACAGAATCGAATTGCGTTTCTCCTTTTCCGATGAAATTCTGTTATCATCGTCCTTAACCAAGTAATGGAGCAATTCAAAGCTTTTGCTGAATCCGGCCATGACTTTTTCGACTCCATTTTTGGTCGTCGCAAACCGGTATTCTTTCTTTTCTCTCTTCTTTATAGCTTTCACTCCATACAATTAGTTGAAAATGTTGTAACTTATTAACATACTCCTCTTAAGAAGAAAAAACAACACTTTATTTTCAATGAACAACGCGTATGTGCGAGGAACTGAGAAAATTCGAAACATTGGAGAGAAAGAAAAGAGTAAAATGGGGACAATTTGGTTTCTGAAACTATAGAATGCCAGCCAATTTAGTCCCTCCACTAGAATATTTCTTTAGAAAATATTTATCAAACCAATGAAATACATACATATTGTCTTCAATAGTCACACAATGCATCAAAACAAGCATAGAATCTTTAAAGATGTGATACTAAACTCATGGCAATCAACATTATCCATTACCAAGAATGTATGTTTGTGTATGTGTCAAAGGATACATGGTTCTTTAGTGTTTCTCTATGATGTGGTTTTGACAGCCGTGTCTTCAATTAAAATTTCAGACTGAAATCCTTAAACGTCTACAAAGAGAATCCTTCTCAGATCTTATGAAACTCAGAGATAGACAAGATAAGGTTGAGAAGATGATTTCCTTCTATAAATCATCCAAAGGAGGTCCTTTTCAGGAAGCCGGCACCCATGTAAGAGGACTGATGGATTTCACGGGGGCTTTACTGATCAAGGGCGACTTTAATCAGCAGAACATAGATATCATAAGTAGGTCTGGAATAAAAACAGCCGTTGATTCAAGGTTCGTTTTTCAAACCACAATTGGAGAGGAGAATGCTCTTGCTGCAGAGTTTGTGGCTACTCGGAAAGGAAAGGAAAATCATGGTGATGCCCTTGAAATGCCACTTTCTCTTGCCAAACTCAGCTATAAAGCAAATGTCAATGATTGGTTATCTCTTATGGCTGTCCCAGTGGGAGCCCAGTGCAGAGATGTTGCGGTTGGTTCAAACTCTTTTGATCAGGTACTATGTATTTACTTGTGTATGCTTATCTGATGAATTTAATGATGTCCACTGTTACAATTTTTGGCAACCATCTTTCCATTTTGTATTCAATATTCTCTTAAAAATGGAGATGGAAAATTTACGTGCGAGTTTTTCTCATAACTTCCCATATAAGACCCTTCCCTGAAATCTCACCATAGGGCACCAAGTTGACCTTTAGAGTGGAAACTTCACATGAGTCAAGCAAGGGTACAAAATCAAGCGTTTAGTAATTCTTTATTATCTATCGTAATTGGATAAAAGGTATTTGAAAGCATTGGAAAAGCCCGCTGGTTGTTAAAATCACAAGAACCTAGCCTTCAAAATTTTGCTACAAATGTGTCCTTGGGTGGGGGATGTTATTTTCCCCAAGAGCATGAATCATACTATTGTAATCAAGTCGAGGAATGTATTGACCGAGTACCTAGTTGCAATAGTTTACCTCAATTTCCTTGCTTTATTCATGAATTTCTTAACTATAAATGGAACATTAGGTTTGATCGCTTAAATGTTGGCCTATTAAAACCAGCTTAGATATATTTTTTATGACCATGGATTATTATAATAAACTGCAAGGGCCATATCCGTTGTCATGCTGAGACATTGGTATAGCTTAGAGTAAAAAACAAAGTTAGACTGAGATGTAATTTATTTATAAAATTACTGTGTTCTTTTCCTTGTTCTTTCCCTCAAACGTTTGCTAATTAGGCCTGTGAAATATTAATTTTGTGTTGTGCTCATTTTAGCAGGAAAAAGGCCTTACGTATTTCTCCACTTTTGGACCGCCCCTTCTGAAATTACACAATGGCAGTGCCTTTGGCATAGCTATGAGAAATTCACGTTTTATTGCTTCATTGGCTCAATTTGTAGCTGGACTTGGAACGCCATCTGGTTCTAATACATCGGATGATAGATACAGCACATTCCTACAACTTGCCTGTCAATTTCCTAGAGGAATAAAGCTATCTGTTCTCGGTAGTCACCAACTGCCTTTTGTATCAAAGCAGCTTAGAAAATTTGGAGCTTTAACAATTCCGTTAGTCTTGTCCAACCAACATGAAGTGTCTGAGACAGAACCTGAAGCATCACCCTTCAGAGGAACAAGGACACAGGTCTCAGGTGGTTCTGCTGCTATAATGCTGGAGTCTGAACTTGATGGCTTTACAAAACTTGGAGGTTGGGTTGAGATGAAGACACAAAATCCCAAATCTGCACAATGGGCCGTAACATTGACCGATGTTTCTGAAGGTTCATCTGGCTGGGGAATGAGTCTTGGTGGAATAGGTGCCGAACATTTTCAAGCTGAATCCTATCTAAAATTCAACATTGGTGATAAATTTTGCTTGAAGCCAGGTCTTGTATACGCAACAGATGGAAATTCAAAAATAGCTTCTTTAATGCTTCGGTCTAATTGGTCTTTGTGATGATTTTTTGTTTGTTGCTATTATTAGCCTGTTTGATTTTCCTTTGGAATGCTTGAAACCATGATTTTTGGATTCTGAAGAGAAATCCCAACGTGCACTATGTACTTTTAAGTTTGTTCATATTCTAATATTTCCCTCAGACCTCAAGGTGTATAGAACTAATCATTTTTTGTCACTAGAACCACTTGATTCAATACAAATTAGGTTTGCAATTTTCCTGTATATTTTGGTGATTTCATTTTTTTACTTGTTTGATTCTCATTATTTAATGCAAAAGGACGAATTTAACTCATTTTGGCTCAACCACTTGGGCTCTGCCTTGGAGGCAAAAGTAGAAAAAAATAATATGAATTTAACTCATTTTGATGTGCAAGTTAGAACAAATTTGAAGAATAAGTAGAAAGAAACTCAATATTAAAAAAAGAAATAAATTTAGAGAAGTTACAATTATAATAAAATTTAAAAAGAGTAAAATATCATACACAACACGGGAGTAGGAATTTAACAAGAACTCAACTTGTATTTATTTATCGTTTCTTTTCGTTTAATTACATGGTTAATACAAAAGGACTCCGAACATTATATTTACAATTATTCCATGTAATGGATCCCAACAAATCTTCTTTCAGAAAGGGTAAAGTAGAGGACAAAATAATTTGGTGGCTTAATTATTTGCTACTTTTTGTAAACTCTAATTTCTCTGGAATCAACTGAATTTTCACCCCATTCTTGATTCCTAAAAGTTGCTCATGAGGGATGATTTAAAAGATACTTCAAATCAAAAGTTTTGAGTAGTAAACTTTTTAAAAATTATTTTCTATAACCAATAATTTAAAAAAATTATTGTGGGAAACTAACAAAACAACTTCTTTTCTTTTTGGTAGATAACTTCAGCTCTTTAATAATCTCTAAATTATTGATCTCGAAATAACTTTTTTAATAATTTGGAACAAATGAGTCATATTCATATTGAATTTTAAAGAAAATGTACACCACATATGGCTAAACATAAGTGGGTTTGTGTTGCTGGTGATAGCGACAAGATGTGCCCTATTGTTCATGTTGTGCAATATATTAGCCTTTTCTGGAGGGTTTGTACATATCATGAGACTCTTTTGGGATAACCTTCATCCTGATAGTAACTCTTTCTCTCTTATGAGTTTCGATGTAATACCTGAGAACCTCTTTGTTGTCAGCCAGAGTAATCACAGGGTAGTCATGCATGAAGTGGATTAATTTTTTTTGACAAAGAAATGAACATTTGACTCTTGAATACTCTCGTTGTCTAAGACACTTCTCTTCAACGGACCTCTATTAATTGGTTGACTTTTCATCATGATATATTTGTATATGTTATTATTGTCTTTCATTTAATGGAAAGGAAACTTGTAGAGATTCATCTCCTAAATGGTGTTGACTACAATATTAAACGTTTTAATTTATGGATTTAGAGGATTTCTCAATCTATGAGTTACCAATTCTTATATTAGTATATTAGATAATGTAATATTCGATGTAGAATAATTATATACCTAATTAACAAGTAACTTGAATAAAATAATATTTTAAATTGAATCTACGTTCAATAATACATAAGCATGCATGAAAATGAGATCTCTAGGGAGAGGATAAGAAACGAGTATTGCTTGTGACATTTATTAACGTAGGACATAGGGTAAGTTTGGAATTGAGAATGTTGATGTCTTAACGTGTGGAAAGTAATGCTGGTGATGTTGTAGTGAAGGGAATCTACAGCAATGTTTGAGACAGGTTCATTATCAATCAAAAAAGTGAAGCATATAGCAAGATTCTAAGGCAAATACCAATTGCCAAATCGAATTACGAATGTCGCCAAATGAAAGTGATTATCAAAATTGACAATAAATCTGTCATAAGTTTTGTTAAGAATCCGATTTTTCGTGGTAGAAGCAAGCACATTGATTTATTAAACCGCGTACCCTTTGGTCCTTCAGACATTTTGTCTGCTATCTTTCATTCATTTTTCAGTCAATATAAATTTAATAATTTCTTGTCTGGTTGTATAGTTTGTAGGGTTAAATCAGTGCAAAGGAAAGTTATGGGAATCGAAATCTTTATTAGTAAAGAAAGGGTTAGGCATGTAGAGACCCACACAAGTAGCCACGCGTGGACATCTATATGTGACATGGTCCCAATTTTACCTCTTTTCTTTGCATTTTCTATAAACTTGAATTTCATACTTTTCTCTCCTAATCAGTTATTGGATATTTTTGCAACATAACTTGGTTATTTTCTAAATATTGACAAACAAATAAAGTTAACAACTATTAATTTATTCATAATCCTCTCAATCACTAAATTCCATAATGGCAATCTTCAAGGGTTATTACCATAGGTAAAAGGTAATTTATTGTCTAACTTTCAATTAAGCAATGAGGCTAGATCTTCTAACTCTTACGAAAATCTATCTTTAGGCTTGGTACCAACTCAAACAATAATAGATTAGCCTTAATATCTCAAATATTACCTCAATCTTTCTTCCCCTGACAATCAAGTTATCATCGACAAATTATAAGTGAGAAATATTAAACTCTAAATCGTCTCCACTTAAAAACAACAAGGAAAAAACTAAGCTTAACTAAAACATTGAGCAAATAATTCAACCCTTCAATAAGAATGAAAAGTAAAAATTATGAAAGTGGATCACTCTATGATGCAAGGGATGATCTAAAAATTGCTCACAGAAGATGATTTAAAATATGCTTCAGATGAAAAGTTGTTTTTAATAATTTCTTTTAAAATTTTTTTTCTATAACCAATAATTAAAAAAAATTGGTGTGGGAAAGAAACAGAACAACTTCTTTTCTTTTTGGTAAATAACTTCAGCTCTTTTTAATAATCTTTAAATTATTGAACTCGAAATAACTTTTTTTAATAATTTGTAACAAATGAGCTATATTAAAGAAAATGTACACCACATATGGCTAAACATAAGTGGGTTAGTGTGCTTGGTGAGAGCAAAAAGACGTGCCCCGTTGTCCATTAGCCTTTTCTAGAGGGTATGTACATATCAGGAGGCCCTTATGAGATATCGTTCATCCTAGTAGTAACTCCTCTCTTATGAGCTTCCGTATGATATTGGAGAACTTCTTTATTGTCAACCAGGGTAGTCATGCATGAAGTCTGAATTCCTTTTTCTGACAAAGAAATGAACATTTGACTCTTGAACACTCTCGTTGTCCAAGACACTTGTCTTCAACGGGGCTGTTAATTGGTGGGTTTTTCATCATGATATATTTGTTTATGTTATTGTTGCCTTTCATTTAATGAAAAGTTAATTTCTAGAGATTCTTCTACCAAATGATGTTGACTACAATTTTAAACGTTTTAATTTATGGGCATTTAGAGGACTTCTCAATCTATGATTTACCAAATTCTTAGTAATACTCGATGTAGAATAATTATAGACCTAATGAAGAAGTAACTTGACTAAAATAACGTTTCAAATTGAGTTTACATCCAATCAGGACGATAAGTATGCATGAGAATGAGATCTCTAGGGAGAGGATAAGAAACAAGAATTGCTTGGGACATGTTTCTAGCGTAGGACATAGGGTAAGTTTTGGAATGGAGATGTTGATGTCTTAACGTGTGGAAAGTGATGCTGGTGATGTTGTAGTGAAGGGAATCTACACCAATGTTTGAGGCAGGTTCATTATCAATCAAAAAAGTGAAGCATATAGCAAGATTCTAAGGCAAGTACCAGTTGCCAAATAGAATTACGAATGTCGCCAAACGAAAGTGATTATCAAGATTATGATGTGGCTCCACCCAACAAAAAAAAATAATGCTGCTAGCTATTGTGAAATTATAATTGAAGGAGGCATATAATGGTTGCCAACCATTCACTGTATAGAAGATTGTATAATTTTCGTCCGTAAAATAGGAAGACAAGAACTTTTAATCCTTGTGTATTTGTGGTCACACCCTAAAAATATTGCATGAATTTCAATGTTTGCATTTTAGAATTAAATCCACGTGTAATTGCGTATGCTCTTGCCAACAAAACTACTATGATAAGAACTTGTTCCAAAGATTTTACTTTCAGAAGAGACCAAACCAATTACCTCTTACTAAAGAGTATCACAATAGATTTTGAAGAAAAAAACCCAAAAATCCTTATTATTACACAGATATGATCTAAACAGAGTTAATAAAGCATAGACAATATTTACTTTTCAATAATTTATGCGATTTTGACCAAAAACCTAAGATCCATGCTGGGCCACGCGTATATTGTTAACACAAGCAATATCAAAGCTTTGCATGACTGAATTAGGAGCAAAATCTCTTCTATTTGGATGCTTAAGTAGCAAAATGCTTAAATATATGAATGACAATAATCTTGAAATATTTCACTGCTACAATTTAAATAATAAGTTATTCATCCATACTCACTCAGACTCAGTAGTAAACCATTTTTTTACAATGATGGTTCATTCTACAACAGATTTTTCACTTACAAAAGATTGCTATTGACAATATGCGAGTTAGCCTAGTACCTAATTTTAATTTAAAATTGGGGTATACAAGCAGCAATGGCATCATCGAAGAATGTCAAGTTTATATATAGCAACAATCACTACCGGTGCCGTGCTCTCACCGGGCGCATCCTATTCCTGTAAGCCTACGGGTCAACTCAAGATCCTTTTTCACTGATACAGCCAAAATATCAAATAACAGATGTTAATGAGGTAAATGTACATGAAAATACTATTGATAAGGGAAAGTTATAGTCAACTCATACAACAGAAATAAAATTATATCCGGAAAATATCCGCAATACTAGCTAAAAAAAGTTCAGTTTTGGTATTCTGTCCATTTATTTTCCTCTAGATAAATAAAACTCTGTTACTGTCTTCAGCTAATAAAAAAAAATATTTGTCAACTTAAAGTTCATCTCCCACCAGAAAACAACACAAAAATATCTCTGCCTAAGAGTGACTTAACTTTTCCTGTTAATGTTAATGAAAATTGTTGATCTTAGTAATATAGTCATCCAAGCACATTTTCTGCAACTCGTATGACACTATGACCAGAGATTGCTAACAGGGATCCGGCTCCTTGCAGTCTCTGGTGCCACCATTCACGCATTTGGGACATCGGTGTCCATTCGATCAAGATCAGATGGTTAAGATTCAAGCTCGGTATTTTGAATTATAAAATAAAATTAAAATCTGCAATTTTTTGGACCATCCAATCTTGATCGAATGGTCACCAATCTTCCGAATGAATGAATGGGAGATCCCCATGACTGCAGGGAATCCGAATTCCACAAACTGCATTTCGCAACTGTAGCATGTACCCTCTCTTTACACGGTAAAGGCAATAGTGGCATTTTTTTTTTAAATGTGATACCAAATTAAAAGGATGGGAGTTAATGGACATGATAAGTTAAAACTCCAAGCACTATGCTTAAAACAATGAGAGATGTTCCCAACAACTACGCTACTGCAGTTTTCCTCTTTCTCTAGTATACAGATTACTGACTGCAGAATATTGTTTGAAGTCTAATTGATATTAGTAACAGAAGATTCACTATCTGTATGAATGTAACCAAGATAAAGGTTCATTCATCATCAAAATAAAAAGGAGTATATTTTATATATGATAAAATTGTGAGTAATATATGATCGATGAAAATAAAAACAGGGGAGAGACATATAAAAATTAAATCAACTTACTAAGGGTAACACGCCTTGCATGAAGTGCACAGAGCATTCCACCTTCAAACATATGAACCAGATGCTCCTCAGCTGCCTACAAGATTTTCAATAACAAAAAAAAAAAATAACGAAAGAAGGATCATGTTCCATATGAAATGTACTATCAAAACAGGTGAAAAAATATTTTATCCGTTCCTTTTTAATAGCTATTTAAGATGATAGCACACAAGTTAAGAATTACAACGAATATAAAATCATTGATTAAATTATTACTATGCCCTTCACTTATACACTTACTACAAACACTTAATTAAATTAAACTTAAATTCAAAACCAATAAGATACACAATTCATAAGTCACAAACTTAAGCAAGAGTCTTAACAAGAACTTAACAACCGTGACTGTGCAAAATTGAAAACACAGTTTTGAACAAGCGCCGAGACATAAACACTAAAATTTCTGAATTCTCTGTAATGTCTGTAATTAGGGTTTTGTTGTAAACATATTCTACCATCAATAAAAGTCAGTTTCTACAATTACTTGATCCTACTAAAGTACTTGCTGATCCCACCAATCTTAAAAGCAATATCGCCAATCCCACGATATCCTACCAGATTGGGAATCCTCCTATGATTAAGATCATCTGGATTGCCAAAGGTCCTAAGATCACAATTTTTACTATCGTGCCTGTCAGCCATATCATTTCTCTAATCATTGATATCTTCCCTGAAATATCATCTCAGCTACCTTTAACCTTGTCCAAATGAGCATGCACTGGACAATATTCTCACTGCCACTAATCCACATACTACATCCATGAGCTATAAACTGTACTCCCACAAACAACCCAAAGCACGAGTATCCAAGGCACGAGTATCCTCTAACACGACACTCCGAGTCAAAAGACACTTTCATATATAGCATACTATCTTAACTATCTCATGCAACTGGCATCTACAGTGAGACTGGTAACAAGATTCTCATTTGTATACCTGGCTATATTTTTCCATAGGAAAGAGAAAATAAATCAATACCAACAGATATTGAAAATGATAAGAGTTGCGCAGCAAAGCTCAAGTGGAAGAAGCTTTCAGACAATGAGGAAAAGAAACAAAGGAAAATGTTTGAACAGATGGAGAATTCCTTCTTGGATAAAATTTGATTGCAAGTGTTGTATTACACTCTTACTCTCAGACTGTAAGATGGCCTTTTCACATACAAAGTAAGTTAAGGGGTGTAACGCATATTACAATCATGCAATGGCCATGACAGAACATCAACTAACCAGAACTGTGTTAACCAATCTAGCTATTGTTCAGGAGTAACTGTGACAGAAACAGTAATAATAAAGTTCCCATTCTTAAATATTGTTTTAAAAAAACTGTACATTCTTAAACATTGTTTTAAAACAATTCTACATTCTTAAATCAGTTTTTCATCTTTTATCAGGTAAGTCTCCTTTCGGCAACTTAGCTGGAAAAGTTGTGGGACACGAAAGTAAATTGTATGGTTTAAAGTTTAAACCCCACAATTTACTCCACTTCCTTCTCCCAATGGTTTTCCCCTAAAACCAAAAACAGAAGTGCCAAGGATGCTTGTTGAATTCGTAAGGATCTATGAAATATAACTGCCAGATTCTTCATAATTTAAATAGAACCATATGAAAAATATAATAGAACCATATGAAAAAAGTAACATACCTCCTGAAGTGCTAATAAGGCTTCAGCCGTCCAGCGTGATACCTCCATAGATAGTTGGTTTGTAATCTGTTTGACCTACAGCCACAAGTTAAAGAAAAAAACATTGCAGCAACAGTGAGAACAAACATCCAATAAGATCAAATTCAGCCAAATACTTGACTGGATGCCATTCAAACAAATCATATGGCCAAGTTTAAATTATCTTTTAGATTGTTGAAGCTTCTCAACAGGTATAAGAAACCAGTTTCAATTATTTTCCAAGTAATAACTTATGGGAGCTTTTCAATCAAAAGTGCATGGTGCTTCACTTTCAAAAATGACATTATAAGCTTGATGTTTATAGAGAAGTTAAATGAGAGTCATTCTCAAAAAAATAAATGCAAAAGCTAATTTCAACTTAACACAAAGAGGAATAGTTTAAAAAACTCAATTATCACAAGATTCTTTCAATATTTCCTTTTTACATAAGTGATTATGGAGAAGTCCAAACTAACATAAATAACTAACATTAACATAAGAAAAGTTCTTATAATTTCATGTGGTTATAGAGAAATTAGATGAGAAAAAACTCCAAATATAAAATTAAGATGAAGAAATTAATTTCAACCAAGTACCAACGTGGGAATTTATAATGTTGTCAATCGCGAATTGTTCAAATTCTGCTATGCTAAAGTGTCATAGCGCCGCTATAGCTGCTATTTGACAACATTGGAATTTATTATAGATAGACTTGCAGTCATTGCAATATTATTTCGACTTATCTTTTCCAATAAGTGCTTGTTGAAAAAATTTATTCAAATCGTCTCTTGATTAATAACAAACCATTAATTCCATATAGAGCATGCTCATCAAACAAACCACATAAAAAATCACACACATAAAAAATCAACGAAAAATAAACAAAATAGCAACTAAACTTGATAATAAAAATGCAAACACTCCAAAAACAAGTTTTCCTTTTCCTCCTAAGTTCATATCAACTACAAACTAATAACAGAAATCATTTGTATAAAAAAATGTCATTGTTTAGACTTAGTAGCTATGTACCACCCACACTTCAAATCGAAGAAATGTCTAGTATCTCTCAAATGTAACGCAGTCTGATATGTGTAGGTGCCTGACACAAACACATGTAGCGTATGTTTGGTTTTCGGATGAGTCAAAATTGATTCCAGAGATATATAATCAATTTTAACTTGTTTGATTCCTCTCGAGTAAAATTAATTTTACACTCAAATTCATCATTCAACTCACTTTAACATAAACACATCCAAACATAAATCGCTTCACTTTCCGCCAAAATCAATTTTAAGTAATCAATCCATTCATAATCAATTTTTGTCACCATAGAACCAAACACACGCGTAGTTGATACCAGCTCATATAGTTACACCCAATTACTTATATTCCTTAAATTATTACTAGTGTCAATGCTGTATCTCTGGTGTTTGTGTCCGTGCTTAATAGCTTAGTAGTTCACACGGACACATGTAGTTACATCCAATTATATATATCTCTTAAAGAGTTTAATTAGTATGATTTTTCAGTGTACAATTATTTTACACATGCATTAAATGATGTGTTGTCACGTCAACTAATGAATATGATAACTCATTTGCTTTCATATTCATTAATTGACGTAACAACACATTATAAGATGTATGTGTAAAGTAATTGCACACTAAAAAAATATACTACTTAAACTCTCTTAAATTATTACAAGTGACTACCTATCAATCAGTGTCATGTCTGGTGTCTATGTAAATCGCTCAGTAGAAGTGCTAAAACCTAATTAACAGCACATTAAAAACACAAATCTAATTTCAATTTACTACTTATATAAGAGTTTGAAGTAAAAAACTTACGCATCTAACAAACGGAGCACAAGGTATAAGCAAGTTAACAGACTTTTGAAATTTACGAATCTCACGAAGCGCAACTGTTCCTGGTCTATTCCTTCTATTCTTCTTTTCCTCAGACTCATTTGCTGAAAAATAATTTTGAAATGAATTATTAATTGAAAAAGAATGAAATTGTGAAAACGAGGGTTTTAGAAATTGGAACTTACCATTACTACTACTACTACGACCAGTGCGTTTACCAGGACGTGGAATGTGCTTAACTCTTGCCATGGAACCGCGAAGTTCAGATTTTGATTTTCGCTTTTTTGTGCTTTTAAGTGCTTTTTAAATTAAGTGATTTTAAGAATGAAGAAGAAAGGGTAGCGCGTTTATTTAGAAGTAAAAAAAAAAAGGACAGTACGATAACGGTCGTTTTGCAGGGGTGGTTTGGTCATTTTGTAATGAGGAAAAGGAGGCAAAAAGTAGCGAACAATGAAAATGAAAAATGAATAAATAAGCACCATTATTCTTTAAAAAAAATTATAATAAGCGCCATTAAAGTATTTTACATCTGGCAGCACCCATGGCACATATACCTCTCATATCTTTGGAATTGAAACAAGTTAGGCCCCTTAAATCATACTCCCAAAATATAAAGAAAAAAACACATTTTCTTTGTCCCAAAATATAAGCAAAAAAGATAAATTTTTATCTTTTTCAAGATTTTTTTTGTTTATTCTCATAAAATTAAATGCAAATCACTTTCAATTTTCTCTCTTTTTCATTTTTTCCATAACCAATAGCCAATGAAAATTGTTTTTACATCTTCCTATAAAACTTTTTTCAAAGAAAACACAAAAAACTATACTCTAAATTCTTATGTTATAGTTTTCTTAATAAATGTGATTTTTTTTTTTTTGCTTATAATTTAAGACGGAGGGAGTATTGGCCAAGGGTTTTATTCATGTCCTTTAATTCAGTTCACAATCTAGTTTTTTATTGTAGAAATTCAAAATAGCTGTAGCAAATTATTCATTTCGGAAAGATAGTAGTTTAGGGAAGCTTAAAAAGAATAAAAGGTCAATGAGAGACCTAAGTCAGATTGTTGGGGGGTTCATTATTTATACAAGGTTGCAATTGGTTGATTTGTGAAATCTTTTAGTGGGTGTTTGATATTAATCTTCAGTTATATGTTTTTTAATCAAGCCGTTCTCATGCCCTGCAATTGGGTTGTTAGATGGATATTGTACTGTTTGGCTTGAGCGTAGCATCATTTGCTTTTCACATAAAACATAACTAACAACAACATATACAACAAAACGTCTTTAATTTATATAACATTTCATAAAAAAATATACAAGAAGCGTAATTTCTAATTTACTACATCATAAATCTAAATCAAGATAGACTTGAGAAATAAATATACATAATAAAAAAATATAGTATATAAACAAGATATTTACGTCACATGAGTAGCAAAAATGTTTATATAGTGAAAAATCAGTATAATGGGAAAAACATCAACATCATAAAAGGAGAGAAAACCTAATTTTTAAATTGTTTGTAGTAAAAAATAAATATGTAATTTATCAGTAGTCAAAATGTACCCACATGTACCCAAATAGAGTAATGTGAATCCACCGATCTCAGATCAGATCAATGGTCTAGAACAAGCTTATAATCATAGTCTTACAACATAATATATCTTCTTGCTAAATATATCTTTTACCAAAGATAAATTGAAACATAATGTAAAGAATTTGGTGTTCAGAAAAGAAGGAAAAAAAAATCAATTACAATGCTATTCATACTAAGCTGCTTAATCACTAAGCTTAAAAGTGAGTTAAAGAACACATTTATAAAGATCAGTGCTTTAACATCATTCATATCAAGTGTGTAATCAGAATTAGGGTTTTCAATTCAACAAAATGATCAGAGCTAAACAAGCCTAACATAAGTTCTATACTAGTCAATTGCAAAGTCAAATTACACAAATACACAACCAAAAGTTAAATGCTTTACTAAATCCAAACTTTCATGAATCAACAGACATAATTGCATATTTTGAAACCTTATTGCTTATTCAAAACTGAATGAATGTAATGTGACACTAAATCACAACATAACAACTAACAGTACAATGTTAAGAAGACAGCTACCTCCACAACACAATGTTCACAATCACAAAAAAGGTTTAGTGAGTGGCACAAATGTAAGGATGATGATAAAAAGACTAATAAATTATACAACAAGTGACATGATTTTATCTTCAACCTAAGTTTCATGTATGTTGAAGATGTACTGGCAGGATTATAGATTGTAGGATTATGCAGCTAGCTCTTGATACATACTGAGTATTTTGGATAACTATTTTGCCTGCTATAGAATTCTCTTCATACAAGTGAAACTCTAGGGCTTTGAAGGAGATGGAGATGAAGGAGGTTTGAAATCTGGATACTGCAAGTCGAAAAAAAGAAGCAAAGTATGTGTCAAGAACATGAATATAAAACAAAAAATGGCTTTCATATATTCATACAACATTGAAAACTTGTTGCAACACTTTCACAGACACCGGACATATATAAACACCGGTACGTCAACACCGATAATAATTTGAGAAAATAAATTATTTGAACGGAATTACATGTGTTGTGTTGGTGTCTAATACCGACATTTGTCAGACACCGGAAATGCCTTTAACCATAAGTGTTGGTGCAACAGAGAACTTCACATTGTCTCCTATTTCATTCAATATTTATTCCTTTACATGCAAAGATGGGCCTCAGAAATGAGAACCATGTTTAATTGCAAAATGCAGGCAGACATGACAGATTGACAATACAATTATTTGCCTTCTAGTCTAATATAGTGATTTTACTTCACAGACTTAGGTAGGGACGGATCCAAAAATCTATTAAATAGGGCTGGAAAAGTTATATATGCAAGGAAAATTTGCAAAAATCATATATAATCAAAGCATCAAAATGAAAAATTCAAAAGAGCGATGAATTAGGACATTACATATGGGTATGGTGAAAGTGGTTTAGGCTGCGCAGGAATTGACTCTGTTTTAGTTTCAGTTTTCGGCACGGAGTTTATTTCAGGAGCAGGTTCTGCTGATGCTTCTACTTTTGTCTCGGAGACAATTTCAGGAGTAGCTTCTGCTGCTGCTACTTTCGTCTCGGGGACAATTTCAGGAGTAGCTTCTGCTTTCAATACAGTTTCGCCAGCTGTAGCAAGCTCTGGACTATTTTCTGTTGCTGCAGGAAGAGCCTTATCGTTGGTGGAGGTTGGTAGAAGAGCCTTTCCGATGTCCTAATTTTCCCGGAAATTTCATTCAAGGAGAACAATATTAAAAAGGAAGGGGAAAACAAGAAGAGACACATAGGATAAATTTATAGAATAAACTGTCAATTGTGATATATATATTCTAAACTGTAACACATCATAATTGCAACTAATTTATAAGGATGTTGACTAGGATAAATCTGAAGCACCTTTATTTCATCAGCAAGCTCCTTAGGAGCAACCTTGGTGTTCAAAAACTCATTAACTTGGCTTAGTGTTTTCTTCCGGTCCTGCCATCAAATTAAAAATTTAATGAAAAAAGGAAAAACAAATTAATAATAGTTTACATTGTACTTAAGATAAAAAAAAATGTTCTTCACTACCACTAGGAAGATCATTGTATATGAGAGAGTAGAGGAAAACATTTTGCTTCAAAGTAAACATAACCAAACACAATTTATGAATGATGAAACTTATTGCTTTTCTAATGGCGCAAAGCCAAGGTCTCTTGATTTACTCATCAAATTCAACTAATTCTTCTTGTTTATGTAATTCTGTTTATTAGATATTATTTTGGTATTCGATTATCCTTTTCATTTTTTATTATTGTTTAATACTCATAATTTCATATAAGATTATATCTTTTTGAGGTTCAGATACACTACCGCCCCTCCAACAACACTTAAACCGTTTGATTAATCCAATAATAGAGGTATTGTTGGTGAGTCAGATGACGCTGCAGGGGATCCATTTTGATTTTTTTTTACCTATTTGGCACAAAATTAACTTTCCTGTTTACCTATTTGACTTAATCTTAGCCACCGACACAAACATAATAATTTATTAAAATTCAAACACAACCCCTTACAAAACAAAATTATATATATTATAATTTACACTCTTGTGTTATGGTTACCTTAACATCTAGTAGTTATTATAAAATTAATGCATAAACATACAGCAGAAAAATGGTGGCTTTCTGGATTCAACAGTGCATGTGCATCGTTCAACAAAATTGATGATAATATACAACATAAATCCATCCTGCATAGAAAAACAAACTTACCTCAGCAAATAGAAGCTTCTTGCTTGCAAACTGAACAAGTGCAGCTGATCCTACAAGTTGGAGAATTGTTTCTACCTACAAAAATAGAGTAACGTCACAAAAAATATGTCAGAAGAGTCGTACGATAATGTATTATTGCATGTTGAGAAAAAGATAATAACTCATTGGATCAACCTCAGAAAAAGCTAATACACCCAATCCAGTAGCTGCAGCAATCCCAAGAGTAACAGCCAAGCCATCAGATTCCTGCAATAAACTGACATTAATTATAAACACTCAAAAAGCTAAGATTTAACGATGTGTAAGTTCATTTTCTTCATTTTCCTATGTTCCCTTTCTTGCTCGCAAAAATCCTTAATTTGAGAAAGCCCAAACTTTGTTTTCTCCATTAGAGAATTTGAGTACATCCACCATATTCTTTAATTTAACAGAAGGGTTTTTCCAACTATTTTGCAGTCTGAAAACTTAATAGTTGTACTATTTTCCATGTGCTTCAACATTGAATATTACAATCACAAATACATAAATCCAAGATACATACTCCGATTGCATCATTGATAGTATCTGTCAAACTGCCAAAATCCAAGCTCAATGCTTTCTTTGGTTCAATCCAAGGAAGACCACTATTCTGCAGAATTCCAGAATATGTGATGTGAGTGTATTAGCGAAGATAGAAAATTTTGGAATTAGAATTATAATAAATATGAAAAATAAAAACCTGCCATCCTTGTGGTCCTTCCGCACCATCCTTAATTGCATAAGCAGACTTAAATCCGTTAAGGGTGACCAACTCTGCAACCAGTTCAGAGTTCCCATCAAATCTGGCTTCCATCACAAGTTCACTCAATCAGCTTCAAGTATATTCTTTTGCAAAGTGCAAGAAGAAACAATAAATTTACGTAATTAATTTTCCCCACATGTTAAGTCAAATTACACAGACTGCAGATGTATCGGCTTTGACTAATGCTCCTCAAAGAACATAGCCTATGTGCCCTCTGTGGTGATTGGTAAAACTAAACATTTTTCACCAAACAGAAAATTGTGGTCATTGTTTGATCATTACTTCAGCTTTTGGTTGCATTCTCAGTTCTAAAGTTTCCCCTTCACTCATTTGGACTATAAAGCACTAACACAGACACCGGATACAGCATTGACATAATGACATTGATACGTCGCCACTGGTAATAATTTAAGAAAATTAATTAACTGAATGTAATCACATATGTTGGCGTCATGTTGTACACTAACACATGTCGGACATCAGAATTATTACTAAAAACTCATTCTTCCTAACTTATCTTCCAATTTTTCTCTATCACAGTTATTTACTATTGTCTATGATCTCTTTGTTAGTAACTCAGAAAATATTTTTAGAAAGCAAATAGATTCTAATTCTATATCATAATTCATAAGCATGGATCAAAATATACAAAACACCAAAATGCTGCAAATAAAATTGATCTTTGTTATCCTTACTTGTCAAGAATGAACAATGTAGTATTCTCAGGCTCCTTAAACTTCAAAGTAAGCTTCTTCAAAAACGCTGGCTTATCATCACCTTTATAAGTTACTGCCACTGATTTCTTCTTCAAGCCACCAACATTTGGTGCACCAACTTGTCTAATCTCAGCCAAACCTCTTATATCAAGCAACTGAGCATTCCCATCAGCACCTAATTTTGCATAAGCATTTTTAGCAGATTCAACACCCCAAGCTTTCGGTTTCTTCAAAATCTGAGACAATACCAAGGGCACTGCCAATATAGCTACACCACCAGCAAGAATTACAGGGTTCTCAGTTGCAAAGCCTATAACACTATCTACAAAACCATTAACATCAATGTCACCACCACCAGAAGCACTAGGAGATTGTCCTAATGCTTCTTCATATGTTAAAGCATTTGCAAATTCACCATTGTTAACATTCACAACTGAAGCTGCAAGAAAAAGACCCTTTTGAAAATTCTTTGATAAAAACTCTCTTAAGTTCTGTTTTTTGTTGATTGAAGTTGAAAAGTTTGAAGCTTTGCATGAAAATTTTGTGGGGTGTTTGTGTTTTGTTCTGTCAGATAGCACAGAAAGGGGGGTGAAAATAGTAGAATTGAGGGCCTCCATAGCATAATTTTGTACTACAGAAAGTTTGTGAGGCTCTCAAAGTTTGGAACTTAAGAAACTATCATGAAATTTAGAAGCTCAATGGGTTGGTATATTGATGATGATGATGAGTTTGTTTCTTTGTGGAATGAGTGGCAAAATGGGAGAAGATAGAAAGAGAAGTGTAAAAGTAAAAGAATGTGTTGTTTTGGTGGGTTTGGTGTGTAATGCAGTGGTGACACTGAGGTGATGATGTGTCAAGGGATATATGAACAAAGCCAATGGTTGGTTGACATGTGGAGATTGAAGATGAGATGTAGCTGATGAGGATTAAGGTGAGGTTTCATGCTATGAGATTGTGTGGCTCAGAAAATGTAGACAACTAGAACACTATGTGGAAGTATGAGAAGTAGTACTAGTACTACTACTCTCTAGAGAATGCAGTACAAGCATCTAGATGAGGAGATGAATCTTGCTTGATTCCAATCACTTATGCATAGTAAATATTATGTAAGCCTATAGTTGATTTTGTTGTGGTAAAAATTAATTTTGAATGAATTAGTTTAGGAAAATGGATTTTAGTTAAAAGTAGGTTGATTGTTAATCGTTGATTGATCAAAGTTTAGATACTTTTTATAAATGTGTTGAATAATAAATTAGAATATAAGGATTGCATTTGGAGTAAAAAATTGCAAATTATAATTTCAAGTTATAATCAATTTATAGGTAAAATTAATTGAAATCGACATCATCAAAAATTCTATACCTATAGAATCAATGTTGTTTTATTAAAAAGTAGAACCAAACACACACTAAATATAATTTACAAAAAATTAATGGTGAGTGTGTTTTTGTTTACCAAAAGTGTAATAGTAAATTATTAATTACTGAAATTGTTATTTTTAATACTTGTTAGTTTATATCTAATATTTGTATTATAACTATAGGGAAAAACTAATCTTAATATAAAAACCTAATACTTTATCAAAAGATGTATCAGCTATGTTGTTGGACTTCTCACATCGTTCACGTTTATTAAAATCTGAACGTGAGAGGATGCGTTGAAAATTTCAACTTCATTATAATCAACCCGTAGCCGCCTAATTGTGGCATTAGGGTTGGCCTTCATTGCTACCCGAACGTCTTCTTTGTATTATGTGTAAAAATTTCAACTTTATTGTGGTCAACTCATAGCCGCCTAATTGTAGCATTAAGGTTGGCATTCATTGCAACCCCAATATCTTCTTTGTATTAGGTGTGAATGCATGAATTATGTCAAACAATCCAAGTGAAGCTCCAAGCAATTCGGAGGGAATATAGTCTTTAAAAAAACAGTAGGATGTTTAAAAGTAGCTGCTCTCTAAGAAGTAATCAAATTGTAAAGTCAAATTGTGGCTGACTTTGAATTAATATTTATTGAATTTTTTTATTTATTTAAACTTTTAAAGTTTTATTTCATTTATTTTCCTTTGAGTATTTTAGCAAGGGGTGTCATAAAAGAACTAAGTTTCTACCCTCTTATTGAGTTTGAGGCATCCTCGTATATGACAGTGAGAAAATAGAAATACACTTTACTTTACTATAAATAGACTATATTTTATTTGTATTAGTACTTTTGTTTAATTCAATTATATTACACTCCTTTGTGAGTTTTGAGAGATTAATCATCCTAGCCTCTTGTTTTCATGTCCAAGAGGCAATACACGTTTTTTTTCCGAAGCAACTATTATTAGATTCTTGTTTTCACGACAAAAAGCAACTCAAACGGACGGTTGTAGTGACCAATCGCACAACCAAGCATGTTATTAGATTATTACATGAACCATCTAGATTCTTATTAAAAGTAATCTTACGTTTAATGTCAATTTTCTCTTGACTTATGACTCTTTTGAGTGTGGCGTTTTATCTTTATTTTTTTCTTTCATTTTTTGCTTTCATCATTTGTTTTCTATTTCACTTATATGCATGCACCTATATATGATAAAGTTCTCATTTTTATGCAAATAAATCATCTTGTTTTCCTATATTCATGCGTGTCCGTCATCATTCAAGAACAAAATTTGCATTTTGCTCTTCCTTATTCCACAAGAAATTGCAGTCATTTATCAGCAAATAACCAATATTCCTCGAGTACTAATCAAGGAATCCAAAGTATGTTTCCAAAGGTGTGGCCGAGTGCAATAGGTTGAGACGTTATTGAGAGAGAGGTTTAAGGTTCAATTCCTACTCCCTACAAATTATTCGTTCACCAACAAACTAACCACTAACATATGTCTATAAAAGAATAATCAAAAGTCTATAAACAAAAAAAACTATTAGAAAGAAGAGCTTTGAAATTGTTACTACATTGAATGCTATATATAATCTTTAATAAAAACTTTATTTCATGAAAAACAGTCTCCACAATTCAAAGTTCAAACCATAAGATATAAAGCATTGAACAATCTTTGTATACATAAATTAAATATGTATATAATGAGATAATCATTTACCCCATGTACATGTGAATTCTAATAGCTAACAAGAAAATACAAACTAGAGCAAAATACAAGATGGAATGAATGAGTATGGATAATCCACTAGTTTGAAAGTTGCCAAACTCAACTATCTTGCCTTTACCAGGTATTTGGACAAGCAAACCAGGAGTCAAGAGAATGAAGAGCACCACTGACACAAAAACTGGCCCCCAATCTGACATCTTCACTCACTCTTTGTGTGTGCCTTGATCTCTTTCAATGGCTCTATGGTTTGTGGTTTTTGCAAATATATGGATGCACATAGATAATGGAGCTAATTATAGTATGAATAGGAGGAGAATAGAAAGGTAAGGTTGGTTACTTTGGAAGAAGGGACAAGAAATTGATGACTAGAAAGGGGTAAAGCTTAGATTATAGAATCAAGCAATTCTGATTCATTATTCCATTATTCATACTTTACAACTCATACCAACACACACCAATGGCCGGTGGAACTTAGCAACTAATTAACGTCTATACTTTTTTTTTACTAGTAACTAACATTTATATGTAAATCATTAAAAAAATCAATATGTCCTTTTTATTTATTGTTTTTTATGGTCAAATTTTTGTTAGATTTCAAGGAGTGGTTATATCCAAAAATATTTGTTAACAAGAGCAAAAAGATAATCTATAATAAATTCATAGATGTTTCTACTTTATGAACAAAAATATACAATTTTATGAAGAAAAAAATATACAATTTTTATGAACAATTTTATGAACAAAATCCCCTTCAATTTATCAAGTACTGTAGAAGCTCTTTTGTTGGAATGGTTCCCGTTCTTGAGTAAGAAGTAGCATCTTGGCATTAAAAATTATTTCTTTTTAGTAAAACCAAAAATATTAAATCTGACCTAGGGTATCTAGTGACTTACATATTAAGATTTTTTTTTAAAGGTTACATATTAAGATAATAAAAGGCAGTACTATATTGTCCCGTGAGCATAGCTCAGTTGGTAGGATAATGCATTATTATATGTACGGGTCGGGGTCCGAACCTCGGACCCCCACTTATTCACCTTATAAGATGAATTCTAGCTACTAGACTACCTGACAAAAAAAAAACAGTACTATTCAACTTAAAATAATATTAAATAAAAAATAGTATTAAATATAGAGATTACAAGTTCTTTTATAATGTTTATAAGTGTGAAGCATCTACAATCGATTCCTAGTGACTAATTATTTTGAGATAGTTTATGAAACATATGTTGTTATATCAAGTGTGAGTAAGAGTTAGCCTCGTTGTTATATTCTAGTGGTTTAGTTGTGAGGACATGTCTGGGTTTGATCACGGATTTCCACATTTCCCCTCTCTCATGTGTATTTTATTACTGTGTTACTTACTACACCAATACAGGAAAACAGAGTATCACGTTAGATAAAAAAATAGATGTCAAACAACATTTTACGTAGGGGACTAATATCCCTAATTCCTTAAGATTTTGAGTTGGAATTTGGTTTTCAATTTTACTTGTTTAGTTGCTCAATCGTGGTTTTAGAGTCAGGTATTACCGACTCCTAATATCAAAGGTCTTCCTAACAATGGTGGCTAGATGACGTGTCATGTTGATGGAGCACCAATGACGATGCATGTGTATATGAATGAAAAAGTTTCCGCTTGAAGTGATCATACCCAAATGAATGGATTTACTCATAATTGAGGGGGGAATTATGTGTATATCAAGTGTTAGTAAGAATCTCACAATGTATGAAAAAGTCTATGTTGAGCAACATACACGTCAAAGGATCCATATATTTTATTCCATAAGATTTTGGATTGAGATGTTGTGTCTAATTTCACTTGTGTGACTACTCAAAGTCCGATATAACGATCCCTTGGAGCCACTCACAACCTAATTGTGGTATCATAACTTGATCTTGGCTACTCCTTGTATCAAAAGTCGTCATAAGGTGGTACGACAACATGTTTGATTAATGGAGCATCAATGACGGTGCAAGCGTGTGTAGGGGGAAAAACTTTTGTTTGCTCTAATAGCATATCTAAATGAATGGATGAATTCACCCCCAAAGGAGAAAATTGATTGGATATTAGTAAGAGTCTCCCATTGAATATTAAGTTAACGTTAAACATGTAAATGAACAAACTTGTATGTATATTTTATTTTTTTTGACAAAACTTGTATGTACATTTAGATTGACCCAACCCAAGCACTTTAACTTCTTTGGTTCCACACTTGAATTATGAGTTACAAGGATAACCTTATCCTTTTCTAAAAAAAAAAAGGATAACCTTATCCTAAAATCTCAAATCCTTACACCTCACAAGTCTAACACAATTTCTAATATACCCAACAGTATCAGAAATTAAATGATTATGAAATTAGAAAATTGATAATTGGAGTTTCGGTACCCATCTTTTTTTTTTTTTTTTTCATCCATTCCAATGGCATTTTGCATCTTCTCTAATTACCAAAATCCTCATTCTCTTCGCACCCCAAAATCCCAAATGCTACCAAAAAGCCTTTCACCAACTTCAATTTCACTTCCAATACCAGAAACCCATCTCTTACCTCCTTCTACTATTCAATTTTCTTCACCAAAATCTTCTCCATTTTTTCACCCTTTTGGTGATTTCAATGAGTCAACAACTTTGAATTCTGTCAAGGAATTGCATGCCCATATGATAAAAACACCTAAAAATGGTAACTTTGCTACAATAGATGGGACCATGATGAAAACCTATTTAGAGTTTGGTGATTTTGTTTCAGCAATTAAGGTTTTCTTTGTGGGTAATGCAAGAAATTATCGTTTGTGGAACTCTTTTCTAGATGAATTTGAAAGTTTTGGAGGTGACCCATTTGAGATTTTGATAGTTTTCAATGAACTATATAGTAAAGGAGTTGAATTTGATACCAAAGCTTTCACCTTTGTTCTGAAAATTTGTATGGATTTAAGGGAATTTTTGTTTGGTTTGGAAGTTCATGCTTGTTTGATCAAGAAAGGGTTTCATGTTGATGTACACTTGATTTGTGCATTGATAAGATTCTATGAGAAGTGTTGGAGTATAGATAAAGCTAATCAAGTATTTCATGAGACTCCTTATAAAGAAGATTTTTTGTGGGATACTATAGTTATGGCAAATTTGAGGAGTGAGAGGTGGAAGAATGCATTAGAATTGTTCTGTGACATGCAGAGAGTTCCTGCTAAAGCCACTGTTGTCACCATTGTCAAGATGTTGCAAGCATGTGGAAAATTAAAAGCTTTGAATGAAGGGAAACAGCTTCATGGGTATGCTTTAAGATTTGGACTAGTTTCAAATACTTTAGTTTGCAATTCCATTATTAGTATGTACTCTAGAAACAGTAGATTCAAACTTGCTAGAGCAGTTTTCGATTCGATGGAGGATCATAGTCGTAACTTATCGTCCTGGAACTCGATAATTAATAGTTATGCTGTCGAGGGCTGTTTGAGTGATGCATTGGATGTAACCATCAAAGAAATGGAGTGTTCCGGTATTAAACCGGACATTATAACTTGGAATTCAATTTTGTCGGGTTATCTTCTTCAGGGATCATTTGAAATGGTTCTCACTAGTTTTCGGAGTCTGCATAGTTCAGGCTTCAAGCCAGATTCAGGCTTGGTAACTAGAGCTCTTCAAGCAGTTATTGAATTCGGTTTCTTTAAATTAGGGAAAGAAATTCATGGTTACGTAATGAGAAGTAATCTTAACTATGATGTCTATGTTTGTACATCACTGGTGGATATGTATGTTAAGAATGATTGCCTAGAAAAAGCTCAAGCAGTGCTCCATCGTGCGAAAAACAAAAACGTTTGCTCTTGGAATTCGTTGATATCAGGTTACTCCTTCAAGGGATTGTTTGGTGAAGCCTTAAAACTATTCAACCAAATGGAGGAAGAAGGGATGACACCTGATTTAGTGACATGGAACAGTTTGGTTTCTGGTTATTCAATGCGAGGCCGGATCGATGAAGCTTTGGTTATCGTCAATCGGATCAAGAGTTCCGGAATCACTCCTAATGTGGTGTCTTGGACTGCTTTGATATCTGGGTGTTCTCGAAAAGAGAAGTACATGGACGCCCTAAAGATTTTCAGTCAAATGCAGGCCGAGAATGTAAAACCTAACTCAATCACGATTCACAGCTTACTTCGTGCATGTGCAGGTCCATCTCTGTTGAAGAAAGGTGAAGAGTTACATTGCTTTAGTATGAAACTAGGGTTTGTGGATGAAATATACATTGCAACAGCACTCATTGACATGTATAGTAAAGCAGGAAAACTAAACGTAGCATACAATGTTTTCAACAAAATTCAAGAGAAAACACTTCCATGTTGGAATTGCATGATGATGGGATATGCCATTCATGGCCATGGAAAAGAAGCAATGATTCTTTATGACAAGATGCGTGAAAGACGTATTAGACCTGACGCGATAACGTTCACGGCTCTTCTATCTGGCTGCAAGAATTCGGGTTTAGTCGATGAAGGATGGAAGTACTTTGACAGTATGCAAGAAGATTACAATATTGTCCCAACAATTGAGCACTACTGTTGCATGGTAGACCTTCTTGGAAAATCCGGTTTTCTCGACGAAGCTTCGCATTTCATCGAAACTATGCCAATTAAGCCAGATGCTAGTATTTGGGGTGCTCTTCTTGCATCATGCAAAATTCACAAAAATATTAAGCTAGCTGAGATTGCAGCAAGGAAGCTTTTCAAGTTGGAACCAAATAATTCTGCTAACTATGTTTTGATGATGAATTTGTATTCAAGTTTAAACCGATGGGATGACGTTGAGCGTTTAAAACGCTCGATGACTGTGTTGGCGATGAAAATTCCACCAGTTTGGAGCTGGACACAAGTTAATCAAAGTGTTCATGTGTTCTCTACAGAAGGAAGACCACATCCAGAAGAAGGGGAAATATATTTCGAGTTATATCAATTAATTTCCGAAATTCGAAAGCTCGGTTATGCACCTGATCTCAATTGTGTATGTCAGAACACTGATGACAATGAGAAAGAGAAAATTCTTATGAGTCACACTGAGAAGTTGGCAATGGTATATGGAGTGATGAAAATGAAAGGTGGATCACCAATTAGGATTGTTAAGAACACAAGAATTTGTGATGACTGTCATACAGTAGCGAAGTACATTTCTTTGGTTCGAAAACGCGAGATTTTACTCCGAGATGGTGGCCGTTTTCACCATTTTAAAAATGGAAAGTGTGCTTGTAATGATCATTGGCAATGAGAGATGCAGGGAAAAACTTGAAGCATTTCTTGCTTTTGTTGAGGGTGAATTCCGGTGCAACAGTTAGGTCGATACCTTGGGACGGAAGGTTAATGAGTTCCAATCTTGAAAGTGACCTCTTCGCTTGTGGAATGTAATGATGCATGCATTATTCTCCACAGTTTCCATCTGGTGCGAGCCTCGTGCACTGAACCACTCATTTTTTTATTCTATTGTTACATGAATGGAGGGTGTGTTCGCGAAGAGAGCATAATATTATATCAAGGATTGACTATGTTACTTATTAAGGAGTCACGATCTTCCATTTTAGTATATTGAAATACACTTTTCCTTGAATTGCAATCTTCACCTTAAATAGTTTACTTTTTCTGCAAGTCACAAAATGAAAAACTTGTAACAGATACATTACTTGGGGGTCAACATCATCACCATCTACATGGTTTAGCTCCCACTGTAAAGCTTTACACTCAATCTCCTGAAGAAGGATACCATGCAAGTTAAGTTACCAACATCTACCACTGTACAATTTGTGACTTAGATGTAGTCTTTTCCAACAGCTGATATAAAAGATTTGGTTTGATAGAATATTAAAAATTTCTTAGCATGCTATGTGGTTGCGGTTTTGTCTGATCTTTGTACATCATAAGAAGAAGAAGATAAAAAACGGTGACGATGTGAACGTATTGTTTTAGAATACTTTTTTTCTTCTGATTATTAGATCATTTTTGCACATCTTATTTCTCATTTTCATATTAAATTGATGTCAGATATATACTATGTTATTCAGACAGTATAAGCTGGTTGGCCAATGGTGCACATGGAAACTGAAAATTGAGTGCTCAGTTGAATCACCAAAACAAATTATTCACTCATTAACTTGTACTGCTACTTCGTTGTGCTAATTAATGTGCATCAATTTGTCTCCTGCATGAGTTTAACTTGTGCTTGAAAACATGGCATGAAAGATTGAAAGTGGTATGAATAAGTAATTGTACCAAATCATATTTGCAAGATGGTTTTATTTTCATACATTACCAATTAACAATGAGTATTATTAATCATGTCACCTTCTGTCTGCTGAGTAATTGTACTGCTACTATCTTTATGTGTTTGTGTATATTTAATTTTCTTTTCCTCGCCTTAGTTGCCCTCTCATGTTAGAGTAGAACCTTCTAGGATACAAGGTTTCACATATTGTTTTATTACATTTTTCTTATGAGATGCATTATCTTCCTCAAAAAAAGGGGAAATGACAAGTTGAATTTGAAGGCACTTACAATACTTAGAAAAGAAGAACTAGTAGCAAAATATATTTTTGTGTTCTGAGCAAAGTCCTAAACAAGGGAAATGAGAAATAGATATCCTACACTACTTATTAAGAAAAGTAACCAATTCTCCCTAGTTTGCTACTAAACAAAAAACATAAAAAGACTCCATAAATAGTCTTTTTCCCAACAAAAGTATTTACAAATAACTGTAATAACACAACTTCATCCACAAGATCCAAGAAGAATTTAACAAGAGGAAAAAAAACAACTTTCCCACTCCCAGTCCGACGCTTATGAAGCCTAGATTCTCATTTTACAAAAACTAGACATGAGATCCTTTTTGGTGACGGAAAAATTCTAGTGAGAGAGAAAAACTCGGTGAATAAGATTATATTAATTTAGTCACATAGTCTTTCTCTCTCCTACTAGAATTTTTCAGTGCCATTAGGATCCCAACCCGAAATCTATATAAGAGAAACTTCCATTTTCAAAAGGGGAATACAAAACTAAATAAGTTGAAGGACTTGGGGAATGTATCCATGATAAGAGAAAGAAAATAAACATCCAAAACTTTTGAGGAACACAGGAAGGAAAATTCATATTCCAACCATTCTCCACACTTGGACTTGGGATCAGAAATCAAAGGTTCATATAATTTGCATGATGAAACTCAACTTCTTTCTCCCTTTATACATTATTATGGGTTGATATTGATAGGATCGGTTCGACCCTGCACGGCCATCCTCTCCGAGACATCAGCTAAAGAACTTAGGTTACACCTAATCAACGCCTCCACAAAGTAACAAGTTTCGTCCTTCGTGTTCCCTTCAGGAACGTCCACGACGAATGATTCAATCACCATTGTACCTGGTCTTCCGTCAATAACCTCTGGATGGACTGTGATTACGGAAGAATAGTTCTGCAAATTTGATAGAAACACGATTTAGTATTCGTTCAGCTTACAACTGATGCTAGTAAATACACCTCTTAGTGTCAACATAAGAACATAGAAAATGAATTCAGACCATTTCTATTAATAAGTAGAAAAATATGACAAGGATAATGTAAAATAGTAGAGTAGCCAATATTACAAGATAATCTCTCCATTCACGCATTCAATGCATTGGTGACCATTGGATTCACATCAGACAATTTACAAAATATGCAGATTTTGATTTATTTTTTTTGGAAAATCCAAAATACCGAACTTGAAATTCAGACTGTCCAATCATGATTTAACGGTTACTGATGTGCTGACCGCGTGAACTTCTAATCATAGTAATAATAAACTCTCATGATTAGAAATATCATATTATGCAATTTCTTCATTTGTATAGAAAGAAAATTATCAGTTAACAATACTTGATATAGAAAAATAATTTCAATTTAGAAAAACAAAGGATTATTAATAATCATACCCTCAGTCTATGATCACCACCAACAATCCTGATACCAAGAATATGTTCCTCATCATCAAGTTGTTCCAACCTCTCAGTACTTGTTGTTGCTGGAAGACCAGATTTAACATTCACTTCTCTTACACTTCCAATACTAAGTTCCCCTTGCATAATACACCTGCTAATAAATGGTTTATATTTCTGTGGCTGATCAAATCTTCTAACTAGAGACCAAACCTGAAAGAGACAAAATATGAACTAATCAGACCAATCAACTTCTTTTAATTTTCTCTTTTGGCACAAAACTCACCAAATAGTTAAACATGTCATCACATAAAGTTTTTTCTTCAATTTAATGAAACTAAACATCAATTAAATGTCTCACAAACAATAAAATTGGAATATATCACAAAACCAAATCTAACCTTAAAAAATTTCTGATTTTGTTTTTTTTATTCAAACCAAATTTTTATCAAAAATGAAGAGAACCCTTTTCCAAAAACTGATTTCACAACCATAAACCAATCAAAACTAGCATCTTATGAGCTGAAAAATTCAATTTTTACCATACCCTCATAAAACACAAATCTAGAATAACCAATCAAGATCTTGAAAGAATGAAGAAAAAAAATATATTTTTTATTCCACCATATAAATCAGACACAAAAACTAGACAGAACACAATTTAGAACAAACAAAAAAGCATTATATTATTAAAAGAAACAAAAAAGAAAAGAAAAGTACTAACAAGATGAACTGGTGCTTTGATGTGTTTGACAAGAGCAGAGGAACACTGATTGTCCCTTAAATCATGTTTGTGATGTCTTCTTATGTACTGTGTCTCAATACCACTGTACTGTTGTTGTTGTTCACAACCGTTGTTCATCTTCTTGTTCTTTTTCTTGTAACTGAAACTTTCTTAGTTGTGTTTTGGATATAACAAAAAAAGAGAAGAAAGAACAAGTGGTGGAGAGGGATAAGCTTGAGAGAGAAAAGAAAGTAGTTGGTGTAAAAAAGTGTCAACCTTACTTGGCTTAGCTTGCAGTTCATCAAAAATTCATGAATCCACCGACAATCATTTATTTTATTTGCTTCTTTTTTGTTTTTTAATTTATAGGTCAACATCAATATTTTTCTCTTCATTTTATAGGGTTGTATATTTTGAATTAAAAAATAAAACTAATCTATCTCTTCCTATATGGAACTCATTGATGTTCCAAGCAGTAATAGTTTTACTTGTATTAGTTTTTATCTTGAGTGATTGGGATGAGTTGGTCGTGATGGAACAACTATTGTCGAGGTTGATGTAGGGGAGTGGTACATGCGAGCTTGTAACGTTTAAGTCAATATGAGAGCAAAGAGTCTGAGATATAATAAAGATAGAAATTGTGTAACTTGCATTTGTTGTGAAGAAAGTGTTTTATAGGCACTCATAAAGGGTCGTTGGTGATTGATGTTTAACTTTGACGATCATTACTAGCCATTGAAATGTTACGGATGGTGAGAATCCAAGATTGTAGGGTTCAGGCATGTTTTTGGCCTCACATAGTAAGAATTCATTTCTAAATCTTAGGTTATTTGAGAACAGTTTTATCTATTTATTTGGGATATGTAATTCAAAGTTAGATTAAGAGTTCAGTTGCCCTAAGTTTGTGGGAACTAATGAAAATATACAAGTTATAGTTAGAGTTTGTTAGTAGTTAGGTAGTTTAATTTGTTGATCGATAGTTAGTTTGTTAATTTTCTATTAGCTCTCTATATATATAGGGTGATGGGAGGATATTCTCTCATGTCAAGTGAGAGTAATGTGCAATTCAAGTGATTGATATGATAGAAGAGAGAAATTTTTTGAAAGAATTTGATCTAAAAAATACAGGTATAAATGGATTTAATAGAAATATTTTCAATTAAGAAATGGAAAAGATATATATAGTGAATTGAATTCTCCAAAACAGTTCTTGAGGTGTATTCTATCTATGCGTTTTTTTTTCGTTGACTTCAATATTTTTCACTACCTCTCTTGAATTCCGCTAGAAATAGCTATTTATTTTGCTAAGCTCTCTTGAAATCATTTGTCGCTAGAAATAACAATGGTCAAAACAAGACTTGATTTAATCTCCTCCATTTATAGGGCATTTTTTGTGCTCATTTAGTATTTTTTATCAATCAATTTGAATTTTAAGAAATCTTGTTCTCTATCAAACTCTTGACCTGTCCACCATAGCTCAGTTGATAGAACAATGTATTATTATATGCAGGGGTCGATGTTCGAACTCCGGACACCCCACTTATTCACTTTATAAAGTAAATTCTAACCACTAAACTACCTGACAAAAAAAAAAACTTTGACCCGTATTTTTTCTGTATGATAAAAGCTTCTTCACATTGATTTTGTGATTTGTAACGATGATCATTTCGCAAGCAAGCTTATTTAAAAGCAGTTCTGCTTGTACTGAATTATCATACATAAATCTATTTAAAAAATTAACAAATACTCTTTTATAATAAGAGGGAGTCTTAGGTAGTTACAATAGTATAATATTCGGACACACTCACACGTTTGGAAGAAGAAAAAAAAGTAGAAAGAAAAAATTATTATTATTTAAAATAAAATAAAAAAAACAAAAGGCAGTGAGCCTTTTAAATTTTATTCAAAAAAGAAAAAAAGAATATATATTGGTGGGTTATGCTAAAACCCAAAGTAAACAACCAAACCATAAACATTTGTCTCGTCAAAAACTTTATCAAAAAAATTTAATAAAATAAAACATCGACGAAGAAAAAGTTTGAACTCATAAAATATATCAACATAACAATAATAAGGAAGTCATAATTTATTGCAGTTAAATAAATCTAAAAAAACAAGAAGAAATTGTGTCTCACCAAACAAATCTAGTATCCTAGAGCCCAAAGAAAATAATATTGTCTACACAATGATTGTCTTCTTTGAATATATATATTTTGGTGTGTGTATGTGTATGCACGCGTGCGATGAAATAATTTGTCCAAATCATTGTGGTCGTATAAATAAATTCTTTATAATCATAATATGATATAGATTAAAGTTCTTCTTTATTTCAAAATATTTGTAATATTAAAAATAATTCTATTTCATGTTACTTCTCTCAATGGGAACTAGAACATTAATTTGTCACGATGATGTGAGAGTCTAGTTTATCAATCTTTGCACTAGACCCAACCTCTTGATTATATATCAAAGTTCTAGTTATATATTTCGTGAAACATCTCTTTTGATCTTTTAAATGTGATAAAAATATCGAATTAGTCTTTAAGTTTTTTTAGTTTTAAATAGGTCCTTATTACCCTTTAAGAACTTATTTAAAACATAAAAACTTTTAAAAAAGGTGCAAATATGTATATTAAATTAACAACTTAAAAGACTTATTTAAAACTAAAAAAACTTAAAAAACATATCTAAAATTTAAAAAAACTTAAAAGCATATTTAAAACTTAAAAAACTTATAAGATTAATCAACTACTTTTATCAAATTTAAAGAATCAAAAGAAGTATTTGATGACTCGATTATATATTAAGTGTTCCACATGATATTGGTTAACACATACACCAATGTCAACATCAAAATTGAGCATATTATGGGTGGTAACTTTATTTTATCTATTTCATGTTCGGCTTGCTCTTTCTCTTTATTAGAGCCCATTATTATTGGCTAGTTGAATATGGAAGAGACAAAAGGGATCGTCATTCACAATATTGCGAAATTATTCTATTATTATATATGTTTAAACAAAGATAGTGTCTAATTGAATTTATAAGTTTATTTAAAAACTTTATATATGATAATAGCTGAGAAAATTAATGGGCCTTTTTCCCCCTTTGTTTGGTTTAAAAATGGAAAAAACACAAGTAAACTGCCTGAGGTTGTTTTGGGCACGCAGAAGAATAAGTGATCTTTAGGATTGACTTAACCTTCAAACACTTTCAAAAAATTGACATAGAAAAGAAATTGTTTTCCCTAGAAAAAGGTATTTCAAATAAGAACTTTGTTGAGATTAAAAAAACCTTTGTATTAGTCGTTCTAGATTTTTAGTGAGAGGTGTTCCATTTTATATCTAATATTTTGTCTGCTCATTAACATGTATAGAGGTGGGTTTGAATTATTTTTTACATGAAATCACATAGATTTGAGTTTCTTAGACGACGTATTTTGATTTTTTTCATCTGTTGCGATGTTTGTTATCTTTGAATTGACAAACTAACTTCGATTTATTACAGATTGAATTAATGACTTGGTCATCAACACTACACATCCAAAGATATTAGTAACTTTTTTACATAAAATTTATCGATAAATTCCATTTTAATGTTAAACCTAACCCTTAAAAACACTATAAATGCTCAAACCCATAACTCCAAGTTAAAGGCATGCAATTAAGAATATCGCATACCAGATTTTGACGTATAACTAATTTTTGCGATTGGCGGTGTCCACTGTATATCCACTTTGTCTTTTTTGACAAAGCAATAAATATAAGAATAATCAATTTTTTCATTAAAAAAATTATTAATTTTTTAATCCAGATTTTACTTTTTTTAGAAAGTGCTAGAACCAAAAGAAGTTGTTCTAGTTTTTTTTTTTTGGTGAAGACAATAAAAGTCGTCCTATTTTTCATGAAGCTCATAGTAATTTATATTTTCAATAATGGTTTTGTCATCCATGTAAGGTCACTATATTGTTCACGGAAATGTTTAATTTTAGCTTTATATGTGATTTAGAAAATACTATAATATCTTAGTCTGTTTTTTTGTATTTTATCATTCTAAATATACTTTATTTTTTTAATATTAAATAACACTATATGTGTTTTTTTTGTATATATGCTTATGAAAAAGATACAATTGTGAGTGTGTTTCAAAGGCATATCCGCAGCATCTTTATTCACGAAACATTTGTGGATGAGACGTGACCCCCATGCATTCAAATCGAATACTAGCCTTTCAATGTTCAACTAAAAAGACAAAGTTCTATGGATTAATCTTTATTTAGAAAACATACTTTAGGCTCTTTCATTGGTTATTCTTAAACAAATGAAGTGAAGTGGAGGGTAGTTAAACAAAATTTTCATTCGGATGTTTGAATAGTTTAGGACGAAATTGAACAAAGTTTTCATTCTATTATTGAAAAGTGTTGGGAAATTCCGACATTAAGAAAATAAAGAAACTCAGTCACGATACAACAACATAATAGCGGAGAAAAACCACGACCGTTGTCTAATGACAACTAGATATTAAATATTATATGAAAATTGTTATAACATATAAACTATCCATAATTTCCACATGACCTGCCGATACATTCACACTCTCCATAGCAAATACTTAGCTACAACTCACCACATTCAAAGACAACAATATAAGAGAAAAGGAAGAAAAAAAAAGTCAAATATAAACTTAAAGTGTTCTGATTGATGCATCTTATAACAAATGTTTTTTTTTGTTGTCAAAGTAATGTTGCAAACCAGAATTAAAGGCCGAATATGTTTACACAAAAGAAAGAAAGGAAGCATAAGGCTATACTTTAGCAACAAATGAACAAAAAACAAAGAGGAGACTGCAAGATAACCAAGGGTTGCAAACATACCCCTAAAGAATTCTAACTAGACATAGCATCAGTTATGTATAATAAGTTTAAGTGAAACTATTTGAGTATCAAACCTTCCTAATCCTCTAAATTCCCATAAGCAAAATCATGTTGCAGGAGTGGTAGAGTGTGTGTGTATGTATATATTGCTCTTCTTGTCTTGTGCTTTAAGAAACAACTTCGTCGCCTACAAGACTTGCCAAGCAAGAAAACAAACAATTGAAGGAACCACCTTAATTGTCTTGCACTTAAAAAAAAAATTTGTGGCCTACAAGAATTGCCAAACAAAAAAGTAAACAAATGAAGGAACCACCTTGCTTGTCTTGCACTTAAAGATACATCATTGCTTGTCTTGCATTACATTTTCCTTTACGATTTTAAGTAATGTGAGACTTCTTCAACATACATATTTTCAACCAACATCGACAATCTCCACTTTGATAGAAAATAATACATTTACTTCCATTTCCTCATCGACAATCATAGTTTAAAAAACTATCATACTCCACCTTAAAGAGTATAATGACTTGAAGATAACACACTTCAAGAATTTTCACATTGTTTTCAACGACAATCATAGTTCAAAAGACTCCATCATAAAGAGTATACTTCACTCAAGTCAAACCACTCTAAGATTTTTCACGTGTCGAAAATCAGACGGAAAACTTATGGTGCAACTTTTGTGTGGAGCATAAGTTCTTCAACCACCGACATAATCTCATAACACAATTTGCATCATGTTAATCAATACATGTGTATTAATCAACACCTTGTGTAATTCAGGTTGCATCAACACATCATTGACATGGAAATTCTACAAGACAATTGATTCTTTCACCAATTTTCTCTAGCCCATACTTCACAATGGGAATTGTGATTGCAACACTTTCATAATACCATCCTTCTTTTTTGATGTGAAAGATCAAATAATGTTGCAACCAAAAAGCATACTAAGAACTCCTATACCTAGACCAAACCAAAATCTATGATACTAGTTGTTGGGAAAATTTTGGATAGAGAAAATAAATAAACACAATCACAACGAAAGAGTATAACACGGAAACTTCAAATATGAGAAAACCTATGATTGTTGTCTAATGACAACCAGATAATAACATACGTCAAAATTGTTATCACACATAGACTAGCATCAACCACCTCACTACACCAAGTACACCCACACTCTCCAAAACTGATATCTAACTACATCTTACAACACTAAAAAAACAAGAGTATAAGAGAGAAGAAAAAAATTAAGATATCAGCTTAAAGTGTTTTTGACTGGTGCATTTTGTGACGAAAAAATAGAGCATGTATATAGGCATTGATCTTCTTGTCTTCCACTTCAAAAAACAACTTGTGAGTTACAAGATTTATCAAACAAAAAGTAAAGAAGTGAAGAAACTACCTTAAAGTACAACTTACTCTCACCCAAAATCATAAAGGAGTAAGTTGACGAAACTACTCCTATTTTTTTCACCAAAAACCCATTTAAAATTTGCAAAGCCTACTTCTACTAAAGGTTAATTTTGTATAGTTGTTTTTAACTTGATTTATTTTGTATATAATACTATGGATTTATCAAGCTAACAACTAATTCGCTACTATATCCGTTCAAAAAAACTAATTCAGTACTATATTTGATAAAAAAAAATAAAAAATAATTCAGTATCATAAAGAAAAAACGTGAATCAAACGTTCTGAAAAAGAAAAAAAATCACGCAAATCCCTTGTTCGACGACAGCAACATAATTTCACTTAATTTTTTTTTTAGATAATAAAATATTGTTGTGAGACTATTCAATCAAGCCATAATGTAAGATTAAAAAAATACTCAAAATACAAGCCATAACGACAGCAACATTACGTTGTGAAAAAACGTTGTTCATGGAATAATTAGTGCCATAATAAAAATATAATTCTTCTTCATATTGCTATTTGTTTAATTTCCAGTACCTTATTAGATGCTGACCAATTGTGCACCATGTGCATATCTTTAACTTATGTTCATGGAATCATTCTCATTGGTTAACAGTCACGTGGAGCTGCCTTAATATTCTTCTTCTTTTTTGACACCAACCCAAATTCTTTGCATTCCAATATTGGGTGGTCACTCACTGGTTCTTAGGGTTTTAAAGCTAGATGAAATATTTTGAACCGTTTCTTTTTTCATCTTACTGATTTCTCGTCTATTTTACGAATTTGAAATTATAAAATATCCTCCAAAATGCGTTAAAATAAACGGTGAATATTTTGTATTTATTAGAGTGGATTAAGATATTTGAGATATACTCAATGTTCCAATCCTATTATGTCTCCAAAAGAACATTTATTTGGGTTCCATAATGATAAAATGTTATAAAGTTTATAGCATTTGAGGCAATATTTTAATATAATCTAGTCACTAAAGATAGGCATAAATGGTGGGTCCTAAACCTAATTTGAACAAGAAAAAGGACGGCTAAATATAATCTCATGCTGCTTCCATTTAGAGATTACAAAGAACTTATTTTTTGCAATAGCCAATCTATTAATTCAAAGGCAAATTATTGATTGTACGATATCAAAGATTAATGGATTGGATTAGTGGTGGATCCAAAATGTCTTCTTAATGGAACAAAAAGTATAGTTATTGTTATGAGATTAATCGAAGTTAGAGTAATGTAGAGTACAAAGTGTGTAATAGTATTATCTTCAAATGTGTATTTCTATTACAATGAGAGTTCTATTTATAGGACACAAGAAAATAAGCATATAATCAAAATAGCACCCACTCATTAATGGATATTCAATATTAAAAATATTCATAACACTATGTTTATCGAAAGTATATTTTAAAAAAAAAATGTTTATCGAAAGTATGTCTCATTAAAGCTTTACTAAAAAATCTCAACGGACAAAAATTTAATGAAGAAAAAAGAGCTAGCACGATATCATTTTGTGATTGACTAGTTAAGAATTTTACCAAGAAAACTCAATGTAACAAAACCATGGTAAAGAAAAAAGAAGTGCAAAATATACTTATTTCTCCCTTCCATGTAGGCAATAATCTCTATAAAAATCAAATAAAATGAATGAGCATATATAACTTATAACTATATTAAAAAAATACATACCGATAGGACTAATTTATATATAAAACTAGCTTCAATTCATACTCAAAATTTACTAGCAAGAGTACGTAAATGACCGAAAAAGACAGTAGTGCATCCAAACTTATGCATGTGAGTATAAGAAAATTCGAATTTCAATCAAACTACCTATGAGTATCAAAGATTTGTCCTTGGTAAATAAGGTTAGTTTTTTTTTTTTTTTGGTCGATGAAAGAGGGATTTTACTATGTTATGTCTCGATGAAATATGTGAACTACATACTATAATTATGTTTAAATAGGTACGATGATAAAAACAAGACCGACCTTTAAAAAAACCAAGACTAATTGTGTAATACACCATGTGAGTGATGTCTTCCCTTAGGTGAATTTGTCCATGTTTGGAGAAGTGGAAAATGTTATTTTGCTATAGACCTATTAGAGATAAAAGACAAGAAGGATGGCATGGGAAGACCAATAATTTCTTCAACGAAGTTAAATAGGGGACCAATGTAGGGAAAAAGTGTCCGTTAAGAAATCGAATCCTTATCCTAACTGCAAAAAAATATTGTTGGACCATATGTATGTCGTGCAAATAGCTACATAAAGTTGATATTTTACAACACGTAACGATAAATAGTCATGTCAATATAAGTTCAAGTTCAAGGTGTTTGATTTTGATAGGTTCATTTTGCAAATTTGTTTTTACACATGATGGCCCTCTCATGATAGGGCACATGAGATTTGGGTCATCTTTTGAACTCTTTTAGGCTGCATATTAGCTATCAATGTTAAATCTTCTAGAGATTCCTCGAGTGTTGTGGATTTGTTCTTTTCTTTCATTGCCAAATGAAGTTTTCAACCACTAAAATAACTAACTTCTTTAAAGGGTGTCCTATACTTACTATTTACTTTATTTAATCCCAAGCTAAAACATAAATATTTTTTGTCTTAGAAATCGTGGTTGAGCATAACATAACCCCACAAAATCGGCTTATGAGGTGAGGATTGTCCCCACTTATAAACACATTGTCAGATCATCTTTTATCCGATGTGGGACTCTTAACACACCCCCTCACGACCAACACTATTTAGGCTTGGTTCGTGGACATAAATGGTAGGTTGCCCGATAGCGGAAACCTGATAGCAGGTGGCCCAATGGATCTTGGAGAGGCTCTGATACCATCTTAGAAATCGTGGTTGGGCCAAACACAACCCCACAAAACCGGCTTGTGAGGTGAGGATTGCCCCCACTTATAAACATATTGTCAGGCCATCTCTTATCTGATGTGAGACTCTTAACAGTTTGTAGGGTGGCAAAAATGTCCATGTCGGCAGGTACCCCCAGTAAAATCCGTCATGGGCACGGGCCTGTAGCTAAACGGGCATCTACAGCTATAATAAACGAGTATTTGATAATTCGTTATTTTATAGATATTGACACGGATTTGATAATACATTTGTCTGGGGATACCCATGCATATCCGATAATAAATTAAGTAAATTACTAAAATATCCTTGTACGCATGTATATAAGAGTATGAGATCTCGTAAAACTCTAGTTTAGTTTATTGTACGGATGTACCACAACTTTTCTCTTATATCTAGTATTCCTGAGAAACAAATGGTGTGTAGTTCTATCACACATCATATAGATCATATGGATTATTATAGGATTCTAAGAATTATATATCTCAATGGGTTTTGGAAGAATTTTCTCTCTCTAAAATATTTTCTCTCTGACCTTTCACTAAGCTGTTCACGCCGCTCACCCAACAATCCAAACCCCTTCTTCTCAAATGTAGATGCCGATGGTTGGTGGTGCGACGATAGGCTAGCTATCCGCACCACCTTCGTGCATGTTCCTTACTGCGGTTGTGTTGGCCGTTTTTGGCACCGGCGCTCTCAGATCTGTCCGGTTTTGCGGGGGCTTGGTGGTGGTCCGGTGGTGGTTCGGCGGTGTTACGCATTTGTGTTTCTCGACGCGATTGTTCTCCGTCAGTTGCTCTTCCTGCGGTTGTTTCAGATCTGGTTTGGTGGTGCGTTGAGAGTTGTTCTCCGCACCACTGTCGAACCCTTCTCCCTCCGGTGTCCTCTGCCGACGCCGCTGCCTGCAGTTGTTGTTGGTTGGCAGTGGTGGTTCGTGGGTTATGGTGGTCGTTGGTGCCTGGCTCTGGTCTCCGTGTTTGATGGGTGGTGTTTGGTTCCCTCTTGCGGTTTTGTGTGAGTCGTGGATGTTTTGGTGGTTGTCGGAGTCGCCGAAATTATGGGAATCTTTGGGGTGGTCTTTGTGTGTTTTCTTTCTCTTTGCAGGTTGTCGGTCTTGTTCGTGTCGGTTGGTGCGTCCTTGTTGTTGTTTGTTTGTATTGTTTCCAACTGTATGTTTGTCGCGTTGTGGTTGTGTGTCAGGGTGATGTTCTTTCAAGGGACTAGGGTTGAGGCTGTTTTAGGTCTCCCTCAACCCTTTGGTGGGTCACTGCTATGGTCTTTGGTCTTTTTGTTTGTGTTCTCTATTCTTTTGTCTTTTTGTTTTGTTGTTTGTTTTGTTGTGTTTGTGTTTTAGAAGTTGTGTTCTGTCTAGGGTTGAGGCCTTCTTGATCTCCCTCATCCTTTTGGTAGTTCAGTTTCTCCTCAAGGTTGGTTTTTGTGTGTTGTTTGGGCGGTGTTTTTTCGGTGTTGTCGTTTGTTCCTTCGGAGCCTTGCCGCTGGAGGCCTCCTGCTCTTGGATTAGGATTTGGTTGCTTGGTTGTTGTTGCTCGAAAGAGTTAGGTGTGCAGATGCTTCGTGTTGACAAAGTAGTCATTTGTACACCTTTAGCCGTCCTGACTGCTCTGTTGTTGGCGGGTGCAGGTCCTTCACGATTAATCCTCCTTCGCAACTCCTGGACCGTTGTCGTCATAAGGATCATGGAGGCTTGCGATTGTCTAGTCCAGGGTTGGTGTGTGCGCCGGTCAATTTAGGTGGTGGTGATGCAGGTTGTTGTGATGACTTGTTTTGATTTGTTGGTGTTCAAGCTGATTCGTTTTGTACTGTTGTTCCGCCTTCTCTGTCTTTGATTTGGCATCGGGTTTTTGGTGGGTCGAGATTTTGGGCAGGTTTAGGTGTTTGCTCTGGTGGTTCGTGAGTTGAGAGGTGCCTTTTTGACTTTTGTCGGGAGTCTTGTGGGCGGATCGCTTTTGATTCGAGGTCGGGAGCAAGTTTACGACTCTGGTCCTTTTAGGTTGTTGTGTTGTCTCCTCCGATAGATCGGAACTTGAGTGGTGGTCGATGATGAACGTTTGAAGCAAAATCACTACAGGTGCCATTTTGATCACTGTTGGCGGTGTTGGTTCTTTGAGGAGCTGTTGTAAGGGGCTTCAGCGGTGGTTTTTCTTTGGGGTTTTTGGTGTTTTTATTTTCTCCTTTTGGTGTAATACTTGGGATTTAATCCCCTTATATATATAATATATTTTGCCATTCAAAAAAAAAAAAATATCTCGATGAGTCTGACAATAAAATAAAAGTCACTTGGAGGTTTTAAACGAAGTATGTTTTAGATTAATTATTAGGTTTTAAACACTTTTAATTTAGATTTAAAATGCAACTTTTAATTAAGTCAATTCAATTTGTTTCCTTCATTTTACATATGAGAGTTGGGGGTTGGGAACCTCCCGTAAAGTAATAGCCATTCATTTATTTTGTTAGTAAATTTATGATTTGTTTGTCTTTGATATCGTATCCCTTCGCCCTATTACAATGCAACAAAGAAAACAAATGTTTATGGGAAGCAAACTTCATTAATACACACGCCCGAAACAAAAAAAACTTTTACTCATCTTCTCTGTCAGGTTTAAAATTTAAACCTTAGAGTTTGCTTCTTTCAAGCTCTAATATATACTACATTGAATATTAATTAATATACTTTATTGTTCAAATTCATTAAGCATTACAAGGAGCAGTTGACACAAATCCTGTTGTTTTTGAATTTTCAAATTGTTGTATTTGGATTTCCAAATTTTATTATCCACCGAAGTTGTTTACTAGGTTGAGTCACGGCCAGATCGCTCTCTTTAATACGTTTCGTGGCATTGTCCAAAATTGTGCAAGGCAGACTATCAACCACGCCACCTCCAGGATAAAAACAAGTCCAGCTACAACTGTGCGGTTAACTACTGCACTGTAGAAAACCGTTCGAGATATACACCCTCAAATATGGTACTTAGACCACTCTTTAATACTTAAACCACTTTAATATGATATTATTATAATTCTATTATGGTGCTAAGACCACTAAAATATGGTGTTTTCACCATTCTAACCTTTAAGTTTTCCAAACTATCAATATGATACTACGACCACTCAAATATCGTGTTACCACCATTTCTCCTCAAATAGAAAAATATTGATATAATATTTATATACCATTAAGATCATTCTTGATTCCGACGGGACATTGTTATTCCAAACAGGGACTATGATCTTAAAAATACTCTTTATTCCGAAGAGACATATATTACCGAAGGGACTATGTTTTTAAGACTTTTCTTAGTTTTGAAGGGACATTATACCGAACAAGGACTAAGGTCTTAAGAACACTCTTAAATCTGAAGGGACAGAAAAAAGGAGATGAGGAGAAGAATAGCTCGTTAACACAAGTTGGAGGGAGAAGAGAGAAAGAGTTCCCGACAACTCAATGAAACTCTTTGATGTGATTTTTGAACTGAGTGGAGTCCTCTATTTATATAGAGATTTTGTAACTGTTTTAGCAAAAATTGCGACACCAGTTACTCTAATGGATAAGATTAAAATAGAGTTTATCCATTAATCAGTTCAACAACACTTGTGGATAAGATCAAAAGAAACAAATCCACAAAAGTGGAGAAAACAAACTATTGGATTTGAATGAAGGACATATAAGAAATTAAATTCTTATTTTTATCACAACCACCATAAACTAAATTTATGGGAAATAATATTCTCGAATAAAAATAATAATTACTATTATTTTATCATTATCAAGTACTTAAAATAAAATACCGCAATTTAAACATTACTAATGTGTGTGTTCTATTTTATGTGGGACCCCCACACTCTATTTTTTCAATTCACACAACATTAGATCTAAGTATAATTTCTTGGTGTTTAATGTTCCAATTTTTCATCCAACATCACATCAATATTCCAACAATCCCCCACTTGAATTTAAAAAATGGTTTCAATAATAACGTCAAAACTTTTTTATAAGGTTGCTAATAAACAAAGGTGTCGCCTACAACTTGAACCTTTGCATAGCGGATAATATTCTGATTTACAAGAATTGCTTATAACATTGAACTCTATCTCAGACATAGAATCCGCACACAAACCTTCTCCTAAGGTGTATTCTAAAAGCTCGTGCGTTTATGGTCATGCACGTCTATCCCAGATTTAACGAACGCTCTAGGTTTCTGCCCCGAATCCCATAGGAACCGGCCTCAGTTCCACATTCGTATAGGTGAGTCTATCAAGAGTACTCTTGTAGCTATGTACTCCACTCAACATAGAGTATATATCTCATTAATAGTTTCTATTATCTCATCCTTCTGTCGCTGCATGATTCATGCTTTCTTATTTTTCTCATAGCATGTTCTATCATTCATGACTTGTTATTACCCATTGAACCTATTTCTTGGGATCTCCAGTCATGTAGGTCGGGTTACCATCACTTGTGACCTATGAACATTAGTCCCATCATGTTAGATGTGTTTATGACTTTCTTTCTGGTAATTCCTTTCGTCAAAGGATTGACTAATTCTTTGTCAGTACGTACATGATCTGCTTTAGTCGTTCTTTTTGAGAGTAGCTAGCTCTCTAATCCTTTATGTTTTCGTGTCTTAATTATCGTCTCTCACCATTGTGGTAACGATTCTAAATTTTGTAATAGCTGCAGACTATCACAATAAATTAACACTTCGGACAACGGTTTCACCCACTAAGGGTTCTCAGCTAGCAAGTATCTTATCAACTTGCTTCTTCACTAGTTTTCTCTAGTGTTCTCATCTCAGATTCATTCCATAGTGGACTGAGTCAATATCGTTTGTTTCAACAAACAACTCATCCAATGATACTCAATGTGTAGTCACTGGTCGTTAAATACTCATCTGAAGGATGTTGTATTTTATATCTTGTACCATTTAAGTACAATAGGTTACTCCTCATGAAGTAATCTTAGAGTCATAGTCTTCTTAAGCGCCTCATGACTCTTTCAATAGCATGTCAATGCTTCTCATTCGTCTACTAGTAAACTTGCAGAAAAGTTTCACGACATCAGTAATGTCGACTTTAATACATTCAATCGCTTATCTAAGGACCGCCAATGATGCTTGCATATTCTGTTTGAAGTGTTCTTACACTTGGATCATAATATATGCTTGCAAGTTTACGCTCAAATAATAACATTTTCTTAAGATCTTCTCGACTTTGTGAGTTTCATCAAAAAGGTTCTCCCTTTTTTTTTTATCTTGTAATCTTGAAACCAAGAATTACTTCACCTTTGTCTAGGTCTTTCTTATCAATGTTGTTGATAAATAATGATTTCACATAATTCATAACATGAATCTTTAAACCAAATTCGAGCAAGTCATCTTCATAGAGACATATGATTGTGCAAATATTATTTGTCACTTTCATTCACTTTATACTCATTCGATAGCATTAGAATGTCAAATTTTTCATGTCATTCCTTAGGAGTTTATTTTAGACCTCACAAAGAATTATCTAACTTAAATACCTTGTTTTCTTGTCCATGAATCGCAGAAAATTTCAGGTTGTTCTATATAGATTTCTTCTTCTAGTTCACCATAAAAAAAGGACAACTTTCACATCCATTTGGAGTACCATCGAGTTATGAACAGTGACTAAAGGGATTAGTACTCTTATGAATATGATTCTAGTTACTGGTGAATGAGTACCGAAGAAGTCTATATTTTTTTCTTTTTTTTTTTGTCTAAAATCTTTTTCTACAAGGTAGCCCTTAGCAACGAACCATCAGGTTTTAGTTCCTTTTTTCCAAAATCCAAATACAACTGATTGATTTTGCAACTATGAGACAAGTCAACCAAGTGTCATGCTTTGTTAGACTCTAGAAAATCCATTTCATCGTTTATTGCTTATTGTCATAATTCAACATCCAATGAGGATGTAACTTCTTCAAGGCTTAATGGATCTTCTTCCAATGTATAAACCAAGTTCATACTCCTTTATTACCTCCTCGAGGTTCTATAACATCTTGTATGATGTTTTCATAACTATTTCTGATTACTGGAATGTGATCAGATTTAGTGCCCCCACTAGTTCTTAATTTTTAAAAGGGAATTTATTTTGCCCCCACTAATGTCGTGATCCTAGTAGCGCCTCACTAGTGCCCCCACTGTTCCTTATTTAAAGAGGTACTTATTTCATAGAAATTGGCATCTTTTAATTCTATGATCACTTTAACATTTATGTCATAAAACATATGCTTCAATATTTATAACATACACATTGAATACACATTCATAGGCTCTACTAGTGAGTTTAACTTTCTTGGGGTCCATAATCCAAATATAATCCAGACAATCTCAAGTTCAAAAATAAGACAAGTTGGGTTGTTTTTTCTTCAAAAAAAATTTAATTTGAATTTTTGTTCTTAGACTTGGATACTCTATTAAATAAAAATTGAACATATCAAGCGTATCAATTCTATTTTTCAAAATTCACAGTCATCAATTAAATACGATAAAATATCATTTTATCATTTCTAGTTTATGTGTCATCAAATTCACACATATCATAATTTATTAAGTTTAGAGATTCAAATTCTATAAACATTGATTTATATGAACTTTTGGTTCAATTATCTTGACTGCAAAAAATAAAATTGTCTAATCATATAATTTGAAATTAAGTCCAAATTACTCAAGTTTAAAATTAAACGTTTGTTCATGAGTCAAATATTAAAAATCACACAACTAATAAAATAGAAAGAGAATTTTAATTTTGAAACCTACCATTAAAGGTGCAATCTTTTCCAACATAAATATATGATACACAAGTCTCTCTTTAAGTTTGAGGAACCTCAATCTTTTCACAACTTGAAATAATTTCCTTTTTGAACATGGAGTAGAATTTCACAATTCCATTTATTCTCCTTTATTGCACAATAAAAGGTTTGTAGTTTTTTTGGCTCGATGGGTCTATGATTCATCACTGTAACCGATATAATATTCCAACAATGTTGCTGCACTTATCTTGGAGCATTGAATTCTCAATATCATTATAAGCATAATTTTCTCAAACCGTTTTTCGAGTGAAGTGGCTGAATTTGTCCATAGTTTTTTTTTTTTTTTGGGTAGGCAAAGCCCAAATTTGTCCATAGTTTCTATTTTCACTTCTACCATGATGACAAATCCTAAACCAGCACACATATGAACCAAATCAAAACTGTATGCTTATTTCAAATGATATTGCCCAATTATCATTCTCTTAACATAAAAAGTAGCAGCGTCATAATAATTTTATTTTAGGGAATTTACACCATGTCGATGTATCCAAAGACAGTTATAGTTACCCACAATAAACTCCACACTTTACCAAAAAGAAATATGTGAATTTCATAGCGTCGTTGTTTACAATAAGCACTTCGTCTTGTTCAGTCATTAGATGTATATTTATCCTTGTATTATTTTGGGACAACTGAACCTCAATAAGTAACTTCTTCGGTAGATATAACAGTAGGAAACGTCTTAAAATTGTTGTTTTTGGATATTCAAACCGTTGTATTTGGATTTCCAAATTTTATTATCCACGGAAGTTGTTTACTAGGTTGAGTCACGACCAGATCGCTCTCTTTAAGAGGTTTCGTGGCACTACCCAAAATTGTGTAAGGCAGACTATCAATCACGCCGCCTCCAGGATAAAAACAAGTCCAGCTACAACTGTGCGGTTAACTACTGCACTGTAGAAAACCGTTCGAGGTATACACCCTCAAATATTGTACTTAGATCACTCTTTAATACTGAAACCACTTTAATGTGGTATTATTATTATTCTATTATGGTGCTAAGACAACTCAATATGGTGTTTCCACCATTCTAACCTTTAAGTTCTCCAAACTATCAATATGGTACTACGACCACTCAAATATGGTGTTACCGCCATTTCTCCTCAAATAGAAAAATATTGATATACCGTTAAGATCATTCTTGATTCAGACGAGACATTGTTATTCCAAATAGGAACTATGATCTTAAAAATATTCTTTATTTCGAAGAGACGTATATTACCGAAGGGACTATGTTTTTAAGACCTTTCTTAGTTCGGAAGGGACATTATACCGAATAGGACTAAGGTCTTAAGAACACTCTTAATTCCGAAGGGACTGAATAAAGGAGATGAGGAAAAGAATAAATCGTTAACACAAGCTGAAGGGAAAAGAGAGAAAGAGTTCCCGACAACTCAATATGATTTTTGAACTGAGTGAAGTCCTCTATTTATATAGAGATTTTGTAACTGTTTTAGCAAAAATTGCGACACCACTTACTCTAATGGATAAGATTAAAATGAAGTTTATCCATTAATCAGTTCAACAACACTCGTAAATAAGATCAGAAAAAACAAATCCACAAAAGTGGAGGAAACAAAAGTGGAGATATAAGAAATTAAATTCTTATTCTTATCACCACTGTAAACTAAATTTATGGGAAGTAATATTCTCGAATAAAAATCATAATTACTATTATTTTATCATTATCAATTATTTAAAATTAAATACCGCAATTTAAACATTACTAATGTGTGTGTTCTATTTTATATGAGACCCCCACACTATTTTTTCAATTCACACAACATTAAATCTAAGTATCTACTTGGTGTTTAATCTTCCAATTTTTCATCCAACATCACATAAATGTTCCAACAAATCCTAATATGGACCCTCTTAATGTTGAAATGTAAAAGAAAATGTAAGATGGAGATTCTAGAGTGCTTCTAGTTTCTCTGTAACATAAATGTAAGAGGGTAGCGTTAGTGCAGTGCATTCTTTTCTTTGTGCCATATTCTCCAAGACTAAAGATCTTTTGCAGCCAAAAAAATGAGGAATACACAGTATATGTTTTTTTTTTTTTGAAATAAAATAGTATATGTTTTTTTTTCTCAATATATAAAGAGTTAACATATTTTAGGTTTCCTTAAAAAAAAAAATATCTCTGAGGCATTGCAAGAGGAGGAAAAAGATAAGAAATTTTTATGTGATATAAGTTTTTTTTTTTTAAGGAATGTGATATAAGTTTTTGTTTAATCGTAATAATTGGTGACCGGTGAGCTTAAATTTTTAATTAATTGTTAATTCTTTTTTTTTTTTTACAAAAATTAATTGTTAATTGTTAATATCACTTACATGAGGCTACCACCAGTTTCTTTTTTTGATATACTGAAAAATATTACCTCCGATCTTATACATAGAAAAGATATTGGAGTAAAATAATACATTTGAACTTAAATGTAAACTAAACACATCGAATTTTATTGACTCAATTGTCTCTTATACATAAGATCGAAGAGACTAACATTTGATAAAGATTACAAGCTCATATGATAATTACTTAACTTCCCCTTAAATAAATATTCTTAAGCAACAATTTTATGTTCTTTTTAATAATTACTCTAAAGCAGATAAAATTTGTATGAATTAAGAAATTAGTGATTTGCTCTAATTCCACCAGCATTGTGCATCTATTCATACTTTTTGTGCACATTCAGAATTCAGAATCACATGCTCAAGAGATTCATGTCTCTTCCACTCAAACTAACAAATACTTGTTGTTTGTTCAAAAAAAAAACAAATACTTGTTGTCCTTGGTGTTGATATATAATTGCACTGCACATTTCCATTTTCAATGATGTACATCAAAGGAAACAAAAAACATGATTCTTCTCAAATTCTGGATATGAATTGGAATAACTATTTGACTTAAAAATTCCTATAATTAGTGGTTTGTGATCATGCTGGTCTTTATTACACTAGTGTTTAATCATTGCATCTAAATTCTTCTCTAGCTTTCAAACGCAAATAAAATAGTAAAACATTATCTTTAGCTATTTATGGAGAAATTGAAAAGAACATAAAGTTGGAATATTATCACTTTTATCGTCTCAGCTTGTGAGGACTAAAAGGATGGACAAGGCCCATATAATTTGATGCTTCAACTATCAACTAAGTTCTCATGAAATCAACTTACTCTTTTGGGGATATCTCACAAACATGAAGAAAAGAAAACATGACATTAAAGTGTTCATCTTAAAATTTTATACCATGTATAGATCATTTATGTAATTTTACATAAATTAAAATGATTTGATATGTCATTGACATTTGAGACACCAAAATTAAAGTCTTTTAATATAAGTGTTTAAGACTTGAATATTGATGTTGCACCTAAATGATGGAGTATATAAAATGATTTCATTTTTTTTTTGACAAAATATAAAATGATTTCATATTTACTTAAAATCGTGGCATTTTTTTTTGAATTCTGCTATTTACTCAAACGGTTTTGCTCATTTCCAAAGAAACTGACCAAAATACCCCTACGTATGTTAACTCACGCTAGTGTTAAATAAGCGTGAGTTAACTCACGCAGAGATTTACACAGGGTTTTACATTAGCGTGAGTTAACTCACGCTGTGATTTACACTAGCGTGAGTTAACTCATGCTGATATTGGCACTAATCACGCGGGGGCATTTTGATTTTTTCACTTGAGAATGAGCAAAAACGTTTAGGTAAAGAGCATATATTTTTCTTTTCTTTCCAAATCTAAATTAGAAATGGGCTTTTCTAACGGGCCTTCTCTTACAACATCACTATTTGTTTGAGATCCATTAAGAGAAAAAGGGAAATTATGTAATAATTATATTTTTTTATTAGAGAAAAATGGGAAATTATGCAATAATTACGTTTTTTATTTAATGAAATGATTTTTTTTTTGCAACTATGTTTGAATTGAATGCGAATTTAATAGAATCACAATGATTAACTATAGAACAAAAATTATTTTATTGCTTTAATACAATTATATTTATCGTGATTTTAAATTACCTATTTTAAAATCAATTTTCGTCAAATAATATCTCAAACTAATTTTTTACAACTATAAAACTCAAATCAAAATCATTACTTCAAAAATTCGAGTTCAATTTTAAATGTAATGTCAGTTACGCAACAAATTAATAAACTAATATCATTTCATTTGATTTCTTTTTCTTCTTATTTTATCAATGATGCTTCATATTTTCCCTATCTATCTATCTCACGAGATTCTACTATTATTATCACCACCCTCATCTAATCTACCCTAAGTATACCAATAATTTATCTACATTATAAAATTATACAAATCCCAAATACAAAACCCCCCTTAAATGCAAACAACATTAACAAAAAACACTCTCTTCTCTCAAATAACGCCGAACCCCCATTTCTTCAATCCCTAATATTCATTTCTCATACCCTCGTTTTGCAGAACCCTTTTCTCTCAATTTCTACACCAAAATCCGATTTTGATCGCAACCCATTTTTCCTTATCCTTCATATTCATTGCCCATAATCACTTTTTCGCATTTCTCTATTCCTTCACTTCGTTATTGATTAGCCCCTTTCACTCTCCAACTCTGTTGGGATTAACCCTTTTTCGTTAGGGTTTTATTAATAATTTCAACTTTTTTTCATTTTTTAACTAAACAACTTTATTTTTAATTTCGTTTATTGTTTTGATTTATTGGGTTCTTCTTCTTTTTGGGAAAAATCTGATTTTTATTTTTGGGGATTTTTTGTTAGTTGCTTCAGGCTTTGAAATTGTTGTTTTTTAGGTGTTTTTGTTGTTTTTTGATATACCCTTGATTTGATTAAGTTGAAATTTATAGTTTTGAAGTTCATAGGAAATAATTTTGTATCTTGGTTTGTTAATTGTATGCACTGTTATTGTTTTTCCCTTCAAGAGTTTGAGGGGAAAATCTATTGTTGCAAGGTTTTTGTGTGAATTTTTAGTTGGTTTTAATTTCAACATTGGTTATTGGGGTTTGTATTATCAAGAAGTTGTGTATTGTATTGGGTTGGGTTGGTAGGTTTAATTAGGAGGGTTGAAAAGTTAAGGCTTTTTTGCATGGGAGAACATGAAGAGTGGGCACAGCCACAAAGTGGGCTATTGCCAAATGGTTTATTACCAAATGAAGCTGATTCTGTGATACAGGTGCTTGACTCGGAGCGGTGGTCGAAGGCTGAACAAAGAACTGCAGAGCTGATTGCCTGCATTCAGCCTAATTCACCCTCTGAGCAGCGCCGAAATGCAGTTGCAGAATATGTCCAAAGGCTGATCACTAAGTGCTTCCCTTGTCAGGTGGGTTTTATGTGGTGATTGTGGATTATTTTTTGCTTGAGAATTTTGATTGGTTAGTTTAGTCATGCATTACTTTAGCTTGTAATTTTTCTATGGTACTGTAATTATTGAAGATTGTTAACTTGTGATGATATATCACAGTATCATTGTTGAAGGATGTTAGCACACGATAACACTATTCTGCCATTTTGATTAGTGAATAATTTTGTATCATGCCATTTAGATTCAATGGTTTACGATGTTATTTTTCATTTGTAACTCCACATTATTGTGTGAATGATTGTTTTTCAGTTGCAGGTGTTCACCTTTGGGTCGGTTCCACTAAAAACTTATTTGCCTGATGGAGATATTGACTTAACAGCATTCTGTAAGAATCAAACTTTGAAGGATAACTGGGCACATCAGGTTCGTGACATGCTGGAGAACGAAGAGAAGAATGAGAATGCTGATTTTCATGTCAAGGAGGTTCAATACATCCAGGCGGAAGTATGTTTTCTAATAAGACACTATCTTTGTAATTGTTGAACTCTGTCTCTGTTCTTATAGTGTTGACTAATCACTGAAATCATTATGAGTAGTCGCTTTCTCATAGTGCTGTCACTGCTTTTCTTAAGTTTGGAGTCTTCCATTGACACATTCAGTGAGGATGGAAGTTTCATACAGTGAAGGGGAGGGTAGTGGAGAGGAGGGATTTTGATGTATGGAATGGGAGGGTAAAGAACCCTCTCCTTGTTTGGTTTTTAAGGGGTGGAGAGGAGTGAAAACAAGACTAGTTCACTAGTTACTACTATTATTATACCCTTATGATGGTAAACATTATATAATGAGTAACAATATTTTTAGCCATTTTTCTCTTCCCTCCAAATTGTCCAACGTTGGAGAGGAACCAAAACTGAGATGAGGATTCCCCGCCCCCCACCCCACCCCTCCCCAGACACACACGCGCACAAAAAAACAATAATATGCCAAGTAAGTATACTTGGTGGGTTATCTTTAGTTATTGACTCAAGGAGTACATGACGAATTTATGGTTTTGGTTCCTTTCATTACGTTGGCTCGTGCGCGCACAAACACATGCTCCATTGTACATGTGATTTACTTCGTCCTTAAATTAATGAGTAAACTGCTTTAACATAAAACATAAATAAGTGGAATAATTTTTGTTATGTGGCTGTCAATAAGAGTAATATCGACGGTAATCATTCCTTCTGCTTGCTTTCTCCTCATTATTGACCTATCTGATAGGTGGGTGGGTGTCATTAATGCACATGTTAAATGTGTGTGTACCCTTGAAGATTCAACTTATATTTCTAGCAGTACATCCACATTTATCAAATGCACTAATGATACATACCATCTCATCACTAGAACACTGCTTTTTTTGAGGATGAAAGGAATGCATTTAGGTGGTTGTTCAAGACTGCTGTTAACCAGTCATATTACTTTTTAAGTTGTTATGCCACATTGTTGTAGAAGCTTGATGATATAGTATTTCTGATTATAGTGAAGCAGCAGCACAATTTTAGGTTGCACTGCTGTGGCGAAAGATCTAATACTAGAAAAACAATTGCTAGCTTGAAAAACACATTTTCTACAATTAATTGTTGATTTCATATTTTATTTTTGAAGTTGGTTGTTAAATTTGATTATGCATTTAAAATGCATAAAATTCTCCGTGTTAGTGACTTCATGCACTAGCTATTTGTTTCTACAGTTATAATTCTTGCTATTTAACCTGTACATTTATTATTTTATATTTCTTTCATTCATATTTGCAGGTGAAGCTTGTAAAATGTCTTGTTGAGAATATCGTAGTAGACATTTCATTTAACCAGCTAGGAGGGTTATGCACCCTTTGTTTTCTTGAGGAGGTAATTTGGTGTATCTCTGAAGCCCCCCTATGTATCATTTCTTTGAAGTTTGACCATGATACTATTTTTTACTTGGATTTACAAGAATTGAATTTGCTGTGCTGTAGGTTGATGGTCTGATTAACCATAATCATTTATTCAAGCGTAGCATTATATTGATAAAAGCTTGGTGTTACTATGAAAGCCGTATACTTGGTGCCCACCATGGACTTATCTCAACATATGCATTAGAAACCTTGGTTCTTTATATATTTCATGTTTTCAACAATTCCTTTGCTGGACCACTTGAGGTAGCAGACATGACACCACTTCCTTTAATTTAGTGTTTTTTACTATGGATTTGACACGACACTGTCTCTGCTTATGTAGGTTTTGTATCGATTCTTGGAGTTCTTTAGTAAGTTTGACTGGGATAATTTCTGTGTAAGTCTATGGGGTCCAGTACCAATTAGTTCACTCCCAGATGTGACAGGTAGTTAGTTACATTGTAATTGATTTTTCCCATTCTATATGGATTTAAGTCAGTCATGTGTATTGATTGTTTTTCTTCTTGGCTGCCTAACATTTTCCTATTTCTACAGCTGAACCTCCTCGAAAAGATGCAGGAGAATTGCTGCTTCACAAATCATTTCTTGATGCATGCAGCACAGTTTATGCTGTTTTTCCGGGCAGTCCAGAAAACCAGGGGCAACCCTTTGTTTCCAAGCATTTCAATGTCATTGATCCTTTGCGTGTTAACAATAACCTTGGCCGCAGTGTCAGCAAAGGTGTGTTGATCTCAAAAAAAAATAAAATAAAGATTTGTTTGGGCTTATTTTATACATCTCTGTTTCACTATTTGTCGGATTGATAATTTTGAAAGAGTTCATTTTATATGTCCCTGTTGCTATTTTAATGTTACAATTAAAGCATTTGTTCAAACTTCATTTGAAAAGACACATGGTTGTGTATGTTTTTCATCTTCTATACACATGTATATCTTTTTCCTTCTTTCTTGTTTTTTCTCCCTGTTGCAAGAAACCTATGCAATGGATGTATAGTGAATAGTAATAAAACTCATCAACAGATATTGAACATTTTTCATCATTTACATGACAACCAGCACTGTATACCTACACGACTATGGTAATGTACTTTCAACATATGTTTTTAGTCTCCGATATTGGACAATATGGAAGATTGGAGCTTGTGTTTTGTAGTCTCCGATAGTTTTGGTGTTTGTTTGGGATTTGAAACTTGAAAAAAAAAAAATAATCATCGTTCGAAATACTTAATACAATTAAACAATTTCTGTCAAAAAATTATATAATCAAACAAATGTTTGAGTATGGCAAACTTTATGCACCCTGCTACAGCTAATCTTTATTATTTTAGTGGACAATTTAGTTTTCCTTTAATTATTTTTCATCGATTTATCTTGTGATTTGGCTAATTTTGCATTTACGATACATGTGAACCAGGTAATTTCTTCAGGATACGCAGTGCCTTTGCATTTGGGGCTAAAAAGTTGGCTAGATTACTTGATTGTCCAAAGGATGAATTGTTTCTTGAAGTCAATCAGTTCTTTTTGAACACTTGGGACAGACATGGAAGTGGGCAACGGCCTGATGTTCCAAGCAATGACCTATGGCGTTTAAGGTTATCTAGTCACGACCAATCACAGAGTTCTGAGAATCTCCAGAACAATAATCATAAAATTGATAATACCTCGAATCACGAGTTTCATGCTGAAAGGGAACAATTTTCACACAGTGGTGTATCTCAGCATAGTAATGTACCATCTGAAAACTCGTCTAAAAATAGTGATGTTTCTACATTTTCCCGTACTCAGGGTCAAAAGACTTATGTAAACCAAAATAATTCAAGGAACTTGGATCAAGCTCGAAGGGAAACTACTTCTACTCAAGGTGCTTATGTTGATAAAAGTCAGAGAAATGTGAAAACTAATATCCCAGTCAGTGATCTTCGTGGAAGGTTTTTTGCCAGGACACGTTCTAGCCCTGAGCTGACCGACTCGTATGGCGAAGTTTCTTCCCAAGGAAGGCGTACAAGAACAACAGAAAACATTAAAGGCCAGAATTCCTTTGTAAAGTTGGAGAATGGTCGCAGGAAGAATTTTGAGCCAGATGTAGCTGCAAGAGTTGATGACTCATCTGGTAGGCACCCATCTCATCATGCTGTTGGCAGTGCTGCTGAATCAAATAGTAATCATGATGAACCAAGCTCTGGTGTCATGGGTGAAGAGTTAGCATCTGTTGCCGGATCAGGTGGAATGCAGATGATGAATCAGGAAGAGCAAGATCTTTTGAATATGATGGCATCTCCCACCGCACACGGTTTCGGTGGTCAGGCTCAATATCCAATGAATTTACCTCCTGGTCATCTACCATTCCCATTTCCGCCTTCTATTCTGGCTTCAATGGGATACGGTCAAAGAAATATGGCTAATATTCCCTTTATTGAGGCTCCTTGGGGTACAAATATGCAATTTCCTCAAGGTTTAGTCCCTTCACCATTGCATCCATATTTCCCTGGATTTGGGTTGCACTCAAATCCACAAGATTTGGCCGAAACCGGCAACGAGAATTTCAATTCTGTTGAAATGAATGCAGCGGAAGCTGATAATGATTTCTGGCATGAGCACGAGCGAAGTTCTGCTAGTGGTGTTGAAGCCGATAATGGAAATTTTGAAATGCTTCCAGATGATAAACAACAGTCAACTTCAGGTAGTTATAACTTTGCCCCATCTTCTCGTCCAGGCAGCTCTAGTAGTTCCGCTAGAAATCACCAGAAGTTTACTAGAGAAAATCGAGGGCCAACAAGAGAAGAGCATATTGATAATTTTCACTATCAAGATGGCCGAAGAAACGAGGTTTATCTTGATGATAGAATAGCGAATTCTGAGTTACCGAGTGCTCCGCCTTCAAGCTCCTTTAGGAGTAAGAGCCCTTCCGAAAGTTCATGGGATGGATCGTCAGTAAAATCCTCAAAATCAACAAGGGAAAGAAGGGGGAAGAAAAGTACTCCCGTAGTGGCTGCAACTGTTCACGGTAAGGGTAAAAATGTCTCAGAAACTACATCTAATCGAGCAGACGACGAAAACAGAGAGTGGACTCCTTTGTTGACTATGCAATCTGATGTGTTAGAAAGAAGCACCGAGCCTGCAACTGGTTCGTCTTTGCAAGTTCAAAGGCATCAACTATCTGGTTTTGAAGCTGCTCAGACTAGTGGATCAGATTCCCAATCACCCATAGCTCCTGTGATTTTAGGTCCTGGTTCTCGCCATAGAGCTGTTGATAATTCTGGAGTTGTTCCATTTGCTTTTTATCCTACAGGTCCTCCTGTGCCCTTTGTTACAATGCTTCCCTTTCCCTTATATAACTTTCCAACCGAGTCTTCTGAGACATCAACAAGCAACTTCACTGGGGAAGAAGGGGCAGAGAACAGTGATTCTGGTTTAAATTTCGATTCATCCGAGGGATATAACCACTCTGAGGTGTCAAGCCCTTCAAATTCAATGAGAAGGGCGGGTATAGAGTCCTCTGACCACAAGCCTGACATTCTTCATAGTGACTTTGCTAGCCACTGGTCAAATTTGCAATTCGGCCGATTATGTCAAGGCCCGAGTCAACCTCCTTCAATGATGCATCCTTCGCCTGTAATGGTGCCTCCTGTTTACATGCAGGGTCGATATCCTTGGGATGGTCCTGGAAGACCTCCTTCAGCTAACATGAATCTTGCCACTCAGCTCATGAACTATGGGCCACGCCTTGTTCCCGTTCCTCCTCTCCAATCGGTTTCAAATAGACCTACACATATTTACCAACATTTTGTAGAAGATATGCCCCGGTATCGAAGTGGTACAGGAACCTACCTGCCAAATCCGGTATGATAAATTTATGAGACTTTCGTACTTGTGCAGTTTTCTTTCTCCTTCCTACTCGTGTCTATCATAAGTGTTCTCTTTCCTAGAATCTATGTTCATTTTTTTTAATTTCTTTCAGAAGGTTTCTGTTCGAGACCGCCATTCGACGAATACCAGAAGGGGAAATTACAACTATGATAGAAGCGATCATCATGGTGATAGAGAAGGAAACTGGAATACGAATTCAAAGTTGCGATCAACAGGGCGCGGCCACAATCGTAACCAAGGGGAGAAGCCAATCTCAAAATCGGAGCGGTTGGCAACCAGTGAGAACCGTGCTGAGAGGCCATGGAGTTCACACAGACACGACTCACTCATTCCTCACCAGAACGGTCCAGTCCGTGGAAATTCCTCGCAGAACAGTCACGCAAATGTAGCATATGGAATGTATTCTATACCTGGCATGAACCCTAGTGGTGTATCATCAAATGGACCAACAATGCCATCTCTTGTTATGTTGTATCCTTATGATCATAATACTGGCTATAGTTCACCAGCGGAGCAGCTAGAGTTCGGGTCTATGGGACCAATGGGTTTCTCGAGCACCACCGAACTATCGCAGCCAAATGAGGGAAGTCGATCTGGTAATGGCACACTTGAAGAGCAAAGGTTTCGTGGTGGCCCTGCTCAACGATCTTCACCGGATCAACCCTCTTCGCCCCATGTCTCAAGGTAGTTTTTTCTCCTTTTAATTATCTTGTTTATTTAAATTTAAGAGTCCTGTTAATGAGAGTTCTTACACTGAAATTATTTATTGGAAAGCATAGCGTTCAATACATTGATAAATGAGATGCTATTTTTTCTTTGTATGATCATTAGTTTGGAAGTTTTAATCAATGTCCACTGGTTAGCATTTGCATAAATTTAATTATTATTATTATGGCTGTTCATTTGGGCTGTTTTTTTAATGCCTTGATTTTTTGGTTTTTAACAGGGGGCCTGATTCTAACGTCAGATAAGTGGCAAGGAGGATTACCAATTGAAAGAGATGATGAGGATGTGTACCTCCTTTTGTTGTATCAAAATAGACACTGGCTTAGGTTCAGAATTTAGAAATTTTACCATGTTGCATATTTGTCAGGTTCAGTTTTACAGTACTAGGTACTTGTTTTAGAACACGCAGAATATCTTTGATGAACAACTTTTTGACATTGTTACACAGCTTATTAATGAAATTGTCATAAAATAATGTTAGATGCCATTTGCAATTTCATTTGTCTTGACATTTCCATGACAATCTTCCCTGAAATTCTACACTAAATGATCTCCGTCATTTGCCGGCTCACATTACACCTTTATTAGATTTGAGATCGAACGATCAAAATTAAATAGTGTGTTGCAATTAATGCATGTAATCTGAATCCAAAGATTAGTCATTGAAGTACTGTAAATTGGATTCTCCCAAAATGAGTCCACAGGACAAGCTGCTTGGAAGTGTGTTAGACATGATTGGAGTACACTTAATATGACTATTGAATTCTTCTACTCAAGGTGAGGAATTCTGAGGTTAAATGCAAATGAGCCTGTTTGTGAATAGAATAATGGTTGATGGGTTGCTGTGAAGTAATGAGTGCATACAGATATAGTCCTGCAGTCACTGTATATTTGATCTGAAATGGACGGTCAGAAATTTGCCAACTACATGTAGTTTTGACTCCATGGAGTTATGATCCGTTGAGTGGGTGCACACTAATGAGTTGATGCATTCAAAGTTGTGACTTCGGTGAAGGAAGTCAGGTTACTCTCCTCCCTACTTATCATTCTCTCTTCTTCCACCTCCCTACCTATCATTTTCTGCTCTTTATCCGCCAAAATTCATTCACACCCAACTGAAATGACCATTATACCCCTGCGTGAGTTAAGTCATTCTGCGTGACTTTAGTGTATTATACAACAAAATAGAACACAACCCAATTCACTTTAAGAACTTCCAAAATACGATTTTTATCTCCATTTTTTCGAATTTCACCAAACTCGAGCAAATTATCATCAAATCACGCAATTGAACAAGTAAGTGTTGCTTATTCTTATTCTTTTCTACAAAAAAAAAAGTGTTGCTTATTCTACTTTATTGTTTTATTGTTGTTGAATTTTTTTATTTTCTTGAAGAAATTTGACTTTTTTAGGTTTTTAGAATTTTGGCTTGCATGTTACTTTTTAGGATTGTTAGTGATGAATTAAGTTAGGAATTGTAGTTTAGATGCTGTTTAGAGTACAATGTGGTAGTTTAGGGTTTAGAAATTGTTAGATTACTTAGTTGTTTGAAAATTGCACTCTATGTGTTTGGTAAAATGTCTCAATAATTTTTTGTTTTGTTTTTTTTTGGATTGCTAATGATGAAATTAGTTAGAATATGGTTTGCTAATGTTGATTATAGTATGTTTGATTGCAATGTGGTAGTTTACGGATTGAAATGACACTGTCGAAATATAAGTGTTGTTGAATTGTTAGAAATGACACAATGTCCGTATGAAAATGTCTCATTGATTTTTTGCTTTTTGAAATGTTGTGCAAATATGTCACGGAGGAATATGTCTCAGAGGCCGCCTGATGTGACGAGTGACAGACTTAGGTTAGGGAGGCCTACCTCTACTAGTAGTGCACGAAGGGAGAAGGAAGCAGTACACCCTCCTTTAGCTGGCCGAGGTCGAGGGAGAGTGGGGGGTATGAGACTTGCTAGAGTTGATGTTGTTGGGGCCTCATCGTCACAGACGGGTCCATCCCAGACGGTGGACCGGACACATTATCGGCATCATTACGAGGAGTATTAGCAGGCGCAAAATCAGGCTTATTACGAGGAGCCTCAACAATATCATTTTGATGTGTATCCGCAACATCAGTATCGGGCGTATCAGCAGAATGATCAGCAGGAGCAGCATGATCAGCAGGTGCAACCTGATGTTGAGTAGGAGCAGCCTCAGCAACAGGGGTTGTCGGTTGTGGAGTACAAGGCCGGACCAGACGGTTATAGAGGGGGCCTTCTGTGCCCACGCTTTTACCTCACTTCGGTAGACATATGGCATGCAGGATATGGGTTGATGCCAATCTAAGTATATTTAATGTTTATTTAACTTATTCTAATGATTATTTTACTTATTTTATGTTAGAATCAAAATTTTGTTAGAATATATTTAATGGTGTTGTTTGTTGTTTTTGTATTTCAGTTTCAAAAAACTCATAGGGTGAATGGTGTCTCGCACGGGAAGAAGCTGACCCTATCTAACTTGTTTTTGCCTCATCTGGGAGTACAAAACCAATGGTTTTGGCATGAAGTGAATACTTCTGCTCTTACCCCCCTCCTGAATACTGGGTACAATAAGATCTCTCACGGGTTTGTTTGTGCCTTGTCAGAGAGATGGCATGAGGAGACCAACAACTTCCATATACCAGTTGGGGAGATGACCATCACACTAGATGATTTGGCATGTCTCCTAGGCATCCCTATCACTGGGAGGCTCCTTCATGATAGAGAGTTAACTCGTGAGGAGGGGATACAGATGATGCAGGATGACCTACTTTTTACAGCGGAGGTTGCTGCTAAGGAGGTGGGAAGACAAGGTGTTGCTCATCCTGTCCTGTCCCTCCCTACGAGGAGGTTATTGTTGAGAAGTAGTGGGCCAGACATCCTCCCGACCCATTACAGATCATCCACGATGTCAGAGGCATAGTGGAGAGCGCCATAACGGAGATTCCTGATGTGTATTCAAATCATGTTGTTACCGGCGTTATGGAGCACATCCGGCAACAATATAGCGTGCTGGAGCATATGGCTCCGCGGAGGAGGAGTAGGAGTCCACGGGAGTAGGGTTTAGGCATTATGACTTGTGTAATTTTTTTATGATATTTTGTCGGATTTGTATGTAATCCTATTACATTTGCGCTTTTTGGCGATTTTATGACATTTTCCGTTATTTTAGTCCTTATTTTTTCGGAATTTGATTATGAGTTAATGCTTGATTGATTGAATGCTTGAACGAATGATGAAAAATGTATGCAAATGACTAAATGAATGAATGTATGAAAGAAGGACTGAAAAATTTAGGGAAAATAGAGGTTTCTGCCTCTTCTGGTTTTCTGCACAGACTGGACGTGAGTTAACTCACACATGTGTTAATTGCTGCGTGAGTTAACTAACACAGTGTTTTACTCTTGCATGACTTAAGTCAAGCTGCGTGAGTTAACTAACGCATCAATTATCACTTTTGTTAGTTAACTAACGCATGGGTATTATGGTCAGTTTGGTTGAGTGGAAGCAAAACTTGTTGGGAGAAGAGCAGAAATCAAACCAATTGATTGTCCTTCGTTTGGGTTGAGTGTTCAATCTATTTTCTAACGCTAAAATCGAACTAAATCAACCTAGTGATGAATGAAAATACTCATGGTACTTCAACATAAAAAAAAGTACAAAACTTTAATTCTCAAAATTTAATAAAACACAAATCACTCAATGATTAAAAATTAATCCAAAATTCGAATTAAGTACAACAATAGATACATTTTAACAAAACAGATGTGAAAGTGTGAAGATGACTCTTAAATTAGATTAAGGCATCGGATTTTCTAATTAATAAAAAATGTAACTAATAAAAGAAAGTCGATTATTTTTTGTCAATTAGTCTAGTGATTAGTGCTCACACATTTTAAATATGGAGAAGTGAGGTGTCCGAGGTTCAAACCCATGCTCCTGCATATGATATGCAATATTTCCACCAACTGAGTTACGTTCACGGGGATAAAAGAAAGTCGATTAATGGTATGCATACCGTGGCAAACAATTTAAATAAAAAAAAAAGTATATGTCACGTCTATGGCTGAGTTTATGGGTTCGCTGGTTCAAAATGTCAAACCTACTGTTCAAACGAAATACCTTTATGTTGAGATCCCAACTTGGATTGAAACTTGATTATAATGGGTTAAAATACAAATTTAATTGATTTGGATGTACGAGTTGACTCGTAACACCTCTATCCAAAATCATGGCTTCTCAAAAGTAAAAAATTCGTATAGTAGTGTATGATTAAGAGAAGACTCTCAATTTCGTCCATTAACTCACTTTGTATACCTTTTCTCCTACATTGTTCCTCAAAAAATTAGAAATAGTTTGCCTCTCCTACTTTGTTCCTCAAATAATTAAGCATAATTAATCTTATTTTTATTAGTAGTCTCTAATATATTATTCCCTCCAATACTATTTATAAATAGAAAAATCACAAAGATCAATACAATCATTTAATGAGGAACTAGGTTTATTGTTGATGGTTGAAAACTATTTAATGTTACAAATTTGATAAGATTAACCAACAATGAATGCATTAATTCAAGTGAAAAGAGACTTACACGCCCCTTAAAGAATAGATAAAACAAAGCAATAGAAACTACTGATAAAATATTGAAGACTAGTTATTTTTATTTATTTGAAGAACAAAACAACAGAGAACGAGTAAGTATAGAGATGGATTTTGAGGTTTATATTTCGAAATAGACGATGAATGATAGATTAAACTAGAATTTCATTATGTACAAATATGAGTGGGTGCTTATAGTACTTGAAAGATCTTTGGATGGTTTTGAACAATTGAAAAAAAGTTAGTACTTAAATATTGTCGTTTGGACAATTTTGATTAGAATTTGCACAATATCACCTTTTCTTAAGATACATCAAAATCCTATCACGTCTCCTCCTAACTTAATGAAGGTAAAAATAGAATTTTTGTATTAAGAATGGCAAATTTTAAATTTTTTAAGAGCTGAATGCACAATTTTCAACACATTTTTTATATTTGGATTACTGCTAACTTGTGCCCTTAGAGTACATGATAACATTCTCCTTAAAAAATCTTAAACAAGTTAATTGGCTAATTGGTTATGTTGGTTTTGAAACAACCATCCTTTAATTGAAAAAAAAATCATGGCTAAAGTCATATACTATATCATAGATTTTCTTCTTTCAAAGCTGGGACAGTTGCAACATAGTTGATTCATATTACAAATTCATCTGACACTGACGTTTTGCATTTCGTTGTTAAATGATAATTCATCTAGAACTACAAAAGACACAAAATTGGCAAATATAATAAGTAAAATTTAGAAGTTTCAAGTCTTAAAATATAAGGGACCGTTTTTAACTCAATAATATTTTTTCTCCCACAAAACTGAGTTGCCAAAATTGAATGGAATGGACAAATAACCTATTCGGAACATAAACGAGGGACATTTTGAAGACCCATCTTGCGAAGGACAAGCCCAGAAACAGCTGAAGGGTTATCAAGTCCCATGCATTGACTGAACTCGTTTGCAAGCTCCACAAATTTCTTCTTATATTTCCACATTTCCTTGTGAGAACTGTAGTAAGCAAGCAATGATTTATATGCAAGTCTTTTACTCCGCCTCTTTATCATGGATAGAGCCATTTCCACCTGTTAACAATTCAAAATGTTGGTGCAAGTTTGGAATCAATGAGTTCGACGAAACTACGATGACAATGACACAATATGATACTGCCAAACTCACTGCTAATCTAGTACTGCTCCACAATCGTTAAAAGAAATCAAGAATTGACTCCCTTATATATCCAAGTAAATACCTTTTTCTCAGTGTCGGGATCAACTGAAGGTACTAGAGCTTTCTCAATAGGTAAATCTTTTGTGGAAGCTAAAAAGAACTCTTCCCACGGAGCTAGTAGCAGTATGCCCTTCCCTTCTTTTCCTATTCGCCCCGTTCTACCTAGTCGATGTATATACTGTTGTTTATCAGCCGGAACGCCAACCTGTTCATTGGACAAACGGAGGAAACATGAAAATTAAAAGCATTAAATAATTTAAATTCTATCAAATCATAACAAAAAGGGTTGCACTTTTAGCAAATGGATGTATTGAGTTCCTTTCAAACATGCAGTGAACAGGACATAAGTCCATGTAATCCATTCTGTGATGGGCAAGGGCATGCTGATAATATAATAGAAGTGAAACAAGGAGTTCCACATATTTTACCTGTACAACAAGAGAAACATCTGGATAATCAACTCCACGTGCAGATACATCTGAAGTAACCAGTATGAGCCTCTTTGACTTCCGGAATTCGTCAGAAACTTTAGTTCTGGAACCCTGTGGCTTTTTTGAATGGATTTCTCTCACATTCAAATCCAACATCCCAAGGAAATTAGCAACAAGGCTTGTGACCATAGCAGTTGTGCAGAAAACAAGAACCTAATAAACCAATAGCTACATTAGATATACTCCAAAAACAAGTGAAACATGATTGTAAAAATAAAATTGTTGTCAAATCACAGTTTATAATAGCACGCAAAATATTGATAAAAAATATGCTATTTTTTTTAAGTTCGTTACCATGTTATGTGTCTCATAGTGAAGAACAAAGAAAAACCTAAAATACAGTTGTTTGCAGATTAGAAAGCAAACCAACATCATCAGCAATGTGCTCCTTCAGAATAACAGAGAGTAAAGAGAAATGTTTGTCTAGTGGGGCAATTAAATGCATCTGGCGGACCTGAAATAATCCAAATTCTCGTAAATAAAGATCATAAAAAGTTTTTATATGCGGGCTAGTGCATATGTGCATACATTACCTCAAACATGTATATACATGTGTTAATTAAGATACATATATGATTTGAATTTGAATTATCTTCTGATGTGTAAATATCTCTGTAGATTAGGTTTTTTGATTCTTATCCCAATAGATAACAGGGCTGAGAGTAATTTCTCTCAAGCAATTCAAATCAATTAATTGATTCAAGTACATGAAGGTATCTAATTAGTTATTAACATGAAATTATTAACGATTACCTGTGAATGTGTCTCCTCTGTACCCTTCGGAACTGTATTAATAAATTCATAATCTTTTTTCAAAGCAACATTACAGACTTTATGCACCTTCACAACAATGATCATCCAAGAATAAGTCCAATACACATTTTTATAAAGCATAAAGCACCAAAACTAAAAAGGAAAAGGACAAAAAGAAACAAAGACAAACCTCTTTTGGAATGGTTGCAGAAAACATAAGTGTTTGTCGTTGTTTAGGGACTGAAGCGATTATTTCCTCAATATCTTTGCGAAATCCCATGTCTAGTAACTGATCAGCTTCATCAAGCACCAAGGTCTTCACCCCCATAAGGTTAGATGCAAATCCAGCAGTATTAGCAATATGATCTTTAAGCCTTCCAGGAGTAGCAACAAGGATCTGTACAAAAAGCAAACAAATAAAGTTAAATCAGGAAAACTTGTTTGGTCTAAGATGATGATTTGCTAAAGATTGGCATGAAACCAGATTAATGTAGCATGATTATGGTTTAAACCCTTGAATAGAGTTGTATTTTAAAACAGTATTAAACCCTTGAATATAACAATTCGCTTCTCTTCCTTCTTGATGTATGCAAAATTAATTAAAAAACGTGAGTTCAGACCTATGATGCATGGACATGATACAAATATCGGATACGACACGTAACTCATGCAATACTGCGATATGTCATTTCTTAAAAATCTAGGATATGATATGTTAAAAATGCGTGTATAAAAAATATAAAAAACATTAATAATAAATATAAAGTGAAAAAGAATACAAGAATTAAAAAATGCACACCATTTTGAATCAAATATTCTAAAAGTTTCATATAAATTTTATAAAAGTTTTTTTTAGGGTATATATGGCAAAGCACAATGCTTCGGCCTACAAAAATAAAAAAAATCGTGGCAAAGAAAAAGAACTCACCTGGCAAGGATTATTTTGAATGCGTTTCTGTTCTGAAAATATATTTGTTCCTCCAGTCACAACTTGAGCACCAATGGTAGGATGATACTTGAGCAGTTTAGTGGCTTCTACAGCAACTTGACGTGCAAGCTCTCGAGTTGGGCATACAACAAGAACAAGAATTGGTGTTTGATTTTGACCAGGATCACTTGGTGTAGACTTCACAACAACTTCAATTGATGAAAGCTGAATAATAAAAATACTTCAAAAATAAGTACAAACTACTAATCTTCAATCTCACAACATGAGCAATAGAACAGTCAATTAGCTTCTACATCAAAGATTTGTGCTGTTGCAAATTACAATGAAACTAAAATAGTCTTCTTTTCTGTTCTTTTGTAAGTCATGCCTGATTATTAATATTCTAAACAGCTTTGAGACAACTTTTGATCAACATGGAACTTCCTTTAGTACTATCACTGCAAACGAGTAAAAGAAAAAGGAGGGGTCCTAACGGCTTATAGAAGCTTCCATATGTGTAAAACAAAAAACAATAAAAAAAGAGAGAAACATAAATTCCACATAGCATAATAACATATCAAACAAAGAAGACCAGTGAGTTAAGTAAAGAGATCCAATTAAGTAGATTGTTTATTCCAAAGGTAGCTTTGGTATTTACTCTACCTTACTTTAATTGACGCTCGCAAAAGAAATATTATGAAGAAAAGTGCTATAATGATGATTGACAGATAAACCATTAACTACTAATGCACTCAAACAAAAACAAATAAAGAGACGTACCAAAAAGGCTACTGTTTTAGCCTTGGAGTAAGTGCAATGCAACATCATAAATAAACTCGAAGATATATGAGATGACATCTCTTAATCTCTAACAAAGTTGAAGAACACAACCACAAAAAAATGACACTTCAACTATGATTTATTTTCTTAAGATTATTCCACGTCCTCAATGGCCAAGAAAAAGCACAAACCTTCTAGAATTACTGGAAGTGTTGCCTCCTGCACAATAGTCATTTTCTCATATCCTGCATCCTTGACTCCTTTTAATGACAGTGGGGAGACTGAACACATGTCGAATCTGTGGCATCATCTCTCAAATCAGACACACAGAATGCGAGAGCAATATATTTAATGCAGTAAACTAGGATAAGATGGGTTGAAAGCATGTATAAGCATAAGGCTCACATTTCCCTCTTAGTTGTATGCTTATGCTAAAAGTCGCATAAAACCCCACACGAATTTCCAAATTCAAGCCAGTAAGAAAGCCTACATTATCCTAACCATACAAGACCTTAATCAATTATATATGCAAAGAATATAATGCTTCTTTACAAATTCTTCCCCCGAAAAAGTTAAAGTCTAAAGGTCTGCTTGAATTGGCTTATTTGAGTTTTTTTTGTTTGACCAATGCTTATTTGAGATTCTACTTGCATAAGTTTTGCGACTGTTTGAGAGAACTTATGAAAACAGCTTATGACATTTATCATATGTTGTTTTCAACTTATTTTCAAAGTTCTCCAATAATGTTAATCATAGTAGTCAACAGCGGCCGCGCGTAGCGTAGCGGCGACGAACCGCTACGCTAATTGTTGTAGCGGTGAGGAATGAGATAGTGGCGCTACAGCGGAGCGGAGCAGATAGCGGCCGCTTCAGCTGCAATTTGATTTTAGTTGAAAAATTTCAAATTGACACTGTTTTTAAAACATTTTGTATGGTTTCCAAATTTCTAAATTTATCTTAGGGCATTTTGGGGATTTTTAAAACCAAATTGACTCTGTTGTATGGTTTCTCTGTTCTTTGTTTCTTCCTCTGTTTTATGATTTTTTTATTTATTCCTCTATCTTTTGATTTTTGGCATTTTGATTTATGAATGTCCCATGAGATTTGAGTGTTATAATTAATTTTATATTAAATATTAAGTTTTTTTTAGAAATATGTATGTTTGTTTATATTTTGTAACATTATTCATGTAATTTGTTCAAAAAATAATCAAATATCCGACTTTTGAGGTCGGCCTCTACGCATCGCTATCCGAGATTGACTACTATGTTGAATTTTGATTAAGACTTAAAATACTATGTTGGAGACTTTAAAGCTTTCATAAGATTTGGGTGTTTTGTATGATTTATGAATGTTTCATGAGATTTGAATATTATACTTAATTTTATATTAGATATATGTTTGTTTATAATTTATAGTATTATTTACGTACTTTGTCAAAAAAGTTATCAAATAGTTGTCATAGCGCTATGCGCTATCCCGCTATAGCATTTTCGGGGTCGGCCGCTACGCGCTGCAATCCGCAATTGACTACTATGATGTTAATGTAAACAGCTTATGGGTTATACCAAAACAATTTAACTAATTAATCTTTTGTTATAGAATAGCTTATAGATAAGCGCTCATCATGATAAACGCTAATGCTATAAGCTGCAAATAAGCTGTTCGTCAAAACATGACCTAATTACCTAAGAATAAGCCACTTATATGATGTTTGTGTGAGAGAAAAAAAACAAGTATTCCACATGCTCATATTCTCAATATTGCTCATATCAAAGACAAAATTCCAAAATCATTTGAAGAAAGGAAGCACTAGCCTAAAACATACAATATCAAAAAAACCAAACACAATCCCACACAAAGCAACAAACTTTAAGGAAAATAAACCAAACCCATTGGCAAAAAAAAAACCTTAATTTATGAAAACAAACAGATACCTTGAATCACTTAAAAAAGAAGAAGCAGTTACACCAACAATTCCAGAACCAACAACACCACCATTAACAACCTTCAAATTTCCTACTTCTGCTGCTATCACTTCATTATCATTACTCAACTGAACCTTTCTTTTTGATTTCTTCTTTTTAGGTTTTTCCTTTCTCAAATCATCATCGTCACTTTTTCTTTTCTTCCCCAACGAAGGAGAAGAAGAAGAAGAAGTGGTGTTAACATTATTCTTCTCCTTCCGTGACTGGGAGCTACCGTGCTTCTCGGCAGCCGCACTCTGGATAGCAGCAGGACCTAGGTTCGAACTCCTGTCCCTACATAAATTATGCAATGTCCTTACCAATTGAGTCATGCTTTACTTATATCAATTAAAAAATTGTATATCAATTAGATATATATTTTTTACGTTATTTCATATTCATAAACTTAAATTGATTATAATAGGTTAAAATGCAAATTAAATTGATTTGGATATAAGAGTTGACTCGTATGGATAAACACCTCTATCCAAAATCATAGCATCTCAATTGAAAAGACTCTCAAATTTTATCCCTTAACTCACTTTGTATACCTTTCTCCTACATTGTTCCTAAAAAAATTAGAAATAATTAGTCTCTCCTGTTTTGTTCCTCAAATAATTAAACATAACTAGTCTTATGTTTTATAAGTAGTCTCCAATAATTAGTCATGTTTTTTTTTTTTTTAAAGGATTTTAGTCTTATGTTTTTATAAGTAGTCTCTAATCTGACTTTGCACAATGTCACATTTTCTTAAGATACATCAAAATCTTATCCCATCTCCTCGTAACCCTCCTAACTTAAGACAGGTAAAAATAAAAATTTTGTATTAAGAATGACAAATTTTAAATTTTTGTAGAGTTGAATGCACAATTTTCATCACACATTTTTTATATTTGAAATACTAACTTTTTTATGTTTGGAATACTAACTTATGCCTTCAGGACACATGATATCATTCTCCTTTCAAAAAAAATCTTACATATGTTTAACCGGCTAATCGGTTGTGTTGGTTTTGAAACAACTATCCTTTAATTGAAAAAAACCATACAATTACAAAGTAGGGTAAAGTCATATAAACTATACCATAGATTTCCTTCTTTAAAAGCTGGGACATTTGCAACATAGTGTGATTCAAATTACAAATTCATCTGACGATGACGTTTTGCATTTCGTTGTTACATGATAATTCATCTAGAACTACACAAGACACAAAATTGGCAATATAATAAGTGAAATTTAGAAGTTTCAAGTCTTAAAATCAAATCATAAGGGACCATTTTTAACTCAACAATATTTTTCTCCCACAAGACTGAGTTGTCAAAATTGAATGGAATGGACAAATAACCTAGTAGGAACATAAACCAGGGACATTTTGAAGACCCATCTTGCGAAGGACAAGCCCAGAAACAGCTGGAGGGCGATCAAGTCCCATGCATCGACTGAACTCGTTTGCAAGCTCCACTAATTTCTTCTTATCTTTCCCAATTTTCTTGTTAGAATTGTAGTAACCAAGCCATGCCTGATATGCTTTTGATTTACTCTCTATCTCCACATTGGATAGAGCCCTTTCCACCTGTTAACAATTCAAAATGTTAGTGCAAGTTTGGAATCAATGAGTTTGACGAAATCACGGTGGCAATGGCACAATATGATTCTGCCAAATCATTTGAAGAAATCAAGAATTGACTCCCTTATATATCCAAGTAAATACCTTTTTCTTAGTGTCAGGATCAAGTGAAGGTACTGGAGCTTTCTCAATAGGTAAATCTTTTGCGGAATCTAAAAAGAACTCTTCCCACGGAGCTAGTAGCAGTATGCCCTTCCCTTCTTTTCCTTTTCGCCCCGTTCTACCTAGTCGATGTATATACTGTTGTTTATCGGCCGGAAGACCAACCTGTTCATTGGACAAATGGAGGAAACATGAAAATTAAAAGCATTAAATAATTTAAATTCTATCAAATCATAACCAAAAGGCTTGCACTTTTAGCAAATGGATGTATTGAGTTACTTTCGAACATGCAATGAACAGAACGTAAGTCTGTGTAATCCATTATGTGATGGGCACGGGCATGCTGATAATATAATAGAAGTGAAACAAGGAGTTCCACATATTTTACCTGTACAACAAGAGAAACATCTGGATAATCAACTCCACGTGCAGATACATCTGAAGTAACCAGTATGAGCCTCTTTGACTTCCGGAATTCGTCAGAAACTCTAGTTCTATAACTCTGATTCTTTCTTGAATGGATTTCTCTCACATTCAAATTCAACTTCCCAAGGAGATTAGCAACAAGGCTTGTGACCATAGCAGTTGTGCAGAAAACAAGAACCTGATAAACCAACAGCTACATTAGATATACTCCAAAAACAAGTGAAACATGATTGGAAAAATAAAACTGTTGTCAAATCACATTTTATAATAGCAAGCAAAATATTGATCCAAAATATGCTATTTTTTTTTAAGTTTGTTCCCATGTTATGTGTCTCATAGTGAAGAACAAAGAAAAACCTAAAATACAGTTGTTTGCAGATTAGAAAGCAAACCTTATAGTCAACATCATCAGCAATGTGCTCCTTCAGAATAACAGAGAGTAAAGAGAAATGTTTGTCTAGTGGGGCAATTAAATGCATCTGGCGGACCTGAAATAATCCAAATCCTCGTAAATAAAGATCATAAAAAGTTTTTATATGCGGGCTAGTGCATATGTGCATACATTACCTCAAACATGTATATACAAGTGTTAATTAAGATACATATATGATTTGAATTTGAATTATCTTCTGATGTGTAAATATCTCTGTAGATTAGGTTTGTTGATTCTTATCCCAATAGATAACAGGGCTGAGAGTAATTTCTCTCAAGCAATTCAAATCAATTTATTGATTCAAGTACATGAAGGTATCTAATTAGTTATTAGCATGAACTTATTAACGATTACCTGTGAATGTGTCTCCTCTGTACCCTCCTGAACTGTATTAATAAATTCAAAATCCTTTTTCAAAGCAACATTACAGACTTGATGCACCTTCACAACAATAATCATCCAAGAATAAGTCCAATACACATTTTTATAAAGCATGAATTGCGAAAACTAAAAAGGAAAAGGACATAAAGAAACAAAGGCAAACCGCGTTCGGAATGGTTGCAGAAAACATAAGTGTCTGTCGTTGTTTAGGAACTGAAGCGATTATTTTCTCAATATCTTTGCGAAATCCCATGTCTAGTAACTGATCAGCTTCATCAAGCACCAAGGTCTTCACCCCCATAAGGTTAGATGCAAAACCAGCAGTATTAATAATATGATCTTTAAGCCTTCCAGGAGTAGCAACAAGGATCTGTACAAAAAGCAAACCAATAAAGTTAAATCTGGAAAATTTGTTTGGTCTAAGATGATGATTTGCTAAAGGTTGGCATGAAACCAGATTAATGTAGCATGATTATGGTTTAAGCTATGAAAATAAAAGGCGATCTTCATAGAGTTGTATTTTAAAACAGTATTAAACCCTTGGATATAATAATTCGCTTCGCTTCCTCTTTTTTTTGACGCATGCTTCTCCTCCTTCTTGAGGTATGCATAATTAATTTAAAAATGTTACTACTGATCCATAACGCACCGATACAGTACGGGCATCGGATACAATACCTATCCGATACAGCGATACATCATTTCTTTAAAAAAAATAGAAAATGATACGTTAAGAATGAGCATATAAAAAAGATATAAAACATTAATAATTAATATAAAGAAATGGGAAAACAATCAAAATTAAAAAATGTACACCATTTTGAATCAAATATTTTAAAAGGTTTGTTGGGGTATATATGGCAAAGCACAAGGCTTAGGCCTACAAAAAATAAATTTGTTGTGGCAAAGAAAAAGAACTCACCTGGCAAGGATTTTTTCGAATGCGTTTCTGTTCTGAACCAAGACTTGTTCCTCCAATCACAACTTGAGCACCAATGGTGGGATGATACTTAAGCAGTTTAGTGGCTTCTGCAGCAGCTTGACATGCAAGCTCTCGAGTTGGGCATACGACAAGAACAAGAATTGGTGTTTGATTTTGACCACGATCACTTGGTGGAGACTTCACAACAACTTCTATTGATGGAAGCTGAATAATAAAAATACTTCAAAAATAAGTACAATACTAATCTTCACTCTTACTACACGAGCAATAGAACAATCAATAAGTTTATACATCAAACATTTGGGCAGTTGCATTGAAACTAAAATAGTCTTCTTTTCTGTTCTTTTGTAAGTTGTGCCTGATTATTAATATTCTAAACAGTTTTGAGATGATTTGTGACCAACATGGAACTTCCTTTAGCACTTCCACCGCGAACAAGTAAATCAAAAAGGGGTCCTAACGGTTTATAGCAGCCTCCATATGTGTAAAACAAAAAACAATAAAAAAATAGAGAAACGGAAATTCTGTATGTCATAATAAAGTATCAAACAAAGAAGACCAATGAGTTAAGTAAAGAGATCCAATTAAGTACATTGTTTATTCCAAAGGTAGCTTTGGTGTTTATTCTACCTTACTTTGATTGACGCTTGCAAAAGATATATTATGAAGAAAAGTGCAATAATGATGATTGACAGATAAACCATTAACTACTAATACACTCAAACAAAAACAAATAAAGAGACGTACCAAAAAGGCTACTGTTTTTCCCGTGCCTGTTCTAGCCTTGGCCAAGACATCCTTACCTAGAAATTTTAATTGGAGTAAGTGCAATGCAACATCATAAATAAACTCAAGATATATGAGATGACATCTCTTAATCTCTAACAAAGTTGAAGAACACGACCACAAAAAAATGACACTTCAACTATGATTTATTTTCGGCTTAAATATGCATTTCATCCCTGTAATTAGGGGTCGTTTGAAATTTCATCCCTGAGCTTACTAATCCTCCCATTTTGCCCCTGCAATTATTAATCATTTGAAAACTCGTCCTAATTACGTTTTTTTGCTGACGTTGGATAGTGATTAGCGATGTGGCAGACGATAATTGGGTTAAGATGAGGATGAGTCAGTAAATTACACTTGAATGGAGTGCCTGTAATTAGGGGTCGTTTGAAATTTCATCCCTGAGCTTACTAATCCTCCCATTTCATCCGAGTTTTCAAATGATTAATGATTGCAGGGGCAAAATGGGAGGATTAGTAAGCTAAGAGATGAAATTTCAAACGACCCCTAATTACAGGGATGAAATGCATATTTAAGCCTTTATTTTCTTAAGATTATACCACGTCCTCAATGACCAAGAAAAAGAACAAACCTTTTAGAATTACTGGAAGTGTTGCCTCCTGCACAATAGTCATTTTCTCATATCCTGCATCCTTGACTCCTTTTAATGACAGTGGGGAGACTGAACACTTGTCAAATCTGTGGCATCATCTCTCAAATCAGACACACAGAATGCGAGAGGAATATATATAATGCAGTAAACTAGGATAAGATGGGTCGAAAGCATGTATAAGCACAAGGCTCACAATTCCCTCTATTAGTTGTATGGCTATGCTAAAAGTTGCATAAAACCCCACACGAATTTCCAAATTCAAGCCAGTAAGAAAGCCTACATTATCCTAACCATACAAGACCTTAATCAATTATATATGCAAAGAATATAATGTTTCTTTACAAATTCTTCCCCCGAAAAAAGTTATTCTAAGGGTCTGCTTCTTTTTGTGACCAATGCTTATTTGAGATTCTACTTGCATAAGTTTTGCGACTGTTTGAGAGAACTTATGAAAACAGCTGATGACATTTATCATATGCTGTTTTCAGCTTATTTTCATAAGTTCTCCAATATAGTTAATTATACAGCTTATAGGTTATACCAAAACAATTTAACCATTTAATCTTTTACTATAGAATAGCTTATACATAAGTGCTTATGCTATAAGCTGTTCATCAAAACATGACCTAATTACCTAAGAATAAGCCACTTATATCATGTTTGTGCGAGAACAAAACAAGTATTCCACTCCACAAGCTCATATTCTCAATATTGGTCATATCAAAGACACACTTCCAAAATCATTTGAACAAAGGACACATTAGCCTAAAACAAACAATATAAAAAAACTAAACACAATCACACATAAAGCAACAAACTTTCAGGAAAATAAACCAAACCCACAAATAAAACAGAAACCTTAAGCATTTATGAAAACAAACAAGTCATAAACACACACATAATGTATCAAATAAACCAAACACAGATAAGGCAACAAACTTTAAGGAAAATAAACCAAACCCAATAAGAAAAACACCTTAATTTATGAAAACAAACACAGGCACACACATATACATATAGATATACATAAACATTACCTTGAATCACTCAAGTAAGAACCCGGTACCCCAACAATTCCAGAACTAACATCACCACCACCAACAACCTCCAAATTTCCACCCGCTACTATCACTTCATTATCATCATTATCATTACTCAACTGAACCTTCCTTTTTGATTTCTTCTTATTAGGTTTTTCCTTTCTCAAATCACCATCATCATCACTTTTTCTTTTCTTCCCCGATGAAGGAGAAGAAGAAGAAGTGTTAACATCATTCTTCTTCTTCCATGACCTACCGTGCTTCTCGGCAACCGCACTCTGGACAGCAGCAGGGCTCATGGTCTCGGCTGCGGCGGATTGCTTCTGTAGATACCGAGCTGGCGGTATAGTAAACAGAGGACTCAATTTCCTCTCTTATACCTAGCTAACTTTTTTTAATGGAAAACACACCCCCATAAAAGTATCTAATTGGTTTTTTGCCCCATAAATAAAAAAAGACAAAATGAAAATATCTCATATCTTAAACCCTAATCACTTCTCCAAAAACCTCTTTCTTGAGGTGAAGAGAAACACTTTCATTTCTCTTATCTTTTACACAGTCACATTAACTTCTACACTCAAATGACAAAACTATTCTTATCACAACTTCGTCTTCTTCAATTCCACCCAATGAAACTCCACTCTCTCTCCCTCTTCAAACTCTCTCACATCCCTCTCCGCGACGCTCCCTTTTATCCTCGCTCTTTTTCTGTCCGTCCAGACAGAATCAGGGCTTCTAAAAGCCTCGTCGACGATGAGGCTGAGCTTAGTAATTGGGTTGATGATTTGCGTACTGGACGAGCCGAGACATTGAAACCTGCCCAGAGGGTAGGTTCCGCTGGAAGAGACAGCGGGTTCCGGAAGAGTAGTGTTAGCAGGGGAGGTTCTTCATTGGGGCAGAGAAGAGGTGGTGGTGACTTTAAGAAGGGGAAACCTAATTTGAATGCGAAAAGAAGGTTTGGATTGAGTAGTGATAGTGATAATGATGAAGTTGTTGAAAGAGGGAAATTTAAGGGTGGTGGTGGTTCTGGAAGTATTGGTGAGTTTCTTAGTGAAGATGATGTTGATGAAGAAGAGAGTGGTGATGATGATATTGATGATGAGGATGAGGAGATAGTTAAGAAGAGTAGAAGTGTTTTGTTTGGTAAACAAAATGGGGTTTCAAATACTACTACACCTGCTTCATCTGGTGGAAGTGATTCTTATTTAAGTGATTCTAGGTGTGTATGTGTGTTTGTTTTCATAAACTAAGTTTTTTTTAATTTATTGGTCTAGCTTATTTGCCTTAAAGTTTGTTGTTTTATCTGTGATTGTTGATTCTAAGGCTAATTGGTATTGAATTATGTTATTGGGTGTGCGTGTGTTTGTTTTCATAAATTAAGTTTCTTTTTAATGGGTCTAGCTTATTTGCCTTAAAGTTTGCTGCGTTATGTGTGATTGTATATTTTAGGGTAATTGGTATTGAGTTATGTTATTGGGTAGAACAAACAGAAATAAAGGAATGCGATGGTGCTCTTTGTTTAGGACTCAACAATGGTTCTGGAACTGTGTCTTCGATATGATCAATATTTGAGAACATGAGCTTGTGGGACACTTGTTTTTTCTACACAAATAAGTGGATTGTTCTTAGGTAATTAGGCTTCAACGTTGGTTGATGGCGGACCATGGTCGAAGGCCAAAAACCTGAGTACCTGACGTATTGCGTTCTGGTGCCACCATCCTTCACAAATTTTACGTATCGGTTTTCCAAAAAACTGCCACCAATATCTGCCATGGCCAATATTTGACAACACTGTTAGGCTTTAACTCTTCTCTTTGGGGAGGGATAGATTAGGGGAAGAATTTTAAAGGAGTACTATATTCTTTGCATATATAATTGATTAAGATGTTGGATGGTTCGGATTATGCACGTTTTCTTAATGGCTTGAATTTGGAAACTGGTGTGGGGTTTTGTGCGATATTCGGGGTGTCGTGTAATCGCAGAAGATGATTGGCATACAACTAATGTAGAGAGAAAGGTGTTCCTTGTGTTTATACATGTTTGCTGTTTAGTACACCTTTCACCCTTCTTATCGTAGTTTGGTGCATTATATTGCTCTTGTATTCTGTATGTCTGATTATTGAGATATGATGCCACAGATTCGATCAGTGTTCAGTTTCTCCACTGTCATTAAAAGGAATCAAGGATGCTGGATATGAGAAAATGACTGTTGTACAGGAGGCAACACTTCCAGTAATTCTAAAAGGTTTGTTATTTTCTTGACCAAGGTGCATGTGGAACAATCTTAAGAAAATAAATCATAGCTGTAATGACATTTTTGTGTGGCTGTGTTCTTTCACTTTGTAAGAGACTAGAGATTTCATATGATACTAATGTACCACATCCAGCTTTTTTTCAATCTCGCTTTTTGGATTATTTTTTTTCTGCGATTGTAGTTTTTCTTGTTATCATATATAACTGTGATTAATCAGTGTCCAAAACAGCAGGCTATTCTAATTGATAATATTAAGCAAGAAAGTATCATCTTCCTGATTTGATTGACATTATTCTCAAATATCTTTAGTTTATTTATGATTGATAATATTAAGAAGGAAAGTATCATCTTTCTGATTTGGTTGACACTATTTTCATGTATCTTGAGTTTATTTATGATGCTGCACTTACTCCAATTAACATTTCTAGGTAAGGATGTCCTGGCCAAGGCTAAAACAGGCACGGGAAAAACAGTAGCCTTTTTGGTACGTCTCTTTATTTGCATTTGTTTGTGTGCATTAGTAGTTAATGGCCTCTCTGTCAATCATCATTAGCACTTCAATTCATATTTTGTCTGCTGTGAGCGAAAATTAAAGTAACATGTAGTAAACGGATAAGCACCTAAGCTACCCTTGGAATAATCAATCTACTTAATTGGACATCTTTACTTAATTCCTTGGCCTACATTGTTTGATAATTTATTATGATATATGTAGAATTTCCGTTTCTCTCTTCTTTCTTTTTTCAGGCATGGGGGCCATTGGTACCCCCTTTATTTTAAAACAGTTTAGAATATTAATTGGGCATGCTTTACAAACGAACAAAAAAGAAGTCTATTTGAGTTTCAATGTAACAACACAAATCTTCGATGTGGAAACTAATTTATTGTTTTATTGCTTATGTACTAAGTGATGATTAGTAGCAGTTTGTACTTACTTTTAAAGTATTTTTATTCAGCTTCCATCAATTGAAGTTGTTGTGAAGTCTCCACCAAGTGATCGTGATCAAAGGCGTCCGCCAATTTTTGTTCTTGTCATATGCCCAACTCGAGAGCTAGCATGTCAAGCGGCTGCAGAAGCCACTAAACTGCTCAAGTATCATCCTACCCTTGGTGTTCAAGTTGTGATTGGAGGAACAAGACTTGCGTTAGAACAGAAACGAATGCAAGCAAATCCTTGCCAGGTGTGTTCTTTTCCTTTGCCAGCAAAATTTTATTTTCTGTAGGCTGAAGTCTTTTGCACTTCCACATGTGCCCCAAAAAAATCCTTCTGCACTTAGATAAGACAAATAATCAAATAAATGAGAAGATTCCGAATTATTCCTACACTACTAAACTTTCTGACATAAAGATGCGGGATATAATGATTGTTGTTATTGGCGTTATATGTTGCAGCCATCACAGTTGGTTGGATACATTAACAACAACAACCAACCCTTCCCAACATAATGTTCTACATAACATATCTCTATCAAACTCATTAAACCATAGATCTTTCTCAATAGTTTCTCACTTTCTCTTTTAGTTTTTCTAGGTCTTACTTTGCCTCTAGTGGTTTGACTACCCTCCATCTGATCTGTCTCTAGTGGTTGGATATATTATTTTTTTGACTTAAATATGCATTTCATCCCTGTAATTAGGGGTCGTTTGAAATTTCATCCCTGAGCTTACTAATCCTCCCATTTTGCCCCTGCAATTATTAATCATTTGAAAAATGGTCCTAATTACATCTGATTAGTAATTTTAGGGACGAAAATTCAAATGACCTATATTTGCAGGGACGAAAGATTTATTTAAGCCAACCACCTTGCCCAATCATCACTTGCCACATGGGCACCACGTCGCTAATGACAGTCCACCTCAGCAAAAAAACTTAATTAGGACCAAAAGTCAAATGATTAATATTTGCAAGGGCAAAATGGGAGGATTAGTAAGCTCAGGGATGAAATTTCAAACGACCCCTAATTACAAGGATGAAATGCATATTTAAGCCTATTTTTTTTTATCAATACAATATCTACAACTTATTTTCATAACCAGTCATAACGCATGTTATTTAACTGATTTTGCATACTTCAAGAAAGAAAAGAAGCACATTTATATATTCGATGGTTAAATACTGTTTTAAAAAATGATTCAGTGAAGATCACCTTTCTAAAGCTGGAAGCGTAGAAGTTGAACCATAATTCATTTAAAGCTTCCGCCCTTTTATTTTCTTGGCTTAAACCATAATCGTGGTATATTTATCTCGTTTGATGCCTACCTTTTAGAATCATCGTCTTATGGCAAACTAGTTTTCCCCGACTTACCTTTATTTGTTTGCTTTTTTGTACAGATCCTTGTTGCTACACCTGGAAGGCTTAGAGATCATATTGAAAATACTGCTGGTTTTGCATCTAGGCTTATGGGGGTGAAGGCCTTGGTGCTCGATGAAGCTGATCATTTACTAGACATGGGATTTCGCAAAGATATTGAGAAAATAATTGCTGCAATCCCTAAACAACGACAAACACTTATGTTTTCTGCAACAATTCCCGACGAGGTTTGCTTTCTTTCTTTTTGTCATTTTCCTTTTTAGCTGTGGTGCTTCATGCTTTATAAAATATATGCGTGTTGGGCTTATTCTTGTATGATTATTGTTGTGAAGGTGCGTCAAGTCTGTCATATTGCTCTGAAAAGGGATTTTGAATATATTAATACAGTACAGGAGGGCTCTGAGGATACACATTCACAGGTAATTGTTACAATTTCATGCCAATAACTCATTAGATACTTACATGTTTATATGCATGTGAGAGGTAATGCATGCACAGATGCACTAGCCATCATATAATATTTTTTTAATCTTTATTTATGGGGGTTTTGGATCATTTCAGGTCCGCCAAATGCATTTAGTTGCACCGTTAGACAAGCATTTCCCTTTACTCTATGCTATTCTGAAGGAGCACATTGCAGATGATGTTGACTATAAGGTTTGTTTTCTAGTCTGCAACCAACACTATTTTAGGTCTTTCTTTGTCCTTTCGCTATGAGACACATAAGCGAAGATTCTTTTTTCAGGTTCATTAATAACTGATATATCTGGTCTATATTATAAACCAGATACATCAATTATTCAATGAATCTGAAAAAAAAAAATCTTCGTTTATATTTGAAACCAGAGGGAGCATCGTATTTTGGATCAATATTTTGCTTGTTTAGTTTATAAACCGTGATTTGACAACACAGTTTTACTTCGACCATAATGTTTACATGGTTTTGGAGGATATGTAACGTAGCTATTGTTTTATCAGGTTCTTGTTTTCTGCACAACTGCTATGGTCACAAGACTTGTTTCTAATCTTCTCGCGGAGTTGAACTTGAATGTGAGAGAAATCCATTCAAGAAAGCCTCAGAGTTATAGAACCAGAGTTTCCGATGAATTCCGGAAGTCAAAGGGTCTCATCCTGGTTACTTCTGATGTATCCGCACGTGGAGTTGATTATCCGGATGTTACTCTTGTTGTACAGGTAATATATTTGGAACTCCTTCCTTGTTTCACTTTTGCTAGGGATCTGATGACATGGTCACAGTCATCACTGCGACTATATTATCAGCCTGCTTTCCAACATCCCTGAATGGATTACATGGATTTATGTCCTGTTTGACGCATGTTCAAGTGGACACTCGATAAATACATTTGATAAACGTGCAAGCCTTTTGGTTATGGTTTGATCAAATGTTAATTAGTTAATGCTTTTGTTAATTTTGAATTGTCATCTTAACACCGACACTTCCGATCGCACATGTGTCCGGTGTTTAATTTATTCATTTCCTCAAATTATTACTTATTTCAATATGTCAAAGTCATTCTGATGTCTGCTGTCCTAGTTTGTGTTTCATTGATTGTCATGTTTCCTCCATTTGTTCAATGAACAGGTTGGCCTTCCGGCTGATAAGCAACAGTATATACATCGATTAGGTAGAACGGGGCGAAAAGGAAAAGAAGGGCAGGGCATACTGCTTCTAGCTCCTTGGGAAGAGTACTTCTTAGCTACAGCAAAAGATTTGCCTATTGTGAAAGCTCCAGTACCGTTAGTTGATCCTGACACGAAGAAAAAGGTATTTACTTGGATACATAAGGGATACTATTCTTGATATAATGAAAAATGAATGTGTGCCACCGTAAAGTCAAAATAGCGGTGAATTTGGCAGTGTCCCACCCTAATTTTGGTAAAAACTATGCTTTCGAGCTTCAACAAAATTAAAGTGTCACTGTGATTTCGTCAAACTCACTGTGATTCCAAACATTCCTTAACATTTTGAATCGTAAACAGGTGGAAAGGGCTCTATCGAATGTGGAGATGAAGAATAAAGAAGCAGCATATCAGGCATGGCTTGGTTACTACAATTCTAACAAGAAAGTTGGGAAAGATAAGTATAGGTTAGTGGAGCTTGCAAATGAGTTTAGTAGATGCATGGGGCTTGATAACCCTCCAGCTATTCCTAAACTTGTCCTTGGCAAGATGGGTCTTAAAAATGTCCCTGGATTACGTTCCAAATAGGTTATGTATTCATTTCATTCAATTTCTGACAGGTCAGTCTTGTGTAAGAGAGAAATATTCTTGAGTTGAAATGCCCCATTATAATTTGATCTTAAGACTTGGAACTCCTAAATTTTAATTACTATGTCGTATATTTTCTAGTTCTAGATGAATTATCATTTAACAACATATAACGCAGCAAGCAAACGTCTGTGCCAGATGAATTTGTTATGTGAATCTTTGTTGCAGCGGTAAAAAAATGTACATTAAATCATATAGTTTATGAATTAATCATGCCTTGTATGGAGCACTGGTCCTCTCCCGTGACTAGAGGGTCCAGTGGAATCTCAACCACTGATTTGGCTTAATCTGATCACGTTAAAATCATAAAATTGAACAATCGAATGGTGGAGATTTTAAATGGACATCCTCCGGTGAAAAACTGATAGGAAGGAAAATATGGCATTATTGACCTCTACATATTGATAAAAGGATCTTCCATTGTTTGTTTTGTTTAGGAAAAATGACAAGGATATGCTACGTTAAGTTTCTTGCTTTGGTCATTCGATTGTTATTTTGATTTTTGAATTCTGCTCTCCACCCTGCAAAAATTGCTCGCGCCCTGCAGCCATTCCCATTTTACCACTGCGCTAGTTAACTGGCGCAAGTGTAAAATACTGCGCTTGTTAACGCACGCTGCGCCACTTAACTAGCGCATGTGTAAAACACTACGCGCGTTAACTGGCACTGCGCACGTTCACTGGCGCATGTGTAAAAAACACTGCGCGCGTTAACCGGCACTGCGCACGTTAACTAGCGCAGCTTTTAGCAAACTGTCGCCATGACGACATATTGTCGCCATAGCGGGAAATGATAAGCAGAAAACCAATTTGCTACTGCCTAAATGTCGCCATGGCCACATCCTGTCGTCATAGCGACATTTTTCCTGCCTGGCAGGAAGTGCAAATTTTGCAGCAAATATCCAGAGTGACAGAGGAGACGATATAAATACTTACTATTGGTTGATGCAAAAATACTACATCAATCAAAAATAGCAGAATAAATCAACGGGAAAAATTAACGAATATTATCATAAAAGGGAAATGTTATAAAAAATTAAAAGGATTACAATCAAATCCTTCAAAATGTCATAAAAAATCTAGAAAAAAAACCTACAAAAAAACCTAGAAAAAAAACCCTAGTCTCGTGGACTCCTACTCCTCCTCTGGGGCGGCGCCATCTGCTCCATCATGCTCCACTCCGACTGGATGCCCTGCATGATGCGAAGAACCTCCGGGTTACCAGACACATTAGGATGCCCCATTGCACTGTCCACTCTGGCCCTGATGTTGTTAATGATCTGGTATGGGTCTGGAGGATGTCTGGCCCACTGCTGCTCAACCATAACCTCCTCGTAAGGAGGGACAGGACGAGGAGGGGCAGCAGATGCACAATCAGGAATGACCGCAGGGGGTTCACAATAGGATGTGACACTGCAACGAACCATCTCATGTAGCCTCTAGTATGAGCCCACGGCTGGTTATCCGGAACCTGCTCACCCCTCTGCTGATGGCTGAGGACATGTAGAGCAAACTCCGTGAAGGCATCAGCCGCGTCATCCGCCGCAAGAACCTCGATGTCCGTAGGAGGCCTGGGAATCCTCTGGACATACCCGTACTGCCTAAGAACCCGCTCAGGCAAGTGACAGACCATCATGTCGCGGCCGGCCATGATCCATCCGGAGTACCAGCATATGTCCTGGAAGGGCGTGATGTGTCGTCGCCTCTCGTACGGCATCCAGGTGACATGTGAATGGTCCAAGGAATCAATGGCAGCTCGGTAGTGTCCAGGATTAGAAAATCCCCGGGGAGGTCTCCATTGACTCATAAGTGGGGCAACAGTAGGGTCGTAGGCATCATCATCAATCCTCGGAATGATGTTCGTGAAGTGCGCCAATGTCCATCCCTACAAACACAAAGAAACAAATATTTATATCACCGCAAGAATTATACAAACAACTAAACATTTACGATCAAATAAGTAAAGAAGAAGAAAAACAAATATTACCACAAGCAATGTCATGTAACCACCGCAGGAGGCCACCGATGAGTCGGAGGTAAGTGAGAGCTGCTCATATAGGAAAGCAAGTCTCATCCCACCCCATGACCAGCTGTCCAACTCATCCATATCTTGCAGCGCAAGCATCCAGAGAATATTAATGTTTTTGGTGTTCTTGGCGGAAAAAATGGTCCAGCCAAGCAAGAGCAACAAAAACGCCTTAACGCAGGCCAACCTAACCAGAGCTCGCTCCTGTTCCTCCTCCTCGGTGTCAATCTCAAGCAGCTGATTACACCTGTGTAAGAGCTCCTCGTAGCGTCTCTTCAGGACACCAAAACTGACGTAACAACCACCCTGTCTTGTCAGCTCCTTAGCGGCATCCTCTAGTGTAAACAGTAGGTCCGCCTACATCATCTCTAACCCCTCCTCACGGGTTAACTCTCTATCGGGAAGGAGCCTCCCAGTGATGGGGATGCCTAGGAGACACGCCACATCATCTAGTGTGATGGTCATCTCTCCAACAGGTAGGTGGAAGCTGCTGGTCTCCCCATGCCATCTCTCGGTCATCGCACAAACGAACCTGTGAGATATGTTCTCATATCCACTACTGAGGAGGGGATTAAGGCCGGGCCCAATCACTATATCCCAAAACCAATCATTTCCTTCCCCGGGCGTAGGCAATGTCAAGTTTGTAATGCTCAGCTTCTTCCCGTGAGATATGTCTTTCACCCTATGTTTTCTTCGAAACTGAAATACAAAAACAAAACACAACAAACAGCACCGTTAAATAAGTAAAATAATAATTAGATTAAGTTGTATAAATAGTAAAAGAAAAGTAAAAAAAAACATTAAATTATACTTACATCGGCATCGACCCATATCCTGCAGGCCACATGTCCACCAAAGTCAGGTAGAAGCCTGAGGTCAGAAGGCCCCCCTGCATAGCCGTCCGGGCCGGCCTCGTGCACCACCCTGGGCACCCCTTGAAATCGAGCCGGAGGTTCGTCAACAACAGCCTCCTCATGCTGCTGAGGTTCCTCAACAGCAGACTCCTCATGATGATACTGATGCTGTTGATAAGCATCAAATTGGTACTGGTGAGGCTGAGGGTCCTCAAACTGGTACACCTGATACTGCGTTGGGTCCACCGTCTGGCAATCCTCCCGCAGCATCATCTCTAGCAATCCTCGTTCCCCCACCTCTCCCTCGACCAGCCATAGGAGGGCGTGATGCTTCTTTCTCCCTCCTTACACTACCAGTAGGGGCAATCCTCCCTGCCCTAAGTCTGTCGCTCCTATCCTGCTCGGACGGTATCTGAGAAGTATTCTTCCGAGACATATTTGCACAATATTTAACAAAACACATTAAATTATACAATTTCACATGAACATTGTTTCATTTCCAACAATTCAACAACAACACTAAAATTCCAACAATGACATTTCAATCCGTAAACTACCACATTGCAGTCAAACATATTATAATCAAAATTAACAAACCATATGCTAACTAATTTCATAAGTCACAATCCAAAAAAACAAAACAATTACCATTGAGACATTTTATCAAACACTTGGTGTGCAATTTTCAAACAACAAACTAATCTAACAATTTTCAAACACTAAACCACCACAATGTACTCTAAACAATTTCTAAACAACAATTCCTAAGTTAATTCATCACTAACAATCATCAAAACTAACATGCAAACAAAATTTATAAAACCCTAAAAAGTCACAATTTCTTCAAAAAAACAAAAATTTCTACAACTTAAATGTAATTAAGTAGGGTAATCATCACTTACTTGATAATATGGGATGAATTGGCTTTGAATGGCGCAAGAATCGTGAAAATCGCGCTTGGAGATGAAATTTTCGTGTTTTGGAAAGTTGAAGAAGTGAGGAAATGTGTTTTGTCTCGTGTATATGACTTAAGTAACGCTGCGCTACTTAAGGTGCGCATTGCTACTTAAGTGGCGCAGGAAATATCACTTGCGCTAGTTAAGATGCGCTGCGCTACTTAACTAGCGCAGGGGTAAAATGGGCACGGCTACAGGGCGCGAGCAATTTTTGCAGGGGCAGAGCAATAATCTTGATTTTTTAACTATTGTTTATTACTTACCTAACCATGTAAGAATATACAAATGAAATAAATCATAAATATAATTTTACAGTTCATTTATTTAAGATTAACTTATATCATTCTGATTATCAAACAATGGATTGAGATAAAATGTGATAGTATATTTTATCCTAGCCCCCAAATTGGCTTGTAGGGGTTCCCTTTGACCAATCTTTGGAACCTGATATCATCTTCTCTTATTATCTGAGATAGAACTTAGTGGAAGGGCATAACCTATAAGACAAATACAGCAATCAATTCCCAAAGAACACTCATCCATTGCTATTCTTTGAACTTCATCTGAAACCAAAAGGTGTTCTTCTTTCTCCAAATTGAATTTGTTTCAGTTCAACTTAAATATACTACGTCTTGTCCATCTATTACACTCTTGTTTTTGTGTTCTTCAATAATGGGAATGTTGGGACAAATTCCTTTTCATGGATTTTACAATATGCAATGCTTATTCCCTTATTATTTTTTGTTATTGACAAAGTTATAAAGGGTTTTACGGGACTATCGACAAAAAAGTTTGGTTAGTTTTGTTTCCTAATGGGACTTATTTCTCCCATTTCATTATTTCAAGGCAAGATTGTTCAGTATTTTCTTCAATGTGTGAAAATATGGGATTAGACATTCTTTTATAAGCAGAAGACGCCTCTTGTTGATTATAGAGCCATACCCATGGCATATGAGTTCATACATGGCTGTGAAATAAAATACCAAGACAATATATAGAAAATAAATAAAAATTAGACATAACACAATATGAAAATAAATGAAACATTGTGCTAAAGATAGGGTGTTAGAATATTATAATCGAATTGATCCGTTGTATTATTTTCCTTATGACATATTGGAAATCAAGTATATTTGAATGCAACTATGCCACTTTACAATTGTCTATCACGGCTTATGTGTTATGAATTATGATAATGATATTCTTGTATAAGGTTTCAATAGATGATCTTGCATGTAATTTCTCAAAATTTAGAACTAGGAAAAATTAGACTATAGGATATTAAGATAATATCTTACAAGCTTACGAAAGATTAAACTACTCTATCATAAAATTAAAATAAAAAAAAGAAGAAGATTAAACTAATCAAGTTTGGAAGTATTTCCAAAATGGATTTGGCCGATAATGTATAGTCATAGTTTAACATATATAGAGAAAAATATATATAAGTATTTGAGAAAAAATAACTACTAATTAATTCCAATTTACAAAAAATAAATTGTTGAAAGACAACTTATTTTATGCCCTAAAATATTTAATTTATTTCAATGGAAATAGTTTGAACAATAAAAGAAAAAACATAATCCAAATAATGACAACAAGGTACAAATATGATCACTCTTGCTAAAAAATGATCAACCATATTGCCTTGTTGCCTCATAAATCTGACCTTAAAACATGATTTAGATTGAAATCTCTACATCTATTAATGATGTGGCCTAAAATTGAAGTACGACATGCATTTACAAAACCATTTTCTATTCAATTGGTATTGACCTCATCTCTCTATAGAAAATAAATCAAGGCAAATTTGGTAACTTTAAAAGGACAAAATTAGCCTTAAATTTGTTTATCCACCCATCACTATATCTTCAATATTGTTTAGTTTTATGTATCAAGTTGTTCTTCCATTTTGCTAAATGTGTCAAGAATGTCATAACATCAGCAGGGTCACGCAGAGAATATGAAGCATTTGTCTCCTTAGCAATTGAAGAGACGACAATCGGAAAACCACCTCCAATTTGTCTTATAATCTGCATGCATTACATCCTCATCAACTTCAAATTAACCTTGACATATTGAACAAATTTTGTTTTGATTGTATAAATGATTAACATGGATTAAAAACAGTGCTCCCTCTATTCTAAAATAATTGTAAAAAAAAAATAATATTCTTTTCAAAACAAAATTCATGTTTTCCGTTTCCTTAACAAGTGTTATAGTCAGTAGTTAGCATGACCTTATATTAAAATAGATGGAGTAATTAATAATAAACATTACCGTATACATTGTTTTCAAATTCATTAAAGTCTTAAGAAAACATCATTCGTCGAAATTAACTTCTCTTCAAAATGAGTTTTCTATTTGAATTAAACATACCTTAAAAGCATCTTCATCTGTCGTATCATCTCCAATGTATATTGGTAGAACATCATCAAAGGTCTCAAATCCAAGAGTGTCGAGAAAATACATTAGAGCATCACCTTTATTCCATTTGACATTTGGACGTATCTCCATAATCTAATATAAGACATTGAACTTATGTTAAGTTTAAAAATCCAACTACTAATTTTCACTACTCAAAGAAGTTAAATTATCGAGATAAATTTAGAGAGGAAAACCGTAAAATCTCTCTTTAAATCTATCACTATTTTAAAATAGATAAATTAGATAGATATTTCATTTTCTTTGTCACTATTTTTTTTTCCAAGTAGTATTTTTTAAAAAAAGAATCTAACAATCATCATCTCTTGCTACAATAAAACTAAGATAAGCACATATAGCAACAATTAGAAGACTAGATAATTATTGTACCTCTTTCCCTCCTGATATGAGAAAATCAGGGTAATCTTTCATAATAGATTCAACAATTTCTTTGAGAACTTCAACATCCTATAGTATAGGAAAACAACAATATATATAAGAATATGAGTGTATCTAATTTCTTTTACATAAGATTTGTTAGTCTAGAATCTAATTCATACCTCTTTATTTTTCACTCGGCGGTAGTGCACCGTGAAACAAAACCTATTATCCTCAATGCTCGAGCCATTTATCACTCTTATATTATCTTTCAAAATCTTAATTATCTATAAATAAAAAATTAATAAAACATTGATGAGTCTAGAAGAAAATGATACTATGTAGAATCAAAAGATACATAAAATAATTTGTTCATTTTAAGAACAAATTAAATGAATAATTACCTTTTGGATTGTTGGCAAAAATTCTTCTGCTGGATGATATACTACAACTTCATTACCCTACAAAGGCAAAATACATTATGAGACGTTAATGACAAATTCAAGGTGAAATATACTTCCTCTAAGATAAGTCTTATCCTTATTGTTATGCATGTCTCAAACAAGATTGTTATGATAATAAGAGAAATGTGAATTTCATTTTAAAAAAAATACAAATATTGGACACACAAGTTAGAAAAGAAAAAAAGGAAAATGCTTGTAAACCTTTTCATCGACACCCTTTGTTTGATGCTTCTTATCTTGATACTTGGAAGACCCCAGTTGAGTTGATATGTCCAATCCATGGCTTCCAGCATAATAAATATTTTTCAATTTTACAAAATCATAAACCTACATGTCAAAAGGGAAATGGACAATATGTAAATACAAGGCTTAATTATAATAACTTAAAAGAAACAATGCAAGCATAAGAAAAAAGGATATCAATATGATTCAGTAGTAATTAAGTGAATGTTTTACCTTATTCCTACTCCTTCCACTAATAATGGCAGTAGGAAAATAGCTAGCAACTTCACGCAAAGCTACACGCATCTGTGATTTGAAATTCACAACACATTCACAATTAAGTTTTAGGGCAAATACGTTTCTTTTCTTGCTAAATTTTGATAAGGATAAAAGCATTTCACAAGCTTGTGTGCAATTGATATTTTTATACTGATATCATTAAACTTTCACTCCAGGTTGTATTAAAACATAGAATGGATAGCTTTTTGCACATCTTTTATGTAGGATATGTGCATATCACAATATATACATATTTTGTTGAAATTTGACTCAAAGTTTGATGTTTGTGTTTCTGGCAAAATTGTGTCGCGATTTTGATGTTGCTGGTTGCTTGGTTTGATTCATCCAAAATTGTGTTGGATTGGGTGAAAATGTGTCGTGATTTTGCTTGCTGACAGTAAGATTGTGTACAAAACTGAAAATTGTGGCGTGATCCAAAAAAAATTGTGGCGTGATTAGCACGGGATCAAGACACTATATAAGCAGTCTTTGACCTATTTGTTGTGTGATCTTGAAAATCTCATGTAACTAACGGATGAAACTTTTAGGAAACTTAAAGGTTAAGAGTTGAGATCTTTGAGTGAGATTCAAAGGGTCAAAATGTGAATATTAGAGAACCTAAAAATGAGGCTCTTGGAAAAGGGTTGGTGCATTTTTGGGAGAGATTCATGACTTGGGGAAGATGGGAAACACACGAGAGGTTGAGTATTTGTGAGCAACTTGGATGAATCTAAAGAGATCAAAATTAGAGATCCTTATGAAATTAAAGGCTAAGGGCTGGTTCCTTTTGGGGTTAGATTCTAGTGTTTAGAAATAATTTGTAAACACCTTGAGTAGGGAAATCATTGAGTCTCTTTGTCACATAAAGAGATTCGAGAAAAAGAGTAGATATTATGTGTGCCCTTGGAGCACTTTTTGAAACTAATTAATATAACTCTTTGTAAGAAACCGCTTGATAGTGAAGTGGAGAGATCTATCTTCTCCAGACGAAAGTCGTTGTTGGGTCGAAATAGGGGAACAAATTCTTGGTGTGTTGTTTTGTTCTCTATTCTCTACTCTCTTTATCTTGTTTGTCTTTGGTTCGATTGTGATTTTATATTACACTTGGTTGCTCAGTTAGATTCGAGGTCGGGAGCAAGTTTGTGACTCAGGTCCTTTGAGGCTGTTGTGATGTCTCCTCCGATATACCAGAACTTGAGTGGTGGTCGAAGCTGAACGTTTGAAGCAAAATTACTATTGGGTGCCTAATTGATCACTGCTGGCGGTGTTGGTTCTTTGAGTAGTTGTTGTTAGGGGATTCGACATTTTGAGGGTGCTGGTGGTGTTTCTTTGGGGGGTTTTTGGTGTTTTTATTTTCTCCTTTTGGTGTAATACTTGGGATTTAATCCCTTTATATATAATATATATTTTGTCATTCAAAAAAAAATCTAGATATGTTGTCGTTGTTTGTGATTGTTTTTGTTATTGGTTGCAATTGATACTTGTCCAACACATAAAAGTTTATTGGTGTGATTAAGTTCTGAATTCACATCATATGTGTATATATGCACACGTGTGTGAGTGAGTGTGTGGGCACGCTCATGTGTGAGTGTCTTATAACAATAAATAAGACACCAAGTTAGCATTTTGGACATGACACTCAAAATATCAAGAACAATCTTATAACCACGAACTTGTTAACATTTTCTCATTAAAAAAGACTTTGTATAACATGCATAAACAAAATGGTCTTGCATCATTCACAAATGTCTTTTTTACTATTGGATCAATAAGCCATCGTATATCTCATTTGATTTAATAGTAAAATTTATTGATCCAATTATAAAAACTAACTTATGTTTGATACAAGATTTTTCTCGATTGTTTATCATATAATTGGCCTAAAAAATACTTAGATATCATAAAATCATCACTAATATTTATTTGCAAAGTACTTACAGCATCACTCATGTAAGCTTTATCAGGATCATCGACAATTTGAGAGAGTGTTCCATCATAATCTAAGAACACAACAATCTTTTTCTCTCTTGCAATGTTCATCACTTTTTCAAAATTTTCCAATGCTGAAGGATGGTTTTCCTTTAAGCAAAAGAGTTGATACATCAAGGGATTTTAGATTATAAAACAACAAATATTGTAAAAGCAATATGAAGTATTAACAATAGTTGATGTTTACATACGATAATAGATCATTACTCATGAATGCATTATTATAGTCATAAAGTATATTTTAATTGGGTATGTAATTGTTGAACTTACTAGCCAAGAACTGTATGAAGACAAAATTGATTCTTCATTGTTATCACCATTGAGACTTGCAGGTAAAAGAGATTTCATGTTTGAGTATGTTGATTGCACAAATTGAAGCTCTTCTATTGCCTGCATTCAAGTGTTTGTGAGAGAATTAATGATGGATAAAAAGCCATATATATATTAATTGTATTATTTCATATCCAAGCAATAGATTTATTATTAAATTTGACTACTATATAAAAAAAATTGTATATATCCTTCAAAAAAAAAAGTATATAAAAATATGAATAATCAGAAAATGTTTTTTTTTTGTTGCAATTATAAACAAAAAGAAAGTCAAATGAAAAATATGTATTGATACATATTTTTAACTAGATACATTTGTCATAAAAAAAAACTAAATACATAAATTTTGTTTGACATTTTTTTTTTATATTTAAGATCAGAGTAATATAATTAAGTTTAAAACTTGACACACTTTATTGTTCAAAACCACGTGACACCCTTATCTTTTTTCCATATTTGGAATTCAAAAGTAACCTTATTTTGAATTAATTAGTTTCCTCATGAGCTGTGAGAATATTCATTGTACGTCCAAGTTGAGATATTGGATAAAGGTGGTGAATTATAAGGTGTTACACGAGATATATCGAAAAAGAAGAAAATTCAGTAGTCATATTGTGATATACTCTTAAGTGGATAATGTTACTGTGTAAAAATAACTTATAAGCCCTTTCAAAGAAAAGAAAAAAACTAAGCGTGGATAGGAAATGTCTCAATTCATGGTCATGTTGATTGTATTCTACTTATTTTAACATTTGAATAAAGCTTATTTTATTGTTAAAAAACTTTGTTTGACTTTTATGGTATTATTATAAAATAAAGAAAATTAATTAGTATGATTTTATTATATGAAGTAAAATAAAAATTTAATGATTTAACATTCTCTAGCATTTCTAATGAAATTGTAAGAGATTTCTTTAGTTTAACTAGAGGTTATTAGTTCGAATTCAGTCACGAAAATGGAACAATGTTAAATTTTTTGAAGATGAATTTTACCACCCATTTTGATCTCATTCTGCTCGAGAGATTAGTCACTACAATTGCACGTAGATGATACTTGGTTCGCGAAAAAAAAAAACTCTAACCTTTCTTTCATTCAACAATAAAAACGTTCAAATATATTTGCAATTGTCAACTAATTTTAAATAAGCATTTAATAATTAAATATTTTATTTATACTAATATATTACTTTTTTTTTTTGGTTACAAGATTTATATATCTTTCTTTGACTAAAAATTATTACATATATTGTAATATTATATCTTGAAAAATGGATCCTCTCATGAAATCCCAAAAAATAAGACTCACTTTCCATTTATCATAAATACAAACGGTACCAATATTTATATTGGTTGTGTTTTTTTTCCCCTTTCTGTAAAAGGATATTGCTGTTTTCTTTATTATAAAATGTTATAAGTAAAATTTTACCGTCGTTTAATGATGACTAATCTACTTTAAAGAATTCATTCAAACACATAAAGTGAGTTCTTCATTTTCAACTAAATTTTCACCACTTATTTAAGATGTTCAAATTGTATAGAGAAATGTTGAATTTAGCGACAAATTACTTCGCAATGTGTTCACGACATGAGTTGCCATTTTTTAATTGGCCCTTTAACAACAATTTTCTTGTTTTCCGCCAAGGTTAGAGAGTCAATAGCATGCAATTAAAACATTTACTCGCTCGGATATTTTCGCGATAAAAAATTCGCTCTACATAGCACTCCTGAATTGTGTATCACTTGAACCAATTCATTATCTAATATCGCTTGTGTATTACTATTTTATGTACTAATTACCCTTTTTTTATAGCTATATACTAATTACTTAAAAATATTAAACACTCAATGCCAAGTAATAATCAAAATTAATGTTGCTTTCCTATTACTTTCAAAGATCCATGACTGGATTTACATTTGTTACACAAACATAATTTACTTGAAATATCTATTTCAAATTTTGTAATTTTTTGTTAGCTTGCGGCTTTGGTTTGTTAAAGATGTTTGAGGAGTTCTCAAAAATTGTTCTTCATATATTGTGAAGAGCTAATCCCTTCAATTAGACACAAACGTTTGTAACCCAAAAAACCTAGTTTTTCTCACATTAATAAACTAATATTCAAACACATTTTGATGTATTATAAATTATTTTTTAGGTCTGGGTGGGCACAAGATGTCTTTAGATATATTATACGTTATCATAGGTAAGACCGTTTTTCTTCTTATTATTTGAACATTTCATGGTGCTTTTATAATTGAATTCCTACATGGAAATGAAAGTTTCACACACATGTAAAGCTCATACTATAATATAATATCTCTCGTGGTGATGAAGCTATTTTTTGATTAAAAATAAAAAACTTGAGAGGAGATTATACAAAAAGCTATTTTCTTGTGATTCAGACTATTTTTCTTACAAATATATATTTCATGAGCAAGTAAAATCAAGCAAGTAGAAAATTAGGAGACTTAATCAAATGGGGATGAAAATAGTCGATGGTGATTTTAACAAAAGGTTTGTGTTTGTGTGTAACATTACTTCACATAAAAAAAGAGGCGTAATGACATTATAAGTAAACTTTAAAGGTAACAAAGAAAGAAATTAACTTACAAAATAAGGATAGGTGTGAAATATTTTGTGCTTGAAGGACTTAAAAGGCTATGGCAGTGGTGCTAGAGATATCTTGAGCAGTAAACTTTGTAACGAACAAATATTTGATACTAGTAATAGGGAAAGAGAAGATAGAGAGGGAGCTAGAGAAAAAGAAGGGGTTATTGATGTATATATAGGCTACATAATGGAGGAACATATAACATGACTTTCATTTTTGTGTATTTTTTTAACCAGATATCATCTGCGCGTAACTGTAAAAATTAATTCTTCGAGTTTAATATAACCATTATTAATAACAAAGCTCTCTTTTAAGAAATTTAATACGACTGCATTATTTAAAATTGTATTCGAATACAAGACATCCGATTAAAATTGAAAGTCTTTTACCATATCATTCGAGTGTTCTCATATAGTTTTTGTGTGTTTTGAATTGTAGGGACCTCTCCTTTTCCCTTTTCCAACCAATAATAAAATTTGGTCTTTTTTTTTACGGTCAAAATTTGGTCTTTTCATTTTTAGCATTACTCTGATACTAATATTTTTTAACAACTTTTAGATCATTTTGAACTTTATAAATGGTGGATTAAAGTTTGGAAGTTCTACTTATTTTTCGACTTTAATATGTGGTGGTCTTACCCATCTATTTATATGGGTATTCTACCATGTGAAGTTTCTTTTGTTTTGTTTTTCTTAAACACTTGTAATCTTTTGTCCTCCTATTAGGCATACTTTGTGCTTCATAAGAGTGTTTTAATCTTTTTTTTTTGGCCTCTTAAAAAAAGAGCATAATAATAATAATAATAATAATGATAATAATGATAATAATAATAATGATAATGATAATAATAATAATAATAATAATAATAATAATAATAATAATAATAATAATAATAATAATAATAATAATAATAATAATAATAATAATAATAATAATAATAATAATAATAATAAATGAACTTAATGGTCCTCCAAAGTCTCAACACTCCACTCCCTCTTGCAAAACACTTCGATCATCAATAAATACAAATTGAAGGGTGTTTTGATTCTTCAATGAAATAACACGCCTATAAAAAAAAAGAGATAAGAAGGGAAGGAGTTAAAAACCGTGGCACAAATTAAATATAATTAATTAATGAAACATGTCTAACATTTGTTTATTTATATATTTACAAAAAATAATAATTAAGTACACCTCTAAAAAAAATTAAGAGTAAATTACAATCCCCTTCTTTGATATATTATTAGAAGACCCTATATATTATAATAGGTAATATCTCTTTTCTTAAAATGTGAATTTCAAACCAATAGACTACTTGATAAAAAAAAAATATATTTATGCGAATTTAAATTTGGAAAATACTAATTTGTGTCATCAAGACACAAGTTAAAATCTTAAAGACAAAAATATATATTTTTGAAACTTGTGTATTCAATATTTTAAAAGTTTAATATTTATATTTGTGAAAGTTAAAATCTTATTTTCTTTTTAGATCCTTAACTTGTGTGTGCACAAGTTAACATGACCCTTTAAATTTATTATATGAACAATTCTATATTAATTTCTCTTAAAAAGAAAAACAAAAAAAATATCAAAACCAATGCAATCATTAATTGTTGTAGCTATTAAAAAATACTTTCACAAATATACCATTATAGAAAGTGGTGAAACATTAAATACACCCACAAATATTAAAAAAAATAAAAAAATAATGAAGGGTAAAAAAGTTTTTTAAACAATAATTACATACTAAAGGTTATGACATTTTCTTATAAATAGAACCAGATTATATAACACCCCGCTTACAATATTTAATATAAAATCAGCAGATAAATCACAAGTTCAAGGTGCTACTTCATCATTCATCCAAGTGCATTATTGAAATTGAAATAGGTATGCGAACCATTTCCAAAGTTCCTTGCATATGTTGAAACCACAATTTTGAACACCGTTAAGGAGAAATTTGTGAGGGCATGAACAAATAAAGTTTTGCATCTAAGGTGTAAAACCACCAACATTGTTGAATCGGCTCATGGAAAGTTGAAAAAAATATTTGAGGAGTAGCGTGAGAGATTTGGCATCATGTTGGGATGAAATAGACAAAATGTTGGCTATTCAATTATGTGAGATACAAGGAACTTTTGGGATGAGCATAACTGGCATGGAACACAAATACAAAAGACACTTTTTGTTCTATGAGTTGGAGGGTTATGTATTTATACCCGCACTTGGTTTTATCTATGACGAATTAACACACTTCAGAACATTCGGCTTTGCTAAAGAAGATTGTGGTTGTGTGCAAATGACAATGTACGGGTTACCTTGTACATGTATTATTGCCATGAAGAGAAAGAAAAAATCGCCTATTCTATTGGATGAAATACACCCTCATTGACAAAGGTTAAGTGTACTTGAAGAAAAGGTTGATGAGCATTTTTCCGTGATGGAGGAATGAAATGTCATTCAAGAACGTCTCAAAAGGGCCCCTTACAAGATGAAACTCCACATCAAAGAGTTGATGCGTCAACTAGGATTTCCGAAAGACTCAATGTTGTCTCCACCTCCAAGAAAGGTGGTAACCAAGGGAGCACCTAAAAGGGCGAGGTCTACACTGAAAACGACATCCACAAGTTGAATCCCCTTTAGGTAAGAGCATGTTGATTCTCAAAATCCCGATAGTCAATCCTCACAACCCAAAATATCACTTCCAAAGAGGAAAGGTGCACGTCTTGGAACTTACTCTCGCTCACAAGATTTGACGCCTACTACACAACCTTTTTTGAATATACCATACATTACACAAATCCCAATGATCATGAGACCCTTCATTGAAAATATTGTGAATGTTAAAGGGGATGATAATTGTGGATTTTAGGTCATAGCCAGACACATGGGCATGGATGAGGAAAATCATGTATTGGTTTGTAATGCACTTATTCATGAGTTGAAAAATCATAAGACTGACTATTTGCTGATATTTGGTACCGATAAGTGTTTTAAATATATCTTGGATGGCTCCAACAAATAGTAGTGGAATTGCGCTTGAAGATAAGTGGTTGACATTACCGGATATAAGTCACATTATTGCAACTTGCTACAATCGAGTCGTTGTTCGATTGGTTTTGCCCGAAAGAGGTATATGTGAGACATATTTTCCAATCCGATGTGCTCCACCACTAAACCCACATTCCAACATCTTGTGTCTTGGCTTAATTCCCGACCACTTTCTTCATGTATTTTTTTTAAAGAAGGTTTTCCATTACCACCGCCTTGTGGGGAATGGAAGAATCACAAGATTGGTGAGGCGGAGCAATGGGAGTTTCCTTTTATGGATAGACAAACCTTGTTCAAAGACCTCATGTCTAAGGAGCCGAAGCCGCCGAAAAAACCAACAAATGAACTCAATCTGATTATTTGTGACACTCCCACTCCGGAAAAACCAAAACAATAATTCAAAGTCATGTAAGAAGAGGAAGTTTATGCACTATCACTAGGCTAGTTAGATAGGCTATGATACTTTTTGGTCGGTGGTCGTCCTATTTTTTGTCGATATTACACCGACATATTTTTTGGTGGTCGGTTATGTAACACCGATATTTGTGGTCAATATGTAACTAACAGTATATATATCATATAAATATATGAAGTGAATTTTTTTTTTGGTGACCCGTTATGTCACGTCAATTATTGCTTGCATTTTTTGGTCTATAATTAGGCTTAACTGCACTTTTTGCCCCTTAAGTTTCAAAATGTTGCGATTTTGGCCCTATTAAAAAAATGGCTAAGTGCCACGTGTCCCAAAAAAGGGTATAATCACAACTTTGTGTAAAGATACAGGGTCAAAAGTGTATATTTTCCTTATGTTAGGGGTCAAAAGAGCATATTTCCTCAAACATGGGGGGTCACTTTTGCAGTTTTTTTTAAAAGGGGGCAAAAATCGCAACATTTCGAATTTAAGGGGCAAAAAGTACAATTAAGCCCTATAATTATTCAACTATTGATTTCATCTTTTTTCTCTCATATTTGTTTTTCCATTATATTTTATGAAGTGAAACATGTCTGAAGATGAATAGGTTCCAGTTGAAGCTCATGTCCGATACGAAGCCTTGAAAAAAGAAGATTAAGCTCTTTTTAACCCCCATCGACAAGTTGGACGATTTGAAGGCACAATTTGATGGATACTATATCCATATCGGTGAAAATCAAAGAACATCTCGTGTAGTACGTAGTACATGTGCCAAGAGTGGACTTGAGCGAGGATAAGGAAGAGGGCTTTTGAAAGACAGTGTATTTTCCACAACTTACCGAAAATGATAGCGACGTTGATTACATGTTTAGATTAATGGTTGAAAATAACATTTTACGTCTTTATGTCCGATCCATTGAAGTGTAATATTTATTAACGTGTAACAGTGTAATGTGTTCGAATTTGTGTTTGTAGTGTTAAATTTTAATGAATTTGTGTAATTTAGATCGTTTATGTGTGATTATTGATTTTGGGAATTCAACGATGAATTTGTGTAATTTGGATCGTTTATGTGTCATTAAGTTTGATTAAGTGATTATGTGTCATTAACGACGAATTTGTGAAATTTGGATCGTTTATGTATCATTATGTACTACTCCGTCCCAAAATATAAGCAAAAATGAGTCAACATAAGTTGATGTATTTGGTACAAATTTTGAACCACATACATTAACTTTTGTTGACCAATTTTTGCTTATATTTTGGGACGGAGGGAGTAATGGTGTAATTAATGACGAGTTTGTGTAATTTGGATCAATTATGTGGTTTTTTGTGATAATGTTGTTGAAATGATGTAATTTTGATTAATTATGAACGTGTATTAATTACGAGTCATCAATGGCTTGGTTAATTGTATTCAATGTTGTCTGCTGATATACTAGTACTTAACGTGAGTTAACTCACGTTGACCTATAATCAGCGTGAGTTAACTCACGCTTCCTTCAGCGTGACTTAAGTCACGATGCGTTTAACACATGCGTGAGTTAAGTCACGCCAAAAATATTTTAGTATGGGAGTGAACAATTTTTTATGAGAGCGATTTTCTAACTTATATGTGTCAATGTAAAACTCGATCGTGTATAATTATAATCCAATCAAAGTACACTATATAGCTGGGCCAAGTAGTGGCCATGCATGAGTGGACATGCATAAAGTGTTTACAATTTTTAATTCCAAAAGTTCATTATTTATTATTCGACCTTCCTGGATTCATAGAAAAACTATATATAGTATGCTCTCTTTAGTTTTTTTGTTTGCTTTGCTATGATGATTTTTTATTATACGAGATTGTCTTTATCACGAATTAATTTATTATAGTGTGTTGTCTTCTTCCACCTTTCCTTTACTATCTCATAATTCATAAACATGGATTACTTACCAACTTGTTTCATAGTCTAATTTTTATCTGGAATTTGACAAGACATCTTTAATAAAATAAACTAAATTTTTATATGTTTGATAGAAGGAATTTAAATTCAATAATTCTGCTTGAATTGATAAATATAAGGAATTTTTTTTCTCAAATGATTAGAAATTCACCATTTTTTAAGGTGAACAAATAAAGAGTTCAAAGTTCGATCCTCAGTCTCTGTATATATTTATTGATGGAGCTAAGCTCACAAGAAAAATTGTCTTTCTACAAAATAATCTAAATTATCCTGAAGAAATAATTAAATTAAATAATATTTTACTTCTAGTATTTAGACTTAACTATCATTTTTTTATCTCTCTAAATTTGTAATTTTGGTCTTTCACTCTGACATTTTGCACAACACTAAAATTGAGGCAAAATATGATCTCAAACATTTCAAAGAATTTCAACACCAATCAGATTATCTGAATCTGGCTAGGATTTCTCAATGCCCTAATCCCTATAAGTATACCACCTCAAGAGATAACTTTTTAATTTGTAATATTCGAGAGAATAATCAAATTATTCCTAACATTATGCATTGCATTTCAAGGCTGAAAGAGTAACTATGGTAGTGCTACCTATAAAAGCTAACTATAAATTAAGTACATTACCCTTTCACTCTCAACATTCACTAATATTTCCTGTTGGGTGTCAAAGTGGACATTAGGATATTTGCCAAACTTCACTTCCTTACAAAGGGATGTGATAATTTATCTAATCGTATCTAGAACACTTACAATAATCTCAAGGGTCATTTTTCTGCCTCAAAACTTGAATAGAGAATATTTATTATTATAGACTATATATTCGTCAAACAAAATTATTATAGACTATAATAAGCACTTTTAAGATCACTAAGAAATATACTAAAAAGGCTCTAAGATCACTCATATGGTGCCAGCTGGTGGTGCTACTCTTGCATGAATTTGATACAAAGTTTCTTTGGCATGGCTAAACTGTTGCATGTGATTATAGGTAAGGGGCACCTGATGGGTATTTAGTGGACAATTCACTCATTTAAAAATTGTTATCCTTTTAAGCTTTATGTGTTATTTTATTTTTTGATAAAAGGGGAGCTTTATGAGTTATATTAAATTATATATTATATAGTGCATGGATTCAATAATAATAAGCACAAATGTAATTAAATTATTAATTGTCGAGTTCAAGTGTGAGAGGTTAGACTTATATCTACTATATAAATGATACAAACATTGGATATATACAAGTCTCTTACCCAGGATTAATTGATGAGGTGACGTGTATGAGGTGTCATAGGGACTAAAGTGAAAGTAAAAAATTGTCATTTTGGTCCCTGGACCGAAAATCAGTCTCTCCAAATTGAATCTCAAATTCCTAAATCCCGAATTTAATCTCCAAATCCCTAAATCTCATCTAATTCTCTCTTTAGTTCAAAATCAATTTCTTTTTTGTTGTTGTTAATTCTCTAGATTGTACTGAATTCTAATGTTTATAAGAAATCACCGCATTTTACTCCTCATTTCAAAAAAAAATAATAATCTTTCCTTCATTCTATAGTGTAAATGCAGTGAAGCTAATTAGTATGTTTCTACATGCATGTTTGATAAATGTGTTTTAGTAGAAAGTAAGTTATGGTTGAAGTTATTTTCGATCATGTTTAGTTAAGCCAAAGTTTGGAGGCATTTGACATGAGACATATACTATTAATTAATTATAATAGTCCACACCATATAAACTAAACTCCTTTGATTGGCACTAGAAAAGATTTGGAGTTTACTATGCTCCTTTCTTACCACAAATCTCCACCGATTAACAATAGAAGAAATAAAAATGATTTTGAACAAAGAGGGAAATAAATGGATTTAAGAATTTAGGGATTAAATTCGGGATTTAGGGATTTGAGATTCAGTTTGGGGATATTGATTTTTGGTTCAGGGATCAAAGTGACCATTTTCTACTTTCACTTTAGTCCATGTGACACCTCATGCACGCCACCTCATCGGTTAACTAGAGTTTTTAACGTCAGAGACTAAACTGATAACGGAAGTGCACATTCAAGGACTACTTTGTATTTAATCCTGAGTCAGATACCTTTGTGACAACGAGGTGTAGAGTCAAGTACCAAAGTGACCATTTACTCTAATAGCAATATATCATTTACATCTAAAAATGTTGTATTAATAATATAATTTAATCTCATACAAATATCTGCAATATTATTCTTTGAAAAAAAAATTACTGCAATATTATTCTTTCAAAAAAAAAAATTACTCAAGAAATTCTTATACATCAATTACAAGTTGGGGATTGCTCTTTAGGCATATATACCAATTTATTACTGGGAACCTACTGAACGACAATTAACTATCGTTCGCTTCAAAACGGTATTTAACTATCGTTCGTCACTTTTAAACCGGCTAAATCACTTTTAAATCAGTTTAACCGATTTAAAAAACTATCTAAACGTCATATCTGATGTTCCTGAAAGCAATTGCTAGGTGTCTAAAGAGCAACTTCCTTTTAGTTTATGGTGCAATTTTAGTTCTATACCTTAAAATCCATGTGCATGGCCCATTTCAGTTACATGTTAATTCAATGAGTTTCACTTTCTACATCCCCGATTTTGACTATTGTTTTTTCCACTCTACTTGTTTCCCTTGTGTCCTACGAATTTTGGACTATATACCGAAAAGCGTAAAATACCTTTCAAAATCCTCCAAAACACGTCAAAAACCCTCCATTCTTTTATGGATTTTATTCAAATAAAGTGCGTGAGAAGAATGAAGAGTTAGAAAATAAACAATCTTATTTTTTTTTCCACTACATACATCCAATCTAGATGTTTTAAAAGTTTATTAGTATGTGTCAAGAACAATTATTTGAAAATAAACCTCTTAATCCTTTCAAATGACCAAGGTATAGTGAAAAAGGAAGGTGCGGAAAATCTTTCCTTAGTTGAAACAGTGACAAATTCATCATTTTGATTATGGGACCGTTTGGAATCCAAATGATCCAAGTTCTTTCCAAGCACTTATCCTAAGTTGTACGCGTTAGGATAAGTGAGAAATCGAGGATTCGAACCCGCACCCCAACATATGAAACATATCAGTAATTTATAATTTATATAGTTCAAAAATTTATGTAGTTCAATTACACACTTTTAGAAAATATGGAACATTTTTCATTTAGAAATGATATTATCACATCAAAGTTTTGATGTCAAATATTGTAGCATCCTTTGGTTTTTGTTTGCGCGTATTTTGTAAAAGATAAAATATAAGAGATAATGTAGTGTTTGTATTTTGATGTTTAAATAACAACCTTTTTTAATAGTTATGAAAAAAAACCACCAACATATTGTTAATACCATGAATTTTTTTTGCTTTCCCTTGCGTCATTATTATTAGCAAATATTCATTTTTCAGTTCATTAAATAATTATTGTATTTGATTTATAATATAATTCATATACATCGTCCTCGTGAGTATATCTCATTTGATAGGGACGATGCATTATAAGATCGGGATTCGAATCTCGAAAACCACTTATTTATCTTAAAATGTGAATTCTAACCACTAAACTACTTGATAAAAAATAATATTCATATACATTAGTTATTTGATTAAAATAATTATTTGCTTGTAATAATGATTAGAAGGAGTTTTTTTTTTTTGACAAGAATGATTAGAAGGAGTTAGTGATAGAAGTTGATACATTGTGGTCCTTACCAATAATTTCCCTAACAAGTTAAACTAAGTTTGATTCAACCTTAGTAATGAAAACACAATCGGGTACACTACCTACTCATATTGGCACCACTCGAAGTTGTAGTTGTGTTTATGCATTGTTGTCTCAACCATAACCATGTACACCAAAAGTTTCTTGTGTCTTTTATCATCACCTATCAAATGGGTCGTTCTCTTCTCCTAGCCATGGCTATATTGTTGCCGGTGGCTATATATCACCGGTTCCAAACTGTCTGCTGTCCTGAAAATCACAAAAAATTTCTCTTGAATATGACTAATTGATACATCTTTTAGATTTTGGCAGCAAGTGATTTTTTTTCTAATACAACATCCTAAGCCCGAGAAAAGAAAGAAACTATGAAGAACTAGACTAAGGAGAGAAAAAAACCCTAAATACATGTGTTTATATTCAAACTGATTCAAATTAATATGGCAAATCCATAAAAAATAAAAACCGTAAAAAATTGAATATTATTGATGTGTTTGGACGTTGTGAAAACAGCTCAAATCAAATGTCCAATCTCTAAAATCATCGTCAGACACATACACCATCTAAAAGAATGGTGGTTCGTTCAAAAAAAAAATGGTGGTTAAACGTCAAAAGCTTCATGCTAAGAACACAACTCACATTTGCAAGACCATCTGCATATCTCTCGATAGATGTGGCAGTTCCTAACATCCCAATCTAACTCCAACAAATCTTCCATTTTTTTTCTTCATGAGACTCCAACCAACAGCACAATAAATTTTGAATTCATTTGCCATTGTTCCCTCTCAACAAACCTCTGAAGCTGCCAAACCTTCACCCCTTATCTGTGGTAAGACACGTCCATGTCCATCCACTCTTTAGTATGCAACGTTTGAGAGTTGTTATATAAGCACAACATATTCGAGACATTGGATGGAAAGGACTCGTAGAGTTATGAAGTATCTTAATACATGCAAAGTTGTTTCATCTAATTGGCCGTAATGAGGGAGAAAGAAACTCCCTAAATTTTCCTTAGATATTCTAGAACTGGTGAGCAGCATGTCATTAGTATTCGACATAATAGTACACGATAAAACAATACAAGAAAATAATTGTATCGGAGAAATAATATTTTTGATGTTGGAAAATAAAAGGGTATTTTGATATTTTTGATAATCTATATTTTAGACAAAAATTTGTCTCATGATTTAGTTAGATACAAGAATGTTTTCGTCAGGTCACTTGCTACCTGTTTTATCAATTTCTAAATCAAAAAGGTAAATTAAGTTGTCGAGTCTATTTCTTTGTTTTAAAAAATAAAATAAAATCAAATGCACTTTTTGAGCCGGTTAAAAAAAAAAAAGGTGTCGAACATTATAGGCTTTTAATTTCTATGAAAATGAATAGAAATGGAAATAGAATTTTACCTTAACAACAAAAATTTCAAATCTGAATTAGGAACAAACTCACTTGTTTGTTGTTTTTAACCTAATGTGTTGATCCATTGTGTATGCTCTTTCAAAAGTTCCAACCGTGGTATTAGAGTCGGGTTCAAGTTTGTGAGGGAGCAAAAGTGATAATTTTTTGTGTTCGATCAAGGACGCATAAAATTTCAATTTAAGTCAGAGATTGTTGTGATGTTTTAAATATGAGTTAAAATCACACATTGTATAGAAGATGGCTAATATATTTAATGTCTTAAATTTTTGATGAAAATACAGTGTTTAAACTCATTAATGTGGTTGTTTTTAATCAAATATATTGATCCATCTTAATATAGACTCTCACAAAGTCTCAACTATTTGATGTCATACATGACAAATTTTTAAAATTTATTTATGCAAAACTGGTGAATTTCGGTTTTTGCCTTATATAAAACCTCATTTGAATTTTATCCCTCCAAAATCTAAAGTCATTATCTTTTTTTTTTTAGAGGAAAGTCACTATTTTTAGTCTTAGTTTTTAGTCTACATCTGCTAACTATTTAGACGTATATAATGTAAGGTCATGTTATTATTTCAGGTAAGACCTAATAATAATGCATGTGATGTGATGTCATTTTAGCATTCTGCATAAAACGAATTCTATTAATTTATTTTCCTGTATGTCTGAATTCTATCAATATGTCCTAAAATGAATGTTTGGGACTTAAAAGAATGATTTTAGATTGATTTTCTTTTTTTTGCCAAAGCCAATAAAATAAACACTAATTGTTGACGTATTTTTATTTGTGTTGATATAAAAGTAAATCATACGATTAGACGAGTGATGTCAGTATATCAAATGTAAGTTAGAAGTTTTATAGTAGATGAAAAAATGATTGAGTGATGAGCCTCGTATACTCCCCCATCTTTTAATATATGAATGTATTAACAAAAATTATTGGTATTAAGAAAAAGTGTTAGCACTTGAATGACATAAAATTGATGATATTGACTAATCACAATGACATAAGTGGTTATTTTTTCTCTTTTTCATAAGGATTGTGACATTGTGATTGGTCAATGTCACAAATTCTATGTCACCCAAGTGCTAGTAAGGGATATAGTTGAAACAGAGTAATAAATGAATATAAAAATTTGTAGATAGTCTTATATTTAAGGACACATATTTTGTGTGTGTAAATGATCTTATAATCAAGAACGAATGAAGTATATAATATCTAAAGTGTCGGGTGAAGATCTTTCATGTTTAATTTCTGTTTTGTGGTTGCTCTAAGTTCACTCTGATAATATTTGAATTTCCATTAAGATCCAACAAAGCGGTATTAGGGTTGGCATTTGACCAAATCTCTATATCCAAATTTCGTAGTTGACGTCAAGTCAAGTGTATATGTGGAAGCGAAACATTAGTGGATAACTCACATTTAAGTTCCACATTAATTGGATGAAAAAAAGTGGATGTTAAACTCGTAAGTTAGTGGATTCATATACCGAAATTCAATGTAATGTCTATAAAATTTGAGTGAAAATGTATCGTTCAATTCTTCTTGTATAGTTGATCTTAGTTCAATGTAATAATTCTTTGGTGTCACCTCTAGACTCAACAAGTACCAAGTATATGACCATATGAATAAAACACGACTATTATTTTGAATGTTAGTCTTTCATTGAAGATTTATCACAAGAGCTAACCATATATAAACAAAATAACAAGAGCTAATTCCATCGACAACAAACATCTAAGAGCTAAGGATAGCTACAATGACTAGTTGGAAGTGATAAAGCAAATTTTGTGCTTATCCCTCTAGCAGCTATGAAACCGAAGAATTGTATGATTTCATTTTCAAAGGATTGTTTTTTTCCTCTCTTTAATTTCCGTGATATTTTTTTTAAGGAATTGTTGACCCCATTTGTAATTTTAGTGGTTCAAATTCGGTTGGTGATAGAGGTTATTTCTTGCCGGTGCCACGGTTTTACGAATGTAACGTTTGCTTGATAGAGATATACTATGGGAAAGTAGTGCACATAAATTTAGTCAAGACATTGACAAAATACACAAAACAACACATTCATTCATAGTCATAGATATATACACAATTTCAAGCCACACGACATTGACAAAATATATGAACATTGTGCACATAAATAACTAAGCAAAAACAATAAATTATTATACTTTTAAAAAAAATCATATTGCTTTGTTGGGTTAATTTTTCATATTGCTTTGTCACTTATAAGTTATAACTAGTGGTGTAAATTTTCATATTTAAAATAAAAAACATAAAAAAAAATTGTGAATATTTTTTTATTTTAAATTTGCAATTATCTTCAATTTTAGTCGCAGTATAATTATTTCTTGATTAAAAACAAACTTTTAGGTACTAAAAAGAGAAAATTAGTATACATAGAGTATGTTTGGCCCCATTTTTTTTACGCTTAAAGTTGTTTTAAAATTAAAGTAACACATAAACCATTTAAAAATAAAGTTAAAGTTGTTTGATAATTATATATTTTTCTACTAACTTAAAAACTATCTTTAAACAAAATATTGTTTGCTAATTTCTTTTATAATGTTTGTTAAAAAATATTATTGAAATCCCTGATCATGAAAAAATATAATAAGTAAATGAAATATTTTATAGATAGAAGAAAACTTCTTTAAAACTATCTTAAAAAATGACTAATTTTGAAAATTATTTTTAATGAATTTTATAACATTTTTTTAAAGATTCAATGATTTGTTTAGAAATAATCATTTTCATAAATAAACAGAAACTATTATGAGTTTTTTTTTATAAGTGATAAATAAAATTTCATAAACAATTATATCATCCAAATGAAAAATATAATTTATATACTATATTTTAATAATATTAAGAGTATATTATTACGTGCTGAATAATTATATCATTAACCAATAAATATTGACTCGGTTGGTAAGGAGTTGATTCACTTGTAAGATCGTGAGTTCAACTCTTGTTGTCGATGTGAGGATCTCTTTAGTGAGTATTATACAAGTACCTCTATAAACGCTCTCTTTGGATCGTGATGTCTGTCTTGATCCTAGGGAGCCCTTAGTCTAACTCACTTAAATTTTTCAGCAAAAGTTCGAGGGAGAATCTAACCGGAGCACGGTCAATAGAGATTGTAACAAATAATGTAAGAGGGTTGGGGGATAGAGCTAAACGGACGCGATTGCGCTGGTTGCCTTGTCCAGGTAAATTTGATATATGATGATTTATTCAAGAAACAAAATGTAGTAATATGGAGGGGTTTGTCGTTGATGGTATTTGGGATGTAGAGCTGATTGCATGCATGGTTGTTCAGTTCACTTTTTAAGTGGTGGATTTGTAGTGTTTGTAACAACAAAATTTACTATTTTTTCGATGTATATTCTTTGTGTCCGATAGAGGAAAAACGAAGGTTTTGGGATGAATTGTGTCATATGAAAATAATATGCACACTTCAATGAGACTATATGAATACTGGAGAAAGAAATTGCGAGAGGAGTTTTCAAAATATAAATTTAGAAAGTAACAGCAAAAGAGTGTGATGCATCACAATTGAAACAATACAACCATTGTGTCTATTCATAAATAAAATCTTTTAAAGAGTTGTTTTTCTTTCATCAAAGACATAAAATCACATTTTTCTAGTCAAAATTTTACCAAAACTAATACTATATTATTGTTTATTTTATCCTGTGCAAGAGAGTAAACAAGATAACTTTATTGTATAAACTATCACTAATTATATATTTGATGTGAATATGCAATTTATATTGATGATTCCAAAGTATTTGAAGGAGATTCACAAATATACTTACTTTACGTCCTATTCATAAATTAGTGGAGGCGAATCAAATATAAAACTTAATTTGTCCACACACTTTAAAATTTATTTGTGCAATCTTTATTATGTTCATCATTTTCATCTTCTTATTCAAGTTATTTAAACAGTACCGCGACACAAGTTCTAACATTCTTTATATTCGATTTAAGATTATTTGATTACCGTGAATTGCATTTTAAGAGTGAGTGTTATAATAAAGAATATAGAGAATATATATTTGAAGTATAAGATTCATAGAATGATAAAATGCTATATGGTGGAAGAATAAGTTGAGTCATGAGTGTGCAGGTTATCACAGGGTTGGACCACGGTGAACAAGTGTATGGGCACTTAATATTGGGAATGGGAAGAAATATGATGGTGGCATTGTGTCACTCGTAAGTAGGTGAGATATATATGAATATGACTATAAAAACAACAATCAACAACTTGGGACTGCATTTACCACTTTTGTCATATTCTTTATGTAGATCCCATAATTAGGCCAATCAATGTTACACTTGCTTTTTGCATTTCCTTTCTTCATTTTCACCCTACAATACATAAAGCTTGAAAAGTTTGAGCCTAAGAATCATCACCAAGTACCCTTCCTTTTTCTTTTTTAAGAAATACTAATATATTAAGGTTTTGCAAATACACAATTGGTAAACCAAAAAGCTCCTAATTTTGCCATAATATGAGACCGAATGTGAAACTTAATTAATCAAAGGCTTTAACACGTATTTCGTCCTTATAATTAGGGGTCGTTTAAAAATTGGTCTATGTAATCGCTAATCTTTGCAAATTAGCCTTGCAATGTTTAATCATTTAAAATTTTGTCCCTTGACCCAGTTAATCACTGTCACGTCACTGATTAGCTGAACTGATTAGCTGACATGACAGTTCTAATTGGCTTATTTCATATGAATGGACCAAAATACCCCTGATTTCCCTTTCTTCTCCCTCTCTTCTTCCCTGTCCAGAACATCTCCTTGATGAACCCAGCAACACCATGGCTTTCCCTTCCTTCTTCCCTCTCCTTCATTCATCAATCTCAAATTTTCAATAAACCCAACAACAACAACACCATCTGAACCGCAAACACACCCTCCGATTCGAAGCCATCCAAACCCGAATCTGAGCAACAACAACAAAGCCATAATATAACATCAATAAACAGATCGCGGAAAAAAAATCACTAGAAAAATGGTTCAGTTGCGTGGGTTTGGGAACCGCAAGATCTCAACCTGCACACATTTCTTTTCTTCCTCATCCCTATTCTCTTTCCATTCACAACAACAATTCCTCTTTAACATTCCTCTTCTTTCTGCAGCTCAGGCATGTAAGTTGAAATCAGAGATTCCGCGGCGGCATGGACAGTTCCACCGTCAATCCTCTTTTCGCCGCCGTCAAATAAGGGACCACACCAAACCAAATACATGCTCCTTTTCAACCATGGAAGAAATGAAATCCCTAAAGATGCTTGCTTTCCCATAACAACTCTTACTTTCTATTCTCATTCCATCATTAAACCTTCAACGTTGCATCCTCTTCTTATAGCTATGTTCCATTCCCATTTCCTTCATGTGCCTTATGGTAGTGATTAAGTTGCGACAACAACACAATGACTTGAGAGTGAGAGAGAGAGAGAGAGAGAGAGAGAGAGAGAAGATGGAGGAAGAAGAAAGGGCAGGCTGCAAGCGCATTGGGAGAAGAGGATGAAGAAAACAGGGGTATTTTCGTCTGTTCATGTCCAAAATTGTTGAGTCCTGCTGTCACGTCAGTAATCAGATGACATGAGAGTCATTAACTGGGTCAAGGGACGAAATTTTAAATGATTAAACATTGCAGGGCTAATTTGCAAGGATTAGCAATTACAGGGACCAATTTTTAAATGACCTCTAATTGCAAGGACGAAATACATATTAAAGCCTTAATCAAATACTTGTTATACAAAATCAAAGATGTGTCATATAACAACTCAATATATTATTTCTTTTAGATCCTCTAACCAAAGCTTCAAGGCATGGGCGGATGGAGAAGAGGGGCATGCAAGTTCCATGGTCCTCCAAGTTTTATAAATTTATTTGAGTGTTACATAGTTAATATTTGCTTTATGCTTTCATGTTTGATTTATTACTAAACAAAGTTTGCATGAAAATAGTACTATGGAATGATGCGTGAGTGTGATGTGTGGTAGAAAGTTGGCTACTCACTAGATTTAAGAGAGATGGATCATTTGGAATTTTGGTAGAAGTAGAGGTAGGATGAAAATTAATATTGATGATCGAGAAGGTTGGCCAGACCAGAACAACGTTCCATCAAGTTTGAATGTTGAGGGTAGTATATGTAAGCACTCTAACACTCAATTCACTATGAAAACAAAAAAGGAAAGGTTTTTAAAAGAAAGTGTACCTTGCATCGTTGCTGAAAGAGGCATTTATACAACGACGGGATGGAGCCGTTTTTTAGTGAAGGTGGGGTCGTTACAGGCATCTCCCATCAGTGTTCAGGTCAGGAAATCTGATTCCAGATGGGTGATGTGAAATGGGTCTACTAGGTCGTGAGATGATGAAAGACCGGACTTTGCGATTGTTTAAAACAAGATTTCATTTTTTTTTGTAGTAAACATAGAAAAACCCTAAAAATCAACAAAGTATTGTGGCAAACCATTGTTTCATCCTCCAGCGTCCAAAATATATTTTATAAATATATTGGAGTTTTATTTATGGTCCTTTTTGATTTTCATTTATGGTTTTTTGCCACTCTTCCTCCTCCCTCATAGACTCCAAATTAACTATACTAAACACTTTGAGATGCCCAACTACTTTAAAATTGTATCAATTTATTTATTTCAAGCCCTAGACACATGCTTCAAACCATATAGTGACTTCTTCCATCCATATACCTTGTGTTTGTATCCTTTATTTCAAAACCTAGTTGTTATTCTAATGAGATGAGATAAACTTACTATGTGCATACCTTTTTATAACTACTAATAAACACCAGATATTCACAACTTAAATTTCTTTGCCCTCCTTAGATGTTTGTTTTATTGGTATGGAATCAACTGCTATTCATTAACTCCATATGAAAAGTGCGAAGAACATTTTCTTTTCAAGCTCGCTACCCTACTATAACACTCGTTTTGTTATTGAGTAAAATTAATGTGAACTCCCCATTTTATGTGAGATCCACAACGATTCCATCCAATATTAAATAAAGTGTTACTGACCCTTCTCACTCAACATTATTTAATCAAGTCACACTTATTGAGTTTATGAAGTCTCCTTTTTCGGTAAGCCTTCAAAGTCCCCTCTGATATATTACATATAATTTTAAAGAATCTTTGCGCATAACTTCAAAAAGTAGTTTGTCGATGGACTTTGATAATTTGATATCTTTCAATATGTTTTCTTATGCACACAAACTAAAGATCAAATCATAAACTAAACGCTAAATTGCATTTTTGGTCCCTTAACTATTTATGTAGTATCGGTTTGGTCCCCTAACTAAAATTTGATTTATTTTGGTCGCTTAACTTCTCTCTGTTACACATTTTGGTCCTTTTCGTTAGTTTTAATTCAAAAACATTAGATTTTCTTCATCTTCTTCTCCTCTTTTTCATTTTCATATCATCTCCATCAACAAGAATCCCAGAAAAATTCCTGAAGAAAATGAAGAAAACCTAACATTTTTGAATTAAAACTAACAGAAATAACCAAAATATATAATGGAGAGAAATTAAAGGACCAAAATAAATCAAATTTTAGTTAGGGGACCAAACCGATACTAATTAAATAGTTAAGGGACCAAAAAATAATTTAGCCTAAAAAAAAAAATAAAAAACTCAAACCCACATGTAATTATACTCTCCAAAGATATCAATTATAAACAACATTCACTTTTTAGATTGATCGAATAATTGATATAATTGTTGTATATTACTTATTAAATACATTAATTGTTGAATTTATTTCAAATTTGATTTTTTACTAATTGAAAACGGAGGGAGTAGACAAATTTACCTTTCACTTTTCACTTTTCTTAGTAAATTCAACTTGACACACATTTCAATTTTACACCTAAATTTTCTCTATAAAAAAAATATTACAAAAGAAAGTACAAACCACACAAGAGTCAAGAGAAGTCACTTTCCCATTTTGTTAGATTTTTCAACAAAATTGCCTCTTTTTTTTGTTTTTTTATTATTCACTCACCACCATTTCTTTCTTTCATTTGAAGATCTCTCTCTCTCTCTCTCTGTAATTCTCTTCTCTCCCAGCAACAACTCTCTCACACACTTGTGTTCTCTCTGTCTCTATTGTAAATATCATTTTCCACCCTTTTCAAAAATATCTCTCCCATTCTCTCTCTCTCTCTCTGCTTAAACCTCATTGCTACTTCACTTCAACTTCAAACTTCAAAACCCATTTCTTACTTTTCTCTATTTCCCCCAAAGTTTCAATCTTTTTCAAGATGCATAATTTTCAACCTACTTTACCTTGAACTTCTTCGTGGGTTTTTCTCAATTTGTCGAAATAAAAAATAAAGTTTTTTTTTTGTTTTTTTGTTTTTTCTTTGAGGGGTTGCAGATTCAGGAACTGGGTGTGTGAGGTAATAATTTTTTATTTTTTTTAGATCTTACAGTTCCATTTTTGGTTCATGAGTTGTTTATTTTTGTGTTTGATGCATTTGGGTGGTTCTATGTTGTCTTGTAGCTTAAAAAGTTTTTTCCTTTGAAGGAAATTTTTGTTTGGTCAATCAAGTTTTAGTTCTCAATTCTTCATTCACAATTTAGATCTGGTTTACTTCAATTTTTGTTTTATCTACTTTTTTCATTTTATTTATATTAAATTTTATGTTTTTTCACTTGAGATTCAAAAGGGTTGTTTTGTTTATCTGATTTCAATGGAGATACTACGAATTCAACTTTTCTTTTGTTGTTTAAGGGGTTCTGAAAGTGTTACATAATTTCATTGTTTTTACCCTTTTTTTATATGGTTGCAAAAATTGAGATATTAATTAATGTCTAGTATTATGGAGAATTAGATGCAACCTTGATTTGTTTCAATTTGCGAAGAAATTCTAAGTTCATATTAAAAATTGAGGTGGAATGGAATATCTTAATCTTTCTAAAATATTTGTTAAGTTGAATGAAAAAAAAGCTATTGGAATGTGGTGTTTTGTTGCATCTTAAACTTACATCACATAATTTGCTCATATTTACTATAGTATGGTAATAAATGTATTAGTCAACCTTTATAATAAGCTTTCAAATGTACAATTTATTATATATTGAAAATAATAATTTGTTGTACTATTGGTGTAGAGCTTTTTACTTGATTATGTAACTGCATAGGAAATTTTATTTTCTTTATCATATGAGGATTTGTTTGATGTCGAGCATACTCTTTCGATAAATTTTAACGATTATTGAAGCGGCTTGGTTTACAATTCTCTCATTGGCCTTCTTGTTACAGATGAAATTTATTCATATACGGTGGTGTGTTGGACATATAAGTGAACAATCTTGAATTCGGTGGAAGTTAGTGATTACTCGCGTTTCTCGAAAGACATGCACTCAGCCTTCTTTCAACTGAAATGAAGAACTTGCAGGTTTTCCCGTCATACACCTCAATACTGATGATAGAAATGCATGATATTGTTCCTTTAAATATCTAGGTTTAACCTCAACTTCTTGTATGCTTGTTATGCATTTTTCTGTTGAAAGGATGCATTCATCGTAAGGAAATTGCTTAATTTAATCAGCATAAGCATATGCTTTCTCTGGATTAGCTGAACTTGTAACACCACATATGAAAACATCTTTGGTGTTTGTGATATTTTTTGCATCCACATCTATCAAAGCTGAAGAGTTGAGAAGTTTCGAACCAACAAGCTTTATTTATAAACATTTTGAAAACCAATTTGTTTTTAAAAGTTTGTTCTACAATTAAATAGAGTACACATTCTTATTTTGTATTGTATGTGACCCATTGTGGATGGTGTTTATCTATGAATTTTCTCATGTGTTTCCTTATTTTCATTTTCACTTCAACGAATAAACTTAAGAGCATATAGGCCCAATATTTCCCTTGCCATTTTCTTTAACAATTTTTAAAAACAGATATAGCATTTCAAGATATTTTGAAAATGGCAAAACAATGTTATCGTTGTTTCTGGAAATGCATTATTTCTAGCTTGTCTTCCATCCTCTCTCTTTCACAACTGTTAACTACATGAGTTTTCCATCTCCTTGCTAGCAATTTAAAATGAACATAAACTTTAGAAAATAAAAACTCAGAAAGTTTAGAAAGTAAATAGACTATATTTTTGTAGCTGTTGGCGACTGGAGATAGATAAATTGTTGCATGTATGAAGTTGTTAATCTGGTTGTTTGGGGAAGAACCGTAGTTATAATACTTCGTTAGCATAATGAATTTTCTGGTAATACTTGGAGACGATGGTCTCTATATTGGAGAGATTTAGGGGAGTCAAATCACTAGAGGTAGAGGAAAGCCTAGAGAAACTACATGAGAAACTGTTAAGAAAGATCTAGAGATTAATGAGTTTGATAGAAATATGATATTTGATAGAACATGACGTCGTTTGATCGATGTAGCTGACCCCACCTAGTGACATAGGACTTGGTTGTTGAGTTGGCAATGTTTTCAATATTGGAGAATGTTGTCTTGCTTCCTACTCTTATGGTGATGCAAACTCTGTGTGATTATCTAGATTTGTTTCATAACACTTTGCTGCTTGCAATATTATAATTAAACTAAATATACCTTTTTATGGATTTGTAGAACTCAGAAGAATTACAGTCATCAACTCAAGCTTCACACGAGCCCAAGAGTGAACATCCGAACAATCACACAACTGATGCTCCTGTCGCAGACTCAGGCTCAGCATCTGCTTCAAGCAATGATACCAAAAAGGTTTCACGGCAGGATATTGAGCTTGTAAGCATATTGTAGTTCTTTGATAAACACTTCAATTAGTTTTCTATAATTCTCTACTTTTCATTTTCTTCCTTTGTCTTGTGGATTAAATAACTTAATCTGTTTCTTTTCCCTTTGATTTATTCCAAAAACTTTTGTAGGTCCAGAATTTAATTGAAAGGTGCCTGCAATTATATATGAATAAAGATGAAGTGGTTAAAACTCTACTGAATCGGGCAAAGATAGATCCCGGATTTACAGCTCTTGGTAGGCATCTTTAGGCCTCAGTCATGCCATTTATATTTTGCATTCGAATTAAATATTAGTTATCTATTGCAATGTTATTCACTGAAAAACTTTTATACATTTAGGCCCTGTTTCGATAAACGGTTTAATTAAGTGCTTATATTATAAATGCTTTTCATATACATGCTTATTTATAAGCTATTTCTATGATAAATGATAAAATAAAGTCAAAATGTTTTCGTATAAGCTGTTTTAATGAGCTATTCTGGAAAGCTTATGGAAATAAGCTTAAAACAACTTATGGATGTGTCATAAGTTGTTTCCATAGGCTATTCTAAACAATTTTACAAGTACTTATGCCAGTAGATAAACTTGAACATCAAAACAGGCCCTCATAAATGATTTTCCATGTCTTATCTAAATAACATAGGTTTATCCATAAATTGGTAACATGGAAATCAACATAACTTGATAGTTGAGACATTGATTTTAATACAATGCGTACCATGCATTCTTGTATATAATTTCCTTTAATTTATGCTTTCATTAATTCAGTGTGGCAGAAGTTAGAAGAGGAGAATGCTGATTTCTTCAGAGCCTACTATGTTAGACTAAAATTGAAAAAGCAGATACTTTTATTCAATCATTTACTTGAGCATCAGTATCATCTAATGAAGTGTCCCATGCCTCCAAAGGTTCCATTGGCTCCAATACAGAATGGAATCCACCCTATGCCTGGTAAATTCTTACCCCTCTCGTCATATTTAATGTATAGAAGTTCTTTAAATATATGAAGGCTTCATAACATGTAATATCATTGATATATATTTGAGCTGCTTAAGTACATATCTAGGTCAATGCATGATATTCATTCTATATACTAATCACCTATGGAATCACCCTCCCTTTTAATAAGGTCGAAGCATGAGAACAAGGGTTCTAAACCTAATGGTTATAATATGTTATAACTACCATCAATATGCTTTTGGAACCTCGAACAATTGACGTTATTGTTATTCCTGATTGAAAGCGTTATCCAATAACAAATAATATTGCAATTGTGGAAACTCCTTGATTATATTAAAGTGAACTAATAAGCAACCTAAATTCTAAAAACTATAATGAGCATTATTCCTAACTTTACTCCAAATATAATGTATAGATTTTTCCAAATCTTTGGACAGTTAAGAAGTTTCGATACTTGAGAAATGTTAAATATTAGTACCATTACAAGATTGTTCTTATTATGATACTGGAAACTTTCCTTTCTTCTCCTTTATGGCCCGAGAATATTTGAGCCTTATGCATAGTTTTTTTTTTTTAATACCTTTCGGTGTTAAACAACGGATTAGGATTTTATGCATAACTAAGTTCCCTTCTATGCTTTATCTTTTTTCTTCATATTCCTCCATTATTCTTTAACACCATTTGTTTGCAGTGCAGTCAACAATCTACCCATGGGATATCCAGTACTACAGCAACATCCAATGCCAGCTGCAGGTCAACCTCATATGGACTCCATGGGCATGTCAAGTTGTCATGTGGTCAATGGAGTCCCTGCGCCGAGCAATTTCCACCCCATTCGGATGAATTCTGGGAATGAGTGAGTACTTGAATCCAATCAAATCATACCATGATATCATTTTAAGTCAACGACTAAAATATCTTCACAAATATCTATATGACAATGTGAATGGATGCATGTGTACAAAAAAATACACTGACAATGCTTACAAATTAAATTATGGACAATATTACGGTTGAGATTGTTTGTAGACGATCTCGCATAGCTAGCTTTTGTATTTCTCATTTTATGCCTTGATCATTGTGGCCGTCATGCACTTAGGTTTTACTCCCTTAGTTCCTTTTGTTGTCATTTTAGGACTTATACATTCCAAGACAACTAATAAATCATGTTATTTGTGATAGAACTATTCATCTTTTTCTTATAATACTCTTAATCATTTATTATCTCATTGCATCTATTTCTCTCTGAAACAAATAAGGGTAGTATTGACAAGTAATAATTAATGTTACATTGAACATTGAAAATGATATGTAAATAGGAACAATTTTTTTCTACAAATGCGACAAATAAAAATGAATAGAGGGAGTAGGTTAATTGGTTGAATGCGGAGGATCTTCCCTTTTTTTTTATTATTATTTTCTTTTATAAGTAATTTGCTTTGCATTTGTGGTTATTGAAGCATGGTGATGGACCACAGTGCTCCTGATATGGCTCCTATGATTCCACAAAACGGTACAATGTCATCCGTCTCAGAAATGCCAGTGAGTCCAACATCAGTGGCATCGAGTGGTCATTTCCCTTTCACTGCATCGGAAATATCAGGAATGGGCACAGATGCATCAGCTCTTGATTCAGCATTTACATCTGATGTGGTAAGTTCAGTAGGACTGCAGCTTGCACCAGATGGTGGGAACGGGATTTCTAGATCGCTGGATCAAATTCAGTGGAATTTTAGCCTTTCAGATTTAACAGCAGATTTACCAAACTTGGGAGGTAATTTATTATCTATGATCTTCTTTTTAGATATATAGACCCTGTTTGGTTAACCAGATTAATTAAGCGCTTATTATATACTCCCTTCGGTCTCAAATATAAGCAAAAATTGGTCAAAGAAAGTTGATGTATTTGGTCCAAAATTTGAACCAAATACATCAACATTTTGTTTGACCAGTTATTTATATTTGATAAAAGATAAAAGTCAAACTGTTTTCATATAAATTATAAGCTGTTTGCATAATTTTTTCTAGAATGTAGTAAAATTTGTCCTCTGAAAAGAATAGTGCATTTATTGTTTGTTAATAATTTAATATTTGATTTTGAGTTGTGTCTGTGTTTCCTTATCTGTGGAGAACTGTTAGCATGCGAGCATTTTTGTAGTTATCAAAAGATACAAAATATTTTGGCAGCACCGTTAATAATTTCTATGTTCGCTATCGATGACTTAACTGCTATCAATTTCAAGTAAATGATGGATAAGCATTTTGAAAATCACACCTTGGTGTCCAACTCAGTCAAGGATTCTACTTAAGATTTTGTATGTTCACCAATTTGTCGACACCAAGCAAGCCCTAACACTTCAAAATACTAGTCCTATCGTGATGTATTTGCGCATTGAAATATGTTGAACTCTTTGCAGATCTTGGAGCTCTGGGAAACTATCCGGGTTCGCCATTTTTGCCATCTGATTCAGACATGTTGCTTGAATCTCCAGATCAACAAGATATAGGTAATTTTAAATGCATATTTTTATTCTTTTTACATGTCCTAAATTTTAACAACTTTGATGAATCATAGCGGTCCTACAAGATTTAGTTGACAATCAAATAAGATCTAAGTTTTGAACCACAACATAGTTAAGAGCTTATCATATAAGTTCTTATGTATAAGCTATTTTTATAATAAAAACAAAATTAAAGTCAAACTATTTTTATACAAGTTATAAGCTATTTTCATAAGCTATCCTAGAGAGCTTATGGAAATAAGCTAAAAGCAGCTTATCAACGTGTCAAACAATTTCCATAAGCTCTCTTAAAACAGTCTTGCAAGTGTTTTTGCCAGTAGATAAGCTCAAATAAGTTAATCGAAACAGGCCAATGCGCTAGGTTGTATTAGGTTCTGGATGTAGGTCCTCTAAAGTGCACAATTCACTTTATAGAGGGTAAAGTAATTTCAACCTTTGATGAATAAACAACAGTTGATATTAAGTGCATGTTCATAACATGTTACGAATTTCGCAAGGGTTGCATTAGTGTCTTTTGCTCTGTGAACACAAAAAAGCGTGAGCAATTCACTTTAGAGAGTAAAATGAGCCTGATGATCAACTATACATATTTGAAAATTTCCTAAAAATATAGGAACCTTTATTAATTTTACTTGATAAAATTGTTTGCATATCATACAAGTATGATTTGCTTTTACAGTTATGAAGATTTCATCAGAAAATTAAGAGTGCTCCTTTAAAAGAAATAACAAAATATGGCTGCATTTCAACTTGCATATATGTTGATAGATATTTAACTTAACATTTCAAAGAATGTGTATATGACAAAAAATACCTTAATATTTTCTTCATATTCTATTATTGCTTTTATTTTTATTTGTAAGTTAGAATTTGATAAACCAAAGATACTTACATCTTACCTTATGGTTTTAATTTCAGTGGATGACTTTTTTGTTAATTCTGAGCCTCCATGCTCTCAATCTGATGAGGAGAAACCTTCAACTTAAGGGGAGGAAAGTTGCTTGTTGCACATTAATTCTTAGGTTAGGGAAACAAATTAGGATTAATAAATGTCATCTAGCTTACTTGGCATGCAGGCTATACTGTAACCGAAGTGTAGGCAGCCTTATCTTATTATATAATATATTTCATTACTACTGTGGAAATTTGAATGTCAATTGTTACATTTAGTTGTAATCTTTTGAATTCTTTTGAGATATATCTATTATTAGGGAGAGGTGAAGACAGTGCTTAGGATGTAATTCATTTGATGCATTTGGATATATATAAATTTTTATATTGTTGCTTGGATCCTTGTCACTCTGCAAAATTTAATGTAATTTCTTCTTAGGAGTTTCACATTATATTATTATAGTGTGAAGTTTATTTCCTTGACATCCCAACTGTAACAATTGACATGTTATGACATCATGACTCAGCTGCATAGAAGTTCATTTCATAGTACCAACAAGTAGTTAAAATGTCCTATACTTTTTATTTTTAAAAGAAGAAATTATTATTAATGTGACACTAATGATTATTTTTGAGAAAATTTTCAACTTGACTTTTCTTTTTTTGTGGTGTCTGGAGTTCAAATCTCAGATCTTGCATATTTTATGCATTTGTTCCTACCACTTAAGTTAAGCTCACGAGGACTCAACTTGACTCTTTGAGACTACAAGAAACACTTTCAACTAAACAGATACATTGTAAACACAAACATGTCCTATATTTCAATTATCAATAGATTGTGTTGGTTTCATTTTTTAAGACTTGTTTGTTGAGGCACGGAAGACAATGGTAAGATTTTGGAGATTTTGGACATTGTACTTTTCCATTTTTGTCTGTGTTATACTCTCTCTGTCTCAAAATATAAGCAAAAATTGGTCAACGAAAATTAATGTATTTGGTACAAATTTTTAACCAAATACATTAACTTTTGTTGATCAATTTTTGTTTATATTTTGGAACGGAGGGAGTATTGTTTTAAAAGTACCTATGTCCTGACTTATGTTATAAATCTCGTGTGTTTATTCTTTCTTGCTTTTATATTATTTGGTTAATGTTTATGGATGTTTATATTTGAATTCATTATCCACATTTTAGTTGTGTTCAATTTAGTCTATGGTATGCTTGTTTGACTAATTAGGATGATATAACTTATTAAGAAAGAGTATTAGTTGAGATATAAAATTCACTTGAAAAAATATCTAGAGGTTAATCAATTCTTAAATATAAAATTATTATTAAATCATTTTAACTTGATTTTAATTTTTCCAATTCTTGGTTATAAAATATCATATACTCTGGCACGAATCAAGTTGGATATGTTTAACAATCACATGCAAAATTATGTGGGAATCCATTCGTTAAGGTAAAGATCTTATCCATTATGGATAATTTTTATAGGGTATCTATTAGCTTTGGGTCTTATGGCCAATCTTTGGCACAAATCACTAATTAGCTACTAATATATATTTCAACAACCACACAAATTTTGCAACAAAAATGTTGCATATAAAATTTGTACTAACCCGAACGTAAAAAACAAAGATACAGGAACATATTCAGAGATTTCTAACTGATGTAAATGCTCAGTATTAGTACAACCTATTACGGTTTGTGTAATTTGATGTAGAGTTTGTCATTTTGCATGAGTTATAAATAGTATCCATTTGTGTCAGGATGTTATGTCGGACACAGTTGCAAATTCGGAAAACATTGTTGACGTGCCAATTATTTTAGGCCAGATTAGTTGCTCCCATTTTTTTTGTTTCTTTTGAAGGAAGTTGCTCCCATTTTTATTTGTTATTTATTTATAAATTTCTAATTATCTTTTAAAAAGCTCAATTTATTTCTCGCTAATTAATTTGCGTCAAATAAATCCCTCCTAACCAGTAGGTAGCCAGGGAAACAACTGGGGCGAAGGGACTCTGAGGGGCCTCTAGAGGCCGTGGTCTGCCCACATTTTTAATAATTTTTTTATATAGTACAACTAAACTATGGATAAATAATTATTTTTGTGTTTGAACTCATGACATATCAATTTCATCAAACAATAATGTTATTCATAGTATTCTAACACTAGTTGTATTATACACCAGCAGCAATCCTTGATCACAAATAAGATTTGTAATGGACAGGATGATACCTTTGATTAATACTTGTATGGTGGCAATTGGAAAAATAACGAGACATGTATTATGGTAGGAAATAGCACAAGGCGGTAGCGGCGACGCTAACCCTAGGAGCGGCAGCAGCGATGTTATTTTTATTGTTGGAATAAAACTACTAAGACTAATATGTAAAATGTTTATGCATTCTTTTACCATATGAATTGTATTTAATTTAAATTTATGTTATAATATAATATAATATAAAATTGTATTAAAAGGTTAGAAATATGAGTTTAATTATCATATATTGTTACTTATCAATTTTTCTTCTTCATATATTGTTACACGTTAGTGTTAGCAAAGATTAATTCTATCAGCGCTTTAACAACGAGTCATCAACTTCTTCGATTTTCTAATTGGCACCCTTTGGTGCAACTTATATCCCTCGTGATGCTAACAAGTGTGCTCATTTCTTAGCTTCCTTGGACCACAAGTCTCTTTGTCTTTGAATATTTTAGAGAGGTTGTGCCCTTTATTAGGCTATGTGCATTTTGCTGATTGTGTCACTCTTTTAGTCCTTCTTTTAATTCCTTTCCAGCAACAACAAAAAACATTGAGTAGTTTTAGTTTTTTTATTAGAAACTTTAGCTTTTTAAGTATAAATTTTTATTTTAATATGAGTTAATTCACTATAATATGATCGAGAAGGATCGTTAATTTCCTTCTTTAAAGCAGAAAAAGATATCACACTTATCACGTGGGATCGCATAATTGTAAACTTTGCTGTTTTTTCTTTCTTTCTTTACTTGTGTCCCTCTTTTTCCTTCCTTCTTTCCTTTTATTTCTTTTCTACTTTTTAATGTCGTTTCTTATATTGAACACCTCAGGTTTCTTGTATCAAACAAGTCATAAAGTGGTGAGAAAGTTGGCAGCAGAGACAAAATATGATGTGGAAGCCAGAATATTCCTTTTAAATTGATATCATTGAGATGGAAATGATATTGATAATACATGTAAATTACTCAGCTATTATCCATTATAAGATTGTAAAAAATATTACTTCGGACGAACTTTTATGTAAAAGACATAAAAGTAAAATATTTATTTTTTAAATTAAGCAAGTTTCTTTTTTTGACAAAAAATTAAGCAAGTTGTATAGTTTTCATTTATTAAAGTAGATTTAAAAACTTGAAAAAAAAAATGCTAAAACATAATTTTTATATGTTTTACTACATAATAGTTATTTATTTTTATTTTATAAAATAATTTCTTTGAATGGACACTCATAAAAAAAAAAGATGCTAAAACATAATTTTTATATGTTTTAATAGTTATTTATTTTACAAAATCATTTGTTTGAATGGACATTAAAAAAAAAAAATTGTCAAGTAACTAAGTGCTTAGACACACACTTATGTGTGTTGAAATGAGAAATTCATATTTGAATTTCGACCTCTTCATATTAAATTTATCAACGTTTGATATTTTCTCCTTCCTTGTTATCTCTCTACAACAACCATAAGCAAAGGCAAGAGAGGTTTGAGTTGAGTGCAAGGAAATAACAGCTTCTCCACTTTGTTATGGGCCATATATCACACGACACATTTGGTCAATGATCATGACGGAAAGATATAAAGTAATATTAATCATGCATCTTGGTGGATGCTAGCTACTTTTGTTGTAGTACTCCTTATTCAGTTCCATCAAGCTTGATCATGTTCATCTTGAGATTTTTTGGTTGATTTGGAAGGGATATATTTAATCATGGAAATTATTTTTTATTTTTAATATAGCAGATTAAAAATCCTTGCACATAATATGAATCCCTAGTCATTATTATAACTCATTCTAAGTATGCATGGTATGATTGTTGGAAAAACCAAGAAAAATTCCATAGAACGACAGTGACAACAACAAATAAATATGTTACATGACTATAATAGAGTAAAACACACATTATCATCCAAAATTTTAAGGTAGTAAAACTACGAGTAAACCTTCTTTATTATATATCTCATGTACATGATCGATTTTAAGGATGTGCAATTAGACTCGAAGCACATGACCTCAATTTTGATTTGTCATTTTAAACGACTAGAAAAATAAAAGACACAAAATATAAGCATTGTTGAGATTTTAACACGCAACAACTAACATAAATGAGCACACAAAGCTTGGCCATTGAGCCGACCATTATATCATTACAATAAGAGAATGTTAATAATATATATTTGTTCTTTTTATTAACGGTGCAATTGAAGACTGGAACATATCTTAAGTACTTAATTAAGATGGTCCTATTTATTTATATGTAGGACTAGCTATTCTCAAACCTAATAATCTTCTCTTTGAGAACGAGGCTCGCATATCATATACTTGATCTTAACACCAAGATCATACTCTTGCTTCCAAGAGTCAAACCAAACTTTGATACCACTTGTTGGAATGCTTAAAAGTAACAACGAATTAATGTTCTAAAACTACAAGAGAGTAAGACATCACATCTCCACCCAAAATCATAAGACATTAAAACTATGTGTCACCTCTCTTATAAATCCAACATTGTATTCATAGTCGATGTAGAACTAACCATTCAGACATAAACCCAAACAATCTCCCTTTCAAATACGAGCCTATAACGTCCTAAACCTGATTCGAACAACACGGTCACACTCGTCCTTCACCAAGTCTCGAATCAAATTTCTACACTACTTGTTGGAAGTATGGAGTAGCGACAAGAGCAACAACGTGCCAATGCTCTACAACCACAAGAGAGTGAGACACGACATCCTCATTCAAAAATTTAAGACATTGGGAATATGTGTACCTCTCTTATAAATCAAACAATGAACCATTAATTGTCGATGTGATACTAATAAGTCATACATGAACCTGGCGGGTCTCATCATGTGAATTCATTAAGGTCTTCTGTAAGGTGAAGATTGCAATCATTTGTAAATCCATGTTCAAGCATTTATCTCATTCATTGTCAGACTCATGCACACCCCTCATGTCCATGACTGGATATTTGAAGCATGATTCAAGTGGTCTGATAGCAATGACTTGATACTATATGTGACCCAATGAATCTCGGATAACATCTGATATCATGTTAGAATTTGAGTTGACCTAACTCAACACCAGCTTGTACGATGAAGATTGCACTCACATTTTTTTAATGACAAATGTTAGTATGCTAATTGTGATGTTAGCTTTTCTCCTTACAACTCATTAACGCTTAACTCAAACCAGTTGAACTACCCCTACCTAGATTGCACTGACTTATAATCAATGTTCGGACCTTATCTCATATAATGTGGAACTCTTTTAACAATGTAACACACATTGCACAATAGCTCAGTAGAATTGAATATATATATATATATATATATATATATATATATATATATATATATATATATATATATATATACACACACACACCAATTAATGCTTTCTAAATTTATATGAACATCAAAAGTAAATAAACGGAGAGAGTATTTTATTTAGCATGTAAATGAGCAAACAAGGATTTATTTGTTTTGTGTACCCTCTGACATAAGACTATCCTCACACTGTCTACGTCATTTAATTTGTGCTCTTTCCCTTTCTCTTCTTCTAATACTCACACCACATGGTTGTGCTATGTGAACAAAGTAACCATAAAAACTCTTTCTTAACAAGGTTGCATACTTGCATGGAACATTTTATTTGCTTTTATGAGTTTTAAACTCTGCTTTGGTTCCTATAGTTAAGGTAACAGAAAAAAGGACTTCATTCACACTTATCAAAACCAACCTTGGTGGTGTTACTGTTTTTCCTTTTCCTTCTACTAACTTGAGCTATGTTTGTTTTTGAAACTTTTATTTTCTCACTTTATTTTAATTTTAATTATATCTTCAAAAGAAGTGTTTCTAAGTTTTAGCTCATGGTACTTTTAATGTTTTTGGCTTGATTATGTTTTGATGTTTTGTTCTTTATCTTTCACTTGCTATTTTTCTTCATCCTAGATATTTTTTAACTAATTAATATTACCTCTTATGGTTCATATGAAGCCAACCCTTCTCTCAGGTTGATATGGAGATTGACTTATTATTGACTTTATTATTTTCAATAAATATTTAAGTCTTCTATGTATTTTGCTTATGCTTAGTGTGTTATATTTATTTTATCAATAACTTATATTAAAAACATATACAAAATAAATAATGAAATTGGATAATGATTTTATAGCCATGCAGCACTTATAGTCATACATAAAATAGCTTACCTTTTTTTTTCTAGTTATGTGTGAACTCAAAAATTCTAATTTGAAGATGGATTTTGCAGGGTTGCAGTGAATCTTCTATTGTTCAAATAAAGTGTTATTTCCTATAAATCATGACTCCAAATGAAAAGAAATTTGTGAGGTTTGTACTTTGTATGTTCAAGCATGTTATTTTAGCATCACATGTGCTATTGTTTCAGTTGCCATACATATTCTTTCGAATCAGAAAAAAGTGATTCATTTCTTTTGTTCAGGAAAAAAGAGGTATCATTTTAATTATTTTCCAAAAAGAATGAAAGTGAAAATTGGCTATATTAATATAATTTTCTCTTATGACTGAGAACTTGGCAGCAAATAGAGAAGTTACGAATTCGGATTTCCTGTAGTCACCGATTGCACTCATTCACGTTGTCAGCAACATCGGTGGTCGTTTGACTGAGATCGAACAGTCCATATTTTAATTCAGATTTTGATTCTTCTTAAAATTTAAAATACCGAGCTTGAAATCAGAACCATCTGATCTCTATCCAAAGGTGTTTACCGTGCTCCTATGTCTTGTTGTTGGACATTCCAAACAAAAGGTCACCGATGTGACCGCGAGGAATCTGAATTCACAAGTTAGTAGTTCAAAATATACCCATATTACTATGAGTGACTTTTTTTTTTTTAGGGATATTACTACGAGTGAATATGATATATCATATAAACTAAGCATAAATCTATGGTTTTCCTAGTTGATTATTTTTCAATTTTAGGTCATGAATTGTTTCTATGATATGTAACAAAATATATGATATCTTACTTAGCTGAGATTATATTTCTGTCCAGATTTGAAGATTGGAAGTCAGAATCATCATCTTTTAATTTTTCACAATATGATTCTTCAATTGATGGATTTGAAAAAAGAAAATCTAAACCAAGTGTTACTCCAGCAAGAAATAATGAATCATTGAAAAAACCAGCTTCTAGGTGTAGTGTTCTTGATCCACAAGGTCCACTACTTCAGAAATGGAACAAGATCTTTGTTATAACATGCGTGATGGCAGTATCTGTGGATCCATTATTCTTTTACATCCCTGTGATTGATGACCAGAGAAAATGCCTTAATTTGGATGGAACATTGAAGATTACTGCTAGTGTTCTTCGCACATTTTTCGACCTTTTCTACATTATTCGCATCGTCTTTCAGTTTCGAACCGGGTTTATTGCACCTTCTTCGCGCATTTTTGGAAGGGGCGAACCGGTTGATGACCCTTTTGCTATAGCAATGAGATACTTAAGTTCTCACTTCATCATCGACATTCTATCAATTCTTCCACTACCTCAGGTATCAGAATACAGTACTTTTTTTATTCAAGCATATTCTAAGGAGTTCACTAAGGACTAGTCAAAAGTGAAAAGTACTTATTCAGAAATTCAGTTTCTTAACTCTCAAGTTATCAATGTATTAAAAGGTGAACTTTTCAATAAAAACAAATCATTTTTAGATTACTTTTATTGAAAAGATTTTTAGTTTACTTAATGAATGCTCTAAAGCATGGTTAACAGTATCGTATACATGCGAAGTGAACTGCAATAATAATTTCAATTTCAGTTTAATTAAATAAGAAATACATAATATGATGTTGTTTTAACATTTGTAATAATGTGTTAATAGATGGTGATTTTAGCTATGATTCCAATTCCACAATTCTCAGTTCCATATATAACAAAGGATTGGTTGAAGTATACAATAATAACACAGTATGCACCGAGACTTCTGCGAATCTATCCATTGTTCAAAGAAGTAACAAGTACTTCTGGTATATTAACTGAGACAGCATGGGCTGGAGCTGCTTATAATCTCTTTCTTTATATGCTAGCAAGTCATGTAAGCTTGTAATTTTGTTACTTCTGTCACAAGCATTAATTTATGTATGTTCCTTGTTTACTAAGCTAAGTTTTATGATAAAAAATCCAATTTATTTGTGATATTAGGTTGTTGGAGCATTTTGGTATTTGTTTTCGATAGAATCAGAGTTGCGGTGTTGGCGCAGACGATTGAAGAATACTCCATTCTTTGATGATTCCTATCTGAGCTGTGGACGAGTCAATTCAACGCTTTTTTCAATTCTCAACAATTCTACTACTTGTCCTTACAAAGATCCTGATGATATCATTGACCCAACAGTTTTCAATTTTGGAATATTTATGGATGCTCTAACGTCTCGTGTGGTGGAGTTGAATACAAACTTTCATCATAAATTCTTCTACTGCTTTTGGTGGGGTTTGCGCAATTTAAGGTTGGTTCTTGATCTTCTCTGCGTAGGAACATATATGTCCTTGTGTTCTTATAGAGTAAACAACTTATTTAAAAATTTAGTTGATAAGTGCTTATTTATAGAGTTTATGTATAATATATTTCTACAATCAAGAATGAGTGGTAGAAGCATTGTATATGTTGTTTTTCAAGCTTATGAAAATTAGCTTAAAACAACTTTAGGACAAATTATAAGCTATTTTCATAAGTTCCTCCAAACATTTGTATAAGTTCTTAAGTCATAAGATCTTGCAAACTTAGCCTTAACTTTATTCGCAATGTTTCGATGGACTAACCACTAATTAATATTTTGTGACATCTTATCAAGGAAAACTTAGTTCAATTTGTTTAAAAGTCAAATTTTGTTGTTATTTGCAGTTCTGTTGGGCAGAACCTGAAGACAAGCACTTATATTGGGGAGATAATCTTTGCCATTTTCATTGCTGTCTTTGGATTGGTTCTATTTGCATTGCTTATAGGAAACATGCAGGTAATCCTTAGTAAGGAAGAACTCTGAGATAAGCGTAGAAATAAATCAGATCGACTTACAAGGGCCTACGACCTAGTCTATATTAGACACATGTCAAGTCGGACTTTTTTCAGAATAGACCAAGCCAAGACTTTTTTCAAAGCTTATTTAACTAAAAAGGTTAAATTATAGGATATCAAAAAGGATTTTAGGCCTATCAAGCCACCATACTTAAGTAAACAAGATATGGATCATGCATATATTAGAATCATTAATTACAACTCCTAGTCACATATATAGTGTACTACATCATGAATCTTTTATCTGTTGGAAAATTTATAGTTTTTTCTGATGAAGTAAAGATTATAGGTTGTGTTTATGATTGTCACAGAAATATCTACAATCTACAACTGTTAGAGTTGAAGAGATGAGAATCAAAAGGAGGGATGCAGAACAATGGATGTGCCACCGTATGCTACCGGATCACTTGAAGGAAAGAATTCGACGGTATGAACAATACAAATGGCAAGAAAATCGAGGTGTCGAAGAAGAGAAACTAATTTGCAACCTCCCTAAAGATCTGAGAAGAGACATAAAGAGACATCTTTGCTTAGATTTACTTAAAAAAGTGTGTATCATACATAGTAATTTTATCTTTCACTTGGTTTTTTCTTTAACCACTTAACTATACTTGTTTACATGTGATGATAGGTGCCAATTTTTGGCAACATGGATAAACAGTTGTTGGATGCAATGTGTGATAAACTGAAGCCGGTCCTTTATACCGAAAAAAGTTTCGTTGTTCGTGAAGGTGATCCGGTGGATGAAATGCTCTTCATTATGCGTGGAAAACTTGCGACCGCCACAACAAATGGTGGAAGAACTGGTTTCTTTAACTCGAGCGAACTCAAGGCTGGCGATTTTTGTGGAGAGGAGCTTCTAACATGGGCCTTGGATCCTACACCCTCTTCAAACTTACCTATTTCGACTAGTACAGTGGAAACTATTACAGAAGTTGAAGCTTTTGCTCTCATGCATGATGACTTGAAGATTGTTGCGTCCCAATTTCGACGTCTTATTAACAGAAAACAACTCCAACACACTTTCAGGCAAGGCTTCATATGTTTTTTCACCTTTGATTATGCATCATTTTACCACAATATAAACCGGTTTCGAAAATTACTATTGTGGCTGTAAGTATTTTTATTACTATATGAGGAAATGTGAGACCATGATAAAGATATTAACATGAAAATAGAAAAAAGACAATATGGTTCACAACCTCATTGATGAGAATGTTTGAGCAGGTTTTATTCCTTGCAATGGAGGACATGGGGAGCGCGGTTCATACAAGTAATATGGCGTCGATACAGGGAAAAAAGGGCTCAGAAATTGTTGCGTGAATCGGAAAAACGACAACAAAATGCTTCTGAAAATGAGGAAGAGTCTTCTTCACCAAGCATTGGTTCTACTATGTATGTACAAAGGTTTGCATCAAATGCATTAAAGCACTTAAGGAGTGGCAAAAAAGTGACACAGGCAAAGAGATTTCTACCACTTTTGCCTCAGAAACCAGCTGAGCCAGATTTCATCACTCAAAAAAATTAAACAGTGTGTTGTAGAAGTAGTTTTGTTTCAAGTTTAATTTTGCCTTTTTGTTTTTAAACTAAACTCAAGAAGTGTGCATATATATTTAAAATATTTAACTATAGTAGTTGTGTAGGCACAAATAACTAGATAGTGGTGTTTGTCTGTTTGAGAATTTCTAAAAATGTGTGTGCGTATATGTAAATGCAGAAAGTGTGTAAGAATGTCTAGTGATTATGGTTTGCTTTACATTACTACTAGAAAGCCAATTTTTTGTGCACTCATTGATGGTTTTGAAATCTTATGTCACAAAACAATGACATGTTATGATTCGTGTGTCTGTATACTACATGCTTTTACTAATCAGCAAATATATCTTTGAAAATAGCAATAGCAAATGAAAACTACACCTACCTACGGAATCGAGTTGAGCTTAAATCTGGTCGCAACGTTCGTGCTAACAATTTCGCTATATTATGTCCTAGGACTTGTGGGCTAAGATATGTCAATCTAATTATGTAATTATTGACACATTCATTCATAAAATAATCTAAATTTTATAGGCAAGTCAATGAAGGTCTGCTCGATAAAAAAATTACTCATATCATGTAAGGGTGTTGGTTCAACTCCTGTTACTAGTGTAAGAACCATCTTTGACGCTTAATAAGTATATTTGTTAGCGTTCGTTGAGTCTTAAGGTCTGTTCTGATTCTAACCTTCATGAGCTACCCAACTCATCTAAACTTTTGTAATAAAAAAATTACTGTCAAATTAGTTTCCGTGACATATCCACTTAATGTGTCACATCATAATATCTAATGAAAAAAGTTAATGGAAGACCATTTTAAATTACCTTTTATAATTTCAAAAATGTATTCATCAATTTGCAGAAAATAAAGATATATTTTAATCAATTTTTACTATTTTAAGAATTATTCTCCACTCAATTACTCTCTCCATATCAAAAGTATTATTCTTGTTAGAAAATAATTACACTTTGGTAGAAAAATATTGAAATTCAAAATTGAGTGAAAATAAAGCCTTGTTTGGTTAGCATCAAGAAAATGGTCAAAGTCCCACCCAAACAACATTTCCTTTCCTCCCTTTTTCTCCAAAAAAACGTATTTTCCAAATAATCTGCTTATCACAACTTCCTCCATTTCCATCTTCCACTACACCGCAAACAATGACACTCGTACGCTTCATCTTCTTCACAGCTACACTCATCACCGCCACAATCCTCAAACTCTTGTTTTCCGCAATCAACGGCAGACGAAACAGGAAAACCGCGGTGGGATTCTTTCATCCATACACCAACGACGGCGGCGGCGGAGAAAGAGTGTTATGGTGCGCTGTTAAAGCTATCCAAGAAGAGAATCCTGATCTTCAATGCGTTGTTTATACTGGAGATCATGATGCTACTCCTCAATCGTTGTTGAATCGTGCTCTTGATCGATTTGGTGTTACCCTTAATGCCCCTCCTAAGGTAATTGTTTTTTTATTTTTTATTTTTTATGAATTCTGTTATATGGGTTTTGTTTTGTTGAACCTTATTGCAAATGGGGTTTTGTAAAGTTTCATCCTTTTTGGTTTTGTGATGTTTATTGGGTTGGAACCCTTTTCATTTTTTGAGGTTTGTTCTTACCATTTTATGTGATGAAATGAGACACTAGCAAATAGGGTTTTTGATTAAAAAAATGTAGTTTTTGTTTATATTTGTTGTGAGTTGTATAGGATTGTTCTCAATTATAGTTGTAGTAGTGACACTGCAAACCTTGATATTGTTGCAAATGCAGCCGCAATTACGGTTGCAATACCGTTGCAGAACCTCAAAGGCTCAAACATTTATATTGTAGTCTCAATTGCAGTAACAGTCTAGATAGTTGTTATAAAAGGGAGACAACTCTTACCTTATAAACTGGTTTTGTCACGTTGAATTAGGTATACTTGTCATTATGATTACAAACTGGGATTTATCAGCATTTACCTGAATGGGAAGATTGTTCTTCTATAACTACCATATTATAGTGATGATGATTAGAGGATTGATAGGGGGAATTGAATCTGTTAGAGTACTTGTATGGAACAAATCATGTGGCATATCTTGGTGAATTAAGGGGTGGTTCTGGTCCTATTAAAAAAAGGGTGGTTCTGGTGATTCTATCATAATGTGTAGACCAAAAGAATACTAATATGTTGGATAGTAATCTGATTAGTTGCTAAGGTGTGGCTTGATGATACTATGGCAAAGTTGTGTTGATGTACTGGTTTGACACATCTTGTGCTTGAATTGCCCAGTTTTTTTGCAGTAATAAAAATTTGGCCTTTTCAAAAAACTAAAAATTATTGTCATATTTAGCGGGAAAGTCATCCTTGGTTATTGTTGTAGCCGTTAATTAGTCATGGAAAAAAAAGTTAAAAACATGTTTTTTTTTTATTTGCTTGTATGAAGTAAATGGATATTGTTGCAATGGTAAATAACACTTTTTTTGGAACCTGTTGCGCTTAAAAAGCTTAATAAACTGTCCTTTTGTTATCGTCCACACAATTCACAGGTGGTGCATTTGTACAAGAGGAAATGGATTGAAGAAACAACATATCCACACTTTACTATGATTGGTCAAAGTCTAGGCTCTATGTATCTTGGATGGGAAGCTTTGTGCAAGTTTACCCCTTTATATTATTTTGATACAAGTGGATATGCTTTTACATATCCACTTGCTAGGTTTTTTGGATGCAAAGTTATTTGCTATACACATTATCCTACTATCAGTTCAGACATGCTATCTCGTGTTCGTCAGCGTAGCTTGATGTATAATAATGATGCCTTGGTTGCCAAAAGGTTTTGATTTTCATATTTTTTTCCCTCTTCTATTTCAATTCGTTATTCATGAGTTTCCCTCGCCCTTTTTCTATACGTGTCCAATGATGGTATTTCCCCCACGGCATATCTTTATGCTTTTATCGTTGCTGTTCTGGGCTAAAAGTAATATTTACAGACAGTTTATATATTTGCTGGAAATGAATCTTAAATCATTAAAGATCATTGCAACACTTCTTTTTACCTCGTTTCCTCTTTTAAGTAATGTGACAGTTATTTTCTGGCAGCGTTTGGCTTTCTCGGGGCAAAGTAGTTTATTACACATTCTTCAGCTGGTTGTATGGGATTGTTGGATCTTGTGCACACCTAGCTATGGTCAATTCATCTTGGACCAAAGCCCATATTGAAAAGCTTTGGGGATTTCCAGATCGGATTAAGCGAGTATATCCTCCTTGTGATACTTCGGGACTTCAGGTTTGAAATTTGTTCTTTATTCTCCTAAAATTGTTGTTTGTATATTGTCAAGAACCACATGCCTATGTCACTTTGTCCTGAAATTGATGTTGTTTTGTCGCTTTGAAAATTCTTTTTGTCCTTACATCCTGTGTTTCCCTTGGGAGTAATGTATTTACCAAATGATTAAAACTTATCCTCACACGTAAATTTAAAAACTCAAATTTATGGGTTTTGGTTTGGACTCTAAAGGAGCATTAAGAAAGAGTATAGTTCGATTCCTGATGCTAACAAATTATCCCTCCATCTGTCAAATGAACCACTCATATTTGTCGATAAAAAAATGTCAGCAGTCGGCACTTTTGCTATGTCACTTAGTATTTGGATCCTAGACAATTGCTGTTACTCAGCCAATTTAGTAAACACTGTAGGATGATACCAATTACTCTCTTTTGTTGTTACATAATCCATATACATAGAGCCCAAAACAGGTGTGGATTCTAACAGGTTAGCAATATGGGCAGGTGCTTCCATTGGAAAGATCGGCTGAGATTCCTGTAATTATATCTGTTGCACAATTTCGACCAGAGAAGGTAGGCATACTCCTGTCAACCTTGTGAATGGGAGGTAAAACCATTTTGGTCACTTATTTGGGCCGATGTTGATCACATCAAGTTTATGGGATTCTATTTATCGCAGGCTCACAGTCTCCAACTTGAGGCTTTTTCAATTGCCATTAAAAGATTAGATTCTGATTTGCCTAAACCCAAGCTACAGTTTGTGGGTAGCTGTAGAAATAAATCAGATGAGGAAAGACTTCAAATGTTAAAAACGAAAGCAATTGAACTCAATGTGAACGAACAAGTGGAATTCCACAAGAATGTAACATACAGGTTAGTACGAGTGGCTCTTTCCCTTTGTTCTTTTAATGATTCTAAACACTTTCTCTGCAAAACAAAATGTAACAAGAATTAACCAAGTTCTAATAGAAAATTACATAGGAATGGAAGGCAAGCGGGCAACAAGCTGTGCCAATAGCCCTTTATTCCCGAGTATTTTACAAGAATTTGTTCTGTAGAATGCATACCTTTTATTCCTGAGTATGGTAGTTGTCAGCATAGTTTCAAACTGTGACCACAATATAATGGTTTTTGAGGTCTCCACAATGGCATGACTACAACAATTTTGGCCGCATCAGCTGTATTTGTCCGCATTTTGTTTTGACCGCAATATAAAAGTTCGCAGTGTAACTGCAACTGGAATTCAAAACCATAGTGCTGTCTCTTGAGTTCTAACTCAGACATTGAACATTGGCCCTTGTTTAATATTATACACTGGTACTGGTAGTCTATTTGATTATGTGCCAATTATTTTTAAAAAACTTAAGTGGAACTTCAAATGTTCTATTGTGTGGTCTCAAATTAATTGCTTAGCTCCAAAGTTTATGTTAGGCCTAACTACTATTGATGATTAGTTTAGGCATCTATGTTCATCGCTGCATTTATCTCTTTAAGAAACAGCATTACTTACACTTCCTGCTGGTAGTTCAAAACATATAGTTACTTATTTTAAGATGGACGTTGTTAAGATGTGAATATTTCTAGTTTCTGAAAAAGTGAGACTCAGATTGAACTTGAAGTAATGTGAATAAGTCTGTTATAAACTCGTTTCAAATTTTTATGGATTCTTTATTCTCCAATTGGGAAAAACCATAAAATTCAAACTACTGTATTAGAGACTGATCCTTAAATAACTAACTCCCCCATCTAAATTTGAATTGATTAAAAGTTTGGATGAATAACTTAAAAGTCTCATGAAAAGTAGTTGATCACATTTATAAAACATTAGTTCAGTGTTGAGAAGTTATCTATTGACTGCTCTGGATTATTTATATACTTTTAGAACCCTAGTTTTAAATGCTTTCTTGCTACTTTATTTGGTCATTATCTTGATCTACAGAGATTTAGTGGGACTTTTAGCGGGCGCTGTTGCCGGCATCCATTCCATGACAGATGAACATTTTGGCATTAGTGTTGTAGAATATATGGCTGCTGGTGCCATCCCAATTGGTAGGTGTGATATAAATTTACTTTACAGTAAATATGCTTTATTTTCTCAATATATCATGCGGTGATTTGTTTACGTACATTGATCATTCTTGCACTGTTTGTTTGTTTGCTTTGTCAGCTCATAATTCAGCTGGCCCAAAAATGGACATTGTATTGGATGAGGATGAACAGCAAACAGGATTTCTCGCCTCCACTGTTGAAGAATACGCAGACGCCATTTATAGAGTCATTAAGATGTCAGAGACAGAGAGACTTAAGATGGCTGCTGCTGCAAGGAGACGAGCAAGCAGGTTTTCTGAGCAGAAGTTCTGCGATGACTTCAAAGCCGCAGTACGCCCTATTCTAAATTGTGTTTCTAAATGATGATCTACCAACTAATCAGCGTCATTGTAGCTTCAAATGGATAGTTTCTTTTCTGCCAGACTAACCATCTGAGAATGTATAAGCCACAAATTTTGTTATAGAAAAACGGTTAATTTTTTTGTTTTGGTTGATGTTATTTTCAAGCCCTTATACCAAATTGTAAATGATTCCACATGTACAGAGGATTATTGGAAGTTGGATTGTAATATAGAAGAAAATATATAGCCAACTATCCTGAATTATGTTTTTCCTAGAAATTTTGTGTCACTGTGAAAGTGGTTGTCTGCGGATAGCAAATACCAAATGTGTTTTTTAAATTGAAATTCGACAATGCCTAATTATGTTTGTAAGTTTTTTGGATATAGATTAGATAAATTCTTAGAATATAGCTGGTGATTTGAAAAACAATAAATCAAAATTCTTAGAATTTGTGCTTGAGTTAAACACAACTCCACAAAATCGTTTGAGGTGAGGACTGCTTCCATCCCGTGTATAAACGCTTGCTCATGTAATCTTTCATCCAATATAGAACTTTTAACAAAAATCAGATAAAATTCATTTATATATATTGAATAAATCACATGTCTCTTTTGTGCAATTGTAAAAACTAATCTCTCAAATAATGTAGAATATAAATGGATGGTGAGCTCTATATTTTATTATTCCAGTACTCAGGCTCTAATGTCAACCTGAGATCCTGATTAAACAGGAAAAGTTTTATGTCCTCTCATTCAAGCGCCATGAATGATTTGTAAATATATACACACAGCAGAACTACCCACAAACAATATTAACTAAAAAAAACGTATGATTTGCATGGTCCATAATCATTCAAGCATTACTAGAGGCAACATTAAGAGGAGAAGGAGCAGGAGAGTTACGACAAACAGGGCATGTAACATTCATACGAAGCCACTCATCAATGCAATCAGCATGGAAACAATGTTTGCATTCAGGAATGCATCTTACTGTCTCTTTACTGTTGTATTCTGCCAAGCATATCCAACAACATCCATCGTTCGGTCCAGGAACACGTCGACTCTCCCCTAGAATTACTTTCTCATAAGATTCAATTGTGGATTCATCTAAACCTGCAATTACTGTGGCTTCAGGTTGCGGTGATATTGCCGCTGGTGCTGACCGAGAAGCAGCACTTCTGGTAATGTTGCCTATTCTATCATTGTAGCACACACAACTTGCCATTAGTAAAACAAAGATTAGAGCTGGTCCAGTAACGCATAATGCTATGATTCTGAAAATTTTAAGTCCTTGTCGCGATGTACCTGAAAATTGAAGCCAGAAGAAGAAAAAAAATCAATAACAATGTATATAAGAGAATATTTGAATGAATTTCAACTTAAAACTGAGATTTGTATCTTTTAACTCTAAACATGATTTATAATCTAAAATTTATTGTTTAATCCGCTTTTATATGAATTTGTTCATTTCAAACTAAAATTAATTTATATTCAACTCATTTTTAACCAAAACAATTTTTTACACCAAACACTCTGTTAATATGCTATTGCTTTTTTGGCTAGCAAAGGAAAGATTTGGGCTGTAGAGTTTTCATTTTCAACCTACCAGGTATCTAAAACTAAAAACGCCTCGTTGCTCACAAATAATTTCACTATTATTATTTCACATTTAATTTTTTTCTTAAATCTTAAAATCAAGTTTTTTTGAGGAAATGAAATCTTAAAATCAAGTTATCACCCCAGAATATTTTAATTAATAAACTTTATTCACCATTTTTCTAAAATACAACATCAAGTACTTGATCTACTCTTCTCAAATTATATGTCACTACGTCAAATTCTCATAAATTGAGAAATGTGTAATTAAATTTGTGTAAGAAAGAGAAATTATGAATGACTTTATAATATTATACTTCATTAATGACATGGTAAATTTTTTTGATTAATTGCCAACTTGCAAATGTTTACCAAAAGAATTGTCAATAAAGTGTAAGATTGAAAAAGAAACGTTAATGTTTCATTGCTATCTTAAAATGATTTATATTTTTTTTTAATGACGTAGAATTTGACACTGAGAGTGTTAGTTTGTTAAGCAACTGTCCCTGGATCAGTTTTTTAATGAAGTGCCAACGTTGCACTCGTTAAATTTGGCTTACGATATGTACGAATGGTACTTACTTAGCTTTGTCTTGCATTAATTAATCACCAACTTGCAAATGTTTACCAAAAAATTGCCAACATGCAAATAGAATCCTTAAGTCAATAAGAATAAATCATAAACAAAACGAAAATTGCCATGTTTATCTCAATCGCTGAGGTAAAACCATTGACCAATATTTTTCTAGTTATTCCTTCTAACCTCAGCATGTGGGCCAACTAGTTTTATTTTTTATAACTCTTCAAACTTTTTTTTTTATAAACTCACCAAACACGTTTTGTCAACTGATTTCTGGATATTCTAACCAAAAAAAACTAATTTTCTGGATACTCTAACCAAAAAACTGATTTCTGGATGTTCATATTCTAGCCCAAAAAACTAATTTCTGGATACAGTAAAAAACCTTATAGAATTGCATATTGAAGAACATAGAAAATCTTTACCTGATTGGTAATCAGAGAAACAGACAACTTGATTGCTGTTAATGCTTTCAAATCCACACATTAGCTGATGTGATTCACAATAACTGCAGTCAGGTTTATCCCATGTTAATTGAAGATCTGCACTAAGATCATCTCTGAGATTTTCTTGAAACCGTTCTGGTCTTGCAATTGGAACTGAAAGATTTTTTATAACAGAGCAACCAGACAGAGAATTGACAAAGGTAACTGAAGGAATGGCTGATACAAAATATGTAGAGTTACTAAGACAATCAATGGGAATGAATTGTGACCCAATATTCTGAGATGAACAGCCTAAGAATGTGTAGTTACGACTAAAAGAAGCAATAAAAGGAGAATTTGAAAAATTGAGGCTTAGAAGACGTTTAGGAAGACAATCATCGGGATCATAGAGTTGTATCTGTTGCGTGAGATAGTTTATGCCGCGTACATAGAATTCTTCAGAGTAAGGAAGTTTTAGAATTGTTTTGCTATTATTGGTACAAACTAAGTTGAAACCAGGATAGCCACAATAAGGATATTGCTCACCTAATTTAAAGGGGAAACGAATTAGGAAACTATTGTTGCCACATAAAGAAAAAGGGCAATCGTTTAAGGCGTATACGACAGGAAAGATTAAGTAAAAAAGGACCTTCAAGATGTCCATTACTTCTCAGACTTGCAAATATGCGGTAGGAAAGCATCAACTTATAACTTATAAGATGATGAAAGTTGAAACCATATTTTATTTTTAAATTCGATACAATTTTCAACGTAGTATAAAAAGTCAAATAATATTTTATCCGGATATAGAGTAAATCTTAATTGACTAATTCTTATAGTAGGTATGCCTTAAAACAGCTATTTGCTGTATTATTACCTATCTATGTCTGCAAAATATTCCTTGATATTGTAGCTGCACATACTACTTGGACCTTTATGACATTGCCAGAATTCATGCAAAGTCAGCTCTTGACCATTACCAATGATCATAAGTAATATTCAGCTGACTTTAGTTTGATTTTAGGATACTGAACAAGCATTTCAATTTTAGGGAAACAAATATATCAAGACTTATAGGAAATTTCCAACTTTCATACAAAAGAATGCTTTTCCGCTACTACATATCAACTTTTCTGTTGGAAATAGTATTCACTATGGTCTTTCAATGTTTAAACCATTAGCTACGTGTGGGAAATTAATGAATGGGTGTACAATATTTGTTTTCAATTGAAAAACTAAGTCTTGTATAAAAATGTCATAAAGCATTTTAAAGGGTGGGGATGAACTACCCAACCCCAGCCCTTCTCAAAGATGGGTTTGAGATGAGTCACAGTAGCTGCTGAGAGATTCTGATGGAAACAACTTCTCCACCAGGTCCTGCCCTCATAGCTTGGTACTTCACATGAAGACCTGCTTGTATTGAAAAATAAAATGGAACATCATGAGAAACCAAAGTAACTATATAAAGAAAAAACAATTGGAACTAACTACATGAGTTTCAATATACGCAAAAGGAAGATATTCAAATGAGTTTAACTGTACTGTAAAAAGAAACAGAAAGTGATTTTAACTACAAGACATCAGTGAAATTACCAAGGCGGGTCTAATTATGAAATTTGGGGTTTTAAGCTTTCTGAGATTTATTGGTGTCTCTAGATATGCACATGTGTAATGTGTTGAATTAGTTATTGGTTGCAGGGTGCGTACAACATTTTGGCTTCAATTTTTGGGGTATTGTTAAAGACGTGGAAAATGAATTGATAGTTGTTCATGCATTGATAATATTTATCATCAAAGAAGAAGATTTGGGACTGTAGTAGATTGGTGGAGACTACATGCTTATCTCAGTTAATGGTGAATTAGCATGAATAGTTGTGGAGTTTAATTGAAGTATTGGAAATTTGGAACAGTTAGTTTGGGAAAGAGAAATGGTATTCAGGTATGGACATAAATTGAGGTTGGACAAATAGAATGGTAAACAAATTGGATGGGGACTAACCGACTTTGCAGAACCGCAATAACAGATGAAGGATCTTGTCCTTCTTGGTACACACACTGGAGGCAAAGGGAGACTCAATAAAATTCTGTATTGGAGTGAATCAATTGTTGTAGCATAGGGCTGATTTTACTAATTTGTTTGTTTTGGTGACTGGTTAATATGCAGCGTGTTGCTGTCATCAGATTTGTACTTATTCCTATAGCAGGTTTTCTGATATTTACTTCAGTAATTGAGTCAGGGACATGAAAGCTGTTAACGTTTCTAACCTTCATTTTCTTGTAAATTAGTGTTCACAGCTACTGCATGAAAAGCAATCATGGCCTTGGGCTGCCAGTCATTATCCTTCCCAATCCATGACTTGTAATCAAATACCGCTGCCATTTGATTTAAAAATTAAAACATATTAGTGTGATGTGTTAATGCCAGAACTTAGTAACTATCTTCTTGGAAGGGTAAGCAACATAAAGCATTAATTTAGAACATCAATTTACTCTAATGCTTATTCCCCAAACCAAGAATCATTCGGAGGCTTCACAGTCTTTTTGAAACTAATTTGTTCCTGGACTATTATACATTCATTCTTCACTGCAGATAAATATGCGTAACCTTAACTGAAACTAGTAAAAAGTATAATTTCCATGTATATATGTTTCTATTCTGCTAGACAGAATGTGACTACTCTATGCAATGGCATGACATTAGGTTGGTGATTTATCTTAATTCTTAAAGAAAAACATTAACAAGGCCACTGACTGTTGGTAAGTTGACTCGATGTATAAAGATTTACCAGACGTAGAAGAACTCGCCAGGTGTTTGACATCAAAAATGGAGCCAGCAGCACCATCAGCTCGTTTCTTGATATCATGAGATCCTACAACCTCGTAATCCCAGTTCCCATTTTCGTAGTCTTCACAGAGGAACAGATCTATATGCCTTGCATCCAATGTCTGCATTGTTCCTATATAAGCAGGAGAAACATATTAAATTGAATAAGAATATTCTAGCCTTATTCTAATGCAAACCCTTGCGGTACAAAACAGTAACCACTGATGAATTATTCATGGTGTGAAGGGATATACAAGACTCCTTGGATTATATTTAAATTACCATCACAAGTATTGAGGTCACAAACCGGGCATCGCACAAGCTGCAGATCTGAAATTTAAACAAACAAAACTTTATTTAATCGAAAACTTATATCATCTTCTAAATTAATTGATATCAATGATAGTTATATAGTCAAAGGTAACTGGAGAGTACCAGCAATCCAGATTCCGGGTTTAATGTTGTCCATAAAGCAACAACCGTGAGTCTTCAACATCTTTTCCATGCTTTCTTCTTTCTTTAACTCTCCCGGAAAATTCAGTCTCTCTGTCAGGAGGGCTACTGTAGAATCAAAGGAAAAAGCACCGATGCGCATCCAATCTGATAGAACATATTATAAAATAGTTACAACATCAAAAACTTTACAAGTCTACTAGTGCTAAAGCTGCACATAATGCATGTAAAACAATATGTGAAATATACATTGTATAAGAATGAATCAGTCAATGGTTGGATAAATTCTAAGTATCTAAATCGCAAATTTGCGTCATAGCTAAGCAATAAAAAAGAAGAAATTACATTTAAATAGAATATAGAATTTTGCATAAGCAATAAGGTTTACCATGTACATATATAATTGTCAGATCTAGATTTAGGGCATTCAATAACGCTTGTCAATCTAAGGCATTTGATAAAAGATTGATGACTCACACAAATCAAAAGCTCAAAATCTTAATTGTGCAATATTCCTCAATGATAAAAAGCATTAACTATGCGGTCACTTACCACATCAAATTCATTTCCATAACTGTGTGTGGAATCTATTAAAATTTATTGTGAATCTCACAATATATTAGGATATAGATACAGCATGTGAAAAATTACCAATGTGCTTCTCCTGCTGACGGAACTTGTAGGAGTGACTCCCATCTGAAATTCCAATTTCAAAATCAATGTTAGTCAGACAGTAGCAATGCATATTCATGAATATCGATGAAAGCATATAGGTGCTATTTACCAAAAGCTGAAGTGTAGAGCTTGCTCCACTTGAATGCCACAGGTGGAGGAGATGGAACTTGAAGATCACGTAGGCAAACGAACTTCCAAATAGCATCATCCATGATCACGCGGCGGAACCATCGGTTTGTTGCAGCCAGCATTATCAGAGATTTTCCATCCAGAAACTTCGCAATCTCAGTCCAGATATCGTCATCGAACCTTCATTAAGCATTTAGATTAATAATTAATCAATAAAATCTATAGAAAATTAATAAAATCTACAGAAAAAACAAATAATAAATTAGTAATTAATCAAAATAAAATTAGATTCTATCATTAATGTTTTGCACATGAAAAAGATATAGAAAATTAGCGAATGATTATTTTAAAACTCAAAATGCATGTTCCTTAATTGATCATTTCCACATATAAAAACTATCGAAAACGAATATTTGAATATTTTGAACATTATTTAATTCAAAAAACATAACAGAATTGAAAAAGTGATTACGCATTTAAGCTACTTGAAGTTCAAAACTGAAGTTACTGAACTCAGCATAAACACATTTTGCAGAGTTCAACGGAAAATAAGCTTCGCAACTGAACAGAGAAACTCACCGAACAAATCAGAATCAAATATTCGAAATCAAATCGGATGCAGATTTTTCATTTCATCTTCCGTCAAAAACTTCTTAAAATCAACAAAATAAAGTGCGATCTAAAATTGAACTAAAAATTCACAATCGTATCCGATTTTCAAATGCTTCTAACAGAAAAAGTAATCAAACGAACAAAAACGAAGATGCTTATTCAAATCGCTCACGAAGTAACAGAATGTGCATAGATTCAACTCAATTCAACTGATTCGTTCAATTCAACACGATATACATAAAAATGAACTTAACCGAAAATTCAAACTGAATTTCTGATCTGAAGCTTAGAAATGCAAATGCTATATCACATACACGAACGATGAAGTTCAAACGCAACATGTAAAATTCAAATCGAGAAAAGTGAATGTAACTGAAATCAAATTTGAGAGAGGGAGAGAGAGAACCAAGAGAAAGTGGAATGAGCAGAGAGAAAGCGAGGACGAGGAGAGTTGCAAGAGCAGATGGTTTTGTTACGTCGGATTCGCTTCGCCGGTGGCAGTTCTCCGGCGTCGGAGGAAGTAGCGTCGTTGAGTCTCTTTTTCATGTTTGCTCAGAAATTTGAAAAAGGTGGTGAAGGAAGCAACACACGCGTTCTGTGTTAGCTCTTTGAGTTTCGCTCTTTATATAGTCGCGCCAAAATCGAACTTTTCAAATTAATTTTAAAAATTTAAAAGTTACTGTAAAAATAATTCATCTCATCATTCTTTCTGCGTGAGTTTAAAATAAAAAGTATTATGATATATAAAAAAATTTATATGTTTTTCATAACATAGATGCAAAAATAATTTCTATTGAAAACTTCATTACTACAAATTGAAAATTTATTAAAGTAGTAATTCCTGTTGTAATTATTGTCCTTCCTACTTGTATTTTAACATTCGTGTTTTTAGAGGAAAGTCGTTTGGTAATCAAGCATTTGATAATCTAATATTTTGTCTGGAGAGAAATAAAATTGATAAAACAATTGTTTCATAAATGAATCAAATTGAGATTCTCCTGATCTATTAATCGTAATTTGTTTAATTTTTTGAAGCATCATTGATATTAACTACTCCATCAGTCCAAAATTATAAGTTGATTTGAGAAGAAAAAATATCATCAATTATAAGTCACTTTATAATTTCAATGACACATTAATGTTACTTTTCAAATTATATTGCATTAACTATTTATTACTTTTTCTTTTTTCAATCCTCAAATTTATTTTTCACATACAATTAATGAAGAATAATTTTTTTTTAGAGATCATTTTGTTAAATAACTCATAATTTCTCTGACTCATTCAAATTTAATTATATTTCTTAATTTGAGTGAAAAGATCAAAACAACTTACAATATGGGACACGAGGAGTAATGTTCATTGTGTTTTGTTAGATAATTTTATTTAATTTTTTTAGGGTAATTTTTTATTTAATTTTGTTTAATTGAATATATATATATATATATATATATATATATATATATATATATAATGATCTTTACATCTAGTAATAATGTTTCCAAACTCATCCAAAGGTTGTTTGATCTCTTAAATGTGACTTTTGTAAATATTTTGACTCTCTGATTGACCTTACAAAATAAAAAACAATCGTCGATAAATAATAGGTGTGAGAGAGTTGGGGATCTTGTAAATACCCTAATTTTGTGAATATCGCCTCTACTCTTAGTTTTGTGAATGGAAGGGAAAAGACCCTCAACACATATAAGGCAAAGATAGGGATATAACTTGTCTCCTTGTATTTGAAAACGTAAACAAAGTGAACTCGTTTTGGTTGTTATAAAGTGTTGCTTATATTAATAATGTAGCTTGCATTATTACGTTTCAGCGGCTTAATAGGTTTTTATCCCCTTGTCATATAGGCGAAATTTAGTTTACCTTCTGTAATAAAAAAATTGAAGATCCCCCTTGTAATTTTTATATTCTTTGGTTTTGGACCATCATTGCATATGATTGTGCAAAAATTTATAGGTCAATAGGTTTTTACCCCCTACTCAATTAGTAGGCTTTTATCCCTCTTCAAACAATTTTTTACAAGGGGTAAACCAAATTTCATCTATATGACAAAGGGGGTAAAAGCTTCGTAACCCGATTTCATCTGGGTTCGCTGCTTATTTGTTTCTTAATCAAATCATTTTGCATAGTTGCAGTAGCATTTGTATTCATCCATAAAAAACCAGTGTTCATTCAAATTAAATTGAGTAACGTGATTTAAAGTTTAATTTCTTTTAAAAAGAGATTATATGAGATTGTCATTTACTAGTATTGTTAGTACTACCTATTTGTCAAATCCCATGAACTGTTTTTAAATCAAACATGGTACAAAAAATGTAGTTCAATTCATTCTCTCTATTTTTTAGCACATCGAACACACCCTATATCAGTATAGTAATTTTTCAATGAAATTATTTTAGGGTCTGTTTGATGGTCAAGTTAACTGATAAAATAGAATAACTATATTATATTATGTTTGATGATAGTTTTGCTCTTGTATACTATCAATCGATGGTCTGAAATGTGAGGGTTGATGTCTAACCTAAATAACGATAAAATTTATTTGAATGTTATTAACCAAAACATATTTTTATGATAAATATAACAGATTTTTTAAATATAAGAAAAGGGATTTTAGTCAAGTTTTAGAAAATAAATAATTAAATCTTTTTCATACAATTACCCTAATTTAATAATGTTTTTTGAAGGGCTAATTAGAAATAATGTTGGTGACTTTTAGAAAGGCAGGTTTATAAAAAAAATAATCTCGATCTTTTTGTTACGCCTAGAAGATTTTTTTTTTTTTGGATAATAGAAAGATATGTTTTAAAAATATAACGAAGAAAAATTTGTTTTAAAAATATATCAAATCTTATTTCCTTAAAAATAGGGTATTTTATACTATAAATATAGCTTAAAAGCCTCGATTAGGGTTGCAGCGAAAAACCTATCTAATACTTCTATTCATTGAGTTTTTGTTCCTTTGTTTTCGATCCACTACTTTTGTTTCGAAGGAATCTTGTTATTATGATGAGAAAGGATGAAATATCTGCGAGAAAGAAGCCATCATCATCACTGCTTTTGTTTCAAAGGAATCCTGTTATAATGAAGACAATGGATCAAACATCTTTGGTTGATTTTTGTGTTGAGAAAGCTATTGATAATGTAAAATACCTTGGAGATGTTAGACATGTTGATCATCATCTGCTTGAGAGAATCTTGCCTCACTGCACTCTTGACCAGTTGATGCATATTGAGAAGTCCACTGAAGGGATGGATTTGAGCCCTATAACAGATAAATTGTGGAAAAAGTTCTTTGAAAAACAGTTTGGCATAAATTGCACAAACGAAGTAGTTAAGATGAAAGAAAAGAGAGTTTCATTCACATGGCTGCAGCTGTACGAGACTAAGGTAAAAAAAATGGCTCAGGCTGAGAATGAAGCAGTTGATCGACTCGCGCAACGCTACAAGGAAGAAGATGCAAGAAAACAAAGCAGGAAGATAAAAACATGCACCAAAGTTTCACCTAGTAAAAGAAGATTTTGTGGAGATAATGGACCTGGATACAACTTGTCAAATGTGAAGAGCAGCAACATAATGAAGAAGTCAAAGAAAGATTTTCTTAATAGTTTTGAGGTAAAAAATATCACAGCAATGAAGAATGGAAGCATGTGTGGAATTGGTTCAACTTCCAAATATCTCACTTTTTAAGAAGGGTATTTTAGGGGCAGGCAATGATTTCATTACTTGCTTTTAGATAACAATGATTTCGTTGTAACTCTTATTTTGATAAGTCATTGTATTATATTGAAACTCTTTGTCTCCTTATTATTGTTTCAATGAATCAGAGAACTATAAACAACTCGAATGTAAGTTTCAAAATTCATAATTAAGTAATCACTCAAGAACTTTAAGTTGGCATTGATTTCAGAGAGACTGAATGGACAAGTTTCATCACTTACAGATATCTTCATGGTTGAATTTCTTATGGCATGTTTGTGGTACACAACATATATCATTCACTTTGATATTCAAATCTTACTATGCTGCAGAAATGTGAATATTTTTACTTTTAGTTTCTGTGAATAATTGTGTTGCTGTCTATATTACACGAGCACTTTGTTTCTAATCACTGTTATGTTAATTTCTCTAAGGACCAGATTGATAAAATCATGAAACTGCTTTTAATTTAGTATAAATTGATAACATTAACATAGTTGTATTTTTAATTTTAAACATGCTGGCATTCATGATAACATACAGTTATGAAACAATATTATTCAGATCATCTACTCATGCAATGTTCTTCATAAACTCATAGTCAATGTTTAGTTTTATTAAGAGTAGCTTTTTTCATTTTTATTAGGTCAAGTAGATGAACTTCTTCTTGGCTATTTGAGCCATATAATCGTAGAGTACTTCTTTATGCAATTGAATTACTAATATTATTTCAGTTATTACTTGTTCTTAATGATTTTTATATATTTATGAATATGTAAATTGATTCAAGTGTTGAATGACTACTAACTCTTGCTTTCAATCCTCAATTTAGGATAATTGGTTAGACGGTAATCGTTTTAGAGATATTGTATTATCGCATTCATGACAATTGATTTAACAATTTTAAGAAGTTTCAATGAAAACGGACATGCCTAAGACATTAGGGGGTTGTAATCAAAGAAGAGGGCACCCAAGACATTGAGCTTAGCTAGTTTGTTAAATCGTTGTGACACTAAGGAAATAAATTGTAGTAACATTCAGATCCTGAAACTTCAATAAGTGAGGTCAAAGTATATTGTTATAAATACTTATAAAAAAGTAAAAATACATAAGCGATAAACGGATGATATTATATATCCAAAATGTTAAGAGACTACAAAAACTACACCATCGTATATCTAAATATGGAAAATGTCTTATTATCTAAGAATTATAATTGCTCTTTACGTGTCTTCATATCTTGCAAGTGTTGTAAGAATTTTTCATTTTTAACACTATCAATATCAAATATATCACTTCACCGGAATGAACATCCATAATTACGGCTATGAACATTACATTCATAACCTTGAAATAGTTCGGAAGGTGCTTCGTAAATTTGGATATAATGACCAACTTATTCGTGCAACATTTAAATTTATTAAAATGATAATTATATTCTGTTTCATAACTATGTCACCACCACCAACATAGGTTATTGATATCTTTTCATTCTAATTGGAATTATTTATTATTGATTAAGGGCAACTATAATATGTTATAGTGTTATACTGGACTCAGTTGTAATTATTGTACAAGCTTCGTGTTGTATTTATCGAATAATGTTACACATAACTCCGATATATATAATAAAAGTCTTAAAAATAATAATATGAGTATGTGTTTTCATTAGTGGGTTCTTGTGGTAAGAAATCACATAATATGTGTAACCTATATCCTGAAATATATTTGAGATTTTATAAAAGTAAAATAACGATGTAAAAGAATTTTTTTGAGGGAGAATGATGTAATAGATGATAACAATATTTTAATCGCCCTTTTAATTTATATTTTGTTTTCTTCCTTCAAATTCAAAAAAGAAATTATATTTTCTAAAAAATGAAAAATGAGTTTTTATAGCCCTTTCTCTCTAAAACTCAACTCTCAGTCTCTCACACATAGCCTAAATAGACTCAATTATGTCATATTTCAATCTCATCGACCTTTTCTTTTTGGTTTCAATGTCATTGATTTTATTCGTACCATAATATATAAACAAAACACGGGTCAAAGAAACCAATATAGTAATATTCTCTTAAAAAAAAGTTTATTCAACTTTTATAAAGTTTAAAAATGCATAAACCATGACCAGATATTGATTTCTCTTTTGAAAAATGCCAAATAAAGTATAATTGTATAAGAGATATGGCCAACTGTTTCGCTGCAGAACCAGAAAAGCACTGAGTAGTATGTGTGTGCTCCTATACACCTTTTGTCTTCAATGAGTATTTCTTCCAAATGTCAAAAGAATTTGGAGAATATAAAGGAACCATGTGGCAAGTTACAAAAATGCCTCCAGCTCAATTGCTCAGAAGTTTCCTATTTAATTACATATATAAAATTATATACAAATTATACTAAACTGGTAAAAAAAATAAAAACAAAAAGCTCAATGAACAAATTTTTACCCTATGGTTAGATGACTGAAATCGCTCAATGAGCAAAAAATGCTAAACCTAGTTCATAAATTTTCTACAGTTGGGTGCTCTGCAAAGGCAGGGAACTTTCTGTTCTTCTTGCTCATCTGGATCGAACAAGTAATCATACCTGTTACAACATCAGAGAAAAACAAGTTAATCAAGTATACCACATACCCATGCATGCTTGGAGATGTGAGAGCACACATTGAAAGATACCTAAACACGGATATAGAACGAAACTTACGTAAGTTCTTGACCAGCAGAAACATTGGTTTTCGCAATAAGAACAATCCGGTTCCCTTGATCACCCAGACTCAAAATCCTTGCAAAGCAGTTTGGCATGCACTGAAAGTAAATCAGAGTGAACATTAGTATACTGTTTTTCATTTGCTATTGTAACATATCTTTATATAAAGTCACATAATTGATATTAAAAAAAAAAAAAAAACATAATGGACGGTTGAGCTCAAGTCATAGAATTTTCAGTCAATATTTAATAAAACCTGCATTGCAAGTAGATTCCAATAAAAACGTACAGAGTGGTTTATTAAACGTGCTATATTGCCCTTGTGTGTTGCATCGATGACAACCTCCTCGCTGATCTTGAACAACTGCATAATTTATATTGGTTAGTGTTATGAATAGCAGTGAATGAATTCAAATGTTATCAGCAATCATGAACCCGTTTAATGCAGGCATTTGAACCAAATATAGAACTTAAAATAACACGAATGAAACATAATGTCATTTTGAATGTGACTATTGTAGGCTTCATTATGTTAAGCAAAACAAAGAGAGGGTGAATACAGACAGGTAGTACAATCAGTCTTAAATAAGAGACTCACGTAGCAGTCTTTGCCTTCTGAACGATATTTTGCTTCCCTCAGATCAGCGACACTACGCCTTACCTTCTCACCTCGATACTCAACAACCTGCAGACAAACATAAAAAGCATGAACTCTATTTCTTCACAAGAAATTGCAGCAAACCATCTTAATTAAAATAATACATAGTAAGTTACCATATCTCCTTCTTGTAGATCTCTTCGAGCAAAGAGACCCCATCCATGAATACCCGATTTTCCGAAGCAAATTCTAAGATTTTCAGTTTTCTGATACAAAACATTAAAAAATTACTTCAAATTAAAAAAATAAGAGACGGGATTTTAAAAATTGAGACAAGCAATTAATTTTAGCAAATGAAAATATATGCAATACCTGCAGATGGTGAAGACGGTCCTTGAAAGAAGTAAATACTTCAGCATCCTATCACAAATCAATATTATAAGATATTAAATTAACATTTTTCTTTCACATTTTACAGTCACAACTTAGCAAGACCAGGTTATTTATTTCAAAGCATGAAGTCGAACATATATGATGCTGACCGTGAAAATTACCTTATAGTTGTTCAATTGAGTTATTTCACCTAAAGAATGAAGACTGGGTCCCCTCAGCAAATGAATAATTGCCACATCAGCTCTCTGCAATATGGGACAAAATGTGGTAAAGAAACCAAATTGACAAAAAATAGATAATATTAAGATTTAACATTGAAGAATGGCCATTGATATGACAAAAATAACCAATGTTATGTTGACTTATATATAAGTAGAAGCGTGTTAGCAATTAGATATAACAACTTGAATTAGTTTAGATTAGATTAGAATCTGAATTATCTGATTAAGAGCTGATCCATTTTCTGTTTTGTCTATTATCCTTAGTATCTGTATTTCCGCTTCCCTGATTGTAGAAAATTGGTAGTATTTATCATTCTAGTACAACTTCAAATAAATAAGAAATAAAATTGTCATTTACTCCAAAAATTACACGGTATCAGATTTAGAGCATCTTGCTCTGACGTAGAAACCTTCTCACAAATGTGAAAATGGCCATGACAGAAGAAACCCGGAATCCCTCAAAAACCTCTACCATGACGGAAGAAACCTTCCCACAAATGTGAAAACGGCCATGACAGAAGAAACCCTAAAACCCTCAAAAACCTCTACCATCAGGGAGCAGCCAACTACGTTTGTCCTCATCTTTGATTGATGCCCTGTCTCAAGGTTCCAACTTGCAACTCGTTAATGTAAAACTTAATGGGGAGAACTATCTTGAATGGGTTCATTCTGTGAAATTCACACTGGATGAGAAGGAAAACAAAAATATCCAACCGAAAACACTATACAACAAAGAAAAAATGATCCTTCATTGGAAAAATGGAAATATCAAAATTCCATTATTGTGTGGCTTATCAATGCAATGGAACCATCAATTGGGAAGCCTTGCTGACAGCCAATGAGGTTCGAGGAACTATTTGAGACTGCTATTGTAACCTAGAAAACTGATCATAGATTTTTTTTATCTTAAAACTTGTTCCTGGCAATCTAAAAAGGAATAAAGATGTTCCTGCATACTATATGGTGAAGTTATGGGTTTTAACTTTTAAACAAAAAAAGATGACGATAAAATAATAAAGATTTTGAATATTACGATGCTTTAATATTACTGCTAATAACTTGATGACACAAAAGACTAAACACTAACCCCTATTTACAGGAATGCAGGACTCCTAACCCTAAATAAATAGGAAAATAAGGGGGAAAATCATGATAATAACCAAGTAATATGATAACTAATCTTAGGAGATAACCTAAAATACCCTAACATCAGAAACTAATCCTACTATATAAATTATGATGCTAACATAATATCACGATATTCATAATATCGAGATATTCATAAGCTTGTTAAAAACATACATGTAAATCAACAAAAGTCAAGGGAACAAACAAGTGTAAGTCCCTACGACTTGAACAGTTAAACTATGGTTTGAGATGAAGTTTTCAAGGTTGTAGCACAAATAACAGAATGTCCTGGTATGGTTGCTTCACAATGCTGGGGTCGACAGAGTGGTTCAGCAGCGTCTGGGTCGCACAGAGGTCTCTGCTGCTGCAGAGCGGAGGAAGTTTGTGTAGGGAACGTGAAAGGAAAGGAAGATTAGGGTTTTTAGTGTGCAAAATACCAGAAATGTCCCTGAAACGTCTCTAATTTTAGTGTGCAAAATGCCCTTTCACTTTTGTGAAAAAAACCACACCATGCTGTTGCAAAAACCAATACACCTCATGCACCCTTATTGTTTGATACACCTAGTCTACTAGTGGTGGCTGGCCACTGTTCCACGCTGGCACGATTGACATCCTAGATATCTACTTCAATATTATATTTTGTTGTTTTTTAAATTTTTGCCTACATATCATGAATGTATTGTATCCTATAATTTGTAAAGAACGGTGCATCATGTATCATTGTATCAGATACGTATCGTATCTGATAAACGTATTGTCATCGTGCATCATAGGTATTCTTCTAACCAATTTTGCACAAATATTGCATCCTTGTATATCGACGAATGAATAAGTTAAATTATCATTTCTTCCCCAAAAATTACAAATAAAACAACATAATAAAAGCAAAAGAACAGGGCAGTTAATACACTATTATGGCCATAATATAGTATGTATAGAATCATCACCTTATTAGAAGACCTTAGGTGCACACGACATCTCGCAGTAGAAAATGGCTCGACCCTATCATTTTCACGGGTTGAACCTTCATTGAGCTCTATATTCTTTGATGAGACCAGCCTTGATCCCCGGAAGCATCCCTTGTGATTTTCAATCATAGTTCTGGGAGCATAAATCCCCAGGGATGAATGTGAAACCAGTGCAGAATCTGGACTTGGGACTCTGATAATGAATTATCATATAAAAGATCATCAATAAAAAGGAAGATAACAAAATATATATAATCGGATCACTAGAGCACAAACCTATGAACTGCGCAGTATATTATCTTCTTTGTTATTTTAGTCCCATTCTTCACCATGGAATGCAACTGTAAGTTTAAAGGTTAAACAATATTAACATATTTCCCAAGCTCTTGTAATCCTCACATGAATAAATTCAAATACATAAAAACTATTTATTCTGGATGAAACCGCAAAGGATGCACCAGTCCTCCGAAAGAAAGAGAGGAGACTAGGAAGGAACAAATCAAGAACAAAGCAAATATTTCTGATTAACCTAATCAACTTAAAAGAAACATGAAACTTACTTCCATGGTATACCCAGCTCTTGATGCGCACATTACATGAAAATGAGTAGAACACTTGCAACAACTTGTACAAGAACCATGGCTTTGTTTACAAATTACACAAGTCTGCAGTCACAGTGGACAAGAAACATAAACATTAGTTTATGAGTACAGCCCAGCCTAAATATAAAAGAAAAATAAAAGAAGGGAATGCCAAGTGTAATTTAAATTACAACTATGTCACTATCTTACTTAATAAATGAAGAAAAGGATATAACTGAAGGTGGAAAATTATATAGTGAATTTAGAGTTGAATTACATTTTAGCAGAGAGTACTTCGGAGGGATGAACTTCAAGAATAGTCATCCAAAAATACATAAGAATGAAGCCTTTTGGTTCGAATATCATAAGTAGAGTACAACTTGTGTAAATATATCGAGTTAAAGATATATAAAAAAAATAAAAAAATAAAAAACAGAACACTATGCCCAGTATGCATTCTGGTACATTTTGGACTCAGCCAAATAAAAAATAGAATCATCCAGTATGCATTCGGGATATAATTAACTGGTAGTTTTCATCTTTATGCAAGACTTCTAATTGATACATTCTCGCTATATATTGGGTCTGTGTCCAAGTTTTCGTTTACATACATTCCTAATTGTTTACTGAAGTGTGCAACAATTGAAGATATTATTCTACCTAAAATTAATCTCATGCATCACACAAGTCAACATTATAGCTGAAACCAATGGTTAAAAAATGATAAGAACAACTTAATAATCCGTCATCTCACCTTCACAAAGGAATTAGGAGGAATTTTAAGAATTCCGAGGGCAGGTTCCATGACCTCAGGGTTTTTGAAAGCAACTTCACGTTGAAACCAAGCGCATGTTACATGAACCCACAACATCTCGACATCAGTTGGCTTCAGAGCACCACCTGCAAATCATTTTTCCATATATAGCAAAAGCAAATTAGCACTTCATCACATAAATGATCAGGAAGATAAAATACAAGGAGCAAAGAACGAGGATTATGCAATAGGAAAATTTATCATGTCAAGACTTTTATATAAATTCAATTATCCGCATCAGGCGTCAAAATGATTCTCCTTAACTGGAGTGCAGGATCCACCATTTGCTACTTTTATGAAAAACTTATCACAGTATACAAAAGTAAGAACAAAAAGAGTTCAAACTGGCCCAAAATACTAGATTGACGTACCTTTTACCGGACAAAGGCAACACTCTCTTTCAACATCAGGAGTCTCGCATACTCTACAAACCCAGGATGTAAAATCCTGAACATGCTTTGCACCATAGCATTCTTGGTGGACTGCTATTTGGCATCTGCATAATAAACAAGAAAACAAAATGTGAAATACAATTTGACGTCACTACCTTTAACGCCTCGTAAATTTGAAACAAAATCTGAATCATCCAAAATATTCTACAACTAAGGGGTAAAGATCAACAATAATTAAAACACCTATTACAGATGATAATTTTGTTATCATCATAGTCTTCAATCCATCTACAAATAGCACATCTTTCTGTCGTCCATTTTGCATGAACCGGCTCATACTTCTCTGTCATAACAAGTAAAGGTAAATAAATCTCTGCTTTCGGATATATTCAAGGAAAAGCATGCAATGCGCAACTGAATGTTTCAGAAAACATGGTAAACTAGAAAAAATTAAGGCTTTGGTATGTAAAAGTTACATGAAATGAACACTTACCTTGCAAAAAGGCAAGCACCTGCTGCTGATCTAAGTCCTGGGAAACTCCATCTTCTGGAATGTGCTCAGTGATCTGTAGTTTATGTGAGTCAAAAATGAGAAAGAAGTACCTCGTAATAAGAAAGGCACAATAATAGAAAGAATCAATACAAACCCATTTTTCAAGCGGTAGCATTGTGCTTTTCACTTTCACGCTGTATTTCCATTTTTTAGCTCTGCTCCCTGTGTGTCTTTCCCATTCACTTGGTGTCCGCTTCCTTGAACCACAAGAGACACACTTGCACATAATTCTGAAAAATGCAATCACAAACAACTCAATAGAAGTCTTTGAAACTGTTTTGATGGTAAAGATAATAGTCAGATTTGTAGACAAATCCAGATTGACAATAGTTACTTTTTCAAGTAATACTGGATTTATGCTAATGTAATAGTTAAACGCAAAATCATAAATAAAATATATTTGTATGCATTAAAACAGTATATACACAATATAAATGTGTGTGTTGATTATCAATCCCATAATATCCAAGAAGGGTTAATGTCTTACAAATGAAGCTTTGGGATGTAAATTCCATCCATTCCATTGCACACCACCATTAACTTCTCAGGTACCACGCCGTTTTGGCTATTCTCCACTGATCTGTACTTCTCAGGTACCACAACGTTTTGGCTACTCTCCACTGATCTGTCTCAAAAATATCACATAGTAAGATTCAAAGTATAAAATAAAAATGCTGAATACCCTGGATTAGAAGAAAACAGCAATGGATGATTAACATGTACTTGATTTTTGACTTGTGTGTTGGTGATTCCGGTAATTTACAATTTATTCTTTCCTTGCAATCTGGACAATAGTAATCGGTATTTTCCAGATCCTGCAACCAGAAGCCAGTCATTTAAATTCAATTTCAATCACTTTGTGAACCAACTAAGTTTTTAAAAAGCAATCATGTGAAATTAGTATACTGTTCCATATTAACCACGACACAGCACCTTGAAATGTTCGGTAGAAATCTTATCACACTCAGCATGCACCCATACATTGCAACCATCACAGCATACCTGATTCAAAGAGCTCCCAAAAGATATCAAAATTTGAATTTATTGTACCAAAAGTATATTAAAATAAATATTAGGAAAGAAAATAAATTGACAACAAACAGTCTCACCCAATTCCCACCATCTGAATGGTGCCAAATCTTTTTGCAAATTCCACAATATTGTTTTGATTTTCGTAACTGTAATAGCAGAATATAACTTTATTTAAATCATCTAACATTGAAAAAAAAAATTGTGAAAATTTTGAAGCACTGTATTAAGCCTTTCTGTATAACCTTGACACAATGTTTGCATAGAAATTGTGGTGCATGACTTGAATCTTTAATCTTCTTCATGGTTTTGCAGGGCAACATCAAACCACAGCTAGCACAACATCTGGCATCCTGCAGAATATATTCAATGGATAAAATAAACATATAACCAGAGTCGATAAGAGTACAATTTTTTACTGTCAACTCTTATCCTAATCTTTTTTCAGCATAATTACTGGACAAAGCAACATAAAAACAAACAAGAACACAACAAAAGACTTATGATCTACATTTTAGAATGGACTATTGGAACTTTGCATGCAGATTTATCGAAAGATATTCTCAGAAAGAAATGTTAAGAATTTATTCTAGACAAGAGAAAAACATTTTGAAGTCAAGTCAATCTCATCCAAGATCATAAAATCCGTTGATAAATAGTATCTACAAGTCTGTAGCGACTGGAACAGTACAAGTTTTACATCTCCATTTCAACTTGTTTTATCAATACGACTGGAACAGTATAAGTGTTACATCTCCATTTCAACTAGTTTTATCAATAAATTCATATCCTAAACTTGTTAAAATGTATAATGCTCAGAAAAATGGACCCGTCAGTTCGCAATACACGTGTCACCAATATTAATTACAAATTTGTACAGTCTATATGATTACAATTTATCTCTAAACCTGTTTGGTTCAAGGTTATGAAACATGCTGCAATATTAATCACCTGTCTTTTGTTCAGCTAAATGCTTTATAAGGTTGGAGTAATAGATACCAGTTGTAAATGCTTACAATTATTAGTCCTTTTAATATTTCATGATGGCCATGAAGAGCTTGCCTGACCATGGGTCAAAACTTACCCTCTAAAGGAGTTGTCAACCGCGGGTTGCAGAATATATAAGTTAGTTAAAATTTTGTTACACTATATCCATTATTTTTCAACGTTTTGGACTAAATCGTGTATCACACAACAACAGCAGTTTGTTCAAAATTTCACTACTTTATAGCCGCTATTTGACAATAGTGCTGCCCCTAAATGAGTACATTTTGCATGGCTTACTCACTTATATCTAGGGGAATAGTTGTAGTTATGATACTGTAGTACTCACCCCGCCATACTTGCTAAGACACACACAATTGAAGTACTGGGCTTAAAAGAAATATAAACACCTCATACTCTCTCCTAATTCCTATATGGTTGAACTTTATTATCCTGCACATAACTACACATATAATCACATAATTTATATATTGGATATAAAGATGGTTTGGTGGCTACAGTGGGAGAGTTAAGAAGTGGAGTGATAAGGAGGTCAAGAGTTGATCCCCACCCTCAACATAAAAACTAACAATACTAACATTGGCAGTTTAAAAAAATAAAAATAAAAAAACAGTTAAATCGATCTACTTTTTATGTTTTTTATAATTAAGATTAGGGTAATCTTTTAATATTTTCTCAAATTTCAATTGATCATGTAATCCTCTCAGATAATGTTTGCCAATTATTATTCATTGTTAGCATTAGTCCTGTAATAGTATACAACTATAGTGTATACATATATTCACTAGTTTGTTACACAAAAAAAAAAAAAAAACATCCCAGTAAATAAATAAACCACTTTCTTATGCAAAACACACAAAAGTAAAAAATAAAAAATACCTTCTCCTGGCAGTAATATTCTCGATCAATATTTGAAGTTGAGACCTCTTGAAGTTTATCAGGATGTGCTTCTAAGTCAGTCATTTCCTCCGTTCTCAAATGTGATTCCAGAATACCATCTTCTGCCAACTTTGCCTCCTCCAGCGCCTTCCGAAAGTCACTCGGTTTGCTCTTGAACAATTGTGTCTGCCCCTGAAATCTGAACAGAGATAAAAAATAAAAAATAAAAACTTGCTGATTAAATCTCCAATAATCCAACAGAAACAACTGTATCTAGTACCATCTAACCACACACACCTGTCCATGAATTCTGCGAAGGGGAATACCATTCCCTGCTTCACCCAAGCATAATCCTGTCCATTCATAATTCTTTTAGAGTTCAACACCAAAAACGCAGAATCAAAAACTCAAAAAAGCAGACTTTCATAAAAACAATTACCCTTGTTCCATTTTTCGAATAACCGAAAAACATCACACAAAGTGTATCCGGAACACAACAGTCGATGACGGATTGAGGAGCCTCTGATAGAGGATCAATCACCACAGCAGGCCAAGCCGGAAACCTCTTCCCGCATTTCGCCCAAACAATAGCACCCAAAGCAAAATCCTCCGGCCTATAAACATCTTTCCTGCTTCCAACATTCACATTAATCTTTTCATCTGCACCCTCGAAACTAAGACCGGAACCAGAACCATTACTCCCGTTCTTCACCATATCCTTGCCATCCTCCATTAAACTTCTACCCTCTTCAAAGCTTGACGGAAGCACCTGAGGACCACCACACGAGAACCGTACTTTCACTGTTTTACGCGATGAATGCAATTCAACTTCTCCGCCATTATTTGTAACTTCACTGTTCCATGAAGCAGAACCAGTGTCAAAATTCACTTCAGAATTAAACCCATTCACTTTATGCTTCTTCTGACTCCCTGAACAACCTTCATGTTCTTCATCTTCACAATGAGGCTCATCCAATTTACAACGTTTCAATTTCGGCATTTCAACTTTAACACTACGTTTAATCACCATTTCATAAAACAACTATTTCGTTTCATCTGAAAACCCTAATTTCAAATTCCGAAACAATGTAATCAATATTCCCACAATTCCAAAACCTCCTTGTTCAATACGTTAATCAACAAAAAATCACAATAACCAACGCAATTCACGGTTTACGAATTTCGCAATTCGAAACCCTAAACCTAATTCAAAAAGGATGAAATCGAACGATGAAGCGAACGGAATAATGAAAACCGAAAACTGAAAGGTTTTTTTTTATTCCGTTTGGAAGAGAAACCGAAAGATGAAGAAATTTGACGGGAGATTGAAAAGTTAGTTTCGATCTCAAAAGCGATTATTGAAATAAGCGGAATGAGAGATTCTGAGAAAACACGGTGTGTGAAAATTTTGAATTGAATTGGGAGAGAAAAGATGAATGAAACAATGAAGCAGAAGAAGCTTTGAGTTGTGTTGTGGTGTGTGTATGATACGTTAGGTGTGTTTGGAATTTAGAAATTCGTTTTTTTTAATAATTTTTATTTTATTTTGACTAAGGTATTGTTTTTATTTGTTTTTTATAATTTAATGTTTTTAATATTGAAGCTAGGTAACAAATAAATGTATTCTTCCTTACAAAAAATAAATAACTGTATTTATAGAATTTATCATAGAATCCTTATAAAAGCAAAAAAGGAATTAAAATTCATGCACTTAATATTCAACAAAATTTATTATTTTATTACGTTATTAAACTTTTATAAAGATTAACGATAAGACGTACACGTCCCTTAAAGAAACGATAAGAAGGACGCGTAATAACTTTTGACCGTATATCTTTTTTTAATAAATATTTGACCGTGTATCTTTTTTGTTGAACAAATATTTGACCGTATATCTATTTTATCCACATTTGATTATATTTTTTATTTTACTATTAAGATTCGGTTAAAGTGTGTTTATTATTGTTTCTTATTGTAAATGCGAATAAAGTTTTTTTATTAAAATTTTAAAGGGTTTGTCTAACATGTGCAACATTGCACATGTCAAAGATACTAAAAGAAGCAATTGTTTTTTTTGAAAATCACAATTATTTATTAAAAAAGGGTCGTGTTAACCGGTGTTCAGGGACACCGGTTAAAGAAACCAAAAAAAGAAAGTTTTAAATTAATAGAAATAATTTTTAGACCTTTAATGAGTTAAACTGCAAAAATTCCGATGTGATATTATTATATGTGCTTCCTTAACCAGGTTAACATTACCCTAATTTAAATACATGACATAATTTTTTTATGGATAAATGAAATGTATAATTGAAACAAAAATATATTAAAATTACATATTCGTTTTATATATGGGTGTGCATTTGGAATTTCTTCATTATTTTTATTTTATTTTATAGTTTTGACTAGATTATTTTTTTATTTTGTTTCGTCAATGTATTATTATATTTTATGGAGGCTAAATAATAAATAAATAATTGAATTATTGGAATCCTATGAAAAAATAAAATAATAATTTAAAGATAATATACTTAATATTCAATGAAATTCCATCGATCTGACATTTTTATGAATACTCGATATCCGATTCAAATATCGACTAATTTTATGGGTACAACTTCATTGATCAATTGTGTGAGGCCTATTAAAAGTCAGAGCACGGTTTTATATGGACTAAATCCACCGACATCATTTTGTCATATTCTTTCATTTTAATTTTATAAATATTAAGGAAAAAACGGATATCAATGTACTCATTGTTTTTTCTTAATGGTGCATTAGTATATACTCCCTCTGTCCCTATATGTAAGCATCATTTCTCTCTAATAAAAGGGTGTTTACATATAGGGACAAGGAAGTATCTATTTGATCACAGTTTATTAGGGAAAAAAATTAACATATATCATAATCAAATAATTTTGGCAAATAAGATAAAAAATATATAAATACAATTGTTTAAAAAATGGTATGATTGGATGAAAAATGTACTATACCAAAATTAAATTTCCTTTTTTTGAGAGAAATATTCCTTTTATTTGAGATATACATGTTTTGAAAAGTGTGATACCATATGAAAAAATTGTGGTTTCTAATTTTCGTATATTTGTTTGCGGATTAATTCAGTTTTAACAAAAATTATATTCAGATATTTTTTTGATAGACAAAAATGATAAATAAATCATTAAAACTCACCTACACAAGTGAAAAGGCTGAGGTTCGAACCTCAGTCAAAACGTTTAGCCTAAATTTTTTAACACTTTTGTCAGTTGAGCTAGAACTTGTACACAAAATTATAATCATATTAGAGTTTATTTTTTGTCAAAGACTGAATCAACTGTGGAAAAACAATGAATGATCAAATTGGACCTATGTTCTTAAATTAAATAAACATATTTTAAAATATAATTTTTTTTATCGATTGTTTTTTTTTATATTTTGAGATAATTTTAAATTTCGGCCACACAATGACTAGTTTGTTTTTAATAGGATGGCTTATTTTATAATGAAAACGATATTAATTATTACTAGTATTGAAAAATATAAAAATAAATAAACTTATCCAACATGTTGGGTAACGTGTGCTTTTCAATAGTATTAATTTATTTTTCCCAAGGATAGGGAATGCTGATTTGGAAGCTGGACGACGCCAAATTTTGTTTTGTGTTGCTTGTTTCAGTTCAGTTATGGGGAAAGCGCGAATTGTGAGTTTCTTCTTTTCCTCTTGTAGCACCAAATTGTGTGTGTGCGCCCCTCGGTCAACAAGTACAAGACTACAAGTTCTTTCAAAAAGAAGTACACGACCAAAGGAGGGATGCATTATTACATTGAGTCAAACAAAATAAAAATAAGTGTTAGACACATTCCCATACAATTAATTATTATTAGGAGAATGTTAAATAGTGTTCTCAGTGTATTGGTTAAACAACTAAAATAAAAATAAAATAAAATAATGTAATTATTATTTATTCAAAAGTCAAAACTTATATTTTTAACACACATTTTTTATTTATAGTTTTTTTAACTATTTTCCGGAGGATACTGGTTATTAATATTTTTTAACCAAATTATTAATATTATTTTGAAGTTTTAAGTTATGTAATGTATGCATTTGTTTTCTTAAACACAAATTAATGATTTATAATCAAATTAATCATTGAATGCGTAACAAATAGCCACAATAATATTTGAGTTTATCAAAATTTTAAACTAATCTTTGATTTTGCACTTCATCGGTTAAAATACTCCATGAGGTTAAAATATTTTGCTAATATTGTCATATTAGTCTTTCAATATGCTTATTTATTGTGATATCAGTCTCTATAAGTATTTGTACTTATTGTTCTGTGAAACTTTATATGAAAAGAGTTAGTGTCGACATCGAGAAACTATTTTAACGTAAGGCTTGTTTTGATTAATGAAATGCACAATCAGTGATCATTTTAGAACAAGAAATGTTATCTTGACAACCTTTTAGCTACCCAACACCATGTATTTATACTGTATGACTATTATTTAATTTTTTAATTACTTATTTCTCTCTCTTATAGTAATATCATTAGTTATAAATTATGTATTTTTATACTAATTGTCAAATAGTTGTTGCTTTTTGGATGTTCAAATAATATTATTATTTTAAAATTTTAATACATGAATATTATTGCGACCACTTATTATATATTTAGGGACAAAAATGACTATTACCACTTTGTTATTGTTTCCATCAAAAATGACTATTTACTTTGTTATTTGTCCCGCTTTGTACATTAGTTCTCACCCCTCATTTTGGCTTAATTTTCTTGAACCGATTTGAAAAAAACTAATAATTATAAGGATCAATTTGTACATTTTAAAATAAAATTGGGAACAAGCTGCAAATTTAAAAAATTTATTGGGACAACATTGTAAATTTTGAAAACAAATTATATAGACCAATTGCAAAAATTATGATTCAAACAATGTAATTTATATTAACGAAATAGTCTATATATTATCTTCATTTTGGAATGAATTTGCTTGATGTTTGAACTTTGAATTGATATTTGCTTGATGTTGGATAACACTCAAAATATTTTTTTTTTTAAGAAATTACTTTTCCCATTCTACGAGTTTCTCAAGCTTCATATTTTATTTTTTTTAAAACTATCATTTATTCAGATTCTATAATCCGATCAATATTTTGGATTATAAAATCTGATTACTCCCTATATATAACTCAAAATAAAAAAAACTTTCCCATTTTTCTACACTTTGCCCTAAAACTTCTCTTTTCCACCCCCAAAATCTAAAAGCCACATATTGGGGTGAACCTTGGCGGTTATTTTTTTAAAAATCATCACATTTCAAGCTTCGTCGAACATCAAACTTAAGCTTAGGTTTCATCCCCCTGCATATAACCATGATGGTCAAGTTTACAGGACTAATGAAGTTGATATGATGGTGCAACTCTTGGGGGTGATGTGGGCGAGGCCGTGGAACAGGTGGAAAAGACAAATGGTACCCATGCAAGTTTTAGCTGGTTGAGGGAGATTTTCAAGGAGTGTCTTCAAGAGGTATTTGAGGGTGAGCAGACTGGTGATATACCTGACATACAACAGAAGCGGGACCAGCCTCTCCGCGTCTATTTGCTCTATTTGGTGGGCATCACGTTATTCACCGTCAAGGTCATAAACTATGTGGATGTGACATATCTGAGATACTTCTGAAACATGGATCTTGTATTGATCATGCATGGGGGAGCAGTTGTCCTTGTACACTTGTACATGAAGCTTAACAATAGGTAGCCCGTTTAAAAGCGGTTGTATTATATATGTTCAAAAATTGCTAAAATACACAACCAAAAATATATTTTAAACGATATATTTTCGGATAAAATACACTACTAAAAGTGTGATTTTGGTGAAATACCGCATTTTAGAAGAGAAAATGAGGAATTGTCTAAGTGGGTCAATGATGAACCACCGTGCCTCACCCTAGCCGTCATCTCCAAATGATGTCAAAATTGATACCGATAATTCTTTATTTTTTGTGGGGTGCCAATAGTAATGTCCTTCGTTGTATTTATTTTTGGGTTAAAATCCAATGGCACAAACACAACCCTACTTTTCAGTCCATAACCCGCACGCTTCTTCTACTTCCCTACATATATACATTCCACTGCGGCGATTTCTACATCATGTTGTCCCTTTCTTCTTCCATCAAAACACCATAGTTTTGTTTTCAAACTCATTTTTCACTTTTCTTTTCAAGGTACATTCAAAAAAACATCTTTCAACCTGTTTACAAATACGTTTCCATTTTTTTTTCTTCTTTTAGGTTTATTTTTCTATGCATAAACATAGTTTTGAAACAATAAGGAAATGATGTTTATATAGTAAAAGGTTCGAGTAGGAAGAATATAGATTTGTGTAGTAGTGACAGTGATTTGAAGTTTTTAAGATAAAAAAATACAAAAAATGAAGATGGCCCCTGTCTTTTGCTTAGTTATGCATTGTGACATTCGCAACATCTTCTAAATCAAAATGGGTTGTAATAAAAAGGCGTGGGTTGCATTCTAGTATGGAATGATAATCTAGACTTCTCCCCACATTTTTTAATCACTTCAATTATTTGTCCACTATTATCAATCTTCTTCCTGCGTTGATTACAATCTTTATTCTGATCCTTGTAATCTTTGTAATTTACTCTATATTAGTGTATGTGTTAGAGGGTTAATTATTATATGGTTAGTTAAGGGATGAATTATGCCATGTCTACACTTGTTTAACATGCTAGAACAACGTGCTTAATTTTATTGAGTAGATGTTTGATTCAATTCACATTGAAAATTGTAGTTAGCTTATAGTATAATTGAATCTACTATCTTCTCAATTGAATTAACCATATTTTTTTTAAAGAGATTTGGTGTATCAAAAGTGGATGTTCATGGATAATTATTGAAATCATATGATATGTTTCGTATGATTTCATATTTGTAAGAGATGAGAGGAATTTTTTTATATAGTAATATATTTCACTTTTTATTGGGTGAAACTCAGTGGTTCTTACCACTTTATATGAAATTCATTTACAAATTGTTTGATACCCACATGAATAGTGACTGGGAGTGTCCATATCACTCCTAATATACTCCAAATGGCTAATTATCATATACTCCAAAAGGTATTGAGTGATTAGCAAGTGCTACTAAGTTGTAATTATTTATCCGCCACCTGAGTCAAAAAGAAAAACCGTTTACACTTTTGAGTATAATCGTGTATTAATCAATTATTTGAAAGACTTAATAAAGGAGTATGCAAAAGTCCTAACTCAACTGATAAAATGTCGAAATTGTTAGGTTGGATACCAGGGTTTAAATCCCGGTACTTCCACTTGTGTGTGTAAGTTTATAATGACTTTGTCATTTTGTCTATCTACTAAAAAAATAAATAAAGGAGTAGTATTAACAACACTATCTATATATCTATCTATCTTCTATTTATCTTTGAATTTGAAACTTACTTCATTCTAATGCTTGAATTGTACCTATGTGACAAATCTAAAAAACCTTATCATAACACATCTAAATAAACTTTGCAATTTCCACTAAATGAATTAAATCTCTCTTTTAATTGCAATGGCTGCTTTCATTACCTAGACTCTATGAATTCTAACTCACATAACATAATTCATGCAATCAATTGTTTTCTTCAATTTACTGTGGAATTTTAACGCACATAATAATTCATGCAATCAAAAAGCTTTTATATTTATTGTGAGATAAATCATTGCTTATGGATTTCCTAATATATATTGTACCTTCTTTAAGAGTAACATGGTGGTTCTTAATTCTAGGTTTTTCTTGGTGTGTTTGACAATTAGCAGTATATTGTTTGAGTTTACGCTATGCTATATCCATACGAGTTAAAAGGTTAATTTTTAAAAGTTGTTCTTTTATTTCTTTCTTTTGCTACCCAAGCACAGACTAAGAAAATTGAATTCTTGGAGATTTTTCATGCAAAGACTAGAATAAGGAAAAGCTAGCAACTTCAACATCAATGCATCTCAAGCAACAATGTAAGACGGCCACATAATTTCTTTCTTCATTTCCCATTTTATTTAATACCTCATGGATAATTTCAACAACAATAATTTTTAAGCTTTTAAGGTTTGGATCTCATTCTTAAATCGACAAAATTGGGACTGTGAAAATCTCTTAGTCATGAGATTACCAACCCTTGATCAACGCACATTCATCCTATCATATATGAAGATTCTTGATTTTATATACCACATATTACTATATTAATTTTATGTGTAACAATTTTGTGAAACTTATGTTTAACTTTAATTTTATCTTCTTTTAACTAATTTCACTACATAGAGTATAGAAATGGATTCCAAAAAAGTGATAAAAAGAGAATCCTAACATCAAAAATGAATTAGTTCAAATTGTAAATGACTTCGACCCCTCGGTCAATTTAACAATATTTTTTGTTATAGAATCATTAATTGGTTCTGAGAAATAAAAATGGGTTCAATTTTTAATCACAAATCAAATCCAATATTAAGTATTAATCTTCCAAATTATCTAATTAGTCAAGGATAGACATTTCATTTATACGTTATACTTGAGTTCATTCATATATGAATTTCTTTAATTCGTTACTAAACCCATTCTTGCTTATGTGTCATCATATTTATAAAACTCTAATGCTTTTCTTTTTTAGAGATGAAATTCTATTACTTATATGCTAATCAACTCTATTTTTTCAAAAAAAAAATGTCGATCAACTCTATAAAACTTCTTATTTTTATTATAAATTATAAACCTCTATGCTTACCTTATAATAATAATAAAGTAACTTCCTAATAATCTTCTCATTATTTTGTCAAAAAATATTCTTCTCATTAAAAATATCAAATAATTTCTAATAATCAAGTAAACGTAACGATGTAACCAGTTACGCTTCAGAAACTTCCATAAAAAAATGCTAAATAATAAACAAATTGATTATAGTGCTATGTGTATATGAGTTAAAGTCCACAACTCTATAAGTTCGAAAATAAATGGTTCAGACACAGTTGAAGATATAGTCAATCATTATATCTCTTTATTCTAACCCTTTATATTTCTATTCATTTAACTATAAATTCTATAAGTCATTGATAAGATGGAGTGTTTAAAGATCTAAAATATGATATACATGAGGGTGAAAGATATTATCTAAGTTATATGATGTAGTAGTTTGCATAGGATCCTAAAAAAAGTAGTTTGTTTAGGAAAAACACTAGATGAATTATATGATCAATTTTAAAATGTGTTGCAAGTAAAGTTTAGGACAATTCGTTATGAAAAGAGATTCAACAAAAATAAATTTAAACCATTAACTATGGTATTTATATTTCTAAATCTATTTTTGTAAAATAATTGATATTTAACTATCTATCTTTTATCTATATATAAAGTAAACTCGAGTTATTTGTAGCTAGGCTCAAATTATATCTACGTACAATCTTTAAAAAAATATTATATATAAACTAAATTTGAGTCATTCTTCAACTTGGATCATCTTTAATAAACATTGTTGTTTATTAGACATATTTTTTCTAATATGAATATTTAGTGTGACTTACCAAAACCTTCGTATTTAACTTATTTCATTAGTATATTTTTTTTAAAATTAATCATGATGGTTTTTTTTTTTTGGGGCAGTTGAAAATTTTAACATAAATGGAATACGTAGATGTGTATTGAGTTTTTGTGGTCATATCAAAGTAAATTTTTGAGATATGAATTGTAGTTAGCTCTTTTATAATCTTTGTTGAAGCTTCAAATAAAAACTACTTCTATAATAATATGTGTGTTAGATTCACAAGACAGTTACAATATAACTACTTCTAGCCTTGAATGTGGCCAACTTTTAATGTAAAAAAAGGTGAAAGGATGCACTCTTTTTAATGTTTTATTGTAGGTTTATTTTGAGTTCAACCTTTTAAATTTTTTCTAAGTTTTTCAATTTTACACTGACTAATAACGGTTATATGAATTGATTATAAATATGACTTATGAACAACTTTTTAGTACAAATGAGTGTCCTAAAATTTCAATTTAAGAGGCTATGTAAGAGTATTGTAAAAGAATAATTTTATTGTGGGTTTATTTTGAGTTAAACATTATTTTTAGTTCAACCTTATATTGTAAATATGTCTTATGAGCAACTTCTTAGTACATAAGAGTGTAAGAAATTTCACTTTTAGAGGGTATGTAAGAGTATTGTAGAAGAAGAAGAATTTTTAAAACTTATGTGATCTCATTGTGTCTTTTTTTTTTCTTCTCCTCTGGAGTCAACATAGGAGGATTGCGATGCATAGTTTCTTCTTTTAACTTTAGCACAATATGTTCATAAGAAAGTTTTATTTGTCAAAAGTTTCTCATAACATCTCTAAAAGAAAGTTTTATTATAATTGACTAAGATTACCGTGCAAACTTTCTTTTATTTTATTCTTTAAAAATAAAATAAAATAAAATTTACAAATATGCATTGTATTAAGATTACCGTTTTTTAATCAATTAAATGATTTTTATTATTTAACCGTATTTTAACAAACTCGTGCAACGCACGGGTTGAATTCCTAGTCTTTTGAACAATTTCTCTAATTAACATCTATTTTATTTGGATTAAATCAATGTGGGTCTACACTTTGATTTTTTTTACATAAAGTGGGACTTGAAATAATAGAGTAATAAATGCATCTAAAAATTCGTAGATGATTTTATAGTTAATGACAAACTTTTTTTTTAATAAAGAGAAATGATAGATACAACAACAACAAATTGTATCAAGTAAATTTCAAGACAGTGTATTTTCTAACACATTTCCTTAATTACACACTATTATCTCCCTTTATTCGTAGCTTCATTTGGGTGGTTCTTTTTTTAGGTTATTTTTGAGCTGGATCTGTTTGAGCTACTGTTCCACCTGTGGACTACCTTGAGATTTGTCTTCTGATTTCAAGTGGACCAATCACTTTTGCTTTGAGATTGGAAGTTAGCGTCTAGTTTCAAGTTTTTGGGATGGTTAAGGTGTCTTCTATGAAGGTTTGGGAGTTGAGGGGTGCCTTAGTGATTTGTTTTTGGAGTTTGGTTGGCCGATCCTTTTTTATTCGAGATCGGGAGTCTATTTTTTGACTCAAGTTTTTTGGCTGGTTTTGGTGTCTTCTCCAATAGACTGAGGATTGAGTACACGAATAGTCTCGTATAGCTATGCCCAATTATACTGATACATAACACAATCGTAGTCAACCCTCCTATTTATACTCACTCGACTATCCTTGCATAGTATTAGTTCAATATTATGGACAAAATATTTGGTAGCAAACACAACCCTCGAATGCGGTTCTAATGGGGGAAGACACTTCGAGTGAGTAGATAGACACAATTGTGTTTGCTACCAAACATTTGCAGCACAAATATTTACGAACACTAAGGATCATAGAAAGTCATTTGTCTAAAAATATAAAATTAACATATCTTGAAACTTATATAATGGAAGTACTAAATTTGATATGTAGATTTCTTAAGTTAAATTACTTTCTATGAGCTATGTAGATTATGTAAGTATTACCCTACTCACTTTTAGAATACACTATTTTATTTCAAATAATGAGACCATATATAACAATACATTCAGCGAAATATGTGGGCTTGAGATAAAAGTGAGTAGAAAATTGATAGAAAAAAAAATGAAGAAAATTGCTTATGAAATTTAAGTATGCTCAATAATGTATTAAAAAAACATGGTCAATAAAAAGAATGAAATTATAAAATAGAAAATATGATGAATCAATAGAAATCTAGAGACTAAAATAAAATAGTCATGGTATTTTCCAACAATTCACAACTGGGAAGCCGGATCAGATCCATTATCTTTGATATTTTTAGGATTCTAATGGTCAGAATCATCTTCAATAAACCTATTCCAGAACCAATGTTGCTTCCATACTCTCTCGGTCATTTCTTCGATTGGTATGTTCTTCGTCTCAGGCACCAAGAAAAGCACAAATACGGACATGATCAAAACCCAGCCAGAGAAGAACAAGAAGATCCCAAACTTGAAGTGGCATAACATAGAGAGAAAAGCCTGAGCAATGACAAAGGTGAACAACATGTTGACACAAACTGTGACACTTTGTCCAGCTGATCGAGTCTCGAGTGGAAATGTCTCACTTGGAATAAGCCAGCCAAGAGGACCCCAAGACCAAGCGAAAGCAGACACGAAAGTGCACACCATGACAACAACTAGAATTGCATAGCCTTTTGAAAGATCATCAGAATGATCAGTGACCTTGATTCCAAGAATGATTGCTATCACCACTTGAGACAAGAACATTTGTACACCGGCTTCCAACAACAACATACGACGACCAAGTTTATCGACTGAGTAGATAGACACAATTGTGGAGAGTACATTAACTGCACCAGTAATCACAGCTGAGTAGAGGGAGGCGTCATTCTTGAATCCCAATGTATTGAACAACACTGGTGCATAAAACATGATAGCGTTGATGCCGGTGAATTGTTGGAATATTTGCATTGCGATGGAAATAACAAGTTGAGGTCGGTTCTTGCGTTTGAGAAGATTCCTAAAAGGGTGTTTAACCTCTTTAGCTACCCGACTTGCCTCACAAAGCTCCAAGAACTCAGGTTCAATGTTGTCGGTGCCACGAATCTTTTTGAGTACAGCTTCTCCTTCTTCCAAGCGACCTCGCTCAATGAGACTGTTGGGAGTGTCCACAACCAAAAGAGCACCTACTGTTAGGAGAAGTGCTGGGATACCGGCCAAACCTAGAGATAGTCTCCAACCCCATCCACCTTCAATTTTGTTGGTGCCATAATTGACAAGGTTAGCAAACAAAATTCCAATAGTGATATTGAGCTGGAACAGTATATTCAAAGCTCCACGAATTCTTGAAGGAGCAATTTCTGAAAGGAAAACTGGCACTGCCTGGTTAGCAAAACCAACACCACAACCAAGTAAGATTCTGCCAATAATGAGCATAGCAAGGTTCTGAGCTGCAGCATTGAATGCAACTCCAGCAATGAAGAAAAATCCAGCAATCAACATGGTGAGTCTTCTCCCCAACGTACGAGTGGTATAGGATGCAAAGAAAGTGGAAGTTAATGCAGCTAGGTACAAGGATGATGTAAATAACTGCAATCCTTGATTATCGTATTTGCAGTAATTACTATCTAACCCTGCCTCTAACACTGTCTTTCTGTATACTGCCGGGAAAAACTTCTTCAGAAACGGGTGCATAGATGTCACACCACCTGAAACACCAACATCATAACCGAACATAAGCCCACCGGTAGCCGCCATGATACATGAAATTATCACGATCGGAGTAATCTTTGCCTCGAAATCGTCTCCTCCTGAACCACTCGCGGCGGCTAAACATCCGCTGGCCATGGTTTACTAGCTAGCTAGGTTTGCCTAAAAGATGTATGTATGCACGTTCAATTTAATGTAACGATGGTAGAGAAGAAAAATGAAAACTATAAGATAATGAGGAAAATAGAGAGAAAGTGAGAAGAGGAGTGTTGCTATGGGTTATGAATGAAACTTTGTTGCTGAGAAGTGTATTTATAAATACTTTTTATTTTTTGTTACGTTTTTTCTTTATTGGATTTGGATTTTTTGTTACGTTTGCAACAGAAATACCTTTTTAACCGGAAGCAAAGACAAAATCCTCTAAAACTCATAACAAACATAAGTACTAAAATCCAAACATATATTATCATAGGACTATGTTGCTCATGCTTATATATAATCAAATCATGCAACATTGCTTCTAAAATACACTAAAGGCACTCAAAGGCACCAAAGCCAAAGACACCGAAGTGTCATCCTCTTAACATCATTATCTTTTTCAAGCATAATGACTTAATCCACACTAGCGAAAAGACGGGCACTCCGTCCCGTCTTTCCGCTCTTTTTACTGCGCTAACATTTGAAAATTATGAACGGTGTTCTTTTTATTTATGAAATTATGATTTTGATTAAAACTAAAAATAAAAATATGAATGTTTGTTTCTTTAAAGTTATAAGAAACCAAACTCCTTAAAAAAAAAAACCAAACTAACCATGATTCTCTATTTCAACGACACCAACGATATAACAAAAAAATATAACGTAAATTATTTTTTTTAATGACACCAACAACAATATTTATTAGGCTTAATTGCACTTTTGGACCCCTATCTTTCCAAAAGTTGCGGTTATGGACCCCTAACTAATTTAAATACAAAACAGCCCCCTATGTTTTGATTCTTTGGCAGTTTTGGACCCCCAGTCCATTGTTGACTCGGTCAACGCTGACGTGGCACCCTAAGTGAGGTGCCACGTGTCAATTTTTTATTTTTTTTTGTCTTGGGGGTCCAAAACTGCTAAAGAATCAAAACATAGGGGGCTATTTTGTATTTAAATTAGTTAGGGGTCCATAACCGCAACTTTTGGAAATATAGGGGTTCAAAAGTGCAATAAAGCCTATTTATAATAGAAAAAGTTGTTTAAGGGTATAATTGAGAATAACTGGGATAATGAAAAAGTAATTATAAATATACTCATCTAGTTCGTTACACTATTTAAAAGATAAAGGAAGAAAACCAAACATATATATATATATATATATATATATATATATATATATATATATTCATATCGTGTTTGTTACATTTTTTTTAAATTTAAATTTATTCTTATCTATTTGTTACTTGTGATATTTGTATTCAAAATTTGAGGGCATTTTTGGAAAGAAAAATCCAATCCAAAAATACTGAATGAGGTAGTTTTCTTTATATATAGTATAGATTAAACAAGCATTACCTTCTTTATCATTTTCTAAACTCAAAAGACTAACGATAAAACCTAAGTGATCAAGTTTTTTTTTTGTTTGAAAGAAAGACTAAGTGATCAAGTTTTTGGTGGCCAGGGTTTAAACCTCAAACCTTACATATATTATGCATTGTCCAACTGAGCTAAGCTCATGAGGACAAAAAAAGTTTAACTCATGATCCCTTATAATTTTTTTGTTATTTAGCTTTTATAAATTTTGAAATTTTTGGGCCAATTTGAAAACTTCGAAGGGACAATTTGTAATTTTGAAAAATTTAAGCAGTTAATTTATACTTTATAAAAATTAGGGGTTGATTTGCATTTTTATGAAAATTTATAGTGGTTGATTTTAAAATTTTGTAAAATATGGTGAAAGGCATAACCGTACGCCAATTGGTGGTGGTGTGATTTTGTTGAGTGCTAGTTGTTTGGAACTAGAATCTCACTATACTTTAGTTATCAATTGGATTATGGGGTGACATCAAATCTGGGTCCATCTTCGTTGTCGTGTTGGTTTTTAGTTGTTTCTGTGTTGGTTCGTAGATGTTGAGGCAAAATCCCTAATTAATTTTAAAGATAATAAACCATTATGATTAAAGAGTTAATGGACTTTGATTAATTCCTTGGTATTTAACTTGTGCTCTTGAGTGTTTTACTAAGACAGGAACAAGGTTTAAATCATACCAAGATTCAAAGAATCAAAGTACATTTGAATTCATGATCTAACACTGAGGTCAGAAAGTTGGATCAGAATGTTACTCAGAGATCAGAATATTGCTCAGAGATCAGAATGTTCGCACAAGAGATCAGAAGGTTGCTTCCATACAAGCCCATAATCTCAAGAACATTAATCAAGGTCATGCAAGGCACATGTGACATAAATATATGTCAAGGAAAGTACTTCTGCATAGATCAATCAAGCAATAAAGGCATACACAAGGATTATGTCAAAAAGGATACTTAATGTTCATTTAAAGACTATGAACATTAAAGTACTAGGAATATCCCAAAGGAAAATATCATCCTAGGAGTTATATTCACTGCTCTTCATTATTGTTTCACTATTAGGATTTGATTACATCAAATGGTAGTCTTACAAATCATCCTAAGTGAAACAAAGGAACATTCTGAAGATCAGAATGTTCAGGCTCTGCACATGCTTACTTTATGAACAGTACAGTAGGTGAAAAGCAAAAAGCAAAAGCAAAGCAAATCTATCTTGATCAATCAGAGATAGACACGCATGGGAGTTGGTACTGTACAAGGACAACACAATCTCTCAAAGCATGGGCATGAAGATGCAGAATCCACTAACTCAATCCTGCACCAAGTCCCAAGGCAGATCTGGGAAATGAACTTTCTGAAGTATGATGAAAAGTCCATACTTTGGCTATTGCCCAGAACTTCATGTAAAAAACACATGGCACGCCCAGAACTTCATATGTTCATTCATATATGATGAACCCAGATGAAGAACATGATGAACCCAGATGAAGATCATCATGAACGCAACAACATTCTGATGTTCATCAGAGATCAGAATGTTCACCCAGATTTTCAAGTTAAAGCTTGTGGGACCCAAGGACACATGGCATAACACCATTGGACACCCTACAACGGCTATATGAGTCCCATGGCTCTATAAATAGAGATCAAGGCCTTAGCAAAACTTGTACCACTGCAAAGCATACAAGAAAACAACTTGATTTTGTTTGAAGCTCTTGCATTTGAAATTGATCATCACTGAAGGCTCTTTATCCCTTCTTGTAGTGTAAATCAATAACTCTTTGTTATCTCTTTCGCAGATAACTTCTTCTTCTTCTCCCTCCTCTGTTTGATTCTCAAACATTCACATCTCTTACAAATTGTAACAAAGTCTCATCTAGCTTTAGGGGTTCTAAAATGTTAGTTTTGAGCAAAGGTGTAAAAGTCTAAGTAGGTAACTTAGCAAGAAGGTGCAAGCCTGCTAAGGCTTAGAGAATACAGAATTGTAATTGTTCAGGTGAACAAAGATTGTAAGGTGCAGGACTTGGGAGGTTATCTCAAGGCATCATAGTGAAAACTCTCACAAAATTGTGAGGAGAGGACTAGCCCACATTGGGTGAACCTCTATAAATCTCTGTGTGTTCTTTCTCTCTTCCCTATACTCTTTATTTTCAGTATACACAACACACACCAACACATTTACTTTGTTAATCAGTTTTTGTGTATGAACTTCAGAACGTTCTGAGTTCAGAAAGTTAACTTAACCATTCCAAGTAAACAACTTGAGAAGCACTTTTAAGTTTCAGGATAATTTTTAAAGGGTCACAATTCAACCCCCCCCCCGTCCTTGTGACTATTTTATCTACTTCAGTAGCTTCATTTGGGTGGTTCTTTTTTTAGGTTATTTTTGAGCTGGATCTGTTTGAGCTACTGTGGACCACCTTGAGATTTGTCTTCTGATTTCAAGTGGACCAATCACTTTTGCTTTGAGATCGGAAGTTAGCGTCTAGTTTCAAGTTTTTGGGATGGTTAAGGTGTCTTCTATGAAGGTTTGGGAGTTGAGGGGTGCCTTAGTGATTTGTTTTTGGAGTTTGGTTGGCCGATCCTTTTTTATTCGAGATTGGGAGTCTATTTTTTGACTCAAGTTTTTTGGCTGGTTTTGGTGTCTTCTCCAATAGACTGAGGATTGATTTTCGACAAATAACAAATTTAATTGGCTGAAACATTTTCTTGATAAAAACTCTCTAAATAAATACAATCCTCTTTAATAATTGATCTTATAATTAGAAACTAAGGGAGCACAAAACTTCAATTTTTTTTAAGAGATAAGTGATAATATAGTTCTAGGGTCCGTTTTGATTCACTTATTTTTTTAGTTTATGAAAAATAGTTTAGATACATAAATAAACTTTTATGTTAATTTATCATGTTTTATTAACGAAAATTGTATTTTTTTTTTTAAGGAACGAAAACTGTATCTTTATAAAGTGTTTTATTATAAACTATATCGACAAGTTTGTGAATAACAAATAAAAACTTTTTTTATGTTATCAAGCTCAAAATAAGTCTAATCCAAAGGGAGGTAAAAGGTAGAGATGATAACAAAATAGTTCTAAAATTGCAAACAAACAAGATTTAAATAAAAGAAATTGACAATAATGACTTATTAGTGGAAACAATATATTTATTCATTCTTACAAACCAAGCATCAAATCAAGTACATGAAAAATTAAAAAATAAAACGAACAGCAAACAAGCATATAGGTAGGTGGATAGGTTGTGATTATGGAAGATGACAAAGTTTGGAGTATGTGTATAGAAAAATAGGTAAGTTAGTTAGGTTTTCTGATAAAATTGGGCCATTGTGTAACCAGTTTGAATAATAGTAAGAGCAAAAAGAAAGATGGCAGCAACAAGTGACACCATAGACTAAGGGCTCCTAAAATAAGTCTGAGTGAGATTGGCACGGTTTCTATTCCACCGTTTCTTGCAAAACTCATCGATCTCACTCCTCATCTTACTGAAATCATTAAACCTCATCATACCACCATATCCTAAGCTTTCTTCCATAGGAATTTCTTTGGGTAATGAGTTGAACAATTTGGCAATATTTTCATAACTCCCAAGAGCATTGATTAGGAACCCACTTTGGCATAGAATTGAAATGTTTCATACAAAATTAACTACCGTTAACAATTAGAATGACAAAAGTTCGGAATACAAATGTAAATGTTATTAGTGAAATTATAACAACATGCACATCACATATTATCTAACATTTCTCTTCAAATTCATAATGCATTAACATGAACATTGAGAGTTTGTCAAACAAAAAATAAAATGTACTATAGGTAAAATAATTTTAAAAAAAAACACAACTAATATTGCAACCATCATAAAGGAAAGAAAAAATAAAAGAGATAAACCATCATAATAAGAAGAAGAACCCACCAATGAGAGAAGCAATCAAAAATAAATTAATATCATTTTAAAAGTTTATCTTTTAGGAGAAGTAATTAATTTATACTTGCGTCATAATATTTGTTACAGGTTAAAAAAAAAATATAATAAGGAGTATTTGATAAAGAAATAACCAATCCAGTTTATTTTTAAGTAGAAATAATTAATCCAGTTAAAAATTTAAAAGATGCCCCCATAAAAAAAAAAAAAAAGATAAAGAACATTATCAAGATAACCTTATATTTAGAGATGAATATGATGTTATCTAATTAGGATTCGGATTCAAACTCTACCAAACGTGCAATACCAATGTAAAAACTAAATTGATATTCGTAAAGAACAACTAATTACTAACATTTTCTTATTAAAAAATGTGTAATTGTCTCACAAAAAAATATTTAATTATAAGAGAAAAAATTAGTGTATGTTTTCAATGTAGTATTTAATGCCGATTGAAGAAAAAGATATAAAATAAACAGGGGTATGTTGGTAAAGAATTAATTAATGTACTTGGAAATAGCAAAAGAGTCTTATATAAAGAGATAAAAATTTTTTATCTAAAGAGTCTTATAATTAGGGACGGAGATAGTATAATTTATATTTTTTTCATAAAAAGAAATTAGGGAATGGGAAAGTATTATTCATTAAAATGACATTGATGATTATTTTATAAGATTTGAATTATGCCCTCCGAGGTTACAAATTAATCTCCTATATGCTTTACATATATTATTCAGAAACTTAATTATCTCTGGTAGATTATTTTTTTAAAGAATAATTATCTCAGGTACATTGAAAGCAAAAATAAAATATTCGCTCCATGAGCCGTAAAACTATCGATGTCAAATTGAGATCAGCTTTTAATCTTCTTAATTTAACAAAAAAAATGGTAAAATTTTCTTTTTACAGAAAATTAAATTAATTAAAAAAATGAATGAAGAAAAATATGTTAGGTTTTTTGTATCCTTTAATTCCTACCTGGATTCCTTTCATTCCTTTTTTGACAAAAGATTCTTTTCATACTTCTTTGCATTATCTTCCTATTTTTCTCGTGCATGAAGAAAAGAATATTTTATTTGATCAAAAGAAAATAATATTTGATTAAGCCAAGAAAAGAACTTTCTTTTTCTCATATATATATATATATATATATATATATATATATATATATATATATATATATATTTTGCTAACTTACTCTCATATTTTTTCAAAAGAAATTTTTTACTATCATCTAAAAACATTAAGAAGTAAATTGACAATATATATCCACTTGATATTGACAAAAAAAAAAAAACCTTTTTACCATATAAAATCTCTTCTAGGTAAAAGACAATTCCTAGATTTAATCTAGGCAAAATTACACAATTCTTCCATTAACATAATTTTAGGTAACATTTTCGTACTTTATCTTTTTTTGTCCTGATTTAGTTCTTTATGTTATAATTATGTAACACTTTCGTCTTTTATCTGTCTTTTTTCGATTTAGTCTTTATGTTATAAAATGTCAACATTATTATCCTTCTTTATGAGATTATTTCAATAAAATTTGAGTTTATACTTTTGTATGATAGAGATTTGGATTTTTTTATGAGTTTGATGAATTTTTTATAAGTTATTTTTTATAAATTTGTTGATTTTGTTTTGATAAAAAAGAATAATAATGTTAACATTTTGTTACCTAGTAATGTAAAGGACTAAATCGGGAAAATAAAAAGATAAAGGCGAGAGTGTTACCTAGGTGCCGCAAAATTTTGACTTTAAACTCATCCCTAACCGTTTCGTGTACCGGCAAAATTTATGTTCATGCGTTCACACTTAACCTTTCTGTTCTTGCTTTCATTCTTCATGTGGATTCTCAATTTTGGTGTAAGTTTTAGGGCAAAACTTAGTACAATTACTTGGGTGCATTTCATATGATTTTTAACTAAAAATACATCTTATTATATAACAAACTTTTTTTTGGATATAACAAACTTTGAGAAAATTATGGATTTAAGGAAATCATGATGAATTTAGTTAAAAACCATGCGAAATGCACCTAAGGAATTGTACCTAAGTTTTATCCTAAATTTTATGTTTCTATTACAGGTTGATTTTTGGCTACTATTCAATGATAATAAATTGGATAGTACAAATTAGAAATGAAATTATTTCTACACTTTTTTTAGATATTTAGGAATTAAATAAAAAAAACAGAGAAGCAACAGTGTTTGATAATATAGAAGCATAATTTTTAAGAAGCACGATGAGAAGTTCTGAAGTTGCAAGCCTGTACCCAAAAAAGAAAAAAGATAATCAATCGTTTGTTTTAAAAAATAAATTATTTAGGGTGTTTAAGGAGGAATGAAGTAGGTTTATGGTATAGGGTGTTGAAGGCTCATTACGGGGATAAAGGGAGTCGGGTTGGATATGGAGGGAGATTAAGTTCAATTTGGTGGACTAATCTTACTAGTATTGGTGAGGGGGTCGGTTTAGAGGCCGGGAGCTGATTTGAGGATAACATATAACATGATGTTGGTAATGGTGGCGGGTTAACCATTTTTATGTTTTTTCCTAATACATTTTGTGATGGGAGGTTTAATATAGTTTCATTTTGGTTTCTTCAGAAGAAAATAAATTATTATCCTTTAATTTGAATTACTTTGAAAAGACAGACTTAATACTTTGAAAAGACAAACTTAATTTTTTAGTTAAAATTTAGTGGGTATAGACTGCTTAATTTACATGCAAAATGAACATTATATATAAGTCTCTTTTTTTAGGAATGACGCTACTGGAACTTTGTTCATGAGATCTTAGTCTTTTTTTTTTTTTTTTCATTTTCTGTTTTGTCTTTCTTCAACTTTAGCCTTGTAACCAAAAAAAATATATACAAGTCTTTCGAAATATACAAAATCTAATCCATTAGATTAAATCAGCTTAACAAATACTTCTTTTCTTGACAAAGCTTAACAAATAGTGTTAATAAAATTAAAAATTTGGCACGTGATATGCATTCCCTTTTCTTTTCTTCGTCTACAATTCATCGACAAGAAATAATCACATAAATTCTAATGTCTGACATGTTTGTTTTATAAATGATGTTGGCATTGTTTTATAAATGATGTTGGAATCATGGAGATTGCTTATTGCGTTAAATTGCATCTTTTATTTGTGTTTAGCTAGTTTGTGTGTAACTATTAATCAACTGGCTTCATGTAGAAATGGATTTAATGTTGATTTTTCATATTATAAAACAATTAAAACAATTAGTAATATTAATAAGGGATATAGTTGAAAAAAGAATAATAAAATGAATCTAAAATGTAAATTTTCTCTTGTAATATATAGATTAAATACATCATTAATTAAATAAATTTAAAAATTGAACTTTTTCTTAAAATAGAGACCGAAAAAGTATCACTTAAGGTTTTTAAAGGTACCTCGAAAATACTCTTTAGCATTTTTTTTTATATTCAATCCATCTTAATACATCATGCGAAATTTTACATGCCCCAGTCTCAAGTTAGGATAAATGTTATCGTTTTAGGGTACAAATTGATGTTGTGAAATTGAGTATAAATGGTGGTTTTAGCATTACAAGGTCTCACATGAAAGAGTTTTTTTTTTTTTTTTTACAAGGGAAAAAAAACAAAAAGAAAAAAAGAACAGGAAAAGGGCGAAGCTGGCTAGCCTCTAGTGAAGTAGGTTTCCCAAGCATCATCCCTAATAAGCGGTAGGAGGAGAAGTATGATTAGTCATCACAGAGTCTGAAGCATCTCCCATCTTTGCCAGAAAATCAGCGCAATTATTTCCCTCACGAAGGGTGTGCAAGATATAAGTATTGTTGTGAATGATCAAATCCTTTATATCTTGAATGAGAGTGGCAATGACATGAAACTTCATGGGAGGTCCGTTGATGAGACTAACATAATGGATGGAGTCGGAGTAGCTTCTAACCCTACACAAACCATTAAAAATGGCAAAGAGTTCAGCAAAAAGAATACCAGATGAATTAGCAATAAATCCGGAGAAAGTAGAGATGAAAAAACCATCATTGTTCCTAAGAAGACCACCAAATCCAGTTCACGGAGGATTGCCATGACAACTCCCAGCGACGTTAAGAATGATTACGGTAATTCTATTTCACCACTTTGTCGAGGCCATTAGCAAGGGAAATATGGTGGAGGGAGGTGCGGTTAATGACCATGGAATTCTGAATATTGAAGGCGAGGCGATTAAGAGACCACACTTCATTGTTGAGACACATTAAGTTGTGGTGTCGCCACACCCACCAAACACCAACTGAGAAAGCAAGAGATTGAGAACTCGTAAGGCCATTTTTTAAACAAACATAAGTGTTCATTTTCGCGAAAAAATCATCAAAGTTGAAGCCTAAGTGACGCCAAATTCTCGAGGAGTTTGATGAGGAACAAGTTAGAAAATCAATAATTATTTCTAACACCGAAATAGTATAAAAAAGAGCAATGATAGGTTGACACTCTTAATGTGTACATCCTTTGTACCACTCTGAAAAATTTAAGTTAACTAAATATATGGTCTATGTGACCATATGTTTTTAGGTGCGTGACCACTATTTTTCCATAATTTATTTGGTTAACTAAATAGAAAAATAGTGGCCACGCGCATTTTAGTTCCGTGACCACATTTTTTTTGAAAAATAGTTGTCACACAGCTGAAAAAATGTGGTCACACATACCATATATTTGATTAACATACCATATAAATGTGGCCCGTCTTTGCTTAGTTATGCATTGTGACACTCGCAACATCTTCTGAATCAAAATGGGTTGTAATAAAAAGGCGTGGGTTGCATTCTAGTATGGAATGATAATCTAGACTTCTCCCCACATTCTTAATCACTTCAATTATTTGTCTACTATCATCACTCTTCTTCCTGCGTTGATTACAATCTTTATTCTGATCCTTGTAATGTTTGTTTACACTATATTAGTGTATGTTTATGGAAACATACTTAAATAGAGAGGATCTTTTAGTGGGTTATTATATGGTTTTTTTGGTTAGTTAAGTGATGAATTATGCCATATTTACACTTGTTTAACATGCAAGAACAACGTGGTTAATTCTATTTAGTGGATGTTTAATTCAATTTACGTTGAAAATTGTGGTTAGCTCATGGTAGCATAGTTGAATCTACTCTTCTCATTTGAATTAAGGGTTAATATATGTTTTTCCGTGCAATATAAATGAGTTTTGGTTTACCTCTGTAACATGGTGACTAACAATCTAAATGTGTAAAATTGACGGTGTGGCATGTTTATTGAAGGAGTTTGATTTAAAGATTTTATATGATTTTGTGAGTTTATTGAAGAAGAGATTGAGTTTGTTGGTTTAAGAATAACAGAGAAAATGAATGTTAAAGGGATGAAGATGATGAAGAAGCCGTTGGTGATGATGATGAATGATGTTGTCGGTGATGATGATGAATGATGTTGGTGTTAGTGAAGTTGATTTTTTGGATTTGAGATGAAGGCGATTAAGGGGGAAGGGAGAGAAAACTCTGGAATATTACAGGGTAAACATATATTAAGCCTTGAATTAACCCTATTTTTTAAGTAATTAAGAGATATGTGGTGTACCGAAAATGGATGTTCATGGATAATCATTGAAATCATATGATATGTTCTAGGGCTTATTAGGATTATTTATTTTCAAGCTTATGAAAAATAGTATATGTAATAAATAAACTTTTATGTTAATTCATAAGTTTTTACTAACGAAAATTGTATCTTGATAAATTGTTTTATGATAAACTACATTGACAAGTTTATGAATAGTAAAAAAAACTTATTTATTTGTATAAGTTGGTTTGCATAAGCTCAAAATAAAACAGAATAAAGGGTCGGAGATGATAAGAAAACAGTCTTAAAATTGCAAAGAAATTGACAATAATGACGGCCACTTGTCAATCTAACTTATTAGTGGGAATAATTTATTCATTCATTCTTACAAACCAAGCATCAAATCAAATACATGAAAAAATCAAAAATGAAGCAAACAAGAAATTAAGAAGCAAACAAGCATACATATAGGTAGGTTGTGATTATGGAAGATGACTTAACTAGTTTGGTTTTTGATAAAATTGGTTAACTGTGTAGATAGTTTGAATAATAGTAAGAGAAAAAAGAAAGATGGCAGCAACAAGAGACACTATAGACCAAGGGTTTCTAAAATAAGTCTGAATGAGATTGGCACGCCATTTATTCCAAGGTTTCTTGCAAAAGTCATCGATATCACTCATCATTCTAGTAAAATCAATGTCGCTCATCATATCACCAAATCCTAAGCGGTAATCGACAGGGATTTCTTTAGGTAAAGAGTTGAACAATTTGGCGAGATCTTCATAACTCCCGTAAGCGTTGATTAGTATCCCGCTTTGGCATAGAATTGAAACGTCCTGGGGACTGTTGATGATGCTGCATATGAATAATAAAAACAATGTTACCTCTTTACCAACTTCAATGTTGAGACGTTCGAAGGCAGTGAGGTTATGGAACATGTATTCAGTGGTTTCGTCTAATACCATGACCGGGAGCCTAAGAACACCTCGATTGAAGGAAACATCTCCAAACTTTCTTGTTCTGCTTTTTTGGAAAGATATACCAGCCTCGTCGAGCTCTACTGCGGATCGATAACCGACTGAAATATCTCTAAACTGCGACGTTACCATCACTTCATTGGGCATCTTTTTTACATGAGTTGGTGGTAGTATCACATATTTTCTGAACATGTCCAATAGATGCATGAATTTTCCAAGGCTTTTATTTTGAGGTGATAATAAGTGGAAGAAAAACATGAAATTAAAGTATAACTCCCCATAAAGATCAGCCTGTAAGTAATGTTTCATATAACAAAGAGAAAGGAGGTTAGGGATTTCATTAGAATAGAAGTTCCAAATACAAATGTTGCTATATATATATATATATATATATATATATATATATATATATATATATATAAATTAATTTAACAAAAGAGTCGTTGCATATTATCTAACATTTTTCTTCAAACTCACAATGCATTAACATCAACATTGATAGTTTGTCAAACAAAAAAATAAAGGTACTATAGGTAAGATAATAAAAGAAAACACAACTAACATTGCAACCATCAGAAAGGAAAGCAACAGTCAAAGAGATGAACTATCATAAGAAGAAGATGAACAATCAAAGACAACTAAAAAATTAGGAGGAAGAGGCTGCACAAAGGGTATTGGTTGGTGTGGCACGCTTCGCTTTGGGTGATTTGGAAGACGCGGCCACAATGTGATTTTTAATAATCTTGCCAAGGAGTCGTATGAAATGTTTGCGCAAATAAAAATGTTGTCGTGGCAATGGAGTTTTAATAGATTGAAGATCCCTCCTTGCCTTTTCTATGAAAGGAGTTGGAATCCCAAGGATTGTTTCTTGAGATAGGGTTATTTTTTGGGGGGTTTTTGTTTAGTTTTGGGGAGTTTTTTCTCTGTTTTTGGTGTACTGGTGAGCGCTTTGCTTCTATTGTGTTGTTTGTATGTACGAGCAGGGGGCGATTTAGTTTTGCTGTCTTGCGTTCTGTTTTGGTTGTGGAATTATGCTCTTCATCCAACAAGTTTTGCTTGCTCCAACGTGAAAAGACGTAAATACCCTTGTGTGACTTAAGTCACGCAACCTACTTGAGTTAACTCACGCATCGTGATTTAAGTCAACAAGGGTATTTACGTCTTTTCACTTGTGAGCGAGCAAAAACTGTTGAATGAAGAGCAGAATTCTTGGTTGTGGGGTTACCGTGCATTTGAGCCTCTTGAAGTTTTTGTTCTTTGTTCCTCGATCGTATGTCTTATATGATCAGGTGGTAATATATATATATATATATATATATATATATATATATATATACTACTCCGTCCCAAAATATAAGCAAAAATGAGTCAACATAAGTTGATGTATTTGGTACAAATTTTGAACCACATACATTAACTTTTGTTGACCAATTTTTACTTATATTTTGGGACGGAGGGAGTATATATATATATATATATATATATATATATATATATATATATATATAAATTAACTTGTAGCCTTAAGGCACATGTTAAGAAAACTAAATATAGACATATAGTATTGGAAATTGTGCATTTAACATCTAATAAGTTTAAAAGTTTATTTTCTCAATGCAAAATTTATGTTTCATTTCCTTTTTTAGTTCTTAACTTGGGTCCTAAGAGCACAAGTTAACATATATATATATATATATATATATATATATGTATATATATATGTGTGTGTGTGTGTGTGTGTGTTGTTTAAAAAAATAACTTTAAAGAAAACACCATTCATTTATTACCTCATCACCTTTTTCAACCTGAAACAATGTGTTAAGAGCTGTCATAGGTATTTGATTTTCAAGTATAAGCATGTCCCGCAAGATATATGGCATCAAATTATCTTTCCCATCTTTACCAAAGACAGGATCATCCTCACCATATTCAACCCAAGTTCTTAGTCCCATAATCTCCAGAATGAAACAACCATCAAGAATCATCATTTTTAGGAACTTTAATTTGTCATATGTCCAATTTGGATCAAGTGGCATGTACGAGTCTATTAACTCATCCACCACCTGCTCCAAACGTTGGAAGAGTAACTCAATGGGTGTTTTACATCTCCTTAGGAAATGAATAAGGGCTCTATGCTTGTGCTCTTCCATTGCCATTAAATGCTCCTCACCATGATGATAAGGACCAAACGAAATTCTTTGTGGTTTGTAGACATTTTTGTTTAACTTCTTCAGCCGTGAGGGTACTTTGAAAATGGAACGCTTCTTCCATTTTTCCTTCTCCTCAGCTATTGAAGAACCGTTGTTCCTACTCTCCTCATTGATTTCATCCACCCACTTCTTCATTTCTTCCATGCGTGCCTACGATGTAATGTCTTTCTTCATGTCTTAACACACACACACATATGTCTAATTGAGATCTGCTTTTAATCTTACTTTAATTAACAAAAAAAAAAATGGTAAAACTTTCTTTTTACGGAAAATTAAATTAATTAAAAAACTTAATGAAAACAATAAATATCTTAGGTTTTTTGTACCCTTTAATTCCTACCTAGATTCCTTTCATACTTTTTTTTGACAAAAGATTCCATTCATACTTCTTTGCATTATACTATTTTTCTCGTGCATGAAGAAAAGAATATTTTTTTAGTATGAATGAAGAAAAGAATATTTTATTAAGCCAAGAAAAGAACATTTTCTTCTCATGTGTATATATATAGGCGATTAATTTACTCTCATCTAAAAACATTAAGAAGTAAGTTAACAATCTACCCTCACTTGATATTGCCAAAAAAAGAAACATTTTTTACTACATGAAATATCTTCTAGATAAAAGACAATTCATAAATTTAATTTAATTTTAAAATAAAAATCGTCCCAAACCGTTGTATACCGGCAAAATTTATGTTCCTGCGTTCACACTTAACCTTTCTGTTCTTTTTTTTTGAAAAGATCAAAATGAGATATATTATCACACCAAACAGTAGTTCCCAAGCACAAGGCGTGCTTAGGGGACCACTAAAAAGTTACAAGAAGTCAGTAACAATGAAATACAGAAAACACAAGTCAGCCAATGCCCAGACAATCTAAAGGGCTTGACCACCATCTCTGTGTAACGTCCTCTTTAATTATTTAATTATTTTATTAGATGATATGGTATATGTTTATATATTATATGACGTGTGGTGATTATGTGACGTATTTGTGACGTATCTGTGACGTATTTGTGACGTGTGAAGTATTATTATTTTATTGTTTAATAAAATAATATAAGTGATGTTTATATGAATATTTAATTAGTAAATAAATAGATGTGGTGGAAAAAGATAGAATTTTAAGAGATGGGGTTACATTTATAATTAAGAAGAGTTGTGTGGGTTAAGAAGGAATTAATTAAGTTGTGAGGGAGTATATAAGAGAAGTAGGTTAAGAAAGGAATTATTTTGAGAACGCGTACAGACATTTTAGAGAAGAAGAAGAACGGTCAAGAGAGAGGAGAAAGCTAGGCTGCAAATTCTGCAATTTTTCCAGGTAAGGGTGAGCCTAACTTCAATAGTATTAATGTTAAATCATCTGTTCTTGATTAGCTTAGAGATTGGGAAGAATTGAGAGAAGTTTTGAGAATTAGGGTTATGATGATTTTTGATGAATTTGATGTGAGAATGTGTTGCATTGCTGTATAAATGTGTTACAGAACCTAGATTATCCCCTAGGATGCTATTGCTGATGTATTAGAAGCTTAAGTGGAGAGAATTGACAGGTTTTGGTGTGAATTGGACTGAACCCGTAGTGGTTCTGAGATCGCTCGCCTGTGGCGAGCAGATCACTCGCCGTGGCGAGTAACCCTTGGTTGCTCGCGAGGCGAGCAGTATAGCTCGCCGTGGCGAGCTTGACCCTTAAAATTAGGATTTTTGCCAAACTTTAGATGGTTTTGAGTGCCCTCATATTTATAGAGATGACCTGTGAAGTTGGTTTGGTCAAATTTAATTTAGAGAGCTTAAAAATGAGGATTTTGTTGAAAAATGTCAAAAAGGCCGAAGCACCCAGTATTTCTCGCCTCCAGCTCGCCCCCAACTCGCCTTTGGCGAGTGAGCTGATGTGAGTGCTCGCCTGTGGCGAGCAGATGTACTCGCCGTGGCGAGTTAGATGGTTCTGGACTATTGTTGTTTTTGCGATCTGTTTCGCATGGGACTTTGAGAGGAGCCCTTTGGGTAGTGTTAGTGAGGTTCTATACCCTTTAATGTATGCTGTAAAGATGAATGATGATGGTTCTATTAGACCTTTGTTAAATGATGTGCTGTTGAATATAAGTGATGTATGAGTATGATGCTAATTGAATAAGAAGATGCTATGTGTTGCAATGTGCATGTATGATGAGATGATGTTCTGCCATGTAATTATTATTAACTGCATGTGTCAGTCTTGAAAATGGAATGATGTTGAGACGGTGTACTAAGTTGTTAACGACGAGTCCATGCATTTGCATAATTATGAGACGGTGGAGCTTTATGCTCAAAGCGACGGTGGAGCATTTGCTCAAAGCGACGGTGAAGCATATTAATGCTATAATTATATGGTACCACATGCATGATGTTGAGACGTTAGGTGTTGCATTTAGTCGAGTCAATTGTGACATATATGAGATGATGTTTGAGACGTTGATGTGTGATGTAATGTTGTTTATGATGATGTTTATGATGTTGCTATGATGATGCTTATGATGATGCCATGAATTGCTATAATGTATATGTGATGAGTTGGATGTATGATTTGTTAATCTTGACTTATGATTATATATTAATATTATTGTTGTGAATCTCACCCCTTCTGCTGGAATTGCCGCCTTGTGGGCAAGTGCAGGTACCCAGTCTTAGTTGCGATGATGCGAGGATGTGTGAAGTTAGGGTTGCTCTGATATGTAACGGGATGGGGTCTTTTGTGGAGTCTATTCCTTTATGTATCGTGTTGAATAAATGATGTTGACTTTTGTGATGTTGAACCTTAAATATTTTGAGACGTTTTTGCTGGCTTTTAAGCCAAGACATTTATGAGAAGAGACTATTTGAATTCCGCTGCTTAACCGAATGCTTTGTAATTTGATAAATTATTATCTAAGCTATTTTTAAAGATGAAATGTGACACTCCTTTATGATGAATACTCTGATGTATGATTTATTTAATGAAATTTTTAAGACGGGAAATTGGGGTGTTACAATTGGTATCAGAGCAGGTCGGTCCGTCCGGCCAAGTAGAGAGTCGAGTGACGTTGTCTTAGAGTAGAATAGTATTATTGTATTATTCTGACTCATGTTTGTTTCCAGAGAACTAGATGGCTGGTAGAAACGATGCTGCTCTTGCTGCTGCTTTGGAAGCAATGGCTAATGCTGTGGGCAATCAGAACAACGCTGGTGGTAATGACGGGACTAGAATGTTGGAGACTTTTCTGAGGAATCACCCGCCTACCTTCAAGGGGCGTTATGATCCTGATGGAGCTCAGATGTGGCTCAAGGAAGTAGAGAGGATCTTCAGGGTCATGCAATGTGACGATGTTCAGAAGGTGCGGTTTGGTACGCACATGCTCGCGGAGGAGGCTGATGATTGGTGGGTTAGTCTCCTACCTATTTTGGAGCAAGATGGAGCCGTGGTGACGTGGGCTGTTTTCACGAGGGAGTTCCTTAACAGATACTTCCCAGAAGATGTCCGTGGGAAGAAAGAGATAGAGTTCCTGGAGCTTAAGCAAGGGAACATGTCGGTGACCGAGTATGCGGCCAAATTTGTGGAGTTGGCTAAGTTCTATCCGCATTATGCACCCGAGACGGTTGAGTTTTCGAAATGCATCAAGTTTGAGAACGGGTTGCGCGCTGATATCAAGAGGGCTATCGGTTACCAGAAGATTCGTGACTTTTCTGAGTTGGTGAGTAGCTGTCGGATATATGAGAAGGATACTAAAGCTCACTACAAGGTAGTGAATGATCGGAAAGCAAAGGGCCAGCAGAGTCGCCCTAAACCTTATGATGCCCCTAGAGATAAAGGGAAGCAAAGAGTAAATGATGAGAGGAGACCCCAGAAGAAGGCTGCTCCTGCTGAGATTACTTGTTACACTTGTGGCGAGAAAGGCCATAAGAGCAATGCATGTACTGTTGAGGTGAAGAGGTGCTACCGTTGTGGTCAGAAAGGGCATATTACTAGTGACTGCAAGTTTGATGATGTTGTGTGTTTCAACTGCAATGAGCAAGGACACATTGGTTCGCAGTGTAAGCAACCCAAGAAGACTAAGACTACTGGGAGAGTGTTTGCTTTGACCGGCACTCAGACTGAGAATGATGATCGCTTGATCAGAGGTACTTGCTATATTAATAATACTCCTTTAGTTGCTATTATTGATACTGGTGCTACGCACAGTTTTGTTGCTTTTGATTGTGTTTCTGCTTTGGGACTTGATGTTTCTGATATGAATGGAGAGATGGTTGTCGAGACTCCAGCTAAGGGTTCGGTGACTACTTCTCTAGTATGTTTGAATTGTCCTTTATCTATGTTTGGCCGTGACTTTGTGATGGATTTAGTGTGCCTACCTTTAAGTGGTATGGATGTGATTCTGGGTATGAACTGGCTAGAGTACAACCGAGTTCTTATCAACTGTTTTAGAAAGACGGTGCATTTTTCTTCCGTCGAAGAAGAGTGGGGCGCAGAATTTCTATCTACTAAGCAGCTGAAGCAACTAGAACGTGATGGGATGTTGATGTTTTCGCTGATGGCTTCGTTATCTTTAGAGAACCAAGCTGTAATTGATGGGCTGCCTGTTGTGAAGGAATTTCCTGAAGTTTTCCCTGATGAGATCCCAGATGTGCCACCAGAGAGGGAGGTTAAATTTTCGATAGACCTTGTGCCGGGTACGAAGCCGGTGTCGATGGCACCTTATCGTATGTCTGCTTCTGAGTTAGCAGAGTTGAAGAAACAGTTGGAAGACTTGCTTGAGAAGAAGTTTGTGAGACCTAGTGTTTCACCATGGGGAGCTCCGGTGTTGTTGGTAAAGAAGAAGGATGGTAGTATGCGGCTGTGCATTGATTACCGTCAGTTGAACAAAGTGACGATCAAGAATAGGTATCCACTTCCGAGGATTGACGACTTGATGGATCAGTTAGTGGGTGCAAAGGTATTCAGCAAGATTGACTTGAGATCAGGTTACCATCAGATTAAGGTGAAGGATGAAGATATGCAGAAGACGGCCTTCAGGACGCGTTATGGTCACTATGAATATAAGGTGATGCCTTTCGGTGTTACTAATGCGCCTGGTGTGTTTATGGAATATATGAACAGAATTTTTCATGAATATCTGGATCAATTTGTTGTGGTTTTTATTGACGATATTCTGATCTATTCTAAGACTGAAGCTGAGCATGCAGAGCATTTGAAGATTGTATTGCAAGTGTTGAAGGAAAAGAAGTTGTATGCTAAATTGTCTAAGTGTGAGTTCTGGCTAAACGAAGTAAGTTTTCTTGGCCATGTTATTTCTGGTGAAGGTATTGCGGTTGACCCGTCTAAAGTTGAAGCGGTATCGCAATGGGAGACGCCTAAGTCGGTTACGGAGATTAGAAGCTTTTTGGGACTAGCTGGTTATTACAGGAGGTTTATAGAAGGATTTTCTAAATTGGCTCTTCCGTTAACGCAGTTGACGTGTAAGGGTAAGTCGTTTGTATGGGATGTGCATTGTGAGAATAGTTTCAATGAATTGAAGAAGCGCCTGACGACGGCTCCAGTTTTGATCTTGCCGAAGTCTGATGAACCTTTTGTGGTATACTGTGATGCATCCAAGTTGGGTTTAGGAGGTGTGCTTATGCAAGAAGGTAAGGTGGTAGCATATGCTTCGAGACAATTGAGGATTCATGAGAAGAATTATCCGACGCATGACTTAGAGTTGGCAGCTGTGGTCTTTGTATTGAAAATATGGAGACATTATTTGTATGGTTCGAGGTTTGAAGTATTCAGTGATCATAAGAGTTTGAGATATTTATTTGATCAGAAAGAGTTGAATATGAGACAGAGAAGGTGGCTTGAGTTATTGAAGGATTATGATTTTGGTTTGAATTACCATCCTGGTAAGGCAAATGTAGTTGCAGATGCCTTGAGTAGGAAAACTGTGCATATGTCCGCGTTGATGGTGAAAGAATTTGAATTGTTGGAACAGTTTAGAGACTTGAGTTTGGTGTGTGAAAGAACACCTCAGAGCATAAAACTGGGAATGTTGAGAATTGATAATGATTTTCTGAAGCATATCAAAGAAGCCCAAAAAGAAGATGTCAAGTTTGTAGATTTGTTAATTGCTGGTAATGAGACTGTGGATGGTGACTTTAAGGTCGATGATCAAGGAGTGTTGAGATTCCGAGGGAGGATTTGCATTCCTGACAATGAAGAGATTAAGAAGATGATTCTTGAAGAGAGTCATAGAAGTAGCTTGAGTATTCACCCGGGAGCTACGAAGATGTATCATGACTTAAAGAAGCTGTTTTGGTGGTCTGGTTTGAAACGTGACGTGGCACAATTTGTGTATTCTTGCTTGGTTTGTCAAAAGTCGAAGATTGAGCATCAGAAGCCGACTGGTATGATGGTATCCTTAGATGTGCCAGAATGGAAATGGGATAGTATATCCATGGATTTTGTGACGAGTTTGCCCAATACTCCTAGAGGGAACGATGCTATTTGGGTAATTGTTGATAGATTAACGAAGTCTGTTCACTTTCTGCCAATCAACATTACTTTTCCTGTGGCTCAGTTGGCGGAGATTTATGTTAGAGAGATAGTTAAGCTGCATGGTGTTCCTTCGAGCATCGTATCTGATAGAGATCCAAGATTTACTTCTAGATTTTGGAAGAGTTTGCAAGAGGCGTTAGGGTCTCAGTTGAGGTTGAGTTCGGCTTATCATCCGCAAACAGATGGTCAGTCGGAGAGGACGATTCAGTCGTTGGAGGACTTGTTGAGGGTTTGTGTACTTGAACAGGGAGGAGCTTGGGATAGTCATCTTCCATTGATAGAGTTCACGTACAACAACAGTTACCATTCAAGTATTGGAATGGCGCCGTTTGAGGCCTTGTATGGTCGGAGATGCAGGACTCCGTTGTGCTGGTTTGAGTCGGGTGAAAGAGTGGTCTTAGGACCAGAGATCGTTCAACAGACTACTGAGAAGGTGAGAATGATCCAAGAAAAGATGAAAGCGTCGCAGAGTCGACAAAAGAGTTATCATGATAAGCGTAGAAAGGACCTTGAGTTCCAAGAGGGGGATCATGTGTTCCTGAGAGTGACTCCTTTGACGGGTGTTGGACGTGCTTTGAAATCGAAGAAGTTGACTCCGAGGTTTATAGGACCGTATCAGATTTCAGAGAGGATTGGACCGGTGGCGTATCGTGTTGGATTACCACCGCACTTGTCGAATTTGCATGATGTTTTTCATGTATCTCAGCTGAGGAAGTATGTTCCGGATCCGTCTCATGTGATCCAAAGCGATGATGTGCAAATTAGGGACAACCTTACGGTTGAGACCTTACCCGTGAGGATTGATGATCGGAAGACAAAGACGTTGAGAGGCAAGGAGATACCTCTTGTGAGAGTTGTTTGGGACGGAGCGACGGGTGAAAGCTTGACTTGGGAGCTAGAAAGTAAGATGCTGGAATCCTATCCAGAGTTGTTTGAGCGAGGTAAATTTTCGAGGACGAAAATCCTTTAAGAGGGGGAGAGTTGTAACGCCCTCTTTAATTATTTAATTATTTTATTAGATGATATGGTATATGTTTATATATTATATGACGTGTGGTGATTATGTGACGTATTTGTGACGTATTTGTGACGTGTGAAGTATTATTATTTTATTGTTTAATAAAATAATATAAGTGATGTTTATATGAATATTTAATTAGTAAATAAATAGATGTGGTGGAAAAAGATAGAATTTTAAGAGATGGGGTTACATTTATAATTAAGAAGAGTTGTGTGGGTTAAGAAGGAATTAATTAAGTTGTGAGGGAGTATATAAGAGAAGTAGGTTAAGAAAGGAATTATTTTGAGAACGCGTACAGACATTTTAGAGAAGAAGAAGAACGGTCAAGAGAGAGGAGAAAGCTAGGCTGCAAATTCTGCAATTTTTCCAGGTAAGGGTGAGCCTAACTTCAATAGTATTAATGTTAAATCATCTGTTCTTGATTAGCTTAGAGATTGGGAAGAATTGAGAGAAGTTTTGAGAATTAGGGTTATGATGATTTTTGATGAATTTGATGTGAGAATGTGTTGCATTGCTGTATAAATGTGTTACAGAACCTAGATTATCCCCTAGGATGCTATTGCTGATGTATTAGAAGCTTAAGTGGAGAGAATTGACAGGTTTTGGTGTGAATTGGACTGAACCCGTAGTGGTTCTGAGATCGCTCGCCTGTGGCGAGCAGATCACTCGCCGTGGCGAGTAACCCTTGGTTGCTCGCGAGGCGAGCAGTATAGCTCGCCGTGGCGAGCTTGACCCTTAAAATTAGGATTTTTGCCAAACTTTAGATGGTTTTGAGTGCCCTCATATTTATAGAGATGACCTGTGAAGTTGGTTTGGTCAAATTTAATTTAGAGAGCTTAAAAATGAGGATTTTGTTGAAAAATGTCAAAAAGGCCGAAGCACCCAGTATTTCTCGCCTCCAGCTCGCCCCCAACTCGCCTTTGGCGAGTGAGCTGATGTGAGTGCTCGCCTGTGGCGAGCAGATGTACTCGCCGTGGCGAGTTAGATGGTTCTGGACTATTGTTGTTTTTGCGATCTGTTTCGCATGGGACTTTGAGAGGAGCCCTTTGGGTAGTGTTAGTGAGGTTCTATACCCTTTAATGTATGCTGTAAAGATGAATGATGATGGTTCTATTAGACCTTTGTTAAATGATGTGCTGTTGAATATAAGTGATGTATGAGTATGATGCTAATTGAATAAGAAGATGCTATGTGTTGCAATGTGCATGTATGATGAGATGATGTTCTGCCATGTAATTATTATTAACTGCATGTGTCAGTCTTGAAAATGGAATGATGTTGAGACGGTGTACTAAGTTGTTAACGACGAGTCCATGCATTTGCATAATTATGAGACGGTGGAGCTTTATGCTCAAAGCGACGGTGGAGCATTTGCTCAAAGCGACGGTGAAGCATATTAATGCTATAATTATATGGTACCACATGCATGATGTTGAGACGTTAGGTGTTGCATTTAGTCGAGTCAATTGTGACATATATGAGATGATGTTTGAGACGTTGTTGTGTGATGTAATGTTGTTTATGATGATGTTTATGATGTTGCTATGATGATGCTTATGATGATGCCATGAATTGCTATAATGTATATGTGATGAGTTGGATGTATGATTTGTTAATCTTGACTTATGATTATATATTAATATTATTGTTGTGAATCTCACCCCTTCTGCTGGAATTGCCGCCTTGTGGGCAAGTGCAGGTACCCAGTCTTAGTTGCGATGATGCGAGGATGTGTGAAGTTAGGGTTGCTCTGATATGTAACGGGATGGGGTCTTTTGTGGAGTCTATTCCTTTATGTATCGTGTTGAATAAATGATGTTGACTTTTGTGATGTTGAACCTTAAATATTTTGAGACGTTTTTGCTGGCTTTTAAGCCAAGACATTTATGAGAAGAGACTATTTGAATTCCGCTGCTTAACTGAATGCTTTGTAATTTGATAAATTATTATCTAAGCTATTTTTAAAGATGAAATGTGACACTCCTTTATGATGAATACTCTGATGTATGATTTATTTAATGAAATTTTTAAGACGGGAAATTGGGGTGTTACACTCTGCGTACCACAAACAAACATGACCTTTTTAGCTTTCAGCCACCCTAGGGATAACAATTTGATCTTATCTAACAGATGAGGGACAATAGTGACAGAATTGTTGAATAAACGGTTGTTACGTTCATTCCAAATTACCCAAGAGCACAAAAGCCAGATGAACTGCAAGAACGACCTTTTAGCTTTACCAACGCCTGACATATGGGTAAACTGCTCCAAATGATCAGCAATAATGTTACAGTCCACTCCAAGAAAACCAATCCAATCACGCACCTGCTGCCATAAAGAAGCAAACGTAGGACACAATAAAAACAGATGAGCTGCCGTCTCCACATGACCGCACCCTGAATCACAAAAGATATCATCCGCAGGAGTAACACCACGAATAGCCAGATTAGCTTTCGTCGGTAATCGATCCTGAATGAGCCGCCACGCAAAAACTGAAACCTTCAAGGAAACCTGATGATGCCACACCAGCTCTAAAGGTGTATCCATCTGAGAGGCATCACCAATAGTTAACAAATCATAGACACCTCTGACAGAGTACCCCACTGCAGGATCTGGGATCCACTCCCGTATATCTGAAACATTAGGAACCAAAGAGATATCCAATAGTAAAGCCCTACACTCCTCTAGCTTAACCTTTCTGTTCTTGCTTTCATTCTTCATGTGGATTCTCAATTTTGGTGTAAATTTTCTCTTCCTCTTACAGGTTGATTTTTTGCTACTAAATGCTTGCATTTCTAATTTCTATGCTTGCTTCACTTATATTAATTCAATGATAAAAATTGGATACAAATTAGGAATGAAATTATTGCTACTTTTTTCATAGATATTTAGGAATTAAATAAAAAAATAGAGAATCAACAATGTTTGATAATATAGAAGCATAATTTTTAAGAAGCATGATGAGAAGTTGCAAGCCTGTACCGAAAGAAGAAAAAAACATAATTAATTGTTTGTTTTAAAAAATTAATTATTTAGGGTGTTGAATGAGGAATGGAATAGGTTTATAGTATAGGGTGTTGAAGACTCGTTACGAGGAGGAAGGGAGTCAAGATGGGGATGGCGGGAGATTAGGTTCAGTTTGGTGGAAAAATCTTACTAGTATTGGTGGGGGATTAGGTTGGAGGTCGGGAGCTAGTTTGAGGATAATATATGACATGATATTAGTGGTGGGCTAACCATTTTATTTTGCCTTGTTTTTCCCAGCACATTTTGTGCGGTGAGGACATGACGCGTTGTTTAATATGGTTTTATTTTGAATTCTTAAAAAAATATTACATTTTGATTTGAATTACTTTGAAAAGAAAAACTTGAATTTTTAGTCAAATTTAAGTGGATATAGATTGCTTAATTCACATGCAAAATGAACATCAATTTTAATAAATTAGCGATTTTGCAATTGTGGTACATAGATTATAGATAGAAGGGGTCTTTGCAATGTTTACCATTTGACTTATAGTTATTTTTGCAATAATAAAAGCAATTTGATATTTTAGAATTGAAGAATTGGGATCCGTTACATCATATATGTAAGTTGTTCGACTCACACCAAATTTCATCCATTAGATTAAATCAGTCCAACCACTTATACTAGCTTAACAAATACTTTCTTTTTTTTTTAATAAAGCTTAACAAATAATTTCAATAAAATTAAAAACTTGGCACATGATATGTTTTTCCTTCTCTTCTTTAAAAAAAATGTTATCCCTTTTCTTTTCTTTCTACACGAGTGATGCTCAAACCACATTCTTTTAGCTCCAAAGTTTCAAAATGTTTCTTTCTTGGACACATGTGATAAGAGCCACCCGAGCTTAAGATCAAACTCTTTTTTGGTTCCCAACTTGAGGCTGTTAGTGCACATGCACTCTCATAACCATCCTAATCTAACTCAACTACAACTTGAACTAAAGAACTACCATCGCCCCCCTTGTCAAGACAATCCTTCTTATAGTGATCGGGCTCATGACAAAGGAAACATCGATGTTACGATCTATCAAACCCCTTGGACTTAGACCTCGACTTCCCATTGTCATTTCCTCGATGCTCACTCATTATCCTTGAAACATACATGCCTTCACCACTATCATCAATCTTCAGCTCCATAAACTTGGTTAATTCTTTGGTTTTCAAATCCGCTTAAACCTCCTCCAAAGTAGTGGTTCCTTCCTTTCCATAAAGAATGGTATCCTTAGAAGGCTCAAAAGACATCGGTAAAGAACATAGCCACAACAAAGCCTTTTCAGGACCAGTGGCGGTGGCTGCTTGATCTGATTCATGGCTATACGGTCAGTGGGACTTATCGTTTCCTAACCACTATAGATGATCAGATGGCTGCTGGATTATTTAATGATGTGTGGCACAAATTTGTTCCTACAAAAGTTTATCTGTTTGCTTGGCGTCTTCTTCAAGATAGAATTCCAATTCGATCAAATTTGACTCGTCGTCATGTTCTCCAACCTATCAACAATGTTTGTGTTGGTGGTTGTGGTTCCTCTGAGACGGCGGATCATCTCTTCATTGGTTGTGATTTGTTTGGGAGTGTTTGGTATTCAGTTTGTCGTTGCATTGGTATCCCTTGCATTTTTCCTAGCTCGATAACATACCATTACTTTCAGTTTATTCACATGGCGGGCATACCGCGACCTTCTCATTTTTATCTTAAGGTTATCTGGCTTGCTTGTATTTGGGCAATTTGGAAGGAGAGAAACAACTGTGTCTTTAAAAATGCGGTTATTGATCCTTTCGCTATTGTTGAAAGAGTGAAGTTGAACTCCTATTTTTGGCTTTATTCGAATTTTGTTCCTTTAGCGTTTGATTTTCATGATTGGTGGAGACACCCACTACTTTGTATGGGTGTCATGTAATTTTTATTTTTCTTTGTTGGGGGCATCTTTTTTAGGTGCTTGTGGCTTGTAACTGACATTGGGTGATTCATCACTTTTAACACACCTTTGCTTTGAGCATTTAATCCATTTTGATTTGTTCGAAAAAAAAACTAATGCGGATTTTTTCGGATTTTTCTGAGAATATGAAAAATATGTATAAACGATGGAATTTTGGATTTTGAGGAGCGAAGTCCCGTAAGAAGTCCCTTTTAAGTGATTCTTGATTTTTTTTTTCTTCTGATTTTCTGAGAAAGTTTCGAAGCAATCCGATCAAGTAGCCCGAAAACCCAATTTTTTACTAGGAACATCTAACAATGACCCAAAACAGAAGGATGAGAGTTATGAAGATTAATATTGTCCTTAAAATGACTGTCCATGTTACAAACATGTTCAGAATTTATGTTGATACAATTCGGATTATATAATCCGAATTGTTTTTCCCTTGAAATTAGGGGATGTTCGGATTTTATAATCCGAAAAAATCAAGTAAAGCGCCCTATTTTTTGAGATTTTTGGATTATAAAATCCGAATTGTTGAAAAAACTCATTTTTTCACCCTATATCAAAGGAAAACACCAGTTCGGATTTTAAAATCCAAAAATCTCAAAAACACTTTTGAAAAAAAATAGGGTGCGCGAGAAATGGATGGGGTGGGAAATTTGTGAATGCCTCTTATTTGCTCTTTTGGAAATCTTGGACAAATTTCCCACCCTCCTATAGGGTCAATGCACAAAAAGTATTGCTCTAGTTGTTGTGTATAACATTTCATTATAAAATGTATGGTGAATGGGATATTGATCGATAAAGCTTTTATTTGAAGCACCAAGAACCAAGTTTTAAATTGCAACTAAAATGAAACCAATACAAACAACAAAGAATGACGAAGAGAACAAGATCAGTTTCAAGAATCTCGAGGGCTTGCATAGATCCTAGTCCGCTGTCAAAGCGAATATCATAATAACATGATTAATGTTTTCTTTAGTTTCATCAAAATGCATGCATTGGCATTAAGATGATAATCTAATACTTAGGAAATGATCAAGTGCAAGGTTACAATTACTCATCATCCTTATATGGATACTCTTCTGGGACTTGCTTGAGAAGTTTTACTTGCAATTCAAACACATCATCACCTCGAAGCGTGTCACGTAGCCAAGTGACCTCAGCCTTCATTGACACCTGAGTAGTATAAATGTACAAGAATCAGGACAAGTGTGAAGCATCTTTTGCAGAAGATTGCATGCCATACTTCATTTTCCTCCAGGAAAATTAACTATGATAAAGTTGTTTTCCCAATTAAATTATGGAAGTTAAAGAAACTTGTCATATCTTTCTAAAATCATTCATTGCAACGAAAGGGGAGCTAAAGAAAAATGCTTTCAGAAAACAATGAAAGGTTTGTTAAGAGGAGCAATATCAAACGAAGAAAGAAAAATCTTGAAAACTGTCCCTTTCCTTGCATGGATAAACCATACAAAATCACGAATAATCTTTCATATTTGAGAAAATACTCAACCAAGCAACCAAACTATTAATATTTTTTCTTAGTTTGTTAAGTTTTGAAAGCAAGAAGAACTGATTAAAAAGTTGATGAATGGAAGTTTTATAAAGTATAAGTGATATGTGAAATGAGGTAAGAAATAGAAATAGAAACTTACCATATCTAAGGCTCCTCTAATGACTCCACTTAATATGTTGCAGTAGTGCAGACCTTGATAAGTGTCAGGAAGCTCAACAAAATCTACCAAAGGATTATCCTCCAAAACAATACTACAACATGTCCCTTCAGCATTCCAATTGGTCACAGATGCAGTAACACCAATGAACATTTTGAAACCAACCTGTATAAAACCAGAGTTAAGGGTCATCTTCTCCTTTAAACATGCTTTACTAATAATATAATTAAATTAATATAAATAAATAAATGCTGATCGCACACCCAAGTAGCATCACACGGCCTACTATTGTAAAAGTCATACCAATCAAAATGAACTTTTAGATACTGAAATTAAACACGAGTAGCACAAACCAACTATAACCACCTACAACGTGCAAGGAAATCTAATCGAATATGTCGCAAAATCCAAATATGAAATTAGGGTCATCCAATATCTGAGATAGATAAGATAATATTGAACAAATAGTTGGTGAAGAGTGAAGATAAACTTTGGACTTGTAACTTATAAGTGGTCTGATTAGAAAGGAGTAAAAAGTGAAACAGCATTCTTACTGAAAGCAAATATGATTATAATGATAGTGTTTTATATGTACTGACAATTATGTTGGGCTCAAACCAGAATAAATTTAGTTCTTGCAATTCTATCTTCATATACAAGTAACCCACACACACACACACACACACAGAGGGAAGATTTTTCCTTATCACAGTATAGGTGCCCAAACTTCGACGGTCTGTGCCTCCCAACTCCCAGAGGCCCTTAACTCTATAAATTGACAAGAAGCTTCTTTCTGATTTATTCCTCTTATTTATACACATCATAACCTAACCAACTAACTAAGCTTTTGTTCACATCAACACAATCTTAGTTCTAGTTAGACTTCCACATAACAGAAGTTATATTGTTGTGACACATAGGATCTCTTTTTCAATGTTCTAAAAAGCTCAAAGTTAAAACACGCTTTCGGATATTTATTTATATTTCAAGTGTACCTTAAGCAAAAAACCAATCATACTGCCGTGCACTCGAATACTATCTGATAAAATTTTACTATTTATTAAATAACGCAGGATCTTAATTTCACTATTTACTAATCAAGCAAATTAAGGCGACACTGGACACTACCACAGACTAAACCAACAAGCGGAAGTGCCATTTCTACACGGCCTTTATCACAATGAGGATAAATTTTCAGAAATTTTTCCCAGGCATCAAAAGAAACCAAACAACAAAACAATACCTTTGCAATCACCTCAGCCGTCTCTCTGAAATCAACACAACTTGAGACATTAGATTTAGCCAAAAACTCATCAATCAAACGTATTCCAATGTTATAACCCCTGAAAATACCAACCAAACAGCAAAATTCATATTGGTGAAAGTAATTAACCCAAATACAACTACACACCATAACATGGAACTAAAAATCCCACAACTACTTAGATGTGAAAATAAAAACAATTTTTACAGCATCAGAAGATACAAATAACAAAACATATTGAATTTAGAACGAGAGTTTCAGACGGATACGGACACGGACACGACACTAGCACTGATAACAATTTGAAAAAATGACATAATTTAATGTAATCACATGTGTCAGTGTCGATGCCTGACATTAACACGCATCAGACACCAAACATGCCTTGATCAGAAGTGTCGGTGCTACAGAGTTCATGAATGTACATTTGATCTAGCTGCTTGTTAACTTCATCAACCTCTTCCAGATCTGTAAGCAATTGACGCACAATTGCCCCATATGTCAGAGTAAACAGTTCTGCATTCTGCACATTCCAAGAGCAATTTCTAATGCAGATGATACAATGAACTCAAAATAAAATTCAATAAACTTCAAACAATATTGACATTTTTTATGTAAAGAAAAAAATTGAGGGTTTTGACATTGTTTGCTTACAACGTGTTCAATGTTAGCAAATATTGCATCACCAGATCGAGGAGCAACAGGGGCCATTGTTAGAGCTCACTCTGGTTTGTTTTGCTGCAGAAATAATTAAATTAAATGATTAAGACATGGTAGGGATTGAAACAAATCCCATAACTATTAAAATTTGTCCGCAATTTAGAAACCTAGTTCAAGATAAACTAACAAGACATTAGAAGCAAATAGCTAAAATACTTTCTTAGACTATACAGTTTGCCCAAAATTGACACGGTAATTAACCATGAAACAATGTTTTAAAAACTGGACCCGACCGGCCCGGTTATGCATTCAAACTGGTGAATGGTGATGATGTCATTAAACTGGTATCAAACCAGATCAAACTAGTATAACCGTCAACTGGGACCGCTCCAGAACCAGTAAAAATACGCACGTGAAAACAAAGAGAAAACACAACCAAAAATCAAGATGTGAAGCACTGAACATTGCTGTGAAAATTGATGGTGAAAGATTAATGCAGGTAGAGAATCTTGAAATATGTGAGAAAGAAATGAAAGTTTGGGTTGAGACTTGACAGAAGAAAAAAAAAATGGATATCAAATGAAAAAGGTTATTTCAAACAAAAGAAAGATGACTATCAGGATGGAAGATGACAGTATGCTGTTTCTAGTGGAGTTTATAAAGTCTAGGGTTCAACATAAATGGGCTTCTTGTGATCTGCGTTTCCCAGTGCATATTCATGCGCAAGTTGGTTCAGTAGACTACTAGACTTATAGTAGGATACTGTTATTAGCTATTTATGCACCATTGAAAAGTGCTTATTTAAGCGCTGATGGCATAAAAGCACATCACATGAGAGCTTATGTCATAAGAGCTTATGTTGGATAAGTTATTTCTATTTGGATGCATAAACTGGAAAAGCTAACACAAAAACAAGTGTTTGAATTAAGCACTAGTGAAATGTTACAATTAGCCAATAGATAGATACCTATCCGTAAACTATTCAACATACAACCTTAAAAAAAACAAAAATTAATCTTCAGATCAGACCACTGTCAAAAGGAACAAGAACCTAGTAAATAAAGAGCAACAACGAAAGTTCAAAATACAATTAAAGGGTGTGATCATTCTTTTTTATCGAAGGATGATATTGGATATGTATGTCAAGTTTGTAGACTTTTTAATACGAGAATATAATTCAATTTTTTTGTGTTAACTCTCTGGTTTCCAGGGGAAGGGCCCCTTGGCAATTCGGAGTTCGGCCGTGCGGTGAGTATAGCCTGGCCAATATAATTCAATTTTAGGTTAATGCATATTTTCTAGTTCATGTTTAAGAAAAGATGCAATAGCCAAAAAAATTGTAAATAATCAAAACATCAGATATATTAAATTCAAACAACAAATTAATAACTTCATTTTATTACTTGGTAGAACTACACAGTTACTTCTTCACTTGTTACTACTAATATGCAAAACAATACAACAACACGCATGTAAAATATTAGCTAACAACAACAACTAAACTTTATCGCGCTGAGTGGGGTCGGCTACATGATCAACCCTTTCTTAATAATTTCTCTTACAGTTTTCCTAATTTTTCCTCTGTCTCTAATGATTCGATTTGACTACCCTACATCTGATCTACTCTACTCGCTACAAAATCTACATGTCTTCTCTCAACATGTCCAAACCACCTGAGCCAAGTTTTCATCATCTTTTCTACAATAAGTGCTACCAACCCTCTCTATAATCTTGTCATTTATAATTTTATTCCATCTATTCTTAGCACACATCCAACACAACATTATCACCAAACAAACACATTTTTTCCCCCTTACCGAAATGCAACAATTCAAGCATTCTATCAAACAGCTTGTGCACTATGATGGTGAAAGTGAATAGTAAAAATGAGATTAGTTTAAGCTTGTTTCAATACCTATCCTTGCTTACGTTGGGATTTTCCGGTGGTGGCTACCCGGTTGCAACCGTGCAGGTGTGGCTGAGAGCTGATTGGGTTCTCCGACGCGGCGGCGACAGGATGGAGTTTTATTGATTTGGGTTTAACTGAAAATTCTCGTTGGCAACCACGTCATTTCTCAGAGTTAAATTTAGAAATACTCAACCATATTTTTCTCCCTACAAAATATACCAACCAATTTTTTATTTTTTTTTTACCAACCAATTTTTTTTTTTGATTTTTAGAAAATTTTATTTTATTTTTTATCTGTGTTTTTTTTGTTGTAGTATAAAATATTTGTATAAGTTGAAATTTGGTTGAAGCTTAATCATGTGTTTGGATCCACGGGTGAGATCCTTCAAACGAAAGAAATTGAACCGTTCTAATTTAAAATTTTTACATTTCACGGTAAATATGTGAGATACGTGAATTTGGGGTGCAAAAAAGTCTAACCAAGCACGTGTTAGATGTATGTTTGATATCATGATGGATATATTAAAACTACAGTGATTTGTCGTGATTTTGAATAAGCTACAACGATGGATCATCATGATTCTCGCAAACTTATCGTGATACCAAATATAGAATAAGAAGTAGTGGGAGTGGGAGTGTGAGAATCTTGATACTTATCTCTAATAGATAGAGTTCGACTTATGTAGGAGGTAAAAACTTATAAATTAATCAATGGTGATTTAGTGATCGAGAATATTGGTTAAATTGGAGTAACATTTTGTCGAGTTTAGATGTCAGGAAGTGGTACTTGCAAGTTCTACGTCGTAGTTAGTAATAGAGCAAAGAGGTAGAGATTTTAAATGGGAAAGAAAGTCTTCCTTGCATTACTATGAAAATATTTTGTACTTGTTCTTTATTTTGCCCTTTTCACTTATAAGAAGAAGTGGTTGTACTACGATAAGATAAAGGGGAGTTGGTGAGTTTCTATTTCCGTCAATATCTATCATGTTTTTACTTTTTACCAAGTGTTTCTCTTGTTCTTTTTGTTTAGAGTTTTACTTTTTTCACCCTATGGCTTTCCTCACGCACCTTATTTTTTCCAAAAATACCCCTGGTCCGGATTTCGTTTTCCGGAATCAATTGTTAGAATTTTGCAGATTTATCCGGATTTTATAATCCGGAATGATCCGTTACCAGAACTTTTTCAATTTTAAGCTTTGAAATTCATAAAATAAATCCAAATAAACATATAAAACAGAAATAAAAAGATATAAACAACTCATTTTATTAATATATGAACAATACATTACAATAATGTTGAAGCTTTTTAAGCTTATTACATAAGAACCTAAATATATTTCTAATCTCCTAAGAGCCTAATTCTAATCTCCTAAGAGCCTAACCACTGGTATGTGATAGGACATACCAGTAGCTTCTCTATTGGAGGAAAACCAAAGGAGGAGGGAAGAGGAGGGCAGGAAGAAGAAACCAATACCCCTGAGGAAGGTAGGGGGTGCTCAAACTTACGCCGAGACAGGCCAAGCTAAGAACCACACTGACCCACATGACCCCCAGATGAACTGCACTTCTTTGAAGTGTGGTTCCATCCTCATTGACCGTTCATACAAACCTTGAAAGTTTTCAACGAGACCCTTATCTATGAAAGGCCAACGATGGAAAACCATAGTTGTAGAAGAAAGAAGAGGAGGAGAGAATGGCGTGAGAAATGAAGGGGTTTGGAAGGCTATTTATAGGGAGTGTGGGTCAAAAAACGGTTGGGAAGTCATAAATGCAATCAAAAAACGTGGTAAAACGCGTTTCCTTGACTTGACCACCGACCAAAACCTGATGTGAACGCGTTTTACTGACACTGATGCACTTCGAAAAATGAAATCCGGAATGCACCTTTGCGTTCCAGATTTATACGCATTTTACTGATACTGGAGCCATTAATGTAGGTTTGGACAGTTACAACCACTAACACGTTTTCATTGAATGTACTAGTGACCTAGGACATGTTTTAGGCTATAAATTGGATTTCATCTTCAACAAAGACCTTCATTCTTCAATTCAACTCTTTTCTTCAAAAAAAATTAGTTTTTTACGGGTGTTGATGGTGTCACGGTCATTGTTGACCGTTCATATGAACCATGCAATTGCATTGCAGCTTGTGTGGGGTTCGTATAACGGTCAACAGAGACCCTAGACATCAAAGAAAGACACAAAAAAACTCATAACATTCTGGTCCGGATTATGTAATATGGATTCACATAGGGCTTAAGTGTTTCCGGATTATGAAATCCGGAAAACTTCAGCATGTGATTCTTTTGTGTGATCCACATTGCACCAAGAGTTCATGTGGTCCACAACATCCAAGGACCTCTATAAATAAGTGTTCTTCGGTTTTCAACTACAATACCATCAAAACACACAAACACACTAAAGAAAACCATGCAATTTTTTTTCATTAAGTTGAGGATCATTCTCACACGGACGCAAATAAATAGCTCTCTATTTAACCGCGTCGGCGTGTTGAAGATCCTCAACATGCTGTCAAAAATACAAACAAACAAACCAAAGAAACAATTATTTTTTTTTCATTGTGCTGAAGATCTTCTCATGCTGTCGCATATAGATAACTCTATATTTGACCGCATTGTGGAGATCTTGTGCATGCTACCAAAAATATATAGTCACAAACCTCCTCTTACAGATCTAATTGCGAAGAAGAGGTCCTTATGAGCTCGATCTTGTCGGCCTGCCGATCGTAACATATCAGTCGGCAGACCGACAAGATCGAGCTCAAAAGCTCATCTTCAAATCATTTCTGTTATTATGGTTTTTTTTAACTGTTTATTTGTCTTATGTACCTTTGTTTTTATTTTTTTCCAAGACAAACGCAACGAAAACTGTCCAAATAAAGGGTCTGATGCAGTTCGGACTTTACAATCCGAAAGGAATTCATGCCTTCCGGATTATGAAATCCGGAAACCCACAGTTACATTTTGGCCGGTGACGTTTCACCAAAGGTTTGGCCGGTTAGTGGAGTTTGAATGTATTTTTTGACGTTTTTGAGTGTGGAACACGTTTTATTTGACTGTAATTAAGACCTATGACTTATTTAAGGCTATAAAAGGCTTGGATCTTCAACATTTTCCTTCATTTTTCTCCACCTCCTTTCTTACATTTTCTTCAAAAAACTTTAGTTTTTTAGGTAGCTTTTAGGTGTGTCTGTGGTGTCATGGTCATTGTTGACCGTTCATACGAATCCTGCAATTGCATTGCAGCTTATGCGGAGGTCGTATAATGGTCAACAGAGACCCTTGACATCAAAGAAAGACACAAAATTTCATAGCGTATGTTTCCGGGTTGTATTTTTCAGAAACTTTAACAATCCGGTTCGAAAAACATAATCCGGACTAGGGGTATTTTGAAATTTTTGCAGGGTGTGCGAGAAGGGCGCAGGGTGGGAAAAGTAAAACGCTTTTGTTTATTTGTTAAGTTTAATAGTTTTTTCTTGCATGTATGATCAAATGTAAGTGTAGCATTTGATAATTGTAGACAACACATTTTCTTGTTCACTTCAAAATCGTTTTCTAAAGTATACTAATAGCTAGTTTTCGGTAACAACCATGCAAAACTGTTATGTAGCTCACTCTAAATCCGTTCTTAATTTTTTTTTTAAGAAGCTGGTAATAATTACTAAGAGCTTACTAAGCATAAGATGTGTCTAATAAAGCTACAAGCAAAATACAAATAGTTACAAGAACCTAAAATAAACTGTTTGAAAACCATTAGCAAAAGACAACTATATCACTCATTTAACCGGTGTTCCAACAGACAACAGTTTCCGGTTGTAGTTGGAGATAAAAAAAAGACGGTGTATAATGCAGTGTTGACTCAATCTCTAAATCACAATGGTTCATCGTATTCTCTAAAAACACAAGCTTACAATGCTAGCCATCTAACATCATCAACATATGTTTAAAGCCGCAAGGAAAAACTACAAATGTGTTGCTTAGTTTTGATTGGATAAAAAATTTCAATGTGAAAGGAGTGGTTCTTGAAATCTTGATAGCATCTAAAAGTAACATTGTATGAGGAATTATGACTTTTTCCATATGAGATTAAAATCCACAATCTTTTCCGTTATTTACCTTTTCCAATTTTTAAATCTCTTTTTAAGTAAGAGGACTTGATTTTTTTTTTTTTTAAAAAAAAATGAATAACATGTAAAGCAAAAGATAACATATTGTTATCTTGAGTACTCTAACCAAGAAAATGCTCTAAACCAACAAGCTTGAAATCGACGAGGATTCTTCTTTGACCGAAAATGGATACACATCCATTAAAAATTGATTTGGTTTAAGCTTATATGCTCACTACGAATTTTATCTAGTTTATCAACACAATAATTCTACATTTGGTGAAACAAAACACCTATTGTGACAAATGGTGAAACCCACTTTGATCATCTGGAGCAAATTTTATCCAATTTTTCACTATTTTTTGTACTCAAGTTATCTATTGCAAAACCTACTTAAGAAAACACTATTGTGTAATGTCTTGAACTCTTGATACTCTAGGCCATGTTTGTGTCTTTCAAAATGTAATGGTAAATGGGGCTCACATTAAAGGAATAAACAAATTGTTGATGACAAAAAGAGCCTACACATAAGGATTGGATTTAATTATCATCATGAAAGGCAACTTCCATTATTTTGCATTTGGACAACAAAAGTAATTTGGCCAATCGTTTATAACTCTTCAATCTCGTAGATTCTCAACAAAAACATTGATTTGATTGGCTTGGTTTAGCCAATCTCTATTCTCCATTTCCAAATATTTGATGTAACAAATAGCACAACATAAAGAGCACTTAAAATTGATACAAATACTATTAAATAATAGCTACACGGTGTGAAATGTCATGAAAAAGAACAATAGTGATTTTGTGTGTTTGTGAGGGTTTAATATTTTAATCTTGAAAGCTCTATTTATATGCAAAATAATAGTATTACATAATCTAATGCCGTCCCACAGTTAGGTTAGTGGGGTTTATAGGTCCTGATATATTTGTGGCCACTTTCCTATATAGTTGGTTTTTCTTACGTTGCTCTATCTTGCCAAAAGGGCACTAAAGTTAGTACTAGTAATAACTAAATTAACTAAATAAGGTACAAGGTTGTCGGTCGTTGGTTTGGTGTTAACATTTTTCATTTTATATAGGTTCATGAAATGAAAAATCAAAATTATCCAATAAGTAGAGAGTGTTTTGATATTATTTAAGAACATTACTTTAGTTAGGGGATTTTAAAAAAATAAACATTACTTTATTAGGGAAAAAAAAATTACTTGTCAGTTGATGAAACACGGATTTGGATTATAATTAATTTAATTGTAGGGGCAAATTCTAATGACGTATTCAATGACTTAGTTTCTTTCCACTTTTTGTTTTTTTAAGGTTCCACAATTGTTTTCTTTTTTACAACTTTCTTTCCACATTGTTGGTTTGGCATATGATAGTACAGGTCTCTTACATTAAAATTTAGACGGATTTAAGGTTGACAATAAATCAATCGATTTGACAATTGATTCATTAATTTGATTTGGATTGTTCATCAACTGACTCGGTGATAATATATAATTCTACGTTTTCCTGCATATTTCTACAAATATGAACTTTTTTTAAGAGTTGCAATTATGAACATGTTTGTGTTTTTTCTTTGAAAGCTTGTAATAACTCTTATTTCAATTCAATCCTTGCATTTTCAATAAAAAAAATTAACTTAAAAAGGCGACTTTTTTTTTTTGAAAAAATTGGTTTTTGAATAATGTGATTCGAACTATTGGGTTCTTCGTGAATTTCAAAGAGGTCAAATTCGAGCTAAAAATACTATAAATTAGAAATTTACTATTATATATAGTAGTTGTGAAATTACTAACAGTGTCAATGTTGAACTTCAAGCTATATCACATGGCTTGGGATCAAGGGTAAAGAGACATCATATGTGAATATGACTCTAAGACAAATTTATCTCTTATTGAAGACGGAGTTTCACCAATTCACCCATATGTTGTTATTGTTGGTCATATTGTGGAGTTCAAACACTCTTCTTGAAAGATGTCTTTTTATCATATTCTACGAGAAGGTAGTTCTTGTGCAAATTGGTTAAATTGGATGCATCATGTGGATGACAGTTTTTCTATTATTCAAGATTTCTCTGCTGTTTTTTCTACCCACATTAGTGGACGCTATGTGATGATGTATTTGAGAGTGTAGTTTTTTTCTCTGTCTTAGCGGACTCACTGACCCACTCTTTTCTTTATGATACCCCTCTAGATCACTCGAGAGGCAACCTTGGTAATTTGGAGTTCGACTTGGAGGTAATTAAATAAAGTTTTATCAAGAATTGTTCTTTCCACGAATCAAACTTGAGTTCTCCCGAACAATTCATTCGAAAGAAAATTCATTAACTACTTAAGCTCAATCGATTGGTTACTCACTAACTCACTTTGATATGTTTTTTCGTCTTTATAAATTTGATAAAGCATCCATCTGAGTGTCGAATCATGGATAAGTTTCATAATTAAGGCTTACCAAAGTAATGTTTCATAATCATGTCTAATACTAATGTTAAAAGATGATTGTTTAAAGTTGATTCTTAGTGAAGTCTCATTGTTTTGGAAAATATTTTAAATATTTTTGTGGTCTCATCGTGTGTCTTCACATTAGACGAAAACTCTAATATAGATCATCGATAGCTTGAATGTACACGATCCTATTTCTTTTCTTTTATAGGACTTTTAACATCTTGATATGCACTCTATAACATCTCTTCTCCAAATCAATGAAAATTAGTATAAGTCTTTTTTATTCATATGATGTTCCATAACAAGTAGTAAATCGCTTCAATGGCGAACCTCGCATCAAAAAACTGAATTAATTATCATATTTTATTCTTTTTTCAGTCTCCATTCAATCACTCTTTTCCACAACTTTATTGTATGATTCAAAGGTTTAATCATATATCTTCCGTATTACTATAAATCAGAAAATAAAAAGATCAAAATATTTACTATTAAAATATTATAAAAAAAAATTAGCATACCATATTTACAAAACAAAATAATGAAATAAGTATTTTTTAAAATTTTTATTTCACTTTCTCATCTCTAATATAGTTTTTGAAAGTAGGATTACCAAACAAATTTTCTTGTTTAGGTAATTTTTTTTATTATCTTCTAATTAAAAGTTGTTTTTAAAAGGTAATTTATAAAATAATTTTTAAAACTTAAATTCAGAACTTAATCTAGCAAGCCCTTAGTAAAATCTACCATTTACAGACAAAGGACTGAGATTACATTGTTGATTAGAACAAACATAAAAAATGTAAACATCTAATTGGTCAATTGGAGAGGTATCTCTCTTTTGATGAGGGAAAGCTGAAAGAGATAGCAATACACACATAACCAAGCAATATTGTCGTGGAAGAACAAATATATAAATTTTTTCAATAAAATATATATAAATGGAAAATTTTGTAATATATAATTGGATGAACAAATTCCCATTTATAAAAAAATTCCGTGTTAAAAACCTGAAATTCAAAAATATGTAATCTATTTTTTTTTGTTGACAAATATGTAATAATTATATATGAGCAAATGCATCCAAAAAATACCGTGGCACTTATCTTCAAATGCAAACAAAATGATGAGCCTGGAAAGTACTTAGAAACGAAATGGTCTGCGATTGATTTTCCTTTTAGGAGATCAATATATATCGATTATTGCTGGAAAACTATGAACCAAGTAAATTTTGAAAACATGATTTCAAAATATAGAGACAGATTTTTTTTTTTTTGAGCAAAGACAGAAAAACTTGTCATTAATAAATTACACCACTAAATTAAATGACATATGATGAGACTTATTGATTCAAAGGTGAAAAAGACACTTGTGCATGATGCAAAATAATTTTTGCTTGTACATGTTAGACAAAACCATCATTGAAAATCTAAAATTTAAACAAAATTGCTTTATTTAATTTTTCCATATTTGGTTCGCAATGTAATACTTTCTTTTAGTTATGTTTTTCTAAGGAGGATGGTCGAAATAGAGAAGAGTCTAATGCGTTTTTATGTGATACGAAAATACCACTTAATTAATTAAAGATTAGTGTTAACAATTTAAGGAGTCAAACAAAATTCAAGAGACTATACAACCAAAAAATTAAAATAAAAAATTCAAGAGACTATGAAAAGGAGCCAAAATTCAAAATATATTAATTTATAGCAATCTGCATCAAAGTTATCCAGACATCATTCTCATGAGAATGGTGGATATATAGTAGGTACTTATCCACTCGCATACTACACGACTATTTAGTTTAGCTCAAACGTATGAGATTGAATTACCCTACATACATTGTTCTCATTGACTTCAATAGAATGGTGGATATGTTTTTCATTCTTGTTACAAAATACATCCTAAACTAGGCAATTCTCATATATATACATACATGCTTGAAATGCCCCAGACAAAAGCTTGTAGTAGGATTAATATTTTTCATGCAAAATGGATAATAATCATCACAAAGAAGACTTTGCAACGTGCTATTTTGCTCCTTATTTGCAAGCACTTTTTTTAGTTGCTAGCTACTACTAATTCCATTCATGTTACATATACTGAATTTCTTTCAGTGTGCTAGCCAAATATTAATGTAACAAATATATGTCAAAGTTGAAGTGGCATCAACTTCTAGTTGCAACAATGTTTGCAATGCCCCTTTGACTTAAAAAGAGAGAAACAATATTGATTGAGCATGCTGCATATTGGTACACATAAGTAAATGATTCAAAATGTTTGTGCATGCAACATTTCTAATGTTGGTTGGTGATTACTTTATTTTGTCGATATTGACTCTCCAATACATGAAGAGAGATGCATGCTCCAAGGCATGCAAGAGGTCAAAATTTACACAATAATTGAGGATTCTGCAAACGTAGTGTTTTTTTGGACAAGTAGGCAAACGTAGTGTTGGTAACTAAAATTATGTTTAACTATTTTAGATGTCACTCAATTTATAGATATTTAATAGATCATGAATTTAAAAATAGTTTGTAATTGAGTCAATAAATTTTTTAATTAGGTTTATGAGCTTTAAATAATTATTTTTGATGGTGCATTATTTTTATAAGAATCATACAACACACACACAAGTTGCATAATTTCTTTTGTAAAAAAAAGTCCGATAATTTCAAGAGTTATTACAATTAAAGAGAAAATTAAGTTAAATTTAATCATATAACCTAATTACAAATTTTACATTCAAATAACAAAACCTTGATGATTCACTATAATTTGCAATATGACAATGAGAACACCAATCACCTTAGATTTCAATTATTAATAAATGAAACTCAACTTGTATACACTTTAAGGAAGCAATGAAACTCAACTTGTATACACTTTAAGGAAATGAATAGCAACTAACTCTCTTTTATTGCTTAAAATTCGTATGGATTTCATCAAACTTTTATGAGACCTACGTAAATTTTAATCAATAAATTTAAATAAAATCGTATATTAAAGAGAATGTTGTTGAGTTTTTGTGAACAAAACTGAGAAACAAAAAATCACACTGTATAACACAAAGACCATGACTTCTAGATATAAGTGCAACAACACATTTAGACAAAGATACTTTAAAAAAAAATAACACATTTAGACAAAGATACAATAATAGTTGAAGTCCTCCCTCATACAATAACTTTGTAAACATGTCATATCTTGTACTCATTTTTTGATGAAGTCAATAAGTCCAGCTACAAAATACAGCAAAGAACGGTTGAAGACAACTTTCAAATCTAGGTTATTATTCTTTGATTCTGCTCTTGGTTCGACATCCACGTCCATTTTTAAAAAAATGCTTGAAATCTAGTGTGGAATTCTGTAAAACACAGATAGGGGTATATTTATTGAGAAGATCCATTCATTCTCTTTATTGAGTGAGATTTATTTTGAAATTTGCCCCCACATAAAATGCTAAGATTCACATGAAAATTGATGAGACTTATATGAATTTAATCTATGAATAGAAAGATTCCATAGATGATTAGTGGTAACTAATCTCCGTAAAAACTATAAGCAATTTTGTGGGATACATAATGTAGGTTCTTCTCTATGAATAAATTTGTTTTTTCATACGTAAGAGTCAAATATCGAACCTTTGATTGTTTAAGGGTCGAAATCTCCTATCAATTTAGTCAATTATGTATTGGTAAATGTTGAAATGTTATAAAGGGCATAATGAGAATCTTGTGTACTCGCGTGTAATATTTACTATCTTATCGATGGATTATGATCCTCTCAAGTGGGAAAAAAAAATTGAGCAAATAATGTGGGAATTTAGACCTTTGAAGTACATAGGGAGGATAACATTGGAATTTAAAAAAATTGGAGAAATTTTATTCAAGAGTAGAGATGTGAAAATTGAGAAAACACTAGAGAATTTTTTGAGAGGATCCATTCTCTTTTTTTTTTTTTTTTTTTTTAGGGAGGATCCATTCTCTTTATTGAGTGAGATTTATTTTAAAATTTGGCTCTACATAAAATAGTAAGATCCACATGAAAATTGAAGAGTCTCGTAAATTTAATATACAAGCAGGAAGATTCTATAACTGATTAACGATACCTAATATCCGTCAGCAATTTTGTGGGATACACAAGATAGTTCTCTTCTATGAATGAATTTGTTTTTTCATATGTTAGAGTCAAATTTCGAATCCTTGATTGTTTAAGGGCCAAAATCTACTACCACTTTAGTCAATTTTGTATTGGCAAATGTTAAAATGTTAGAAAGAGGATAATGAGAACCTTGTGTATTCACGTGTATCATTTTATTACTTTGAAGCAACACTCTAAAATACAAAACGCAGAAAAATATATTCATGCACAATTAATTTTAAATTTTATAACAAATCAAGTAATCAATCTACTTTATCCCTAAGTATTTTAGTCAATGAAAAGAACTTATCCATTGTTTGAATTTTCATAAATTCCAACATAATCTGTTCCTAAATCTTAATTAGCGGAAATGATTTCATTAAAGGCAAATAATTCTATTTCTTGCATTTTGAAAAGGTTGAAACAACTTACTAAAAAGAGTGAACTTTGACAAGAAAAAAATGTGCAACACATTGCCAATTCAAGTCTATAACTTTGATTAAAATAAGTTTATTGTTTCAATATTTTATTCAAACATCCATGTATTTAATGTGACGACCCGTTTGGTGCGCAGGATAAAGAGACATGATATGATAAAACTATCATATCATGTTTAAATATGTTGTTTGGTGCACAAATAGAAAAGGATAATTTAAACCTATTTTTAATTCTATCCTATTGAGTATTTGTAATTCGTATCCTTGGTTTTTGATGGGTTAGCAACCTGATAGCATATCACTATCGGAAACGTGTTTTCAGTTTCCTCCAAAACCCTTCTTCGATTCCCACCCCTGAACGCTAATTTTACTCAATTGTTTTTTTCCTATGTGTTCTTCTTTTCCACCGTCGGCAACAAAAGAATAATCTATTGCAGAGTAATTTTTTCAAAACCAAATCGATATTGTTCTTACTGCCCTCTTGTTATTTTTTATTTATTTCTTCTTTAATTTATGTTACTCTTGATGTTAGTAGTTCCTTCTAAATTACTACTGATTATTGTGTTTCTTCCATCTCTTCTACCATGGTGATCGAGTTTTCAAGGATAATTGCTACTATGGCGGCTGGTATTTGGAGAAGAAGACAATTCAAACCCCTAATTTTTTTTTGGTACAAAAGACCCCTCATTTTAAAATTATTATAAAATATTAAAATTAAATTTTTTAAAAAAATCTAAAGATAATTTTATCACTTTTTTTAGAGAAATTTCATCACTTAAACATAATATTAATGTGCATCAAACACATGATATGATTAAATAATGCTATTATATTTTTTATCATGTGTTAACCAAACTTGAGATATGATAAATGTTTATTCTATCACTATCTTATCTTATTATTATCTAGCTCTTTATCATATCTTATCTCTATCCTATCATGTGCACCAAACGGACCCTGAAGGTTAATAAGACCATCTCTCTTTATAATGCAAATTCAACTTTGTAGTTGTATTATCTATTATTTTTGTTTTGTTGCATTGTTCAATTTTTTAATAGCGATTTATTATGCTAACAACCTATCTATACTACGTGGTCCCCCTCTTCATCACCACTAATTCCTTCAGTTATTGGATTTGAAAAACATGATAAAAAACAAAAAATTCTAAATTTTAAAATAAAAAAAAGAAAAGAAAAGTGTATCATCGATGTAAATTAGTCGTACACAAAGGTCTAATGAAAAAATAATATTTTATGATTATTTTTACATTTCATTTAATTAAATAATATCATGAGTTTTCATTGAATATCAATGTAAAACTAGTTTACACTAACCGTGCATCGAAATTAAACTTATTTTAAATTATTTTTTTACAAAATTTAAAATTAAAACAAAAAATGAAAATGAAGGTATAGGTGTATATATACATGATACACCCTGCAAATTGATACTTAACCTGTTATAAGCAAGCTGCCATAAAATGCCAATCTATGATTCTGACCATTGAATCTCAGCCCTTCCTTCCTTATCATACCACACTTTCCTCTATATTATCTTTCTGCTTCCTTCTCCTATTTTTCTTCCTCTATCATTTTTCCTCATTCTTGCATACTTCATTATCTTCATTCTGGTTGTACCTCATTTATCACTCTTTTTCAATTTGTACTTTATATTCTCATCAATAACCTCAATAACACATTAAAGAACCCCCTCTCCCCTCTCTTTCTCTTTCTGTCATCTTCATTCCTCAAACTTCATTTAAAGCACCTGCTTGGTAAATTCCTTTGCACCTCTAAACTATTCTCTAGATAACTTTTAATTTTTTCTATGTGCAACATATAGTGAATACATAAATATATTGCTACCTTATATAGTTATTATTATATAGTAATTCTAATGTGTAAATTATCTTAACTTATGCATTTGTGTATTCTTATAAAGCTTTAATTTCTATACTTTCTTGTTTTAGTCACAAAGGAATTGAAAATGGCCCCAAGATACAGTCGTGGAAAAGCCAAGGGAGAGAAGAAGAAGAAGGAAGAGAAGGGTAACAAAATTTCTAATTTTGAATTATTCTTATACAATTAATTAAGTTATAATATAATCACTTAATTTGAAAGATTTGTTTAATAAGCTTATACTTAACTTAGTTGTATTTTTTGTTGTTGTAATTTTGCAGTTCTTCCTGTTGTCATGGACATCACAGTGAACCTTCCAGATGAAACTAGTGTTGTTCTCAAGGTTTGTTTTAATTTATTAATTAATTTCTGAAGAGATTAAAAAAATAGTTAATTTGGTATAAGTGTCATGGTTCTTGCTCTAATAGCTTATTATTTTTTGTGTGCATTGTCAACAGCTTTATGCAGGTTTTTGTTATGTTTCTCATATTTTAACTAAATTGTGGCTAGTAGTGCTGAACTTTATACCTCATAGATAGACTATTAATAATTAAATTCAACCATTAGCTATATTATAATCTTGTCACCATTTGTATTAGGGTTGAACAAGTACTATAATAATCTATGGCTTATTTTTGGTAGATGATACAGAGAAGCATGCACATGTTAATTAATGTTCATACTCCATAGAATACAAAGTGTGTGGCTATGGAATGATAATTTGACGATATAACATGTAGACAAAATATGAATGTATCTGTTTTCAACAAAACAACAAACCCAATTTTGCAATTTTCTGTTATGTTGCTTGAATTGGTGAATAGTTCCACTTACCATGAAGAATTTGGGTTTTCTCTCATTTTCAAGTTGCTTTAGCTTTCACGACTTTATTATTGTTTATTTATACAAACTTTATATTTAAATGATTTTTTTGTTGATATTTTGAAGCAGGGGATATCAACGGATAGAATAATAGATGTTCGTCGGCTTTTATCGGTGAATACTGAGACGTGTTACATCACCAACTTTTCACTATCACATGAGGTGAAAATTGTGTACCATATTATATAATTTTAATTTAACGTTTTATCATTGAGATAAAATTAGTTAAATTTAACGTATAATATAGTACTAAGGATTATCAAACTTGAATTAATTATTATATTATTTTATTCAATAAAAAAACATTTTATGTCACCTATGTGTAATGTGTTACACATGTGTGTGGTATTTTGTAAATTCAAACAAACTACTTGACTTTTCTTTGACAAACCTAGAAACTGGTAGCCAGTGAAAAACACCAATCGTCATCTAAGAAAAACATACATAAAAAAAATAAATTTAAATGTATATTTGTTCTCTAGAAAGTAGAAATCCTCAAATAAATATCGACCATTTTTTTTAAGTGTAAATATGGACCTCATGGAAAATATAGATAACGACTTTTTGTCAGTTATAAAATGATACTTAATCATGCACATACAAATTTATTTTTGAAGATTAAGAATTTATATACGAATTCCAATATAGTATACAAAAGAACCTTGGATTTAAAATCTTGTTCTAGATGAACTCATCTAATTTGCTTAAAAATTCAAGGTAATAAAAATAACAAAATAAGAAACTGGTTTTTCCAACGAAGTACTATTAACAAAAAAAAAAAGCAAATAAATATAATATATAATTATATAGAATGAAATTATAAAATTTTATTTATATAGAATATGTATATTTTGATTGTGATAACTGATAATGGAACTCTTCATTATGTGATAATGATAATACAGATAAGAGGTGTACGTTTGAAGGATACGGTGGATGTGTCCGCACTGAAGCCATGCCTCCTCACTTTAGTTGAAGGTTCATTTCTCTCTTTCTCTCTCTTCAATTTTTATTTATTTTTTTTAAAGTAAAATAAGAAAAACGGTTACGACGTCGTTTACTTAATCTTCTACATTTTACACTTTCAGAGGATTACGATTCAGAAGGAGCGGTGGCACACGTACGAAGACTCTTGGACATCGTTGCATGCACCACCAGCTTCGGTCCGTCGTCTCCGCCGAAGAATGCGGCGAAGTCGACCAAATCTCAACCGCCTCCGGCGAAGCAATTGCAGAAGGAAGCTGCCGCGGCGGCGGACGCTGACGGAGAGATAAGCCACTCCTGCCCTAAGCTCGAGAGTTTCTACGAGTTTTTCTCTCTTTCGCATCTCACAGCGCCTCTTCAATGTACAAATTCTTCTTCTTCTTCTTCTTTCAAGCTTTTTCGTTCATGGATTTCTCTGTGCGATTTCCAATGATTGATGCGATTAAATTGAAATCACGAGAAATTTGAATTTCATTTCGGCTAGATTGATGTGATGAAATTGAATGTGTGAATTGATGAATGCAGATGTGAAGAAAGCTTCGAAGAGAAACGTGGAGGAGATATTGGAGGAGGATCATCTCTTTTCGCTCGATGTAAGCATTTTTCGCGCCTTTTCAATTTCTCGTCGCGCGTTAAATTTAAAAACACGCGCGTGTCCATCTTTGTCTGAATTTTTTAAAATTTGATCAGTGAATGTTTGGTTTCTCGTTTTTTACTCATAATAATATGAAAAATTGATTTTTTTTTGACAGAAATGTAAAATTTATTTTGACAAAACAAAAATGTAAAATTTATTTATTTTTAAAATGTAAAATTTATTGTTAGACTTATTTTTAGGTAGATGTATTTAAAAATAAATTACTTTATGTTCAACTCAATTTTCACCAATTACTAAAAAAAAAATCTAAATTTTAATCATAACCATATTTCCAATATCATCAATTCAATTGAAATCAATTTTTGCTTTGGCAATAAGTTTAAGTAAAATTTATCAACAAAAAATGAAAAAATAGTGAAGGTAAATTTTTTTTTTTGAGGGAAGTGAAGGTATATTAATTCATGATAGCTAGTTAATTTTAACATGTTTAGTATAGTTAATGATTAAATGAATAAATAGATATTACTCATGTAAAATGTCATATTTATTTGAATTTTATATGATTTTATTGTTTTATATTATCTATTTTATAATATTGCTCTCCTTTAATATTTTATTTATTCATCACTTTGAAAATTTGAATAGTATTTATTTAGTTTTTAATTTTATTCTATTTCGACATACTCATATAAATGAAATGTGATAAGATAAATGAAATAATAATTTTATATATTTTATGTTTTAGTAAATACTCTATTATTATTTTTTATTTATTTTTTATACATGATGTGGTTTTTTGGATCTGATTTTTTGTTTAGTTTAACATAAGGTTGAGAAAGAATGTAATTTATTTAGTAAGATTAAAGATAGAAACAATTTCGATAAATATTTTTAACTCTTGGGTAGGGTATTAGAACATAAAAAATGAGATAAAGATAACAATATTTAAGTCTTTGACTCAAACCGATCTCAAGTGGTATTGAAAAAATGTTATAAGTGATTCAAAAAATAATCGAGTGATATTAAGCAAGCAGATAGGACTTGCTAAGGAGAACATTTACCATTATTAAATTTATCTCTTCCAAACTTATTTTTTCCATTTTTGCCAAACATGCTTATGCTGCTGTGTTCTCAGGTGAAGGTTTGCAACGGGAAAGTGGTGCACGTTGAGGCTTGCAGAAAGGGGTTTTACAGTGTTGGGAAGCAGAGGATTCTGTGTCATAATCTTGTTGATTTGCTGAGACAGATTAGCAGAGCTTTTGACAATGTTTGTGCTCTTTCCATTTTTTGTCTCTTTAATTTAATTTAGTTTTAAACAACTTTTACTGTGAAGTATATAATCTACTATTAAAATTAAATGTTAACCTGTGTTGCTTTAATGTTTGAAACTATACTCTATTCTAGTAAGATGATAGACACTAGCTAATAGTCCTCCTGGTGCTACATCATAGACACATTGGGTACATAGACAATTGTAAACATATAACTTTCAATATAAGAAGTCGAGTAGGCGGATAAAAAACAACATTCGAATACTAATCCTTAGACTTTATTTGGGAAGTCTCTATTCCTTGGTAATCGAATTTTCAAATGTTCTAATCAAATATATAATTTGGTATTTTAAGTTTTGACATGCGTTGTTTCAGATTCCAAAATTATGTCCGTACTCTTGTATGATTTGAACAAAAAAAATTCCAGAAAATATATTATAAGTTTAAAGACATGAACTTCTCTATTCTAGTTTTGTAAAATTAACAAATTTCTTCTCAATTTTCAGGCGTACGATGATCTCTTGAAGGCATTTTCAGAACGTAACAAGGTATTGAACAACTTCCATTTTTTTTGCATTTCTGATTTACAATTCAGGCGTACGATGATCTCTTGTTGCAACTAACGCTGTATTTACTTATGCTCTCTGCCTCATTTTCTGTCTTCAGTTTGGAAATCTCCCATATGGCTTCAGATCCAACACTTGGCTTGTTCCTCCTATTGCAGCACAATCACCATCATTTTTTCCTCCTCTTCCCGTGGAGGATGAAAATTGGGGAGGAAATGGTGGCGGTCTAGGAAGAGACGGAGAGTATGATTTGATTCCTTGGGCGAATAAGTTTTCTTTTATTGCATCTATGCCCTGCAAGACAGCAGAAGAAAGGCAAGGCCGTGATAGAAAAGCATTTCTTCTGCACAGCCTGTTTGTTGACGTTGCCATTTTCAGAGCAATTAAGGCTGTTAAACATGTTTTGGATGATCCCAGTTTTAACTGCTCAGCAGCAGAAAATGATATTTACAGTGAGAGAGTTGGTGACTTGAGCGTTAGAGTCTTGAAAGACGGTTCTGTCGCAAGCTGTAAGATTGATTCCAAAATTGACGGAGTTGAAGCTACAGGAGTAAATCAAAAGGATCTAGTCGAACGGAATTTACTGAAAGGGATCACTGCAGATGAAAATACTGCCGCACATGTATGATTTTTTTTATATAGATAAAGATTGGTTAAATTGGTGCTTTGGATGCCACTTTGCCTTTCATAGAACTAAAATATGTTACATTTAATGTGCAGGATATTACCACTTTAGGTGTTGTTTACGTAAGATATTGTGGTTATGTGGTTGTTGTGAAAGTTGAAGGTGGAGCTAATGACAATGACAATTCTTCATTTCATCAAAATAATGAAGTGTTTGATCAACCAGAGGGTGGTGCCAACGCACTAAATATTAACAGGTTCTTGAACCCTTCTGTTATCTGCATTATACAATTTTTCTAGTTTACAGCTTTACATACTGTATATATTTCATGAAGTTTTGCTGGGAGTTTATTCTGATGAATGGGAGTTTATTTTGATGAAGTTTTGAGCTTTCCTCACTTTTACGTAGACATTTATTTTCATAGTGTACTGTACTCCTCGATGCTTGGATTACTTACAGTTATTTTTTGGTTATAGCTTTTGTGTTTCTATTTTTTTAGATGTACATTATGATGCTGTTTTATACATCTAACTGATCTCATCCAATAGGAAAAGGCTTTTGTTATTATTTTATAGATTTGATTCTATTTCTGCATTTTTTTAAACTTCATAACAGTTATTTTAGCTTCCTTTGGTTGAGTAAGTTCTCATTTATCCAGATCCAATGCTAATAGGGCGTGTAATTATTTTGTTGTTCCTTGCAGTTTAAGATTTCGTCTTCACAGCACAGCCCTGCCAGAGAACAATAAACAGATGACCGAGATACAAATGTTTGAGAGTGAAGAGCTTGGTGGCACCGATGCTTTTGTGGAAAAGCTGATTAAAAAAAGCCTTGCTAAGCTTGAGGTAGAGGAACTAAGTTCAGACTATTTTGTAAGATGGGAACTAGGAGCGTGCTGGGTACAGCATTTGCAAGACCAAAACAGTACAGAAAAAGATAAGAAACCATCTTTGGAGAAGGCTAACAATGAAATGAAGGTTGAGGGTCTTGGGAAACCCCTCAAAGCCCTCAAGAATAATAAAAAGAAATCTGATTCAACCAACACTAATTGTTCATCTGAACATTCAAAATCTAATCCCGAGTGTGAAAATGATGCATTGTCCTCAAGTGAATCCCAGCATGAAACTGCAGCAGTTGAGAATGAGCTTGTGCTGAAACGGATGTTATCTGAGGCAGCTTTTACTCGATTGAAAGAATCAGGAACTGGACTTCACTGCAAGGTAAATACTCTTGGTGTAACAAAGTATTTTCAAGTTCCATAGCGACAAAACCAATCTATTTCATCCGGTGTCTAAACCAAACTATATTTTCTTGTTAACAGTCTATGCAAGATTTGATCGACTTGTCTCAGAAATATTACATGGATGTTGCTATCCCAAAATTGGTAACTATAGATTTTTATTTCATTGGTTGGCTGCAAGGCTTTCTTGTTAATACGACCCTCACGATTTTTATGATAATATTAATTATGCAATACAGGTAGCAGATTTTGGCTCATTGGAACTCTCTCCAGTTGATGGCCGCACGTTAACTGATTTTATGCATACTAGGGGTCTACGAATGCGATCTCTTGGACATGTTGTCAGTGCTCTAAACTTTATTTACTTGTCCTCTTTGTTATCAAATAGAGTATTCTTTTTCATGCTTCTTCTACAGTCAACATTCACAAAATGGCTTATGTTAGCATTTCATTGACATATCTTAAATAGCATAACTAGCTCTGAAAATGTGCCTTTAGGGATTATAAATGTTGGCCAAACTAAAATGCTTTATATTGCATTGGAGTTTCTGTCGTTTCCCTTTTACTGTCTGCACATATGTTTTAGAAGGTTTTGTGCGGGATTCTGTTTTAGTTTTATGATATTGTATGTGAGCTTTTCCATGTTGTATGATGTTGGCATTTTGCTTATCTTCACAGGTCAAGCTTTCTGAAAAACTTTCACATGTGCAATCACTTTGCATTCATGAGATGATAGTTCGAGCTTTCAAGCACATCCTGAGGGCAGTGATTTCTTCTGTTGTTGACAAGGAGAAAATGGCTTCATCAGTAGCTGGTGCATTGAACTTGCTGCTTGGTGTTCCTGAAAATAAAGAATCAGATAAATCATGTGATGTCCACCCTCTTGTGTGGAAATGGCTAGAGTTGTTTTTGAAGAAAAGATTTGACTGGGATCTTAGCAGGTTGAACTATAAAGATGTGAGGAAATTTGCAATTCTACGCGGCTTGTGTCACAAGGTACTGGAGTCTGGAAATTGTTAATAGTTGATAAAAACTGTAGTTTCTGTTATAACTTGCTCTTGCATTACAGATTACATTGTTATGAAGTAATATACTGTGCCAGATTTTGTGATTCGTTTTGGCAAGTATTTGTCGGTTGGTTATAAGTTCAGTTACTATAAAATTAGATAGGGACCTGCTAAGGTATTAGGTAAGCCTAATTTTACACTTTAATATTGTCACCGTACACATTTAAGAAAATGAGTTTGAATTTTACTTCTCTGTGAAGTTGAAGTAGCCTCAAGTAATTATTCGGAGCTTTTGAAAGAGTGGATTTTACATGCTCATATGCTACCTTTATTACCTTATTGACATAAGGTCTTATTTTCATCATACAACTAGTATGTCACTCTTTTCGTGAAACAAGTGAACCTGTTTTCCTGTTTTACTCCCTTCAACTGCAACAGCTCTCATAGCATTTTTTTGTGAACATCTAATATCTGTTGTATGTCCTTGTTTTTTTCTTCTTCTTTTTATTAGAAAACATTCATGTTTGCCTGTACAACATATGTGCATACAGGTACATATAGATTAACATGAGACCGACTTAATCAGTCAATAGGTTGGGCTTAAGATTATCAATAATCAATGAGTTATCGATCATTGACAGTTTGTTTCTTATCATCGTTTTCTGTTTTAGGTGGGAATTGAGCTCGTTCCAAGGGACTTTGACATGGATTCTCCATTTCCCTTCCAAAAATCTGATATTGTCAGCTTGGTCGCAGTTCACAAGGTAGCAGACATGTTGAACATAGGTTCTCTGACATAATGTACTGAAGATTATTGAATATGCCCTAACTTGTGCATTGCTTATGCTGATCCTTTGCAGCAAGCAGCATGCTCATCTGCAGATGGAAGGCAGCTTCTGGAGTCCTCCAAAACAGCTTTAGACAAGGGAAAACTTGAAGATGCTGTTACCTATGGGACAAAGGTATCTGTAGCCTGAACCTTTTGATTGGAAATGTTCAAATTGTTGAAAAAGTTGTTCAACATTCAATATCTTTCATTCTGAAATTGACATATGTTATCCGCTTTAATTTATGTCAACAGGCTCTTGCAAAGCTCGTAGCAGTTTGTGGTCCCTACCATCGGATGACAGCAGGAGCCTACAGCCTCCTTGCTGTAGTTTTATATCATACCGGAGACTTTAATCAGGTTTATTTTAATCTTTAATGTTTTGGTATTGGTAGATATTATTTCATCAAACCATAGATATATTTCAGATATAGTTTTTATGCATCTATACCAATCCCTGAAGTTGTCCAGTTGTATGGGTTGGGACACAGAAGTATTTATATAGGATGTCCAGGGATTGATCCCTGCGACTAACAAACCCCTCTCCCCCTAACAAATTAACTGGTAACAATATGTCTATAAAAAATGCATCTACACCAAAAAATATGATTTTTTTTTTTCTTTCTATTTTTGTCAAGTCCCAAATTTGATTTCAGTTCATTAAGTCGCTTAATTTATTTCAGGCTACGATCTATCAACAAAAAGCTTTGGATATTAATGAAAGAGAGTTAGGTCTGGATCATCCTGATACCATGAAGAGCTATGGGGATCTTGCTGTTTTCTATTACAGACTTCAACACACAGAGCTGGCTCTTAAGTATGTTTAACGTTGTACAATGTTGTGGTGTATAGATTTAACTGAGTTTTTAAAGTTTGATTTATACATTTTTTTTACTTGAAGAAGAATAATTTATAATGAGAGAAAACAATGTTTATGAAGAGGAAGATTGAATACCCTTACTTCTTGTGTCCTATCTAACAGGGCTGTCTAGGTTTATTTCCCTACTCAATTGAACTATATTTAAATTAATCTTCAAAAGTATTGTAAAGAAAAGTTTCGATGTTTTATGATAATAATAGCGTTATTTTCAATTTTTCTTCTGATTTATTGTTTTACTGCTTGTCTCTGCAATCAGATATGTGAAGCGTGCTTTATACCTTTTGCATCTGACATGTGGCCCATCTCATCCAAATACTGCCGCAACTTACATTAATGTTGCTATGATGGAGGAAGGTCTGGGAAATGTACACATTGCTCTCAGATATCTTCACAAAGCATTAAAGTGCAACCAAAAATTACTCGGTGCAGATCATATTCAGGTTTTAGTTTATTTCATTTTATTTCCTGTTTTTGCCTTTGTTTGAAGTTTTTATTCCCGAGTAATCCTACATTTTACTTAAATTCTATGTTGAATATTTCATAACACATAATTCTCACAATATACTTTATAGTATCAAGTGAAGTTAGTAGGTTGAAATTGCCGACTTTGCGTTACTATTAAATGCTGATGATTTTACTATTTTAGTACTCTTGGCAATTATAATAATTTTAACTCAAAATATATAAAGAAGGCAAAATAATACTAATATTAACCTATAGGCTTGTATTACACATTAAATACACAAACTAATATTAAAAAGAGAAGCATTAAATGAGGGATAGGAAAGTCTTTTAAACAATAACTACACCTTAAAAGTTGTGATATTTTCCTATAAATAGGACCAATTTTTTTTTTGAAAATTTTCTTATAATAAGGACGGGAGGGAGTCATATTAACCTATAGGCTTGTATTACTTATGTAATAAAATTTCTCATTTGTGTATAACATTTGCATCTTTTTTGGACGCTGGTTATTTGCAGACGGCTGCAAGTTACCATGCAATAGCAATAGCACTCTCGTTGATGGAAGCATATCCGTTGAGTGTGCAGCATGAGCAAACAACTTTGCAAATTCTGCGGGCAAAGCTTGGCCCTGATGACTTGCGAACACAGGTAAATTGTCACATTAAGCAAGTTCTATGTTCTGCAAACTCTAGTTGGTTTAAAAAATATAGTACTATCAAACATTATAGAACATAACTTAGTGGTTAACAGTATTGTAGTCAGTATATTGAATTCTTAAATGATGTCACAAAGAAGTGTTTGAATAGTAAACTAGTAATCGACAATATTATAGCTGGTTGATTGAAGTCTTAAATGGCGTCACAGGACAATGTTTGAATAGTTCTCATCATCATCATTGTCATTATAAATATATGTGACATTGTGTGTTGCTCAAAGTATCACTTCTGTTTTTTCTTAAAACAAATATTGTACACAAAATTATAACCGTTTTGCATAATCTATAGTTTCTTGATGAATTCTACAGGACGCTGCAGCTTGGCTTGAGTATTTTGAGTCCAAGGCTTTTGAACAGCAAGAAGCTGCTCGAAATGGTACGAGAAAACCTGATGCATCAATAGCTAGCAAAGGTCATCTAAGGTATAGTGAAATTATGCTCAGAATTTTGATTTGAATTTGATACTTAATTAATTAGTTTCTGCATCAGGAAGTACTCGTGTAGTGGATATTTCCCTTGGTGTTATTTGATGGAGTAATTTTTTACTGTTAATGTAATATGTAACTCTAAGATGAGTGTTTGTTACAGTCTTTGAAGCCTGTTGTCAATGACTGTCGTTAATACAGTTCTCTTGGTGTTTTTATGGCTAGTAGAACTATCTAAATGTTTTTTGACTAATGAAGAAATTATTTCTTGCACGTCGTATGCAATCATGGATATACTTGACATTTGAAAATGATTTCGTGTCAATTCTAAGAATACATGGGACACAGTACAGGCATAAACACTGCAACAGAGCAAAATTTAACATACACATTGCAAAAGAGCAAAATTTAATGTGCATGTCATATGTGCCCAAAGTAAACATAACTCCTATTTTATGCGTGTGCCGTTTGTAGAGGGCTATGTTATCCTCTTGAATTGTCAACATTGATGTGTGTAATTTCAATACAAGAACTGATATATTTGTGTGTGTGATATTTGTATATTTTTTTTTATAGATAAGCATATGATATTTGTATATGATACATTCACATACACCATTTGTAACGATTTCCTATATTTCCGTGGAATTTGTCAGTGTGTCGGATCTTCTTGACTACATTAATCCTAATCATGATGCCAAAGGGAGAGATGCAGCAGCAAAGAGAAGAAACCAGGTAACAAAAGGGCCCCAGATTTACTGGACTTGATAATCTTCTCATCAGTTTGATTCTTTAAGACCTGATAAAAAATTATATAAAAGAGTTGTCTAATTAATGAATGTATTGCCTGCGGTCTAAATATACATTTTCTGATATTACTCTAAATGTTTGTCTTGGCATTTTAGGGTTTATTATTGTGGAGCTATTCTTTAACTTGTCCATAACACATCAAAGGGATATTCTATTGTGTGTTGACTATTGAGAAAATATTAAGTTGTATGGCGAAGTAAACAAAACAACTTATTATCTGGCTAATATGATTTCTTTCTCTCTGCTTTAAGGATTGCTTTAAGTCCGTCTGATACAGACAGCAATAATAAAACAAATCTTTAATCTTAAATTTGGAGTTACCTATGCTGTTTTGCAAAATAGTAATTCAAATAGGTAACGTCATTTCTGAGTGGAGAAAGATGAACAGAGGTAGCAGTCTGGAATTTATAATATACCTGACTCGGTAATTTGCTAGACAGAAGATTTATAGATTCTGTAGTAAAGAAAGTAGATTAGATGGATGATAGTCAAATCGCTAGAGGCGGACCTAGAAACACTGCAAGAGAATCTATTAAAAAAGACCTAGAGATCAATGAGTTTGATAGGGATATGATATGTGATAGAACATAATGGCATCGTTTGATTCATGTAGCCGACCCCAATTAGTGGGATAAGGTTTGGTTGTTGTATGACTCGGTAATTTGCTAATGTATCGAGAGAAATATGGCTAAGGGTCTATATTGAAAAAGGGCTAACCATCAATATAACTGTTGTACTCATTGTGTACACAATAAATGGTAACATTGAACATACAACTTATTCATCTTCTTCGTTTCTGTATTTTTTTTATACTATAATGAGATGTAAACAATATGGAACGTGCTTCAAGATCACTTTAATAATCCTTCTGGATGCAATTTTTTTAGCGCTTAAACAATTGCTCATCACATTAACGTGAGAACTGAGATTTGCATACTTCCCCATATTTTGTACTTCAAATCATATTTGTTTGTTAATTATGTGTCAGGTGAGGGCAATATCCTACCAGAACAATGTCTCAGTAAGTTCTGATGAGTCTTCAAAAGAAATTCAGAAAGAGGCTTCAGATGAAGAGCTACATATACCTGAACCAGCAAGTAGTGCAGATTCTGAGAATGAGAGCAACTCGGCAACTGATCCGGAACAGCCAATTTTAGAACAGATCTCGGATGAAAAGCCACAAACTTCTAATGAATTATTGTCTGAAGCACATCCCGATGGAGATGATGGATGGCAATCAGTTCAAAGACCAAGATCAGCTGGTTCATATGGGCGGAGACTGAGACAAAGACGGGCAACACATGGCAAAGTTTATAGTTACCAGAAGAATGCGGAAGTTGGCACTGAACATTCTTCGGTAAAGAGTGCTAATCAGAATAGCAAGTATTATTTCTTGAAGAAGCGGACAATACACCATGGGGGTGCAGATAATCGTGCTGTAAACATCAGCCAAGGCGCTAAATTCGGAAGGAAAGCAGTCAAGGCTGTTGCGTACAGGGTCAAGTCTACACCATCTGCTTCTAAGACTGTTGCAAATGAGACATTAGAAATTGTTGGCGAGAAAGAAGTTGATTCAATTGAGGTTAATCCCGTTAAGACTTCTATAGTTAGTCTTGGTAAAAGTCCTTCATACAAGGAAGTAGCCTTGGCTCCTCCTGGGACAATCTCTAAGTTGCAGGTCTATAATCCTCAAAATGAGATTTCTGTTGGTCAGGAACATGATGTTGGAAAACACAAACACGAAGAGGAAGATATTGAATCTCATAGAAACATCAATCCAACCCCAAAAGAGGCGAATGACGTGTTTAAAGAGAAGTCTGACGATTCTTTGTCCGATTCTATAGAAGATTCACAAGATGATTCTGTAGTTTCTACTGAGAAGAAAGAAGAAACTCAGTTGAATAAAGTTGTGCAAGATAGTTGTGCAACTGTTGAGGGGCTTGAATCTGGGGACGTTGAAGCACAAGGAGCTGTTGATAACAGCATAGTGATTGATGCAGTAGAAGATGCCATGGAATCTTACAAACAAGAACTTGTTGCAAGTGGTTTTGAACCTTCTGATAATACAAATTCTAGTCCACATGGTGGTGAGGATTTAGGGGTCAATTTATTATCACCTAGTCAAAGCCAAGCTGGGGGCATCTCGTATAAGAAATTGTCTGCATCAGCAGCTCCATTCAACCCATCACCTGCCATTGCACGTGTTGCCCCTATTGCCATGAATATGACTCATCCTTCTGGTCCCGGTCCTGTTCCAGCTATTGGCCCCTGGCCAGTAAACATGAATGTTCACCCTGGACCTGCTACTGTGCTACCTGCTGTTAACCCAATGTGTTCCTCTCCTCACCATGCATATCCGTCACCTCCAACAACACCAAACATGCTACAACCATTGCCATTCATGTATCCTCCTTATACTCAACCTCAATCAGTACAAACCAGCAGTGGCTTTCATGCCAATCATTTTACATGGCAATGTAATTTGAATCCTGTCATATCTAAGTTTGGTCCTGGTGCTGTTTGGACTGGTTGTCATCCTGTTGAATATCCTCGTCCAGTACCTATCGTTGAACCAATCCCTGATATCATTTCAGAGCCTCAAGTGCAGTTTCATACAGTTGAAAGTCCTAGTCCAGCTTCAGTTCTGCCTGATGACATTGATAAGGTCGGGGATTTGAATAAAGAGGTAAAAACTTCAGCATCGGAGATGAGTGAAGATGAAGCGGTGAGAGTTGGTTCAGAAAGTATAAAAGAAAATGGTTATCCAAATTTTCCTGGGACCAACAATGCTGGGAACGAGCCAAATCAAATTGTTGGCTCCAACATTAGCACTAGCAGTAGCGAAATGAACATGGATGATGAGAAAACATTCAGCATTTTGATTCGGGGAAGAAGAAACCGAAAGCAAACTCTAAGAATGCCAATAAGTTTGCTTACTCGACCTCATGGCTCTCAGTCGTTTAAGGTTATCTATAACCGTGTAGTTAGAGGAAATGATTCTCCCAGGTCCATCAATTTCTCTTCTAGCAAGCATTGTACAGCTACTGCTTAACCCACAGTACTTTGTTGTTGCTAATGAATTGTAGCAATTATTGTGGATATAGAAGAATTCTACCTCAAAAGTTCTCGTGAAGCATTGCGGTATTTCATCATTTGTGGATTCATTACAAATTGCTCTGCCTCGTGAGCTCAGTTCTACAGCTACAGTATGCCACTATCTTTTTGGATGTTTTCGGTAGGTCTTTCAATTCCATACCTTCGTATCTGCTGAAGCTAACTCTAGTATATTTGTAGTTTGAAAAAGCTATGAATTAATGAATTCTTTTCACCAGGCAAATCATATTTGACTGACAAAACCATTCAAATTCATGAAATATTGCAGATGTCACTATTTGTGCTTAAATATTGTTGAAACTGCCTGAGGAACAACATTCATGCTAATCATCTTGCTCAGTCTGCGGGTTCATTGTAGTCAGTTTTGAGGTTTCAGAGGCACCTTCAAGGTGAATTTGGTTTTACTATGTAGTTAGACAATTTTGATATGATGAATAACGCAACCAAGAGACCGTTAATAATTATTATTATTTTGTTAAGCCATTTCAATAATTCTGATAACTAATCTGTTTCAATTGTATATACATTCGTAATATTTTGTTAGGTGATAGTGGCACTACTTTGTCAGTTGATTTGTTATTGAATTGTTACACCTGAAATAATGTGATGGAACATATTCACGAAGATTGTTGGTTCTTACTTCTGTAGTATATTGTTTGTCTTCTCCGTTTCCATGGAGCATCATCGATGTCTGGAAGGAAGGTTATGAATTTGATCTTTTGTCCAAAATAAGATCACCACGTATGAGTTTTGAATTTCAATACACTGTCTCTAGAAAAGCTGCAAATTAGTAGATGTAACTTAGGAATTATCAGTTACATTTTTCTCTTAAACAAAAGCACTTAGGAATTATCATTTACATTTTGGGTTGAATAAGTTCTTGTTCCCTGAAAACATATGATATCAGGCACACTTGGTTGGGCAAAGAGATAGCATCAAAGCATCTGAGAAATGATTCAAATGATACGCAAAATTAATTGTTTCTATGTAGAATATTTTCATCAAATCCAAAAAAAAGTAAGTGGAGTTTCATCAAATTATTTTATGAACCTTGATTTTATAATTTTAACTGTCCCAAAAAACAATATTTAGGACCTCTCAAAAACTTAGATTTTCCATAAATATTTATTAACCATGTTAAAATTCATATCTTTATTCACGTGTATAGTGCGTCCGTAAAAGGTTGGAAAGACCTTAACACTCAAAAAACACCTACAAAGATAATTTATATTTGCCTCGCCCCCAAAAGCTTGAACTTGAGATCTCTCAAATTTAGGACCTATTTTTTACTATAAGATCAAACTCTTAAAGTTTAGATCTTTTGCCGTTTATGTTTGGATATTTTTATCCGGAAACAAGTTTGAGGTCAAGTAACCTACCTACCAACAAAAAAAATTCAATCTAACCGTACACGCTATTTCTTTACCAGTTTATTTTATTTTATTTTGAGATGATCAATTCTGATTCAAAAGAGAGAAATAATGAATGTTCTTTTTAATTGGTTTTTTCTAGTTCTTTTTTATCCCTAGTTTTTCAGTTTTTTTCCTTGACAAAACTTATATATATAAATATAATATTATGACACTACGAGTATGACCCTGATGCTCTTCTTACAAAATAAAAACTAAAATAAATAACTAATAATCAATCTCTCATTACCAAAGAGACCATCACAATTCACACATTTGACTGTTAGTAATAAACTCGTATTAAAATACGTGAACTTATTTTTTAGTAAACTATACCAAAGAGTCGGTAAAAGAGTCTGTAAAAAAAGAAAAATATCTCCTATAAACTAAAATAAAAATCTCATTATTGATTCGGCTATCCTAAATATTTTTCATTTTACTCTGTTTAAGATTTAACTTTAAAAAAACATTCTCTTATTGTAGAAAACAATCCGAATACTTGTTACAACTTTATCATCGGCGGAGGAAAAAGTGGGATTAGAAATATTTTATTTTATTTTTTTTGAAGGAAGGGAACAAAATATTGTTAACATATCAACAATATCCGGTATTTGTTGTAGAGCAAATAATTAACAAAACTTTAAACAAAACAAATTTAACATCAAAGGGGGTGTAGCTCATATGGTAGAGCGCTCGCTTCGCATGCGAGAGGCACGGGGTTCGATTCCCCGCACCTCCAAAATATTCATTTATCATTTTAATTACTTTTTTCTATGTACCAGCTACACCCTTTTCGTTATGGAAAATCTGTGATTTTGTGTTCTAATTTGCCAAATGGATACAATTTTTTTCTCTCTTAATTTGAAAGTGCATCATTTTACAAGATCAATATGAATCTTCAAGGAATTCTAAGACGTTTGTTATCAATTATGTTTTCTACCTTCTTAAAAACAGTTTAGGTACAAATTATAATAATTACGTCCATTTTAATCATTAACAAAGGTATCGTTATAACACTTTCCAACTCAACTATATAACACTTTCAATTTGTCAAAAAAGATCCAACATAGATGAATAATGCATTATTAGTTTTAACTAACGAGATAGTTATAAGTTAAATACAATTGAAACAAATCTGCAACAAAACTATAAAACCTCTCATTAGGTCAGTGAAATTGACTTCACTAATCACTGTCAAAAAACTACACTCTTCCTACTCTTATTCAACAAATAAATAATTGAATCATGAACAAAAAAAAATCTCCCTAAAAATAAAATAATAGAGCCTCTTTGCACTAAATCCTCTTCTTCGTCCAATTTCCATAACTTGAACCAGTGGCCTTCTACTTATCCCATGCAACTGCTTCGATGTCTGATTGTGCACTTCTGTATAGCTCAAGCCTCTTTGCAAGCGAGGTTCGACGCTGCATGATTGCTGGATCCTCATTCAACAATGAAGCTAGCTGTTTTCCCTGCAAAAGTAATACAAGTAAAACAAAACTCGGCTCATTTTTTTAATTATCAGACATCATGCATATATATTTCAATCATCAAGGAAACAAGTAAGAAAGTTTACCTCCTTTTTTCCTAAATCTGTAAAGAAATGATCCAGTAAGCTGCGCTTAGCTTCACGCACTTGACAATAAACTACGGACTTGGGAATAGTATGCCGGAGAGTCCCACATACCATGTTCACGTAGGACAAGACTGTCGTAGCTGTTATGTACAAAGGAGTCTCAGTAAAGGAATAACGTGGAAAACAACGCCTCAAATTTCATAAATATGTTATGGTGTAATGATGTAATATATGTTGAATATAATCCGTCAATTTTGTTCTCAAACTCTCGGGTAATTTGGTCTCTTAGGTTAATGAAATTCTAAAATCATTCTTCAAAGTAAAAATGCTCGATCACATCAATGACAATTTTAGAGACTAAATTATGACTGATTCAAAATAAGTAATGTAATTGAAAATTTCCAATTTCCAACAATCATTTTAAAATTTTGTTAATTTGATAACTATTGTCAAGAGCTGCAACTTTAGGGACTAAAACTGTGACATGCTCATGATACCTGTGTTGTGGTGGCTAATGAACTCGTTTATTCTTTACTATTTGAATCATTAGGAGCTTATGATGAAAGATTGCGAAGAAAATAAAATGTTCTATGATGTTCTTAAATTCCAGTTGCTTACCGATTCGCCGAAGATAAGCATCGTTATATCTGTCAAAAAGTGAGACAGTTGGATTTCCACCCTTCTCTGCGTCTTGGGGAAGTTTGCGGAAAAATTCAACAGTCAAATAACCATATTCCATGTCTACCAACAACAGTGTTGCTTTCTTACTTTCTTCTTTCATCCTCTCCAATGATTCAATAGCTGCGTTTCCGAGTTCTGCTTTCAACGTGGGGTACTGCTTTAATTCCTACAATCAACAGAAAACTGCAACCGTTAAGACACTAGAAAAAATATACCAACTTCTGAAAGCTTAAACATGTAGAGAACTATGCACACAAAAGATAAAACAATTAATATGGTACTTGCCATTGTCTCACTCATAGACTTGTGAATCAAATCCTTCAAAATTCCATGAACCTGAAACATTATAAAAGTAGTGTATTAAGTGAATAACAGAACACAAGAATACATTTTATATCTATTTTCTAAATTTAACTTCAACTTTGCCTTAAATAAATTAGTCCAGAGTAAGATTTTACATATGTTAGCTTTGCCAGGGAAAGAAATGCAAGTTTTCTTTAAGCCTAAATGCCAGTAACAAGGATGAAGAAGTCAACCACAATTTCCTCACTATAGTTTCTTTAAAAGAACATGTTCAAAATTGGAATGTACAAACAAGGTTTTAAAAAAGGGTCTGCATCCACAATTGTTGCCTCAATGTCAAAGTTTTGATGTATCCTTAACCACATTGCAACCTTAACTATAGCCGGTATCTGATTAGATTTTCTGCAATATCAATGGCTGCGTCATATCATAATTCTAAACCCGACTGCTATTTAAAACATTGCTTATAGCAAAAGTAGACTAGTTTTTTTGTTAAATATGTACCGCGTCAACAGCTGCTTCAGCAGGCCCCCTAATAGATACTAAGCAAGACTCGATAAGACGCCGGTATCCTTGCTCAGGAGCGATAAGATGAGGTTGATACCCGTCAGCTTCAGTTATTAGTTTCCGCACATTGTCCATTGATAGATGTTTGTCAAACTGAAGTCTTTTTAGAGCTGCTGGAAATTGATTATCAAATACTTGATAAATTTTCTCACCACCAGACCGTCTGTGGACATTCAAGCATTTCCAAGGTTAAATAGGATCTCTCTGCTATGAAAGAAATATACATTAATTCACATTACAGAGTAAATAACATAGGAAAAGGAACATACATTCCATCAAGACGGTCCTTAAAAATTTGATCAAAGGTTCGACATATTTCCATTATCATGTACAGCTTCCCCTACAAATGGAGAAAGAACATAAATTCTTCACTCACATCTTAATGCAAAAGGGAGACAGAGGAGAGGGGAAGAAGTGGCTTACTCCGGTATCAGCAGCAATAGGTTTTCCAATACGGTTCAATTCTGTCTCCAACTCAATAATTGTCTTGTTAATAAGTGACTGAAGTCCTGGGATACGAGACTTGATGACAGTTTCCAAATGCTGAAAATAAAACATATAAAAAAAGAAATTAATCAACTCAGCAGTTTTGGAAACAATAAATTGTATCTCGGGAAATGTCCATTGAGTTTCAAGTATTACTTTATGATCACAAATCAACATACCTTAGATAGAACCTTTCCTAGATGCACAGAGCCCATTCTCGGAGCTAGATGTCTATATTCCGGGGTATTAGCAAAATACTCATTTTCTCTACGCCGAGCAGCAATCATGTCAACATTTTTGTTAATATCAGCTTGGGAGCGATTAACAACACCAATCCAAGGAAAATTTAGCTTAAATGATTTCCCTTCAAGGATCTAGAAAAGGAAACGATTAGAGGAAGTCAGTTTATAAACTTGACAGATTTGGCCAGTGATTTAAGTTTAGATGCCGAAATCTGAATTCCAAAGTTTGTGTGATTCTTAAGTTCTATCTCAATTGAAGAAAAACATGTAAAGGAAAAATATAGGCCAAAACATAACAGCATCCAAATAAGTGCAAGATATTTTATCCACATGTATTCCATATTCCATTCCACAGTGTGTAGATATCAAAGTATCCAACATAAGGAAAACAAAAGTTCGTTCAATCACCGAATGATGTTACCTAATTGACAGTTTGCTACAATATAACTGTAATCCTACTTGTCTACCTATATCTTAGTTTATACTTGATAGTTATACTCTACGAAGGATAGAACCAGAAACAAACACACCATATACGACACGGACATGTCCATGCTACTAATGTAGTGTCAAAGGAACGGCAATTAAACAGAAAAAATTCCCGAGGCAAACTTTTCAGTGTAGCCCACAATTTTTTAATCGAGAGGGGACATAATGCTTACATCCACTGCATCAGTACCCTTGTCCATAAGATCAATCTTTGTCAAAACTCCAAACGTTCTATCTCCTGAAGAAAAAAAGTCGAACAATATTCACAAAGTGATCTTTAGCCAAGTAAGTAATTTCATTATCCAATCAATTGCTTGTAATGATATTTTAAGTTAACTTATATAAAGGTGAAAGGCTTGTCATATAATAAATAATAATATAAAATCGAGTCTTTATTGACAAATCAACAAGCACAAAAGTGACAATAAAAAATTAATAAAAATATTGATGTTCGGTGATGACTCAACAATAGAAACTTGAAGAAACTAACTGATATTTCTCATAATTCATCTACTAGTCTGTGTATCAAGCAAACTTATATCTGATATTTTGTACGAATTTGATTCAAGTTTCCCGATACAAGAGACATGATAACAATGTGATTTGCTGTGCAGTACAAGTTATGAACCTATGTTTTTATTTTAAACATCTATAGTTTCAGCTTTAGCTATTTTATGGAATTAATACAGTTGACTTCAAATAACACATTCTCCAAACAATTACTTTATCAACAAAATCATGGCCAACAGCTTATTCTTACCTTTAGGATCTACTTCACGGGAAATTTTAATTGCATCTGAGGTGGCAATGTCTTGATTAGCAGGAGATATTGCCAAAATGATGCAATTCGGCTGCAATAAGTGATAAGTTACAGTATGTTCATGAATGGCTTAAATTGAATATGAAGTTTTGTGAGGAAAAAGCTGAGCTTTTAATACAAATCTTTAGTTATTGCCTTTAACATTTTTCACCTCATAACAAATAAATGTTCCCATATGCATCAGAAATCATTTAGATACAGAATCATTACCTTTTCGATAAAGGCCCGAACCATATTTTCAATGTCTTGCACAATGCTCTCGGCTTGACCCTCTGCAATTTCCAGGAAAAATCATGACATTATCCCCATGTTTATAATGTGGTGGTGCTTAGAAATTTAAACAACAAAGTAAATGACAATATTAGACTGAAAACTCACCAACTGCGACTTTTGTAAGTCCGGGAAGATCAACCAGTGTCAAATTGACAACTGCCAAACAACAAATTCAATGCATGAAATTGAGACTCAAACAATAACATTTATTTCTTTTAGAAAAAACAAAGTACCGAGCACTAATAAGCTGCATGTAGCTCACCGTGAGGGGAGTAGATACTCAGATGGATGGGAACGGATGAAATACCCTTGGAGCGACCTGTTTCTCTATCGGTCTCATCAGAGATCTCCTGCCTAACAGCAGCTACAAACAGGTGAAATTAGTAGCTATTAGAGAAACAACAGCAGTAAAGAATATTAAAGAAAATGTAAATATAGTAACATTTCCAGTACGCAACATTTGTTCTAACAAAAAATGGATGAAGTTACTAGTTAGTCATCGCTATACCTTAAAAGGTATTAAGTGTAATGTAAGTAAAACCATAAAGTGAGTGAAAGGAAATCTTTTATGTATGAGAATACCAAAATCAGTAAATCTTTTCCTTGGAGCATGCATAAATTCAGCATATTCTCTCCCTTCATCAATCTTATGAAGCTGCAAAACAAGAGGACGTCGAGTAACAATCCCTGCATACAGAAACAGGGTTAATTTATCCAAAACTCATATCATGAGAGTGAGAAATATGAGAAGCAGGCAATAAAGCTGCACAGTACATGACTAAGTAAACACATACACACATATATACACCAATTAACATATTAAATTACCGGATCCACGAGGTAAGAAATCCTTCCCGACAATACTCTCTAACACCGAAGATTTTCCAGAACTCTGCAAAATTAAAATCAACAGATAAATCTATTTGAATATGTTCATTAGAAACAGGAAGATAAAAAGGAAACACTGATGTGGAAAAATATTGCAGTGTTTGAGTTTTAATAAGACATTTAATCAGATATCATCATCTTACCACATTATAATATCATCTCCACAAATATGTTATATTGTGACTATATGATATAATATATATGTAAATACTGTTTACACAGGCAATGTACTTGTTAAATTCTAAAGAAGTTGATTCTTCTCACTGTTTATTCATCTCAGTATTTATTCATGTTGTTAACATTATATGAAAAAAAACCTATGAAGCATTGACATGGACAAAAACACAACATTGATACCTACAATAATTTGAGAAAATAGAACAACCGAATGTAACCACATGTCATACATAGACAAGGACGCATCTGCACTGTGAAGTCTCAATGCTACATAGTAAAAAAAAACAAATGATAAATAGACAAAGCAGTGAGTTGATAAAATCCAAATAGATTTTACATGATTGGATAAACAACTTATTTGTAACTTATAACACAAGTATGATACACGCTTATGTATTAGCTATTTCTATGACAAATGATATATAAAGTTTTATTTTTTCGTATAAGTTATAAGCTGTTTTCATAAGCTATCTTGGAGAACTTATGAAAATAAGCTGAAAACAGTTTATAAACAATGCCATTAACTATTTTCATAAGTTCTCCCAAACAGTATGGCAGAACGTGTGTCAATAGATAAACTCAAATAAATCAATCCAAACAAACCCTTAGCTATATACTGACTTGTTTCGTATGTAAATATATACGTAATAAATTAGAAGTACCAATGCGATCAGGATCATTATGTAAAACACGTAACAATAGAACATGGCATTGTAACATTTTACAAACCAATACACTCTTAATTTAACAAGAATGACGAAAAACAAATTGCGAGAAATTCAAAACAAAAACAGTGAAATCAAAACATTACAATACACTAAAAGAACGTAGGTTAAAATTTTGAACAAGTATTGAATATGAAACATTGACCCAGACATGGGACATGATACTCACACAGCACAAAAAATGAATTAATTAGACGTAATTACATATGTCGGTGTCATATGTGTCAGAAACCAGACACGTTTTTTATCAGAAGTGTAGGTGCATAATAAGAATCATTCATTCTACACCGTAAAAACTTTTAGATCGAGAGTAACACCTGTCCTCCAACGACGGCAATGGAGGGAAGAGCATCCCAGAGAGTAGGCAAAGCACTCTCCTCACCATGATCGCCGAGTGCGGTGCAAGCTCTCTGTATTTTGTTCACCAATTGTATGAGATTCTCCATTGTCTCTCACACGAAGCTTTTCAGATTGAATCACCAAATGAAGAAGAAGAAGCTGTTGAAGAAAATTTCCAAATGTTAGTTACAAAATTTCCCGTGTTTTTTTCCGTTATATGTTTATTGACTACATTGCCCTTACTTCAGTGGTCCCTACTACACTTGCTACTAACAACCTGAGCCGTTAGATTCATATAATTATTATAATTTTTTTGAAAGAAGATTGATATAATTGTTTTGTTTTATTATTCTTAAAAAAAAGTTGGTTACATAAAGTTACATGAATATTTTTCAACACTAATTTATCTATTAAATTATATTATCTCATTTACGAGTTATAAATAGGTTACACCTTTCCTTTCCTTTAAAATTTTGGGGGCCATGCATCATAGACGATAAAAATTTTGGGTGCTTTTGCAAGGTGCTATCTATTATTTATAGCCATTTTTCTCATCTCAAATTGGGTACCAAATAAGTAGTAGTCTCTATTAGCTAAAATAATTTCCATTGAAGATGTTCTTAGCGTATTAATTATTTTTTATTTAATTTTTGCAAGGTGTGCTATCTATTATTTAATGTTTTTTTTTAAGAGAATAATAGTGTGTATTTTAGAAGTGATATTTAAACAATTAAAAAAAATTAATAAATTTCGGGACATCTAATAAAAATAGGGGATATAGTCATTTTGGTTTCTGAGCTGTCATCGAAAACATAGTTTCTTCTTCTTCATTCACTAAAGAGGGGTGATTTAGGGTCAATTTTTGACTCAAAATCACACCTGTAACTCGTTTTTCTCTTTCCCTTTTATTGAAATAAGTGATTTTCACATCTATTTAGTTTTTTATTTTGTGATTTCGTCGTCTTAGTGCGACGTTGGTTTGTTTGTTGTCTTTGTGCAGTGTTGTTTGTCTTTTTTTGTTTCGTTCAGGTATTTGTTCAGTTCAGATTGTCAGATCAGCTTCGATCCAATGAAGATTCAATCAATGACTCTGGCGTCGTCCACGTTGCAGATCCGGAGACATGAGTATTCCTAAGACTTGAATACAGTCATATATGTAGGCTCTTGTACTTTGTCGTTTTATGCTATTAACATAGATGTTGTGAGTTTGTTCGCATATTCATTCTTTTTGTTTTTAGCGAAGTTGCATTATATCAATGTACTCTATCAATTTGAATGAATGAATATCATTTATTTTTGTCAAAAAAAAAAAGCTTAAAGTTTAATGCTCTGCAACTCGTCAGGGTTATGGCATACTTTAAAATTTAAAGAGCGTTTACCTAAGTACTTATAGATTATTATTCACCAAACATGTTCTCACATTGTTAGAGTTGAATCCACAGTTTTTCAAATGAATCAACTTCTTACCAACCGAACCAATTTACACTTTCTTCTTAAAATGGTTTAAAGGGGTGTATTGGATTAAGATTTTAAAGGATACTTTTTGTTAAAAAAAGTCTTGAGGATTTTAAAAGACTTTGTATGATTTTAAAAGACTATCAATATTTACAATTTGGATTTACATAATAAGATTTGAAAGAATTTGAAATGATTTTACATATTTTATAAGATTTCAGGAGATTTTATGAATTTTAAGAACTCATTGAAAAGAAATGATTATAACACTCTCTCTTTCACAATATTCTCAATAGAGACTCTTTTGTTTATTTTATTTTATTTTATTCTGAGAGAAAGAGAGGGGGGAGGGGAAGAGATAGGGGAGATAGAGAGTTAGAAAGAAAGAAAGATTTTTTTAAATGACAAAGAGTCTTGATTGAATACACATATTTTTTCATGATAAAAAAGTCTTTTAAAATCTCTTAAAATCCTAATCCAATACACTTTAAGATTTTTTTTATGTATTTGTTTTTCAGATTAAATCAATCTAGCAAGAGTGTTAAAATCAGTAGAGACTAATGAACATGGAATCCAACTCTAAATTTGTAGAGTTTAAAGAAAATGCACTAATGCAAATTGGAGGTTGTGTTTAGTGGGGATGAGAGAAATTATTTTAAGGGTTAGGTTAAAAAGTGTCCTAACACACTTGTTAAGGATTAAGAAAAAATTATTAAATTTTATGTAGAAAAATTTGCTTTATAATTTTTCAATAAGTTGAATGTACAATTTTTAAGAGAAAGTTGTTACTTTAAACTTCTTATCAAGTACCTTTAAGGTACTTGTTAGCATTTTTCTTATTTTAAATATATAAACCCGTAAGGTACTTGCCATGTCGTCGTCGACTGGTTCAAAATCCGAAAGGATATGTGGTTCCCTTAAACCCTGTAAGGGTCTGTTTGTTTGGTGTTGGCTATGGATTCAAAACCCTTTAGAATGGTTGTTCGTTTGGTTTATTTCAAAGTCGTCATGCACTCTGTGTAGGTTCGACCAGGTTACTGGCGGTTGCTAATGGTGGTACTATTGGTTTCGAAAACGTGATCATTTGCGTATGTGTGTTAATGGTCTTGGTCTTAAATCCATACGGGCAGGTTTCGTTCTCCGCCATCAAATGTTATGGTGGTTTTGTGTTATGGCCATTTACTCGGTTGTTCGGATTGCAAGACTCAGAAGGGTCACTAACTTACTGTATTCGATGTTGGAAGCAGAGAGTTGTGGTGCGTGGATCTGTTTCATGTTGAGGACGTTTCATTTGCCTATTATCAATTAGCCATGGTGGTGGTTGCTTTTAGGTTGCCATCACCACATCACCGGCTCTACTGTTGTTATGACTCGTCGCTACTTCTGGATGCGGTTCTGAGATGTCTTAGTTCTGCTTGTTGCGGTAAGAGTTTGTTGGGCTCGAAAGGGTTATTTTGCTTGTTGTGCAAAACGTCATGTTGACTAACAGAAAAATTTGACGGAGGGGGTAAATTGATTAACGTTGTGTAATTTCAGGGGGGTAATTGACGAAACTTACAATTTCATGGGGTAATTGATTATTTACTCGATTTTTTTTTGTCTCATTCCAATCCAACAATAAAATAAAAAGAAAATAAAAAACAAAACCTCTTTTCATTCTCTCTCTCTCGTCAAGCCTCTCTCTCTCCACTGAACAAAACCTTCATCCTCTATCATCACCATCGTCCACCCTCTTCCTCACATACAGTCTGATCAACATACACATAACAACCGCCGTTCTTCAACCAGGTTGATAACAACCACAACTGTGATTACAACTCCGGCAAGATATCCACAACAGAGAAATGAGAAGTGGAGGTGGAAAACTGATTTGGCAGAAAAAAGAAAGTGGAAAAAATTGCGGAGGACGATGGAGAGATAACATGCACCAACGCCAGAGAAGAAGGAGGCATAATGGTGGTGAGATGTGAGGTGGAAGGATGGAGGACGCCGGCTGCACCGACTTTCTCCAGATCTGGACAAGGTGGGGTGACAAATGTGAGGGAGAGAGATCAGGAAGGTGAGGGGGGAGAAAACGACATGTTTGTCGACGGAGGGTTGAGGTCTGAGGTGGGGAGAGAGGAAAATGAGATAAGAGAGAGAAGGGGACGATTACTTTTTTTTTTTTAATTGACAATGTTATTTTATATACTTATTTATTAATTTTGTTAAGTCTTAACCTAATTTTTTTCCCTTCATTAATCCCTTATTAGGTTTGCAACAACTCTATCTTAAAATTTTGGCTCTAAATTTGCATTATATGTTTTTCATTTCTCTCTCTGATAGCCATGGATATTTTTCAAAGCAAAAATTTAATAAATATCTTAATCCTTATCCTTATTATTTATTAATTTTATTAGGTCTGCAACATGTTTATATAGATTTTATTTTTTTACAAGTTGTTATACACTTATTTAATACGTTTACAAACAGAATGCCCTAATTTTCATGTAAACTCAGCTACCCTAAATAATTTGTTAGGAACCATAAACTACATTAATTTGTATTCTTTTTATCTTTTTTCTTTATAATTTTTTTATTATCATTTGATTGTAATATTTGTATCTCCAATAATCTAATTTGCATTTATTGATCGACCCACGATCTTACGGGTTAAAGATTATTTATTGGTCTTTATTTTAGTCGAGAATACACGTGCATCGCACGGGTCAAAAGTCTAGTTATTTCTTAACAAGTGGAAGTGTGTATAAGAGTGGTATGCCACTTAAAGGTGTCAACCTATCAACACTCTTTATAACATTTTCTTTCAACTAAAAAAACACTCATTTTAACGTTTGTTTTTTTTATAGGATAAAATTAATATATATCTCGCCACTTTAATTTCAAAGTACGGAATCCATCTTGATTTTAGCAAATAAAAAAAATGTTAAAGTGAGTATTAAAAAAAGTGTTGTTAACATTACTTAAAAAACAAAATATAGGATTTGGATATATTCACTATGCAAGTGGTGGTGATTAATTTTTTCCTTAGTAGTTGCTAGCTAGTGAAGTCCTTTTTTTTTTTTTTTTTAACAAATCAAAATGAGATATCAATAAAACCGCTTCAACATGTACAAGGTGTGCAAAAGGAGAACCACCGGAAAGTATTTACAGCGTCAAAATGCCACTAAAAAAACAGGGGCTGCAAAAACAGAAAAGAAAAAAAAATACACCTAAACACTCATACAAAAAGTCGGATGTTTCCACCAATCAGTAAAACTATAACAAAAGGAAGCTTGCTTAGATTTCAGCCATAAGAACGTATTTAGCTTAACTTTTTCAATAAGAGCAACGAAAGTAGATGCCATATTTTGGAATATACGATGATTCCTTTCCTTCCATAAAACCCATATTGTGGCAAACCAAACTGTCGTAAAGAATAAATATGAAGATCTTGGCCATCCCACCATCTTAGAAAATTGCATGAAGTGATGTCGCAAATGGAATGGCATTACCAAAGAAATACCTAGCCAGTTAAAGACATTATACCAAAGCTATCTGGATGTGTCACAATGAAGGAATAAATGTGGAGCCGATTCCGTATTGTCACACCCAGCTGCCGCACACATGATATCATCTGAATTTGGAATACCCCTCCTTAACAAGTTGTCTTTCGTCGGAAGTCTATTGTGTAAGAGACGCCAAGCCAACATAGACACTTTTAAAGGAATCCGCCTATGCCAGACGTCATCCACGAGAGACCTATCAACATTATCGCCAGAGTGAGTAATAAATCTATAGGATTCCCACACTGAGTAACCATGAGTAGGATCCAACAACCATCTCCAAATGTCATTAACATTTTCCTGCAAAACAACATTATGTAATAAAATAGAACACTCCTGACACAATCCTCCTCCCATTAACATTATGTAATAAAATAGAACACTCCCACGCCCTTCCTCCTTCCGTCCATCCCAACCTCGACATCTCCTCCATCGAACACTCCTTTATGACAGCCAGCTTAAAAAGGCGGGGAAATTTTAATCTCAAAGGCATTTCCCCCACCCAACAGTCATACCAAAACAACGTATTGTGACCGCTACCAACTACCCTACAAAGATTATCCTCAAACCAACTCCCTACACCCTCCCCCACCCCGTCACAGACACGGCAAACTGTCCTCCACCAATGAGAACCACGCCTATCCCCTTCCTTTAAGTACCCCCCAACTCGCCATAACGAGCTTTCAACACTCTATACCAGAACCCCTCCCTCTCATTCACCAACCTCCAACACCACTTCCCCAACAAAGATAAGTTAAAAGCTCCCACCTTTCTAACCCCCAACCCCCTTCCTCCTTCGGTAAACAAATCGAATCCCAATTTATCCAAGAAATTTTCCTAGAATCCTCACCACCCCCCAAATTTTCCTAGATATACCTGCATGGGCTCTTAAAAAGGAAAGAAAGTAAATCATAAGAGAGTAAATGCATAATAACGTTGATAGACGACCTCAAAAGAAATTTTGAAGGTGATATTCAATTGCAGTTAAAATTTTAACTGCACAATTTAGTAGTAAGTTTTTTTTTTTTACGTGAAATCGCGTGAAGTTGTAGTCACGTAACTGAAAGATCACGAGTTTAAGTCTTACAAACAACCTCTTATGTAAAGAGCATATAGGGTGAGACTCATTTCAAACCCTGCGTATACGATAGCTTTAATGTATTAAACTCTTTCGATTATGTAGGTCTATATTATATACCATATATTTCCAAATTCGTTGTTTAGTTCACCCCTTTGTTTCTCCCTCTATTGTGATATCACCGCATTTTTTATTTTTACAGCGTTTGATGACAATAACAACTAACATCACCAGATTTGGATGCTTATTACCCACAATAATTAATTTCACTTCATAAATTTTCCTACTAAAGACAACAAAAAGAAACACATATTTATACTCTAGTTGGATCTCCTCCTACAATTCAAGAGGGTGAATTTGAGAAGGAAGAACAGTATGGTCAAGTTTGATGAATAAACTCATAGTTCTTTAGATCTTAATATGAATATTGATTATTCTTATCTCCAAAATGTAGTTCAGTTCACCCCCCTTGTTTCTCTCAATGATTTTAAACTCTCAGCAATTCTAAGGACACGAAGAATGTGAATGTCTTACAGAAAATAGACCTAACAATTGATTATTATCACTTTTTCTAACTTTGGATCCAAGTGACGAAGATTGACGACAGGGTACTGATGGTGGTCGGCTGACGAGTGGCCATGGCATTGGGTTTGATGGAAAGTTTGAAAGACGGGTGCAGAAGAATGATAGGATGCAAGCCCTAACCACATAGCGCAGTTCAACTAATTAATGTGAAGTCCCTTGTACCAAAGTTTTAACTGCAGAACAACTTAATAGAGTTAATTTTGAAGGTGAGTCCCTTGGTAATCCTTTATATCTAATCCTAGCAAACATGCAAACCCTATTTGCATAACCCTAAACTTATAAAATTGGCTCCAAAACAACATTGACCATTGGATCTCTATCTTTGAGCACAACTTTCATATCAGCCTTTGATCTTATCAAAACTCTAATTTCTCAAGCAAATTAAAATTATTTCCTGCTTACTTTTGATATTGTGGATTGACAAAAATTAAAGTGATTGAGGTAACTTGAATATTTTGATGATTTTCTGCTGTACTTTGAGAGTCAATTGAAATTAAAAGCATGATAAATACAAAACATCCCACATCATACTATTATTAAACAAGTGGGTACTAGAGAATTCGGAGGTGTTGATGCCCTACAACATTGTGTACATATGATTGTTTTAATTGGCATTCACTAATTTAAGTTTGACTTTGATTTAACATAACTGTTTAAATTTTGATTTTAATTTGATTTGTGAGGAGTTAAGTTAAATTGTGTTAATTGAAATGGTTGGTCAGATTTCTTGAACGTTGAAGCGGAAGAATCGAAGACAGTGGCGGATGGTGATTATTCAATCGATAAAAGCAATCCGAGGGATTTTAAAAAATTCACCGGAAGGTGATTGTCATGATCGTTGATGATCTAGATAGGTATTGTTCATAATATCCATTGGTTGGATTGGATGTATCAGTCTCCCTATCTCATCTAATTATGTTTCTGATCTTTTTTCTCCCTATTTTTTCTTCACTTTTGGAGGTTTTCCTCTTTGGTAGGATTGTGTTTATTGAGGAATGCATAGCTTGACTGTAATACTGATGTAGAACAAGAGGATCCAACAACTATTGGTATTTGAGAAAGCTTTAAATTTGACGGAAGCAAGAAGACTAGATAGATGAGTAACTCTCTCGATAGTTAGGTACAAGTTTTAATGAATCAATTTTGGTTAACACAAACACAAAACAACCATTGATACAACCTCTTTTAAAATCTAGAGATCTTTAGGTCGTTTTACCAATTTTTTTGTTCCTCTCTTTCATTTCATCCAACACCCAATTTCAAGCCTCTATCCCCAATTTCTTTCAACCGCCAAATCAATTGTCACTATATTGGTGTATATGTATCTTCTATATTTGTTCCTTATTTGCTAATAAACGTTTTTTTATTAAAGTATTTGATATCATTTTTGTGATTTCATTAGCTTAGGCATGAAGTATTTTATATTTTGACATTGCATTCAAAGGTCCAACTGATATCTGATAGAAGCAATGTTAGCTAATGATTTAAATGCATCCTCAAAGCCATTTGGTGACTATAAAGTGTATTTTCGAAGATGATCGTCTACATTTTTTTAAGGGTTAATATGTTTTTACCCCCTGTAATTTGGGCGAGTTTCGAATTACCCCCTGTAAAAAAAAAGTTTAGAATCCAACCCTGTAATTTAAAGATTCTTACGAAATAGACCCTGTAATTTAAAGATTCTTTCGTTTTAGACCCTGAGTTCATCTGACTGTACAAACCTGATGACGTGGCACGTTGAGTCAGCATTTTTGGATGATGTGGCACGATGACTGTATAATTTATTTTGTTTTTAATTTTTTATTTTCATTTATATTAATTTAAAAATAAAAAAAATTAAAAATAGAAAAAAAAATTAAGATTATTTTTTTCAAAATTGAAAAAATCAGAAAAAAATCAGATATTTTTTTTTTGAAATTTACAAAATTCGAAAAATCGTAAACAAATTGAAATTTATTTTCAAAAAATAAAAAAAAAATATGAAATTAAGATTTTGAAAATTTAAATAAAATAAATTTTTCGAATTTCTTATCTCGATCTGCAAAAAAGGTATACTTTGTAATTTTTTCAATCTGAAAGAAAGAAAAATACAGCTAAAGAGGACAATAAAAGAAATTAAAGTAAAATAGAAAATGAAAAAAATTATTTATGGAATAGTTCTTTAAAAAATTTATTTGTTTCTCGAATAGTTCTTTAAAATTTCAATTTTTTTTTCTTCAGATTATATAATTTTCAAAATTTTATTTTCATATTTGAACCTGAATTATAAAAAAATTATATTTAGATTTTAAAAGAAAATCCATATTTTATTTTTGTAGAAAAAAATTTTAAAAACTTTTTTTTTCGATAAAAATCTGTACTTTTTTTTAATTTCAAATTTGTTTTTTTTATTTTAAAAATTTAATTCCAGAATTTTTATCTTTGGTAGAGAAAAAATTTTTTGAAAAAATTACTAACTTTTTTTTAATTTCAATCTTTTTATTTTAAAAATTAAATTCCAGAAATTTTAAAAACTTTTTTTTTTTTTGAAAAAATCTGAACTTTTTTTTTAATTTCAAATTTTTTTTTCCTAAATTTTGTTGTTTTTTTATTTTAAAAATTAAATTCCAGAATATTAATTTTTTTTTAGAAAATTCGGTTTTTTTTCAAAAAATATTGATTTTTTATTTTCAAAAATAAATTTTCAGATTTTTTAAATTAATATAATTTCATTTATATTATTTTTTATTTTAAAAAAATAGGCAAAAGGCCACATGTGCCCTTAAAAAAAAAAACAAAATTAATTATACAGTCAGGGTGCCACATAATCAAATATGCACAGTCAGCGCGCCACGTCAGCAATTTGTCCAGTCAGATGACCTCAGGGTCTAAAACGAAAGAATCTTAAATTACAAGGTTGAAATCTAAACTTTTTTTTTTACAGGGAGGTAAACCGGAACTCGCCTAAATTACAGGGGTTAAAAACATATTAACCTTTTTTTAATGGTCTTATCATCAAGTTGTGCATCACCATCATACTCAGGTGGAACATCAAATTGTTTAGAGATGATAACATATTGCATTGATTTTTTTTTTTTTTATATTGCATTGATTAAAGTCATACTCTTTGTTGCAATTTTTTTTTAGAGAGGTGGCTTATTTTTTACTCTGTAAAATTTGATTGTCTTTAGATCTCTCTAATGTCGCGAATGTATGTACATGGGTCTATTTTAACTTTTTGAGATAATTAGTGGTGTATCTGATTAGATAGACCGGACTACTACCTGCGGAAAATTCTCAGTTTCTGATATTTCTTGATAGTTTAATGAACGGATGGGTTGTAGACGATGATTATTGTCTTTAAATTTCTCAATGAACGACTAGATTTCATTATGATCTTGCAAAGCTATTTCCAACACTTTTTGTTGTTGTTGCTAGAATTGCAAATTTATGTGATTTTTATTTTCTTATTAGTGTTATTTTGTGTGTAATTTACCACATTGTTTATGATTTGAATTTCTAACTATCTTTTTATATTGTAATAATTTATACGCTGTACAATGTTTGTGGCCATAATAAGGTTCAATTTTGTGTATATTTTGTTGTTTTTTGGGCTGGCTATGTTTTCTATTTATATATTTTATGCATAGTTAGTTATATTGGTATTGGACTTTTAGGTTCTTCGCATAGAAGCATTTGGTATTTTAAACTCCATGTATCCTTAAAAACTTGAATGTTTAACAAATGATATATCTTTATACATTTGTAGTTGGTTATCCTTTTTTTTGTGCATCGTTAAAATGTTCCAAAGACTAATACCATACATTGTTGTGAGTTTGTTTCTATGATTTGAATTTGTCAAAAAATTGTACCATGAAAATTACTAATTTCTTTTTAATACTTTGGATATTTCTATTCTCTTTGTTATGAATACTCAAAAGTGCACATTGAGAGAGTTCTACTCTTTTTTAGGAATTGGAGAATTTTCTTGGTAGTATATCTGCACTTTATTCATTTGAGAGGTTTGCTACTAATGCTATGTCATGTTTTGGAGAGTATATCTGCACTTTTTTCATTTGAGAGGTCTGCTACTTGCTGTTGTAGAGTTTTTGGCCATTTTTTCCGCTTCCGGTGTTGTTCTATTGCCTATTCAACTCCCATATTTCTGGTCTCGGAAGATAATTTAAAGCCCATTTTGGTTTAAGGCAGCTAGAGTTTGTGTTATGCTGCAGATGTTCTAATCTATATATTCTGTAAAAGCTACACGTTGTAATCTTTTCATGTCATAATCCATATTTTCTATAAAAGTGATAGTTGTTATCAAGAATATAGATTAAAAATGCTACATCTCATGTTCTACTGTATTATGAATGTCAACTTGCCGATTTATGATAAAAAAAAATCTCACTATGGGATACTTTGAATTTGACGAGTTTGAAAGGAAATAGGGTGGACTTCACGAGTTTAATTTCTTCACCTACTACTTTTTGTTCAACGTAGACAGTTTTCTATAGTTGTGTGTTTTGCTATGACCATTAACAAAATTTAAGAGCAGTCAATAAATCAGGTTGACATATACCGTCCACATCCAGTGTTCTCGAATGGTCAACTTTATGCAGCAATATCAAGGGTTACTTCAAGAAACGTTCTGAAAATTTTGTTAATACATGAAGATGGTGTTTGCATCGATAGTACTTAGAATGTAAAAAAAAATAAAGAAATTTTCCGAAATGTGTAGACACGGGTGAATTTAAAGTTATGACAGTTGACCATTAATTTGGAACTATACGATGTATTTTTGCTTTTCCTTACTATATTTACATTATATATGCCGCACGGGTGAAAAGTCTAGTATTTGATATTCTCAAATTACATACATGTTTTTAGCATATCTAAAATATATAACACTAGTGTGTTAAAAAAGTGACTCCAATTTTAAATAGTTAAATATGTTCTTGATCTTTATAAATATTTTATCTAATTTATATGGTTATTGTTATACTAATGTCTTTAGATTTTTTTTACCTAATTATTCAATTTTATTTAATTAGAAGACAAAAATAATTTTATTATATGAAATAATTTTGAACTTTTCTTTTTGGTAAGAAAGATCTTTTGCGTAAGTGGTAACATGTCAGTTATCACATTGAATTCACTACTTTGTTTCTTTACCCTCACAAAGCAAAAGCATACTGCTCTTTCATTTTTGAGGCAAAAATTTGTATTTATTATGGTTTGATTCCCATTCCATTTAGAGAAAAGAGTGGAAATCAACATCAAATTTATTTATTTATGTGACGTTGTTGACACGTGAACAATCAGAAAGCATATGATCAATTAATATAACACTAGTGTGTTAAAAAAGTGACTCCAATTTATAAATATTTAAAGTACCAGCAGCAACAGTTGTCATCCATGGTGCTTCATTGCTAAGGCTTTTAAAGAAGGGGCCACTATTACCTGCTGCAATAGACACAAACACACCCTTTTCCATAGCTGCAAAAGTGGCTATTGCGATTGTATCTTCATAAAAAGGTAGATTGCCTAAGCCTATTGATATTGAAAGAACGTCAACACCATCCGATACTGCGGCATCGATTGCAGCTAATACATCAGATGAAACTACATCTGCAGGCTTTCCCCATCCAACCTTGTACATAGCTACTTTAGACAATGTAGCTATTCCTCTTGCAGTACCATTTGCATAATCAAAGAAGGATGCTCCATGAACTTGATTCCCAGCTGCTGTTGTTGAAGTGTGTGTCCCATGACCGTCTGTGTCACGCGTGGTGTTCACAATTGTTGAACTAATGTTGCCATTTTCTGCCAAAAATCCTTTGTTGAAAAACCTAGCTCCAATAAGTTTGTTGTTGCAAAGAGATGAATGGTTGGTATTTTCAAATTGACATAACTTGCCTTTCCATTTTGAAAGAATTTGAGTCATTCCATCATCATTAAAACTCTCACTTTCTAGCCAAACACCAATGTCAATGACACCAACAATAACATCTTTGCCAAGCTGGCCATGCCCCTTTGTAGGGATTAAGGCCTATGAATTGTGGTGAGTGTGTTGTGAGAAGTTTCAAGTGTGTATCAGGTAGTGAAGAAATATAACCATGTGAGGTTTTCAGGGCTTCATGCTCTTGAGGTGAGAGATTAGCACTAAAACCATTCATAACATTGGTGTATGTATAAATGATCTTAGAAGAGGTAGAGGTAGGGTTAGGGTTATTGTTGTTGGTATTAATTACTTGATAAAGAGTGGATTCATACCAAGCATTTTGGTTTGAGTAAGGTTTTGGCATAACATATAAATTCATATGAATGATATAGTTATGAGAAGAGTGAGCCATTGTGAAAATAAAGTGAAGACTTGTAACACAGTAGAACCAAAAATAGAGACTAATAATATTGAAAGCCATTATTGAATAGGTGGTGGCTCTTTGGTTTCTTCTCATTCTCAACATATTTGTAGAGAAGATAACTAACTTCTCTTTTAAGTTTGACGATTTATCATACGATTGATAATGACCGAAAGTTACTCCAACGTTCATGTTATGAGACCTATGTCTTCTTCATATTTGCTTAACAATAATATATTCTTCTCCAATTTGTTTTTAAATTTATTTTATATTTAAAATTGGAGTCACTTTTTTAACACACTAGTGTTAAAATTGGAGTCACTTTTTATAACATATTTAACTAGTGTTAAAATTGGAGTCACTTTTTATAACATATTTAACTAGTGTGTTAAAAAAGTGACTCCAATTTTAAATATAAAATAAATTTAAAAACAAATTGGAGAAGAATATATTATTGTTAAGCAAATACGAAGAAGACAAAGGTCTCATAACGTGAACGTTGGAGTAACTTTCAGTCATTATCAACCGTATGATAAATCGTCAAACTTAAAAAGAGAAGTTAGTTCTCTTCTCTACAAATATGTTGAGAATGAGAGGAAACCAAAGAGCCACCACCTCTTCAATAATGGCTTTCAATATTATTAGTCTCTATTTTTGGTTCTACTGTGTTACAAGTCTTCACTTTATTTTCACAATGGCTCACTCTTCTCATAACTATATCATTCATATGAATTTATATGCTATGCCAAAACCTTACTCAAACCAAAATGCTTGGTATGAATCCACTCTTTATCAAGTAATTAATACCAACAACAATAACCCTAACCCTACCTCTACCTCTTCTAAGATCATTTATACATACACCAATGTTATGAATGGTTTTAGTGCTAATCTCTCACCTCAAGAGCATGAAGCCCCGAAAACCTCACATGGTTATATTTCTTCACTACCTGATACACACTTGAAACTTCTCACAACACACTCACCACAATTCATAGGCCTTAATCCCTACAAAGGGGCATGGCCAGCTTGGCAAAGATGTTATTGTTGGTGTCATTGACACTGGTGTTTGGCCAGAAAGTGAGAGTTTTAATGATGATAGAATGACTCAAATTCCTTCAAAATGGAAAGGCAAGTTATGTCAATTTGAAAATACCAACCATTCATCTCTTTGCAACAACAAACTTATTGGAGCTAGGTTTTTCAACAAAGGATTTTTGGCAGAAAATGGCAACATTAGTTCAGCAATTGTGAACACCACGCGTGACACAGATGGTCATGGGACACACACTTCAACAACAGCAGCTGGGAATCAAGTTCATGGAGCATCCTTCTTTGATTATGCAAATGGTACTGCAAGAGGAATAGCTACATTGTCTAAAGTAGCTATGTACAAGGTTGGATGGGGAAAGCCTGCAGATGTAGTTTCATCTGATGTATTAGCTGCAATTGATGCCGCAGTATCGGATGGTGTTGACGTTCTTTCAATATCAATAGGCTTAGGCGATCTACCTTTTTATGAAGATACAATCGCAATAGCCACTTTTGCAGCTATGGAAAAGGGTGTGTTTGTGTCTATTGCAGCAGGTAATAGTGGCCCCTTCTTTAAAAGCCTTAGCAATGAAGCACCATGGATGACAACTGTTGCTGCTGGTACTTTGAACCGTCAATTTGGTGGGATACTTACACTTGGTAATGGAGTCTCACTCACCGGTTTGTCTTCCTATATAGGAAATTTCTCTGCTAGTAATTTTCGAATTGTTTTAATGGATATGTGTGAAAATGTTACAGTTAATCAAAGTGAAGAACAAGATTGTTATTTGTGAGGATAAAAATGGAAATCCACTTGATCAAGTTTCTAATATGTTTCAAGCAAATGTTGTTGGTGTTTTCATATCAAACATCTCAGAAATAAGTGATATGATTTTAGACTTGAATTTTCCATCCATCTTTATTAGTCCAAAAAATGGAGAAATTGCCAAATCGTACATCAAGAGTAACTCTAACTCGGTTTCAACGGCAAACATGTCTCTCAAGTTAACATTTTTTGGTACTAAACCAGCACCTAGGGTTGATGGTTATAGTTCAAGAGGGCCATCAAATAGTTGTCCATATGTGTTGAAACCTGATATTACAGCTCCTGGCACATCAATCTTAGCTGCATATCCCACAAATGTACCTGTGTTAATTCTTGAGTCTGGTAATAAAGTCTTCAACAAGTTTAATGTTTTAAGTGGAACATCTATGGCATGCCCTCATGTTGCTGGTGTAGGAGCACTTTTGAAAGGAGCACATGCTGATTGGAGCCCTGCAGCTATAAGGTCAGCAATTATGACAACATCAACCATATTTGATAATGCTAAGGAACATATCAAAGACATCGGACAAGGTAACAAAGTTGCAACTCCTCTTGCATTAGGAGCTGGTTATGTTGATACTACTAGAGCACTTGACCCCGGTCTCGTTTATGACATTGGTGCACAAGATTATGTTAATCTCCTTTGTGGACTCAACTTCATACAAAAACATATCACTACAATTACAAGATCCTCTTTCAATGATTGCTCTAAACCTTCTTTAGATATTAACTACCCTTCTTTTATTGCTTTTTTCAATGCTGGGAATTCTTCTTGGGGGACAATACAAGAGTTCTACAGAACAGTGACCAATGTTGGTGAGGCACAAACAGTTTATGTTGCCAACATTACTCCTATCAAAGGATTTTATGTCAGTGTTATCCCAAAGAAGTTAGTGTTCCATGAGAAGAATGAGAAGCTAAGCTTTAAGTTGAGGATTGAAGTTGGAAGAATGACAAGATTAAAGAAAGTGGATTTCGGATATCTAACTTGGATAGATGTGAGTCATGTGGTTAGGAGTCCTGTTGTGGTCACCACCCTCAAATTGAAATCCTAGATTTGTATATTGTTATGATGTTGAAGTGGTTATTACAATTTGAATCTAAATGAAAAATGTAAGCTAAGGAAATATTTGATAAATAATACTCATTTCTCAGTTGATGAAAATGGTTTAGTAGGATTCACTGTTATGTTTTCCTTATGATAAACGATAGTTTTTATAGATTTTGCTCAGACCTTTTAACAAAATGATATTGATGGTTAGATAGGAAAAATTGGGTGAACGAAACAGACAGAGCAGATATATATGATAAAGTAATCGTTTGTTAAATTGAAGTGTGTTTAAGAGACTAATTTCAGAAAATGACCATTCATGATAGTGATTATTCTTTTTTCCCATATAAGATGTCACTCTAATACAATCACATTAGATCTAAAGTTTCTTTATGTACTTAACCTCTACTCTTAAATAATAATCTTGTAAGAAATATCTTTGGAATGGAGAGTTGATTGTGTAAGTTTGGTTATATGGTATTTAAATGGAAAGCTCACTAGAGTGCCTCCGAAAGTCCGCAATTTAATCTGGTATATCTGTAGAGGTTGCTTACTGTCAGGGGAAAGGTTGCGAGAGACGCCTGTTCCATGTCATATTCCATGAGAGCAGTGCGGTGATCATGAAGAGAATGATTGACATTTTTTTTTATCAGAAGGCTTTACAGGGTTCGGGTGCTATATCCTGCAGTGGGAAGGTAATTTTGTGAAGGCTTTATCAGGATGGAATTGTCCAGACATGCTAGTTATGAAGGCGAGGCTAGGGCACTCTTTAACACTCTTAGATGGGTACAAGAGATGGGATTGTCCAGTGTTACTTTCTTCTCAGACTCATAAATTCTGGTTGACAGTATCCTTGGTGGGGTTGATGGTGCATCAGAGAATAATACTCTTGTTTCTAGGATTAAAAGTATCTTACAGTTGAATTTTAACTTTGAGGTGAACTATATGATTATTTTGCTAACATAACATTCTCGAAATGATTATTTTGATTATTCCTGGAACTGCATATGAAGTTAAAGCAAATCTAAGAATGAAGCAAGAAGAGACATCAGGAAGGAGCAATGGCATACTCTTAATCCATACAGTAATTTAGTTGACATGATTATTTTTTTGTTTTCTGGAAACAACAGGAATGAAACCATCTTGCATGCCAAGCAAGTTATCTCAGTTCATCTCAGAATTCGCAGAGTTGCTCTCATAAGAACTGGAAGGTTTGATATGAGGAGAATATCGATTCGGCTTCTCTTTGTCACTCCATCACCGATCCTAAGGACCCTCGCATCCGTCAATTTGGTTAGTTAGTATTTTTGTTTTTTGTTAGTAAGTGTATGTTTGGTTCCGCGGTGATAAGATATGATTTTGAGGGAATTGATTCTGACTATAAACTTGTATTTGAATATGTTCATGTAAAAGTGAGTTGAACTATAAACTTGTGTGTAAAGATCAATTTTAGAATCGAAAGCTACAAATCCTAGCTTCAGTTAGGATCAATTCTGGAGGCAAAATCAATTCTACTCGAAAGTAAACAAACATGTCAGAATCATTTTTGCCCCCTCTAGAAGTGGAACCAAACATACACTAAATGTTTTCTGCGTTTAACGGTGATTTTTGTGGAGTTTGAACTTTAAATTTGGTAGGTCATTCTTTTAAAAAGATTGTGGCGGATTCAAATGTTCATGTGCAGGAGAAGGCACTTGATGCGTTGATTGCTTACTTGCGAGTTGCAGATGCTGATGCCGGGAGGTGATAAGAATTTAATACAACTTAGTTTATTATTATTGGTGTTCCTATTTACTGTAGCACCAACACTTTTGATTGAAGGCTTGTCCGGTGTCAGACAAGTGTCTGGTGTCTCTGTTAGTGCTTCATAGCTCATATGTAATTGCATTTTTTTGTTTGAGTTTGAATTTAAATTTGAATTTCAGGGCAGGTTGTTTGGGAAGGAAGTTTGTGATGCAGTTGTGGCTAAATGTTTGGCGGGAAGGAGAAAGACGGTAGAGAAAGCTCAGATAGTGTTTTTGCTCTTTGTGGAATTGGAGGCCATGGATGAGTTTCTGGTACTATTTTTTATGTTTATTTGATTTTGCTACAATATTCAACTTGAGGACTTCATTCATCATGGTTTCTGAAATTCATATTACTGTTATTGTATTCTTAGGTTCTGGCTTCACATATGATTGAATTGAGTGATTAGCCTGTGGTAGCGGGTTTTTGCAAAATCTGTACTCTGTATTTCATATTGAGCGGTGAAAATATTGTCATTTACTGCTGCATTTGATTTATTTTGTAAGATTGTTCATATTCTAGAGTTTGTAAACTGATGCATGTTTAGGAATTGAGTTTACAGAATCTAGAAATAGAAAAAGTTTGTAAACTGATGACATTGTTGAGGTTTGATTGTCCTGAGTGATGGTTGGCACGTGCAAGTTAGTCTCAATTAATAATTTAAAATTTCTTTTTGCTGAAAGAAATACCATGGAGGCCCGTTTATGTTGGAACATACAAAAATAGAGCTCCCATTCTGTTGCATACTTAGGAGTTTATGAAACTTTTGAAGTAAATTTGTCCTGTTTTCCACTTCCCCAGTTTGACAATTCTTTTCGACGAAACTATATATTTTATGGCTTCATTTCTTTTGTGTATTTCCTGTTTTATTGTTTTATATTTTCCTTGTTCTGGTTCATAACATTTTTGATATGGTGAATTTTCATTTCTTAAGATTCTTTGGGATTTAGTTTACACATCAATAACTTTGCATCTACTAGTCATATTTTTCACCCTTTCTTTATTAAGGCTTTTGGTAATTTTAGGATGCAATGGAGAAAGCGATAAAGAACAAAGTTGCTAAAGCAGTGGTGCCTGCAATAGATGTTATGTTTCATCATGCTTTAAGGTTTTGAATCTAGTTGCGAAACTATATAGTAGTTGCGTCTGTTTTGTTGCTCTCATATAATGATAAAGTAAAATTCCAATGCTGCTAAAGGTCCAAGGCCACATGAGTTATAATCCAACTGACACATGAAAAATTCCAATGAAATTGCTGCGCACTGTGTCTGTTTGGTACTCCAGACCTGGGCGTGCGCCTGTTTCTGGTTGTAAGCACAAACAGATCAGATCCATCACATGTCCTCCAAGGATGCGAACTGAAGGGTGATTTTCCATTGGCCCAAGTCTTTCCAGAGTTTCGAGTTTCTGCCTCAAATCACGTGTTGTAATAGGCTTGTCTCCTTTTTGCAGAGTCAGACGGCCATGGTGGTGTTGTATGCATTCATTAATCCCTTTAGTGTATTCGCTTGTGAAATATATACACAAACCGAATCACCTCTGATTGATTGTTGAGGGAGCTCGCTTGTTGGAACAGCACATGTGCTTGCAAGAGCAAATGTTCTCTGCTGCAACGGAGGAGGAGTGTGCGTGCGTCACCGAAGAAAGTTGTCCCGTGAATTTCCATGGGCAAATGCTCATTGAGAAATCTTGAAACTCCTTCACTTAATAACATTTTGAAAACAAACTAATCAAATTCATATACTTTAGTTTCAATAAATATGCTTGCTTATAACAGCTAAGAATGAGTCCAAACTCAAATATGGCTGTAACTGATGATGATGATGTTGTTTTGGAACCACTTGAATTTGACGATGATGACTTAGATTGGTTTATTGGGTGGTTAGAGCCTCATGGTTCTGATTTTCAGAGTGATCATGAATCTGATACTAGTTTTGCTGTTTTGGTTCCTTCTTATACACCTGTCTGTGAGGAAGCCAAGAAATTTTCAATGTAAGACAAGTTGTTAAAGGAAGCCAAGAATCTTTCATGGGAGGATCGTCTTTCTCATAAGAATTGGAAGGTTCGATATGAGGCGGATATCGATTTAGCTTTTCTTTGTCACTCCATCAATGAACCCAAGGACTCTCGTATCCATCAATTCGGTTAGTTATTTAGTTAGTTAGTTGGTTAGTTAGTTAGCTAGTTAGTGTTTCTGTTCTTGGTTGGTGAGGGTTTCTGTTGTTGGTTGGTTAGGGTTTTTTGCATTTAACGGTGAATTGAGGAGTTTGAATTCGGTAGGTCATTTTTTTAAAAAGATTTTCGCGGATTTGAATGCGCATGTGCAGGAGAAGGCACTTGATGCATTGATTGCTTACTTGCAAGCTGCAGATGCTGACGTTGGGAGGTGATCATAATTTCATACTTAATTTCTAGTTATTAGTGTTCATATTCTCCGTAGCACCGACACTTTTGATCGAAGGCTTGCTAGGTGTCAGACTCATGTCCGGTGTTGTGTTAGTGCTTCATAGTTTATATTTAATTTTGAATTATAACATCTTAATAAATCATGCATATTTTCTCTATATAACAAATTTATTTGACTTTGCATTTGAAATTAAATTTGATCTTCAGAGCACGTTGTTTGGGAAGGAAGTTTATGATGCAGTTGTATTTGTGGCTAAATGTCTAACAGGAAGGCGAAAGACGGTAGAGAATGCTCAGACAGTGTTTTTGCTCTTTGTAGAGCCCTGATTATGTTGGAACACACAGAAATACAGCTCTCTTTCTGTTGCATATTTACGATGCTATGAAACTTTTGAATTCAATTACTCCTGTTTTCCATTGCGCCGACTGATATGGCAATTCTTTTCGATGAAACTATATATTGTATGGCTTCATTTCTTGTGTATTTGCAATGCTAGCAAACTTATGCTTTCATTTAGCCCTGTTTTAGTGTTTCTATTTTCCTTGTTTTGGTTCATAATATTTTTGATATGGTGAATTCTCTTTTCTTAAGGTTCTTTGGAATGTAGTTTACACATCAATAACTTCGCATCTACTAGTCATGTTTTTCACCCTTTATTAAGGCTTTTGGTGATGTTAGGATGCAATGGAGAAAGCGATCAAGAACAAAGTTGCTAAAGCGGTGGTGCCTGCAATAGATGTTATGTTTCAAGCTTTAAGGTTTGGACTTTGGAATCGCGTTGCAAAATCTATACTAGCTGTGTCTGATTTGTTGCTCTCAGTCTCATATAACTATATAAATTATCTGCCTCAATATATTTTCCAACATTTTTAGATCTGAGAAAGACAAGAACCTGAACAGGAAACTATATCTGAGGGGTTGGGAGCTGGCCCTGTTGAGCAGCCGAGTCCCTCACGAGCGGAAATTGGTAACTCACTCAATCAAATAAATCTTTTCTGCTGTTTTGTTTGTCTTCTATTTAGTTTTGTGGCTATTTGATGTATGCACTTTGCTGTTGTGCCTTGTCTTCTTCTTTTTTAACTTTCAGAGATTTTGAAGACGATACACCTTCCAAATAAAATAGAAGAATATGCTGCTGAGCTGAAGCGGTCTACTAACCTCCTACGAAGTGACTCTCATACGTGTGAGGTAAGTTTTTCTGAAAGTTTATGGTGCCTTTAGCAATGCTTTTGATTTAAGTTTCACAAATTTAGTTTCTTCGTATGCATATTTCAATTCCGTAGTAACCAATCTCTAAAGGAGCAGATTACGAGTTGTGCCAAGTATAAGGGATTGCGTACTGCCTAGCTGAAGCTCTAAAGTCTTCACCGGAGAAGGAGCCGTTGGAGGCTGATATCAAGAAATTCAGGATAATCACTTTACGCAATGAACCCCCATCAGTAGTAGAACATGCTTTCTTTCCTTCGTTCGTCTATATGTTCGTTTATTGAACTTTTAAGATACAATGCCTTGTGTCTGTTGATCCAGAGATAAATCCAGTGCACTCATTAACATATTACACAATTCTCTTCCACATGTGCATTCTGCATGTTTTTCTTTAGAAATGTTGCAGTGTAGTGCAAATTAGCTATTTAATGAGAATTCATCATATGAAATTAGTTTCTATGTACTAACAGTAACATTGTAAATTTTTTACACATGCATCCAATCAAATTATGTAAAATAAATAGCATTGATCTAATTTGATGCAGGTCTAATAAATTTACACAGTGGATGATGTATTCAAATTAAATTATTAATTTGACACCTTTATTAATATTTAAATGTTAAAAAAATCGTAATGACTTGATTTTAAAAAATCATAAACTTGCGAACTATTACAAATGATTTCTTGTCAAAAAAAAACTATTACTAATGATTTAAATATACTAACTTGAACCAACAATACATTGCCTCACAAAAATTTAAACTATTATTGGAGGGGGCCGCGCGTACGCAGGCCCCCACAGCAACAAATTATGATGTAGGCTGTTCTACTTGAGAACACCTTAGGTCGGCACCCCTCCGTAGTGCAATGGAGGTCACCAACCTAGGCCATGGACCTTCATGATCATCCATTGACCCCATCCAGGTAAGTATGTTGCAACGATGCAAATACCTCTTTATTTATATTCCCCTCAACACTCCCCCATGTAAACTCCGAGCGATGTGGGACTAATAAGCTATAACGAACTTGGTTAACTAAACTAAAATCTCACGTAATTCATGTGTATTACCTAACGAATATCTTCCCTCAGCAACGCTAAATGACTATGAACAAGTTGTTTCTTTGAGATCAAATTATTTGTAATTGTACAGTGCTTATCATACTAAAGTATGAGCATTCGGGGTAAACAAAGATTTGATGTCATAATAACCTCAAAACTACTACTAGAGAGTAAAGACAAACATTACCAAATGCCTTGAGCTACTAGAATTGGTATTCCTTTTCTCCAAGGCCTTTGCAGCAACTGTACTATACACTTATTCACTTCTTGTGTACTGAATTAATACAATTCATTTAGCTTTTGCAAAATAAATTATAAGCACTAAAATAAGAAGAATGCTATGTTTTCATTCCCAAAGTACTCTGCATATTATAAAGGGTAAAACAAGTACCCTCACTGATTATCCAAGTTAAGACCATAGATAATGAGGTTTAAATATCCAATTTTGTTAGCTGCATGTATCGTGATGTTTAAATATCTAACCATGGACACCACCATCTCCGCATCCAAACAAGACCGGAAGTCGATCGGCACCAATGCTCCTACTTACTCCGGCAACAAAACTCATATTCTGGATACTTTCCAAAGCGGAACTCACTGAACGTCGTGAAAAGGGGCTTTGTTTTAACTGCGACGAAAGGTTCTCTCAGGGACATCACTATAAAGGATGATTGCTCCTCCTCATTGCTGAAGATGAAGGCGACGTCAATTCCATATTAGGAGGATTTGGAGAAGGATGGACCAACAACATCGCGAGAAAGAAGTAGGTTCGAGCTGCAAATTTATTTGTGTTACGCAGGTCAATAATATCCTCCCCGCAATTACATTCTTCGAATAAATATTACATGAGAATAGACCAGTTAGAGGACAACTTGATGGTCGTCTCAAGGAGGAATCCGGTCGACCAAGAAAGTTCAACATACATCATTTTGAGCGACGCCTATAAGCAACTAAGACTTCCAGACTCAACTTTGTTACCATATTGAGTGCATAATTATACCATGTGATAATAGTTCCTCTATCAAACTGTCTAAAAATACAGTGATGCATGGGAGATGCAAACATATAGATGTGAGATACCACTTTCTCAGAGATCTTACAAAAGAAGGAGTGGTTGAGATGGAACACTGCAGTACTCAGGAACAAATTACAGATATTATGACCAAGCCTTTGAAGCTGGAAACCTTTTGCAAGTTGAGGGAGAAGCTAGGCATCTGTGAAATGTCTTATGGAATGTCTTAATTCTTTGTTATATATGTTTGTAAACTGAATTTGTTTGTCATATGGTTCAGTTTAGGGGAGTGATTGTTAGGATATGCTTGTTACAAGTTAGTTAGAAGTTAGGTGTGGAAGTTACTTAGCTCTCAAGTAACTCAATTTGCTGTGTATCACAGTTTGATATATATAGCAGATTTCTATCAAACCATAATTCAATAATGAGAATACATTTTTACATAACGCAACACTCGCTCCAGCAGATATCGAACCTACGAGGTCCATATCCGATTCAGTCTGAGTATAAGCTAATGTTCTGGAATGAGCATGTTTGACGGTGATCATCGAAATGGTAGTTTCTGAGTGTTACTTATATATATTTCAGATTTATAATATGAAACATGTTACTTTTGTTTGGACTATTTTAAAACCCGTAAAGTTTCAAAACGGAAATTACAATAATTTAATGTCGAAACACATGGACTTTATGAGTTTTTAAAGACTCTGATTATAAATCCACTTGGGGTTGGGACCTTGAAGTGTAATCCTCTCAATGTCTCATGTTTCATTCTCCCCACGACCAATTTCGGTGGGTTAGTTTATCTTCTTCAACGAACCCTCGCATCCGTCAATTTGGTTGATTAGTGTTTCTCTTTTTGGTTAGTTAGGTTTTTGCATTTTGTGTTTGAATTTTTAATTTGGTAGGTCATTTTTAAAAAAAGACTGGCGGATTTGAATGCTCATGTGCAAGAGATGAGAGGCACTTGATGCGTTGATTGCTTACTTGCGAGATGCAGATGCTCACGCTAGGTGATATTGGTGTTCATATTTAATTGCATTTTTGTTTGAATTTTGAATATAATGAATTATCCCATCTTACTAAATCATGAATGTTTTCTCTGTATTGTTTGGAAACGAAGTTTGTGATGCAAGTTGAGGCTAAATGTCACACAAGAAGGCGAAAGACGGTAGAGCCAACTTTAATAGACTAATTTAACTTCTTAGATTTTATTTTTTTTTCTTCATTTTATTGATATTGTTGGATTCAGCTGAAACAATTCGAAATATTTTTGCAAAACCATGATTAATGTTTGTTCAAAAAATAATTAAATTATTATTGAAGGGGACCGCGCGAACGTAGGCCCCCACGGCAACAAATTATAATGTAGACTGTTCTACTTGAAAACACCTTAGGTAGGCATCCCTCTCAAGTGCAATGGAGGTCACCAACCTAGGCCATGGACCTTCATGATCAGCCATTGACCCCATCCAGGTAAGTATTTTGCAACGTTGCAAATACCTCTTTATTTTTATTCCCCTCAACACTCCCGCATGTGAACTGCAAGCGATGTGGGACAAATAATAAGCTATAATGAATTTGGTTAACTAACTAAAGTCTCACGTATTTTATTTCTGTTACCAAATGAAGCTCTTTCCCAGCAACAGTAAATGACTATGAACAGGTTGCTTCTGTGATATCAAATTCTTGTTAATGTATCTTTGAACATACAATATCTTACCGGCTAGCATACAGGTAAATCATGTATGATATGCATGTTGTGTCGTTTCCTCCTCACATCTGACCTATGAAGCAAATATACTCTTCGGATTAGGCATCTCTCAGTGACGGATATGTATCATGTCCGACACCAACACAACATAACATAACACATATGATTATATTGAATTATGTTTTTTCCTCAAATTATTATCGATGTCGACGTGTCTGTGTCGTGTTCCTGTACGAGTCTGTGCTTCGTAGCATTTGACTTATGTATGATGTGCATGATCTGTAATTTCATCATTTTCCAGTTATTGATTGTAAAGAGCATGACACTATAAATAATAGATTGGGATTCTCCAAGGAAATTTATTCTTCATCTTTTATAGTCTTTCCTGCATACTGCTTTTGGATGATCTAAGCTATGTTCTTCTTTTGACTAAAGCTAGACTAGTGACTAACCTCCTTGATCTCAAAGGGTGTGGGCAGGGATTGGTAGACAAAGATTTGCTGCCATAACCTCTATTCAGAATCTATGACAACCAACATATAATTAAGTGATTCAAGTACATTATATAAGTAATTAAGGATTCGTGGAATATTGCATGTTCAACATGTTCCTCATACCTTAGTAAAATTAGTCTTTTAATACTGTGTTATAATAACATGGTTATATAAATAGGGTGACATTTATAGTACACAACTAAATGTTTTTGTACAAAAATGGTTGGAAATTGAAGTGTCAAAATGATGAGTAATGGAGAGTGTTATCCAAAATCGAAGCATGATATACCCTTCTCTTTCTCAACAATGCTACTTCTTCTTCCTCATATTCTCATTGCAAACAAATTCTGCTGCACACATCACAATGTTTATTCTCATTCTTTCTCATTTTCTTTTGAATCAACAAGTTAGTGGAATTTATGTGACTGGTTTTAGTTAGTTGTGTGTAATTTACTTACAATTTTTCAAATGCTACCTAGAATTTACCTATATTTTTAATCTTACAATCAATCAATAAATTTAATTTTGGTTTGTTAACTTTACGGTTTCTTGCATTGCTTTCATGATCTTAAAGATTACTTCGGGTGCATCTACTTAAGAATTTTACATATTTTTTTTAACAAACTTAAGAATTTTACATATATGGAAGTATAAATGTAGAAATTACACTTCAACAAATTCACTTATATCTTAATAATTTCACATTTTCACTATGAAATATTTTGAATTTGTCTAGTCATCACGTCCTTTAAAAAACTTGTTACACCTTGAAAAGATAAAAGTATCTCAGTTTTGAAATTAAATTTTCAATATCCATATCCTCTCCAATAACTATTCACATATTCATGAATATTTATGTGAGAGAGGTTGAGATTTAGAGTGAGAGATGAAAAAAGTGTTTAGAAAATGTATACAGACAATTTTAATATTATGACTAAATTTTAAATGAATTGTGTATAGCCAGTTATTTTTTAATCGTTATTGGGAAGAAAAAAAAAAAGGAAGCAAATATTTTAATTCTAGACTAATTTTTTTTTTAAAAAAAAAGTCATGTTAAGTGTTAACTAGTATCCTAAAAAGATTTGCTATAAAACATAAAAAGAGAAAGTTTTATGTTCAAAAGAGAATAATTAAACTTTTTAAAAGTTGATTATACAATCGTCAATTAAATACTACTACTATTATATAAAAGGAAGATTTGTGTGGTCTCAAATCTAAATCTAAATTATGTAGTCATACTCACATAAATAGAATAAAGTAGAAAGAAAATAATCAATTTTTTCTTTTTAATAAGATAATTAAATGATGTATTTTTTTTATGAATGTGATTAAGACTTGTGGTTATGACCAATGAAGAAATAACCCCTTAAGACACTTGTTAGACTTTTGAAAAAAAAGGGAAATGTTAACTTGTTAAAGACCTTAAATGACAGCTTTTTATAAAAGTTTGTGTAATCAATGCATTGGAAATCAAAAAATTTGACATTTTTAAAAAATAATTATTCCCTCCGTCCCTTAATATAACCCCCCTTTTATTTATTTTTTTGTCCCTAAATATAACCCCCTTTTCAAATTACAACACACATTAATTATTTTTTTCCATAGATATCCTTATTTAATACTACTACTAATTCTAAAAGTACAATAAATTGACTTTTCACTTTATCTTTTTAATGAGGGTAATTTTGTAAAATTGTACTATAAAACAGACACATTAACTACACCAACAACATTTCTTAAGAAATGTAAAAAAAGCAATAGGTGGTTATATTAAGGGACGGAGGAAGTACTTAACAAGACCCATAAAAAAATAATTGATTTAAGATTACCTACTCATGCCCATAGATATATTACTACAGAACATCTCAACTTATTAAAAAGATTGAGAAAATCAAGTGGAGATATGGATCATTTATCTTTACATTACCAATGGTTAAAATCTATTATTAATCTTATCAATGATAATGTAAAAATCGATGATCAATATCTCTACGTTCTTCTATAAAAATAAAAATTGAATAGAGAGAACCCACCCCACATGTAGTTGTGTAAAGAGTGGATTATGCATTCATTCATTCAACAAAAGTTATTCTCAAGACCGAAAGTGTGAAAGTTGTAAAACAATCTCTCGTTTTTACTTTTTCTTTCCTTTTGTTGTTTTGTCACCTAGTAAACATGCTCATGATAACACTATGATTATGTCGTTTTGATTGAAAGTTGTAAAACATGCTCACCTAACTTTACCGATATTCCGGCATATCACCTAACCTATTGCTTCAAATTGCTCATGATAACACTATAACTCATGTTTGCTAAAAAAATAAAAATAGTTTATAATGTTGTGGATAACGGATAAACTTATACTTCCTCAGTCCTATTATAAACGAGTTTTTTTCTTCATTTTACACATAAAATGTATAAGTCAAAGATAAAGAGTAGAATAATTTTAAGTATCTTATCAAATATTGATACATTTCTCCTTGTCATAACCTTTTTTAAACTCGAAATCTTTATATTCTCTTTTGTTTCGCTCAAAAAATAATTTATTTATATAGCTACTTTATGATGTAAACCAAACAAACATTAATGAAAAATAGTATTTTACACTTTTTTACACCCTTTTAGATCATCCACAACAAGTACCCTAAATTAGGTACCTAAGCTGATTTCATATGTCCACATCACTTATTTTACGATGATACTTAATAAGCATCAATTTTCTCCAACTCAACACCTTAAAATAAATTATTAAATAAATCTCATAAATAATTCTATATCATTACATTTCAACAAAATTTATTTATTTTATTAAAATTTATTAAATGGGAGCCGTTAAAAATGAACAGAGAGACGATGTTTCTATAGCCACCCATATATTATACTCCACAATAGAGGTGTCTATTTAGTGTGATGTTGAATTTTTTGAAGCATCCACTGTTGCGGATGGTGTTAGCTTTTTCCGCATGGCATTATTATTTCATTTATTGAATATTTTCTTATACATCTCTATCACTAAATTGTTTGTCTCATGATACTTTATACTATAAAAGGGTCATTTGAGTTGGACAGATGAGTCTCACAAACTCTACATGTGAGTGAAGTTTACTTTATACTTTTTTTTTTCCTCATTTGGTTGGATAAAGTTTCTCGAGTTCTACATATGATGTCATTCATATTAATAAAATATACTATGTAAATTTACATATATAGACAAAAAGTATGAATATAAAAAGTTTATGTGTATAGCTGTAATTGACTTTTCTATTGGCATTAAGCTTATGTGTTCATATCCAAGTTGATTTTTCCAAGTATATAATTTTACATTTGAAATTATCATCATCATCATTTTTTTTACAAGGGTAAACTCAGCTCATTTCATTATATATATATTTTTTCAAAATATCATTATCATTCTTGCATATGTATTTGATATATATGCTCATCATTCACATATAGGAACTTAACTTCAGAAGCTATCTATCAATATATTTTGAATAGGAAATAAGTGTTTTTTGGTTGTAAAGAATGGGTTGCAGTAGCTCAAAAGTAGCAGAAAATATTATGGATGGATCCTCAGAAGTTGGCAAAGATAAAAATCTACCTTCAGAAGTAAAAGAAAATGAGCTTAATTCTTGTTCTGAGGATTTTTCTATCCTTGCTTCTGAAACACCATGTAAGTGAGCGTTTTTAACTTATTTTAATAAGTTCTATAGGATAACTTATGAAAACAGATTATGGCTTATATGAAAACTATTTCACTTTATTTTATCTTTTGTTATAGAAATAACTTATACATAAGCACTTATTTGATAATCACTTCTGCTACAATCGGTTAATAAGTTGTTTATTCAAACAGGACCTTAAATTGGTTGTTTTCCACTTGTACTTGTGTGTTTTAATTTATGCAACCAATTGTATATGAATAGTGTACATTGTTTTGAAGATCTTTTCTTGTATCTAGCAGTTACTGTAAGAGAGGTGGAAATCTTGAAGGAGTTGTACAAAAAATTAAGCACAGTTATTGTGAAAAATGGACTTATTCAAAAGGTAGTTTTTTAAATTCGACGTAGTTCAATGAAACTTGAATCTCTTGTTCCACTGGAGAATCAGTATTTTTGTACTTCTTTAGATTCATTTCTTGCAGATAATTTATAATAACTGATTTGGGGCATTGTGTATATTAACAGGAAGAGCTTCACTTTGCTCTTTTTAGAAACAGAAACAAACGCAACCTCTTTGTGGATAGGGTATGTTTGTTGATCTAATTTTTGTTGTTCATACACATTCTTAATATGTACTATATGCACATGTTGATAATGTACATAGCTTTTCAAGTATAGTCGTTTGATCTTCTTTCCATGCAGATGTTTGATCTCTTTGATGTCAATCAAAACGGCCATATAGAGTTTGGCGAATTTATCAGATCATTGGCCATCTTTCATCCTAAAACTCCTAAAGCAGACAAAATAAAATGTAAGAAATATAAGTTATGTGCAGTCATAGAAATTAGAACTCATCATATTAATTAGCACATATTAAATTTCAAGATGATTTTTTTTTTTTTTTACGGAAAATTTCAAGATGATATTGTTAAGTATATGATTACTCACCATGTAAAATTCTTTTTGGCAGATGCATTTAAATTATATGACTTGAGGCATACTGGTTACATTGAGCGCGAAGAGGCAAATACTCATGTGGTCTTTCATATCATAGGATATATTTGTATAATTCTTGTGACAATTGTTTTAATGTTTTTGTTCATATGAAAATTTACAGTTGAAAGAGATGGTGTTGATGATTTTGGTTGAATCTGATTTGGTTCTCTCTGATGATGTGGTTGAAACAATTGTGGACAAGGTTTGTTATCATATCAGACTCTAAATAAAATCATTACTTTATAAATTTTATATGGAAAGTTTCAATTTCATATATATATATTTTGGGGGGTGTTAACAGACATTTCTAGAAACAGACACAAAAGGTGATGGAAAAATTGACTTAGAAGAATGGAGTGAATATGTTGGAAAGAATCCATCATTACTCAAGAACATGACTCTACCATATCTAATGTAAGTTTTACATTTTATTAAATGACACATCCATTCATTGCATTATGATGTTTTTTAAAATGACCTCAAAATGAATATAGTTAAATTTTCTTCTTTTGTTTTGGTATCGTTGTGTTATTCCAAGTGACAGAGTTGTTTATATATCACCTTTTGATTCTAATTTCAGGGACATAACTCTAGCATTTCCCAGTTTTATGCTGAATGCAGAAACCGAAGAATCACACTCGTAGTTTGAGTATATATAATACTCAAATGCAATGCATATAGAATGGCCGGCGTGAGTTAGACCAACCTCTGATAACCGTATATCAATGCTTATTAGAAATTGGTCTATTTTGAAACAAAACTCGTGCAGACCACAGTACACTTTTTATGGGGAAGTTTGGCCGTTGTTTCTGAATTTCTTATCCGAGGTGTTTATTACAAGGTTTCCTTAGGGCAATTAGAAATGCCTGCAATTCACAATTTTCACTAAGAAATAGTGAAAATGCATGGAGGGACACAATTTTGACCCTGCGGCAGATTTTAGATTCACTACCATCTCACATTCCAAGCATTCACGTAGTTTGTCGTTTGGAGCCGTTGGATCAAGACCTTACCGTTTTTGACGAGCTTAAAATCATAGTCATGCCATCTTCATCTAATAGCTCCAAATTACTACTAAGTGCGTGAAATGTGACCGCTTAAACAATGAGTCTCATAAACAGAAAATTTGTAAGCCTTCTGAATATGCTTTTGTTATCCTCAAATGTGTTATAATCCCTTGTTAACATAATCTTTCTGTGACGTGGTTCAAGTATTTACCTCTTACCGTGATGTGGTTCAAGTACTTATCTGAATTCTGACCATTAAGGCGTCGAATATAATGTAATGATTTTCCATGTATCAGCAGATGAAGAATTTGTGGGACACAAAACAGACTCTGACTGAGAAACAAAATTTAAAGACTGTTATATAGTTTTAACAGAATTTTAGTAACTATCAAATAAATTTACTTGAGTATGAAGAAATCAAGTTTTAGAGAGAATAATATCTTATGCTGAAGGGTAATTTGTGGTCAAAACTACATGTTAGAAGATCACTCAACTATAATATTTGCAATTTTTCAAAAGGTTTTCATCTTTTATAAGGAAAGAAACAAATCAATAAAAAATGCACAACTTTTAAAGAAATGACAGTAAAAATTGCAATCACTAATATGATGCAATCTTTATACGTTATTTCAAAGATTCAATCAGAAGAATTCTTATGCTCTATGCATCTGACTAGATTCAAAATGAGAAAATCACCATATGTCCATCTTGATTATCATATATACAAAGATTAGTCATAAAGAACTTCACATTCCTAGAAAGAAATTCATTACAGCATGTGCGATGAAGAGCAAAAGAAGCAAATCAATCTGAAGCAAAAAAATATAAAAATTAAATAAGTGTCTCCCACAGGACAAATGCAACACATGAGCTCTCTGTTTGATAAACAACGGATGGTTGATAAATTAACTGATACTAAATGAGCTTATCGCGGAGAGCTAATAAGCTACTTAATAGTTTATAAGCTAGCGAACTGAATGTTTAGTATTTAGTATTTAGTAAAATTATAAGTTGAACTGGTTAATAAATATGAAATGACATAAAAAATATATTTTTAGTTAATATTTCATTTCTTTCAATTAAGATAATGAATATGAATATGAATATGAAATTGACATAAAAAAGTATAGGCAATAAGTGTAAACACTACTTGAAGTATAGCTTATAAAAAGTCCAGGAGAAAAAATTGTTGTCAAACAAATCTATTTTGATCATATAGCCTTTATCTGATACAAGCTCGAAAAAATGTCTTGTCCACGCTTTCGTTCTTGGAAAAAGAGATCTTGATAATTTGGCTAACTAGATTGTTCCGAACATGAACCTTATATTATTAGGGAAATGCTAACATGTTAAGAAACCTAATGCAAAAATTATGTATTCTTAACATGTGCCTTTAAGTCACATGTTAGGATGACCCTAGTTTGATAAAAATATACACCATGTTCCCCTTATGAATATCATTGAGATTTGCTAACTTAAGACTACATGACAAGGGTTCCCTCATTCACAAATTTGCAGCAGTCATGCATTTCAAACGTCCTGAACCGTTGATCAAAATCTGACAATCCAAATTTCATGCTCAATACTTTTTTCTTTCTAAAACATAATAAAAATTGCATTGAAATATGATTATATGATCTCGATCCAACGATGACATATATGCAACTGATTTCATATTAGTAGTCCTTTTTTTTGTCTTTTCCTTCTTAAAAATCCTCTTAATGACAAGGAATTTTAAGAAGATTTTTAAAACGGAACGTTAGATTCTTAAAATAAAATAAAATGGAACGTTAGATATTAAAAATAAAAGTAGCTAGGACAATCATCGTCATTTAGTAGTCGTTGCTGCTAATGGTGGGAGTAACGGTAAAACGGCATTATAATATTAGGGTTGGTGGGTTGATGATGTGATGATGAGAGATAAGGACAGGAACCGCATGCTGTTTTATATTTTTTGTAAAGTTAAAGTATATATATCGACATACCAAGATCCAGTCACCAATTCCTCTTTTATCGCATTTTCCCAATAGTTTTTTTTTGTGTTACTGCAATTTTTCGGTGGAAAATGATGTTGAAAATTTGGAGTTTGGCTACGAGAGTAAAAATTTTCAACTCAAAAGTTAAATTTAGATTAAATGTTTACTAATTCCGAAAGAAAGCTAAGCAAACACTACATGTATATAAGAAGAGATCAAAGTTACACGATATAACGTTACATCAATGTTATACTATTTTTTTTTAGGGAACATCAATGTTATACTATATAATGCTCTTTCCAATCTTTTTTATAAAAAATTATTTACTTTTTAAATTCATTGAAATGTATCTAGTCTTTAATATACATCGGATACATTATTTTTCAATTAATCTAAAATGTGAATTGTATCTTATAAAAAAGACCAGAGAAATTATTGTTTTACTCTATATAGATTTTAGAAATTTAATTGTTAGATCGTAAGTTATATCAAATACAAGATCTCATATACCAAAAACACTTGAAAAATATGATATGAGAACTCTTCAAACTTAACAAGATGTCTTGAATTTAAATTCAACCATAAACATGCAGCAATATTAAATCTCTTGAAAGAAATTTATTGGTTTATGAATTTGAGCATATATATAAGATATCTTATTAAAAAAAATTAAATACATGATCTCATATTAGATTAAGCTCAATTTAATTTGATTTTAGAAAAAATACAATTCTTGTTTTGCTATCAAAACCAATTATAGAAATTTTTACAAAAGCGTACTACTCATTGTGTTTTTTTACGTGTCGTTTGACTATAAATTTAACGTTTTTATTTAACTATCGTTTTGATATTTAAAGGGTACGATTTGTCAATTTTCTTTCTCAACTACTTTTATATTTTTCAATAAAACTAATTAATGATGTATATTTGAAAAATTAAAGTTTGTTTTTTTACTATCTTCAAATATTAAATTAATCAATTAAGGTAATAACAAACAACTTTTCTCCTACTGCTCCTGTTACTAGAGTTAACCGATATGTCAAATGGAACAACGGTAATCTCTCTTGTGCTATTTTGAATGTTGACGGTAGCTGCCAATGTACTCCTCTTATAACAGGATTTGGAAGGGTTTTGCGAAATAATTCAGGTTTGTTTCTTGCGGGTTTTTATGGTTTTCTTCCAATCTCAGATGATATTATGCTAGCAGAACTTTCTGCCATATATCATAGTCTGGTATTGGCTAAGGATTTGCGTTATATGGAGCTAGCTTGTTACTTTGACTCTCTTGTTTGCATCAATCTTCTCAATGGCCCTGTTGAGAGATACCATGTTTATGCATGCAGTCCTTCTTTAGAACATAAACAGTTGCTTCTTCAAAGTAATATCACAGTTTCTCACACTCTCATAGAGGGGAACCAGTGTGCAAATTTAATGGTGAAGCTTGAAGCTTCTTCTAATGATGGTCTTGTTCTTCATGACTCACCCCATGTCGGTCTCTTTGACCTTCTTAGAAGTGATGTCGTCAACACCTTTTACCTTCGAGAGTAGTTAGCTTCGTATTAGCTTTTTCTTTTTTCGTTTGCTTTTGTCCTTTGTTTACCCGTTAGCTTTGTAAAAAAAAAACATTAAACAACATTTGGTTACCTATAATAATGGCTCCATGAATTTTGATGTTATCTTCAACATCAATATTTAAATCCGGTAAAGGAGTAATCTCGACATTTAAATCTATGTCACATATTGTGAATCTATTATCGGAGGAAAGTTAAAAAAATTTAACTTTTGATTAATGCGAAGTTAAAATAATTTATTTTTTGCTTTAAAATTATGAAAAAAGATGTGTACAATATATATATATATATATATATATATATATATATATATATATATATATATTGACAATTGTTTGTTATGAGAAAAAATAGAGGATGTGCAAAAATTTATTGGAAGAAATATTTAGATTTTTTTGAAGAAATGAAGAGTAACCGATAATTATTTGTTATGCGAGAAAGATATTACATTAAATTTACGAAGAGAAAGTGTGTGTAGAAAAATTGAAATGTATTGATGAATTAAAACGAAAGTATAATAGAGAAAAAATATTCAAAAGTCTAATTCGTTAAATTGATATTATTATGAGTTTAATTGTAGTGGATTGACAGTCTAAAATAACTTTGCACACATAATCAATCAAAACATTCAGAATTTGCACGTAAATTAAAAACATTAGTTGATGTCGCAATTTCAAATATTTTGATTGGTTATATGTGTAAAATTATTTTTGATCGTCAACCCACCACCATTAAACTCTGACTTGACAAGAAGCTAAAGAAGGAGTAATAATAAACATATATATAGACCAAATATATATCTAATCTAATTTTTGCACAATTTTAAATTAGTTTAGTTTAGTTTAGACAAAATATATTAAACTAATTTTGTTTAGTTTTGAGTTTATTATTTATTTTGAAGGAAGTTTTGAGTTTATTTAAACGATTTTTTAAATTAAATCTATATATTTTAGATTTATTTAGACCTAAACCTACCCCACAATCCATTAGAATTTTCTCTTGCGACAAAACAAAAGCAAGTAGAGCTTAGTAAACAATACGTGTCCACTACGCGCTCCTATCTTGTTCCACAATTCATTCTTCTCTCTTCTCTCTTCTCTCTCTCTCTCTCTGAAATTTCTCTCTCGTTTTTTTGGTCATAGTCAAATTCCAATAACAAACCCTTTCCCTTCTTTTCCGAATCTTGATTGAATTCCAACAACAACAACAACAACAACCAACTCTTCTTCTGGGTAAGATTTTCTCTCTCTTTCTTCACTTTACACCAATCGCAAAATTAGGGTTTATTGAGGAAAAGATGAGAAATTAAGCATCTGGGTCTGTGTTTTTTCACCTTTTCAATCGAAAAGATTGTTCCTTTCTGTGATATTTTCTTAAAAATTTGATTTTGATTAGGTTTGGTCTTCTGGGTTGGTGTGTTTCATCACACCCAGATATAGTTAAGATTTAATTTGAATTTCAGTGATTTGTACAGATACATGGCTGTAGAATTGTAAATTGGTAGAATTAGGGTTTTTTGGCTTAAAAGTCAAAGCCTTTAGCTTTTCATTGAATTTGATTTCATTCATTAAATTAGTTGAAAAATGTCTTCTGCTGGTGTAACTACTCTGAGTCCTGTTTCAAGGGAGAAATTGTTGTCTCCAACCAATGGATTATGTAATCCACTGCACTTGTCTTCGAATCTTCGTGAGTTTATTTTCGTTTATCTTTCGTATTCGGGGTCTTTGTCTCCGATGCGTGTGCTACCTTCGGATACAATCGAGTCGGTGAAGCTCAAAATTCAAAGGAATGAAGGGGTGACAAACAAACAGAAGTTGGTTTGTAATGGTCGTGAGTTGTCGCGTAGCAATTCTTTACTCAAGGATTATGGAGTTACAGAAGGGAATGTTTTGCATTTGGTGATTCGACTAGCAGATCTACAGACCATCAGTGTGAGAACTTGTTCCGGAAAGGAGTATAGCTTTCAGGTTGAAAGGTGTAAGGATGTTTGGTATGTTAAGAAACAGATTGCGGAAAAGGAAAAAGAGTTTGCTGATCCTGAACAACAGGAGGTTGTATGTAACGGGGAGCTGCTTGATGATCAGAAGCTTATTGATGATATCTGTAGCAAGTATAATGATGCAGTGATACATCTTTTTGTTAGAACAAAATATGCGGATGTTAGTACGGGGCTTGATGAGTTGTCTATTGAAGCAAAAGAATTGAATGATACAAAGAATTACGATGCTAAGGAAGCTGATTACGGGAGGAAATATGATAGCAAAGAAGATGCAAGAAAGGAGTATGAAGCCATCGAACGGATTATGTCGGGAAAAGCTCCTGGTAGAGGTCTTCTTTTGGAGCCGGTTATTGTTAACCCTAAAGTTGAATTAGCTTCAGAGGTTTGGGATATGATAAACAATACATATGATGGGCTAGATAGTGGTAATTCTCCAATCAGGTCTGCAGAGGGCACAGGTGGGGCTTACTTTATGCTAGACTCCACAGGGCAAAAATATGTATCGGTTTTTAAGCCTATTGATGAAGAGCCGATGGCTGTGAATAACCCTAGAGGTTTACCTTTGTCGTTAGACGGCGAGGGCTTAAAAAAGGGTACTAGAGTTGGCCAAGGAGCTTTCAGGGAAGTTGCTGCTTATATTTTGGATCATCCAATGAGCGGCCGCCGATCATTATTTGGTGATGAGAAAGGATTTGCTGGTGTTCCTCCGACTGTTATGGCAAAGTGCTTGCACAAAGCATTTAACCATCCAGAGGGTTTGGCTGCTAAGTTTGGTTCCTTGCAAATGTTCGTGGAGAATAATGGAAGTTGTGAGGATATGGGACCTGGCGCTTTCCCGGTGAAGGAAGTGCATAAAATTACTGTGCTGGACATGAGACTTGCAAATGCAGATAGGCATGCTGGGAATATTTTGCTTGGCAAAGAGAAGAAAAATGGCCAGGCTGTTTTGATTCCAATTGATCATGGATACTGCCTTCCCACTAGTGTAAGCACTTCATTTTTGTTAATTCTTTTAATGCCTGTGATGCTGCTTTATTGTTCTCTTGATGTGAATGTAAACTTTTGTTTTGCCTTGTTTGGTTATAACTTAATCAGTTGTAGATTTTTTTATGTTCTCTTCTTTAACAATGCAGTGTAATGCTTCTCTGAGCCATTATGGCATTAAGTATAGTTTCATTTATAGCTTATAATAAAAGTTATAATATCTGAGGCCTCCTTTTGGATTGTTTTTCAGATTAAGTCTTTATGAGTGAGTAATGTAACCTGGAGTGTTTTTGGTAGTTATTTTCCCTAGCATGATATTACCTTCATGATTACAACGACTTGCCTTTTCTGATGCTACTATTATCTTTGTTATGTTTTTAACACCAAAATGAATGATTTGGATAGACCAAAGCTGTATTTTGAGTAATGGCAATTGTAATTAGGCCTTAAAGTTAAACATTATTTTATTGGTGGCATTATTTACCTATTTGAAGGACATTGCATTCTTTTTTCTCGTGATGTTTAGGGGAGGAGGTTTAGTGATATATTCTCTACAATTTCTCTTCAAGTCTTGTTTAAACTCTAAACCACTCACTCGAGGTTTTTTTTTGGCATGTCAACAGTTCGAAGATTGTACCTTTGAATGGCTTTATTGGCCTCAAGCTCGCCAGCCATACTCTCCAGAGATCATTGACTACATAAAGTCCCTTGATGCTGAAGAAGATATTGCCCTTCTGAAGTTTCATGGATGGGATCTGCCACTCGAATGCGCCCGCACTCTCCGAATCTCGACAATGCTTCTGAAAAAAGGAGTGGCGAAAGGGATGACCCCTTTTGCCATCGGAAGCCTGATGTGCCGAGAATCATTAAACAAAGAGTCTGTGATTGAAGGAATTTTTAAAGCAGCACTTGATTCTGTTCTTCCTGGTACTAGTGAGGCTACTTTTATGGATGCTGTTTCTGAGGTTATGGACCAGCACCTTGATGAGATCACCAGCAATTATAATTCTTAATGAAGTTGAATTCTGCTATAGGATTTGGTATGTGTATGTGTACATGTATTCTAGTACATAACTATAGCCAATGATTGTCTTGTATTTTTATTTTTATTTGTTTTCACAGTAATGGGTAATGACTCCCTTGGTCTTAACACATTCTTTCATCAAATTTACCTTATATTTTACCTCTTAATTTATTTATAGCATAATGTTTATGCTTTGTAGAAGTGAAATAAGACATCAATTTTGGAAATAGAGATAAGTATGTGATTATATTAATGAGAAATGGTGGAATGCAATTAACAAACCTGTGGATATTTTCCCTTGTTACAAAATTTTAAACTTCCAGAAATCATCAATAGCCTTGTAAAGTAATTTCTACATTTGTTTTGTGCATAATTGCTTACTAAAAGGCCTATTTAGTTTGAGATTTTTTTTTTCACTTACTTTTTTTTTTTTTTAATTTCACTTATAGTTTTCTGTTTTTGAAATTTTGTAGAGGATACTGAAAGAGACTAATGAACAGTTTTATACAAAATGAAATCAAAATAAAATGAGATTTATATTAAAAAAAAAAACTCAATTATAAAGAGGATATTTTGTGGTTGTGCTTATTTTTATAAGCAGCCTGACAATATTAGAGTACACGTTTTAGTCAAATACAAGTGGTACCATTTTTTATCATATAGTATGGCTTTGAGATTAGTGGTACCTTCGTGGCAGTGACAATACAAACAATATGTTGGAAGATTCAAAATTGTTTGAGCATGTTCAATTTGACTTTGTCTTCAAGAAATCAAGTGGCGGAAACTTGTTTGGCTAAGAAATCTTCAAAACTATTTAGATTGATTCCTATTTTCACGTCAAAAGTTAGGTAAACTAAGAAGAAATTTCTACCCATGACAAATATAATTTTAATGATATTGGATTTTGGATATTCTAAGTATATACTTAATTAATGCATGACATGAGTGAGTACCTACACTAAGCTAATATTTTATAACCTTGTAATTTAGGTAGAAAATAATGAAACAAAGAAAATAAAAACACACACTACCTTGGCCGTCATGGGCATAATCTCTATGGAAAAGTCAAACCCTGCTTTGCTACTCCAATATGTCACACTCACATCCTTGATAACCCTTGAAATTAAACTCTTCGAAACTCATTCTGAAGAGTTACCTCTAAAACGGAATTATAATATTAAAGATGTCGTTGGACAGAAAGAGTTGGACATGTAAGAAAAATATGATATGAAGTGTATCTTTAATTTCTCTTGTGACAATTAATTTGCGTCTAAACTGATTCCTACAATCAATTTTATGTTAAATTCACTTTATTTTTTATTTTTTTAGTGGAACTCAATTTTACAAATATGTATCAAAATATAAATCAACCGACCCATATCAATTATTGTGTCCATGCACTAATTGTGTTAAATCTAAATCCCATAAGAAGGACAACGGGAAGTTATAGTTTAAGATTTAAATTTCAAAAGTGCAGAGTTTTTCTCTTTTGATTCGAAGCCAACTCGGATCGCTTAAGCAAAGTCTCGAGTTTGAGTCTTATAGATAAAATTTAGTCGGAAAATAGATCCCACTAAAGGTGGTTAGCCAAGTTCCTCGACAAAGATTAATCATCTACAAAATCGATAAATACATGAATATATGGTTAGAACATAATACCTCTATAGCATATAGTGATAACAGTTTTGCTTGCTTCCCCTAAAACAACAACACCACCTTTGCTTGCTTGTAATCTAACCTATGCGCTATAGGTTTATACTATGATGAATCCCTATTTTTAAAGTTAAATTAAATGTTTGGTGCGTGCATATCGTTGACTAAACAAATGAAACAATTATGGAGTTATATTTTTTATAATACAAATTTAATATAACTTTTTATGTTTATTAAAATATTTGCATTTTCTAAAGAATATTTCGTGTCAATTTAAATATAGAAAGCAATATATTAGCATATTTTAGACTCAATTGCCAATTTTGGAAAAACCAAAGATTTGATAGTTTCATTGTTTTTCATATTCGTCTTTTCCACTTTTCTTTAGTGATGAACTCTGTTGCAACTAGAATGCTTGATAAGAGGTTGATATCAAAGTCTAGAAGTATGTATGATTTTCAGAAGCAAGCTGATGTTGATCTCAAAATAATACGAATGCGTCAGCTCAAAGAACTTCATGACCAAAATAATCTTGAATCATCACCTCATATTATGGTTGATCAAACCACAATGGAGGTGGAAGCCGAGCAAACGTCCATCATGGAAGCGAGCTCAACAAAATTACAGAGCAGCCACACAATATCGGTCCATGACACTATCGTTTTGGTGGTCAGACAGTGGACGGTGTAGAAGGGCGGTAGGCAACCCAAAAAAATGGTGAAGACGCACTTTAGTTCTTTTTGAAACGATAAAATTGGTTTCGGTTTTTTGATTTTGATTTAAATTGATTTAAAAAAGAATCAAATTTCAACCCTTAAAGCGCCTCATTTAATTTCTCAAGTACCCTCTATTAAAAATTTCGGATTTGGATCCTCTATAGTGTGTAAAGTGAGAAAATTTAATTTCTCAAGTAACCTCTATTAAAAATTTCGGATTTGGATCCTCTATAGTGTAAAGTGAGAAAATCAATGGTTGTTAGCAAACTTATGATTGGTTATGATGTACTTAATACACCGACCTTTAATTTGATAATCAACAACTAATATTACTCACTTTACACTCTAAAATGAATTGCTCACTTTAGATGAGCCGGATCCAAAAAATACACCTCCATTTCTTCTCCATATAGAAAAGATTTGGATTCCTATCTTAGTACCCAATGGAAAAAGATTAAGAAATGAAAAGAGAAACTTTCCTATAAACAATTGAAGCAACTCTAGTGCCATTCAATATGAGAGGAAAGGAATACTCATTTTCATGACTAATTCTTACTACTAAACACCATTCTTGGTGGAGAAATTCTCACTATCATGTTAACACAAGCGACTATTATAATTGACTATATTTTTCTCAACTATGTACAATGAACCGTAATTTATGTAAAGAAAACAAACTACAAAAGAATTTGACTTATGCTACCATGCAAAAATTCCATCATCTTCTTCAACCGGTTTCATTCTTCGAAAATAGTTTGAGCCATCATCTACTCCCGTATTACTTCAACTTCCGCTTAAACCTTTATATTAAGACCATAAAAAATGAAATCATTAAATAGCATTATAAAAAATAAAACGATGATAAACCGACAAATATACTAGTTTTCTTTGAGAGCAGAGAATGTTCACTATTTTATTATTTGGCACTTCACTGATAATTATATAAGTGTTGTTTGTTTGCACTTTAATTCTTATTTTTACAAATTTGAAGAAAATTAGACAAGCCTTGCGTTGATCTTCTTCTATGTATGTAACTAATACCACAGCTAAATTATAAAACTACTAATTCGATGAAAAATTACCTCTTGGCAGAGCCATTAAAACCAAAAACACCCTTCATTATCGAGTTTATATCCACGGATCGATCCTTTGTTATCTTATCATGGTACATTTTGCTTCCAATCTCTGTAATCTCTTCCTCCACTTCTTCTAGTGGTTGGTCTATATTAAGCTGAAGTTCTCCTTTCTTGATGACAGTAACACCAAAACCATTTTCTTTAGCATCTCGAAAAGCATCCTGTCACATTTAATGCAAGTATAAGAGAATAGTAAAAACATTACACAAAAGAATAATAAGAAAATTTTATGCAACAAAAAACATGTTCTACCAGGCAACTCAGCTGGTGACATGACACTATCTAGATGGATTCTTACTATACAGCTAATTTTCATTTCATTAATCTACATCACAAAACCAACTAAATTTGGTACAAAACAACGTCTATGCGGATTCCACTTAAAAACTCACTTCTATGCTATGAATTTAGTTGTCACAAGTATCTTAGCACAATCATCAAAATCCAAACACATAGATGGAGAAAATGTCACACTTTGAAAATTGAAAGGGACCAAATTTATGAATTTAAAAACGGGGGAACCAAAATCGTAAAAGAAGCAAAGTAGGAGGATTAAAACAGCCTTTAAGCCTAAATTGATTTATGGAACTAATAACGCTTCCAAGAGCATAAAATTTAATACCTTAGGAGGCCGTGCAACAACGAAAGCATTGCCACCTCCAAGCATATCCATATGAGCCTGCATTATGTAACAAAGATTTTTGCAGTCACCAGGATCTTGGAAAGCAATCACATGATATGGTTTCGGCTCCAATTCAAGATCTGGAGCCATCTCCAATGAATAAAATCCGACTCTTTCTTCTCCATCGTCAACTTTATATACCTCAATGCACTGACAGAATAAACAAATTGATTCAGCATCCATGGTTAGAAAAAAGAAGGATAAGTCAAAACTAGCGGGAGAGGAAAATCTGAAAAGTACAGATATGACAAGTGGCTTTGATCCAGCAAAACTATCGTCAATGACATAACATTTACATTTCATACTTTGTAGCCCTGTTTGGATGAACAAATTAATTATTTATCGCATAAACGCTTATTATATAAATGCCTATGTAAAAACTATTTCTAATTTCTATAACAATAGATAAAATAAAGTCAAAGTGTAAAACAGTTTTCTTATAAACTATAAGCTGTTTCTTCTACCCAAAAAAAAAAAAAATATAAGCTGTTTTCCTAAGCTATCCTGGAGAGCTTATAGACATGTCATAAGCTATCCCAAACAGCTTCACGAATACATATGTCAAGATATAAGTTCAAATAAGTTAATCGACCCTTAATTTCATTTTTGCTAGTGATTCAGTGGGGGGAAAAAAATACATACCAGAACATATGGAAGATCTAACCACCATAAGTAATCTTCTTCTTTGTCGTCTGTACATTCACGATATTTACTAACTACTGCTTGCGGTCCGAACAACTCCATCTCTCTTTTAAGCTTGTTGATTTTCTTTTCCACAAAACTCCTATTCCTCTCAGGTAATTTGCTCATCAGATCAGCTGCTTTCTCTATTTCTTTTTCAGTGATCCAGCGATCCAAATCCTTCCCGATATCCTTCATTACAGACTTAACTTCTGGGTCAGTCTCAGCATTGTAACAATCCAAAAATTCCTGGGACCATTTCTTTGTATGCTGCCAATATTCCTTCCCTGATTTTTTGCCAGCTTTAACAGAACCATCACTTCCTTCAACAACAGTCTTTGGATTTTTTGACTTCTTCTTCGGCGCAATTGAACCATCAACCTTTACTTTTGAAGATGAATCAGATGATTTTTTAGCAGAGTCCTTCCCATCCTTCTTCACTGGGTTCAAATTTCTGGTGGAAGTTGTCTTTCTTTTTTTATCTAGGAATTCATTTAGGGACTCGGGAATTTTCTCCACAGAGGGTCCTTTCCACCGCGGTATGATTTTCTCTGGTGAATCATATATACTAATGCCATCTAGAGGAAAAAAGGACAACTGTTAGCATAATGTTTAAAATTATTCAAAAGTAAATGCAAACTAATACTACCTAACCATTAGTATCCTGTAGAAGAAAATATTGTTCATAAATATAAGCTGAACATATTCATAACCAAAATGAATGCGTTAATATTATACATATTTTTCTAAATATTTATGAAAATTGCTAAAAGAGTTTATGATAAAGGAGAGAGGTAGTATATCTTAAGATTTCAGTCTATAAAGTAAGCTTTTAATTTCATGAAGCAACAAAAAACAAATGCAGCTACACGAAATTGAAAGTTGATCACATTGTGTGTACAATATAATTCTGGAACAGACAAATTACCTGCTCCGTAATCAATATTTTCAATATTTGAATGAAGCCATTCATGGAGGTGAGAAAGTTTTTTGTTTTCTTTGTCAACTTGTTTCTCAAGACCTCTGAAGAAAGCATCTTTATCTTCGTCTTTCATCAAATAAAATGGTTCTCGTCCAGACAACTCATTATCGCGAACTCGAAAGACAATGTCTCTAAGATGATCATCCTGCATCCAGTCAAGTTCTCCACCATCTTCACCAACTCCAATTGATTCCATCTCAGTTGGTATATCTAAAGGTTGATCAACTCTCTCTTTTGCAAGTGCGTAGTTATCTTGAAATCCAGCTCTAATTTTCTTAATTATAGGCTCAACTTCATGGAAATTTTTCTCCAGCCAATTTTCTGTCTTTCCAGAAAATCTTTTCTTTCTACTACCACCATTAACTTCATGGTCTGAAGTGGTCTCAGAATTTTGAAGATTTGCCACTCCAGGTTCAACACCAGAGTCTTTAATGTCACCAGTCTTTGTTGGGCCGAATTTCTTATCCTTCTGATCAGAATCTTCACTAGGATTTAGGTCAGGCCTAGAATCTGATTTCATATTTAAAGTATCATCATTCCTAATTTCTTTAATTGTTGGCTCAAATTCATTGAAGCTTTTCTCCTCTGATAGACTTGCCTTGGAACCAATGCCATTAATTTGACGGTCTGAAGTGGTCTCAAAATTTTGAAGATTTGCCACTACAGGTTCAACACCAGAGTCTTTGATGTCACCAATCTTTGTTGGGCCGATGTTCTTATCTTTCTGATCAGAATCTTCACTGGGATTTAGGTCAGGCCTAGAATCTGATTTCATATTTAAAGTATCATTATTCCTGATCTGTTTAATTGTTGGCTCAAATTCATCGAAGCTTTTCTCCTCTGATAGAATTGCCTTGGAACCAATGCCATTAACTTGACGGTCTAAAGTGCTCTCGGACTTTTGAAGGTCTTCCAATCCAGGTTCCATACCAGAATCTTTCGGGCGCTCATTCTTTGTCGGGCTCTTTTCCCTTTCCTTTGGATTAGAATCTTCACGAGCATTTTTGTCAGGCTTAGAATATGACAATCCATTTAATGTGTCACTTCTGGACACGATTGTATTCGTCTCCAAATTTTTCTTCTTTTGGTTGTTAAAAACAACAAACTCGGAAGGCTTTGAATCAGCCATGTTTTCTTTCCCAAGTTCAATTCCAGATTTTGCATCAGAATTTTCTTTGTCGTGTTTTTTTGAAAGATAATCCTTAGCTTCCTTAACAGACCGTATGATCCTTGGTTTCTTGTTCACTGAACTTTTATTTGTCATAAATGAGCCATTAATAGGAGTACGCGAGGATTTATTGTCTTCTCTGTCCTTCGGAGTCATAGCAACATCATTGATTTTGATTTCCTCTTTACCAATTCCACTATCATCACGAACTATCTCATGCTTGATTGAAATATCAACGTTCTCTGTGATATCATCAGAAGTTGTGGGCAGAATTCCATTACTAGCTGTTGTTTTCCTTGCAACTTCATTTTGACGGTCCCTTAAACTATTATCTTGTTTGCTATTCTCTTTTGTGACTTCACTCTCAATAGAAGACTTCCCAATCACAGTGGCATCCATTTCCATATCCTTACTATCTAGAGAACGATCTCTTCCTTCAATTTCCCGTGCCTGCCTAGCCATTTCTCTAATTTCTCTAACCTTAGAGTCCATATCCATCGATCCAGTTCTCACTTCATCAGAAAAATTCTGAACTACAAGTTTATCAGAAGAAGCCTTAGCTTTTAGAATATTGTTCTTAAGCTGTTCCTTATCCAACTCCGGCTTTTTTACACCTATAACTGGTGTCTCCGTAGATTCATGAATAACTTCAACAGCGCCTTTCGTCAACATCTCTTTCTCCTTCCTAGCTTTTGCCTTCCTCATCATCATTTTCTTCTCCACTTCTGTATACCGAACCTTCTTCTCTCCAAAACTAAACAACTTCTTCACTCCAAACGCGACAACAAAAACACACAATACTATCCCGCCAACCCCTGAAAGCTTCGGAACCAATCCCGGTTGCACGATAAATCCCCGAACAGCCTTAACAAAATCACCTTTCTCCTGCTCACCTTGAACAATAAACTTAGCCACAGAACTATTCCTTGCAATCACATTTTCACCATTCTCCATCTCCCTAGCTAGCTTCTTAGCCTCCAAAATCTTATCCTCTATTTCATTTCCACTAACTCTTTTCAAAATCTCATCTTCATCAACTAAAACCCTCTTAACACCACCAAATGAATCTTGATAAACAGTAAAAATTGGAGCGGACCCAATACCCCAAAAATCAATATCTTCCTTATACTGATCAACCCAATTATCCAATTTATTCAACAAAACATTTTCACCCAAAAGTTCAGATTTTTGTAGTTTTTCCAATTCAACAAAACTAGCATCATCAATTTCTTCAAAATGTTTACTAGAAACAGAAGATGGGTCATTGGGAATGTGAATTCTACTTACCTGATGTTCATGAAGAAGCTTGTTCCTCAGTGAATTGCGGCGGTTAGTGGGTCGTCGAAAATGAGCCAAAGTTTGAAACTTTCTTGAAGTTGAAGTTGCTAGATAGAAAGAAAAAGTGTTTTTATGAAATGGGGTGTTACGGTTTGATGAGTATAAAGTTATGGGGTTGCAGAAAAATGGGTATGAAATAGTTTTGGGGGGTGAAAAGTTGAGAATGTCCATGGATTAAGAAGATATACAGAAACACTATGAAAGCATTGTTGAATTGAATTGAATGAAGATATTTTTGATTAAGCTATGAAAGAGTGTTGAGGAATTGGTAGCAACATAAAAAAGATAGTGTTGAGTGTTGCTGTTGTTCAGTGTTGAAAAACAACATCGATACGTGTATGTTTGGTTCCCCTTTATAAGAGTTAAACTTGATTTTCAAAATTCATTTTTACACTTTTTGTCAAAAGTAATTTTTTATCACTGCATATCCAAACATTGTGGTAAAAATCTATTAGTTGTCATTTTTTGGAATTGACTAATTAACCTCCTATAATAAGTGCTTATAAACATTATTTTTATAAAAAAATAATATCTAAATTGCCAAAATATTTAAATTATAAATTATATCTAAATTAAGTAAAATAAACTAGCCAATACCCGCATATAAGAATGAGTTTTGACACCAATTACGAAAGCTATAATAAAAGTTTACAGATTTAGCTTTAAATCACCATAAGGAAAGAAGTTTCACATTCTCTAGGATCTGAGTCGGGGAGTTTTCTTTATTTTGAAACAACCTGTTATTTCTTTCCTTCAATAACGTACACCCACAAACAAGAAAACCAAATCATATGCATAAGCAAACATCAAGATTTGCCATAGCCAAAAGAAGTACCAAACTGGTAGAAATGATCCACAATATTAGATGGATCAGCTGAGTAAACACCAAATCAATTCCTAACCAACTGTCATAACTGGCCAAAAAAAATGACAAGACAAAAATAAGTGAGTCTCTGATTCCTCTTGCCCACAACCAGAAACACACAGTAATAATGCTCTTCGAAATAAGTTTGTCTTAGAAGACAGCCTGTTGAAAAACAAATATGTTAATCATTTAAAAAAAAACCTCAAGATTATAAGTTTTTTATTTTTTTTTCTTTCAGAGTTTTACAAAATTTATTCTAGAAAACTAAAAAGTTTTGACTTTGTCGATAAGGAATTGGATTTCTAAAATTATTTCTAAATACGAGTGAGATACATTTCAGGGTAGTGTGATATATTTTAAATACTCGGAATTTATAAAATTTAGGATAAGACATAGGTAAGATGCATTGAAGGAAGAGCTGTCAAAATTGAAAGGCCGGACGTCATGACCTGAGTTCGAATTCGGGACCTCACAGTTGTGTGCGAGTTTATTTTCAGTGGATTAACATTCATCTGAGACAAAAAAAAAGTATTGGCACTATTTTGAAATTAAAAAAAATGCTAGGAATACTCTCATTATAACACCATCTCTAACACTCATTCTCTTATTAGGTGAAACCCATGTGAGCCTCATCACTTTATGTGGGAACCTTTTCAATGTTGATACCCACATTGTTTTCATCCAACAAAAGAGTGAATGTTAGAAAGAGTGTTTAAAATTTATAAATAGTTACGCATAATACATACACATTAATTACACTTCTTTTTTTGAACAATAAATCTATTGGTTAGAAATTTGCCTCTTAAGACGAATTTGTAGGGAATTTGGGGTTCAAACTATAACCATGCATATTTAATGCAATGTCCCTACCAACTGAGTTAAACTCACGGGGACTACACTACATTTTTTTAAATGCCTAAAAGAAGTAAGTAGCGGTGGTGGAAGATGTTGGTGGTTTGGTGCTAGATGAAATTGAGAAGTTTATCGGGTAATCGGTGATAACCGGTTATCACAAAATGGCAACCCAGTTTTTTTTTTCTTTTCAAAATGGTACGGATCAGGTCAAATGAAAGTGGTTTGGGCTTTTTCGGTGTGGTTCATCAAATTTATAGTTTTGGGCCAAATGAACCAATTGTTATACACACCCTATGTGATAAAAAAATACCATTTAAGTTGAAAGGAAAATTCTATCGAACAATTGTCAGATCAAAGATGTTGTATGGTATGGAGTGCTGGGCGGCTAATAACCAACACGAGAATAAAGTTAGCATATGTTGCATTGAATGTCTAGTAAGAATAGAAATGAATGATATAATTATGATTGACACTATTAGAGAGAGATGGGGTAACAACGTCTTCTATGATAGAAAAGATGGTAAAAAATAAGCTTAAGTGGCTTGGACATGTAGAGAGAAGACTCGTATATGTTGTAGTAAGAAAAATAAATCACATAGAGGAAAGTCAAATAAATAAAGGTAGAAGAAGACCTAAAAAAACTACAAGAGAAACTATTAGTAAAAATTTAGAAATTAATGATTTGGATCAAAATAAGGTTTATGATAAAACATTATAGTGTAATTTAATCAATTTAACAAACTCCATTTAATAAGATAAAGCTTGGTTGTTGTTGCTATTGTTCCTAGACTAATTATAACTAATCTAGTATACCATACCTTAATAAACACACAAAACTCATAAATATTCACACACACGTAGCAGAAAGAGAACAAGGAAGATATTTTCAATCCCCTGATACAAAACAGAACACACTACAATGCAAATTCCTCACATACATGCCGATCATATGATGCAATCTCAGAGAATGATTGGAGTCATTGTGACCGAAATTACATCATTAACAAAATGTATCCTATGGTTTGGCCAACTTTATATTCTAAGAGAATATAGAAATTTAAGACCACCATATCGATCAATAAAAATAGAGAAAGCAAAGAATAATGAGTTACATAATACCCTAGTTCAAAACAATAACATATACCCATCTATTCCCACTCATGAATTAAAAAATCATAACAGTAAATGACTTAATGAAGTATAAGAGAATCAGTGAAGCACTAACACACGACATTGACATGTAATTTGAGAAAATGGAAGAAATTAAATAGGACCATGTATGTCCCGACAGATACCACACGCCCAGTGGCGGAGCCAAATTTTTTTTTTGGGGTGGGCCACAAATATACATACACAAAATTAAATTTTTAATAAACATTAAGCATAAAATTAACCATAAAAAAATTAATTGTATGTCTTGAAAATTCAAAATTAATATTTACACACTTTAATTGACTTGAAAATGTGATGATAAAATATATTAAGATGGAGATGAGGGTGGGCCGCAATGTAATTTTATTTAAAAATCAACAATATTCAACAATATTTTAGTAATTTTCTCTATGAAAAAAATTGATTTTTTTTGGTGGGATGGGCCATGGCCCACCTTAGTCTTAATGGACCTCCGCCACTGGACACGCCTTCAATCTGAAGTATTATGAGAGACAGATCCAAGGGTGTGCGTCCAGAATGATGATTGCATTTCGAAGCATCATCTCAATGCTGGAAATCAAATTGTGATTGAAATGTAGGATCTAGACCTTGGGTATCCACATAGTCCTTAATGACAGCCCTTATCGATTATCCTAATAGGTTCAGTCATTTTCAAAAAGTAGCGTGACACGATGACAACGACCATTTGGTAGAGTTGAAGATCATAACTCCAATATATATATATATGAGAAGTTTGCTAATTTAGACTAACAAAAAACATAAAGGTCCAAGTTAGCAAAAATGTACCTTTTTATTTGAACAAAAATATCCTTAATCTTTATATATATATTTCAAACAAATTTTTATTGCTATGTATATTTCTCGGGTTTTTTCTTTCACATATAGAAACCTATTGGTGAATAGCTGTAATATCAAGGATAGAAATTCAACTGCAAACCTGATTTGCTGGTGCAAATAGCAATCTGGAACATTTTAAATCATATCTATGTATTTATTTCTAGGATAAGAAATGAAACAGAGCACAAGATTTATCTCAAGTGTAAGTAAGTCATAATTAATTAAAATAAGCAAAGTTAAAGATATATTAACCAGCGAAAAAGGGGCACGAGGATTTCAGCTATTTTTATTGCGGTAACGTTTGAAAATTGTGAACGGTATTTTTTTATATGAAATTTTAGTTTTGATTAAAAGTAAAAATATAAATATTTGTTGTTTTTTTTAATGACATAACAACAATCTTTATTATACAAAAAATTGTTTAAGGGTATAATTGGGATAATGAAAAAGTAAATATAAATATACTCATCTAGTTTGTTATATTTTTTAAATGATAAAGGAGAAAAAGCATATATACATGTATTCATATTGTGTTTGTTACATTTGTTATAATATTTAAATTTATTCTTATCTATTTGTTACATGTGTTACTTGTATTTAAAATTAAGGATATATTTTGAAAGAAAATTCCAACCCAAAAGTGTGTTGAAAAGGATAGTTTCCTTTATACTATATAGTATAGATAAAAGTATAGATAAAAGTCAGACTAACTCAACAAAAATGCATGAAGTGTTTCCAAATAAAAAAGAAACATAAATACTTGTTTTTCAGCTAAGAGAAATAAAAAATATAAATACTACTACATAATCATATGCTATAACAAGAATATTAGCTATGGCGGAGCACTTGACAATGAAACTAGACTATTAGCGTGAAGCCATACTTCAAAATCTCCCACGTCAATGTCCTCAATCTTTGTCAATTGTCTGGTCTTCACATTGTAACCAAAATGCATGTTTTCAAAGCCTTGAAATATATTGCTTTGATTTTGACGTAGAGCTACTCGAAATATGATTTGATCGTCGATCCACAAACGAAATGCCTCAGACGAAATAAGCTTATGACCACAAGCAGTCACACAATCAAAAAGTTCCATCTGATAATAAAAAGACCATTTTCTTGAATCAAAATCCAAAATGTAGATATTATATGTTTTATAATCACGATCTTTACACACAATGCAAGAAAGGCGATTTTCCATCAATAAATATGTTGGATCTTCACCACTTGGCACCTGGGGAAGTGGATATTCCCGTAGAATAATTTCCTTGTCAACATCCATCACAATCACTTCTATTTTCGTCATCCAGTAAAGATCATTGCCCCCATTGTAAAGTGGTTCCCATAAATAATGTTGAAAGGGATATTCTTTTCTAGCTATCTCTCTCCATGAGTTATCTATTCCGATTCTTAGCACATAGAAAACATGCCAACAACCACTAGAAATATAAAGGATATCTGCAATGAAAAGCTTGAATTTGATAGTGCCAGGAACACATACTATTGCACATTGAGGTCTACACCTAAATTCATGTTGCCCATAAATGGTTAAAGGAGGAATTCTAAGCCAGCACTTGAGGAGGGGGTTCACGACGAAAATATCATCAACAAAAGAATTCCAAAGCAACAATATGCCATCACAAGTAGAGATTATATGTCCCATTTTTTGAGGTGTTCCCAAATTAGTCCTTTCAAATTGGCCATTCACCCCATCTTTAAATTCCAAAAAATAAGAACTACTTGTTGTTGTATTTTCAACGTAAAGACCAGGTTTAGAACGTGCACGATTTTCGCACATTTCAACAAAAAGGGAACTGGCAATAGTAGCAGCCCAAGGTTTGCAAACATACCTTGCAGAGTTAATCAGACAACTGATAGGAACCAAAGTAAGGATATAAAACATCAAGTCTTCAGAAAGCAACACCTTTGAAATCACTTCACAACTCTCAGCGGCGTGATCATGTGAGTTAGAGACTGAATCAGAACAAATTCCCTTCTTCTTGCTTCTATGTCTAGCCATTTTTAATTAGTTAATGTTATCCTGCGACGATCACTGCATATAGTATATTAAAAAAGTTAAAAAGGATTTAAAATAGTTTCACACAAAAAAGCTTGAGAATAAAATGCATGCTATGAAAGATGAACAAAATAAATAACAACGTTGAGGGGATCAGAATGAGTTGCTTCCCTAGCCGCCGCACTCGCGTCTCTCTATCTCACGATCGTAACTTCACTCTATTTTAGTTTATTCTATTTAAGTAAGGGAAATGTGTGTTTGTGTTGCTTTGTGGTTCGGCTCAAGCCCATTTTTCTTTTTTTTCTGGTTTTGTGACTTTACCCTCATGATTAACAAAGAAAATTGTTGCTAATAAAAAAAAAAATTGCTCAATAACGGGTCTACGGCATGACCTGTATATCTGGTCTAGACTGACTTGTTTATTAAAAAAGTTAGACTTGGTTTCTTAAAAAAATTATTTAAATAAATAGGTTAATCATAGGCTATAAGAAAAGCATACAAAATCTAATACACCGACATTTTTATGCATATCATATCTATTAAAACTTGGATTGGATCCTAACACCTGAATCATTCAAAACTTAAGTCTATTTGCTATATTTTGATGTTGCTAAATTATAATTTAGCTATTTTTTATTAGCTTTCGTTGATGTTTTGATTGATTTGAAACCAACTATTGATTCTAAACAGAACATTGTTAAACTCATGTTTCGAAACTTGTTAGTTTAACCTTCTTAATAAACAAGCTGTTCAGGTTAGGCTTTAAATAGGTTTGGTCATAGGCCTCGGCCTCTGTCTGGAGGTCTAACATATTCCAACTGCTACTTGCAGAGGTAAAAAGACACTTACAGGAACCAAAGTAAATATATGAAATATCAAGTCTTTAGGGAGAAGAAACTTTGAAATCCCTTTAAAACAATGAAAAGCATACAGTCTATGATTTAAGTTAAAAAGACAGTTAAAACGATGAAAACAATGCAGTCTAAGATTTATAGGGTTTGAATTGAATAACAAGGGTCGTGAGACAAAAGAAGAAGAAGAAGACGGGATAATCGAGAATGATAACAACTAGTAATAAAAATTGATGATCATGTTATATTAATGGTACAAATTAAGAATAATCGTATATATTAAAATATGGGAGATGAATGAATAACATCATTGAATGACCGAGTGATACCTAAAGAAGAACAAATAGAAGAAGTTCTCTACTCGCCGCTGTACTCGCTTCTCTCTATCTCGTTCTCTTCACGATTGCTTTTCGGTTTTGAGGGCAATTACTCCTTATTTATTTATTTATTTATTTGAGTGAATCATCAAGTTCGTCCTTGAATTTTTCACGGATCGGTCAAAAACGTCCTTCAATTATGCGAAATAACAATTTAATCCTTGAATTTGTCAAATATCAATCAAGTTAGTCCTTTTGTTCAACCAGAGCATTAACAGTGCTGACGTGGCCGTTAACTTCTAACATGTCAGACGCCACGTAGATAGGGACTAATTTGACCGATAATAACAAACATTTCAAAGGACCAACTTGATTGATTTGTAGAAAATGTTTTAGCTTTCTTCCCTAAATATATAAAATTGGAACCCTAATTATACTATCAGTAATCTACACTCCAAAATCACCAAAATTTTATATTCCTTCATAAAATTGTTTGCCATGACACCAAAATTGGAAAATAAATCTCATATTAACTTAATCAAATAAACATGAAGTATAGTCTTGTGAGTTCTACATATTTGATTTGTCTTTCATATAAACCTTGACATACACCCATCCTCCCTAGATATGGTTATGATGGATACATCCGTATGTAAACTATTTTCCCGTTTTATTTATTTTGGTTAGGATGTAAATCGTGTAAAAAAAGATAGAAACATACAATGTCACATTTATTTATTTTCCTTTTATTTTTTTGTTAATGCATTTTATGTTTATGTATTATTATTTGTAAATGTTGTTTATCAATGTTATAGATTATTGATATTTTTTTATTTCTTTGTAAAGGGTAACATAATTCATGTGATATGTGCCCTCACATTTATTGATATTTTTTGTTAATCCTTTTATTTATTTTTTATTTTTTTATATGGTCACAATGGTTTCGACACAATATTTGAGTGTACACATTTATCAAAAAGTAGGGTTTTACCAACAAAAAAAAGTATTTATTGAGAAAAATAAAATTTTATTCTCTTATTAAATAAATTGACATAATTTTCAATGCATAATTTCTTTCTTTGGTATCTTAATGCATAATTCAATGCACATTTCCTTTATCAAAATACTAACTAGTATCATTTAATTAGTTACTTTTTTTTATAATATACTTTTATAAAGAAATATGGTGTCATGGCAAACGAAATCATTATGCATATGAAATCATTAGCTCCCTAGAAAGGCACAAAATTCAAAATCATAGGCATAACTCCTTACTTTTCATTTGTACATCTTTTCCTTATGTTTTTAAGTTTGTCGTTAATGCAGTGAGGATCATTTTTTCCTGCATGATATTGAGTTCATTTTTTCTTGAGGCCCGTTGTATTAGAGTGAAAGGAACAAATCAAATAAAGAAAAACAATGCAGTGAGGGTGTGCACATGAGTAGGGTCATTTTTCCTGCATGATAATGAGTTCATTTTTTCTTGAGGCCCCATAATGACACAAAGTAACCATTAACTTGTGGCTGACGACTAGGGTATCAAATAATTTTCTACTTTTCTAGTCTCATTTTGGTTACGTCTTTTCCTTATGTTTTAAAGTTTGTCAATAATGCAGTGTGCCATTGTAAGGAAGGACTAGTGTTTGTGAGACTTGTATTGTATTGTGAGCTGTAAATTTCCAAATAAAAGAAAACTTGCAGAGACACAGAAAAGTGCTGTAGGCTATATTTCCGCTACATATTGAATTGATATTCCTCTTTCTCACTCTCTCCCTCTACATAATGAATTCAGTCTCTTGCTTTTGGCCCCCATTTCACCTTTGATTTCGCTTCTTTCCTTTTGTTGGGTCACGAGGGGAGTCCAAGAATCATCCACATTAGACAAGAACAACTACACAAGTGAAAAAGACACGACGCGACACTTTTGTCAAAAACTTTGAGATGAAAAAAACAAAAGTTGAAGTTTCCAAGTAAGTCAGGGAGATCGAGAAGTTAAGGATCCACACGTCTTAAGAAGTGTGTTTATTTAAGAGATACCGTAGGTGGAGAGGAGCAACTTGGCCATGGCTTCTTCTTCTTCTTCTCACACCATTGCTCTGAAAAAATATGATGTTTTCATTAGCTTTAGAGGCGAGGACACTCGTGCTGGCTTCTCAAGCCATCTTTATGCTGCTTTGTGCCGAAACAATTTCAATACCTATATTGACTACAGGATTGAAAGAGGAAAAGAGGTTTGGGAAGAAATTGTGAAAGCAATCAAAGATTCCACTCAGTTTCTTGTGGTGTTTTCCGAGAACTATGCATCTTCAACATGGTGTTTGAACGAACTCGTTGAAATTATGGAATGCCACAAAAATGAGCAAGACAGCATTGTTGTTATTCCTGTGTTCTACCAAATTGAACCTTCAAACGTTCGGAAGCAAACGGGAAGTTATGGCTCTGCGTTGGCGAAACACAAGAAGCAAGATAAAGTCAAGATTCAAAGGTGGAAGGATGTTCTTTGTGAAGCTGCCAGTTTATCTGGCTTCCATTATTCTACCATGCACGGGTATATGTATTGTTGCTTCTGCTTTTATCAATTCTAAAGCTTATCTTCATATAATTTGTATATTTGACTAGTGTCATGTCTGACCATAGTCACATAATTCTTTTGATATGTTTGTGAACTGCGAATTGGTACTTGCGTACCGGTTCGTGGTACTTTTGCGAATTAGTTCGCACAAATTCTCCTTGTAATTCTTTAAAATTGGTGAACCGAGACAAGTGACTCATGATCGAAGAAAGAAGAAGAATATGTTGAGTTAAAGAGAAAGGAAAATCTCGTAAAGCAAATAAATTTTGTAGAAAAACGTCTTTGGAGCTTGGAGAAAGAGAACTTCCATTGCAAAATAACATTGATATAAAAGAAAAAGAAAACAAAAGAAAAGTGAATATAAAAAAAAGTTTGTTACAACTTGCTACTATAATTCTTCTACTTGTTTGCAATATTAAAATAGTTTACTATACTTAAAATAGTACAAGTACTACGAACCGATGCGTACCGAAGCACTATACTCATATGCGTATTGAATTCTTCTCATGTCGCGTACCGTAAACCCGTACCGTATACTAGCGCGAATTGGGAATTATGTGACTATGTGTCCGACAATAAAATTAGGAAAAAATACTTATTTCAAAATTATGAGAAAATACTTATGTCAAATATCAATGTCAAATCTTTTACTTTAATAATAATTAGACTCATAGAGTTTATATTATTAATACAAATGACTTTAAAAATAATTAACGTTGATGAAAAAAAATGCTTAAAGGTCGTTTTTAGCCATTTTAATAAATTCATGAACATACACCCTCCGGTCATTGAAGTTTGATTTTTAGATTCATTCATTAAATGATGTATGTGATCTATAATAAAGACTATATACATCATTAATTGAATGAATGCAAAATATAAATTTTTGCTTATAATAATAATCGGATGGTGTAGAAAATAAGTCCAATATCAATATTTTCTAGGGGGTTACTGGGAAAATAATAGATGTTATATTGATATTATAAAAGAGACAATTAATGTAAGACAAGACAAAAATAGGAAATAATATTGCGAGAGGGAGTAATATTTATTATTTTGTATATAACCCAAGATTAAATACATCCATGTTCTTTTTACCTAAAAAATATTACATGTAATCATTCTGTTTAATTTTGCATATGTTTAGGACTGAAACTCACTTGATTGAAAAGATCACCAAAGCAGTTTCAGAAAAATTGAAGCTAAAGTACCCAAATGAGGTTAAACATCATTTCATACCCGATGAAAACTACTCAAAAATTGAATATTTAATAAAAAAAGATTCAAGAGAAGTTCAAATCATTGGCCTTTGGGGAATGGGAGGCATAGGAAAGACAACTCAAGCTTATGCTATCTTTCAGAAGGCCTCTTCAAAGTATCAAGGAAGTTGCTTTTTAGAAATTGGAACAGAAGAATCAAAAACAACTCATGGACTTCATAACATATACAATAGACTTCTTTCTGCATTACTAAGGGAAGATGTTAGGATTAATACTGTCAAAGTAATACCTTGTATGGTTATTAGAAAACTCAATTCTATGAAAGTTTTCATTGTATTGGATGGTGTAAGTACTTCAGAACTTCTACAAAACTTGATTGGAATAGGACATAATTGGCTAGGAGATGGTAGTACAATCATTGTGACAAGTAGAGATAAGGAAGTGCTTATAAGTGGAGAAGTTGGTCAAATTTATGAAGTCAAGAAAATGAATTTTGAAAGCTCCCTTCAACTTTTCAGCTTTTATGCGTTTCGCAAATCTTATCCTGAAAAGGGATATGTCAAGCTCTCAAAAAGAGCAATTGATTATGCCAAAGGGAACCCTTTAGCTTTGAAAGTTTTAGGAGCATCTCTGCGTTTTAAAACTGAAGAAGAATGGGATTGTGCACTATCTAAATTGAAGGTGATTCCGAATGCAGAAATTCAGAAGGTGTTGAGGTGGAGTTATAATGAGTTGGATGGTCTAGAGCAAAATATATTTCTTGACATTGCATGTTTTTTCAAAGGGCATAAAAGAGAAAGATTGACAAAAATATTAAATGATTGTGGTTTCTTTGCAACTATTGGGATAAGACATCTTCTTGATAAGGCTCTTATAAGAGTTGATTCAGAAAATTGTGTACAAATGCATGACTTGATACAAGAAATGGGGAAACAAATTGTTCGTGAAGAATCTCCTAAGAATCCTGGAGAACGTAGCAGATTGTGGGATCATAAGGAAGTTTGCGATGTATTGATAAATAATAAAGTAAGAAAATGATAGTGTGATCTCATTGTAATAATATATTAAAAGAAATAGAACTTGCCATAAATGTACTAACATTATTATTAAATTTTACTTTTCAGGGAACCAAATTTGTGGAAGCCATACTTCTAGACCTGTCTCAAGTAGCACACATAAATTTAAACTCCAAAGTATTCAATAACATGCCAAACCTAAGGTTACTTGATTTTATGGACCATGATGGAGTTAAATCTGTAAGCCTTCCAAGAGGTCTTGACTCATTGCCTATGCACTTGAGATATTTAAGATGGGATGGATATCCATTGAAGTCCCTGCCACGAACTTTTCGTCCTGCGATGCTTGTGGAGCTTTCCCTTCAAGACAGTAATGTGGAAAAACTTTGGAAGGGAACACTGGTATGTATCCACTTCTATCTATCTGTCCGTCCGTCCGTCCATTCATTCATGCATCCATCCATAAATTTGTTAAAAATGTCTGAATTAATTAACTTGTTGTATATATTGATTGTTCCAGGATTTTCCAGGTTTAGAGATTCTTGACCTCAGTGGTTCGGAACGCCTAATAGAGTGTCCAAATATGTCTGGTTCACCAAATCTTAAAAATGTAAACTTTCTGAACTGTAAAAAATTGGCTCTAGTTGATCCATCAATTTTCTCCCCAAAGCTTGAAGTGTTAAACATGTTTGGATGTAATTCTGTTAAGAGACTTTCCAACAACACTTGCTCACCATCTCTCCGAGAATTACATATCCAATGTTGCATCAGTCTCCGAGAGTTCTCAGTCAAATTAATGCCTAGTAATGCTTCCACTTTGCAATTGAGTATAGGATGGTGGGGTTTGAAAGAAATTCCATCATCAATTTTGCATATGAGAAATCTTGAAGCTTTTTGTTTTCCAATCAGTGATACTCTCATGGATCTTCCTGAAAACTTTGCCCGAACAATTTGGCTTTTCCAGCCATGGGAATATGAACTTGCCACCAAGTGTCCATTAACGGTTTTATATAATGTACTACCTAGCCCAGCCTTCATGAGTTTAAGTCGTCTGGCTCTTCGGTATTGTCATAGCTTGTTAGCAATCCCAGAAAATATATTCTTGTTATCATCTTTAGAGTGTTTAATACTATTTGGTTGCGCCATCAAAAGCTTGCCTGAAACCATTAAGTATCTTCCCCGTCTCAGTCATCTCGATATTGGTAATTGCAACATGCAATTTATACCTACACTTCCAAAGTCCATTCAATTCTTCTCTATCTATAACTGTGATTCTCTTGATACAGTGTTGAGTTCAACAAGTGAATTACCATCTGACGAAAATTCCATTACCTGTGGTTTTTGTTTCCTTAACTGCACAAACTTGCATCCATTTTCAAACTATATTCTGAAAGATGCCTTTGTTAGGATGGAACATGGAGCAAGACTACATAATTCATCAAAAATGGAAAGTGAAAATGATGCATTGTTGGATCAAGAAGATGATGATTTGTCTACTGCTTTGTACAAAATCCAAACACTAGGCAATGGCATTTGGTACTTCTTACCTGCTATGAGCATACAAGATCTAGATTATTGGTTCCATTATCATTCTAAACAAGCTTTGGTAAGTGTTGAACAGCTTCCTCCCAATTTGTCGGGTTTCATACAGTACTTGGTTCTTTCTCAAGGCCAGATTAATCGTGGTGGACGTTTTGGATGTGAGTGCCGCTTGGAAACTAGTTTGGGTGAAACCATCAATATAACAAGTTTTGTTGGTGCAGAATTTGGCTTATTTGCTCTTAATGTGGATACTACTTCAATCCAGATGGTATCAGATCATGTGCTCATATGGTATGATCCACATTTCTGCAGGAAGATAACAGAAACAGTTAAAGAAACAAAAGTGGTTAATGATGTGAACAGAACTAGTTACAATCCAAAGCTTACATTTAGATTCTTTATGGATGAAACTATATACGATGAAGTAGCGATAAAAGAGTGTGGGGTTCGCTGGATATATCAAGAAGAAGGAGAAGAAATCATGTCTTCGTCAGATTTTCAATCCGACCATCAAGAGAAACCGTTCTTCCAACAAAGAATTTAAACAATCCGTCTTTGGAACTCCACCGTCAAGCGTAGAAATAGATGAAACAGAAGACTTGAGGTACATAATCTTCCTAGCACTTATTATACAGATAACTTGGGGACTAGATTTAGATTACAGGCTCTGATCCATTTTTATGTTACTGAAAAATAATTCTGTTTATGAGCAGGTGTTTGCTTCAAGAACTTATGCATATTGGATTTGGTGAATATTGGCATATATGCCAGATAAGCATGTTTGGATTTTGATCTAATTGGAAACCAATTTTCAAACTGCTACTAGTAAGTTGTTTGAGAGTTTGCTTCTAGCACCATCATTCACAAATCAATTTGGCAGTTTTTTTTTTTTTTTTGACTAAAATCAATTTGGCAGTTAAATATGTATAAATATCCAATTTGTTAGCTTAGTATCTATTAAAAAAATTATCATATTTTTTTTGTCGAAATTCACCTTTAAGGTGAATAAGTGGGGGTGTACGGGCTTCGAATCCTTACCCTTATATATAAAATACAATGTCTCTACCAATGCATAGACAAATTTATCCAATTTTAATCCCCACATTTTACAAGAATATGGTGTTTTCTAATTCTTGGAGAGGGAGTAAAAACACCTTGATTTTAGAAAAGGTAAAAACTAAAAATTGATAGATATATTGTTAAGAAGGATGAAACTTAACAAATCTGTAATTTTCTAAGGTACAAACATATTTAACTCTTTGTACAATCATATATAAGTATAACTCTTCTCTCATAAACTCCTTTCTTTATTTATATCACTTGTTGGGGAGGTTGAAGAGTGGTTTGTTAGATTGATGGTGAGAGGCTTATTTGCAGTAGCAAGACTACGACTAAATTTTGTTTTCTTCTTCAAATGGTTCAATGCAAGCAGAAGTTGGCTATAGGTTTTACTCGAGGTGGCAGTTCAGTGGTAAGAGCTTGACAATCTTCGTCATCATCTGTAACTTCGCTACAATAGACACATATTCTGACTTCTATAATAGTAATTATGCAGTAAAATCTACAGTCAAAATGTAGTTTGTATCTTTATCCATGTTAGTAAACATAACTACTATGAAAAGTCCATGCTACAGATATAATCAATCATAGAACAATTCCAACATGATAAAACATACTTAACTACATCATATATTCTTCCCCTGAATACAAATTGACAACATAGAATCTAGCACAGGCAGTCAAGCACAACTAATAAAAGACCGGTAAATCAAAATACATCAAATATAAAGTCATTAATTTTCAATAAACCCTGTGAATATAGTTCATAATAATAATTTCAGGTCATGACTGAAAAATCCAATTTTTCAACCAACAGATTAAACAACAAAGGGAAATAATAAGAAGACAGAATGGGAGAGAAAATAGACGATCAGAAAGCATAATCCCATTTCCAAGCATCATATTCATGCTTGAAAACGAAATAGTCATTGAAATGCTGTCGCCTGACCTCGAGTATCCACATAGTCCATAATGACCTTCCTTGTATTGATAGATTGAGTCATTTTCCGGAAGAAGCGTAACACGTAGCTATGTTGGAGTACTTGGCAATGAAACTAAACTGTTAATGTGAAACCATACATCAAAATCACCCACGTCAATGCCCTCGTTCATTGTCAATTGTCTAGTTTTGACATTGTAACCAAAATGAATGTTTTTCTGGCCGGAAGATATATCTCCTATTAGATTCTTACTAAGAGCTACTTTAAAGATAATTTGATCGTTGATCCACACACGAAATGCCACAAACAAAATCTGAAGCTCTTGACCACAAGCAGACACGTAATCAAAAGGTCCCATCTCATGATAAAGAGACCATTTTCCTGAATCAAGATCCAAAATGAATATTTGATATGTTCTATAGAATTCTTTGGAGGCAATGCAAGAAAGGCGGTTTCCCATCCATAAATATTTTGGAATTAGACTGTTCGGCAAATGGGGAAGCGGATATCCTCGTATAATAATTTCCCTGTCAACATCCATGACAATCACTTCCTTTTTTGTTATCCAATAAATATCATTGCCTCCAGTATAAAGTGTCTGCCATAAATAATGTTGTTGAAGGGAAGTTTCTTGTCTAGCTATCACTGTCCATGATCTATCTATTCCAATTCTATGCACATAGAAAACATACTGAAAAGAGTTATGAATCTTACGGACATCTACAAAGAAAAGCTTGAAGTTGCCAGTGCGAGGAACACGTACTATAGTACATCGACACGTAACTTGTATATATTTTTGAGAATTGGGAAAAGGAGGAATTCTAAGCCAACACTTGAGGAGGGGGTTCACGACGAAAATCCGTTTATTAAAATTCGAAAGCAGCAATAAGCCATCACAAGTACCGATTATATCTCCCATCCTTTGAGGTGTTCCCAAGAAATAAGTCCTTTCAAATTGGCCGTTCGAATCATTAAATTCCAAGAAATAAGAATTGCTTCGTGTCATGAGATTTTGAACATAAAGACCAGGTTTAGAACGTGCAAGTTGAGAACGTTCATGGTGTTTACACACTTCAACAAATTGAGAGTTACGGATAGTAGCAGCCCAAGATTTGCATACATACCTTGTAGAGTGTAGTAGAGAGTTAAGAGGGACAAAAGTAAGGATATGAAACCTCAAGTCTTCAAAGAGCAAAAGTTTTGAAATCATTTTACAACTATTCGAGTTTTGGTTCTTGATATTCTTCTTGGCACGATGATGAGAGTTAGAGTATGAATGATTGAAAACGTTCTTCTCTATGGATTGACTGCGTATAGCATAATCCAAGCAAACCATCAATTATAAAAGTAAGAGTTAAATATGTTTTAATCCCTAGAACTAGGATTACAAAATTGAGAAAATCAAATATATTATGATACAAGAGATGAATGATACCTAAAGGATCTCTGCTGATCGGCGCCGTCCATGATCTGTCCTGCACGCAGTGCTATATTGCTTACCTCCGCGTTCTTTCTGCTACTCGTTTTTTAAGTCCCAAGAAAGAATGAATGATAACAATAAAGAATGAATAATAACAATGAAGAATGAATAATAGCAATGAAGAATAAATGAATTATAACAATGAAGAATGATACCTACAGATATGAGAGAAACCTAAAGAACCTCTCAACTCTCTCACGATCGCTTTCTTTCACTGCACGGCATCATTCACTCACCACAAAGAAAACTAGGGCATTCACTCGCCACTTATTATTTTTATATGTGTGTTGCTTTGCGGTTGGGCTCAAACCCATTAATTGTTATTTTTTGGATGAATTTTTATTTATACTCTACAATTAACTACATAAGTATATATCTTTACAAAAAAAAGTATATATCTTTATTTACAACATTATTTTTCATAATTTAGATAATCATATTTGAGATTTTTTTTTTTTTACAAGATATTCGAGATATTGTTAGATACCGAACTTATACACCTCTCTTAATTAGAATTTGAACTTTAACTTTGCTTTGCGGTTGTGTTCCCTCCACTTGATATAATTTTACTTGGGAATTAAAATCAATTCTCATATGAAATTAAATCTAAAAAAAAATTAGCAGTTTAAGAAATGCAATTTTTTTTATTACGTCGAGAAAATTAAATAAAATTGATCAATATTCTTAATATACGTATAGTTGGTTGCTTTTGCTTATGAATAAATTCAAAAAAATTTCCTCTTCAAGAATTTCACATCAGTAAAAATAATTTCAATTTTTTTCCATATCGAAAAATTTCAACACTTTTCACTTCCTCACTCTTAGACATGTTACCCATCACATTGACTAACGGTCTATGGGGCTAGCGTAATGGTACGAGCTTAGAAAGCCTGATCCAATTATCCTCCAAGTCGTCCAAATAGAAACCACATCACGAACATGACACGATAGACTCAATATTGGGAGTAGACCCTAGTCAATCTTAGGTGACCACCTTGTATTATAACATGATGCAACACATGATCATGTCTGCTGCATCACCTTAGAAGATATCACGTCTCAGACCCGAAATGCAACACATGATAATACCTCTTCTATTGTCTCAAGAACAATCTCGGTCATGCATTTTTATAACCCAAACACCAACGTGCTTCACTGCCTTAAACGCCAACTAACTATCACACAATTACTTAACATAGAGCTCATTCAAATCAGATTGACTTTTCCTCCTATCTCAGTATAAGTTAGTATAAACAAACCGAAGGTTGCTAGCTTCCCATGCATGCATTTCAAGGCACGGATCTAGGTTGAGGATATTGGGGGCACTAACTTCAAAAAAATTCAAAGTATGACATGCAAAGACCAATTAAATAGAATATCAAGGGCTCATAACAGAGTCCAATGAATAACATTCATAAATGAAAATACAATAAAAGAATAAATATTGTAGTGGAATCAAATTACAATCCAAAATAACTTATTCATTTCCTCCATAAATATTCACTCCATAAATAGTGGTACCGTTGCGGAGTGTAGATTGATGCATAATATTTTGCGTCTAGTGAAATTGGATTAGAAAGTTCGGGTGTGTCATTCTTACCATAAAGCTAATGTTTGTGTGCATGTGTTGGCTAATATGACACGTGACAAAGGAGACTTGGCGATTGTTTATGACCATTGTTCTAGTCATATATGAAATTATATGTCGGTTGATCTTGTTGGAATTTCTACTCTTTGAATGATTGTTGTTTAGTTTTCTCTTTTTTCGATTTTGACCCGTATTCTTCCAAAAAAAATAAATATATCTTGGGGCAAACCAAGAATTAAAATAACATAACCATTAGAAGTATGCACGCTAATAGAAAGTTAAGTTGGTCTTGTCAAAAAAATAAAGAGTTAAGTTGGAATATTTTAGGTAAAGAAATTATAGTAGTTGGATATTAACAGGGCTTTTTTAGCTTTAAGTCATTTAGATTAGATAATATCGATTATCACTATTACATTGAGTAGTATCTCTTTTTTTTGTTTACAATATGTAGTAGTATCTATGGGAGTTGAGACAAGTAACCAAAATGAATGAAAAAGTTATTTTATTTTCCTTTATCTAAGTTGTCTTATTCTCTACTTTCTCTCTTTTTCAGTAATTAGTAACCAAATATGTTTTTTTTTACAAGATATTCGAGATATTGTTAGACACCGAACTTATACACCTCTCTTAATTAGAATTTGAACTTTAACTTTGCTTTGCGGTTGTGTTCCCTCCACTTGATATAATTTTACTTGGGAATTAAAATCAATTCTCATAAGAAATTAATTTTTTTTTAAAAAATTAGCAGTTTAAGAAATGCAATTTTTTTATTACGTCAAGAAAATTAAATAAAATTGATCAATATTCTTAATATATGTATAGTTGGTTCCTTTTGCTTATGAATATATTCAAAACCATTCCTCTTCAAGAATTTCACATCAGTAAAAATAATTTCAATTTTTTTCCATATCGAAAAAATTTCAACACTTTTCACTTCCCCACTCTTAGACATGTTACCCATCACATTGACTAACGGTCTATGGGGCTAGCGTAATGGTACGAGCTTAGAAAGTCTGATCCAATTATCCTCCAAGTCATCCAAATAGAAAGCACATCACGAACATGGCACATCACGAACATGACACGATAGACCCAATATTGGGAGTAGACCCTAGTCAATCTTAGGTGACCACCTTGTATTATAACATGATGCAACACATGATCATGTCTCCTGCATCACCTTAGAAGATATCACGTCTCAAACCCGAAGTGCAATGCATGATAATACCTCTTCTATTGTCTCAAGAACAATCTCGGTCATGCATTTTGATAAGCCAAACACCAACGTGCTTCACTGCATTAGACGCCAACAAACTATTACACAATTACTTAACATAGAGCTCATTCAAATCAAATTTACTTTTCCTCCTATCTCGGTATAAGTTAGTATAAACAAACCGGAGGTTGCTAACTTCCCATGCATTTCAAGGCACGGGTCTAGGTTGAGGATATTGGGGGCACTAACTTCAAATAATTTCAAAGCATGACATGCAAAGACCAATTAAATAGAATATCAAGGGATCATAACAGAGTCCAATTAATAACTTTCATAAATGAAAATACAATAAAAGAATAAATATTGCGGTGGAATCAAATTACAATAAAAAATAAATTATTCATTTCCTCCATAAATATTCACTCCATAAATAGTGGTACCGTTGTGGAGTGTAGATTGATGCATTATATTTTGCGTCTAATGAAATTGGATTTGAAAGTTCGGGTGTGTCATTCTTACCATGAAACTAATGTTTGTGTGGATGCGTTGGCTAATTTGACACGTGACAAAGGAGGCTTAGCGATTGTTTATGACCATTGTTCTAGTCATATATGAAATTATATGTCGTTTGATCTTGTTGGAATTTCTACTCTTTAAATGATTGTTGTTTAGTTTCCTCTTTTCTCGATTTTGACCTCCTATTCTTCCAATATATATATATATATATATATATATATATATATATATCTTGGGGGAAAACCAAGAATTAAAATAACATAACCATTAGAAGTATGCATGCTAATAGAAAGTTAAGTTGGTCTTGTCAAAAAAATAAAAAGAGTTAAGTAGGAATATTTTAGGTAAAGAAATTATAGTAGTTGGATATTAGCTTAGTTATTGTGTAACTGGGCTTTTTTAGCTTTAAGTCATTGAATTATGCTCTTCTCCCTGCACTTTTCGCTTGGGCCCTGCAGCCATGTCAAACATACCCTTGTGTTAGTTAACTAACGCAAGTGTTAAACTCCGCGTTACTTAACTAACGTTGCGTGAGTTAACTAGCGCAACGTTAGTTAACTCACGCTACGTGATGTCTTAAACAAGGCAGAACACCTCATTTTCTCATTTCTCATCTAAAATCTCAAAAAATCTCAAAAACCTCTCTCAAATCACCAAAAACCAAAATTCCTTCAAGTTCAAATCAAACAACACTCCAATAACAAGTTTTCATAATCCAACACCATTAAACTTTTATGTTTATATTTTTTTTTTTCTTCTTAAATTACAAATTTTATAGATTTAGGGTTTGTTTAAATTTTGGTTTTTTTGGCAAGAACTCATACAATGTTTACATGAAAATGACTTGTGTTGCATAAATGTTTAGATGTTTGCATGTTTATGTTGTAGTTTTGAAAAAAATTTAGAGATTTTTTTTTAGATTTAGGGTTTGTTTAAATTTTGATTTTGCTTGCAAGAAATGATACAATGTTACATTTAAATGACTTATGTTGCTTAATTGTGGTTAGATGTTTGCATGTTAATGTTGTAGTTACGAGTTTTAGGGTTTATGTATAATTTGCACTCCAAGTGTTTGATGAAATGTTTGAATGAGTTTTTCATTGTTTGTTTTTAATTTCTTATTGTGTAGATTTGAAGCAATGGCCGGGTGGATCGACGTTTATGCACAATTCAACGGCGGAGAACCTCATAGATTGAAGGTTCGGTGCCTTGGTGTAACGTTAAGAGGTCTCAAGGATGAACTGAATGAATTCAACCAAGGAGTCAACCCCGAAGACACAAGGAGGGTGGAATACATTCGGTATAAACGTCCAACGCTCGACGAGGGGAGAGTATCATTTAGTTGGGTGGAATTAACGAACGACGAAAACGTGAGGATCATGTTTTGGGAGCACAACATGTTTCAATGGATCGATATGCGTGTAACGTTGCTGAGATCAACTGAAGATATTATCAACAGTTTGATTCCGCCAGAAGATCGTCATTAGATAAAGAATGCACCTTCCAACTACAACAATTGTCTTCCTCTAGATTGGGTAATTCAAACTTGTTAAACGGCAAGTCTCCAGCATACGCCCGGAAGTGCTTTTGTTCCATTCAAAAGGTTAAATTCTTGTTGGTTTCGTTTAAATGATGGTATTGAAGTGTCAAGGTCTGGACCTCATTTTGTTGGCACTTGGATACTATCATTTAAAACCAAGACCAACAAGAATTTAACCTTTTGAATGGAACAAAAGCAGTTCTAGGGCGTATGCTCGAGTCCTGCTGCTTAGCAAGTTTGAATTTACCCCATTTGGACGTAAGATAATTGTTGTAGTTGTAAGATGCATTCCCGAATGTAATTTAATGTAATGTAACCTTCATTCGAATTTATTCAATACACAACTTTTATTCTAATTCACGCTGAATTTATTCTAATTCATTTATTTACATTATTCGAATTTATATCTACCATAAATAGGGTCAAAAAACGTGAAAAAACTTAACAAAAACGTGCAAAATCAATTAAAATGCATTGAACAGAGTCAAAAAAAACGTGTGTTTTTGAGCTCTAACCATCGGCCAACTTGTGTGAGTTAACTTGCGCACATGTCAGTGGTGCATGACTTAACTCACGCAAAGATTATAACTTGCGTTAGTTAAGTCACGTTGCATGACTTAACTAACGCATGGGCATTATTGGATTTTCAGCTAGGTGCGAGCGAATAGTGCAGGGGGAAGAGCAGAATTCTAAGTCATTTAGATTAGATAATATCGATTATCACCATTATATGTAGGAGTAATGATAACTAGACACAAAATATTTGACACAAATACAACACCATGGGCAGTTCTAACATTTCAACCATAAAGCAGGGCTAATTTTGTAAAATCATGCACCCCATCTTCTCATCCTCACTGTCTTCTCTGTATTGTTCTCCGCAAAACCATCCTACAACCTTCTTTTCCCCCATCGTCCGTCCTCCCCCGCCAGTCCACCACCACCGTCCTCTTCCCCATCGTCGTCCTCACCATCGCATCCTCCTTCTTCAACCACCATCGTCCTCACTGCCATGAAACTCGGATCTGTTCAGATCACCGCCGCCACGCCGGTGAGAACCTTCTTCTCTGCAGCACCTGTAACACCCCGTTTTCCCAACATAAAAATTTCTTTAAAAAGAATAGCATGCATCAGAGTAAGCACATAAACAGGGCATCACATATCTTAAAACATCTCATGTTAATGATTAAATAAACATTAAATCTTCATAAAATCTCGCAGCCTTCATAATCATATAAAATAAACATCTCAAAGGTCTTTGGCACGCAGGCCTCATCAACATCTTATTATCAAAGTCTTCAAGTTAAACATAAGCATGTAAAATAACATAATCATATCAAAAGCATAATACGCAAGGAACAGAGAAAATATAAGCAAGGTTTCCCCATCCCGTTACGTATCAGAGCACCTAGACTCGACTGCAGAAATCCTCACACGTCTGCGCTAATCTTGGTTACCTGCACTTGCCCACGAGGCGGCAATTCCAGCAGAAGGGGTGAGATTCACAAATAATTATATTAAACATGTAATTAAATAATCACAATTCAACAACCAACATAATTCAACTTATCACAGATGAACATCTAGCATTTAGAACATCAATATAAACTACACATCATTTAGCATCTTCATAATCAACATCATATACATCTTAATAAACATCTTAGACGACTCGACTCGACATCAACACTTGACTATGCAACCCTACGTCTTATATGCATGTGGTACCAATCCAGGGCATGAGCCCTCGTCGCTATGAGCATAAATATACTCCAAGGCATAAGCCTTCGTCGCTGGTGAGCAAAGCTCCAGGGCATAAGCCCTCGTCGCTGGTGAGTAAAAACTCCAGGGCATAAGCCCCCATCATAGAATGAGTATGCATGAGACTCAACACTTTTAACTTAAACAAGTTAACATCTTAAACGTCGCAAAACATCTTATTCATCAAAGGACTGACACATGCAGCAACTATACATACATAGACAGCAACATGACAGCAAGTACTTCATAAAGTATAACATTAATATGGCAAACATCGCATGTAATTCAAGCATTCATCACTTATTCAATTCATATTATCACACATAAGCTTCATAAAATCATCATAAACAATCTCAATCATCATGTATCATCATCACAGATCATAATAAACATCAGTAACAGTCCCAGAAGCTACCCAAAGGTCATCTCTCATGGTTCAACGCGAAACAGTTCGCAAACAGCACACGGTTCTGGGTTCTGACTTAACTCGCCATGGCGAGTGGGATAGCTCGCCTCGCGAGTACTAAGGTTCTGCTCGCTATGGCGAGTTGGATTGCTCGCCTCGCGAGTAAACTAGGTCTACTCGCCGCGGCGAGTTGCATAGCTCGCCTAGGCGAGCGATGAACAGACTGCTACGGGTTCTGCGAAAATCACACAAAAGTGTCCCAAATTCATCATCTAAATCATCTACATTCTCAGAAACATCATCACTACGAATAATCCAGGTTCTGTACTCATCCTACACTTTTGTTCTACAGTTTCATAGCTTAATTCATGGCTTCTCTCCATTTTTAACCTAATTTCAATTCTCTCAAAACTCAATCCTATGTTGTTAATTCTGATTAGATGCATTACAGATCAATATAATTAAGTGCTAGGCTCACCCTTACCTGATTATGAGCAGAAAATCGCAGCCCTAATGCTCTTCTCCTTTCACGCAGCCGTTCCTCTCTTTTTCCAAAATTCAGTAACGCGTACTGACTTCTCTCTTGACCTAATTTCCCTTTATATACTCCCAACAAATCTTATCTTATTTACTCTTTCTCCCACATAACTCTCTAAAATCCAAAACTAATCCTCAACTAAATATTTTATTTTATTTTCAAATCTTATTTTATTTAACAATAAAATAAGTCACCACGTCGCATAAAATCATATTAAATCTCCACTTAACTTCACATAATATACATAAAAATATATAGCAACATCACATAATATATATAAAATATATAGCAATTTCTCAAATAAATCAATTAATTAAATAATCAAAAATGGGCGTTACAACTCTCCCCAACTTAAAAGATTTTCATCCTCGAAAATTACCTCAAGCAAACAACTCAGACGACTCTAGCATCTTACTCTCCAACTCCCACGTCAAGCTTTCGCTGGTCGCTCCCGACCAAACGACTCTAACGAGAGGTATCTCCTTGCCCCTCAGCGTCTTCGTCTTTCTGTCATCAATCCTCACTGGTAAGGTCTCAACCGTAAGGTTGTCCCTAACTTGCACATCATCACTCTGGATCACATGAGACGGATCCGGAACATACTTCCTCAGTTGCGACACATGGAACACGTCGTGCAAATTCGATAAATGTGGTGGCAATCCAATACGATAGGCCACCGCCCCAATCTTTTCTGATATCTGGTATGGACCAATAAACTTCGGGGTTAACTTCTTTGACTTCAACGCACGACCAACACCGGTCATAGGAGTCACTCTCAGGAACACATGATCTCCCTCTTGGAACTCAAGGTCCTTCCTTCGCTTGTCATGATAACTCTTTTGTCGACTCTGCGACGCTTTCATCTTCTCTTGGATCATTCTCACTTTCTCAGTAGTCTGTTGAACAATCTCCGGTCCTAACATCACATTTTCGCCTGACTCAAACCAACACAACGGAGTTCTGCATCTCCGCCCATACAAAGCCTCGAAAGGTGCCATTCCGATACTCGAATGGTAACTGTTGTTGTACGTGAACTCTATCAACGGAAGATGACTATCCCAAGTTCCTCCTTGCTCAAGTACACACACTCTCAACAAATCTTCCAACGACTGAATCGTCCTTTCCGACTGACCATCTGTTTGCGGATGATAAGCCGAACTCAACCTCAACTGAGAACCTAAAGCCTCTTGCAAACTCTTCCAAAATCTAGAAGTAAACCTCGGGTCTCTATTTGATACGATGCTCGAAGGAACACCATGCAACTTCACAATCTCCCTGACATAGATCTCTGCCAACTGAGCAACAGGAAAAGTAATATTAATCGGTAGAAAATGAGCCGACTTCGTCAATCTATCAACAATCACCCAAATAGCGTCATTCCCTTTAGGAGTATTCGGCAAGCTCGTCACAAAATCCATGGATATACTATCCCATTTCCACTCTGGCACATCTAAAGGTACCATCATTCCAGCAGGTTTCTGATGCTCAACCTTCGATTTCTGACAAACCAAACAAGAATAAACAAACTGTGCCACGTCACGTTTCAAACCAGACCACCAAAACAGCTTCTTTAAATCATGATACATCTTCGTAGCTCCCGGATGAATACTCAAGCTACTTCTATGACTCTCTTCAAGAATTATCTTCTTCATTTCCTCATTATCTGGTATGCAAATTCGACCTCGGAATCTTAACACTCCTTGATCATCCACTTTAAAGTCACTATCCTCCGTCTGATTACTAGCAACCAACAAGTCCACAAACTTAACATCTTCTTTCTGCGCCTCTTTGATACTCTTCAAGAAATCACTATCAATCTTCAGCATCCCAAGCTTTACACTCTGAGGTGTTCTTTCACAAACCAAACTCAAATCTCTAAACTGTTCCAACAACTCGAATTCCTTCACCATCATGGCAGACATATGCAAAGTCTTCCTACTCAAGGCATTTGCAACCACATTAGCTTTGCCCGGATGATAATTCAAACCAAAGTCATAATCTTTCAACAATTCAAGCCACCTTCGCTGCCTCATATTCAATTCCTTCTGATCAAACAAGTACTTCAAACTCTTGTGATCACTAAACACTTCGAACCTCGAACCATACAAGTAATGTCTCCATATTTTCAATACAAAGACCACAGCTGCCAACTCTAAGTCATGCGTCGGATAATTCTTCTCATGAATCCTCAATTGCCTTGAAGCATAAGCTACCACTTTACCATCTTGCATAAGAACTCCACCTAAACCCAACTTGGACGCATCACAATATACCACAAAAGGTTCATCGGGCTTCGGCAAAATCAAAACTGGAGCCGTCGTCAAACGCTTCTTCAACTCATTAAAGCTGTTCTCACAATGAACATCCCACACAAAAGATTTACCTTTACACGTCAACTGCGTTAACGGAAGAGCCAACTTAGAAAATCCTTCTATAAATCTTCGATAATAACCAGCTAGACCCAAGAAGCTTCTAATCTCAGTAACCGACTTAGGAGTCTCCCATTGCGATACCGCTTCAACTTTAGACGGATCAACCGCAATGCCATCGCCAGAAATGACATGACCAAGAAAACTCACCTCTTTCCACCAGAACTCACACTTAGACAACTTAGCAAAAAGCTTCTTCTCTTTCAACACTTGCAAGACGATCTTCAAATGCTCAGCATGCTCTTCCTCAGTCTTAGAATAAACCAGAATATCATCGATGAATACCACAACAAAACGATCCAAATAAGCATGGAAGATTCTATTCATATACTCCATAAATACGCCAGGTGCGTTAGTAACACCGAAAGGCATCACCGTATACTCATAATGTCCATAACGCGTCCTAAACGCCGTCTTCTGCATATCTTCATCCTTCACTTTAATCTGATGGTAACCCGATCTCAAATCTATCTTGCTGAATACACAAGCACCCACCAACTGATCCATCAAGTCGTCAATTCTCGGAAGTGGACACCTATTCTTTATCGTTACTTTATTCAACTGACGATAGTCGATGCACAACCTCATACTTCCATCTTTCTTCTTGACTAACAACACTGGAGCTCCCCACGGTGAAACACTTGGTCTCACGAACTTCTTATCAAGCAAATCCTCTAACTGCTTCTTCAGCTCCGCCAATTCAGAAGCTGACATACGATAAGGCGTCATAGACACAGGCTTCGTTCCAGGAACAAGATCAATCGAAAATTCAACTTCTCTTTCCGGAGGCACATCAGGAATCTCATCTGGGAAAACTTCAGGAAAATCACATACTACTTGTAGCTTATCAAGCACCGCCTGATTCTCAATAGATAAAGACGCCATCAAAGAAAACATCATAATTCCGTCGCGTTCCAACTGCTTCAACTGTTTAGTAGATAGGAACTCTGCGCCACTCTCTTCCTCGGGAGAAGAAAAATGCACCGTCTTGCTAAAACAATTAATAAGGACATGGTTGCACTCTAACCAATTCATCCCCAAGATCACATCCATCCCAACCAACGGTAGACACACTAAATCAATCTCAAAATCACGACCAAACATATACACAGGACATCTTAAACACACAAGGGAAGAAGTCACCGAACCCTTAGCTGGAGTTTCGACAACCATCTCCCCATTCATATCAGATACAACAAGATTCAACTTAGCAGCACAATCAAGAGCAACAAAACAATGTGTGGCACCAGTATCAATGATAGCAACTAAAGGTATATTATCAAAATAACAAGTACCTCTGATCAAGCGGTCCTCGCTCTCCGTCTGCGTACCCGACAAAGCAAAAACTCTTCCGGAAGTCTGGGCCTTCTTAGGCTTCGTGCATTGCGAACCAATGTGACCCTCATCGCCGCAGTTAAAACATACAACATCACCATGTTTGCAATCAGCAGTAGTGTGACCCTTCTTGCCACAACGAAAACATCTCTTCACCTCTCCAGGACAAGCATTACTCTTATGGCCCTTCACGCCACAAGTATAGCAAACTACCTCAGCAGGAGCATCTTTCTTCACAGGCCTCCTCTCATCATTAACTCGCTGTTTGCCCTTATCTGCAGGTGCACTGTAGGGCTTAGGACGACTTTGCTGCCCTTTTCCTTTCCTCTCATTAACTACCTTGTAATGAGCCTTCGTGTCCTCCTCATAAATCCTGCAGCTGCTCACTAACTCAGAAAAGTTTCTAATCTTCTGATACCCTATAGCCCTCTTGATATCAGCTCTCAATCCGTTCTCGAACTTAATACACTTAGAAAATTCGGCGGTCTCAGCAGAGTAGTGTGGATAAAACTTGGCCAGCTCCACAAATTTTGCAGCATACTCAGTCACAGACATGTTCCCTTGCTTTAGCTCCAGGAACTCAATCTCTTTCTTGCCCCGCACATCCTCAGGAAAATATTTGTTGAGGAATTCTCTCTTAAATACTGCCCAGGTCACCTCAGCACCGTCCTGCTCCAGGGTAGGTAGAAGACTAATCCACCAATCGTCCGCCTCCTCAGCCAGCATGTGCGTACCGAAACGCACCTTCTGCACCTCCGTGCACTGCATAACTCTGAATACCCTCTCAATCTCCTTGAGCCACGTCTGGGCTCCATCCGGATCATATCTCCCCTTGAAAGTAGGAGGATGGTTTCTCAAGAAGGTCTCCAGCATACGAACCTCCGCACCAGCACCAGCATTAGCATTTGGTTGTTGTCCCACAGCTTGAGCAACAGCTTCCAAGGCAGCAGCAATCGCAGCGTCATTCCTTCCAGCCATCTTAATCCTTAACAAAACAAACATAAGTTAGAATAATACAATAATACTATTCTAACTCTAAGACAACGTCACTCGACTCTCTACTTGGCCGGACGGACCGACCTGCTCTGATACCAATTGTAACACCCCGTTTTCCCAACATAAAAATTTCTTTAAAAAGAATAGCATGCATCAGAGTAAGCACATAAACAGGGCATCACATATCTTAAAACATCTCATGTTAATGATTAAATAAACATTAAATCTTCATAAAATCTCGCAGCGGAATAGTCTGTTGGAACAAAGGGTGTTTCACAAGTATACCACTTAAGTTTTGATGATAACAAGGTATTAAAAATTATCAATTGGATTTGCTAAACATTTATTCAAGTGTGCAGGACCATTAATCAAAGATTTATTTACAAGAGGTTCTGTTTGAATAAATTAAAGAGCAAAGGAAATCTTAAACTGAAGCTTGAAGAATATCTGACTGAAAGAGCTCCTGGAAATTCAGAGTCAGAATGCGTCTGAAGAAAGAGCTTCTGAAGATGAAGTCATCAGAAGCAAGTTCATCAGAGGCAGACTCATCAGAAGCAAATGGTATCCAGAAGCAAAGATTCTTCAGACACCAAGAAGCATTGACAAAGTACAGTGTACGAAAAGTACAACCACTATGCCTACGTTTGTCCCTGCAACCACCAACTCTGCACAGTGTCTTCTATACACGACAAGAATAACAGTAACTGTAGCAGAAACTTTTCCTTGTTTGAGGGAATGGATTTGAATTTGATTTCATTGTACAAGCCTCAAATCAAGCAAAGGATCAAGGGTGTCAAATCAGCTTCGGTAAAGAAAAGTTGATGAGCTGACTGTTCTCCAACGTCTCTCAAAACCTCTATAAATAGAGCTGAAGACTTGAAGAATAAAAAATACAAGTATCAGAACGATATACACGCGAATTGAATTCTTATCTCATATTCTAAGTCGCAAAATCTGCTCATCAACAACTTAGATAATTCTTACAAAAGCTCACATTTTAGAATTTCTAAGTATCTAAGAAAACAGAGTCTGTTCTGTTTCATCTTGTTTTGTGAATACCTCTGATAGTATATCAAGTATTCAAAACTCTTTTCAATTCTTTGTAATTGTTTTAAAAAATCTCTTGCTTGTGGGCTTGAGCATCTGAAGTCTCATTCTTGTGTGATTGAGCAAAGGAAGTCTCTTACTTGTGTGTTTGAGCAACTTGTAATTTGATATTACATTTTAGTGAAACTCTCCTTGGAAGTGCAAGGGGGACAGGACTACTTCCGGTTTGTGGAAGGAACCTGTATAAAATTGTTTGTGTCTTCTTTCTTTCTTGCATCTGATCTTTATTCCGCTGCTGAGACTCTGAACTCTGATTAGAGTCTGAACTCCATCAGACTCTGAATCCTGAGAACAGTGCTATTTTTCGTAAGAAAGAAACGTTTTTGAAAACACAATTCAACCCCCCCCTTCTTGTGTTTTTCCCACCTTCAGTTGGTATCAGAGCTTCGGCTCTGTAGTTAGCACTTAACCGTGTTACAGTAAACGATCGGTGAAAAACATGTCTGGGGATGAAGCTTCTGCATCTGCATCTGGTTCTGGTTTTGGTTCTGGAGCTGCTGTGCAGTATGACTACAGCAATATCAACAAAAGTGAAAGATCTTCAAATCACAACAAACCTCCTATGTTTAATGGTGATCCTGAAATGTTTTCTTGGTGGAAAACCAAGATGTATAGTCACATCATGGGAATGGATGAAGAGTTGTGGGATGTTCTTGAAGATGGTGTTGGTGATCTGAGGCTAGATGAAGAAGGAGCTGCTCTTGATAGGAAAGCTCACACTCCTGAGCAGAAAAAGCTTTATAAGAAACATCATACGATCAGAGGCATTCTTGTGGCTGCCTTGCCTCATAAAGAGTACTTAAAGATGAGTGACAAATCAACAGCAAAGGCTATGTTCACCTCATTGTGCTCACTTTATGAGGGTAACAAGAAAGTCAGAGAAGCCAAGGCTACTATGCTTGTTCATCAGTATGAGTTGTTCAGAATGAAGGAGGATGAAAACATTGAGACCATGTACTCAAGGTTTCAGACTCTTGTTTCTGGACTTCAGATTCTGAAGAAAAGCTACGTAACGTCTGATCATGTGAACAAGATTCTGAGAAGTTTACCTGCAAAGTGGAGACCAAAAGTGACAGCCATTGAGGAAGCTAAAGATTTAAACACCTTGAGTGTTGAGGATCTCATAAGCTCCTTGAAATGTCATGAAATAGGTCTTAATGAGCAAGAACCTGTCAAGAAGTCCAAATCCATCGCACTAAAGTCCAGAGGCAAGTCAAGTAAGGCTCTGAAGGCTTTGGAGTCTGAAGAAGAATCTACATCTGAAGATTCTGATGAAGACTCTGAAATTGTACAAGAAATGGCTATGCTCACAAACAGATTACAATACCTTGCTAAGAAGAACAAGAAGTTTATGAACAAAGGTAGTAATCACAAAAGTTCAAGAAAGGAAGATCAGAAAGGTTGCTTCAACTGTAAAAAGGTTGGACACTTCATTGCTGAATGTCCAGACTTGCAGAAAGAGAAATCCAAAGAAAAATCTAAGAAAGCGTTCTTCAAATCTAACAAATTCAAGAAGCAATTCAAGAAGAGCTTGATGGCAACTTGGGAGAATCTGGATAATGAGTCTGAGTCTGACAAAGATGATGCTGAAGATGAAGCTAAAATAGCTCTGGCTTTGGTAGCTACTGCTGATAACAAAGAAGAATCATCTGATGCTGAGTCAAGTACAGATTCTGAAACTGAAACTGAGGTATATTCTAAACTCACCAGATCTGAACTAATTGATTCTCTCAAAGAACTTCTTTGTCATTATGAAAACCAATCCACTGAGTTGAGGAGAGTTAAGCAACGATACAATAAGTTGCTGAAACTCCATGAATCAACTAAGACGGAAATGGAAGCTTTAAAACAAGAAAATTATAACTTGAAAACAATGACAAAGAAGGGTGATAATAAAATCATGACTGAGCAGGATGCTGCTCTTCAGGAGTTTATTAACACAGGAATTGATAGAACCAAAGTTGCATCCATGATTTATAGCATAAATCAGAACAACAAAAAGGGAATTGGTTTCACAGGAGGTAACTCTAGTGAAGTAATTCTAAAACCTTGTTCTGATAACATCAAAGAAGGTCTGAAAACTCATTTTGTGTCTGAATCTAAAAAGGCTTCTCATTCAAAATATAAGTCTTCAAATTCAGAGGAATTGACTAAGTCAAAACCTAAGAGTTATAAGACAAAGGTCATGAATGACTCTAAATCAAAAGCTCCAACGTTACAGATTCTGAAAAGATCAGAACCCATCAAACAGGTTCTGAAGAAAACAGAGTCTGAAACTCAAAAGCCTAGATTTCAGAGAAAAGAAGCTATTTTTACTAAGTCACATTCTGAGACTAAAGGTTCTGAACCCAAAGTCTGGAGGAAGATTGGCAAAGAAAAATTCAGACAGAATACACAAAAGAGATTCAGAACTTCTAGGACTAACCCAAAAGGACCCATGAAAGTATGGGTACCTAAGACACAAATTGTTGATGCTGCAGATATGTCTAAAAGGAAATACAAAGCAGAAGTCCTGGTATCTGGACAGTGGTTGCTCGCGACATATGACGGGAGAAAAGTCTATGTTCCTAACCCTGACCATGAAAGAGGGAGGAACTGTGGGATTTGGAGGAAACCAAACTGGCAAAATCATTGGTACTGGAACAATTGGTAATTCCTCAGTCTCAATCAATAATGTGTGGTTTGTAGATGGACTAAGGCATAACCTACTTAGCATAAGTCAATTTTGTGATAATGGTTATGACGTCTTGTTTAATAAGAACAACTGCACAGTAATCAACACTGATGACCAGTCTGTAGTGTTTAAGGGAAAGAGAAAGAACAATGTCTATAAGATAAATTTTTCAGAACTGACTGATCAGAAGGTGTTTTGCCTCCTGTCAGTGAGTGATAAGAAATGGCTGTGGCACAGAAGGTTGGGACATGCTAACTGGAGATTAATCTCCAAGCTTAGCAAGTTACAACTTGTCAAAGGGCTACCAGACATTGATTATCATTCAGATGCACTTTGTGGTGCATGTCAGAAAGGAAAAATTGTTAAAAATTCTTTCAAATCTAAAGACATTGTTTCTACCTCTAGACCCTTAGAACTACTTCATATTGATTTATTTGGACCAGTCAGTACTGCATCCATATATGGAAGTAAATATGGATTGGTGATTGTTGATGATTACAGTAGATGGAGTTGGGTTAAGTTTCTCAAATCTAAAGATGATTCATATGATGTGTTCACAAAATTCTGTATTCAAGTCCAATCTGAAAAAGAACTTAAAATTCTAAAAGTCAGAAGTGATCATGGGGGAGAATTTGAAAATGAGCCATTTGAAATATTTTGTGAAAAATTTGGAATTGTCCATGAATTCTCCTCTCCTAGAACTCCACAACAAAATGGAGTTGTAGAAAGAAAGAATAGGACTCTTCAAGAAATGGCAAGAACCATGATTCATGAAAACAATCTGGCAAAACATTTTTGGGCAGAAGCAGTGAACACAGCATGTTATGTTCAGAACCGGATCTACATCAGACCCATCCTGAACAAAACAGCATATGAACTCTTTAAAGGTAGGAAACCCAACATTTCTTATTTTCATCAGTTTGGATGTACTTGTTACATCTTGAACAATAAAGTCTATCTGAAGAAATTTGATGCCAAAGCTCAAAAGGGAATCTTTCTAGGTTACTCTGAGAGATCTAAGGCATACAGACTGTATAACTTGGAAACACTTTGTGTTGAAGAGTCTATACATGTCAAGTTTGATGACAAAGAGCCTGGAAGTCAAATTCCAGAGCAAAGTGAAAATAATGCAGGTTCAGAAGAGTCTGATGATTGTTCAGAACCTGATCAAGCTCCAGAGGCACATGAAACTTCAGAAGCTGTGATTGCTCCTGATGTCCCTATTGCTGAAGCTTCTGAAGAAAATCAAGATGATTCACAGCAAGTTATCCAATCCAAAAATTCATTCAAATACAAGTCTTCTCATCCTGAGGATCAGATCATTGGTAGCAAAGAAAGCCCCAGAAGAACTAGATCACATTTCAGACCTGAAGAGTCTGCCCTGGGTCTGCTATCCATGATGGAACCTACTACAGTTGATGAAGCACTAGCTGATGATGGATGGATCTTAGCAATGCAAGATGAGCTCAATCAATTTAAAAGGAATGACGTATGGGATCTTGTATCTAAGCCTGAACACAAGAACATTATTGGAACTAAATGGGTGTTTAGGAACAAGCTAGATGAACAGCGAGAAGTAATTAGAAACAAAGCCAGACTTGTTGCTCAATGATACAGCCAACAAGAAGGCATTGATTACACTGAAACTTTTGCTCCAGTTGCGAGATTGGAAGCAATCAGGTTACTTCTTTCCTACGCAGTAAATCACAACATAACCTTGTATCAAATGGACGTTAAAAGCGCATTTCTCAATGGAGTCATATCTGAAGAAGTGTTTGTAAAACAACCACCTGGTTTTGAGGATTTAAAACATCCTGACTACGTTTATAAGCTAAAGAAATCTCTCTATGGTCTGAAACAAGCTCCCAGAGCTTGGTATGACAGACTGAGTAATTTCTTGCTTAAAAATGATTTTAAAAGAGGTCAGGTTGATACAACACTTTTCAAGAAGACACTTGAGAAAGACATTCTGATTGTACAAATTTATGTTGATGATATTATTTTTGGTTCAACTAATAGATCTCTTTGCAAGGAATTTTCTAAGATGATGCAGGAAGAATTTGAAATGAGCATGATGGGAGAACTGAAGTTCTTTCTAGGAATTCAGATCAATCAGTGCAAAGAAGGAGTGTATGTTCATCAGTCCAAGTATACCAGAGAGCTTCTGAAAAAATTTAAACTTGAAGTCTGCAAGGAAATGAACACTCCAATGCATCCTACCTGCACTCTGAACAAAGAAGATCAAGGAACCAAAGTTGATCAAAAGCTGTATCGAGGTATGATTGGTTCTCTGTTGTATCTCACTGCATCTAGACCTGATATTTTGTTCAGTGTCTGTCTGTGTGCAAGATTTCAATCAGATCCTAGAGAATCACATTTAACTGCGGTTAAAAGAATCTTTAGATATCTGAAAGGATCAACTAATCTTGGACTTCTTTACAAGAAATCTTCAGATTATAAGCTAGTTGGATTCTGTGATGCTGACTATGCTGGTGACAGGATTGAAAGAAAATCAACCAGTGGAAACTGTCAGTTTCTTGGTGAGAATCTGATATCCTGGGCCAGTAAGAGACAAGCAACTATTGCTTTGTCAACAGCAGAAGCAGAATACATCTCAGCTGCTAGTTGTTGCACACAACTGCTTTAGATGAAACATCAGTTAGAAGACTACCAAATAACTGAAAACTGTATCCCAATTTATTGTGACAATACTGCTGCTATTTGTCTATCTAAAAATCCTATTCTTCATTCAAGAGCCAAACACATTGAAATCAAACATCACTTTATCAGAGACTATGTTCAAAAGGGGATATTAGATATTCAATTTATTGATACTGATCATCAGTGGGCTGATATCTTTACAAAACCTTTAACCGTTGAAAGATTTGATTTTATAAAGAAAAATTTGAACATGCATTTTGTCTCTGAGTAATGTTTGACTCTGAATGAAAAATCAGACTCTGAAAATTATCAGACGTTGAATAAGTTTCAGACTCTCCTAGGAGAATCTGAAAAGACTCAGCCTCTGAGAAAATTATCAGACCCTGAAAAGGAATCTTTTTGTGACTCTGAAAGTACTGGGAAGTGGAAAGGTTAAAGTTACTTTGTGTAGGCTTCTGACACGTCTATCTGCATTGGGAAACAACGCTTTTTAAGGGCAATGATGGTTTTTCTTTCTCAATATTTTTCGCGCCCCTCAAGTCATTAATACGCATGTTTGGCTATTACTTCTGAAATGTGAAGAGTTGTTTTTCAAATCACTATATATACCAAACACACACTACTCACTCACTTTCCTACACTTTTAAGTCTTAAGCAGTTACGTTTTAAAGAATCAACTTTCTCTCTTCTCTCAAACTTAGAAACCCAAAACCCCCAAACTTCATCTTCTCCAAATGGCTTCGTCTACAAGCGGTTCAAGTTCTAAATCAAACATCTCCATTAAACCTGTAATCGTTCCTCTTCAAATGGGTTCGTTGGTTGTTCAAATTGAATCACCAGTGGATTTCGCTTCTTTAAAGAGAAACAAGGTTGATATGGAAGCATTTATCTCTGCTCAGAACATGGCTGGGTACTTTCAGATGTTAAATGGTCCAACTTATGTAAATCTGGTAAAGGAATTCTGGGTTAGAGCTGAAGTTTTTGATGTTGATTCAGCCAAGGCTCAAGAAAGGGAAGCTGTGTCAAGAAACCCTTCTCTGAGAGGAAAGACAAGAATAGAAATGGGTCTTGAACCTTTTCATGGTCTGGAAATCAAGTCTGTAGTGATGGGTATCCCTGTATCTATCACTGAAGAAGTGATTGCTCAGGCATGCAGGATGCCTCTGGAAGGAAGGTTTCAGTGGAACGTCAGCAGTAAAGACGCCATGCTGGGCAGCTTTACAAAACTGCTGCTGAAAGGAAACCCTGCAACCAGGTTGGTTGAAATGGATATAGAGCACAGGGTGCTTCTGAAGATTATGAATGAGTGCTTCTTCCAGAAGGGAGGAGGTGCTGATCAACCTAACTCTGATCATAAACTGGTGCTGTATTTCTTGGCTGGATTTCAACCAATAAATCTTCCAAAATATATCATGCATCATTTATGCTGGGCTGTCAAGGAAGCCTATAAAGGAAAAAGGAAACAAATCCCTTGTGGAAGACTTCTCTCTGAAATCTTCTACCAAGGAGGTGTTCTGAGAACTCTGGAGACGTTCAAACTGGCGTCAGACAGAGTGCTGGGTGTCTCTACTGGAAGGATGATAAATGGCACATCCCTCTACAACATGAAGGCCATTACATCAATCCTGACTGACTCAAAGGATTTGAAGGAGTCTGAAGCCCCTCTTCCTCTCATCAGAAATTTTCCTTCTGTTCTTAAAGAGAACAATCCTGAAGCATTATCTGCTTATTTAGCAGCTTTTGCTAAGGAGTCTGGAGAAGCCCAGAGGAAATCTGAAGTTGCTGTGGCCAGAAAGCAGAAGGCTGCTAATACTCAAGCAACTACCTTTGGAACTGTGACTACTCCAAAGAGGAAAAGAGGAAAGGCTGATTCAAACATTGAGGAAAGATTTCAACGAGCCCAGGAAGAAAAAGAAGCTGGCTTTGTTGAGACTGTAAGACCACTCAAAAGGCTAGCAACTGGGGAGATTGTGATGCCTATGTTTGAACCCACTCCTGAACAACAGAAGAGGACTGAAGAGCACTATCAGAACCTTAAAAATGAGAAGAAAAGGTTAAAAGCCCAATACCGGATTGATAGAGACAAGACTCTGGAAGCTATGGGCATTGATCATGATGAAGATCAACATCTCATTGAGAAGGTTATTGAGGCTCAGAATTTGGCCAAGAAGCTGGAAGAGAGTGCTATGAAGGGAGCTCAGCAGGTTCTGCAAGAAACTTCTGAAGCTGTTACCTCAGCTGCTGTCCCTCAAGAGAATACTTCAGTAGCTGCTGGTCCTCCACCAGTAATACGAACTAGTGTTTCTCTCCCGGACAAATCAGTCACTGGGATTACATCAGAAGCTGCTGCTTCAGAGGCTGCTGCCTCAGACGTTCCCAAGATATCTAAGGTAACTCAGAATCCAATTCCTCCACCCTCTACCTTCACTTCATCTTCTACAGACTCTGACTTAGACATTGCACCTCTAAGTCAGAAATTCAAAATATCCATACCTGTACCCAAGGCCAAAAGAACCCTCAAAACCAAAACTACCACTACAAAATCTAAACCTTCTTCTAAACCCACTCCCTACAAAGAAGTGTCAGACGATGTTTATAAGACAATAGGTAAGTTAGAAGAAAAGAGGATAGGCATCTGTAATAAACTACCTGCCAATCATCCCTTCCAACCACCTGTTATCCAACCTTTAAATATGCTTGCTCCTGATACTTCTATTCCACCCTCTTCAACCACAAACCCAGTCAGTCCACAAGTTGTTGATTTAACAGCTGCTGCTGAAGAACAAGTGGTAACTAACAATCCATCAACAAACAAACAACAACCACCCTATTCACCACAAAATACAACCTCAGAACAGGATGACCTCTCCAATCTTGAAAAACATTATTCAGGAGAACTTCCTGAATACCAACAACAACAACCAACAACTGTAAACCAACCTCCAAATGAAACCATTCCAGAATCTGAAATGGAAACTGTGGCTACAGAGTCTGTCCCAGTGACAGAATCTGAACCCACTGTGTCTGCTTCACATTCTGAACCACCACCAAACCACATGTCTTCACCCTCTAACTCTGACCAATCTTCACCCTCCTCTCCAATCCAAATGTCTGACCAACCCCCCATCAACATTTTGGATTCTGAATACCTGGATGAATGTCTGGTGGCTCTGAATGATGAAATGCAGAGTTTGATGCTTCTTCGGAACACTCCATTTCTACCATTCATATATCAAGAAAGCTGGTGTAATCTTACGAATAGGGCATTGAACTTCTTTGATGGTGTTGCCCAGAAGTGTTGTAATATTCAAGCTCGCGCCATGGAACGACGCTTGCGAGAATCCCACTCCTCTTCTCAACTCCAGACCAAGCCTCTGTTTTTGGCTAATGCCCCGTTCTATGCTGAATCTGAATATGTAACAAGAGACTCCAAGGTCTTCAAGATGCTGAAGCAAAAGGTGCTGAAGCAGCAAGAAGAAGCTAAAGCTAGGGAAGATCACCTTCTTCAGAGACAATTGGCTCTAGAAGAAACTGTTAGGAAGCAGTCTGAAGACATCCAGCGTCTGATGGCTCTTGTTCAACAGCATCAACCCCAACCAAACCCTTAGCTGCACACCTTGTTTTGTTTTCTTGTTATGTGTCTTAATTGCCTGCTTTCTGTGTTTTGACACTCTGTACTTTCCTGATCATTCTTATATAAAGATGTCTATTTCTTCATTTTTTTTTTGTTTTTTTTTTTACTGTTTTTGATCTTTTTAATAGATGACAAAAGGGGGAGTAATAGAAAAGTATTTAACAGAAGCTGAGCCCAAGAATGAAATAAAATTTATCTTAACAAATTTTAGTTGAGAACCCAATTTTAACTCATCTACATTCTATGATATTGGTATTAAGCGTAAAAATGAACTTAATTAACCTGGATAGGACTTAGGGGGAGCTTACAAACCTCACCTTAAAGAATATCAGACTCAGGGGGAGACTGAGCTTACAAAACTCAGAATCCTTAAGAGTCAACTTGTTAATTAAGTTAACAACAATTGATCCTTTTAAATACTTATGTTTGTCATCATCAAAAAGGGGGAGATTGTTGGAACAAAGGGTGTTTCACAAGTATACCACTTAAGTTTTGATGATAACAAGGTATTAAAAATTATCAATTGGATTTGCTAAACATTTATTCAAGTGTGCAGGACCATTAATCAAAGATTTATTTACAAGAGGTTCTGTTTGAATAAATTAAAGAGCAAAGGAAATCTTAAACTGAAGCTTGAAGAATATCTGACTGAAAGAGCTCCTGGAAATTCAGAGTTAGAATGCGTCTGAAGAAAGAGCTTCTGAAGATGAAGTCATCAGAAGCAAGTTCATCAGAGGCAGACTCATCAGAAGCAAATGGTATCCAGAAGCAAAGATTCTTCAGACACCAAGAAGCATTGACAAAGTACAGTGTACGAAAAGTACAACCACTATGCCTACGTTTGTCCCTGCAACCACCAACTCTGCACAGTGTCTTCTATACACGACAAGAATAACAGTAACTGTAGCAGAAACTTTTCCTTGTTTGAGGGAATGGATTTGAATTTGATTTCATTGTACAAGCCTCAAATCAAGCAAAGGATCAAGGGTGTCAAATCAGCTTCGGTAAAGAAAAGTTGATGAGCTGGCTGTTCTCCAACGTCTCTCAAAACCTCTATAAATAGAGCTGAAGACTTGAAGAATAAAAAATACAAGTATCAGAACGATATACACGCGAATTGAATTCTTATCTCATATTCTAAGTCGCAAAATCTGCTCATCAACAACTTAGATAATTCTTACAAAAGCTCACATTTTAGAATTTCTAAGTATCTAAGAAAACAGAGTCTGTTCTGTTTCATCTTGTTTTGTGAATACCTCTGATAGTATATCAAGTATTCAAAACTCTTTTCAATTCTTTGTAATTGTTTTAAAAAATCTCTTGCTTGTGGGCTTGAGCATCTGAAGTCTCATTCTTGTGTGATTGAGCAAAGGAAGTCTCTTACTTGTGTGTTTGAGCAACTTGTAATTTGATATTACATTTTAGTGAAACTCTCCTTGGAAGTGCAAGGGGGACAGGACTACTTCCGGTTTGTGGAAGGAACCTGTATAAAATTGTTTGTGTCTTCTTTCTTTCTTGCATCTGATCTTTATTCCGCTGCTGAGACTCTGAACTCTGATTAGAGTCTGAACTCCATCAGACTCTGAATCCTGAGAACAGTGCTATTTTTCGTAAGAAAGAAACGTTTTTGAAAACACAATTCAACCCCCCCTTCTTGTGTTTTTCCCACCTTCATAATCATATAAAATAAACATCTCAAAGGTCTTTGGCACGCAGGCCTCATCAACATCTTATTATCAAAGTCTTCAAGTTAAACATAAGCATGTAAAATAACATAATCATATCAAAAGCATAATACGCAAGGAACAGAGAAAATATAAGCAAGGTTTCCCCATCCCGTTACGTATCAGAGCACCTAGACTCGACTGCAGAAATCCTCACACGTCTGCGCTAATCTTGGTTACCTGCACTTGCCCACGAGGCGGCAATTCCAGCAGAAGGGGTGAGATTCACAAATAATTATATTAAACATGTAATTAAATAATCACAATTCAACAACCAACATAATTCAACTTATCACAGATGAACATCTAGCATTTAGAACATCAATATAAACTACACATCATTTAGCATCTTCATAATCAACATCATATACATCTTAATAAACATCTTAGACGACTCGACTCGACATCAACACTTGACTATGCAACCCTACGTCTTATATGCATGTGGTACCAATCCAGGGCATGAGCCCTCGTCGCTATGAGCATAAATATACTCCAAGGCATAAGCCTTCGTCGCTGGTGAGCAAAGCTCCAGGGCATAAGCCCTCGTCGCTGGTGAGTAAAAACTCCAGGGCATAAGCCCCCATCATAGAATGAGTATGCATGAGACTCAACACTTTTAACTTAAACAAGTTAACATCTTAAACGTCGCAAAACATCTTATTCATCAAAGGACTGACACATGCAGCAACTATACATACATAGACAGCAACATGACAGCAAGTACTTCATAAAGTATAACATTAATATGGCAAACATCGCATGTAATTCAAGCATTCATCACTTATTCAATTCATATTATCACACATAAGCTTCATAAAATCATCATAAACAATCTCAATCATCATGTATCATCATCACAGATCATAATAAACATCAGTAACAGTCCCAGAAGCTACCCAAAGGTCATCTCTCATGGTTCAACGCGAAACAGTTCGCAAACAGCACACGGTTCTGGGTTCTGACTTAACTCGCCATGGCGAGTGGGATAGCTCGCCTCGCGAGTACTAAGGTTCTGCTCGCTATGGCGAGTTGGATTGCTCGCCTCGCGAGTAAACTAGGTCTACTCGCCGCGGCGAGTTGCATAGCTCGCCTAGGCGAGCGATGAACAGACTGCTACGGGTTCTGCGAAAATCACACAAAAGTGTCCCAAATTCATCATCTAAATCATCTACATTCTCAGAAACATCATCACTACGAATAATCCAGGTTCTGTACTCATCCTACACTTCTGTTCTACAGTTTCATAGCTTAATTCATGGCTTCTCTCCATTTTTAACCTAATTTCAATTCTCTCAAAACTCAATCCTATGTTGTTAATTCTGATTAGATGCATTACAGATCAATATAATTAAGTGCTAGGCTCACCCTTACCTGATTATGAGCAGAAAATCGCAGCCCTAATGCTCTTCTCCTTTCACGCAGCCGTTCCTCTCTTTTTCCAAAATTCAGTAACGCGTACTGACTTCTCTCTTGACCTAATTTCCCTTTATATACTCCCAACAAATCTTATCTTATTTACTCTTTCTCCCACATAACTCTCTAAAATCCAAAACTAATCCTCAACTAAATATTTTATTTTATTTTCAAATCTTATTTTATTTAACAATAAAATAAGTCACCACGTCGCATAAAATCATATTAAATCTCCACTTAACATCACATAATATACATAAAAATATATAGCAACATCACATAATATATATAAAATATATAGCAATTTCTCAAATAAATCAATTAATTAAATAATCAAAAATGGGCGTTACAGCACCGCCCTTTCCTTCATCTTCTTTGTTGACTGACGATGTCGGTGATGACAACACCGTCTTTGCTTCATCTTCTTCGTATACCTGCAAGTGATGGCGCCGGTGAGGTCGAGATCGGTGAAAGGCAACGCCGGTAGTCACAAGATAGAGTGCAGACAGCGTGAGTGGCTGCGCGTGTGAGAGAGAGGATGTCGGAGAGAAATGGGTTGAAGGAGAAACCTGTAAACGATTTTTTATTTTATTTTTAAATATAGGTATAAAGCAACAGTGAATACAATGTCTATATCGTGGTTGTATTTTTGTGTTCACTTATCATTTCTCTATTGTAGTAGTATCTTTTTTTTGTTTACAATATTTAGTAATATCTTTGGGAGTTGAGACAAGTAACCAAAATGAATGAAAAAGTTATTTTATTTTCCTTTATCTACTTTCTTTCTTTTTCAGTAATTAGTTTCCTTTAGTTTCAGGTAAAGTAAATTTAGCTTTCTAAATTTGCTGCTTTAATTTGAACCAATGATAGGAGGATTAGTTCACTTCACTTAATAAATTATTGGTTAAATATTAATTTTTATTTTAATTGTTTTGTTTTTAGTACTTTATTATGATCTATTTAGAATATTATATATCGAATGTAAGACAGTTATATCGTACATAAATGAAACAAGTTTTGGTCCCGTGAGTATAGCTCAGTTGGTAGGACAATTCATTATTATATGCAGGAGTCGGAGTTCGAATCCCAGACACCCCTCTTATTCACCTTATAAGATGAATTCTAGCCACTAAGTTATCTGGGAAAAAAAATAAACAAGTTTTGTATTATGTAATAAGCTAGCTTTCATTATTAAATCAATCAATTAAATCAAATATGAAATTTCTTATAAATTCAATGATAAAAAGAATATTTGTACATTCTTCGAAAAGAAATATTTGTATATGATGCAAACATTATTTTATTTATATAAGTTAGACAAAATCATGCGTTCAATTGAATTTGTGCTTGAATCATTAAAATGCAAACTGCCAAAAGATTATCCAAGAGAAATCTCTCTTAGCCAATAAGGAAAAAAAAAGATGCAACATGGACAAGAAAGGACAAGTTCGCTGCCTCATACCGACACCATGGTCCACAGGTAAATAAAAAATAAGAGTATCAACGTGCTAACAAGTGTTTTTTAGACATTTTTTAAAAATGTCAAATAAAAAAATTATCTATTTACAAACTTAAATATGTCAATTTTCAATATATATATATATATATATATATATATATATATATATATATATATATATATTCTCATAAAATTTTATTATTTTAAACTTTTTAAAAGAGTTATTAGGATATTTTTAATTTTTTTAAAGGAAGAGTTATTAGCATAATTATTAACATTTTTCAAATATAAAATGGATAATAGTAATTTTAGTTCCTGAATGTATAAGAAATAGTCACAATAGTTCTTTAATATATCAAAATTTTAAATTAGTCTTTGATTTTGTACTTTGTTAGTTAAAATAATCTTTGACGTTAAAATAATTTCCATACTCACACTAACTATTTTCATATAGTTATAAAGTATATTGAATGACCAATATGATAATATTAACGAAGTATTTTAATGTCAATGACTATATATTTTGACTATATATTGTAACTACTTGTTACATATTAAAGACTATTATTCCAATAAAAAACACCGACAATTTGCTGAGATAGTTCGTTGTGGAGCCATCATTTGATCATGCGGTGTGGACACGGCACGGTGCTTCTTTTTTTCTTTCATTTTCTATACAAAAGTGGCCAACTATTGTTATTTTTCATATTTATTAATATATTATTGTCGTCCATTTCTTGCTCCTTCCATTACCATCTCCAAAGTCAGTAACGTTTCAAGTTTGTCCATTTCTTGATTCTTTTTTTCATTTCAAGAATGGCCGAGCAAATTCCATATGGTGTTGCTACTAGCCTCATTAATAGGTGACATAATTTTCATCTGCCTTATATGGTTGTTTTTGTTTATTTAAAACTTTTCGAGAAAATAAGAAACTTATATTTTCTATCAACAGGTTAGGGTCTGCTGCCTTGCGTGAATTTGGACGTATTAATGGAGTTATGAAGGAACTGGAAAGGCTTAAGAACACAGTTGAATCTATTAGAGTTGTGCTCCTTGATGCTGAAGAGAAACAAGAAGCACAAAATCATGCTGTACAAAATTGGGTAAGAAGGCTCAAAGATGTGCTTCATCCTGCAGATGATTTGCTAGATGAATTTGTTATTGAAGATATGAGGAACAAAATGGATGAAACTCATAAGAATAAAGTAACAAAGGTACTTCGTTCCTTATCTCCAAACAAAATTTCTTTTCGTCGTAAAATGGCATATGAGATTGAAAAAATACAAAAAGGTTTTAATGATGTAGTGAAAGATATGTCTGGGTTGAATCTAAACCCTAACGTTATGGTGGTTCAACAAACTAATAGTGTAAGGAGGGAAACTAGTTCTTTTGTGTTAGAATCGGATATCATTGGAAGAGAAGATGATAAAAAGAAGATTATAAGCTTGTTGAGACAACCACATGAAAATCAAAATATCTCTTTGATTGCTATTGTTGGATTTGGTGGTTTGGGAAAGACAACTCTTGCTCAGATGATTTATTGTGACATGGAAGTGAAAAATTTGTTTGAAAAGAGGATGTGGGTATGTGTTTCTGAAAACTTTGAAGTCAAAACTATTGTGAAGAACATGTTGGAGTCATTAACCAAGAACAAAATTGACGATGCATTATCATTGGACAACTTGCAAACTAAGCTTCGTGACCATTTAATTGGTGAGAGATACTTGTTAGTTCTAGATGACATTTGGAATGAGAGTTATGAAAAATGGGCTCAATTGAAGACTTATTTGATGTGTGGGGCTCAAGGAAGTAAGGTTGTAGTGACGACTCGTAGTGCAATTGTGGCACAAACCATGGGTGTAAGTGTCCCTTATGTTTTGAATGGTTTGATTCCAGAAGAATCTTGGAGTTTATTAAAGAAAATTGCATCTTGGGATGATACCATTGGAGTGAATAGAACCATTGAATCAATTGGTAGGAAGATAGCGGAAAAGTGCAGAGGAGTTCCATTAGCAATTAGATCATTGGGAGGCATATTACAAGGTAAAAGTGAAGAGAGGGAATTGATCAATGTCCTACAAGGTAATTTTTGGAACTTGTGTGAGGATAAAGATAGCATCATGCCGGTCCTAAAATTGAGTTACCATAACTTATCGCCTCAACAAAGACAATGTTTTGCTTATTGCTCTTTATATCCTAAGGATTGGGAATTTGAGAAGGATGAGTTGATTCAAATGTGGATGGCACAAGGTTATCTTGATTGTCCAGTTGAAGGGAAGAGCATGGAAGATGTCGGTAACCAATTTGTTAATATTTTCTTGATGAAATCATTCTTCCAAAATGCAAAATCGAATAAAGATGGTGATATAAATGGTTTTAAAATGCACGATTTAATGCACGATCTTGCAACACAAGTAGCTGGAAATGATTGTTGTTACTTTGATAGTAAGGCAAAAAGATGTCTAGGAAGACCTGTGCATGTATCGTTGGAATTTGAAGCCTTTTGTTTGTTGGAATCAATGGACGTTAGTCGACTTCGAACTTTGATTATGTTTGGTTCCCATTACACTATTTTAGATGGAGAGGAACTATCAGTTATTTCAAATTTCAAAAACTTACGTGTCTTGAAGGTAAGTTCTTCATTGAGCAAGCTATCGGGTTCCATTGACAAATTGAAGCATTTAAGATATCTGAAGTTATTGAGGTGTCGTGGACTAGAAAGTCTTCCCAAAGTTTTAGGCAATCTTGTTTGTTTACAAACCATAAAAGTTTCGTCTGATGAAGTTGTACTTTCTACGAAAGTTTTTCCAAAATTAATCAATTTGAGACACCTTGAGATTAATAATTGGACCTTCAAAGACAATACATTAGATGGATTTGGAAAATTGAGCATACAACAGAATGATGGCTCCATATTTTCCAAATGGCTTTCTCCACTCACAAATATAATTGAAATATCTCTTGATTGTTGTCGAGGTTTACGATATCTCCCACCATTGGAACGTCTTCCATTCCTTAAGTCACTTGAGTTAGGTTACCTCGATGAATTGGAGTACATATATTACGAAGAGCCTATTCTTCATGGATCATTCTTCCCATCTTTGGAGAGTCTAAACTTTATGGGTTGTAATATTTTGAGAGGATGGAGGAGGATGGGAAATGATTTCAATGATATTAATTCTTCACATCATCTCTTGTTGCCTCAATTTCCTCGTCTATCTATATTGGAAATTGGTGGGTGCTGGATGTTGACCTCCATGCCTATTTTTCCAGACATTAAGATGAGATTATCATTGACAGAGTGCAATGTGCAGATACTAGAAGCAACACTAAATATTGCAATGTCACAATATTCGACTGGCTTCCCTCCTCTTTCCATGCTCAAATCCATGGAAATTGGCGAAGTCAGTTCAGATGTGAAAAAACTCCCCAAAGATTGGTTACAAAATCTCACTTCTCTTGAGAATCTTGATTTTTTCTTTGTTTCAAGTGAACAATTTCAAGTAATTGACATATGGCTCAAAGATTACCTCAATTGCCTTCCTTCTCTCCAAACAATCACTTTTAAAAGTTGTTCTCACCTGAATACACTTCCATATTGGATATGCAACCTCTCATCACTTCAACATATCAAAATGATCAATTGCGGAAATTTGGCACTGCTTCCTGAAGGAATGTCTCGCCTTACCAACTTACGTACCTTAGAAATCATTGGATGTCCACTCTTAGGTGAAGAATTCAGGACAAAAACAAGTGCAACAACTAGTATCATTAGACAGGTACACATATCTTCTTACAACATCAACAAAGTAGTTTTTTTTTTATAGGAGCATTTGTGTTCATCCTATCCATGATAATAGGTCTGAAGTTTTGTTGGTGTGGTTTTCATTATACAATGAGAAATCATAAAAATGATTTTATTTTCTTGATCATAATGAATGTGGTTGATGATTTTTACTTTGTTTTCTTGTTACAGGAAGTGTTTTGGCATGAGGAAGACAATGGGGAACCGAAACGACAACTCTTTTATGAGTCAGGCTACTCTGTACGTGAACGAAACAAACGATGGGCAAAGTTACAATTTAGAAAAATATAAAGAAAATTGGATTTTAGAATACATTGTATTTCTTTGTAACAGTCTAACAGATAATATTACGCCTCTTTTATTCTTCGTTTCTACGAAAATTGGACCCTATTCTTTTACGCCTCTTTCATTGTGATTGCCAATATTTTTTTCTTTTTTTCCTTAAAAAAAAAAATATTTTTTTCTTTTTTTATGCAGTAAATATAGCCTCATTGTAACAGTCTAACACATCTAATTCTCAGTTACAACTGCTTCCGCATGATCATCACCGGGGTAAAAACTGTATTTATGGCAACAAAAATGAAGAATATCAATCTGTATGAAGATATGGAGGATAAAAAACATGTCTACCCAGTAATATGGCTGGAGCCTAAGGTTTTAAATGAATGCACTTCTGCTATATCACCATTCGACATTATATGCAGCCAATATATAAAACCTTCCTATAATACACACATATTATAACTTATAGGATAATTAGAAAGTAAAATATGCTGTCACAATAAAGTTTGTAAGTTCATCAATGTTAGTAAATATACCTACAATGCAAAGTCCATCTACATATACAGCCAATCTTTTTCCAAATATAATCCTTCATATTGGCCTAAATTTCTCAATATTATTAAAGTTCAAACCTTTAAATTTATCCTATGGTTTAATCAGCCTTATATTGTAAGAGAATATAGAAATTCAAGGGTATGTCTATCACAAAGACAAAATAGAGAAAGCAAAAAATAATGTGTTACATAATATGTTAGTTCAGAACAATGGCATAACCTCAACTAGTCCCACCAGGAATTATAGAATCATAATAGTAAATAAATTACTTAAGTATAAAAGGACCTATGAAGAACTATTATCACATGACATGACACTGACGCTGATAATTTTAGAAAATAGAAGCAATTAATTGAAACTATGTATGTCGTGTCAGACACTAGACACATCTTTAATATGAAGGTCGGCAAGGACAGATCCAAGGGCCCCCAGGGGTCCCAACCACCCACCCCCACCCAAAACAGAGCATAGAATTCAAAAAATAACCGCCACCAAACATGTTTGAGCCCTTTATTTGCTACACTTAATTAAGCCTTCAAACTTAAGAAATCTGCAGTAGTGAAAAATCTGGCATGTGTATGTGCCAATAGCAAACATAATAAAAGACACTGAACTACATCATAAATACTTCTTCAGCATAAAAAGTGACAACATAGAATCTAGCACAGGAACAACAAATAAAAGATCAGCAACACAATATACATCAAATATAAAGTCATCAAGGATAGAGTATCAATATTTCCAGGAATCTTAGCTATGCCGGAGTACTTGGCAATGAAACTAGATTGTTAGCGTGAAGCCATACTTCAATATTTGCCTCATCGATGTCCTTAATCTTAGTCAATTGCCTGGTCTTCACATTGTAACCAAAATGTATCCTCTTAATGCCTGAAAATATATTTCCTATTCGATCTTGATGTAGAGAAAACCGAAAGATAATTTGATCATTGATCCAACAACGAAATACCACACTCATAATATCAATATCAGGACCACAAGCACCCCTACGAACAAAAGGTTCCATCTCATGATAAAGAGACCATGTTCCTAATTCATAGTCCAAAATGTAGATTTCATATGTTGTAAGTGTAGCCACAATGCAAGAAAGACTGTTTCCAATCCATAAATATTTTGGATACAGACCATGAGGCGGCGAATCGAAAAGCGGATAATCTCGTAAAATAATTTCCTTGTCAACATCCAACACAATCACTTCCTTAATTGACATCCAGTAAAGATCAATGCCTCCACTATAATGTGGTTCCAGTGTAAGAAAAAAAACACCATCTGTCATCTATTCTATGAGATTCTTTTCTAGCTATCTCTTTCCATGAGTTATCTATTCCAATTCTTAGCACATAGAAAACATACCAGAAAACACCCGAAACCTTGAGGACATCCACAAGAAAAAGCTTGAATTTTCCGGTGCGAGGAACACGTGCTATAGTACATTGATGGTTAACTTTTATATGTTTCACAGAACTGGGAAAAGGAGGAACGCTAAGCCAACACTTGAGGATGGGGTTGACAACAAAAGTTTCTCCACCATCATTCGAAAGGAGCAATATGCCATCACAAGTACCAATTTAATCCCCCATTCTTGAAGGTGTTCCCAAATCAGTCCTTTCAAATTGGCCATTCACATCATCTTTAAATTCCAAGAAATAAGAACTACTTTGTGTTGTAAAATTTTCAACGTAAAGACCAGGTTTAGAGCGTGCATGGCTTTCGCACATTTCAACAAAAAGGGAGCTGGCAATAGTAGCAGCCCAAGCTTTACAAACATACCTTGCAGAGTTAATCAGGCAGTTAAGAGGAACCAACCTAAGGATATCAAACATCAAGTGTTCCGGAAGCAACAACAGCGAAATCACTTCGCAATTCTTGTCGGCATGATCACGTGACTGTGACTTTGTTTCGGAATCAGAGCAATTTCCCTTCTCTGTGGATGATTTAATTATCTGACTTCTACATCTTCCCATTGTTAATTATGCTTAAACCACTGCATACAGTATAATGTCCAACAACTAAGTTACTTAAACCGTCAATTATATAAACAAGAGTTAAAATGTGTTTTCAGTCCCAATAAATAAGGATGAAAAGAATGCAGTTTGTAATTGAGAAAGATGAGTTGTGAGCTATAAAGCACAAACACTCCTCAAATTAGGTGTGTCCTAATGTCGGACATGCGTCGGTGTCCGACACAGACACGACATTGACATAAATAATTACACTAAATTATGTCATTTTCTCATATTATTATCGGTGTCGGCATGTCCGTGTCGAGTTTGGTGTCTGTGTTCGAGGTAATTTGTGAGACTAAGATAAAAAAATAATATAGAAATTGTTAGGTTTTTATGTTTGTTCCTAGAAATTGATTAATGGTACTCATAGTGGTGATAAATATTGAAAACCATATACATTATGATATGAGAAATGAGTTTATAATAACAATGACTGATACCCGATGATGAGGAAATGGGGCTGCAAGAAGCTCACCCGTTGCCGCCGTCCCGGCAACAGTACTCTGTCTCAGTTCAGTCGCGTTTCTCGTTCTCGTTTGGTTCCTCTTCTTTTTCTTTCTTTTTGGTGGATTTTCCTTAGAATTTCGCTCTACACCCAGCACATTATGCTCGCACCCTGCAGCCGTTTCAAATTTACTCTTGCGCACCTTAACTCATGCGGCACACTTTAACTCACGCTGCGCAAGTTAAGTGACGTAGTGTTCCTGTTTTCGTACAAAACTCATCAGTCCAAACTCCAAGTTATGTGAGATTATGTAATTTTATAAATTTGTCTGTGTAATTTGGATCGTTTACGTGTCATTAAGTGTGTTTAAATGATTACGGGTCATTACCGGCGAATTTGTGTAATTTACACTGTTTCGATCGTTGTGATTGTGAAAAAAGCGATGTTTTAGTGTAATTTTGATCGATTGTGTCGTATTATCCAATAATATTGTTAAACTGGCGTAAGTAGGTTCAATTACGGGCATCTTGAGGTTACGGGTCTTTGATGACACATATTGCATTCAATGCATATCAGGACATCATTTAATGCATGACTTAACTTGCGCAAGTGTTAACACTATGCGTGAGTTAACTCACGTAGTGTTTTACACTATGTGAGTATGCGTGAGTTAACTCACGTAGTGTTTTACACTTGCGCATCTTAATTGACGCAGCGTTACTTAACTAATGCAGACATTTACACTTGCGTTAGTTAACTTGCGCAAGGGTAAATTTAGAACGGCTGCAGGGCGCGAGCAAAATGTGCTGGGTGAAGAGCAAAATTCTTTTCCTTACAGCAATGGGCCCTTTTGTGTTGTTTTACACCGGGCTCAATAAATAGTACCGGACCGGTATCTCTAACTTGGGCATCAGGTATCTTGGACATCAAGTATCTTTAACTTGGTCCTTAATTATCTCTAAATAATATCTAATAATTTATACAATAAATATGTATCTTGGACATCAAGTATCTTTAACTTAGTCCTCAATTATCTCTAAATAATATCTTCTTCTTTTTTTGGTCAAGTAGCCTAGCGGCTAGAGAAATTCACCTTAAAGGTGAATAAGTGGGGTGTCTGGGGTTCAAACTCCGGCCCCTGCATATAATAATGCATTGTCCTACCAACTGAGCTATGCTCACGGGACATCTCTAAATAATATCTAATAATTCATAAAATGAATATTTTATATTCTAATAATAATACCCTCACTCTACTATATGATAAAATCAACGTTGTTGCTAGAGGAATACTAACACTCACTTTCAAACACTTTCTCTGACACTCCATCTTCTGCTCGATGAAATCAATGTAGTAAAATCAAATGAGAGAAGAGAGTCGTATAAGCTTGAAGGAGAAAATGCAAGGTCTACTGAAATGAAAAATGAATATATTTTGAGAAAGAAGTAAACTTTTTGCTTAAACTTTTTCATGTGACATTTTTTAGGGTTTTCACACTATTCTCTATTTTATTGATACATTTTTTTCAACAAAAATAGGAGTGATCTAGTGGCAAAAATTGTGAAGTTTTGTCATGTGTTACCCGATTCGATTCCTTGCAGACCCTATTTTTGGAAGAAAAAATAGAGGGCAAAATAGTCATTTTATGCAATTAGGGTTGACAATAAGTAGGATTTAGATATATAGATGTACAAAGCATAAATATTAGGGATTCAAATGGGTGATTGGAAAACTGGCAGTGATTTCTCCGTGATAACTGTTTTTATTTTATTTTATTTCTTTTTAAAATATGCATTTGATCTTTACAAATATAGCGAGTTTGGATTTTGATCCCCTTAAAAAAATATTTTACCAATATATTCATTGGTTAAAGGATTCGAGTATATACTACTTGTATCACACTATGTTGGTTGCACATTTAATATTTAGGGTTGTCTTATATGGACTCGGTTCGGTTCAAAGATGGATCAATCTGGTTTTAATAAATTTTTAAAAAATATCTTTTTTGTTGTTATAATATTATTATTTTTTTACTAAAAAGGTCCATATGTAAACCATTTTAAAGAGATTAATACTAGACGCACACCTTTGATATTTTATTTCTATTTTTCGGACACAATCTTAATATCCGGCAAGACCAAGAATGCTGAGTCGCTGGGTAGAATATAACAACAGGACTCATTAGCATCCTTTGTAATTCGTATCAATCACAAGTCACGTTTATCTTCACCATTTGGCATCAGTAGCTCATTCACCCACTTGAGATCTGAGGTACAACCCATTAACGCTAGCACCAACGAAATTGCTTAAATTTTTATTTTTTTTTAAACCTCGCTATCCGATCCAATAATCAAAATAGTTTAAAATTGGTTTTATAAATATCATTCCTATTACTAAAAACCAATTCATTGTCACCATTGAGGCTAGTTTGATGTCGGTTCTAATGAGTGGATAATCAAATAACATTAAAATGATGTTAGTTTGGCTTCTCCTCGATGCTAATTTTGATGGGATATTTTAACTTCTTAAAAGAAGATTAAAATGAGGCAAATTCTATGGTACACTAAAAAATTTGAGTGTATTGGTACACCAAATCCTTAGAATAATAGTTAAATGAGTTATTTTTTGTAGGAAAAAATTATTTTCTATCACCTATAATTATAATAACTAAATCTTATTTATAAAAAACGTCAACGCAATAAAATTTAAATTTTCTGAATTTTTATTTCTCATAATAGATAATTTGATTATTTTTTACAATAAAATGTAAAAAGAATTAGTATGATTTTTATAAATAATGAAATGATATTTTTTCTAATGAAATGATATTTTTTAAATTTAAATATCAACAAATAGCTTTTTTTTCCATAAAAAATGATAATTAATGTATAAATTTTTGAAACAAGAGTACCGGTACACCTTAATTGGCAGGTGTACCGTAGAAGTTCTCTTAAAATGATATTAATCTTCACATCTATAGGAAGCAAAATAAGTCAAAGGCTAAAGGATAAGCAGTTGATTTGCTACTAGTAATAGTTGAAAGCAATATCTAGCTAAGCCATGCGTCCACTATTATTATGGATGTTAAAGACAGTAAAAATTCATATAATTTAGTCAACGAATATGTGATGGGTGTCACTATTATTCTTAAATGTATCAAAATTACAAAAAGATCATTGAGTGCATCTTATGTTGGTAATTTTATGGACCAAAAATGAAGAACATGCATTCAAGAATCAAATTGACTAATGAGAAACATATTCAATGACCAAACTGTCTAACAAGACATGATTGAAGATATTTTTGTAATATTGGTTAATTTAGAGATTATAGAAATAACACCTAACAATAACTGATTTTTGAAAAAACTGTTACACGAATTCAGCATATGATACACTTGGGAACAAAAATTTGACAAGTGTCTTGATTAGAAATGGGAGAAGAACTTGTTATTTGGTAAGTTAAAACTTGAAACCAACATATATGTATACACATATTATGACTACATTGATAATTATAAAGTAAAATATGTGGTCAGAATTTAGTATGTATGTTCATCCTACTATGCAAAGTTCACGCTACAAATACAATCAATCTCATTCCTAAGCTTAATCCTTTCCTTCAGATTGGTTTAAATCTCTTGCATGTGTAAACCATTAGCCAAAATAACAAAACACAATGAACTACATACATACCTCACCTAAATAAAAGATCAGTAACTCAAAATATATATATCAAATATAGTCATTATCTTTTCTAAATAATCCATGAATATGGTTCATAAGAATTTCAGGTTATGAGTGAAAAATCCACTTTTTTTCAACCCACAGCATATTACACAACAAAGGGATAGAATACGAAGAAAAATGGTAGAGAAAATTGAGGATCAGAATACATAATCCTATTTCCAAGCATCATCACCTCAATGTTGGAAACCGAATTGTGATCAAAATGTTGTCGCCTGGCCTTATGGTTCTAAATTACAGTCCACAACCGTAATTATGGTCGCAATATAACAGTTTAGAGGTTTCCACAACAGCATTGAAACCAAAATTGCAGCCCCATTGGACACACTTTCTCGCATTTTACTGCAATATAAAGATTCACATTGTAACAACCGCCGCAGTAGCAATTAAAATCATGAACCACATGGTTCGTAATGACCTCCCTCATTCTAATAGTTTGAGTCATTTTTATGAAGCAGCGTGACACGTTGCCGTTGACCACTTCGCAGAGTTGGCGAAGAACATCACTCAAATATATATATTGTTTGGTCTTATTCCCAAGTGTTTTTTACTTTTGCATATAGGTATCTGTCAGTAAATAGTTGTAATGTATCCAGGATAGAGTATCAACTTCAAACCATATTTGCTGAGGCAAATAACAAACTGGCACATTTAATTCATATGTTTGTATTTCGAGGATAATAAAAGCAACAGAGCACAAGATTTGTCTCAAGTTTAAGTCATAGACTCATAATTCACTAGAATTTGCATAACTAAAGATTAATAATAATAAAAGCCAGACTAACTAAGCAAACACTCATCAAGTGTTTCCACATCAAAATAGAAACATAACTACTTGTTTTTCAGCTAAGAGAAATATAAACAATACTAAAACATATGTTATATTATAGCAGAAAACTTAGCTATGCTGGAGTACTTGGCAATGAAACTAGACTGTTAGTGTGAAAACATACTTCAAAATTGCCCACGCCAATGTCCTCAATCTTTGTCAATTGCCTGGTCTTCACATTGTAACCAAAATGTATGTATTGAAGGCCTGGCAATAAATTTCCTATTGGATTTTCAGGGAGACGTACTCGAAAGATAATTTGATCTTTGATCCACAAACGAAACTTCACATCCGTAGTATGAAGATTATGACCACAAGCTGCAACATAATCAAAAGGTCCCATCTCATGATAAAGTGACCATTTTCCTGAATCAAAATCCAGAATGGAGATTTGATATGTACTATAAGTATCTTTAGTCGCAACGCAAGAAAGGCGATTTCCCATCCATAAAAGTATCGCAAGCGGACCAGGACGCATATTTTTAGAGAGAAGTTGATATTCTCGTACAATAGTTTCCTTGTCAACATCCATCACAATCACTTTGTCATATGTTATCCAGTAAAGATCGTTGCCTCCACTATAAAGCGGGGACCATGAAAAACACCAATCAACGGGAGCTTCTTTTTTTGCTATCTCTTTCCATGCATTATCTATTCCAATTCTCAGCACATAGAAAACATACCAACAAGCACCCGAAAGCTCAAGGACATCTATAAGGAAAAGCTTGAATTTGGAAGTGCGAGGAACACGTGCTATAGTATATTGCCACCTAACTACTATATGATCCTGAGAAAGAAAACGAGGAAATCTAAGCCAGCACTTGAGGATGGGGTTCACTACCGAAATTTGTCTAGCCATACTTATAAGCAGCAATATGCCATCACAACTACCGATTACATATCCTAGTTTTTGAGGTGTTCCCAAATCAGTCCTTTCAAATTGGTCATTCACATCATCTTTAGATTCCAAGAAATAAGAACTACATGTTGTTGTGCAATTTTGAACATATAGACCGTATGAGATAAAGGGTTTGAAATACCGTATGAGATAAAGTAAATACGGAAATTGTTTAGTTTTGTTCTTGATCCAATGGTACTAATAGTGGTGATTAATATTGAAAATATACGAGAAATGAATAATGACAAAATTGAAGAACAGAGAGCGATGATACCTGAAGAAGAAACATAAGCAGAGAAGAGGACTGCAAGAAGTTCACCCGCTGCCACCGTTTTTTTTGTGTAAACCTGTATCTTCCACGCGCAACTATGGAGACTAATCCTCAAGTTTTAACGCAGTTGTTAAATGCCTAAGGCGCGAAACATGTAAGATAGAACGTTCCATCTTATCTAAACGCCCTTGGTGTTATACCCTCTGTTTACATTAAGTGGAGAAAAACAAAAACAAAATCCAAATTATAAATCGTTTATTTTTGCTATACTAGTATTTACTAAAAATAATTTTGTAAACAACTTATAATATTTCTTTCTCATACAAAATTAATTACATTTTTTAAAAGTGTAAAATGCTCAAAACATCGTATATCTTTTAGACGGAGAGAGTATAATACTCCCTCTGTCCCTATATGTAAGCGTCTTTACATATAGGGACGGAGAGAGTATAAAATATAATCATGTGTATTTCGACCTTACATTCATTTATCCATTTTTGTATTTTGCCTTAAAATATTTTTTCAAACCCTCTAAAATTCAAATCGCAATACATTGTCCTTCAAAAAAAAAAACGCAATATATTGTGTCATTATTTAAGTAAGTTACTCAAATTTATAGCATTTGAGACCCTTCTCACCACTGAACAAGATGTTAGTTTGCATTTCCTCAAATATTTGGTATAATTTTCTATTTTTTTTCTTTTGGGTAATAGTTAGTTTTGGATATATTATTTGAAATGTATTGTTTAAAAATTTAGTTTATTTAATCCGAAACTGGGTCAGTTATGTACAATTTTAATTTTTCTCATAATATACTTGTAGTACACCTATGATATTTCTTTATTTTATTTTTGTAGTACAATCCATTTATGTGATATTGTCTGATCAAAACATGTGTGAGCCCTAACAATTTTTTAGTGTTTAAAAGACGCCTCAATACGAGGTATTGTCCACTTTAAAACTTGTGTGAGCCTTCATGGTCTTTTTCTTTGAAAAGGCTACCTTGGTGGGTTGAGGCTAAGTGGCTAAAGGTTATAGCGCTCTTGAGTGGAGTGGGTTCAACCCTTACCTAGCATGTCAATGTTCTGATCTCAAGTTTACAACAAAGTGTTTTAGAGGTATTGGCCCAATTGGACCTTGTGTGAGTCCTCGCGGTATTATCCTTTATAAAATGCATCTAGGTGGATTGAGTGGTGTATTTTGTATATGAACTATCCTTGGTCACAATTCACAAGCAATGTGGGATTATTTTTTTTACCGGAACAATTATTATAACAACTAGCAAAAAGTCAGGCACTCCGTACCCGTCTTTTTGCTCTTTTTTTTTTGTCAGGTAGCCTAGTGGCTAGAATTCACCTTATAAGGTGAATAAGTGAGGTGTCCGGGGTTCGAACCACGGCCCCTGCATATAATAATGCATTGTCCTACCAATTGAGCTATGCATTGTCCTTTCGCTTTTTTTATTGCGCTAACGTTTGAAAATTATGAACGGTATTTTTTTTTTATGAAATTTTGGTTTTAATTAAAAGTAAAAATATAAAATGTTTGTTGCTTTTTTTAATGACACGAACAACAATCTTGATTATAGAAAAAGTTGTTTAGGGTATAATTGGGATAATGAAAAAGTAAGTATAAATATACTTATCTAGTTTGTTATATTTTTTAAATGATAAAGGAAAAAAAAAACAGATATACATATATTTATATCGTGTTTGTTACATTCGTTTTAATATTTAAATATATTCTTATCTATATGTTACGTGTTACTTGTATTTAAAATTAAAGGTATTTTTGAAAAGAAAAGTTCAACCCAAAAGTATACTGAAAGGGGTAATTTCCTTTATATATATATATATATATATATATATATATATATATATATATATAGATAAAACAAACTTAAAAACTAATTGAAACAACAATTGACAGGAACTCGACAAGAAATGAATGGGGGAGAGTAAATACTTTGTAAGTGTTCATTCATAATTATAATAACTACAATTCTCTTCCTTTTATTTATATTTTCTTTAATACGTGTGAAATGAAGAAATGTGTCACTCATAATAGATGTAAGAGAGAAGTGGAATTGTATAAATATTTGTCATAAAAAAAAAATTAACAAGAATAAAATTTAATTTGTTGGTAACTAAACTTTGAATTCCTTCACTAAACGGATATTATTTAGACTGTACATATTTAGCACACCTTATTGATATATTTTTTCCATGATAGAGAATCTTATTCAAGGTGTGTCAAACACTAAACATAAACACATCTCCTAATCAAAAATCAAATCTTAATTCGACTGGCCATTTCCATTAGACCATGTTGGTCCTTATTATAAGTATTTTCAATCGCTTAAAAACATTAAATGATTGATACCAAAAACAAATTATACGAATTTAATATTTACAATATTTTTTTCATAAATACTTTTTAGTACTTCTATTTCAGCATGGTGTAGGCACTCCTTGATATTGTTCTTATAAAGTAGCATCATCAATTCACCATTGAGACAGCTCTTTATAACTGGATGCCAGCGTGTAAGACAGTGAGCCTCATAAAACTTTTCTCTAGAATATTCAAAAAAAAATGTAGAAACACATCATGTGTCAACTATTATTATGGATGCAAAAGACACTAAAACACATCATTTACATATGGATAGAAGAAGAAAAATGACAAAGCAAGTTATTGTCTATGTAAAGTATGGAATCAGACTGAATCAAAAAAAGTATGAAATCAGATTAGCTGCAGTAACTGATCTCAAATGACCGATCTAAATCAATGGTCAAGATCATTTAAAATAAAACTGTGACAAACTACTTGAAAAATCACTACTTGCGATACAAGTCTGTAAAGTATGTAGACGAGTACCACGGAAGTCTAACACTAGCGATTGGTATGTAGTGACTAGTGAGTGTAATAAATCTCAAAGTACCGAGTTTGATTCCTAATCATCGAAAAAGTATGTAGACAAGTTTAAGCCACAAAGAAAAATGCAATTAGCAATGCAAAATTTAAACACATATATGAGAACAAAAAAACTTTCGGAAGAATTCAGCATATGATACACTTGAGAACAAAGATTTGACAAGTATCTTGGCTGGAAAAGGGAGAGGAACTTGTTATTATTTGGTAAGTTGAAACTTGAAACCAACATCACCATTCAGCAAGGTGTAATGTAATCACTTTCCAAAGTTATCAACTTGCATGAACATCAATTCCCCTACATAACTTATACATAGAGGGAAAAGATGCAAACAATCTAACTACACAAGTTGGGTTTGCCCACTCCACCTTCAGAGTTTTATAGTCGATATACTACGCACATATTATGACTTCTTTGATAATTATAAAGTAAAATCTGCTGTCACAATTTAGTTTGTATGTTCCTCCATGTTAGTAAATATACCTACTATGCAAAGTTCATGCTACAAATACAATCGATCTAAGTACATAGCTTAATCATTTCCTTTTGATTAGCTTTAAAATTTCTCAATAACATTATTGAAATTCCAACCATTTAATTTATCCTATGTTTTTGTTGCATACCTAATGTTCTAAGAGAATATATATGTTCATATGTAAGTACACCAATATATATCTGACAGACCAAACAGAGAAAGGAAGGCATACTGAGTTACATTAGTTCCAAACAATGGCATGCACTCATATAATCTCTCTTAAGAATTATAAAATTATTACAACAATAATTGCCTTACTTTAGTATCCCCTATATAAATAAGATTCTTGAAATACTTGTAGTAATTGTAGCATCAGAAAATTTGCCTACCCTCACCTAATCCTCTTTCCAAGATAATACTTGTGAAGTTGCTGCTACAACAGAGCTTAGAATCCAAACTTAATCCCCAATCAAACATGTTTAAGCCTTTTGTTAGCTAAACTTAATCAAGAATTCAAATTAACTTAAGAAATCTACAGTAATGAAAAATCTTGCAAGTGTATGTACCATTAGCCAAAATGATAAAACACATCGAACTACATCATACATACCTAACCTAAATACGCAGTGCAAACATAGACTCTAGCACCAAGCACAACAAATAAAAGATCAGTAACTCAATATACATCAAATATAAAGTCATCATTTTTTTTACATAATCCATGAATATGATTCATTAGAATTTTAGGTCATGAGTGAATAATTCAACCCACAACATATTACACGACAAAGGGATGGAATACAAAGAAAAAATGATTGAGAAAATAGAGAATCAGCGCATAATCCCATTTCCAAGCACCAATCAATGTTGGAAACCAAATTGTGATCAAGATGTTGTCGCCTGAGCTTATGGTTTTAAATTACAGTGCGCAACCTAATTATGGTTGCAGTATAACAGTTTAGAGGTTTCCACAACAGCATTGAAACCTCAATTGTGGCCCCATTGGACACACTTTCTCGCATTTTACTGCAATATAAAGATTCACAGTGTAACAACCGCTGCAGGCGCAATTAAAACCATGAACCACATGGTTTGTAACGACCTCCCTCATTCTAATAGTTTGATTCATTTTCATGAAGCAGCGTGACACGTCAGAGTTGGAGAAGAATATCACTCATTACTTTCACATATAGGTATCTATCAATGAATAATTGTAATATATCCAGGATAGAGTAATGCATCCAGCAATCATACATTTGTATTTCAAGGATAAGAAAAGCAACAGAGCACAAGATTTGTCTCAATTCCAAGCAAGTCATAATTCATTCGGATAAGCTTCTTAGCTAAAGATTAATAATAATAATAAAAGCCAGACTAACTAAGCAAACACTCGTCAAGTGTTTCAACATCAAAATAGAAACATAACTAGCTTTTCAGCTAAGAGAAATATAAACAATACTACAACATATGTTATATTATAGCAGAAAACTTAGCTATGCTGGAGTACTTGGCAATGAAACTAGACTGTTAGTATGAAGACATACTTCAAAATTGCCCACGTCAATGTCCTCAATCTTTGTCAATTGCCTGGTCTTTACATTGTAACCAAAATGTATGTATTGAAGGCCTGGCAATAAATTTCCTATTGGATTTTGAGGTAGACGTACTTGAAAGATAATTTGATTGTTGATCCAAAAACGAAATTTCACATCCGTAGTATTAAGCTTATGACCACAAGCAGCAACATAATCAAAAGGTCCCATCTCATGATAAAGAGACCATGTTCCTGAATCAAAATCCAGAATGTAGATTTCATATGTCTTATAAACATGAGATGCAATGCAAGAAAGACGACTTCCCCATAAAAGTATCGCAAGCGGACTAGAAACCATAATTCTAATGGGAAGTGGATATTCTCGTACAATAGTTTCCTTGTCAACATCCATGACAATCACTTTGTCAAATGTTATCCAGTAAAGATCATTGCCTCCACTATAAAGTGGAAACCATAAAAAACACCAGTCAACGGGAGCTTCTTTTTTTGCTATCTCTTTCCATGCATTATCTATTCCAATTCTCAGCACATAGAAAACATACCAACGAGCACCTGAAACCTCAAGGACATCTATCAGGAAAAGCTTGAATTTGGAAGTGTGAGGAACACGTGCTATAGTATATTGCCACCTAACTACTATATGATGCTGAGAAAGAAAACGAGGAAATCTAAGCCAGCACTTGAGGATGGGGTTCACGACCGAAATTTGCCTAGCCATACTCATAAGCAGCAATATGCCATCACAACTACCGATCACATATCCTAGTTTTTGAGGTGTTCCCAAATCAGTCCTTTCAAATTGGTCATTCACATCATCTCTAAATTCCAAGAAATAAGAACTACTTGTTGTTGTGCAATTTTGAACATATAGACCTGGCTTAGAACGTGGACGGCGTTCATACGCTTCAGCAAAAAGGGAGCTTGCAATAGTAGCAGCCCAAGGTTTGCATACATACCTCGCAGAGTTAAACAAGCAGGTAAGAGGAACCAAAGCAAGGATATGAAACATCAATTCTTCAGGAAGCAACAACTTTGAAATCACTTTACAACTCTTATCGGTGTGATCATGTGAGTTAGAGTCTGAATCAGAGCGACTGCGCTTCATCATGGATTGAATTCTCTGGCTTCTACGTCTATCCATTTTCAATTAACTAATTGATATTATTCTGCTACAATTACTGCATAGAGTATAATAAGCCACCAACAAACAGGTTAGTTAAACCATCAATTATATAAATAATAGTCAAATGTATTTTTATTCCCTATAATTTTGTTTTTAACTTTACGAGGTTTTTACTTTTTAGTCTTATAAATTACAAAACTACATACATACGTTGAGTGTCCTAGTGAGTTCAGCTCACTCGGTAGGCACATTGCATTATATATGCAGTGGTCGGCTTTGAACGCCAGATTTCCTACTTATTCAACTTAGATGAATTTCTAACCACCGGGCTATTTGACAAAAAATAAAACTTAAAAAACAGAAAAACATGAAGTTTATAATTATAGGGTTTGAAAAAAAATGGGTTACGCTTGTGATTTTGAGAATAAAGTAAAAAATATAGATAATTATAAAAAGCGATGAGATAAAGCAAATACGGAAATTGTTTGATTTTTTTCTTGATCCCTGAATCTGAATTTGATTAATGGTAGTACTAGTGGTGATTAATATTGAAATTGAAAATGATATACATTATGATACGAGAAATGAATGATAACAACAATGAAGAACAGAAGCGAGTGATACCTAAAGAAGAAAACGTCAGGAAGGAAAGAGGACCGCAAGAAGTTCACCCACTGCCGCCGTCCCGGCAACCGTACGCTGTCTGTCCCACCCTTTCTGGTCGCGTTCCTCAATTACCCCCTAAAATCGTGGGTTTCGTCAATTATGCCTCTGAAATTAACAAAACTTCAATTACTTTTAAAATTGCACAACGTTAATCAATTTACCCTCTTCCGTCAAATGTTTCTCTTAGTCAACATGATGTTTTGCAAATACCCCCTTATGTGCAAAATGCCCCCTAAACATGAAAATTTATATTTTTTTTTTAACCTTAAAATTGATTACATTATCACTGAATTGTGGAGCATATTACCTAAGTTTGATGATATACAACCATATATTGGCAGTATGGTAGAACAAATTGGCAGTATTTGGTAGACCCTGCAGTAATGTTCAAAACTCAAGAATATTTACAAAACAAATATAAAAGTATTTCTTTGTTCCAACATCAGTTGTTTTTTCTTTTTCAAGTTGTCCTTCATCCCATTAGAGATCAAAAGGATGATGGCTATCATGTTTTTTTATTGTCTTAAAAAAATAATGAAATATACATAATATAATATTATTATCATTCATTTGAAAACAGAGGGAAGAAGACCATGATTCCTTCAAGATCCTTTATAAAGTGAGAGAAGTAACAAGTTTATGTATTTTTTCTTGAAAGTGAGAGAAGTGTGTTGGTGATGTGCACCGCTCACAATATAAAGGAAGTGGAAATTTTTGGTGGTTAAAATTAGCAATAACAAAGTCATATATTTTGACATCTTGGTAATTCTTGGTTATGTCAATCATATATTATTTATGTGCTTCATTATGTATGATATGTATTAGTTTTTCATCTGACAAGTGTGGCTGTACTTTACTATGCTGACTTTCATATCATTAGACTCTAATACATGGTTAATGTTTGATCGTTTAAAGGAACATATATGGTTTTATACCGTCAAAACTTAGCTAATATGCTCCACAATTCAATGATAATGCAATCACTTTTAAGGATAAAAAAAATATATAAATTTTCAAGTTCAGTGGGCATTTTGCACATAAGTGCAAAACTTAGGGGGGTATTTGCAAAATGTTATGTTGACTAACAGAAAAATTTGATAGAGGGGTAAATTGATTAACGTTGTGCAATTTCAGGGGGGTAATTGAAGTTTTGTTAATTTCAGGGGGGTAATTGACGAAACTTACAATTTCAGGGGGGGTAATTGACTATTTACTCTCCATATAATTTGGGTGAGTTTTGATTTTCGTGAAAAATTTTAAAAACATCCTTACAGAAAAAAAATTATTTACAAAAAGTTCATGACCCCACAAAAACGCTGAAGTGGATGGCTTTTGCCATATGGAAGTTGCTTACTGTGCAACTCTTTCCACGTGGCATGCCGCATAATATTAAATTTTAAAAAAAAAACATTTTTAAAATTTTGAAAATTGTTTTTTGAAATTAAAAAAGTCTGAAAATAATTTTAAAAAAGAAAAAAAAATCATAAAAAACTTCTTAAAAAATTCTGATTATATATTTTTAATAAATAGAATTTTTTAAATATAAAAAAAATGGAAATTATGTTAATTTTTTAAAATCTGAATATAAATTTTTGAAATTTAAAATATGAAAATTAATTTTTTTAAAATTACATCATCTGAAAATTTGTAATTTACGAAAATAAAATTGTCAGTATTTTAAAAAAAAATTTGAGCATATAATTTTCAGATTTTTTCCAAGTACTTTTTATTTATTTTTTGAAAAGTTATTTTCTTGTTCTTTTACAAAAAAAAAATTGAAAAGTTATTTTAAGAAATTTCAGATTTAATAATATTCAAAAAAAATAATTTTTTTCAAGTTATACAATAAAAAAAATTCAGAAAATTATTTTAATATTTTTAAATTTTTTCAGATTTTTTAATCTTTTTTAAATTTTAAAAACAATTTTCAGAATTTTAAAATTTAATATTATGTGGCATGCCACGTCAGCGCCACATGGTAACAGTTGCACAGTTAGCAACTGCCACGTGGCCAAAGTCATGCCACTTCAACGTTTTTGTGGGGTCAGGGACCTTTTTCAAATAAAAAAATTTTGCAAGGACGTTTTTCAATTTTTTTTTTGCAGGGACGAAAATCAAAATTCGCCCAAATTACAGGGGCGAAAATCATATTTAAGCCTAAACTTAATAATATTATTACATATGATAGTTCTTTATTTTATTTTTGTACTACAGGGTGAAAATGAATCATGGTTTCTCTCTCTCTATACAATTTAGTTATTGTTCCGACTTCAAGTCCACGACAATGCATGTGAGCCTTAAAAGTTTTCTAGTGTTTAAAGACGCCTCAATATGAGGTATTGTCCACTTTGAAACTTGCGTGAGTCTTCCTGGTATTTTTCTTTGAAAAAGCCACCTTGATGGATTGAGGCTAACTAGCTAAAGGCTTTAGCTCTCAAAGTGGTGTGGGTTCGACCCTTACCTAGCATGCCAATGTTCTGATTTCAAGTTTACAACAAAGTGTTTCAAAGGTATTGTTCGATTTAAGCCTTGTGTGAGCCCTCACAGTATTGTCCTTTGTAAAATGCGCCTAGGTGGATTGAGTGGTGTGTTTTGTATATAAACTACTCTTAGTCATGATTCGCAAGCAATGTGGGACTATTTTTTTTACTGGAACAATTATTATAACAATACCACAAACTTAAAAACTAATTGAAACAACAATTGATAGGAACTCGACAAGAAATGAATGGGGGAGAGTAAATACTTTGTTTGTTAGTGTTCATTCATAATTGTAACTAAAATTCTCTTCCTTTTATTTATATTTTTCTTTAATATATGTGAAATGAAGAAATGTGTCACTCATAATAGGTGTAAGAAAAAAGTGAAATTGTGTGACTATTTTTTGTCATAAAAATTAAAAAATAACAAGAATAAAATTTAACTTTGTCTGCATAAAATTTAATTTGTGAGTCACCAAACTTTGAATTCCTTCACTCAACGGATATAATTTTGTGGGGATCCTTTTAGCATGTTGAACTTGTTTCATAATCTTCAATTTTTCAAGCATCCGAATAGCGATGATTAAAACATATTTAGCACACCTTATTGATATAGTTTTTCCATAGATTCTCTCCAATAGAGATAATCTTATCTAAGACATGTCAAACACTAAACATAAACACGTCTCTCGGTCAAAAATCAAACCTTAATTCGTCTAGTCATTTTCATTAGACCTTGTTGGTCCTTAATATAAATACTTTCAATCACTTAAAAACATTAATTGATTGATACAAAAAAAAAATGATTTTAATATTTACATTAATTTTTTCACAAATACTTTCTTTTTTTTTTGAGGGATTTCCACAAATACTTTTTAGTACTTTTATTTCAGCATGGTGCACCTCCTTGAGATTGTTCTTATAAAGTAGCATCATCATTGGGACAGCTCTTTATAACTGGATGCAAGTGTGTAAGACAGTGAGCCTCATAATTTTTTTCTATAGAATATTCAGAAAATAATGTAGAAACACAACATGTGTCAACTATTATTATTCATGCTAGAGACACTAAAACACATCATTTCCATACGGATTGAAGAAGAAAAATGACAAGGCAATTTATTGTCTATGTAAAGTATGGAATTAGACTGAATAAAAACAAGTATGGAATCAGATTAGCTGCAGTAACTGATCTCAAATGTCCGATCTAAATCAAGGATCAAGATTATTTAAAATAAATTAAATAAATGTGTAATGTGAGTCGTTCAATCTCAAATCAATTGTTGAAATTTAAAACTGTGACAAACTACGTGAAATAATTACTACAGGCGATCCAGGTCTGTAAAGTATGTAGACAAGTACCACAGAAGTCTAACACTAGTGATTGGTAAGTAGTGACTAGTGAGTGTATTTGAGTATTATAAATCTCAAAGTACCGAGTTTGATTCCTAATCATCGAAAAAGTGTGTAGACAAGTTAAGCCACAAAGAAAAATGCAGTTAGTAATGCAAAATTTAAACACATTTATGAGAATAAAAAAACTTTTGGAGGAATTCAGCATATGATACACTTGAGAACAAAGATTTGACAAATATCTTGGTTAGAAAAGGAAGAGGAACTTGTTTTGTTATTTTGTAAGTTGAAAGTTGAAACCAACATCACCATTCAGCAAGGTGTAATGTAATTAACTTTCCAAAACTATCAACAACTTGAAAGAACATCAATTACCCCCACATAACTTATATATTGAGGGAAATGATGCAAACAATCTAGCTACACAAGTTGGGTATGCAAACTCCACCTTCAGGGTTTTGCTGTTCTTTCCATATCCTTCCTGTTACTCGTAACTTCAGCTCTTTCCTATCTCCACCAGAGAAGAAAAGCGCCATGTTCCGGTATATAATGAGGCCATCATGACTGTCTCTAACTTTCTTGTGGCTGTCTCTAATGCTCCTTGGACTGCCCTCATAGATTAGTTTCCGGCCACTTCCTCCTACCTCAAGACTGTAGCTGTAGCTCCTGGCGTCTCTTTCATCGCCCATGAAACGGAGAAATGCCATGTAAACCGGAGCCATTCCAAGTTGAAAGGCTTCGAAATGGAGACAGAAATATTGTCCAAAACAGTGGAAGACCTAACAGAGACAATAAAACAGTGTGGCAATCAGTTTGGATGAGGTTGAGAAAACAATGAGTGTAAGTTGTATATGTGTGCTTGTGCACCACTGTTTAGATAAAGAACTTAAGCACTTATTATATAAGTGTTTATGTATAAGCTATTTTTATAACAACGGATAAAGTAAAGTCAAACTATTTTCTTACAAGTTATAACCTGTTTTCATAAGCTATCTTGGAGAGCTTATGGAAATGAGTTGAGAACAACTGATGGACATGTTGTCATAAGCTATTTCAATAAGTTCTCTCAAACAATCTCACAAGTGCTTATTGCAGTAAATAATTTCAAATAAGAAATTTAAGCTTCGCCCTTTGTTGTTTTCTAAAAGAAATTTAAGCATATAGTTTCATTATTCCTCTAATCTTAAACCGTGTAGATCATTTTGTTTTGTTTTCTTATACAAAGTATTTATTATTTAGAGAACATTATACTTACTGTTAACATCCATGTAGCATTTTCTACTTCCATGGGATTTGACTTGACATAGCGATGATTAAAAGTGCATCCAGAATGCATATCAACTCTGTGGTCGTCTCTTAAATGAGCAACAAGCTGTGAAATATCCCCGACAACAGAACAGTCTGACCCGGCATAGGGGCAGTTATAAGGTCTGAAGTTACAAATAGACTCATGTTTGAGTTTGCTGTAATAGGGAAATATCTCTGGACAGCCAACAGAGGTGTATCTGCAAGGAAGTTCAAGTGATTCTGCTATCTTTTCCAATGCTAAACACCGAATATCGCCCAGTTCCTGTCTGCAAGTTGGGCACCTGTTGTGTACCCTTGTCTTACAAGTTGAACATAGGGTATGCCCATTGTGACACTGCAAAAACAAAAGTTAAAAATTGTTTTAAGACATAATCTGATCACATGATACACCATTCCTTGTTGAAATAAACTTATGCATAAGCTGAATCCTGAAATTAATGAAATACTCGGATTTGGGCCTTTTTTTCTGATAAAACAACTTAACTAAGCACTTGTACCATAGCGTTTCTGCGTAACCTATTTATATAACAAAGGATAAAATAAAGTCTAACTGTTTTCATATAAGCTATTTTCTTAAGGCTATCATACAGAGCTTATGGAAATAAGATGAAGACAGCTTATGAACATGTCATAAGCTGTTTACATAAGCTCTTCAAAATAGTATCGCAAGTGTTTATGCCAATAGATAAACTTCAATAAACCAAACTAACTAGACCCGTAGGAGAACTCGGAAATATACATATATGTAAGCTATTAGCTATATGAGACACCAGATGATTAGAGAAGTTTCATGTGTTAGATTCGTAAATTAGATAACACCTGATACTTAAATTGTTTCCATCCCAGAAGCTATTAGCTATTAGCTATTTGAAAGTAGTAAGATGATGAAAGTTTTCTGGGGTCAACTCAAATTCTGTGGCCAAGAGTAAGACAATTTTCAATATAGGCTGCAATGCCAAAGAAAAAGCTCAACAAGAATCCAACAACTTTAGATGTCTCATCTCACATGGATATATATGATTTCTTGTGGCATTTTTCTATAAAGAATTATAGAAATTGTCACTCAAATTTTATCATAAAATTTCCTAGTAATATATGTCGGGTTTTATGGCCTATTCAATAGTATCAACCAATCCTAGGCATAACTTACAAACCTTGAATGCATTGCGAAAAAATCGTCAACCTTTTTTTATATCCTTATAACTAAACAACCTTATTTACAATGACATGGTATTGGTTCCTCTCACAATCATGTATTGAATATCTCATAGGAAAGTTCATAAATTATATAGCCTCATAACCAATGTGTCCAGTTTTTTGTCCTTCTTTTGAAGTACATTCCACAAAGGTATCCAATATTATTTTAAACAAAAAAAACCACCTGAACATTTATGTCTTCTGTAAGATAAGATGAATGTTCACAGTCACACCATACCTTTCTCCAACTACATTGCCAGAAATAGGGTGGGGCAATAACTATCTTGTTTAACCATTAAAGTAATTTGATTTTTATCATCCAAATAGCACTACATTCTAGGTTAGACAAAATCATAGTGCATATTATTTTTCACACCCTTTCCAAAAGCACCAATAAGCACACTAAAAATTTTACAAGCACCATAAATCAGCCATTTTCTATGATGCTTTGCAGTGACAATGTATATATGCGAAAGGGTTGAAATAAAATAGGGTTATAAACAGTTTAATTAAACGCTTATAGCATATGTGTTTATCATATTAGTGCTAATGTGTAAACAATTTGTATAACAAATAATAAAAATAAAACCAAATTGTTTTCATATAAGCTATAAGTTGTTTTCATAAGCTATCTTGTTGAGCTTTTTTTGTCAAAAAGAATCTATCCAAAAGAGTTTAAGGAAATAAGCTGAAATTCTGAAAACAGCTTATAGACATGTTATAAGTTGTTTTCATAAGCTCAACTAATTTGAGCTAAGCCTTAAAGGAGTCGGAGGCCCTAGCTTCAAACCCGGACAAAGGAGTAAATATTAACCTAACAACTAACTACTAAGTACTAACATTTGTCATTCAATTTTTTTTTTTTTAAAGATAAGCTCTTCCGAACAGTCTCGCATTCGCATATACTTATAAGTTTAAATAAATCAATTCAAACAAGCCATAAGTCCCTCGGATCAAATTCATCTTAATTGATGAATAATTCACACATGAATCATAACACTGCCAATATAAGAAATGAATTAAGTAAAATTCATTTTGTTTTTTTTTTCAAAGATATATACTTTAAAACAAGTTTCAAAAAGAAAAAGAAAACTCATGACAAAACATAACCGAAATCATACAAGCAAAAAACACACAAGATCCACATAACAAAATCATACCAACAAAAAACCTAAACACAATTCACAAACTTTCAACTAAAACCATACCTTAAAAAACAAAACAAAAAAAACACATAAAAAAAAAATAAACATAAACCAAGATTAGAATTTCTGAACATAATCCAATTGAAAACCATGAAGTAAAAAAGAACAAAGAACCAAACCTGATGAATAGGAGGGTACATTGAATTGGTACAAACAGGACATTCAAGAAGCTCATGAACACTAGTAGAAGTAGGAGTACCATTACTATGTAGCTTAGAAGTTGTTGAAGAAGAAAATTGATGTGGATGCAAATCTTCATCCATCATGATCAATGAAGAAACAGTACTATCTGAATCCATTTTTTTCACCTAAAATCAGAAAAAACCAAACAAATCAATCATGGGTATGTTTGAAAATGATGAAAGAAGACATAAAAGAGGAAAAAGGAAAGATTTTTAACTTGGTTGATCAGAAAAACATAACCCCAAATAGGAATCTAGGATGTTTTGTTTTTCTTACCTTTGTTCTTGTTGACAGGAAGTACTGACCGTTTGATTAAAATCTAACGGTTGTCAGAACTTGACCAAGAGAGAGAGAGAGGGGGGATTCTGATAGAATGAAGAATGAAAAAAGGAAGAAAAAGTTGAGTGTATTAGGCTCAGTTGTTGTGGGTCCAGGTTAAAGAGAGAGTTTTACTTACCATAATAATCATTGGTCATGGGAAAGTCTATTATGAGAGAATGCATAGTATTAAATTAAATATTAATAATAATAACAAGAGTTTAATTGTGGTGGGTTGACGGTCCAAAACAATTTTGCACAAATAACTAATCAAAATATCTTAAATTGTCATATTAATTAATATTTTTAATTAACGTGGGTCAAACATGGCAATTGAGAAATTAAACTCTATTATTTTATTGAGAATACTAATTAACATGTTGTAAGAATGTAAGAAAAGTAAAATATTAATTAACATATTATTTTTAGATTTTTAATAAATATAAAGAATTATCAACAGGTTAGATCAAATGAAAGATTTTTTTTTTAACAATAAAAAATGAAATATAATAGAAAACGCAAGAGAATTCTCAAGCACAAGGTGTACTTAGAGAACACTCGGAAGTACACAGATACAATGTCAAAAATAAAGAAAAAATATGGGTTAGCCAATGCCCAAACAAACGAAAGACTTGACTACCACATATGAAAATTAAACCTTTTTATGTGAGAAACTAAAGTTTAAATTTTAATTTAGAAGGTATTCATATTTAATATTTTACACTTTTCAAATAACATTACTTTAGTCATGTTAAAAAAATAACATTACATTAGTAAAAGTAACATGGGAAATAAGAAAATATAATGAAGAATATTATTTTCTAAATATATAGGCATATATAAATGGTAAAACATTACTAGATATATATATATATATATATATATATATATATATATATGTAAGACATTAATTTTTTGTCTTATAAATGTGTGAAATCAGATTCTTCTTTTTATATGAATTTTCTTAAATTATTGAATATCCATTTTTTATTTAACATTTATCATAAATTTATAAATGGTAAAAAATAAAAAAAAATAAAGATGCATGAATCTAGATTTTCTTTATATGAATTACCTAACATAATTGAATCCATTTTCTACTTAACATTTATCACAAATTTATGCAAGAAACATTTTATACTAAAAAAAATTGGGTTAGATAAAACTTTTAACTTTTAGCCCCTGTAGAGTACCAAGATCTCTTTTTTTTTATTTTGTAAATATCGTTAGCAATTTTAGTCTTAGTTGTTAAGTTATTTCATGAATAATTTTTGAAGTAACCAAAAAAAAGAATAATTTTTGAATTTTTAATATTTTTTATAAGCATGTTTAAAACATAATACAAAACTTCTCCTTAAAAAAAAACTTAATTGCTTAACAAAATTAATTATGGATTCTTTCCGTGCCACAAAAGCTCAAAAAACCAAAATAATTAAATTTTGGACTTACAAATCAAATTTTAAACTCTTTTGTTGCAAAAACTTCTATCGCAACATATTTGGTAGCATTTTAAAAAGGTCCCGATTCATTTTAATTTTTTAGAAATCTTTTATATCTTTTTCCAACTCTTAGTTTAGAGCTTCTCCTAAGAAGAATTTTTTTGAAGAGGATAAATTAACCCTTTCAATTAACACCAAAGAAAATCGAACATGAGACTTTAAAGATGAACACACTCCTAGATTCTAAAAAGAATTTTAAAATGAATATTTAAGTGAATCTCGCGTGTACACAAACACAATTCTTCAATGCAACACTTCTAAAAATTTATTAAATAGATATCATCAATAACTACACATCATTACATTTTAACTCAACAATAATTTAATTTCTTTTTACCGGTAACTCTAACTTAGTTTGTTGGATCCACGTGTAAAAAAGAAGTAAAAATACTTGTATAAATATTTTCGCTCAATTAATTTTAAATAACCATGCATTCAAATTATCTAGTGATGAGATAGTTATTAAACATCACTTACTATCAGGTAAAGAAACCCCTATTGAAGACACTCTTAATGATTTAGCAAATATATTAAATGTGTCGTCAAGTAATAACATTTGTAATAAGTTTGTTTCGACATGGATTGTGAAATTCTTACTTACGAGTGTGTGTTTAAATTATACTCTCTTCATCTTTATATGTAAGCACCTTTTTTCTCTAATAAAATGGTGTTTACATATATGGACGAAGAGTAATTAAGTAACTGAGGTATGTACTGTGCAGTGGTTAAGTTGACACAAATAAAGAGAGAAGTGATTAGGTCATGCTGGAAGCTTGATTTTACTCTCTTTCAATGCTTGATATTAAATAGGTCTCTTTCCCAAATTATCTAATCTAATTGATTTTAAAGATATTTCTTCACAGTAGCCAGGTCTATACTTGGACATTTTCATCCATTTCTCATAATGGTTTGTTTCTAGTCCAGAACTAGCACTCTTCTCCTAATTAGAACACCCTATGTTCTTAGATTTGTCCATAATCGTACAAAGGAGCAAATAAGCGTCAAATTGTTATCATTAAGGGTGTGTTTGATCCGCTAAATAGTAAGTACTAGATTAAACAACACAAGACAGAACAAAAGAGGACAAAATTTCATGGTATTGAATAATTTTGTGGACAAAAGGTTATTTTGGTATTTTAGACAACTTGTATATGGGACAAAAAGTTGTATTGTGGTTTAGTGAGGGACGAGAATTTCAATTTTTGTTGTGTCCAATGCCTCCAATTTGTCCTTTCCCTGAAAATGGTTTACAACTCAAACATCGCACAACTGGAGTTGTCATATCATGTCCTTCTTTTTTAACATATTAAAAGCACCCTAGTTGTAATAAGTTACTTCCTAATAATAAACATATGAACAAATAAAACATGTGTAAATTTCTATAGCCGATGTTAATGGTCAGCGAGATTAAATTTTGTCATGGATATTTGTAAACGCATGACAAGCATCAAGAACATAATTAATTGGCAGAAATTAAAAGAGTGATTATTGCAAATAGACCGAATAATAATTGGTGCAAATTGTAACAGTCGGGGTTAGCGGTCAGATGAAATTAGACCATTTCATGGACGTCCATAGACGCCTAAAAAGCATTCAGATCAAGTTATAAGCGAATGGAAACCTAAACAAAGTGATATAATTCAATAAGATAAATGGATTACGTAATTCAAGCAGTTACAGAGAGGGTCATCTACATGACATAACCTTGGGAAATTAGCTACACATGCTATTCTAAACATAAACAAAAGATATACTGATATAAATACATGAATTGTAAGCACTGTTGGTCGATTACTCGCCTCTGGGATGCCTCCATCGCTGGCAACCTTCCTAAATTGCGATAGCGCCTTTCTCTCATCCTAAGAGCGTGTTTTTCAAGTGAGGTGAGACATCTGTATTTGTAGGCGTGTAAACCCTAACTTTGCAAAATAGTATGTGTGTGATCCATACCAGCTTCAGCGCGTTGTGTCAAGTGCAGTAGCGATCTACTTCGATTTTCTTCATGATGGCGCGATGTGTGACTCATAGCACGCGCCACATCTTAGACAGTGGTTGTCCATCTTGAATTCCCTTCTGATTGTGTGACGCATGACTCATAGCATGCATCTCGCTTCTTCCAATGGCTAGCTCATATGTAATCCTTCATTCATTGTTCCATTTTTGCCTCACTGAAATGTCTGTAGTGACTGTATCTCAAGAAATCACTTTGGTATTTTTATAAAAAAAAGTATAATGCGACCACAAAGTTGTCTGGTTGGGTGATTGGTCATGTTTCAAGGTCTTATTCTTCATTTTGATATCCTTTGCGCATCCATATTGTTTTATTTACAAAGACCCAACTAAAACAATTAAACCTTTTCTAGAAAGACTTAAAACTTGCACCTAAATGATGCTAAAACTACTATATGCATGATTGTCATCAATCACTCATTAGTAGAGATAACTATTTTACTACCTTCTTTTAAAGTCATGATCATATTTTTTTCTATTTTTAGGAATCAAACTCAATATATCCCAAACATTTATAACAATCACACACAATGTGTCCTGACAACTTGCGTTACTCTGGTGGTCGTGATCATATGGCAATTTGTTTATTAGTGAAAAGAATTAACTTTTGTTTTATTAAAAATTAACTAACATATTGAAGGGTGAATATCCTAAAGGGCGGATATTCTTTTTTTTTTTAGAGAATTTTAAAGGGGGATTTACTAGAGTCAATTTAAAAAAAAAAAAATAACACCATGATAATGAACCAATTAGCCGGTTGTTTTATTTTACTTAAAGGATACTCATTTGAACGATAACCCTATAGTATAGTACTGTAGTCAACTAAACTAGTAATATATATTATGGTGCCGTTATATTTCCATCATTAAAAAACCTTTGATTTCATTTTCTTTGGGCTGGACAAGGGTCCCGGATGTAAAACTTTTTCCATGCATGCGGGATGTTCTTTGATAAAAGTTTTTTTTTTTTGAAGGAGTGTTCTTTGATAAAAGTTATTTTGCATTACTTTTCTTTTTCTTTGTTTTGGTAAGCTTTAATTATTATTTTTCAAAAAGGTCAATTTTAATCTAATGATCTCTTTATCACTTCAACTTCTATGTTTCTCTCCAAACCATCCCACCAAAACACATCTTAGGACTCCCTATCTACATACATTTCGTTTATATGTATATCATAACTACTTAAGTGCATGTGTCTCTTACCATTTCAACATCTAGTTTTTCTGGCATGACATTTGGTTGACTCCAACACCGCTTCGAGTAGCTTTTCCTAAGCTTTACACGATGTCTACGAAAATCCAGTCGGATTAGTGACATGGAAATTTCGGTAAAGGGGTCTTGGACATAGAATCTTCTATGGTGTAGAAGTTTATTTGTTTGAGAAGAACAACTCTTTCGAGACTTTTTGGATGTCATTAGAAATGCTAATGCCCATAAATGACGGTGGTAAATGAAATTGGGATGTTAGAACCTTCCAATCTTTTTTTAGGTCAAATCATTGCACGAGCCCTTTGTAAAAATTTCTCCCGCAATGTAATTTAAATACAACCAGTGCGGAAAGTATTTGGGTTAGTTTCGCGCCTTAAAAGATTCAGACCTTCTCTTGGCAGCTAATTCTCGGTAGGCTCTCCACCCTTGAGAATTTAGTACGTAGGGAGGGGGGTAGGGGTTGATGCCATAGTCGCGGATTGTATGTCGTGTTTGAGGAAGCCTAGAATGAGAACCATTTATTTTGTACGTGTTGCTTTGCAAGGTCAATTCGAGTACACATCTTCAAGTGGATTAGCACGAGTGTGATTTTGCCTGAGAACATTGTTGCTCTTCTTGATTATTTTTCTTCCACTTCATGTGATAAGAATTATAGGAAATGCCTAACTCTTATTTGACACACGACGGTTTGGAAGATTTGGGAGGCTAGGAATAAAATTATTTTCTGATCTCAGTCTCCGAGGGCCGAGGAAATTGTATATGCCATTAAATCTATTTCTTAGAGGCGGTAGCTAGGAACTAGGAAGAAAGGGGATCTTGTATGTATTACGAGTGATTTTAAAAACCTCTTCTTTACCTCAATTCTTAAATATAATTAGTCGTTTTAGTTTTACTGGAAAGTGTGTATCTTATAATTATACTTGATTTGTGGGTTTAGGATCATTCACACTTCTCTCAATATTTTCTAATAAGATTTGATTTGTTGTTAAAGAAATAAAATGATCGATTGATTTCATTTTCTTTATCCAAAATAAATCGATCATGTTAGTGCCTCTAATTTAATCTTGTGTTACTTATTTGATTTATTTCATTTTTATCTTATATTAATATTATTTTTTTGGCCAAGTAATATTTTTTATTCTTAAGAATTGAATTCAAAATAGTTTTGGATAAAGAAAATGAAACGACCAGACCATCTTACATTTCTTAAAGGAAATTAAACTAATGTGTATACATGTGCTATTTCGATTAATTACTTGATTTGGCATAAAGATGTCCTACCACATAGTTAGGGTCATTGGGGCATAATATTTCATACGGTCATGCTATTTAATTTGTTTTTTTATTTTATTTTATGGAAACAACATAATATTTAATGTGTGTTCTTTCTTTCTTATGAGTGTTCTTTTTGTTGGTTATTTGGTATACCATCCGTTTTACTAGCGACTAATCTCTATCAAAGATCTTATAAAATACAAAAATGGCATTTTTTTTATTTCAATTGATTTTTTTGTGTGTTTTGATAGCCTAGTGGCTGAAGCTCACACATTATAAATGTGGAGAAGTGGGGTGTCAGGGGTTCGAACCCCTGCCCCTGCATAAATTATGCAATGTCTCTATCAATTGAACTAAGCTCACAGGAACATTTCAACTGATTTTTTAAAGGACTGCTTTCGTAATATTAAATGGGGCTTGATGCATCACAACAATGGTTAATATTTCTTTGCATTAAGTAGTGGTGCTAAAATCTTATTGTTGATCTACTTATCATGAAGTATACTAGTTTTTTTTGTATGTAGACGAAGTGGTAAAGACCACTGAAACTTACACACACTGCAAGGTCCTGAATTGAAACCCCGAATGAAGGTGTCTAACCTAAAAATTTAAAATTTCCAGTTGTACTTGCAGAAAACGACAATCGATTCCTCTTCGATTGTTCATAATGACGACTATGGTGGTGATGAATTGAGCACGTCTTTTGGTTGGATCTTGAGGCCCATGTAAGTTTTACCAGACCCACGGTGGGCGTCAAATGTACTTGCAGAAAGTACATTGATACAGAGGGGGTAACTTAGACGTGAGCTTGACATGATTTCCCTGGTCTTGTGTATCCGTAAGGATCTTAGGGAATCAGAGCTACATAGTTCTAGTTTAGTCTTAGTTTGGGACATACGTTTCCTGCTTGAGTGAGGGATATATTTATAGATGTGGCAGACGACCTCTTTTCCTATTGTCAGGGTAGCTTCTCTCTTGAATATATCACGTGTTTGTTATATGAGTTGACGTGGTCTTTCTTATCTGATAGATGGCGGTGAGTTGGTTATTCATATCTGATAGTTGGTGGCGCATTGGTCGTTCTTATCTGATTGTTGGTGGCGAGCTATACTAGTTTTGTTATGTCTTTTTTTTTTAAAATAACGTTGAACATAAGTGGGTTAATAATGATTTTGCACAAAAAAAAAATATAAGGACAAATGATTAATTTGACAATATTTTTTAGGGATATAGATTAGATACAAATGTTGTCGCATGCAGTCGGCATTTTAGAATCGTTGATCAAGATCAAAGATTTAGATTTTAAAATAAATTTTTATTTTTATTTAATATTAAAATTTGGAGCATCCAATCTCAACATTGATCGAACGGTGAATAAGTAACGACTGCATGCGTTTGCTCATTTGGGACTACATGTTTGGTAAAAATAGCGGATAACTTATAAGCTAGCTGATAGCTTATAGCTAATAACTGATGACTGATAGCTTATAGTTGATGACTAATAGCTGATAAGCTAGTTGAAATGTTTGGTAAAATTAGCGGTTCAACTAACTGATAAATATAAAATTACATAAAAGGACATTCCTAGTTCATAACAAAATTTATAAGTTAATACACAAGTATATAGAATTTCGTAATTTAAATGTATTAATTTAACTTATCTTTTATATTATATTATTAATTATTTTTTACTCATTAAAATTTATTATATATCTGTAAAAAAAATATTTATTTTCAATTCATAATAAAATTTATTCTTTAAAAAAATCATAATTAAATCTATATCAATTAATATAAATTTATTTTAAAAGGACATTTTAATTTATAATACAAATTAATTTTTCTTGGTTAAAATTTATTTTCTATTAAGTGTTTATACGTTATAAAAAATGTTAAACATAATAAAAAACACCTGAATGTATTATGATATTCTTGAATTGACTTAGCAAGATGTATTATCTATAAATAACATTATATAAAGATATGTAGCTTTTATAAGAAGAAAAAAAATTACCAACAAACTATATACACAGTGGTTTAACGCAATGGTCCAATGCATTAAGTCATCGTGAAAAAAAACTATACACACAGTAGTTTAATTTTTGAGGAATACACAATAGTTTTTTTTTTTTTTTTAAGGAATATACACAGTAGTTTAATTACCAACAAACTGTATATGTCGTTTACCATTGCATTAAGTTATCGTGAAAAAAAAAAGGTTATAGTAAGACAGAAAAAATACAAAAAAAATCTATACACACAGTATTATTAGTTTATCGTAAAAAATAAACATTGGAGAATTATCGACTCATTTAATGCAATGGTTCAATGCAATTACCAAAATATTAATTATAAAGGATAAAGTTGAATTTTGCTTTGAATAATAAGGGTAAAAATGGAAGAAAAAATGAGAAGCTATAAGCTCAAACGCTACTTGAAATAACGTCTGAAAAATAGCTTATAAGTTCATGAAATAAGCTATAAGCTCGTGGTGAAAAACCATTACCAAACATAACTTTTTTTGTCATACGAACTTATAAACTATCCGCTATAAATTATAAACTCGTTTTCTGGTCTTCCCAAACAGACCCATAGAACCTGATCATTTTCTCAGTCCCGCAGCGCATCCAAAATCTCAGTAAGACCCTAGTTGCACCATGGAGCAATTATTGGAGTAAATTATAGATTCAAAAAGTTGTGTCATATTATCTTCTTCTTTTTTTCTAAAGAAAATTGTGTTATATTATCTAGTAGTTTGCTTATTTGGTCTTCATGGTTTTTGAGGAATAAAATAATTTTTCGACAAGATCAAGACCACACGAATTACATAATTATGTGTTTCTTGGAGTATATAAAAGTTTATATAGAGGGAGAGAAAAAGGAACTAATGTTTAGTTTTTCGGGTGTTATACGAATTTAGTCTAATTTTGTGTTAACATTTTGGGCAACCTCTTGCACTGTATTTTAATACGATTTTGTTTGTGAAAAATATAAATGAAAAATAAATATTTGACAATCACAGTATTTTTTTTTTTTTGTGTCAAAAAAAAGTATTACTTTTACCGAAAGTATTTCTCAATAAATCAACAAGTAAACTAGTAAAAACTTACCTTAAAGTAAGCATATGCTGAATCTTACTCTTCATTTCTTTGTTTTTATGTTACCAATCATATCATCAAAATTAATGTGGTGGCATTGTTTTTGGTTTCTTTCAGTTCTTGATAACATTCATACAAGAAAGTCACATGCATGGTGCATTTTGGCAGAAGGGACAACACATATTATAGAACGGAAAATTAAGGGTTGTTATTATGATTTGTTATGATGTTTATTCAAAAATAAATAATAATTTGTTATGATGTATCTATAATATCTATCTTTAATTTGTTAATTAACCGTTAATTCTTGATATCGTTCACTTTACATTCTAAAGTTAGGTGCCTACTTTAGAGGAACATGATCCAATGGGATTGGCCGAAATTTAAATAAAAATAATGGCAATGATAAAAAAAACAATTTCTCGTCTATGTATGCGTAGCTCAATTGGTATGGATATTACATTATATACATAGGAGTTGAGGTTTGAACCTCAGATTTCCAACTTATTCACCTTAAGGGGTGAAACTCTAACTAGTAGGCAAATTGACAAAAAAAAAAATGGATGGGAATATACATAATTGAGGAGTGAATACCCAAATTCGTCCATGTATTTTCACGAATCGGACAAAAAATCCCCCAATTCATCGAAATGCACGCTTTGTCCCTGAATTTAACAAACGTCAATCAAAATAGTCCCTACATCCATTTGGGGCGTTAATGTAACGCCCTAGTCGCTAATTTGTTATTTTTAGTTGTTGGGCATGTTTTATTTGAATTTATAAATGATTATGTGAATATCTGGTGTGTTTATTTGTTTATAATAATTTGTGTGAAATAATTGAGTTATATGATTTATTGATGTATCATCTAAATGCATGTTATTTGTTATTTAATTAATTAGTAGTGGGATATAATATTTGCTTTGTTTTGAGAAAATAGAAGAAATATTATTATTTTGGAGAATTATGAAAATAGGTGGAGTAATTATTAATTATTAGAGTTATGGGGTTAATGTGAATTAAAGGAGATTAAGGAAGGAGTTATTAGAAAAAGGGGAGTTATACTTTGGTTGGTAAAAGGGAAATAGAAAGGTCAGAAAACAGATATACGTATCAGAGAAAACAAAAACATAAGCTTTTTGGGTAGAAGTGAGAAGAACCAAGAACAAGGGGATTAGCCTAGAAGATTGATTGCTGTAGCTTGCTTTTGTTCATCTAATCAGGTAAGGGTGAGCCTAACTTCAATAATGTTAATTGTGAATCATTTGTTCTTGATTGGCATAGGGTTTGAGAGGATTGAGATGGGTTTGAGAACTAGGGTTAAGATGAAGTTGTGATGATTTGAAGAGGGTTTGATGTTGTAAGGCTGTAGAACTGGTTACAGAACCTAGATTATCCCCTAGGATGACATTACAGATGATTTAGGGGTTTGATTTGAGAGAGTTGGCATGTTTTGGTGAGATTAGGTCAGAACCCGTGTGGGTTCTGAGATCGCTCGCCTGTGGCGAGTGATCACTCGCCGTGGCGAGTAGCCTTTGTTTGCTCGCGAGGCGAGTAGCATAGCTCGCCGTGGCGAGCTTGTCCCTTAATTTTAGGACTTTGGCCCAAGTGATGATGGTTTTGAGTGCCCTTATATTTATAGAGATGACCTGTGAAGTTGGTTTAGCCAAATTGGATTTAGAGAGCTTAAAAATGAAGATTTTTGGTGAAAAATGTCAAAAAGGCCGAAGCACCCAGTATTTCTCGCCTCCAGCTCGCCCCCAACTCGCCTTTGGCGAGTGAGCTGATGTGAGTACTCGCCTGTGGCGAGCAGGTACTCGCTGTGGCGAGTTAGTTAGTTGTTTGGACTGTTTGTTCCGTTTTGCGATCTGTTTCGCATGGGACTTTGAGAGGAGACCTTTGGGTAGTATTGGAGAGGTTTTATGTCCTTAGATGCATTCTGTAATGAAGATTGTTGATGATTCTTTTATGTTGTGAATAATTGATGTATCGTTGATAGTAAGTGATGTTTAAATATGATGATTATGTGATTGTGATGATGTTACGTGTTGTGATGTATATGATTGATGAGATGATATTCTGCCATGTAACTATTATACTTGCATGTGTCAGTTTTGCATTATGAATGATGTTTGAGACGGTGTATTAAGTTGTTAAATGACGAGTCCATGCATTTGCATAATTATGAGACGGTGGAGCTTTATGCTCAAAGCGACGGTGAAGCATATTAATGCTATAAATATATGGTACCACATGCATGATGTCAAGATGTTAGAGTTGCATTTAGTTGAGTCAAATTGTGACATATATGAGATGATGTTTTGAGACGTGGATGCTTTTGATGTTGATATGATGATGCTTATGATGTGTTTATGATGATGCCTATGATGTGTTTATGATGATGCTTATGATGTTGTTATGATGATGCTTATGATGTTGTTATGATGATGTTTTTATGTGCTATGATGTATATGTATGAGTTGGATTTATGATTGTTAATCTTGACGTTTGATTTATATTTTAATATTATTGTTGTGAATCTCACCCCTTCTGCTGGAATTGCCGCCTCGTGGGCAAGTGCAGGTAGCGAAGGATAGATAGAAGTTGGCTCTCGTGTCGTAGGCTCTGATACGTAACGGGATGGGGATTTTGATGTTTAATTCTTTCATTCCTTATGTATCATTTTATTTGAAGGACATGTTGTTGGAGATTTTATCTTTATGAAATAAATTGTAGTATGATGAGGCCTTTGTGCCAAGGATGATGACGTAGCTGTTGATTGATTTTTAAATAAACATTCCGCTGCAGATTTTTATAAAATGAGGTGTTGAATTAAATAGTTTTTATAATCTATTTAAACTGAATTTTGAAAAGTAGATGTAATACTCCGTTGTATGTTGAACTCTGATGTTTTATTTAATATTACGTTGTTTTGGGGAAAACGGGGTGTTACAGTTAACGGTGATGACATGGCTGTTAACATCTCAGATGGGTTGCCATGTCAGATGCCACATAAGCAGGGACTAAATTGATGTATAATGACAAAAAAATTCAAGGACGAAATTGATTGATTTCAGAAAATATTTTCTAATACAGTCCCTATTAATTTTTACTTACTATCAAATCGATCCCTGAGTTATTTCAAAAAACTATCAAATAAGTCCTTGAATTATATAAACATATTTCCAAGTTGATCCTTGATGCATATATTTGCAGAAAACGAATTAAAAATGACAAAACACACAACTTCATCCTTGAAACTATCATTAAATAAGTCATATGTCTTAAGTTTGAAATATTACATAGACAAAAGTAACCCAACTACGGGGCATTAACAAGTCATAAGTTATAAGTCATAGAGGATGTTCTTCAATATTACATAACCAAAAAGAACCCAACTAGGGGGCATAATGTAAACAAAGCAAAATATTCCAAAAAGCATAATCTAAGCATGCATCAAGCTTCACTTCTTTGGAAAGCCGGGGGTTGGGATAAACTCCATGAACTTAGGTTGACTTGAACCGGATAGACCATAATTTGGATATGACACTCGAATAACGCCAGGAGCAGTTGGATGTGATGGTGTAGGACGCCTCACTGGTGTTTGCTTAGGCCTCTCATTTGAAATAATTGGCCCTCTAATGTCATACCTCCTTGCAGAAACACCCTGCAACAACAGTTTCAATCATATCAGTCCATATTTAATAAAACATTCAATCAAATTAGTCCCTGAATTTCTACACTTATTAGAAAATCGATCCTTAGAATTTAACATTCATACCTGTCTAAGCATTGCTTCATTTGCAACACCATTGACAACATTTTGTCCCTGAATTGCAACATTTCCAGCAACAACATTTCCAACATTGATATTTTGTGCAACTTGTCCAACATTTCCAACTACAACATTTCCAGGATTAACATTTCCAGCATTTTCTGCAACACCTCCACCATTTTCAGCAACATGATTTTCTGTATTTCTTGGTACATTTCCAACATTTTCTGAATTCCCTCCAACATTTTTTGCATTCCCTCCAACATTTTCTTCCTAGAGATTTTGCAATGCATCAATCATAATCACAATCAAAAGAACATAAAAATGCAAATCATCAGTACAAAATAAACACTTTTTATAAACTGTTTTAATCAACCACTAATCTTGTTCATAACTACTATAATGTTCATAATTTTTGGTAACCAAACATAAAAACATGAAATTTTTATGTTTTACATCTTCAACACAAAACCCTAATATCAGTAATCTAAAACATGCAATCAAAGCAAACAAAAACGAACATCAAAGCAAGCATCTAATGAAGTTTAAAGTTGGAAATGAATGCCTAAAAACTCAAAACGAAAATCACAAAAACGGACACAAAAAGGGAGAAAACGAACAAAAACAAACATGACTGAATGGGAAACGATCAAGAACGACGTTACCTTATAAAATGACAAAATCTTCTATCAAAACTGAATCTTTTGCGACATTCCTCGCCGGAGATGTTGCTGATGAAGATGATGAAGGGTTTAGCAGGAAGGAGAACGGTCAGGGATGTTTTTGATGTTCTGGCTGAAATGTGACCATGGAAAGGTATAGGTATTACAAGGGTAAATTTGGAAAAATAGGAACAATTGAATTTCAAAAGTACAACCGAAATTTTGTGTTTCAATCAAATTGGTCCTTGTACACGTGGCTTTCTTGTAGACACGTGTACAAGACAACAAGCCATGCAGGAAGACAACTAGCAGCACTAACAGAGCATTTGGACGGAAGGACTATTTTGAATGACATTTGTTAAATTCAGGGACAAAAATGCATTTCGATGAATTGGGGGACGTTTTTGTCCGATTCGTGAAGATCCAGGGACGAATTTGGGTATTCACTCCATAAATGAGAGGAGAGACTACTAAAGGTGATCACTCGTATTCTTTTTTTTTTTTGTGGCCGGGATTTGAACCCCGAACCTTGCATATATTATGCATTGTCCCTACCAACTGAATTAAGTTCACGAGGACGATCACTCGTATTCTGAAACTATGGCTTAGAATTAGATTGATTTTTGAGAAAATTGGTAGATATTTCGCATTAATAATAAAAAGATTGGTATAGCATTAATAATAAAAAGATGCATTAGCCGTAAGATACATTTTTCTCTCTCCTTCATTTATACATTTTTTATTAATATGTGTAAAAAGAGTAAATGACTCGGTTAATCCGAGACGGAGAGAGTACTTTGTTATACAAAGTTTCATCCCAAATCTTAAGTAGCGTGTCAGACAAGAAATCTTGTAGAAAATAATTAAAAAACCATCTAATAGACCACTCAGTAGTAATAGTTGTCAAAAGAAATCAGAACAAGAATCATGATGTATATTGTAGTAAGTTGGACTAGTTGCCAATACTTGTGATAATTTCTCAACTTTACAGTGTTATTGTCCCAACCTAGAAAGGATTGCAACAAAATATATTAGCATCATATGAGACTTGGAATGAAGGTTACTTCAAGGCAAAATAATCAACATGCCTTTAAATTTCCATAAGAGCAAATAATCTTTGGTCAAGTTGTACCAGAGGAAGTAATGTATCGACAAAGTTAACATTATTGAATGTGACAAGTATAACCCTACAAAAGATATTGATATAGCAAAAGTTCATTTTGGTTCCAAAAGAATGTGGCAAAAGGAATATTTCATTTTTGGTTCCTAGCAACTATGCTGATCCATCATCACCTTAACATTAATATTTTTAAAATTGTACTACTATAGAATAATTTAATGGATTAATAGTATTTTACCTCATGTAATATAAGTTATTTTCGGTTTTCCATCCTGTAATTACTTTTTGTTTTAATCTTTATAATTTAAAGATTTTTTGATTTTAAACCTTCATGACAAATTTTGTCCCCTGTAATTTAAACAAATTTTGGTTTACCCCATATAATTTAAGACTAATTTCTATTTGTATATTCTTTAACTAATACCCTACAAAAGTTGTAGTAATACTAATTACTTAATCAAAAAGTACCAACTTAAGACAAAATTTCAAGGGTTAAATATGTTTTTGGTCCCTATAAATATACCAACTTTTCATTTTAGTCCCTCTAAAAATTTCCTTCAACTTTTAGTCCCTATAAAATTTTCAATCACTACTTTTGGTCCCTATTTTTAAGTAAATTTTAGTATTTTTTTAATGAAATTGTGCAGAAATGTGTAGAATATTGTAAAAATCAATCCCAAAAAAAATAGAATTTTTTAATAAAACATAAATTAAATATGAATTTTTAACACTAAAAGATATAAAAATTCATATTAAATTCATGTTTTGTTAAAAAATTCTAATTTTTTTTTGGGAGATGTTGTTATAATATTATGAATTTTTCTGCAAAATTTTATTGAAAAATATGAGTTTAATTCAAAGGAGGGACCAAAAATGAAGATGAAAAATTTTTGGAGGACTAAAAGTTGAAGAAATTTTTAGAGGGACTAAAACGAAAAGTTGATATATTTAGAGGGATCAAAAACATATTTAACCCAAATTTCAATTTCTATATTTCTTAACTAATACCCTGAAGGCATTGGTTAGCAAGACCAATAAAATTAAACGTATAAAATTGATGAAATTAACAACGACTAAGGTTGGAGTACGCTCCAAAGTTTCTATTTTTGAGGAGTAAAGATCCTCTCCATTTATAAAAATAAATGGAGATTACCATTAAAAAAGAGATAGACACAAAAAATATGTGATGAGTCTAATCATTAAATGAGTCCCACTATCATTAATTTATTTTGAGATTTTATTGTGTCTATATCTTTCTAAATAGTAGAAATAGAGAAAATCCTAAATGGAAAGGATCTCAACTCATTTTTGAGCAGATTAATATACTCCTCCAATTAAGTTTTTTATTTTTCTGTGTGAGTTGAATGCAGCAATAATGAGGTCATGAAGGTCCACTCCACCATAAACTTGAACTGGCCGGTAAGGGACCTTTCTTTCATTAATGCCAATGTGGAAGCCCTTTATGACACTTTTCCCAACCTGCTAATGAATCATACAAGACATTTCCCAACTAAGCATCCCTGGGTTCCCCACCTCAAAGATGTGGTGTGTACCAAATCATAACTGCATCTTCATTTGGTCAATCATATCACTATAGGTCATTTTAGACATTTTCAAGTTTCTATTCGTAAACAAAAAGGTTTTTATGCCAATAATGTAACAACAATTCAAGACTTAAAATTGCAGTTAATTAAATGGTCATCCGACCAAAGAAAAACAACAAAATTCCTCCTACTTGTGTTGCAATTTGCAACTGTTGTTTTCCCCACATACATGTGGTTAGTTTATAGGGTAAAGGGCCTTTTGAACTTTTGTATTTAAATATGGTTGGAATGAGAGTTAAGGGGCAATATTTTTTGTGACAGAGATTATTCAGTGTTAAACAACAATGAATTTTTGTTAGATGTAAATAAAATGTTGATTTGCCTACAAGTATCCACCAAATAAGTCTCGGCTTTTGCATCTTTCTTACTTAGTAAATACTTGATAGCTGCATGGTCTATGTAAATGATAATCTTCGATCCTACTAGGTAGGAACAAAATTTATCGACTGCAAAGACGGTGGCTAGAAGCTTCTTTTCAGTTGTGGCATAATTAATTTGAGTTTCATCAAGTGTCATGTCTTGAAGTTCTGATGTTTGACCCTTGCCTTAAACCGTCGGTGTTCTGAATGAATAATAATGAGTGCAAGGGTCTCTCTTTATAACAAAATGATTGGATAGGGTTTAGGAGAATAAAAATGGTTTTTTTTTTTTGCACCGATCCAGCTTGGAAAACAAGTTGCGGGTAAAAAATACCCGCAGTCAGGCGCTGCGGGCGCCTCCATCCCTATATATAAGCCCCCATTATTTATTTTTCCTCGCATTTTTTAAGAAAATTTGTTAGTGTAATAAATGTGTCTATTTTGTGTGTTAAATGTTAATATTATCAAATTATCATTTGTTAAGGAAAAATAATAATAAATGCATCTAATAATTTAAAAAAGAGTTTATATTTAGGAACAAATTTTTAGTCAAATAGATGCTAATACATAGGGACAGAGGAAGTGAGTTAAGTATTCCAGCATATGTTGTGCAATTTATGCTTAGGATAAAAAAATGCTCATCCTTTTCAAAGTTTATGTGGCATTTGTAAAAATGAACAAGTGGTTGGAAAAATGGGGAATGTTACATTTGAGGCGCTAGTTTAGATACTAGCAATGTTACTTTCATTAATAAAAAAAAATGAGGAATATTATATAGTACTAAGTTCACTATGATTTCATTTATATTAATTTTATCTTTATAATAAAAAAAATCCTTTTTTCCCTATTTTCTCCTTTCCACCTTTGACAAATTTTGTTTTGAAAATGTCATCTATTGTGTTAATTATGTATTTTTTTCAGAGGTCTAAATGAACAATAAAAATTAAGAACCTAACTTCTAACTTTGGAAAATTGCTCTTCTCACAAACCATTTTACTCATTACCACCTCAAACTTCCTAAATTAACTTTAACATGAATTAATTCATGTTCAGTAGACCCAACATGACTTAACTCGCGTTGATATCCAACGTGAGTTAACTCACATTCGGTACACAGTGTGACTTAACTCATGTTGCGTTCTGTTTTACACCAGAACAACAACCATTTCTCCCATTCTTATTCAAAGCAAAATCCAATCCAATTTGGAAGCTCCAAGTGTGAATTTCATGCAAATCAATTTCAACTTCTACTTCAACTACAAAGTAAGTGTCATGTTAGTAGATCTGAACGACTAACAGGGTCAAATCAACTGACGACTCAACCCCATAGACACAAGGAGGGTGAACGGCGTTGGGTATCGACGTCCATCGATCGACTCAGTCGGGAGATTGCAGTTCAGCCAGATGATGCCCACGAACGAGGACGTCATGAGGAGCATGTTCTCCATATTTGGTCAACATATCATGTTCTCACCAATCGAGTTGAATGTTTTGTTGCTGAGATCTACTCAAGATATTCTCAAAAGTTTGATTCGGCCAAATGAAGATGTTTAGGTTATATTATTATGTTGTTCATTATTCTGTTGGATTTTAGTTTAATTCTTGTTAGTTTGTTGAAGATGTTGACATTGAAATGTCGTATACTTAGTGTAAAGGTTTGCAAGTCTCTTTAATAACTCAAAATAATGGATAGAACACATTTTGTATTCTACCGAATCAACTATACATGCTCTCACATCGAATTCTTTCGTATAAAAAGAGTGGGACATAAGAGAATGCATTTCTAAGTTGTTGTTTTGAGCTTGATCATGCTCCTTTATCAATTGAAATTTGTCAGTTGACAGGACAATATGATTAAGTTCAAAAGAATATATTAGAATGCATTGCCTTATGTCCCTACTCATCTTATATGAAGGAATTCAATGTGAGAACATGTATAGTTGATTTGGTAGAATACAAAATGTGATATCTTCATTCTTTTGAGTTTTCAAAGAGACTTGCAAATTTTTACACTGAGTATAAGATACTTCAATGCCAATATTTTCGGCAAACTTTCATGAATTTAATTTAAATCCAACATCAAGATGATGATACATATTTAGGGATAATGTAACGTAACGTAACGCTTCGTTTATTGCCTGATTTGAACGGAGATGAAATTAAAACTATTTTTTTCTTCGTATTCTATTGTTTTGGATTTTATTTTGCGTACTTGTGTATTTTTAGTTATGATTTCTTTTGAAAATGAATAAATTGATATTTTTAAGACATGCTTACAATTGAGCAAATGAATGTTTTTAAAAAATGTAGCGAATGATTGTGAATTAAAAAAAAAAAAAAGGTATTGTGAATGAATGAATATGGTAAATGAAAGTAGTAGTAGCCAATGATGGATATTGTAAAAAAAATGCATGTTTAGGGGCTAAAAAAAACAACATCTGTGTCAAAAACTGTTGGTTTGTTAGCTCACCTAAAACGAAAGCAAATGGAGTCAACGTGAGTTAAATTATGCGTAAGTTAACTCACATTGGAAGTTATTTTAGAAAGTTTACAAAAACAAAAATGGAAAAAAGCAATTTTCCTAACTTTAGGAGCCTTAGGGTAAGACCGACCCAATATAAGAAATGGGCTTTTGTATGAATTAAACGAAAGTTCGGTTGATTTTTGAAAAACGCTAGTAGCACCTCTTGACTTCTTTACAACTCATCATCGACAGGTCTCAACATCTGCCCTTTTAGTTTTTTTTAGAGGATCACCCCTTTTGGTTTTTAATTGAATTTCTTTGACCAAAAATTATCTTGGATAATTGGATATAGTGAGTGTATACAAATTCTTCATGCCCATAAAATTGTCTTATTTAATAAAGAGTCGACTTTTATTTTGTAAGTTCGTGAGTTCAACTACCACTGTTAACATATTTGTCCTTAACTTATGAGCTTAAGAGCTCAACTAACTAAACTTTTTTTAATATATATATATATATCTATTTATTAAAAAAATTTAAAGTAAAGAATATTATATTTATTAGACATGAAATTTTTTTATCCTCCATTTATTTTTCATATAAATCCCTTCAGCTCAGTTCTCAAATATTCTTTTTAAGGGGTAACGGGTGCGAATTTAATTGAGATTGACTTTTTTCTTGTGATGCTTTTGTATATTAAATTTATTTTAAAAAAAAAAACATTATTTTATAGGAGTTTGACTCCAACTTAATTTAATTCCAATTCTGAATGTTAGTTCAGATTTTAAGTCGAGGACATGTTCAGATGTTCAATTTTGTTATTAGGTGCTTTAGACGTGATCGATTTCGATAAATACAAAACACTGCCAAGTTCCAACCAACCTAACAAATATTCCACCAAATTGGAATTTGATGGTTGGAAGAGAACGACCTAACCCCTTCATATATATTTTTCTTTTAATTGGGACAAAACATACTAATGATATCATAAGCACATTATTTAAAAAAGAAAAACGCCAACATACATGTAAAGTTCATCAATTTTCAGAGGTACAAAGTACCAAACTGTATCATATTTTATGAGATACATTTTTAATTCACAATCACAATAAAACATGGATTGAAAGGGGTGTTATTTTTTTATTTTTCCGATTGAACCTTTTATGTCACAAAATGTCAATATTGTTATCCTTTTTATGAAATTTCTTCAATGAAAATTGAGTTTCTATATGTTTGTATGATAAAGATTTGAGTTTGTTTATGAGTTTAAAGAATTTTATTTAAGTTTTCTTTTTATGATTTTTTTTATTTTGACTTGATAAAAATAGATAGTAATGTTGACATATTATAACATAAAGGACTAAAACAGAAAAAGAAAAGATAAATGACGAAAGTGTTACCTAATTATAACATAAGAGATTAAATCCAAAAATATAAGATAAAAGACGAAAGTGATAAAAGTTAATGGACAAATTATGTAATTTAATCTTATTTGATTAAAATATCAATTTGAAAATTCCTTTGGCAATTGACACTTTGGAGGTATTTGTTATATGCAAAATTTGAAATGTTAATTTTGAGGCAATTGTTGCCATTTAAAAAGGTCTAACTACATAATTTATTGCTCATTTACCTTTTATTTAAGTGTAAATAACAGTTTATATAATATATGATATTGACAAGTCAAACAAAGAATATTTTGAGAATGCCTCGAAAGCTCATACTCGAAGCAAGGGTGATGGTTTAATTTGACATACACACCCAAAGTATATCCTGAAGACTATCAAAGCAGTGGCAGTGCTCAAAAGAAGCTATTTTTTATGGTGCCCAACAATTCAAATCATTCTTATTCATTCATTCGTTCTATAATATTTGACACGGTTGACCCTATTATACATATTAATGTATAATTTTGAGCTTAAATATTTTGAATAATATATTAAAAAAAATTATAAAAATTTGATATTTTGAAAATACTCATCGATACGAATCTAACGACATCTTATATGATACTATTTATCTTTCTATATTAGTAAAAAAATATGATCAAAATAAGTTAAATCAAAATTTCAGATTTTCAAATGTGTTAACTATTGCGGAACGGAGGAAATATCATATTAAAAGTGTGTAAGAGAAGTTTACAACAATACAACTTTGTCCAAGAAGCCATCAAAGATAGTAATTTGAAGACAATGAGAAACTTGAAAATGAAGTTTTTTTTAGTTCGGAGGACATGTGTCATACATGCAAATCTAAGTTTTTTTCTTTTACTAGAAATAAATAGGAGACTTGTTCTCCATGTTAAGTTGATTTTAATTATGTAAAATTGCCTATTAGATTATATGCCCTTCTTCATACTCTCTTCGTTTTAAAATACATGTCTAATTTTTGTAATATGCATTATTTACTTGACTTACTTTGACTATACTTTTTAACTAATGTATAAATACAAATATTAGCATGTAAGATGTTGTTTGATTTGTCTCGACAAATATTTTCAAAATATTACATTTTTATATTTTTTTTACTTTGGATAATTAAATATATTAACGGTCAAAATTGTGCGTTGGCATATGTGAAGTGGTTGACTTAGACATGTATTTTGAAACGGATAGAGTATAAAATAGGCCAGACCGACCTACAAGAACCTATGACCTAGCCTGTTTAGGTATGGACTCGTTTGACCTGTTTATGAAAAAGGTTAGGCTTATACTTTTGAAAAAGCCTATTTAAGTAAAGGTTAAATATGTTTTTAGTCCCTATAAAATTGACACATTTAAGATTAGTCCTTACTTAATTTTAATAGTATTTTTAGTCCTTATAAAAAATTTATACACTCAATTTTAGTCCTTTCTAAATTCAAATTCGTTCAATTATGCTTAAACTCTTGAGTTTTTTAACAATTTTTTATAAACATGTTCATAACATTACTAACAATTGCTCCACAAAAAATTAGTTCAAAATTTGATTTATACGTCCGAATTTTTGTTACGTTTATCTTTTAAAAAAATTCATATTTAATTCATCTCGTATTAAAAATTTCTAAATTTTAGTACTAAAATTTAATTCATCTCATATTTAATTCATATTTCTAAAACTGACTTTGAAAAATCGTTCTAAAATTTAATAGTTTATGGATAGTTCAACAAATTTAGTTTTAGCAAGGACTAAAATTACACGTAACTTTTTTTGGTAGGGACTAAAAAAGCTATTAAAATTATGTATGGGCTAAAGTTAGAAGTTCTCAATTTTATAAGGACCAGAAACATATTTAACCTTTTAAGTAAAGAGGTCTAACTTAAGTTATATTAAAACAAACAAAAAAAACTAATGAAACATGATAGGTCGACCAATTTTTGCATATTAATAAAACTTATTTTTATCTATATCAAAATATAATTTATATCAAACATAAAAATCAAGAATAAACTTAAATCATGGACTTTTTAAATAGGTTTTAAGGTCTTATAGTAAAATAGGTTTTTAAGGCCTTATAATGATAGACATATCTTACATTGAAATAGGCTTTAAGTTCAATTTGGCCTAGTTAGAAGTAGATAAAATGAACTATTTAATGACTTTAGTTTTGAAGTAGGCATGTAAATGAAAATTGTTCTTTCTCCCAACAAAAAACTCTCATTGTCATACAAACTGGTCAAAATACCCCCGTCTGAGTTAATTCACGCTTGGTAAGTTGAAGTATAACTTGTATTAGTTAACTCACGTTGTGTTTTAACCTATGTGAGTTAACTTAAGTCACATTGCGTGGAACATATGCGTGAGTTAACCTACATGAGATAACTCCTTTTGTGAGTTAACTTATGTGAGTTAACCTATATAGGTTAACTTATGTGAGTTAACTCACGCGGGGGTATTTTGGATAGTTCAGTTGGGAATGGGGCGAAACTTGATGGGAGAAGTGCAAATTTTCATGTAAATAGACTTTCAAACCAGATTAGGCTTTTAAATAGATCAGATCAGACTAAAACAATAGGCCTATGAAAGGTCATAGGCCAGACTGAGGTTTGAAAAAAAAAATTGTAGGTCAGGCTCATGCCTATCAAAGCCTTGTCTGGCCACCTATTCTCACCCTTTTACCCTCAAAAGATAATCACCACATAGGTTGTTTCGTCGAATGATATATATAATCTCGGGTAACACTTGGGTGACATTAAAGTGTCAATGTCATGTGTCATTAGCCAACCACAATGTCACAACTCACAAGTGACTTTCTTCTTTCTCTCATAAGGATTTTTTGTTTTTTTATATACTTGTGACATTGTAGTTGTCTAATATCACATAACATTGGCACCACCTTAATGTCACCAAGTGTTATCCGTAAATCTCATAGTAATAAAATGATAATAACAATAATACAATTCTCTTTCACTTTTTGTCGTTACTTTTTCTGCATTTTTATACTTGGCATTATGTGCTCTTGTATTTTTACACCTTTAAACAACTTCGTACGTTTCATTCACTGCAATCATAGACTTGAAATACTAAATCTATCAACTTAGAACCTAATAATGATATAACTTGAGTTTTAGATGGTCATCAAGTTTATTTGTTACAACTAGTAAGGTTTTAAAAAGGGCAACCCTCCAACATATATATATATATATATATATATATATATATATATATGCCCAGAAAAAGTTACTAAAGAGGTAAATCATATCCGTTCTTTACATCACACCAAGTAGGAAGATTCTCACTCATGCATGTTATCCTCACATCAAAGATTTGGTTATGCTTTCAACCACAAAAAATTAAAATGAAGGACACATTTGTACCTTTGTACCCCACTTCACATGGCTACGTTGTGGTCCATTTTGTTGCATTAAGATGAACGAATCGCCGCATCCTAATAACCCTTGTAATGGCCCTTCACTGCCACTAAAGGGCAACATACCAAAGTGAATAAAGGGTGCATACATGACATGATAGTCTCGAGCATGAAAGCTAAATACTTGAAACAATAACGTTCCTCAATTTTTCCTTTTGAGCTATCTAATATATGGTTGATTATGAAGTTATATTTGGGACATCTTTCCATCTCAATTTTGAACCAACACTGTTGGATATAAGGGAAAGGTAAAAGAAGGAAATATCAAGGAAGTAAATCGTTTGGTTGCTAGAGTTGAGGGGAAGAAGTGGTCGAATTTTATGAACTCCACATAAAAAACTTTGATCTTAGTTTCTTTTCTTTCACTTTTTTCCTTTCTAATCTAAAAGAAGGATTGTCTTTCACTTTTTTCCTCTCTCTCACTTATATGTGCATTGCATTTAAAAAATTGTTTTAAAATAATAAATTTTGTTGAAATATAATGATATAAAGTTGTAAATAGGACCGATTTAATAATTTTTTTAGGTGTTTATTGACAAGAATATATATTATATGTTGATACGTTGATGTTTTTCAATGGGTCATGTTAATCGGTGCTCCCGAACACGAGTTAAGGATACCCAAAAAGGAAGTTGATACTAAAAAAAAAAATTATTGACTTTTTATGGATTGATTACACAATTTTCAATGCAATAACAACTATTTTTTAGTATTCTTAACCAGTGCCACTGGACACGGTTAACAATTCCCTTTTTATATATTACTCATTATCGAGATTCTCGATAATAAAATTCAAAATCAAATTCATACACGTGAGTATAACTCAGTCGATATTGCATAATATATACATGGATCGGTGTTCAAATCCGATTTCCCCATTTATTCACTTTAAAATGAATTTTTTAGTCAATAGACTAATTGATAAAAAATCAAAATCAAATTCTTATGAAATATTATTACTTGAACCATTAGCAAATAGACCAACTTACATGGACAATAGTTTATTACTTTAGTAGGGGTATTCGGTCACAATTTGAGATTATGAGACTTCTATTATTCCAAGTTCAATTTTTTTTTAGGATAACATATTCCTAGTTCAAATTCTACCAACAATGGTCATTGACCCCCAAAATCAATGGCCATTGACCCAAATAAATATAATGAAAATTGGTGTGTGATAGTAGTAATTTAATTCAACAAAAATGAACCTAATCAAACGCAAGAAGTCCATGCAAATCTGACATGACCTTGCTGGGATATGTCACGTAACTTAACTCTTACACACACTTTCCCATGTCTTGTCATTTTTCTCCTTGTTGTATTGTTTCCAACTCAGACTAAGTCCTAACTTTCATTTACTCCTAGAATTAATACTAACAACAACGAGTCACGTGCACCACATGTTCCTTGTTCTCACAAAACTCATTCAATGATAAGAACTAAGCACGTGAACGTTTACTAATTCAAACATTAAAATTAAAAGCATATATTAAAATCAAAACACGAGTCACACGATGCAAAGCACAATGCAGGACCACACAATGCACCATATATAATTTTGCACCATGAAACTTGTACTATTACAATTTATTTTATTTGTTGCTTAACACATTTTTTTATTGTTTAGGCTTCTTTTTCAGTTTAGTTATAACTGCTTTTAAACCTTGGTCCTCAGGTTAAGTACTTTTTTTGCCTAAGTTAGAGATACCTCAAACTCTTTATAGAAAGATGAAAAATAACAAAGGGAGTGTCTACAAATTAAGGGTTAGTACGTACTTTTCCTCCTTTTTATAGCCAACTAGTAGTACTTTAGAATCTATTTACGGTTAGTGAAGTTATTAGATTGAGACCAAGAATCTGGTATGCAAAAGTTTGTCTGTTCCTCCTTAGTTTCTTTTTTCCATTTTCAAACAAACAAATGAAAAACAAACAATTCCCTTGTGCAGGCAAAAAGAGGTAAAATTATGCACTAGTTCAAACATGATCCAGATTCATTGCATTTAGTTAAAAAAAATGCATTAAATACATTAATTGATTTCAACCATGATTTAAAATTGGCCAGCTCACATTATAACTTCACCAAAACACCCTTGTGCATGTTGACTAGATCACGGCCGAGGCACCGTGGTTTTGTCAAATTCACCGTCAATTAAGACATTCACTAAATGATTTGAGATCAGACGGTCAAAAACGATAAACATGTCACACATTTACTATGTCAATAAAAACAAACATAAGTACACATACAGATAAAAACTAGAATTAAAGGCTATAAAAGTAAGAAACATGCTTTCCAATTTGGATAAAACTCGTTCTTTAGAGTAGCTGGTGAATTTTTACAAGAAACTTGCATTTCTAGTAAAAAATAAAAGATATTGTTCAGATGGGGATAAAGCATCCAACATAAGAAAATATTACATCTCAGAAATTACCCTAGACCACATAATATTCCTCCCAAAAAAAGAGAGCATATCTTTATCCCTAAAAATGATACTAGTGACAAAAGAACACCATTAACTAATACTTTGCTGCTATGCACAGAACTTAGTAGAATACAAGAAAGAGAAAAAACATCACAAAAAAAACAAAACATCCATATGACCAAAATAAATGCTATAGATTGGTTAAAGCTGAAGAAAACAATGGACCTTGCAACAATAATACTTATGATAAATAAACTGTGTATACTATAGACAAACATAAATTTGCTATCCTACACGGTTAATAGGAGCTATTGCCTATTATTCTACTTCTCTAGATCACACTGCATTTGTTTTAAATCCTCTGTTGTAAAGCAAAATTTCTGAGAAAAAAATGCAGATTTGTTTGTTCTTCTCTATGTATCATGAATATGAACTATGGCTATAAGGAGTTGGTTTCTTTGGAAAATGCTGCAATCAATTTCTCCTTTGTCAGCTGATCGGAACCTTGTGACTTAATTATGAATGTGTGGAAGACAGTATCATTTGCAGCATTGAGTTTCGACTCAATGATATCGATTTCGGTGTCTTTGAATGATTGGACAATTTTTGAAATAGGATGAACATCAATAGAACAACTCACCTTTACGATAACTCCATCTTGTGCAGCTTGAATATCGATATCAGGAGCTCTACTTTGATGATTTTCTGCTCTAGAGCTTGCTGGCAATACCGATGATGATCCATCTCTAGAAGTGATTCCTAATTGCTCTCTCTCGGATTCCATCGTCTTGAGTTTTGCTTGAAGCTCATTGATGTAAGCAATAGCATCTCCCAACAAAGATGCTTTGTCCATCTTGGAAATATTCGGCACAACAGCTCGTAATGCGTAAAAACGCTGGTTTAGCTTCTCGCGTCTTTGCCTCTCTGCCTCCACATGATTGAGGGGTTCTACCCTTCCATTTGCTGGCTTTCTGCCACGTTTCCTTGGCCTCCTATCATCGGAGGGACTGGGATTCTCCTCCCTGCAAGAAGCTTCAACATCAGAAAGCTCCGATTCACCAACAATTGATCTCACGGAAGGTCTCGATGTGGCTCCTGAAAAATCAATTTGCATTTGTGGCTTCCGTTGTTGTTGCTGTTGATAGTTGTTGAGCACGAAATCTTGTCTCCCACCATTTGCTAGCTCGGCTGCATTGCTCGTGGAAGGCCTAGGAGCAAAAACATCGACAGGCACATGCTGCCTCACAACTTGACTACCTCTCCAACTCGAACCATGAACACCATTTGGAAAACTAATTCCATTCCCATTCGGACGGCCTCCCCATGATGGCCTATCATCCATTTGCCTAATAGCAAGTTTCTCCCGAAAATGTGTTGCCGAGTTCAAATCCTGCCCAAAAATCTTCGGAACTCCAATCCCCTCTACTTTACCATGATTATTATTATTATTCTGATGATGAAGATTACCATTATTATTACTATTGTTCTTTACACTCTCCCCAACTTTCAAACAAGAAAAAGGAGCATTCTCGTCTCTCTTTCCATCCAACGATGAAATCGACTTAACCCTAGCAAACGATGATTGTGTCGAAAACACAGATTTAATAGTTTGCAGCAATTCAACGCTCTCACCAACCGTTCTAACAGAACCCAATTCAACAACACCTAAATCAGTAGGAACTAAAACAATAGTCTTAAATCCAACAGATTTAGCCAAAAAAGCCCTAACACAATAATCAGAGCTACTAGATTTCAATGCATCACATAACCACAAATGCTTCCCAGATGCAAAACACTTACCTGGTCCACCATGTCCATTAGGAAAAGAGAAATACATTGATGCAAGAAAGAACATCTCCGTATCGGTCACACGGTCCAATCCAAAAGCATAATTGTCATCATCTAAACCACCAAATGTTGCATGAAGCTTCTGCAACACCCTTTTCCTCATTCTTTGTTGCTTTTCATCTTCAACATCACTTTTCATTCCCAAATTTTGTTCCTTTTCCTCCTCTTTAGGTTCCCTACAACACCCATCTCCCCAACCTAAAACCCAATCACCAAACTTTGACTGAGAAATTCGCCAAAAAATCGCATAATTCCAACTGAAATTCGAAACGTTAGATCTTTCAACTAGATCAGAAAGCTTGTTTTCAAGATTCTCACCACTCCCAATTGCTGTCAAAAGATTCTCATTTGAAACTGAATTTGTAACCAAATAATCAAAAGCATCAACACCTAAAACTTCAACCACCATAGCTTTTTCATCTTCATTCCATAACCTATTTCCTCCTAAACCCACTTCAATCTTCATCTTCAATCTTAACTTTACACAAAAATCAACAAAACCCACAACTTCAAATTAACCACTTCACAATAATAATAATACCCTCAATCTCAGATCTCAAAAAAATTCAATTTTGAGTTCCAAAAATTCTCAGAAACTGTGAAACCAAAAAATAAGATTCATGAAGAAACAAAACACAATGATTGAAGAGACAACAATGGTAAAACAAACATCAAAAGTAAACAAAGAGTTTAAACATATGAAACATGTTCCAAAACATGGGAAAAACTAGGATTTCTTTTTGTTGCAATGAAATGAAGGTGTAGAGAATGAAAAAAAAAATTGAGAGAGAGAGAGAAGAACGGCGTTTGCGCTTTTCTACCTATGAGGTTGTAACTGCTGCAAAAGTGTAAACAAACGAGGAGTGTGGTTTTTTGTGTTAACTAGGGTTAAAAAGTTAACCATGGTTAAATTGTTGGAAGTTGAGAGGTAATAGTAACCATTATTATGCTTTTGTTTGTTTGGTCCTAGTACGATAATCTATCTACCAGTCATCTACTATAAACCCTACAAAATGAAATAGAAAGTAGGATTTATTGGTTCAATTGTTGTACGGATTTTGGTCTATAAGTATAGTTATAGTTTGACTATTTTCAATCGTGGTCGGGAAGAATCGAATATAAGACATTAAAATGTCTAAGGTAAAGACCATCAAGTCTGTCTAAGTGAATTAGAATTGTTTGTGTTAGATTATTGGTTTCAATTAATCTTAGTCTCTACAAAACATTATGGATGTTTTTGGTGCGATTTGAATGAATTTTGGGTTAAAAAAAACTCATTTGATCCAAAAATAGATTGTGTTTTGTTTAATTATAGATTAGTGGTTTCACAAATCAAATTCAATCAAATTCATTTAAAATTCACTTGAATCAGTCTGATGGTGTTGGTTTTAGACATTGAAATTTGTTCCTCATTAAGGTATTAAGTTTTATTCTCTTCTGTGTAAATTTGTAGTGGCTAGTTTAGCTTCTTAAAAAAAATACAATCCAATTTAATATGATTTTATTTGAATTGGTTTATTAATATTTTAATTACTGCTTATGTTTTAATTTATTAATATTTTAAAATCATAATAAAATAATAGATTTGATGCAAAATAAAATACAAAATATATAAAAAAATATATATATTATTATAGAATGATAATGGTTGATTATGTTTGAAACATATTAAATAATAAAGTAATAGATTGAATTAAACTACTAAACATTATTAAAAGAAACAATCAACAACATATTGGTGCAATATATCATACTAATAAAAAAATAAGTATTAAAATTTACGTGGTTCGGTTTGCTCTAGTTCGGTTTTGAAAAATCAATTCAAAAACCAATTCAAACCGAATTGTTTTCACGAAAGGACATCTTTTTCTTTGTGGTGGTCGGGTTTGAACACCGGACCTTGCATATATTATGCATTGTCTATACTAACTGAGTTAAGCTCACAAGGACTCACAAAAGAACATCTAAATATATTCAATAAAATTCAATTTTGTGTAATTCTCATTTTTTTATCGGTTTACGATTTTAAATGTGTCGATTTAAATTTGAACACATCTAAAAAACAAAACAAAAAAATTACTCTCTTTTAACAAAAGTAAATGTATTGTTGTAAGTGTTTTTACCCGTGTTGCTATAAGCTAATAATCACTTTAAAAATATTACTTTTTTTCATATTTTTTAAGAAAAGTAGTTAGTGCAATTAAGTCTTTATAAGTTAATATTACCAAATCGTTATTTATTTATATGTATTAAATTTGATTTTTCATATTTTAAGACAAAGTTAGTACTATTAATCAAAGATATGTGAAGAAAAATAGAATAAATACATCTAGTAATTTAAAAAAAGATTTACATTTATGAACAATTTTTTAATCAATTGATACCTAAATATAGGAACAGAGTGATCATAAAAACAACTTAAATCTGTTACTCCAATGAACAAAATTGGATTTCCAATTAGCATGTGTAACAAATTAATATTTTACGTAGATGAAGGACTTATAAAAAAAAAAAAAAAAATAGATGAAGGAAACACCAAAACAGTGGGCTATTATTAATTGCAAGTGGATGGATATTTTTATTTTAGATTGATAAGGACAAACTAACCTTCAAGTTTAAGAAATCATTTGATTACATTATTTATGGTGCTCGTGCTGAATAGTGGAACCAACAATAACTCACATGTGACTCATAGTTATGAACCTTTGATGTTTTGTGTGCGCATGTTAAAGATGAAGTCGGTTGCTTTGTCTCGTACCAAAAACATTAACAAAGCATTGAGTTTACCACGTAATAATAAATGGTACGGAAGAAAATATTTGCAACTCTCACACTCATTCTTTTCCTATGACTATGATTACAAGTTGCTATGTTCATAAAAAGAAAATTAAAAAAAAGGAAAATTGTCCAAAACAAAATGCTACTACAAATGTCTTATAGAGGATCGATTAGGTAGTAATAGATGTACACTACCTCCCTCTCTAAATGATTTTTAAGAATTTTTTTTATCCGTTTTTATAAGATTTTTTTAGTATTTTCAACTACTTAAATTACTCATTATGTAAATCATTATAAGATTCGCTACAAATTATATAAGATGTGTTTATTACTTTTTTTTTTCTTTTCAAATATACTCTTTATTAATATTATCAATTTATCTTTGAATATGAAAAATAACATTAAATACATTTATATATAAAGGGTAAATTAGCAACAATTAGATACATTTCAGACAATTTACTACTTCAAGATTCCCATATTTCTTTACCTGCGTTTCATACATGATTTTTGTAAAGTATTTTTATAAAAAAGGACGGAGAGAGTAAGTCTTTACCGACATACTCGTATATTATTTTATATTTGTTTCTTCAATTAAGAATAAATATCATGTGAAAAAGAAAGAAGAAAAAAAAACTAACTCAGTAATTACAAACAAACAAATTAAATATTAATGCCAACTTTTTAAATTTTTGTTATTGACATACAGACGTAGTAATTTTATTATAGTAAATGTGTATTATTTAGATAATGCTAATAGGTGTCCTCGGTAATAGCGCAACAAATAGATAATTGGGTTTTGAAAGTGAATTCAGAATTGAGAATTGAAAGAGAAGAAGAGAATGTTGTGCTTGATTGTAAACTTATGATTCTTGTTAACAATGAAATTAGGTTAACGTCATATTTATATACAAGTCATGACATTACTTGATATACAAGTAATTGTCCAAAACTAAATAACTTGCACAAAAGTAGCTAACAAACTTAACAAACAATTTTAATTACTTATTTCAACTAATTCGAGCTTATCTCAACTAACTTAATCAAAAACTATCATCCTCTATTAATTATGAAGGTGAGAAAAACACAAGAAGGGGGGTTGAATTGTGTTAAGATTTTATTCGTTTTCTCCTAAGCTGAAGGACATTGATCAGAAGCAGTTAAAGAACAGCTTCTGAAGTGATGTTCAGAACTACGTTGCAGCGGATAAAAACATAGAGAGAAGGAAGAAATACACAAAGCAATTATACATGTTCCTTCCACAAACCGGAGGTAGTCCTGTCCCCCTTGCACTTCCAAGGAGAGTTCACTAAAAATGTAATATCTGATTACAAATGCTCACTGTTAAACTTAGCAAGAAACATCAAATGATCAAGCACAACTGCAAGAGACTTCCAATGCTCAAGAACACCATCAAGACACTTCTATGCTCAAGCACACAAGCAAGAGACTTCTAATCAAACAGAATTACAAAGAAAAATGTTTGACATTGAACACTTGATATACAATCAGAGGTGCTCACAGTACAAATCAGATACAGACTCTTTAAGACTCTAGAATTTCTAAGATATAAGTTTTGAAAATAAATTCTAAGTGAACTTTTGGATGCTGAACAATTTTGACAGAGTTTAGGCGCTTTCAAATTGTTGTTGAGTCTTATTGTTCTTCAAGTTTTCACTCCTTTATATAGAGGTGTGAGATGAACGTTGTGAATTGTCAGCACATCCAAAAAGAGTCGTTTGAAGCGTTGATCAATCACCAATGATTCATTGTCTGATATGGTTATTGTCCTATGAAGGATCAATTTCAAATGCTTTCCATGTATGAAGGAACATTATTGCAGGCAGAGCTGTTATCCTTGTCTTGTAGCAGAAACAAACTTTGTGTAGTGGTTGTACACTTCGTACAATTGTATTTTGTCAACGCTTAACAAAAGAACAAGCATTCAATGCCTTTGAATCCTTTTGAATTAGTCGTTGTTCTTCTTTTCCACTCTTCTGCAATTCTTAGACGACATTGAATCCATTGAACAACTTTTGAATCTTTAAGTTTTCATCTCCTGATGAACTTTAGCTTCTGGTGATTTTCAGCTTCTGATGAACTCGCTTCTAATGACGCCATCACTTCAGGAGCACTTTGACTTCATGAGCAGTTCTCTTCAGATGCTTTTAAGCTTCCTTTTTGTTTATTTATTTGCTCTCTTTTGTTCTTCCAAAACCTATTAATGATCTCAACATTTTTGTCTATGGTCCTGTACACTTGAACAAATATTAGCATATCCAATTGACAATTTTTTTTAGTACCTTGTTATCATCAAAACTCTTAAGGGTAATGTTAAACACATTTTGTTCCAACAAATTCAAGTTGTATAACTTCATCATAACAATCATACTCCTTAATATGACAAATTTGTAAATCTTAACAACTTTTGTAAACAATATCTAAAATCCGTCTCTTTGAATTTCAGTTATCAGTTCAACAATTATCATATGATTAGCATAACCAATATCTAAAATCCATCTCTTTGAATTTCAGCTTTCAGTACTAGTTGTTGCAACCGTTAATAAGAGAGTATTAAAATCTGAATCTTTGTATGAAATTGTAGCTTCTTCCTAATCTTTCTTTGCTTGTTATCCTTTATTGGTCGAGCATTCATAAGCATAATGACAAAAAATTCACAAATTTAGCATTGTGCATTTCTTTGTCAAGGTCCTTTTTTTTTTCCTTGATTATTTCCATATCCTCCTCTTTTAGAAGATTCAGCTTTATCATCCGCTTTATTCTTTCCTTTGAAATTTTTACCAGTTTCCTCCCTTATCTTGACCCTTCTTGAAATTCTTCTTTTCATATCTATCTTTCTTTATAGTATGTGCTAGCAATGCTTATTGAACTGATATTTCACTACTTCTTTCAGAGACCATAAGTTAACGTGCCTTTAAAGAAGTATGCAGTTCTTCAATCTTCATAGTTTTCATATATTTTAATTCTTGAATTACTACAACTATGAAGTCAAATATTGGAGACGAAGTTCTCATTACCTTTTCAACAATTTGTTGATCAGAATTTATTTCACAACATGATTTCATCTGATTCATAATGTTGATAAGCTTTGAGATATAATCAGTTATGAAAAATGTCTTCCTCATAGACGGAAGCTTGATCTAATTCACTTTCTTATCTCCCTCATGGTACTTCTAAAGAATGTCCCATGCTTCTTTGACTTTTGTAATCTTTGAGATTTTCTCACAGTCATTTCCATCAACACCTTGTTGAATATAAAACAAATCTTCACAATCCTACTAGAAAAAAGACATTTAACATCAGGATATTCACATCAGTGGACCAATTACTTGATGTCAAAAGCAACGAGGTGGCATTTTTGAAATTATAGTTAACTTTGCCAAAGGGTTTCACATTAGTGGAAAAGTTCATGAAGGGGAAAGTAATTATTAAAGAATTTTGACATCAGCAGATATTATACCTGAAGGGAAAAGCCTATCACACTTTTACTTTCCCTTTTCTTTCTCTTTCACATTCAGATGCGTTTTAACCTTTTTCATTTCATCGTTCATATCACACGCTCACATCTTTCCATCTCAACACAAACCCTAATCACTCACCAAATCAACAAATCAATCTGAACCCTAACTCCTCAATCTCATTCTCGAACCCTAACTCCTCAATCTCAAACCCAAATATTAAAACCCAATCTCGAACCCTAATTCAATATGTTCTCGAACCCAGTTCGTTTTCATTCACTGTACTTCGATTCTGCAATTCGAACCCTAATTCAATATGTTCACCATGATTCTGCAATTCGACATTCACTGTAAGTTCTTAAGCCCTAATTGAACTCTTTTGGTCCCAATTCATTTTGATACTAAGTTCTCATTCACGTGCATATTTTCTATTGTCGTTCTTAGTTGGAAGTTGTTATTAACGCACATCTCCGATTCATGATAGCGTTGAAGATATCAAAACTGGTGTTCTCAGTTTGAAATTGTCATCCTCACTCGCTGTTGTTCTTGTCGTACTGCCGTAACTTCTCACCGTGTTGGTTTTAGTTTTGTTTTGCTTTGAAGGAATTTCAATTTGTCTGTGTTCTTTGTTGAGGTTTTTGTTGAATGGGTTTTGTCACTGTGTTTTCTTTTTGTTGAAGAATTATGTTTGTTTTGTCGTACTGCCGTAAGTTCTCACCGTGTTGTTTCTTTGTTTGATCGAATTACCACCGCCTCCTTCAGGTAATTCGATCGATACTCTTTTACTTCTCCACTGCGTGCCGGAGGATTCATTATTATTGTGCTGTATAGTTCTTACTCATTTCTTCATCGGGCGTCATTTTCTTCTTCCATTATTTTCAAACCTCTATGTTTTGTTTGACTTGGTTAAACATTATTATGTTTTAGGACCTATTATGAGGTTAGTAAGTGACTTATGATTGGGTAAATTTGGTTCTTACTTAGTTACCTATCATTCAACCAGTATAGAAAGGTTAATCATATTGGGTCAAGTCATTTTTTAATTTGCTCTACCATGCTTATTGAAACCTAAGAAACCACAATAGTGACAACATATTAGATCAAGTGGTTCAAAAATCTTACTAGTGTACAACAACCTCATTCCCACTTGCAAATTTTCATACAACAAATTGTTGGTGCATGAATTAATCAACTACCAGAAACTAAAAATTATGGAACAAACAAGAATTAAAGGTTGCGGATATAGTTATTCAAAGTAAAGAGAGAGAGAGAGAGAGAGAGAGAGAGAGAGAGAGAGAAATGATTCATATCAATAGTAATAACACTGATGAATTAAATGAATAAATTGAAAGTAGTTACAGTGAAGTTTCTTTTTAAATGAACTACAAAATCAACATTGAAAAATGTGATAACTAAACATGTATAATTAATGAATAAGCAAATCAGTAGTATGAGTGTTTTACACTTATTTGAAATATATCACAAGGTGAATTTGAGGGTCCTGGATCCTCTACTGCAGCACTCACAGCAGCTCTCTATGTCTCTTCTAATTTTTCTTATTATCTTTCATATCTTTCCATTTGATTTCAATATTCTCTCATCCCAACTTTGTGATTTTCTGTGACATATACAACACTAGAGGAGAGGAGGCATATAACTAGAGTAGTAGGGTGTGACGGAAAGGAAAAAATTGATATGTAATATTTCATCGTGATTATCATTGTCCTTGGATAGGGTGTTTTGTGGTGTTTTTTTGGTATTTTCGCGAGCTGTTACTATCGGTTCAGGGATGCTGCCGTTTTGTGCCCAATTTTAGTGTGTTTAAGCTGAATTATGTGCATGTAGCAGCTGTTGGCCGCTGTTTTAGCTAGCCTGGGCAGTAGGTGGTTTTATGGTGCTGGCTAGTTTTGGTCATGTAGTGTTATCTGGAATTGGGTTGTGTATTGCTTATAGGAAAAATATGGAATTAATATTTTTACAAATCATCAACGTTGCTTTGATGTTTTTTTTTTTTTTTAAACACATCTTTGTATTTTACCATTATCTGAATTCTCAATCTAAACTTTGGAAATGGTTTAATTTGTTAACAGGGCTCGCAAGCACATCTCTTCCATTGCTGATTGGGAAGATAGCAAAAAGGTAGCTCTAGAAGCTGATCTCAAAAAAATAGAGGTAATTACTAACTTAATTGATGATACTACTAACTAATATGGAAGTTTTAAGGCAGGAAGTTGATGTGTTGTGCAATGTGTGTAAATTTTGCTAATCTTTAGGTAGCGATCATTTCTTGAATTCTTTGATTGAAGCAATCAAAGTTGACTACTAGTAGTAGAGTAGTATACCATTAAAAGACGTATAGAATGTAAATTGGAATAATCTTGTAAAGAGCTTGCTAGATAACTTTAATTAGTGAGTAAAAAATAGATAATTTTGATTAGTAAAGGACACTAAAGGTTCAAATATGCATCTTAAGTCTAATAGTTTGAAATATCATGAATACATGAATTCAGACTTAGGATGATAATATCATGTCTTATAGTTTGAAATAATTATGTGTTGGCTAATAATATTTTGGATGTTCAAAAAAAAAACACAACAACATAGAACCTATGGACCATGCATAATGAAAATAGAGAAACCATATATTTTTAAAATGCTTCTGTAGAATGAAAACCTAATAGGCATCCCAATTCTTTAATTTAGTATGTGTTAATTTTCAGAACGTAGTCATGGATCGTAGGTGGATGAAAGATTATCGATTAAGTCCTGAGTATGATAATGGAGTGACTGAATTTCTTCAGTTTGCTGAAAAGAATCTTCCTAACACTGAGGGAGTTTTTCCATGTTCTTGTATTTCTTGTGGGAACCGGGACCCAAAACTTAGCAAGGAAGAAATTAAGGGCCATCTAGTTTCGATAGGGATTTGTCAAAATTATACCCAATGGATATGGCATGGTGAAACTATGATGCCAAGTGTATCCCAAAGAGAGGAAGGCAGTGTAGACATGGATGATAGACTTGAAAACATGATACGTGATATTGGAGAAGAATCATTCAAGAAAGCAAGTGTGTATGATAATTTATGTAAAGATAAGGAACAACCTTTGTACCCAGGATGCACAAAATTTTCCCGGTTGTCAGCTGTGTTAAGATTGTTTAATTTGAAGGCAAAAAATGGATGGAGTGATAAAAGTTTCACTAAATTGCTTCAATTGCTGACAGAAATGCTTCCAGAAGGTAAAACAATTCCTAATTGCCATTACGAGGCCAAGAAAGTATTGTGTCCAATGGGTATGGAGTATAAAAAAAATACATGCATGCCCAAACGATTGCATCTTATACAGAAAAGAGTTTGCAAACCTTGATCAGTGTCCAAGGTGCAAGGTGTCACGCTACAAAAAGAAAGATGGTGATTCTAGTGATGAAGTCAACACAAAGGGTCCTTCTGCAAAAGTGTTATGTTACCTACCAATAATTTCAAGGTTCAAGAGATTGTTCTCTAATGTAAATGACGCAAAGAACCTTAGATGGCATGCAGAAGAGAGAAAAAGTGATGGAAACATGATTTCCCATGTAGCTGATTCTTTGCAATGGAAGAAAATTGATTCTTTGTTTCCTGATTTTGGAAAAGAGAAAAGAAACCTTAGACTTGGACTTGCTACTAATGGAATGAATCTGTATGGTAATCTAAGTTGTAAGCATACTTCATGGCCTGTTCTCTTGATAATTTACAACATATCTCCTTCGTTGTGCATGAAGCGTAAATATATGATGTTGTCGATGATGATTTCGGGCTCATACCAACCCGGAAACAACATAGATGTTTATCTAAGTCCATTGATTGATGATTTAAGATTGTTGTGGGAAAAAAGAATATGTATTCCGGTGAACATTTCAATATGCGTGCCATGTTGTTTTGCACCATCAACGACTTTCCGGCATACGGTAATTTGAGTGGGTACACCGTTAAAGGGCATAAAGCATGCCCTATATGTGAGGATAACACATGTTATCATCAACTGAAACATGGAAACAAGACTGTTTATTTTGGGCATCAAAAATTTCTCGATCGTTATCATCCATATTGTAAGTTGAGGAAAGCTTTCAATGGAGAAGTGGAGAATGGTGTTGCTCCAATCCCCTTGACCGGAGAGGAAGTTTATCAATGACAACAAAAGGTAGAAGTTATCTTTGGAAAGAAACAAAAGAAGGCTGCTGTGACAAATATATGGAAAAAGAGGTCGGTGTTCTTTCAACTTCCATATTGGTCTAGTCTTGATGTAAGACATTGTATTGATGTGATGCATGTAGAGAAAAATGTTTGTGATAGTATCATTGGAACACTTCTCAACATTAATGGCAAGACAAAAAGATGGTGTAAATTCTCGTCTAGATTTGAATGAGATGGGTATAAGGCAGCAGTTAACTTCACAACAAAGAGATAACAGAACATTTTTACCTCCAACATGTTACACTTTGTCTAAAAAAGAGAAAACAAGTTTCTGTGAATGTTTGGAAGGTATCAAAGTGCCACAAGGTTACTCATCAAATATCAAGAGGCTTGTATCAATGAAAGATCTCAAGTTAATTGGTGCAAAATCTCATGACAATCATGTTTTGATGCAACAACTACTACCAGTGGCTATTCGTGGAATTTTGCCGGACAAAGTTAGGAAAACTATAACTAGGTTGTGTTTATTCTTCAATGCAATATGTAGTAAAGTCATTGATCCATTGAAGTTAGATGAGTTGGAACAAGAGTCTGCACTTATCTTGTGTCAATTGGAGATGTATTTTCCTCCTTCATTTTTTGACATTATGGAACACTTGATTGTTCATTTGGTAAGGGAGATTAGAGTTTGTGGTCCAGTTCATTTAAGGTGGATGTATCCGGTACAACGATACATGAAGATCCTAAAAGGGTATACGATGAATCTACACCGCCCGGAAGCTTCAATTGTTGAAAGGTACATTGCAGAAGAAAGTATTGAGTATGCTACAAACTTTTTGTCAGAAGCGGATGCTATAGGGGTTTCAAAGTCTCGTCATGATGATGGAAGATGTGAAGGTAAGGGTACACAAGGTTGTAATGTCAAGTGCATGACTTGGGAGGTTCGTCATCCAACACATTTGTATATATTAAATAACATTGATGAAGTGCAACCTTACTTATATGCTCACAAAAGCATTGTAAAGGAAAATTATCCCAAGATGAATGAAAAAAGGTTGTTAAAAGAGCATAACAAGAGTTTTTCTGCTTGGTTTAAAAAAAGAATTGCTAATGATGATAGTGCTTCTGATACAATTAAACGACTGTCAGCTGAGCCTAAACGTAACGTTGTAACTTGAAGTGCATATGATATTAATAAAACTTCCTTCTATACAAAATCAAAGGATGATAAAAGTACCATGCAAAATAGTGGGGTTATGATTGTGGCTGAGTCAATGCACTTCTCTAGTTCAAAAGATAAAAACCCTCTAATCGCATCTACACCATACTTTGGGGTGATTGAAGAGATTTGGGAGGTTGATTATCGTACATTTTCAGTGCCTTTATTTAAATGCAAGTCGGTTGATATTAACACTGGTGTAAGAATTGATGAATCTGGTTATTCACTAGTAGATCTTTGCAAGGCAGCTTATAAAGACGAACCTTTCATTATGGCATCATAAGCAAAACAAGTGTTTTATGTCACAGATCCTTCTAACAAAAGGTGGTCAATTGTTCTACACCCAAAAAACACGCATGGTAGTGATGAACCCCTTCATATTTCTGAGATTCCTTCTTCCACAACAAATGTGCTTACCTCCATCGTAGAAAATGAAGTAGACGATGTTCACACTACTCGATCGGATCATAATGAAGGGATATATGAATAAGTTAGTCAGTTTAGTACCCATGTATGCCACATGTGTTTTTATATTTATTTCATTGAATAGTTTTGTACATTTGTGTATTTTGATTTAATTAGACATGTGTTTGGCAATTGCTAATATTGTTGCTTTGCGTTTTACTTGTGTAAACAGGTACATGGCTGATTCAACCGACATCCCTTCTTCATCTAGTGAACCTAAAAAAGGGTTAGAGGTTGCACTACGATGAAAAAAATTGACAAAGTTCGGACAACAGGTGTGAAAATAAAGGTTGAGTTCGATTCAAAAACTGGGAAATGTTATGGTGAAAATTATGCAACATTTAAAAGTTATGCAACATTTCTTGCTCGAAGTACTTGTAGTATTTTAATTGATGATTGGCCGCATGTAGATGACTCTACAAAAGACTCAATTTGGCAGGATCTTAAGATATGATTGTTGTCTTTTGAATTAAATGGTTACTCTAATTTCAGTATTGTATATATTGAACTTAGTACTAACACCGATATATATTTTTTTTTATGATTCTGTAGCAACATTTTGTTATTCCAGAAAGTGATAATCCAGATCCAAAGAATGATGCTTTGAAAAAAAATGGATGATATATTTGAGGGAGCGGTGGAGAGGTTTTAAGACCCAACTCACAAATGATTATATTACAAACCCTTCCGAAGACCGCCGTCATCCACTTGAAATGTATCCTTTTCTTCAAAAAGATATATGGGAGAAGTTTGTGGAGTCTCAAAAGACCCTTGAATTTAAGGTTAGTATACGTGGTAATTATATTTTTTTCCTTGTACTAATTTAATTGTTTATTAAATATATTCAGTAATGAAGTTGATTTGTAATAGGAAAAAAGTCAAAAGGGTAGGGATATTGTTGCTAAGAACATTTACCCACATACATTATCTCGTGGAGGATATGATTTGCTTGAAGATAAAATGGTGGATGAAAAGAGAAAAAGAATGGAAGACTCCGGAGAATTTGATCAAATTCCATCTTCGTCGTCACGTCATGACAAATGGAAGAGAGCATGACAAAAGAAAGGGGGAGAATACACAACAAAGGCTGCACGAGTTGTTGCTGAGAAAATTGTAAGTAATATGAGTAATGAGTCTTATTCACGCTCTGAAATTTTCTATAAGTTCAGTTCTCTATCAGTCTCTATCAGTTTTTTATTATTGGTTAGAGGTAGAAGAAGCTGAATATGACATATTATTACTCTTGATTATTAGGTATCCTATCTTCCATTATTAATAATTCTGTGAGTTGAAACATTATTGTTATAAGAGTATGCAAATTATGTATGCCTTGTAATGTGTTTTAAACACAATCTTTTCCTTTTTAATCTAATTTTTCTAGGTTGTAATTCGGATATATGTGTTTTGAAAATGTAGGACTCGTTGGTTGAAAAAACTGAAAAGGGAACATTTGTACCACAAGGACGTAAAGATATCTTAACAGAAGTTATTGGAACATCAGAGCATGGTCGTCGTGTCCGTGGTGTTGGAAGAGGTGCTACTATAAGCAATTACTTTGGAAGGTCTTCATGCCCAACGCAAACCATAAATGTCAGTGAGATTGAAGCAAAAATTGAAGAAAAACTTCCTGCAAAAATTAAAGCGGAATGCGAAGTAGAGTTCGAAGAACAGATGGCCACGATGCAAAAATCATTTATGGAGACACTCAAGAATATGGGCTTATCTGATACCTCCCAAACAAACAAACAAATTGAACCTTGTTCTGAAAAAGTTGTTGTGTTAGGAAGCGTAAAAAGGTTCTTGTTCTGCAGCACAAGAAAATCAAAAGAACGATTGGACCACTGACAATGTTCAAAAAGTGTTATGCATGATTTTGAAAGAGAAGAAATATCTAAGGTTAAAATTAGAACATGGTCCGAAAGTCATAAATTTATGTATTGCACCAAAATGTATTACAAACTTGTTGGTTGGCAGGGCGTCGCTTGACTATTCTATTCTACAAGTTTGGTGCACGTAAGTACATTTTCTTGCTTAAAGCTATCATTAACTATTAGTGTTACTGTTATGTCTCATGACTACAATATTTAATATTGATTTCAAATTTATTCAGGTGTATGCACCGTCTCTGTATTGAAACAAACAAATCAAATGTGTTTGGATTTTTGGACCCAACAAAATTGAGTTTTAATTTTAAGTCTGCAAAGAGTAGAGAACCAGTTCAAACCTAGATACAAACTAGGTTGCGTGATATGAACAAAGTGTGTTACTTGGCACCGTTTCTTATGGCGTAAGTATATATAAATTTGTGTTTTCTCTTATTTATGTTTGTTAATTTAAACGTTAATAATTGTTCTGTTACACGTATAGAGGGCATTGGAAATTAATTGTCATTTGTCCAAAGGATAATACGTTGGCAGTCCTTTGTTCATTTAACGAAGATCTTGACACAACAATGAAGAAAATTGTTTCAAAGTAAGTGTATTTTTATGTTGCATTTGTTATATTATAAATCTAAAAGATAGAACTTACTTTGATGATTTTTTTGCCCGAGTGCTATGGAGGTTCATCAATTAGCAACAAACGGTAATAAAAAAAAAAAAAAAAGGCTCGTTAGCTTCGTCCTAAGGTATGTGTAGACAAGATGGTTACATTTGTAGTAATTTTTTTTTCTTTTTTCTATTCACTATATAAAAATTAAATTCATTTGTAGGCAAAGATGCAACCTTACACAAATGATTGTGGATATTATGTGATGAAGAACATGCTAGACATCGTCTCTGCTAATATTACTAACTCTTGGATGAAGGTATATACCATATGTTTGCACCATATATATTTCCAAATTAAGATAGACATATCCTTATTGTTATTAATTACTTATTTTAATCTATTGTACAAACTGTAGGTATTCAGTGATACAACAACATTAACAGAAGATGAGCTATATGATTTGCGAAACGATTGGGCAACTTGTTTTCTTGAATTGTATGGAACTTAGGAATAATTAAGATATGCTTCAATGTAATTTAGTACTGTGTTGGTTTGTTATTTCTAGTTGAGAGATCTGTTGGGCACTTGAAGAGAGAGCCCTCCGTTTTTGTTTTTTTTTTTGTGTGTTTTGGTACTGCTACTGATATAGCATGACTTGTTTGTTGACTTGTTTTATGTATAAACCTTGTTTGTTGTGGATGTTCCTTCTTGTTTTTTGTTTGCTGGTGACCTAGATTTTTTAAAGGTTTTGTTTGCTGGTTGAATGACTATTAAATTTTGTCAATTCAAAGAAAAAAGACAGATTTGATTTGGTACTGTACCTGGCGTAATCAGAAGAGAAAAAAAAAGAGTTGTAATTCACATCGGTGTGTATCCAATTGATGTGAAATGTGTTCCAGTAAACTGGAATTCACATCGTTGCAATTTACACCCGATGTGAATTATACGTATGTGACATCGACCGCCTTAGTATAACCGATGTGACATCCTATGTTTTTAGACTGTTGGCTCACATATCAAATCAGTGGCTGCATACCCGATGTGGTTTAATACATACCACAACGGTTACTTGCCCGATGTGAGAAGTGGATGACATACAACCTCACCTTTAGGTACATCGGTTGCCACCCGATGTGAAATGTCATTTCTGTAGTACTTTAACTCCATACTCACACTTCTTCATAGATGTTCTGCACAATCTCAATCAGTTCGTGTGCCCCAAACAAAGTCATCAACATAACAATCTCAAGAAAAGAGGTATTAAAGTATCAAGACGTTCTGGTGTCGAGGTCACTCTAACCGTTGTGTCTAACAATTTTTTTCCATCTAACCAAATTGATATCGATGTGATTAGTGTCCTCGCAAATTTTTCTCCTTACCTAAGACAATGAATTGGCTTAAAGGAGAGCATCATGTTACCATTCCAGAGAAGGAAATTCTTTTTTACTGTTAAAAAAATTAAAATGAAATTAGAATAAAAGAATTAGTTTATTTTTTATATTAAAAACATATACTACTCCCCTAAAAAAAAAACTATTAAATAACTATTTTAAGAAATTTTTCTTTTGCTAATAAATTGTTCAATATGAATGGAGCGAATAATTGCCAGTAAAGTTAGAAGGGATAGAAAACACAATCAAACACTCTTCAATTATATGGTATCGTAATTGCCAATAAAGTTAAACAAAAAAGGATTCCTAAGAACTAAACACGTTTTGATTTATTTGAGGTTTACATAAACAAGTTGTCGAGGCCTCATCAATAGTGGACCTGATTGGAGTGTACCTCAAGGAAAATAAAGTAGGAGTACAAAAACGTTTACTCCATTATTATGCGTACCTTCTCGGTTCTATATAATCTGTTTCATTTTATTTTTTTGAAAAGGTTAAAATGGAATATATTACCAAATTAAAGTGTTATTTCTAGCATAAGATATATCAAGAGAGAACAAAAGTCACAAACAGAGAAAGAAATAACACTAGCCTATGCCCAACATAGTGAACGGATTAAACCACCAACCATGATAAGGGAAAGAATAGCGACTTTCGTCTTTAACCACAAAAAAGACAATGACTTAATCTTATCAACAATTTGAAGAGTGTAGCATTCTTTGTCTTGAATAACCTCTTATTTCTTTCTTTTCAAATTTCCCACACCGTAGCAATGTGTTTCATTTGTTGAAAAAATGATTAGTGGTGTTAGTTTTAATAGTAAAATATGTTTTATTTTATTAAAACATCTTTATTAATTATAGTTAGTGAAATAATTAGATTATTGAAATGTAATAAATGAAGATATGTTATTGAAAAATAATAATAAATATTATATTAATATTATAAAATCAAAAAATAATTTGATACAAAGAAAAATAATAAAAATGACATTTAATTTAAGATGGATGAAATATTATAATTGTTTTTCGTCTTTTAAATTGATATTCGGCTACACCAAACAAAGTATTTTTTAAATAAAAAAATAAAAGTGTAAAAGCATCATATGAGATATATTTCAAAGTCACTGTCTATCAAATGCAGTATCCTAATAAATTATAGAATATGAATGGACGATAAAGTGAGAGGTTTATCCAATCTTAAAACGTATGTACATTATTTCAAATGAGATACATACATAATATAGGACAAGATAATAATATTAATCAATACTTCCTTCAAAAAAAAATATTAATCAATACTCAATCAGACATACAATTTGATAATGTGGAATGATCAATAGCCACAAAAAAATTTTAGTAAAAAAAAAACAACCATAAAATTATAAGAAAATCCCATAAAAACTTTAATATAAATTTGATATTTCACCATTTTTGGTTCAAAAGTTTGAAAAAGGACAAAATATATTGGCTAAAATTTTAGGTTTTCAACATTTATAATTTTAAGCATTTAATTTTTTCAAATGCTAAGATATAACTGTTAGTGTGAGTGACTAGAATGGTTCTCACAATGAGCCTCACTAACAATTGTTCTAGTGATCTTAGTGATTTGTTCTCAAGACGGTTGTTAAAATTTTCCCTAAAAAATTCTCCGAGAATGGTTATTTGAATAGGTGGTGGTCACGCGTTTACGGTGGCTCCCACCTAATCCTATCATCGAAAACAAACACACACGTTTTTGCACATCGCATTCACACGCCTTCAACGTTTGAGTTTTTGTAGCCTTCCACGTGGCAGTGTTTTGTGCATTCATTCATCTACCGACGATGTGAGCATCACGTGATGTTCACGTGAACCAGGTTTGCCCATCATAGAAGAAACTAGGGCACGTGAAGTACATTTATTTATGGCTTTATTATGCATCTTTGGCTCCTTTCATACCTAAAAAACAAAATATTATGTTCGTTGCTATTGCTAAATGCAGTATGATATTGATACCATTACTAGTAATCTTTTACAAGGTTTAATTTAGTGATATGTGCAGTTCAATACAATATTGTCCTTTTTTTTCTATTTCAATACATAATTTCAAAGTTTTGTTTGAGAAAATAAGATACAATAGACAGGTTTGCAGATGACGTTAACTAATAAATTTACAGTAAATAAGTTATAGATTGTGGTCAAGTTAAGTAAAACAAGCAACCTCCAGAAATTAGTCAGATGGAGTAAAACAAACACCTTCGATCATGAAGATCATATAGTGACATGATTGCCAATATATTGGTATACACCTCTTCTAAGGAGTTTCCGTCATTCTGAATTGTGTTTTCGCCACTCCGAGTGTCGATCTAAGACCATCATTAATAGCGAGGTCTTACACTTTTAAGATTCAGTACCTATTAGATATCTCTATTGGTGTTAATACTAAAAATAAAATATTTGGTCGAAATCATGATTATATTTTCGATAAGTTAGATGAGTTATTTCGACATGCTGCAAAGTGCAAAGGGATTTCGATCAAGAACATACAAACTTCGACATACCGCAATTTCAACCAAATGACTTAATGTGTTGTATGCATATATGGTTTTCAACCAAAGATAAGGAGATCAAATAATTTGAAGTTTCAATTGGAGCGCATGATAGAAAACAAGGCTGAAGTGGATGACAAATATTTTCTAGTGTTTTGTAATTATATTAAGTGTAGGGCTCTAAGTATAGGAAGTTATTGGTAGTTTTTCATGCAAGGTCTATATATACCAGTTTGTAATAAGAACAAAGGGTTGGTTTCTTGATTTCTGAAAACTATGTAACACCCACGACATGGAAGCAAACAGGTTCAGGAGTAGACAAATTGACAGATTCTTATCACCATTTTATTCCCTACAATTTAATTGCTTTATTACTGCTTTGTTTTCCCATTTCTTTACTTCATTATGCCATTTTCCTTTCATTTTCTTTCTTCTTCTTTTGAATGCTCATTTGAGTGTCATTTCTTTTAAGTTGTCATTTGATAACTTGTCTTATTAAAGTTGTTGGAAGCAATCCTAACACTAATAACAACAATTTAATTTGTTCTCAACAAACACATAAGGAAAGAGACCATAAATTGCTAAACCAAAAGAACCTTAAAAAGGACTTTAATTCAGTCCTTAACTGTTTTGGATAATATTGCTTGTATTATCAAAAATCAATGTAAACAATTGGGGAGATTTTTTTTTTTGAAGTCTTATAGGACCCAAAGTCTCCCTCAAAACCTTATTCTTAAGTGGAACCTATACAATGTAATGATACAAATTTGTATGAGATGATGGGTTGAAAGGATTAATTTTTTATTAGGTATTATTATAAAAAAAATAAAAATTAAATAAGTGATATGTACACGAAAAACTCATTTAAGTACACAAAAATAAATGTCTCTTGTAGATGCTTTAAGTAAACTTGGAATTAATATTCACTAATATTGTTAACAAAAATTAATTTCACATGTTGATCGAAATCCACTTTTGCAACAAATATTTTTTTATATGTAACTATTGGCCAGGTTTGATCTCTTGACCAAATATTAAAAGCGACTTAAATATATTTGTTTTGGATTTTAACTTGAGTAGTTTATTTTATTGCTATTATTTTTTGTATTCATTCCAGGATCAAACCAGCAAATGACGTGCATGGGTGCTACAGAACAGGAAACATTGTTTTTTATTTTTCTAAGATTGGAAAGTTACGTTGTGATAATTCTTAGGCATAAGAATCTAAAGCTTTTGAAATTGCCGTATGAACAAAGTCACCATGAACTTAAATCTACGTTGAGGATTAACATAAATTTCACTTTTTTATTTGAAAGGATTAACATGATTTCATCATGAGTGCATGAAGACAAATAAAAATAACGATTAATTAATTATAAATGGGGATGGATAATTATGCTGGCCCAAACATTCTCCATATAGTTGAAACGAGTACGATATGTCTATTTCATTATGGGGACTAAGAAAGATTAGCGTCATTGATGCATGAAATGTCAATTATTTTGAGCATCAATAATAGACTTTCACCAGCTAGTGTTCACATTAACTCTATAACAACGTAGGATTCATTTTTGGGTACGCTAACAAGTGTCATTCAGACACCTGTTAAGAATTTTAAGAAAAAATTAATTTATGAATTTTATGTATGAAAAGATTGTTTTTAATATTTTAAGGGTCTTGTTAATTGGTGTCTCCGGGGCACTGATTAAGGAATCCATAAATAAAATTTCTGTCTTGGAAATATAAACTGTCACTTTTTATCAAGTAACAATTACATTATTTTTTTTTATAAAAACTTACTTTATTTAGTGCTTAACCAATGTCCTGGAAACACTGGTTAACATTCTCTATATTTTAATGGGTTGATTACACAATTTCTAATATATATAGATTTTACTATAATATTCTTAACAAATGTCTTAAAATATTTGTTAACATTTTCTTTTCACCGGCTAGTGTTTTACATTAACCTTATAAGTTATATCCACGTAGAATTTGTTTTTTCTTTGATTTTTTTTTTTGGGATGCTTAGTCTTTGTTTATGTGTTTTTTTTGGATGCTTAGTCTGTTCTCATAACGTAATTGCGGATTTCATTTTTTTTTTTTTACCAATATGTTCAATAATGCGTAATTAAGAATTAAATAGCGAATATTTTATCTTATATTTATACCTTCATCTCAACATTTTATTTAAACTATCCATTTTACCCTCCTTTATAAAGTAAAACCCTTCATTTTTTTCATTTGTTGCACATAATTTTTACACACCTTTTCGATTCACATAGGCAGAAAGAGAGTGAGAGTAAGTTCAACTTTCCAAACTTGAAAACAATGTTCAAGTTTTCCAGTGTTATAATTGGTTATGGAAACGATGGATAAAACTTTTCAATATCATTGTATATATATTATATGTAGGGGTCGGGTTCGAACCCCAGACACTCCACTAATTCACCTTAAAAAGGTGAATTTCTAGTCACTTAACTACTTGAAAAAAGAAAACCTTTCTAGAGTAAATTTTTCTTCTCAGATAACATACTTGTGGTTTCCTGGTTATTGAACTGAGAAACTGAACTTGCAATGAAAAAAACAAATAGAACTTAAATAAATAAAACCTTTTTTTTAGCAAAACTCAAAAATGATTGAGACAAAAATAATTTTTTTTTCTTCAGAATTTTGGGAGAAATTCAATGACATCCTTTATTCTTCTCTTTTGTTGACACCATGACTCAGATCTCATCCACTACCACCACCATGTCCATTAAACGTTATCACAAAAAAATCATTTTGTAAGGTTGAGTTAGCTTCAGCCTAAATTTATATTATTTTGCCATTCAAAAAAAAAAAAAACTACCGCACAATCTAGATAGATCATCTGATGAGTGACTCCATCGTGAAGTTCATCCACACGATTTTGATGTCGTGCCTTAGCTCGTTTCGTGCGACCTCCGTCGTGTCAATTTTGGTGTCATGCTATTTTTTTTTTATCATATTCAAATGTTTTTAAAATAATCATCTCTTCTACAAGGGAATGAAGCAAATCAATTTGCAGACGAGACTTAGTAGGATAAGAAGTTAGTTTTGTCTAAGAAATTAAAGTAGCCCTCCAAATTCATTACTACATATCGTGCTCTCGTGCATAGAAAGACATCGTTTCAATAACCACAAGGTTAACTTATGAGAAAATATTTTAAAGGTTTTCCGATTTTAAAAATTGATAAAACCAGAAATGTTTTATAAAGTTTTTCAAAATTAATGTGTAAACCAGAAATGTTTATTACAGTTTTCTGGGAAATACGCACCTGCCATTGCATTCGAGATTGAACTCATGTTGTACTCTAAGATGTTGAAAAATAAACTTGTGAAGATTTAAATGACAGAAAAAGGTAACTTTAGAATTATTAATGATTTGTAGGTTTGAAAATACATATGTAGGGGGAATAAAGTAAATTTTTCTTAAATAGATTGTGCGTATTGCTCTAACCCATTTAACACGTTATTTAAGATTTGATTCTTACATGGTCGCCATTTTGAGGTTACATTTAGGTGAATTGAACACTTCCATCTAAGCCAATTGATGAACAACAATACTAAATACAAGTGGCCTTTCTCGTATCACCATAGTTGATAATAGGCTTAAATAGGTCTTTCGTCCCTGCAAATATAGGTCATTAAGTCATTTGAATTTTTGTCCTTGAAGTTACTAATCCTTCCATTTTGCCATTGCAAATATTAATCATTTGAAAAATGATCATAATTACATCTGATTAGTAACTCTAGGGACGAAAATTCAAATGACCTATATTTGCAGGGACGAAATACCTATTTAAGCCAACCATCTCGCCCATTCATCACTTGCCATATGGGCACCACGTCACTAATGACAGCCCACCTCAGCAAAAAACCTAATTAGGACCAAAAGTCAAATGATTAAATTCTGCAGTCGCAGATTGAAAGGATTAGTAACTTCAGGGACGAAAATTCAAATGACCTATGTTTGCAGGGACGAAAGACCTATTTAAGCCTTGATAATATCATTTATTCTTCTCTTCAAATCACAAAGTGCAATATTATCATTGATCATAAACAATTTTTTTTTGTCACTTCTATACTAAATCACAATTAAGTTAGAAGTCATTATTTCAAATGAGTAAGGTGGTTTTCAGAATGATACTAAACCAAACACACCAATGTATAATTTACGTATTTATTACGTCTGAATTTTAAAACTTGGATGATTTTTTTTTTTGAGAGAAAAAACTTGGATGATTAAAATACAATATTACATTCTGAATGATTCTGTTGATTCAAGAGTTTAATATGTGTTCAAATTGTAAAACCAGGATGAGTAAATTATCCAAGCAGGGGGTGCATTCCTATATATCCCCCACTAGACAATATGTCAGCTACCAAGTTTTCAATATGCCTACATCATGGAATCAAAAGTCTACTGTTGGACCTACAGCCTCTTTTTTCGCAGTCTCTACAAGGGCATTTGCTTCAGCTGGCCTCGGCGACTCTCCTTCAGACGTGGACAACACGTAAGAGAAGTTATGAAAGGAGTTTCTCTTGGAAGTTCGAAGACCCTACATGTTCAAAGGATAATACTCTTGCTAAAAACGTTGAAAGAACGATGTATGAATCCCACCCCTTGATTAATAGATTTTTTCCTTTTACATCATTAAAAACCCTACATGTTTCTTCAATCTACAACTTAAAGCTTGTTAGGTCATTACAACTAGAGCTGGTACTAGCTTTCTCAAGATAGTATGAATGCATCCGAATTGGAAGCAATACTTGCTCTGGGAGCTGGTTACAGACCATTCCAAATCTGCATCTAATCCATTTTAAATGGAAGCATTTGTTGGACATGTCTAACAATGTCCATTGTAGGAGTAGAATTAGAAGTCTAGCTAGAGGAAATAAGCGATCTATCCACTTCTCATATGAATCCATGAGGGCACTTGTTAAGAAGTTTAAAGAAAATTTTTTATCTTAGGATTGATGTATTCAATACTTTGAAACTTGAAAAAGTAATTTTTTTTACATAAAACTTACCGATTATTTCTATTTTAAAATTCTTAACTAGTGCCCTAAGAACACTTGTTAGGAAGACCCATAAAATATTTATCTATACATTGAACAATTAATTAAATAATTAAATAAATATGTTACTTGAAGTAGTGTCATGTATGGCCAACTACTTTATCTTGAATTTGCAGACATCGTTCAATTCGTTGTATAAGTATGCAAGGGCACTAGTGCCCCATGCATAGTCATCAACCATGTTCAACCCTACATTGAAAATAAATATCCAATATGCCCTACATTACAAAAACCTCTTACATAGCGTCCTCCGAGATGACACCATGTTCCTTCATGTTTATTTTCAACTTACATTTTATAAGAAATAGTAAAAACAATAAAATGACCGTTGCAATCTCTAACGTTGCACAACGGTAAAAAAATTGCCGTATTTCAAAAACATGTCTTCAAAATAGAATTGGCAAAAGCTAATTATTAGTAAAATAATAATAAAAAACTCAAAAGCAAATGGTATGGATACGGTTCCATTCTTTACCAGGGTTCCAACTAATGCTACTACTCTTTCATCTATGTGTTTCATCTACTGCTTTTGAAAAACATATGTAGTGGTTGAACTCTTCGTTTCTAGAACATAGAGAAAGCATGAGAAATTTGAAAAAAAAAACATCATTGGGTAAGTTTGCATACGATTAACATTTTAAAATCTGGGTAACAGAAGCACACGTTTGAATTTTAAAATCCGAACAAAATTAGGGCAATAGAAAAAAAATATGAACGATTATCACAAAATACGGCAAAATATGTACTAATCTCTAGATTAAATCTGTAAGTCTTAAAAAATATGATGAATTAGAGGTGAGTTTGATGAAAATTGAAGAATTGTAGGTAGTTTTGTGAGTATTTCATTTTTTGGATTTTGAGAGGTTTTGAAAATGAGATGACAAAAGTGAAGAGGAAGAATAGAGGTTCAAACTATATGTGTGTTTGAATTTTAAAATCTAGGAGTAAATTTGGACAAAAAATAAATTTGGAGGGTGGGAAAATTGGTCGACCCTCTCAACACACCACTATTCAAAGAGAAGTGAGTTGAAATTTTAGGGCCTATCAATAAAATTGGTCGACAAGCTCAACCCACCAAAAAATTACACATTAAATTATTTTTAACTAACTTTCCTAAAAATTTTATTTATTTTTACTAACTCGTTATTTTTTGTATCCCAATACCCATAAGTTCTCTATACCTTAATAAATTTAAATTTTTTATTTCTTTTGTAATGGTTGTTGAATTATATCAAATTTTAATGTAATTTTTTTTTTTTTTAGTTTTGACAATCAAGTCGTGATCTAAAATTCATTCTTTTTTTTTTTAATAATAAAATCCATTCTTTAAATATATCAAAGTTACACTAAGTATTTGACTTGTAAATTTTTCATATTTATTTCATGTTACTTCAATTTTTTTATAAATTAGAATAAACTAATCTTTCAAATCTACCATAAATCGTCAAATATTTACATGGAAAAAAGGAGTTTTACCTAAAAGAAAATCAATGCCGAGTTTATATTTGCTTAATTTCAAAATTAGAGATACATCTCAATTTACGTCAAAAAATTAACACCAAAATTACACATGGTTCAAATTGTAGAGACTAAGCAAATTGGAGAGACTAAAAGTGCAGTCGAAAGACTCAAAACCATGTAAAATTATTATATGATCATGTAAACACACATATGACAAAGGTTTTAGGTTCGAGTCCGAGCTCTAACATGTAATATTGTTAAGACTTTTGGAGCAAGAGTAAAACTATTACTTTTAGTATCAAAAGGGTAGCTTTGGCAGCCCAAAATTATTATTTTTATTTGAATGGAAATTAATTGCCGTTTGGAAGCGAACACTAATTAATTGATGTTGGATGCATTTTCGGTAGTTTGAGGTGTATGTAAGCAAATACTAGGTGTCTAAAGAGTAATTTTCTTCTTAAAAAGACAATCAAGCTATATTTTTAATGGGCCAACAAATAAACTCTTTAGTCAAAATATGGGGAAATTGCTTTCTAGGCTTCTAAAATTGCTCTCAGACACCCCAAAATTACAGTAACACCTCCAACGGCAGTTAACTGTCGTTCGCTCCCCTACAACAATTAACTGTCATTCACACTTTTCCCTCTGGCAGTTAAGTGTCATTGCCTTATGGTCTTATACCAGAACAACAAAAACAACCCCTACATTTTGAAAAACACAAACTCCAACCAAACTCCCACAAACCAACCTCCATTCAAATTCTTCAAAGTCAAGAAACTCATCAATCTAATAACAAGTAATTGTTCATAACCCATTAGCATTTACATTCTTAGTTTTATATGTTATAGTTTTTTGTTTCAATTTGTCGTATGTTAGTGATTAGGGTTCATGAAATTGTTGATTCTTTTGGTAGTTAATTATCAAATGATTGGATGTTTGCATTGTGAATGTTGTTTAGATGAAGCTTAAGGCAATGTGGTAGTTTAAAAATTAAAATAACACAATGAACCAATTATTTATATTTTGCAATCCAAGTGTTTGATGAAATTCCTGAATGATTTGTTCCATAATTTTTTTTTCATGTTGGCTGGTAGTGTAGATATGGCTAACAACCCAGATAGGCACATGCTAGACAGGGAGACCATGATCAATAGCGCTCATAGAGAGAGAGAAGAGAGAGAGAGAGAGAGAGAGAGAGAGAGAGAGAGAGAGAGAGAGAGAGAGAGAGAGGCGTTTAACCCTACTTCTAAATGGGGACAGGGGAGTCAAAACACCGATGGGAAGGGGACATCATAAGCAGGTCAATCACATGTGGTTGACTCTAGAAAGGGTCTATATTATGTGACTAAGGAGAAGTATTATGATCCTTCTGAGCAAAATTACTATGATCCTACTCAGGAGAAATTTACTACGAGCCTGAGCAAAATTATGAGGAGGTTTAGGCTGACGCTAGCAACATCATGTATAGTTTTTTTTGTTTATATTTATTTAACTGTTTTTTTTTTCTTCCGTATTTTAGTCACAAGTGGGTATGTAAGTGCATTGGGCATGGGAAAAATATAGGTTCACTAACAAACCCACCCATGCATATGAACTAGTTATGGAATCTAGTTATAACGTTTGGTATTTTCGTATTGCTTCATTCAGGGTTCCAAAATTTGGATCATGACATGCTTACCACTTAGTCTAAGAGGTAGCATAAGGAGACTAGTAGCTTCCATCTTTCTTTTGGAGAGATGACCATCACATTAAATGATTTGTCATGTCTTTTACACATCCTGATTGAGGGGAAGATATTGAATCACCAAGCAAAGACCTCTTTGGACAAGGGTGGTGAGCTGATTATATAGTTACGTAGTATTGCAAAGCATACTGCAATCTTAGAGTGTGCGAAATAGTTTGTGGCATGTATAACTATTCCATGGTTAAAGTCCTTATATGGGGAGCACCTCAATGCAACAATTAACTTGGAAACAATTGGGAGAGAGGAGGAGAAAAATAATTGTAGGAAATGGTGCGTGAAGGCTTTCTTGCTCTATCTAGTCGAATGTACAATATTTACCGACAAGAGCAACAAGAACAATGACTTGATATTTCTTGAGGTGCTGCAGTATCTTGACACGCTTCATGAGTGGTCATGGGGTGGGGGTGGCAATGATTTTTCTATACCATTATCTTTCAAAGGTTATACTTTTATGATGACTTCTATCATCAGATACATGACCTATTGGAGTCAATACTTTAATTGATTTTTACCTTTGTGTTTTTGATTTTATAATTCCTATTATAATATGTTAATAAAATTGTTTGTTTTTCAGGTATGAGCTTTGAAGCAATTTAAAAACTTATTCCATTTTCAGATCAACTCCTATGTACCCATGATATGCCACACGCTTTCCGCTTTGTTTCTAATAGGGGCCATTCAAAAACCCTTACAAATTGATCCTTGATTGTCTGGACGGGGACAACGTCATATTCAGGTGAAGAGTCAGTACGAGTATGTGTAGGACATTCCCATATTTCCATCGGTTGTGCCTGCAGTCAATGCAGTCTAGGTAGGGTTTCATTGATTTCTTGATGCACTTCATAGTTGTTGCTAAGCGGGTCCAAGTGTAGACGATCCATCACACACCAAGATATGTTGTCTAGTTCTATCTAGTATCTCACTCAAATGTATTGTTACCTATCGGAGGTGAACCCCTAGGTTGGCTAATGAGGAGTTAATCATTGAGCAGCATCATGACAACGATAATTCTGATTCACTGAGTATCATCGATATTTGCATTTATATGGTTGATGAAGGGTTGTAGGATGGCCATGCATACGATGACCTCTATGATTTTTTGTTGAGGATTCAGACTAAGATGTTGCCATACATTACATTTTTGATTTCCAGAAGGAGGACACATTAGTTTTATATTTAATTTTTTTATTTGGTTGTAAATGATGAATATGGGAGGGAATAGGCTAGGCTGAGCTAGACTTTGTAGGGCCTAAGCATGTCCTGTAAAAAAAAATTAAGGCCTAAGTTGGATATGCAGCCTGTCATAAGCTTATTTTTCAGGCCTGAGTATGGCATTTTGAAAGCCTAATATGACTTTCTGGTATGTTTAAAAGCATATTTTTCATGGACATCTTTTAATAAGTAATGTGATACAAGTTCAAATAGACTATCAAACTAATATATCAATGAGATTACACTCTTTTTTTTATATTTAACATAAACTTTTAGAGAATTTGACTATATATTAAACCATATTTCAATCATAGTTTATAATAATACATTAATATGCAAAAGAAAAAAAGTATACTAATAAGATTAAATTGCTATAAAAAAGTTAGCAAATTTTATAATTTAATTCGAAGTACAAAATATTATATAATGATATTAGCAATAAATAATATTATTCATATTCAGTTAAGTAAGTCGGCTTGATAGGCCTAATAGGTTTTTTTTTTTTTTCCTTTTGGCACGTGGCTTGACCTTTTTAGATAAATAAACTTTTAGAAAAACCTAAACCTTCTCTATAAGTTTAGTTTGGCCTGTCGTAAGCTAGAGTGCCAATTATTGCAAGTCAGTCTGACCTATTCCCACCCAAGATAATGAATGTTGGTTTTACCACTTTGGATTTAGTTTATTGTAAGACATAACTAAGCAATTTATTTTTGCATTAATTAATGAATTGTTTTCATTGTTTTGGTTTTTATTTTATGAATGTTTTGAATGAATGATTTAGTTGGAAAAAAAAATCAGTTTTTGGCAAATTGAGATTTTGCCTCTGTAACTAGAACGCATTGACAATTAACTGTCATAGATGTAAACAATAGTAAACTATCATAGCTGGAACAATATTATATTGTCGTAGAGGAGCAAACGATAGTTAACTGCCATTGAGAATAAATGAGTGATTTCAAAGTGTTTAAGAGAAATTTTGAAAGCCTAAAGAGCAAATTTTAAATATCGAGGTCTAACATGCCTCAATTTGATGTAAGTTAAAGTTTAAACAAGTTTGGCAAAGTTTGGGCTTTGGTATCTTTTCCCAACATGGAAAAAACTTATGTTAACGTAAAACAGAGGACTCAATCTGTAGTTTGAATTTATTTTTTTTACACGTTATTTAACATGGATTAATCTTCGTTGATTAAGAGACTTACAAGATAAATTCTCTTTTTTTAATCAAATTTTTTTCATATAAAAAGTCACAAATCCAACCCATGTCTGCTTGTTTAAAGAATTGTAGTCTTTTACCACTTTTTGTCTTAATGAACAAATTTATTATTGGTCGATAGATAGGAGTATCTCATTTTTATTTAGCTTTATTTTTATTTTGCTAATACTTATTTTGTTTTTTGTTGACTAAACTAATAACATTTCTTAGTAAGTTGACACAGAGATTTTATTGGCATACTGCCATATGAGATTTATAGTGGTTTTTTCATTCAATCATCAAGACCTCCTCTCTTTCATGTGTGTATCTAGGACACTGGTTCAATGGTGCAAACATAATTTTTAATGTTAAAAATATTTAAATTTACAATTCCCTCTCTTTTTTATTTGAGCGATACAATTCCCTCCCTATAGCTTAGTTGCAAAGTCTGTTTCATTTTTAATGAGAAATTTTAAATAAAAATCCCAAGAGAATGAAGAGGTAGAAGTTGGTGAGTATGCATACTTCACAAAAGGTGAGAGAAGTTCAGCTTCACATCAAAACTAATAATCCAGAACTTTAGCTAAAGAAGGTCGTTCATGAGTGAAAAATTAAATATTCAATGTGGTAAAAAAAATAAATAATAATACTATAGGATAATAGATGTGATTTTCACATGATGTGAGTAGGTATGCGTGCCCATACCTATGCCTCTTTATTTCTTTTCTTTTCCTCTTAATGTCTATAACGATTTCTCATACATTAATATTTACATATGAAATAAACACATTAATTATACTATCAACTTTTTTTAATATGAAATTGGTTGAAAGAGCTTATAATAAAAGACGGATGGAGTCACATTTTAGCAAGAGAACTAGCTTAACATTTGACATAATCACATGGCATGTATATAATTTGTTTGTACTCAAAGTAAGAAAACGTTACCTAATCACACGTGCATACTAGTTTTTTTTTTTTTTTTTTACATGAACAAGCTCATATAGTTTCACGAGAAATAATAGAAGAGATAAATGTGGTAAAACTTTCAAAATTTGACAATCGACCATGATGATTTCAACCTAGGGCCATCCAAACTAAAAAACGAGCAACCACATTTGCTTGTCTGAAAATAAATTTCACAACAAAATTTGGATGCAAAAATAAATATTTGCTCACTTTAAAATAATTGAACAAAACTCAACAATTCAATGTAGAGTGATTAACAACATCAACCACCATCTTGGTATCAAGCTCATAGATGACATTGTTACTTGTTAGTATCCATAGCTTGAACCCCCACCATCTTGGTATCAAGCTCATAGATGACATTGTTACTTGTTAGTATCCATAGCTTGAACCCAAGTCAAGAGGTGTCAATAGAGCCCCAAATTTCAAAGCTCACTTAAAAAAGCCCCAACCAAGCTCACTGAATTAAAGCCCCTAATTGAACAGAATTATTTGGGGCCAAGCCCACTATAAAATCTATTTATTTGTGGGCCTAAAAAAGGTCCATATTAATTATTTCAAAAAAAAGTTTTTTAAAAAAAAAAAAATTTTGGTAAAAAAATAAATTCGGTGATACATTTTTTTTAGGTGGAAAGAAAGTTTTTTTTTGGTGGTAAAAAAAAAAATTTGGTTAGGTAATTTTTTTTATAGAAATTTTGGGGCTTTGGGGCCTTTTGATTTTTTTATTTGTGGGTTTGCATAAATGTGGGCCTTTTAATCTTGTGAATTTTCAAGCCCCATTACTATGTGGGCTGGGGCCAAAACTTCAAGGCCCCATGATATTGACACCTCTAATGCATTATACCAACTGCTTCACCTTTTCAAACCTCCAATGCATACTGGCTCGAAGAGGAATCAGTATGAACAGAATGCTCATGGCCATCTCTCATGAACAACCCATACTAGAGTTCCACTCCCACCATGGAAAACAACATCAATTTTACATTTTAGGAAGCCACTTGCTGGTCTACCTCATCATATAGGACGAGAAATATTATCACCCGTCCAAATCAAAAAGCATATTAAAAACCAAGGTTGCAACAAAATCAATATGGTGCAATTGCTCTAACAATTTTTTCTTCCAAAATTTGCATATACTCCATCCAGCGGCGAAGTTAGTCATATGTGTACAAGGAGACTAAATATAAAGAAATAATATAAAATATGTATTTAGTGTTGTCTTGAAGATTTTTATTGTTAAAAAGTTTTCTTTGTACTTGCTTAAGATATAAAAAATGTAAAAATAAAATAAAATACACGAAGTGATGTTTGAACACCGTCACCACATAAAGCTTAAGAAGGACACTCAAGACATGCATATACCTTTAGCTCATTGGGGGCATCTATCCCCACTATTTATTTGTTTTTCTAAAGATTTTTGGTAGTTTTATTTTTGTTACCACTAAAAAATAAGTATGCCCCAAAAGATAACATGAAATGCTTTTATGATATGATATGAAAGACACAATGATATGATATGAAAGATGAATTGTTAAATAAGTCAATCCAAAAGTATTTTATATTCTGAGTCGAAGTTGAGAGCTCATGAACTTCTACGGGATCTATTTTCTTTTTTTGTTACAATCTACGGGATCTATTTTACAATGAACTTTTTGAGACTTAAATAGTTAATTAATGGCACCTAAAAATTGGTATCAGTCTATTTCATAACATGAATTTTAATTTCATGCAGCCAAAGCTTAACTAAATGTGGTGCTTTTTATAATTAAATTAAATCATAATAGTAAAGAGCCATAGCATATTACGTGGGTTTGGATGCAAATGAAAATTACAAAGGGAAAAGGATAAGATTTAGATGGTTGTTCATGCAATTCTTAAAGTGATAAAACTATCGATAGTTTTCAATCATGCTCAAAAGCTAATAAGCCAACTCTTGACATTTGGCAACAACAATGACACATGGGCTTTTTGTTTGTCCATATCAAACCCATCTCATCAATGCCTCATCAACAAAAAGAAAAATTGCTCTGCTCCCAAAAAGATTGCTCACTCCTCATCTGAACTTTCGAAATTACCTAACTTAAGTCATGTATATGTTAAATTTAACGTGATTTAAGTCACGTTGCCTACATTAATACATTATGAATTAACAAATGTAGATTATAATACAACACAAGTTAACTCATGTATGTTATATTATAACTTACCAAATATAAATTAACTCACGTAAATTATAATATCACGTGAGAGGTATTTTAGTCAATTTATATAAGAGTGAGTGTTTTTCGCTGGAAGAAAAGCAATTTGAGTCCTCCCCACACTAGTAAAGCCCATAAAACAATTGGAGCACAAAAAAGAGAACAACTCAACAACAACGCATACACTCACTCACCCTAATCCCGTGCAACTAAAAAAGAAGTGGCTTTCATTAGAGGGCGTTTTGGTCATTCTGGTGCCACAAGGTTCCACCAAAATATCATTCTTAGAAGTGTTCATAAACAGAAAAAAAAAAAAAAAATTAATTACAACGATAAAAACGAATAATATTAGATTTTATTGAATGCCTTTTTTTTTACAAGTTGAATGCTGTTTTGTTAAAATTGATTGGTTTGAATTTTAGATTCATTTTTAAAAATTTAGCCGAACCGCACACATAATTTTTTTTTTTTTTAAGAGATATTTATTTATTTATTATCGTATAGTTTAGTAGTTTGATTCACGCACCTTAAAATATGTGGAAATTGTAAATTACAAATTTAAACTTAGACCATATCAATGTCTCTCGACCAGTAATAAAACTATACTTTTTTTAACAAGAAAATTGAACTATAATTGTTTGAGAGTTTGGACGGGAAGGGAAGAGAAGACTTTGAGGGATACAAAATATGAGAAAAAAATAAAGAAATGTTTCAAATTTTTTATAAGAGTGATTTTTTAAAGAATGATAAATTATTGCATATGATTACTTTATTTATAATTTTAAAAATATTATAACAACAAAAATTAAATTTAAAGAATTCTTATTAACCCTCCAAAACCCCCAACCCTCCTCCAATACAATTTTTTAGTTCCTCCAAATGAGAGAGGTTTTGTATTATGAAGAAAAGTTATCCACCCAAAGCCATCATCTTCCATTTTCCTCTATTTCTTCCATTTGCTCATTCCTTTTTTCTCAAGTCTTCCCCTCCAAACTCGCAAATGAAACCTTAGGGTATTGGTTAAGAAGATACAAATAAAAATATCGTATTGAAAAATAGTGAAAAGTGATGATATTGACTTTTTAAACGTTAAAATATTGTTGAATTCAATATAAATCTACTAATTTTGGTTTTCTTAACAAGTGTCATAAGAACCTCGTTAGCATAACCCTTCTTTGAATCATACTCTCTCCGTCCATATATCTAAGCACTTAATTGACTAAAAGTTTGTCGCTAAATATAAACTCCTTTTTAAATTACTAGATATATTTATTATTTTTTCCCTAATCATACCCTTAATAAATATTACTAACTTGTTTTGAAATATGAAAAATTAAATTTAATACACATGAAAACAAAGGACAGTTTGATAATATTAATACATAAAATAGACAAATACAAAAAATACTTACATATAAAGATGGAAGAAATATAATTTTTATCTCAAAACCAATTCAAACTACGCAAGGAACACACTCAATTATTAGAAGTGTGTATCTAGTCTCTACTCATTGACCATTGGAGACCGTTGCCATAAATTATGTGGACCTCTTCACGCGCCGTTTGTTGAAGTGGACACAGCCTGGTTCATTAGGTTCATTATCATGATGGGTCCAGTTCAATTTGTTTCCCCTCGTTTTGAAATTCACCTTTCTTTGTCGTTGAAACTTGCAACTAGCTTGTTAGATTGTTAAAATCATTGGAGAAAGAGTGTTTTTCTTAGCCAATTTTAATTTACGGTCATTCATCTAAATTTCTTAAACTAACATTCCTTATAACAATGTTTCAATGCAAAGAAAAAAAATCCAAAATTTTAGTATAAATTGTCATCTTAGGCACAACATCAAAATCTTTTGAGTTTTATGAAATCTAAATGAGTATCAAAATTGAAGCTCTTAAAGTTACTGCAATCTCAAATTTAAATTCAAACTTGAATTATCTATAAAACTATAGAGGCATGTGTCATATCAAAATGTTATTAAGTAACAGAAATTCTAATTTGCGTTCATCATGATTGTGCAAAATGTATTAGTCAAAAAATATTTTACGTTTTAGTAAAAAAGTTTGAAAGTGTAAAATGTAAATTAAGACATCTCTCTCAACATATATTAACCCGTACGGATCACATGCAGGTTTAGGGTTTTGTTTTTTCTTGAAAGGAAAAGTGGCATATCAGTCCATGTTTAAAATTACGTGGATGTTATTAATTTCAAATTTTTCACGTGTCTTGTCCAAGATTAGCACTCTTGAGCTTGATTAATTTCCATTTTAGGCAGGTTTGTTAGTCTGCACATATTAGTACCATACAAAGGAGATGAAAATGAATCAGCTACCTTTAACCATGATTATGGACAATAATTGATAGTCATTTGTAGCCAAAAATGTACTAATTCCCTCAATAAGCCAAATGGACAAGCAATTATGCACATTTTACACGATACCTTTGACCAAATCATTTGATATGAAATTGCGTGACCTATCGTTGTTAAGCAATTTTATTTACAATATGGTTGATTATAATGTTAACAACTTACCCGTGTAAATTACTTATGCATTAAAATGAACATCTTTAAGTTATAACACACTCTTGGAGATAAGGCCAAGAGATTTTATACAATAACATTAACATAAATACCTAAACAAATATTAATCATTGTTTTTTTAACCATTGTAATTAAAATTTTGACTGCGAGTAAGCGTCCAAGATATCGTTAAAATTTAAAACTTTTGAATTCATCTTGAGATTAGTTTTCAAGTCAGTAGTAAAAGATACAATATTATCTTACCTTTTGTACTAACTTTCAAATAGTCGACTTCATAAATCAAATCATTTTTCATTATAAAAATTAATCTTAGCAGGTCCAAGCTATGCTCAAACTATGATGAATGAATAACCAAATGGAGCATCAATTGTACTATGTTGTGCAGTGTAATTGTAAAGCAATGAAAACACGCCATTTCCATCTTTAATTGCATGCTGGTCCTTTCTTACGTAGAAAAATAGAATGAGTAACTTTTGCTCTTTCTTTTCACTCTCTACAAACAAGGACACTTTCGTAATTCCACACCACACACAATTACAAACTTCTTATAATAAACCTCAAACTCAAAACACAGAAACACACAAAAAAAATCTGAATGGAGCAGCAACAACAACATTTGAACTTCACAACCAAACCTGACGTGACAGTAAAAACCCTAATAACAACCCAGACTCCCACCGCCAAATCCGGCCGTGGCGGAACCAGACATCCGGTTTTCCACGGCGTCAGAAAACGGCGGTGGGGAAAATGGGTGTCAGAGATTCGAGAGCCAAGAAAAAAGTCAAGAATATGGCTAGGGTCTTTTCCGGCGCCGGAGATGGCTGCAAAGGCTTACGATGTTGCTGCATATTGTTTGAAAGGTTGTAAAGCTCAGCTGAATTTTCCTGAGGAAGTGCACCGTCTTCCGGTGCTTCCTCCTCCGTCTTTGTGTACTGCTAGGGAAATTCAAGCTGCGGCGGCTAAAGCGGCTCGCATGATGGTTAAGGCTGTTGCTTCGCCGGAGGATAGTGGCAATGATTCTGGTGGTAGTGGTGGTGGTGATGATTTTTGGGGTGAGATTGAGTTACCGGAGCTTGTTAATGGAACGTGGTGGAGTTACTCGGTTGCGGTGGTGCCGGAGATTGAACTTCCGTAGCAGCAATTCTTCATGGCATGGTTTTAGTGTGTATTAATTATTGCTTATTTAAGTATCTTCTATATATAAGAATAATAACTTATTTATGTTTCTCTCACGATAATAAGTTTAATTGTAAATTGTAATTATGATTTAATATTAGCTCCTTCCTTCAAAAAAGATTAATATTAGGTGTGGAGTATTAATTTTACCTACTAGTTTTCTTTACCCATGATAGTTTTTTAAAGTAATCTACCGGTTTGAAATTCATCTCTACATGTTGCAATGTTCATACCAACATAATTATGCTTAGGATAAGTGAAATAAGTAATGATTGTTCTAGTTATAATTTGAATTTCGTTTTTGAATGTAGCTCGTTAAAACTTGAACATGAAAAAGGACTAATTTTGCATTATAGTCCAATTTTACTGTAAAGTTTGATAGGAGTAGGAGATCAGTTAATGGTTTGTTCAATCTTTAATTTGAATGGTTTAACGGTCTCTTAGTAGTTAATATCTACTTTTTTTTTTAAAGTTAATATTTACTTTATGATGATCACGTATTTGATAATGAAATGACTCTTATAAAAATAATAAGTAACAAAATCCGCTCAACAAAAATAAGGCCACAACAACGTATATAGAGTAGTGGGGATGAGAATTTCACCGGAGGAAATCCTTAAAAAAGTAAAAATGATGATTTTTTTTTTTTAAATGGTGATTAGATAAGAGTAAAAAAGTTTGCTCCTTTAAAAGAAATGATTTTTAAAGTAAAAGTTTTAAAATAATGTACACATATATTAGATAAGAGAGTAAGTCATCGTGAGTTTAGCTCAGTTAATAAAGACAATATATAATGTATGCAAGATCAGGTTCAAACCTCAACCACCACAAAAAAGAAAGATAAAAATAAAAAAGTTTGTTTTTTTTTAAAAAAAAAAAGTGACCACTACGATGTACTCTTTATTCTTTCCATGTGTTATTTTATCTCGGGGTGATTCTCTCTCTAATTTTCAATTACTATTTATTTTTTTGTCAAGTTTTTTTTTTCATTTATTATAACGGAAAAATTGGATTTATACATTCTGGAAAGACTGAGGGCCACGTAAACAAAACTAACCTAACCTACCCTATAGCTTGCATATATTCGTAGAAAAAACAAAACTATCGCTAGCATATTATGATTTGTATTGTGTTTTTGTTTTTTTTAACGTACGTATTATAATTTTGTTCGAACTTGAAGAAGAGTAATGAATTTGTTTAATTTGTTGAAGGAACTATAGAGTAGATATGTAGTCTCTTTCAGATATAGACTTCTTCTTCCACATTAGATATAGAGTAGACCGTATATTTAGAGCGGCAATTAGTGTGTTTATCCATCTAATTATTGCCTTAAATATAACTATTTTATTTCAAATGAAAATCTCTTTACGTGAGATTCCGGTTAGTTTTAAATTACTATTTTAACAAAATCTGATTTGATCTGGTTCAGTTTATTACAGATTAATTTGTAATGATTTTTAGATATTTAAATTGCAAATTCTAATTTTTTTTATTGATATTATATAAAAACGGTAAATTAAGTAGAAAGAGTTAATATTATATGCTATGCTACAATAACATTAAATGTATACATCGATTAGTCAATATATACATGCGTTAATAAGTTTACTATAAAACACTTTTATTTAGATTTTATATCCTTATTGAGATTCATACATCATTTACCAACATTATTATAATGAATGTTGAATGGAATGCTATAAGCATGTTTTATTATAAAAAAAATAAAAAATATATCATTGAATACTTCAAAAGTAACACAATGTTATAGATTTATTGATGCAACCTATGAGGCTCGGATGTGTAGTATATAGGCGTGATATGCAAAACTATGAGAATTTTTTAAAGTTGAGATACAATACGGCAATAAACTCTAATATTAAACGTATATATGTGTAAAATACTTGTAAAAAAAGACATGAATAATTCACCATTAGTGTATGACTATAATTCCAAATTAGAATTAATTGGAGAGCTAGAGAGGCTATGTAAGAAATTTGTTACACCATTGTAACCCTATAGGGTTTGAACCTTCATTGGTGGCGCAAGGGTTTGAGAAGGCCATCGGCTTACTTGTTTTTCTCTATCTTTGCATGTCCCATTTATGAGATCCAGCTTCCTTTGCGTCCTGGATTTTGCTTTCTTGTGAAACTTGTTAGGGCTTGATATGATGTTGCAATCCGTTCAAGGTTGTGCCTCTCTGAGCGCTTGAGATTCATTTGTATGTTGTGCTTTGACTTGTGTGGTGGTTGTGATACTTGTTATTGTGCATTTTACCTTGTTTTGCGTGTGATTATGTTGTTCACATTGAGATCGGACACGACCCTCTTTGTCACACTGTTTGTTTATCCATGAACTTATTTGGCATCCTCACCGATGAATCCTTCAATGATTTCTCCACATTCGACTAATTGATAAAATATTCTTGTCATTAATGACAAGAATATTCTATCACTAATATCTGCATCTTTGCAAAACCACTCTTAAATAAAGTTGATGTTTCACTAAAACAACTTTAAAATCCTTGTATAAAAGGAAACTCTTTCTCCATCAAGATCTCAAAAAAAAAAAAATTACCAATTTGATCTTGCTAATTTCAAGAACTATCGTCATGGAAGATTGCTTATGCTCGTGGTGATAACATGTTCTCCACCAAAGAATTGAGCAAAAAACTTTCATTATGCATGTGTTAGTATATATCAACCTAGATTTCTCAAATTCTTCATGACTCTTTATTGGTTGAGAGAAAAAAGTATACATTATATTCCACATTGATCTCGAGTATGAATAATTGACTTTATTTTGTTTCACATGAAATTCAATTGTTCATTCATCTTATTATTCTAAAAAAGATCTTTCCAATAAAAATGCTTATGAGCTAGTTGTTACCAAGGACAATCATATATAAAATATAAAATAAAAAATCAAACAAGTTTGTGTTCCTAATAGATACATGGAATAAGGGGAAGTTACAAAATCTAAATCTACAGGTGAAAAACCGAAACATCAAAATGACTTGAAGAAAGAAAAGGAAGAAAGAAAAATGAAGTTACAAGAATTTTTGCTTCCCTAGTTTATAATCATGAAGCCCATAATTTTCAGGGTTTGGAGCATTCAGATACTGCTAATTAAGTTACCTAGCTACATGCCTACCTTAATGACGGATATGCCTTTGAATATTTCAAAAAAAATTGGCAGTGCAGACACTTTCAAGAGTTAGGTTGTTGAAACTGATGATGTTAAATTTGAAAGTCATCTTTATGCATAATGATCAAATAATTCCTTCTAAGCTATAGCATAACGTTCATGATCAAGATGTGGACAAAACCCTAGATGAAGGTGAATACATCAAGGTTATTTCTAAAGCAGCAAAAATTAAAAAATAAGGCTAATAATATGTAATATATCTTTAAACACTCACTGATCCTTGAAACTTTCTCATACCCTAATGAATTTTATTTTAGACCTCCCTAAACTTATCTTTATAAAAAAAAATATCTGCAAAATCATGTCTACAATCTTTTAAGTTTGACCAATTTCTTAGATTTACATTATGTTTGCATTGTCAACTTTTGTTACAACTATGGTTTAAAAGACACGCATGACATTTTAATATTTAGATAACTCACATAGACTTTTCAGAATATTTGTCGTTTTCTTTTCCCCATTCACTTCTTTTTTTAAATCAAAATTTTCGAATCCAAAAATCAAACCCTTTTAAAAGTACCTATCTTTAGCAGCAATTTTTTTCATTCACGGGTCATAATTCAAACTCACAAACCAAAAACATCATTTCATTCATCTCTGGTGTGAGTTGTGATAAAAGAACATCTAAATATCAATCATCGTTACAACCACGAAATGCAACATAAATAACAAATGTGCAAGAAAAGTTTAACTCAAAGGTTGAAAGTGCAAACCAAATGCAACATAAAAGACCAATTTTTTTAAAGAACAAATCCAAAAAAAAAATGTTCAAACATAAAGGCTACATGAATAATTTTGCCAAAAAATAATCCATATTGATTTTCACTTGATAAAATTGCATTATGTTACCAACAATAAATTTGTTCAACTTACTTGAAACTCCTTAAACATGTGATCATGAATTCAATCTCTTACTCTTACGCATGAAGAAAATTTGATTGAGCAAGAGAACTCATCTTATATACCTCATCTATTTTCTAATTGATATTAGTCACCGCTAACTCGTATTTATAGGATAATAAAAAAAATTGAATTTATAGTTTGCCATTCAAAAAAGAAAATAAAATTGAATTGATGTTAATGTAAAATAATATGAATTGATAATAAAAGATAAATACAATGTCATTAATATATTCAAAAATTAATATCACTCAAGTGCAACCCAAGACGCTTCTCGGTTTATACATAAGGAAAAAACCAAAAGATAGAAAACACAATAATAGTCAAATTTGCAGCAATGGTTGAAAGTCATTTGCATTTTTCTTTTAAAATAAAGAAATCAACCAATTTTGTTAAAAAAGATATAAATAGTTATTTTAAAATTTTACCTACATGCTATGAAGCGAGTTCATCTTTACTCCATTTTACTTGGCTCCATTTACCCCTGTTCAATATATAGATGACAGACATGTGAAAAAATTAAATCCAATGGCATGCATTGTTGTTCGAATGTGATAAGATGCAGACACGTAAATTTTTTGAAATCCAGAGTATTATATAGTCTAAGGACATTAACAAAAATTTCGAGTAAAAGTAATATACATGTAGACTATTTTATTTTTTGGAGTAAACATGTAGAATACTAAAACAATAAATAATCATGAACTGCAAATCCTTAAAAAAAAAAAAAATCATAAATTACAAAACCTAGCCTGGCTAGTTTACTAGACCTGTATGATAGAACATGCACATTCATAATTGCAAAAAACATTAGAATGTATTGGACACTTTAGAACGTGCTGTACTAAGATCAGAATGATCTCCACACACTCACACTTAGAGAGGAAATTACAAAGGAATTATACAACTCTAACTCTTTATTATTGAATGTGAGAGATATGAGTGATATTAGATATGTCAACTGAATACAAAAATTAAGTGCTTAAATAGGCTAAGTGGAGTTACTTGCACTACAAGTCACTAAACAACTAACTAACTAGTTAGTTACTAACTAACTAACTAACGAACAAATATAGTTGGATTTATCGACAACTAACTAAACATTAAAATATGAATTATACTTCAACACTACACACTTCTCCTTCTTCATATTTCGAAAGGAGATGTGATTGATGATATGTTTTTTGGTGGGAAATCACCACTCTAAATCATTTTTTTCTGTCTTCTATCAAAATAAGTGTTTTTTCACAAGGATCTAGTTTTTTTCGTTTGTGTTTTTCTTTGTGGCTTTATGGTCTAAGTGTAAAGGTGTTATTTTGTATGTCGTCTTGGTGCGACGTTTGATTTTTCATCTTGTTATGGTGTTAGTTATGTTTAAATTGACAGATTTTCTTTCTTTGGTGTTCATTGCAAATTCAAGCAATGACTTTAACGTTTTCAACTTTAAAATTTGGAGATATAAGTATTTTAGACACTGCCATTTTTATCAAATTTACATATATATTGCCGTTTTTTGCTGTAAACATAAGTGTCATGAGTTTGTTCATAAATTCATCATTTTCGGTTTCAATGACTTTGAGATTTTTTGCTTGTGAAATTGAGGGAATTGTGCTTGTGCAGAGAATAGATCCTGATTATTGAGATAAAATCGAACGATTTGCATTTTCAATTCCATTAAATTGATTTTAAAATAAAATCCCACGTATAGATGGTTCAATATTCATTCTTACGAAGTCTTTTCGATTACTAATATTGTTCGGTGGGATTCCTTACCTAGTTTTCTTAGGCATGATTTTTTTCAGGGACAAACATAATCTTCTGAATATTCGTTTCACTCAGTCTGTTTTTTGTTTGTTTTCTCTTTTGAAGGTTTTTGCCCAGTCCCCCTCTTATATAGTTTTTCCTTTTTTTTAAATAAAATTTTAGAGCAGGTTGTAAAAGACCGGAACAACCATGAAGTGTCAATCTAGTAGTAGTCTAGTTGCTTCTTGAGGCCTTCATCGCTCTCTTGATTCATTAAAAAAAATTATATAAAGTCTCGGATAGATAGATTGTGGTTGAATTGAATCAACGGTAAGCTCCCCACATATGTCTTCATATATAAAAAAACCAAAGTTTGAATTAATTGTTGATTCCAAAAGAAATTCATCATGATAAATTAATAATTATATAGTGTACTTGTTTGCTTGTATAGCCTGGGCCAAGAATAGAAGGACATAATTTAATATGGTGGAGACCTTGAGAGATTCTCTGAGGAAATCGTGCCAAACAATCCACATCTAAATGCTGAGAAGAAACAAATGCTTATTATCTGCCAAAGAGGACCACAAGGGTAACTTGTCCTCTAAGATATTAAATTTAAAGGTTATGTGATTTATTGATCTGTGAAGGAACAGTTCTATAACGGATCTATCAATCTTTCTTTAATTATGCTCCGTGAATTTATTAATTTTAGTCCCTTTTTTCTGTTACGTGCCCTTCAAAGTCATAGTACCATTAATGTGTTTGTGACTGGATAAAAAAATTTAGAATAGCCTCCAAAGTAGCAAAACGGAAATATCAGCTTAATTATGATTTATGACATGACTCTACTACATACTAAGAAAAAGTATATCAACAAATAGTCATGATTTTAATCCCAAATTCTTTCACTAAACTATATCCACATACCCTCCCAACCTTGACATGTTTGAGTATAATTAAAGAATTGTTCTAGACATGATTTTGTGTCATATTTAACGTTCAACTTACTTGTGTGTAATGTATTGAAGTCATTTTTAATATAAAAACAATTTTAAATTTAATTCATTTAAATCACGAGAATTCATAGTAATATGTTGGTTGGATTCAGGAGATAATTAAGGGTGCCTATGTTCATTTTGCCCTTGAATTGCCTTAGCTTGACCTATTATTGTTGCACTTGTTGGTTGTCATATATGTTGTTTGCTTCAGGCGTTTTGGTTGCTAGCTTTTACTTTGTTTTGGGAACTTTTGTTTGTTTTCAGTGTTTGGGGATGGTGGTATGTTGCTATAGTGGTGGTGAGAACTTTTGTATGTCTTGTTTGTTTGCCTTTTTTGCACTCCTTGTGCGTGTACTGAGCTTTAATAAATTCTTTCCTGCTTAAGTTATTTTTAAACCTAACTTAAATCATTTACCCACATAGCTTATATGCATGTTAGAAATTTTTTTTATACATTGCACACTCAAAAGCAATTTTAATCTAAAAACTCAAACAAAAGCAATTCATAAAACCATTTTTATATTAATGCATTCAAAGACCACTTTAAATTCTAACTCATTTTTAGTCATAATTAATTTTGCAAAATCAGTTTATCCAAAATCAAAACCAATACATGATAAATCATCGATTCGTCGATCCGATCTTAATTAGTCTCACGATCAACATTGTTTACCAGTGTCATTGCGTTTTTACTTGTACCAACGGTGTCATTAACATTATGGTTAAACCTAATTACAACAATGACAATTACCATTTTGAAGAACTAAAGAGCCCTATTAGTATCAATAATGAAGGTGGCGGAAATGGAAGACAAATTTTCCCTCAGTTTAATTCAAACACAAAGTTTGTCAGGTTCACTTGAAGCTAGGAATGAAATTTGAAACTTTGGATATATTCAATGAAGGTGTGAGGAACTACAAAGTATATCATGTAAGAGATATAAAGTGGTTGAAAAATGACAAATAAAGGTGTAAAGCTATATGCAATGATGAAAAATACTAATCAATGATGCAAAAGGTACGTAGTTTTTTATTGTATTGATTATTTTTATATGTGTCTGTGAAGCTGCCACTTTGTGCACTTAAGTGTTTACCGTCAGGTACCTAATTGATAGTAAGTATACACAGTTAATGACCTTAATGTCCATTTTAATGTTTTTTGTCTGTTTATTCTATATACTAAATGACAACTTCGTTGAGAAAGATGACTAATTCTTATGAATAAGCAACGCTTCGTTGGGATTGAGTTTACATCCAACACCTATCATCATGTGATTCTATTTTGGTGTTTAATGGAAGATTTGAATTTAAACAAAAGAGAAAATCATATGAGATTTAAGAATTTGGGATTTAAGGATTTGAGGATTATATTCGGGATTTAGGGATTTGAGATTCAATTTATGGATATTGATTTTCGGTTCAAGACCAAAGTGACTATTTTCTACTTTCACTTTAGTCTATGTAACACCTCATGCACCTTGTCAAAAAATATTTGCCAGCTCATCAATTAACATAATTTTTTAACGCCAGAGACTAAACTAATAACAAAATTGCACATTCAGGGGCTGATTTATATTTAATCATGAGTCAGAAACATTTGTGACAGCGAGGTGCAGAGTCATGAACTAAAGTGACTATTTACTCCAATTTTAATCTAAAAACTCAAACAAAAGCAATTTGTAAAACCATTTTTATATTGCATTCAAGCATAGACCATTTTACACTCAATTTATTTTTCACAATAAGTAATTTTACAAAATCAATATATTCAAAATCAATATCAAAGTCAATGTCTGATGAATCGTCGACTCAATCTTGATACGACGATCAACATTGTTTACCAGTGCCATTGTGTTTTTACTATTGTGCCAAAGGTTTCATTAACATTATGGTTAAACTTAATTAGCTATTGAGACCTCTCACGACATTAAGAATATTACATTCATTCATTAGCAATAATCTCTTCATCGTATAAAAAAATTTCGTTGAAAATTTTCTCCGTCTTAAATTAACTGGCACATTCAAATATTAAGATGTTATTTTTCCTCAGTAATACGTTCGTTTATTTAAGTAATCGATTCATCTAATTACCCCCTCTACTATTACTTTCAACTACTCCAAGTCAAGTAATGTTTTACTAATTTTACACAAGTAATTTACTTTAATACCTTATTTTACTACAAAAACTAGTACAATCAATCTTTTCCTTGAAGAGTATTGAAGATAAGAATATTTTGTTGTAGTAATAAGATGGAGGAGTGAAAGGTATAGGGAATCTCAAGCACTAACATTATCATATTGGATCAAGAAACGTGCATAACATAAAGATGAAAAGGAAGTGGGAGTGAGTGATTCTGCATAAAAGTGAGAGCAAATACATACTTTGCATAATGCATGTGTTACTTACTACCTTGACTTTATTCTGTTATTAAGTTGATAAAAAATAAAAATATTCGTAATTATATGAAAATTACTATTTTAGCCCTTAGACATTTTTTTGTCTCATAGGATGGGCCTCTCTTATAATGACCTATCTAGATACCTCCTGTTTCTTAGCACACAAGGTCCAAAATCGTTACTTTTGCCTTGTTATCTCAATTACATGTGATTGTTCTCTTTTCAAAATTTTGAAAGAGTAGAACAGAACTGTCACATATGCAAATTAAATGCAGTGGGTCCTCATTCATCGTTTTATTGTTTCTATTCGATTTATGGATCTAATGTATGAAACAAATTGCAGAGAAAGTTAAGAGAACATAAGCTTTAGATATACGACAGGAGAAGTAAAAAAAAACTTAGCAAATTGGTTCTGATATTTGTAAGCTAAGACAATTTTGGAACTGAAATCACGAGACATTGATTTTGTATTTGTAAAATGTGCTAGAATTCTCTTGAAGTGTTACTGTAACAAGTTCTCACATCAAAAGAATTATTTTCCCATTAAAGTCTATTCCGGTGAGGGGTAACCTTGGCGCAACTGGTAAAGTTGTTGTCATGTGACTGAAAGGTCACGGGTTTAAGTCCTGGAAACAGCCTCTTATATAAAACAGGGTAAGGTTGCGTACAATACACTAAATGGTGGAACCCCTTTCCAGACCCTGCATATGCGGCAGCTCTAGTGCACCGGGTTGCCCTTAAAATCCATTCTGGTAACACTCCTTGCATGCAGCATTGTGCTGAAAATCCAATATGGTTTCAGAGTTAGAAAATCCAATATTGCCTTACTTAAAATCCAGTTTAACAAATACAAGTATATAACTCATTGAATGTTTACTAAAAGCTAATAAAACGTAAAACCGATATGGTTAGACTTAGACTTAAAGAAGAGTGTTGATATTATATGCTGTATGTCTCACACCTCTAAATTAGATCTCAGTGTTTATTATTAGCAAGAGGAAATGTAGTGACCATTGATTCAAAAAAATTCCATCATTGACCCTGATTTATTATTATTTTTCCACTAAAACCCACTATATTAACAAGCATGCCATGTTGGCCTGTGCTGAAAATCCATCTATCCAAAATGTGAAAAATGGAAAGTAAATTAATGGGATGCAAGAGCAGTGGGGGTGTATATGAGATGAATACAAGTACTTAAAGTAATCCTTCCATCATTTTTTACAAGTCTCTTTTCCAGTTTTCACATACATATACATATCTTTTTCTTTTTTTTCGAGACCAATCTGACTGATATAATTAATAATCAACGACAAAATACAAAAAGAGATATAATCAAAAACTTGATGACTAACATAATAATGTGATGCTCTTGGTAAATTATGAGCAATACCGTTGACTTGTGTTCCAATAAAACTTACCTTAAAATTATAAGTTTGACCATTTTTCCGAATTAGTCATTTATGTTATATTATGTTTTCATTGTCAGCATTTTTAACAAGATATGTTAGAAAAGCACGCTTTCACTTTGATATCGAGAAAACTCACATAGACATGTCTAATTCATCCATGTCTTTTCCCTCTTCACTTCTTGTTTAAATCTAAATTCTCAAATTCAATAACCTTAAACTAGATATCTAAATGTTTGCAGCAATGTCCTTATTCGAGAGCAATGATTCGAATTTACTAACCTAAACTGGCACATCGTTCATCTCTTGTGTGGAGCATGGTGAATAGACACAAATTTGTAATTCACATGGTCAGAAAATGCAACATGAGGGAGGACAATACAATGTGAGATAACTTGAAGGTTAACTATTCAAACAAAACGTAACATAAAAGATCAATTGAAAAATTAAAATTAAAATAAATAATTTTTTTTTAGAAAAAGGTTAAACTAAGGACTTTTTGCCTAAATAAAAGTATGTCACAAAAATAATAAATTCAGTTGTCTTGCATTTTAGATGCTCAAGATAAAGTTGAAAGAATATTTGACCAACAAAAATTGAAGGAACACAGTAGTACATGAAGTTGTCTAGTAAATAAACTTTAATTTTCATAAGTTACAGATAACTGCTACATTCCAAGTCAAGCAGGAAACTATTTGCCCCCAACAAACAATGTCATACAGATGTAAAAGTTTAGGAGTTTGGAGCAACTCAAGATCTGTTTTCTCAGTAGCAATGAGATTCAAAAACTCATAATTTACAGCATTGGTACACACTATGTATCAATCACTTGCTTTAGACCTCAGCAGTACTGTGCACCAAGCCAATTTCTACTAAAGTAAACATGTAATAATCTATAAAAAATACTTGCAATCTTTTTCTTGATAAGCGAAATACATACAAACTTATTTTGATTATAACTTGATATAATTGCATCATAGTAAATGATAATAAAATACTTATGGTAGCTTTGGATAGGATTGATTTTCAACATATAGCAACAGATAATCTATCCAATTCATTGAGACAAAAATGATTTTTGGTTTTTTCAATTTTTATGAACTTGATTTTATGTTTAGCCTTTCAATGTGGTTATTATGATTTACTATGGAATTGGATCTATTTCTGAATACCTCCAATACTTGACTTGTTGTAACAACCCATTGGTGTAACATGGGATCAAAGCTGCAAAGTCTCAAACTAGAAAAAACTTTAAAACTTTAAAAGCATGCATCAACGTATAAAAAAATCACTTTCAAAAATAGAAAACAAAAAAGATGTTCATATCATATCAAAGTACTATGAATAAATAAGTAACAAGAATAGACATTTAACTGGTCTTGATACAAGAGACTCAATAATCTCTCATAAACATCAGAAGAAATCTTCACCTAGTTAGACAATACTCTACATCAGTTTGACAACCATCTCTCGAATCAACAACGTCACTTATCTTTGAGGGTAATTATTAAGGATTTTCACATATGATGAGTTTATCACTAGTTTTATATGCATATGCTAGCATAAAGATTCAACATGCACCCCTCCTTATAGGCGAAGCTAGCAATCTTTATACGAGGGAGCAGCCAAACATTAGTATTTTCTTTTTTAGTTAAATATCGAAATTGCAGGGCAGAACGTCGTGATCTGGGTTCAAATCCAAAACCTCACAGTTGTGTGTGAGTTTAATTTCAATGACTTACCACTTCATTAAAATAATTAATATTTTTAAAATAAATCTAAAACTAACAATATCTATTTAGAAAAGTTGAGTTTGATGATATTTTAAGGTGTCAATTGAATCTATATCAAACTGGCGAGAAACATATATATTTTTCCATGCAAATAGATAAACTATTTGGAAGAACTCATCATCTACTTCATTTTTTTTTGGTCTTGCCTTAATAATTTTTAGACTAAAATATACCTTTAATCTTTGCAAATATAGCAAAAAAATAATTTTAGTCTTTGCAAAAAAAATGATTTATACCCATGTAAAATGAAAATATAGTTTCAAAGAGGGGAATTGAAAATTTTTGCCGGCCCTAGTTTTTTAGTGAAAGAAACACCATTTTTTTTCTAAGTTTTTTTTCTCCTTTATTCATCGAAGAGAGGTGGTTTTAGGTCATTTTCCGACCTAGAATCACCCATCTACATTCTTTTTCAATCTAAATAAGTAGTTTTCACATATATCAAGTTTTTTTTTGTGATTTCGTCATCTAAGTGTGGCGGTGTGTTGTTTGTCGTCTTGTACGGCGTTTGATTTTCGCGCCTTGTTGTGGTGTTCGTTTAGTTCATATAGAATGATCGACTTAAGTCAATTTACTAATTCAATCAATGATTTGGGTGTCAACGTTGCAGATCAGGAAACATGTGTGTTTCGGTGACTTAAATTTGATCATATTATTTGTAGGCATTTTGTCGGTGTATGTCATTAACTTGGGTACTGTCAGTTTGTTCGCGGATCCATCTTTTATATTTTTAACGATGTTTGTTGTTGAAACAAATTTTTTTTTATAAATGTTTTAATGATAACAAATCTCATGAAATAAATTATAAGTTTTATGAATGGTGATCTACTAATGTTTGCACTTGAATTTTTGTTAAAAGAACAGGAATCACATAAGTGGATAAGCTAGAAGCCACCCACATGAATAAGTGCATTATATTTACTCAACAATGAAAGAATGAGAATATCATCGGTTGAAACAACAATGTCATATCTCCATGAAGATTCATAGCTCAAGAATTATGATATGGAAGAACTTACATCACAAGCTACACAAGAATGTTCTTGAAGTTATGTGACAAAACTCACATTGAGTTTTATGTTATATGATTTAAAGATCCTCCATGGGTAAACAAGATAAAAGGAAATATGCATACAAGTTAGGAAGATTCTCAGAACTTCATCAAAGTATCACACTTCCAAAGCTTCTAAAGATAAGAAGTTCAAAGTTCAGAATATTCATATAAACAAAGTTCAAAATGTTCATATGAATAGAGTTCATAATAATCATTAACATTAACCCATAATATTTCCAGAAACAATAAAGGATTACTCCATGAGTAAACAAGAATATTTAAAGTCATCAGTTACAAGCAATGGTGAACTAGATGCAAAGAAATATACTTTTGGACTTCAAAGAAAGAATCATCTTGTTTGTCAAAACAAATTATCTCTCATTTATATGCTTGAAGTAGTTGTTGAATGGAATAAAAAAACAACCTCCGTAAGGTTCAAAATGTTGAAGAACATTAGAATGTTTGAGAACATCATAATGTTCAGCATAAAGTACAGTTGTCAAAAAGGAAGGAACCCAGAAGAAACATTATGAAGTTCATATGTATGAACCCAGAAAGAGTTCAGAAGGTTGTTCACAAGGTTTCTCAGAAGGTTCATTAGAGAAAACCCATAAATCAATGTCCACACCAAGAACATGCAAGAACAGATGTGACATGAACATATCATATGCAGAAAAGGATTTTGACTTTGGATCAAGAAATCATTAAAGCGTATATGGTGATTAAAGGATTATTGAACTTTGATGGCTCTTGGTATTTGTGTGTTCTTGAGTGATTAACTAAAACACAAATAAAGTATAAATCAAACCAAAAATCAAGTGATCAAAGAACATTAAAGCTTATGAACTCAGTCAGAGTTTAAAAGGTTAGTCAGAGTTCAGAAGGTTCGAAGATAGTTCAGAAGGTTGTTCATAAGGTTTGTCAAGAACAAACCCATAAATATACGAACATTATCAAGAACATGTAAGGCTCACATGACATAAATAAAAGTCCAGAAAAGTACTATGACTTTATATTAATCAAGAATTAAAGGCATTTATTTGAATAAAAGTCAAAAAACAGATTCATTGTTCATTAAAGACTTATGAACAATTGAATTACAAACATTAGGAATATTCCTCTAAAAATGTCATTATGGATGTTACATACAGTGTACGTCATTGATGTTTCACTAATAGGATTTGATTACATCAAATGGAAGTCTTACAAATCATTCTAAGTGAAACAAAAGGAACATTCTCATGATCAGAATGTTTAGCTCAGCACATGCTTTAAACTGTGAACAGTACAATAGGTAAAAAGCAAAAGCAAAAGCAAAGAGCAAGCTCAAAGTCAGATTCAATTAGAATTAGACACATAAGGGTCTGTTTGGTTCGAGAGTTTTGGAGGGGAGATTTTTAATTTGAAGTGTTTGGTTCAATTTTGAGGAGGGGATGGGAAGGGAGGGGAGGGGAGCAAATCTTACTGTACTGCCAAAATTATCCTTAGATTAATTTAAAATCTCAATATTATCCTTGTAACAACATTTGTTATTATTAGGTTATATTCGCCTTGAAACAACTTTTATTATTATTATTTTTATTAGGTTAGTAACAACTTTTATTGTTATTAGGTTATATTATTTTTATAACAACTTATATTTCATATTATTAACAACTTTTCATTGTAACAACCCTATTATTAATCTATTATTTCATCGTCTACATCGTGTTGTTATCTGTAACGCCCTAGTTTTATTTTAATTATCGTTGGTTGATTTTAAAATCTTTTATATGATTTTTTAATGATTTATGTGAATATGTGAGGTGTTACTATTTTATTATATAGTATTTATGTGATTATGTGAATATATGATTATTTTTATTGTTTAATAAAAATAAGTAAGATTATTATTTACTTGAAATTATGGGGTTTAATGAGAATTAATAGAAATTAAGGAGGGAGTTAAGTGAAATAAGTGGGAGGTTAAGGAAAAATAGAAAGAGAAAGGAGAGGTTTTAGTTTACAGAAAAACAAAAGTCTGTTTCATTTTTCACGTACAAAACTTTAGAAAAGAGAGAAAGTGAGTTTTTGAGAGAAGAAGAGGAGAAAACCTAGAACCAAGAGAAGAGGCTAGAAGAAGAGAAAAGAACGCAGCTTAATTCAGGAATCATAATCTAAGGTAAGGGTGAGACTAACTCTCATTAAATTAAGTATATGATTTCTGAAATTGCAATTAGCATGATTAGGTGTAGTTTTGAGAGATTTTGAGAATTAGGGTTATGAGAGAATTTAATGGTTTAATGATGTTTAACGGTTTAAGTGATGCAAAATTGATGCACATACCTTAGATAATTCATAAGATGATAATCGGAATTAGTTTTAAGGCTAGAACCATGAGATTAGGCTGTTCCAGATTTTCTAAGTTGTTTACTTGTGCTGTTTTGAATTGTTTTGATTATGATTTGAGTTTTGATATGAATATGTGATTTGCTGGTAATTGAATTATCATTTCAGTACTTGTAATTTGATATGCAATTCTTTCTTTAATTGATTGTGCATGAGTTATATGATGAAGTTGTTTATGATTAATGAATCTTTTATGGTTGATTTAATATTGAATTATGAAGTTGTTGTTGTGGTATTGAGATGGTGTCGTTGTATTTGAGTCATGTCGTTGCATTGAGTCGTGTCGTTGCATTGAGTCGTGTTGTTGCATAGCATAGTCAGCGATGGGGGCTTGATGCCTGACAGGTCCTATTTGACCTTTAGCGATGGGGGCTTGATGCCTGACATGTCCTATTTGACCTTTAGCGATGGGGGCTTATGCCTCGGATGGTACCACATGCATATAAGATGTTAAGATGTCAAGATGTTAAGAAGTTGCATAGTCGTGTCGAGTTGTCTAAGGTGTCTAAGATGTTGAGTTGTTGAAGAAAAGTCTTGATGAAATAATTATGAATGCATTTGTTGTTTAACATGATGAACTTGATGATGCGATGATGTTTTCTATATGATGAATTTGATGATGCTAAGACGTTTCTATACATGATTATGATGAGTTGTTTGAGATTATATCTGTTGATGAATATGATGAACTATGATGAGTTGTTTTATGATTGTACTTGTTGAAGATTATGTGATTAGTTCATGTTTTAAGTTGTTAGTTGTAAATTGATGAATTATATGCTTAAGTTTAATGTTTGTGAAATCTCACCCCTTCTGTTGGAATTGTCGCCTTGTGGGCAAGTGCGGATTTCAAGGACTAGCTGTTGATGTGAGTGGACTCCTCACGTGTCTAGGTGCTCTGATACGTAACGGGATGGGGAACTTTACTTATGTTTTCTATTCTTTACGTATTTAACTATGAGATTTTATGAACATGATATTAAAGAATTTGATGAGATTTTACGTTGAGGCCTTCGTGCCAAAGTTGTTTTTAAGATTTTTGAAATAAATTCCGCTGCGAAGTGATTTAAGATTTGATTGAAATATTTTGAAGGATAAATTATTATTTATTCCATTGTGATTTTTAAGAAATGTAGCATTCCGTTTAAGTTGTGAAACTCTGATTATTATTTTGAGAAATTTTTATGTTGGGAAAACGGGGTGTTACATTATCGATTACATCGTTATTGTTTCGTTACTTTATTATCCTTATTTATGGGTAAAACAGTAAAATAATATTAAAATCCCTCCCCTTCCCTTGCGAACCAAACACAGTTATAATTAAAACACCTCCCCTCCCCCCCCCCCCCCCTCCGTTAAAATTCCTCCCCTCCCCTCCTAATTCTCGAACCAAACGGACCCTAAGGGAGCAAATATTGTTCAGTATCAGAAAATCCCCTAAAACATGGGCTTGAAGTGACAAATCCACCTTTTTCTCTCTTGCACAAGTTTCAAGACCACATCTAGAAAAGCTTCTGTTCAACAACATTTTGAAGTACGTACAAAGAACAAGATTCATAGTACAACCCATAAGTTTATGTGATATTCATATGATGAAACTCAGAAACACATCTGACCTTCCTCCACATGAACCCAGGAACAATATCCTGATGAATACAACAACATTCTCAAGTAGGTGCAAATGACACTACTCATGGACAAAGCCCATAAATTCATCCGACATGCATTTTATGAACCCAGAAACTCATTATACATTCATGTGTGATGAACCCAGATGAAGATCATAATGAATCCATATGAAGATCATCAAGAACACAACATCATTATGATGAATCCTCAATAACACAACTACATTCTGATGTTCAGAATGTTCACCAAGATTTTCAAGTGAAAGCTAGTGGTGCTCATGACACATGGCTCAAGACCATTGGTCACCCTTCAACGGCTACAAGAGGTCAAGACACTCTATAAATAAAAGTGGAAGGCTCAGCATTACCTGAACCATTGCAAATCATACAAGAAACAACACAAGAGTGTTTGAAGCTTTAACAAAAAATTGATCTCACAAAGATTCTAAGAAATCTTTAAGAGTGTGAATCAATTCTCTTTTATCGATTCCAAAAAATAAGTAAATTCAAAAATTCATGGGTACCGATGAATACTCAAGGATACCTCAATACACATGGGTTACCCGTATAGTGAATACCCACGTAGGTGCGGGGCGGACACAGATAACATATTTATCCAATGGGGTAGGGACATGTATCATATTTACCGTTCTCATGAATAACCATTGACATCTCTAGAGAGAAGTGGTTATCGAGTGTTATCCTGTTTTCTGGTACTTCTGGTTGGATGATCCTTTCTTGAAAGCCATTAAGCTTCTTGTCTTGTGGAGCGAGCTCTTTGTTGCCCAACAACCTTTGAAGTGTTTTGGTGGGAGCATTTACTCCACTCGAGACGAGGGATGAACGTACCAAGGAGATGAAATATGATAGGTGATCAATAGATCCAAAGGGACTAATTTAAATAACTTAGTGCACAATCATAAACTGGTATGTAATTTGGATACATTGAGAAATTATTGTGACTTCTGGTTACACATTCCAAAAAAATAATTTATTTATTTATTTTCTTTTCTTGTCCTTTATTTTTTCTGGATTAAAAAAAAAATAGTCCCATGAACTTAGCTCAGTTGGTAGGGACATTATATAATTTATGCAAGAGCAGTAATTCGAATCACTGACATCCCACTTCTCTACATTATATAATGTCCGGGCTCCAACCACTAAGCTACCTAAAAAAAAAAATAATAGCATTCTTTTTACAAGAAGCAATAATAATAGATTTAAACAAACACTATTTCAAAACCCCCAATTTTTATTTTCTCTTTACTTTCTTTCCCTCTCCAAAATCACACTCACGCATATTTTCTGATCCGTTATATATTTCACACTCACTCCATTTCAAACCAAAACTTCTACTTCTATTCTCAACACAAAACCCTAATCGCACATTCACCATGGAATGGAACCAACAAACTCTCCAATTCCTCTCCGAATGCTTCCTCCACACTCTCTCTCCTCTCCCTGAACCCCGCCGCCATGCCGAATCCTCTCTCTCCTCCGCCTCCTCCCAACCTAACTTCGCCCTCGCCGTCCTCCGTCTCGTCGCCGAACCCTCAATCTCCGATCAGATCCGTCAAGCTGCCGCCGTCAACTTCAAAAACCACCTCCGTCTCCGATGGTCCGCCGAAGATAATCCAATCCTCGATTCCGAAAAGGAACAAATCAAAACCCTAATCGTTCCTCTCATGCTCTCCGCTACCAACAAAATCCAATCTCAGCTCTCCGAAGCCCTAGCCATCATCGGTAACCATGATTTCCCCAAATCTTGGCCATCGCTTCTTCCAGAACTCGTCGCTAGTGTTCAAAAAAGTTCGCAGAGTTCCGATTACGCTTCAATCAATGGTATTCTCAGTACCGCGAATTCGATTTTTAAGAAATTTCGTTTTCAGTATAAAACTAATGATTTATTGCTTGATTTGAAGTATTGTCTTGATAATTTTGCTGCTCCTTTGCTTGAGATTTTTCTCAAAACCGCGTCGTTGATCGACGCCGCGGCTGCTGCGCAGCCGCCGCCACCACCAGAAACTCTTAAACCACTTTTTGAGTCGCAGAAATTGTGTTGTAGGATATTTTTTTCACTGAATTTTCAAGAGTTGCCTGAGTTTTTTGAGGATCATATGAATGAATGGATGGGTGAGTTTAGGAAATATTTGACTACTAGCTATCCTTCTCTTGAGGGGAGTGCTGATGGACTTGCTCTTGTGGATGAGCTTAGGGCTGCGGTTTGTGAGAATATTAATCTTTATATGGAGAAGAATGAGGAGGAGTTTAAGGTTTTTTTGAATGATTTTGCACTTGCTGTGTGGACTTTGTTAGGGAATGTGTCGCAGTCGACTAGCCGTGATCAGCTTGCGGTTACTGCGATTAAGTTTTTGACAACAGTTAGTACGAGTGTTCATCATAGTTTGTTTGCAGCAGACGGGATTATACCGCAGATTTGTCAGGGGATTGTGATTCCGAATGTGAGGTTGAGGGAGGATGACGAGGAGTTGTTTGAGATGAATCATATTGAGTATATTAGGAGAGATATGGAAGGTAGTGATCTTGATACACGGAGGAGGATTGCTTGTGAGTTGCTTAAGGGGATTGCTACGCGTTATGGAGATGCTGTAAGAAGCATTGTTTCTGCGCAAGTACAGAGTTTGTTGAGCTCTTTTAATGCAAATCCCGTGGCAAATTGGAAGGACAAGGATTGTGCGATATACTTGGTGGTCTCTCTATCCACAAAGAAGGCTGCAACCGGGTATGTCTCCACAGATCTTGTTGATGTTCAAAGCTTTTTTGAATCTGTGATTGTCCCTGAGTTGCAAAAAGCAGATGTGAATGAGTATCCAATGCTTAAGGCAGGTGCACTCAAGTTCTTTACTATGTTCCGATCTCAAATATCAAAAGAAGTAGCATTGAGGTTTTTACCTGATTTGGTTCGTTTCCTTGCTGCGGAGTCAAATGTTGTTCATTCTTATGCTGCTAGCTGTATTGAGAAACTCTTAATAGTAAAGGACGAGGGTGGCAGGCTACGTTATGGTTCAGCAGATATCGCTCCAGTTTTCTCAATGCTGATGAACAATCTTTTCAGTGCCTTTAAGCTCCCAGAGTCTGAAGAGAATCAGTATGTAATGAAATGTATTATGAGGGTTCTTGGTGTTGCAGATATACAACTTGATGTTGCTCGAATTTGCATTGAGGGGTTGGGGTCAATTCTTTCTGAAGTTTGCAGAAATCCAAAAAACCCCACCTTCAACCATTATCTCTTTGAGTCAGTAGCCGGTCTTGTGAAGCGGGCTTCTGAGAGGGACCCAACTCTCGTGTCTGTTTTTGAAACAAGCCTTTTCCCTAGGCTTGAAATAATACTGTCCAATGATGTAACTGAATTTTTCCCATATGCATTTCAGTTGCTTGCTCTGCTTGTTGAGTTAAACAAACCACCCATCCCACCAATCTACATGCAGATATTTGAGATTCTTTTGTCACCTGATTCTTGGAAAAGAAGCGCAAGTGTTCCTGCTCTTGTGCGTCTACTCCAGGCCTTCCTTCAAAAGGCACCAAATGAGATCAGCCAAGGGGATAGACTGACCAAAGTACTTGGCATATTTGACACGCTAATACAAGCATCAAGCACTTCTGATCAAGGATTTTACGTGCTTAACACAGTCATTGAAAGTCTTCAGTATGATGTTATTACGCCTTATGTTTCTCACATTTGGGCTGCTATTTTTAGAGAGCTCCAGAGAAGGCGGTCAGTAAAGCTCCACAAGTCTCTCTTGATATTCAGTTCACTGTTTCTGGTTAAGCATGGTTCTGCAAATCTAGTTAATTCTATGAATGCCGTCCAGCCTGATATATTTAGTGCGATTTTGACCCAGTTCTGGATTCCAAATCTTAAGCTGATTACTGGAACTATAGAGCTCAAACTGACTGCAGTTGCTTCAACCAGACTCATTTGTGAGTCTCCAGTGCTTCTGGATCCTGCAGCTTCTGCATCCTGGGGTAAAATGGTAGACAGTATTGTGACACTTCTTTCTCGGCAAGAACAAGACAGGGTTGAGGAGGAACCTGACATGCCAGATATTGCAGAAAATGTGGGTTACACTGCCACCTTTGTCCAACTTTACAATGCTGGAAGGAACCAAGAAGACCCCCTTCCAGATATAAATGATCCCCGGGAATTTTTTGTTGCTTCATTGTCCCAGCTTTGTGCACAGTCCCCTGGGCGGTTCCCTCAAGTCATCACTGGAAACGTTGATCCTGTGAATCAGACAGCATTGCTTCAACTTTGCACCACTTACAACCGAGCATTAGTTTGAGTAAGTTGGTACTTGACTTATTTCCTTCTGTTTTGAATGTGCTTATTGGTTTTCTGTCCATGACTTTTGCTTAATCTACCCTTAATATATTTTGAGATATATAACATTGTTGAATTTTTCCAAACCAGTTGTTATTTTATTCTGTATTCATCTCAGTTCTTTTGGACTAAATACCAATCAAGCTTTATATATTGTTGACCCTTTTAGATGTTGGTATTTTGGTTTTATGTTACTGTTGTAATATTTATCTGCTTTATTGGTAGGAACTAGCAAAGGATTACAGTTCATACAAAATTTATTCCCTTTTTTGTCTATTCATATCTGTGTTTGTTATGCTGTAACGTGAGGCACTAAAATTTGCAAGAACGGATATTTCTCAGTACGTCTCTTTTGTTCCTCTTGGTTCGATGGAATACACATTTTTCCATGTTGCATTTTATATGGGGAGTCATCTAGAAGATCTAAAATTTTATTATTTGATTATTATGGATTTCTCATTGAACGTAAGGAATTTTTCTTACTGATGCTAGAATGAAATAATGTGAAAGGACCGTATCACTGTAATCATGTATTCTCAATTCATTATTGCCCATCATTGACTTCCATAGTGTGATTTCATTTTGCAAAAATACACGAACTAGCCTGGATGTTTAGTATTTAAATTTATATCTGTTCTGTGCTTTTCTCATTCTTTTTTGTTTAACTTCATGCTTCATCAATCGTTATATAATTTCACCGGCTGCATAGTTGTTTCTCTGCTTCCAGTAAATAGCTTGTATATGTGATTAAGTGTTTTCTTGGTTGGAGGTGAGAAAGATAATAAATTGTTTGGTTTGTGAGAAAGAGAATAATGTTTTTTCATTTTTCTCCTTTTGTTTGGTGGGTAGTAAGTAAGTGAGAAGAGAGAAATTATCTTACTTTTAAAAAGACATATATATGCTTCTGATGGGTATGAATGAAAAATGCACAACTTACTCTCCTCTTCTCATGTTTGGAGCGAAAGAAAATCATGTTACTTTTTGGTCATGATTATTGAGTTAAACATGTAATGATCTCTAATCAGGCATTTATTTTAATTCTCAGGATCTGTACTGTGCTGGGATTGAGCATTACTGTCTGGATCCTCAGCCTTTTGCAACATTTGAGTGGTTTATCATCCTCTGCCTACTGTCAACTATACTTCTGCATTGCAACAGAGATTTTAACAACTATTATCATCCAATTTTTGCCGGTGTCGTGATTTTATGCGGTGATGAACTGAGATTTACTGTTATTCTCATTTTGAATTCTGTAGGCATGTGTTTGAAGTGCCATTTGGTCTATTGGGATTTTAGTGTAAATTTTTTTCATGGCTCCCTTTCCCCAATTTCCTGCATTTCTGCTTGTTGAGCATGCATGCCTTTGAGCAAATGGTAGTGATTGTCTTCTGTCAATTTTATGTGAACTTGCATATTTAAGTAATTGTCAGAAGGGTTGTTAATAGTGATTCCATGTTTAATTTTAGTCAGTTTAAAAATATTATTATTTGGGTGTTTTGCATGCTGTCCTTCACTTAAAAAAAAATTCATTATTTCCTCAAATCCACATTTTTCTCAAAATTTGTTGCAATCAACATTAGTGTATTTTGAGTGAAGAGCAGCGTGAGAAGCGATTAAAGACATGCACCTAAGTTCTCTTGTTAAAAATACTGCCTTTTTTGTATATTATTTTCATTTATTGCTCAAAATTACATATGCTTTTAGTCTCTAGAGAGTAGGGTTGGAAGTACACTAGGTTTAGTTTTCTGAATTATGGGTTAGTGAGATTGAAAATACACTAGGTTTAGTTATTATCTAAATTATGGGTTAGCATGGCATATTTGTTTCCTACTTTCTATGTTTGTTTTGAAGAGTTTAATAGTGAAATTCACACGAGTTATATTATAGGTTCGAGTACATAGTAAAATAAATTAGCAACTTTTTTAACCATCTGACCTGTACTTGTAAGACTAATTATCTCATACTTAAAAGTCTATTTTATAATTAGTTTTTTTTTAAGACAAACAACACTAAAGATGTAAGCAAAAATAAATAAAAACACACTAAAAAGGGATTTGATGTGGGATCATTGTCTCTAATAATAATGATGCCAAACTGGGGAGATCACTCTCAGTGACACTCGACAAAAAAAACCAGTAATAGGCAAACTAAGGTATCGTAGTGGTATAAAAACGATAGGGAAAAGTTAGAGAGAGAGGCTCTACCTCTCTCTAGGTTTTTCGTCCAGCTATGTTTTGCCCCTCCATCCTATTGGAGAACACCCCCCTCTGCGATGGAGGTTTGCTGCAATAAAGGCTTCCCCCTTCCTTGTGAAAGCTCGCTTTGTTACTTGATACCACCCTATTCCCATCACCATCAAGATCTCAGTCTAGTTACCACATCACCACCATCACCCCTCTTGTTGTCACTGAACCAGATCTACAAGACTCCTTCATCAACAACATCATTGGGAAGCGCTCTCTATTGCTCTTGGTACCCATTAAGAAACTCAGATTTGCGTTTTAACTATCCAGTTGAGGTACCGATCTAGAATGCCATTCTCTCTATCTCGACCGAACGCCCTCTACCGGAGCCACCACCGCATATGAAACATATATCCTGCTTTGCTTCCCTGGATCTGTTACCACCATTTACTCAAAAGCTGATTTGGAATCCCTACCCATGGTCGATGCTCAGTCCTGTACGGCCTCCCCGGAAACCGCTAGATAAAAGTGGTAAGCTTTGTGTTTCTTCTCTAGTGTTTGGGTCTCTCTCTGGTTATGTGCAAGTTTTTTGGTGTATTAGGGGCTTCCAAGCTGTCACAGTTAAAATAGCACACTATGTGTTTGCTGGAATGTCACAACAACGCTGGGTCATTTGGAAAACTAAGGTTGGGCAAGGTCCTTATGGTGCTGTAATCAGCTTTTACAACCCCTTCATGCTTTGACTATCTTTTAATCTGTTGATCAAAGTTGACATTATTGAGACCGCTTATAGTCGAAACGCGCTTGCAGCAGTAGTCAATTTGATCTGTAACTGGATAGATAAAAAGACTGTGGATTCTCTTCTCTTCGTTGTCATGGATCGTGGAAGGAAGATAGTTCAATGTAGGGAGATAGGTTTTAGATGTTGGTTTAGCAACAAAATGTTGGTCTTTAGTCAATCTTTGGTTTCCAATGATCATGGCCTTTTAGGCTGTAATGTTAGAAATTTTCTCTTAAGCATATGGAGACTATCCAAAAGTTATTGTATCATCTTCATTCTAATCTTGTTGGAATTATCCTTTATTGAATGAATTCTCATTTACCGTAAAAAAAAAAGACAAAAAAACCAGTAATTATCTTCTCTTCATACATGCCATACCTATATTTTTAGCAAACTAAAGTCTTTCTTTAACATGGACATGTGAAGCAAGTTGAGTTGTTTGCATGATTGTTTCACTGTCACAGCAATGCCCATCTCGACATGTCTAGAGTCTAGGCTGCAAGCCAATTTAATCACTGGCAAGACCCACACTCCCAAAACAATTTCAAACATTTTCTCAAGCCATGATCAATTCCCCCTTGGTCTTGATCATGGGTATCTTAAGAATGACTCAAATAGGGGTAGCATTGTTCCTCCCAGGTGAGGTGAAAGGATCTTTAACACTTGTAATTAAGGATGGAAAGGATATTTATGGACGTGGATGGTATGATATTTATGTAATTAGGGGTAGCCTTATTGATGAATATGTTATCTCTATCTTCTTTATATTCACACGGATATCCTTTTAAGTAGGTAATCCAGGTATCCACAAGTAGATACATATATTTATCAATAACATTTAAAAAAAACTGATTTTTGTTTATTCTTTTCATAATTATCTAAAATTTAACAAGATCATCGCATTCAATTTCTTCTTTTTACCAACATATAGTAATATTCATTCATTTCATTTCTAACAAAAAAAAGTTAATCACATTTAACAAAAAGAAAGTTCTTTGAATAAAAAAAAAAACATAAATAAAGAGTAATATTATTCGTTTGTTTTAGAGGAGAATTAAACCGCCGTGTAATAATATTGTATAATATTAGGAAATATTTTTTAGTAAAGTTAAAAGGGTGTATAATTTACTTAGTTTTATAACGTGTACGGATATACACGTGAGAGCGGATACCATCAAATCCGCATCTTTATCCATTAAATAACGGATAAAGAAATTGATTTTTTTTTTTGTCCTGCAAGACCATTAAACACTTTTTTTTTAGTAGCAAATTTATTTTCGACAAGCTAATGCAAGATGCATTAAAACTCGCGGTAATGAAGAACAAAACAAAGGATGCCGCATATAGATGGAACACCTATACACCCCCACATACCGGTGTTGAGGCCAAAATATAGACCATTAAACACTTTGACCCATCTATTTTACAAAAATCTAACACAGTTGAAGTCTTGGATTGTCCATGAATCCTTTGCTCTACCCGACTCCACATTTTGATAATAGGGGGCGAAGTATTAGAGCTATATGTGCTCACACCAATAGGGATGGCAATGGGTACCTTATGAGTAGGGTACTATAGTGCCCTTCCCCATACCCGCATTTGTAAAAAATGCCCGTACCCGTGTCCGTAACCTCATGGGCAACAACTTTAGTCCCCTTCTTCATACCCTATGGGTACCTAAGTGTCCATACCCGCATCTATTACCCGCATTTTAACTATGAAAAGACAATTAAAACATCACAATTGTAATAAAACTACGGTTCAATTTTTTTAAAATTAACTCATTAAATAGTATGTATCATAGTATTTAGTCAAATAAAAAACATCCAAAATATTCTTAAAAAATTGTACACCGGCATGATGGAGTTGTTATTGTATTAAGCAATTTTTTCGTTTAAGTTTAGGTTTAGACTTAAATAGCTAAATAAATGAATTAATTATACACCAAAAATAAATAAATTATTTAAGATATTATATAAATAAGTATATGCGGGGTTGCGGATCTGGGCAGTGTAGTACCCTTACTTGTGCCCATACCCATTTAAATTTGTGGGTATTACCCGGACCCGTGTTCAGACCCATAAATGCGGGGTTTTACCCTACCCATTGTGGGTACCCATCGAACCTAGGTCCAATTGTCATCCCTACACATCAATGTATAGAATTGTAAGATCTCTGCACCCATTTTTTCACTTAGAACTTTCACCTAAAACTTGTCCATGTTACTTTTCTTAACAGACAAGTTAGTTGTTAGTAATTGTTAAAAAACTACGCGTGCCTTTTCTCACACTCCCATGATTGTTTTTTTAAAATAAAGGGAAATGTGAAGTGTCCTCGGACACTCTGTAAGAACCTTAAATGATATTAATTAGGAATGTTTAAGAGTGTCTCAAAGACATTCGCTAGCAAGACCATTTAAAAAATGCTCCTATATAAATTTACCCATCAAGACGAGGAACAAATACTTTTTTTCCCGGATTAACCCAATTAGGCGTGAGAAAAAGCTGCATCTTGGCTAGTCTAAATTGATATATCGAGATCGGTGTGGTTTAAGGAAACAGTCGGGGTGTTTAGAAGTAACTCTCAACAGCTGGGTGGATCCATCACACTCACCCAATAGCTCCAAGCCCAATATTTATTATAAATCTCATTTCATTAGAGAAATTATGTTCCCACCCTCCATGTTGCTTAAAACTGAGAAAAAAGTCTACCAGAATGTAGTTTTAGTGTTAAAAATAGGATCCCGGTAAAAGATAATTTCCGATTGGTATTCAATTTCTTTATAAAAATATTAATCACATAAATGCAAGTACGAAATCATTTAGGAGATGAGTATTCAAAAGGGGTATATATTCTTGGTTTAATAGCAGTTTTAGCCCCCTAACTTTCACAAAGTTGCGATTTTGACCCCCTAAAAAAAATTACAAAATCGTCCCCTAAGTTTTGCACATGTGGTAGTTTTGGCCCACAAGGCCAATTTTGACTCGGGGGGCCAAAACTGCCACAGTGGCAAAACTTAGGGGCAGTTTTGTAATTTTTTTTAGAAGGCCAAAATCACAACTTCGTGAAATTTAGAGGGCGAAAACTGTTATTAAGCCTATATTCTTACAATCATGTGAATTTGAGTACAACAACTGTTTATAGTTAAAAATAAATTGTTATATTATCTTGTCTAGTTAATATTAGTGTCCATCCTTCGTGGATGGATCCCTAGTAATTAAATATTAGTCATATATTGTTCTCTACCAAAATTGTTTTAGTTACATTGTGCATATTTCTACAACGTAATAAAAGAAAGTGTTATCAACATAAGTTGGATCTAGTTGACGAGGTTAGACCCTCCCAACATATCAAATCGAAACTCACATTTTCATTAGGAGAAAGACACATAACTAGTGGCAATACTTCGAATAAAATTATCTTTATTGTAGAAAGTATATGAAAACAAAAAAAGTAAAACAAAAAATGCAATGCCTTAAGAAATGAAAATGACTATTTATCAAGGAGATGTTATCTAGTTGATATTTTATTCATAAAAAATTGCATGATACAAGTTTAATTCTAAAAAAAAAAACTCTTATTATTATGCAATAATTGAGTAATCTTGTTCTCTAAGATAAAACTTTTAAAAGGAAAAAGTAAAGAAAAATGTCTATATTTTAAAATCAACCCCACGTTTAGACATCTAATTCCCTAGAAAAATTAAGTAACGTTTGAGGTCTTATTGAATTTAAAAACTACATACTTTCTCAAAAGACACATTAATCAAACATCTTAGCCTTTGAGCTGAAATATAATAGAACTTGTGCTTTTAAAAAAGTTTTCTGCAGGCGAAGTTATCAAATGGAAAGGAAGAAATAATGGGCCCCAAAATTTCATTCTTAAAATTAATTATGTTTTGCTAAGTGCTAATCCACCTACCCTCCCATGGAGCATGGGTGGAGTGCTCATATAATAACCCAAGTTCCAAAAATTGTCTTCACATGTTTTTTAATTGAACCCTTACATCAAATGCACTAGAAACCAATGAATCAAACCTCAATTACCACAAAAAAGAATAATAATAAAAATAAACTAATGTAAAAAAGATAGTGAAAGTAACTTAAAATAAAAATGTGACCAAACCTAAGAATAAATGTGCTTATGTGGTGTTTCAACTTTCATCATGTGTGATTTTGTACGGTTTGAGGAAACAAAGAAACATAAACTGAATTGGTCTACACATGGGGTGTGCATTTAAGTCACTTGCCCCACAAAAACTGTACTACTACTTTCTTAACAATAACATAATGTACCTAGCTAAAGGCAAGTCATAAGAAAATGGGAAAGGGTCAACTCTCTATCTCTCTCTAGAGTTATAAAGATGAGAGAGAAGGAAAAAGAGTTTCATAAATAACCCAATCCAAAGTAATGGTCGGAGGAATTTGACAAGATTCTACAAAGATACTAGCTTTATGCCAAAATTTTAAAACTAATCAATAGGGAATGGAATCATTTAGGTTAAGTCAAGTCATGTCATAGGACAACATTATATAGCTAATTTAACAAAAACAATTGTTACCAAATGATCCAATCTCTAATTTCTGATTAATATTGGAGGGATCCGATCCCTAATCTTAATGGAATCTAAAGATCGGCTGAATAAAATTATATGATGCTAGTATATGATAAGGTTAATATTTCTTTTGCTAGGAATTGATGTGGTAAAAACTATTTGTACAATTAAATTCATAAAAGCCATAAAAAAAAATACATATTCATTAAATTAATAGAGAACATAGCTCTTGAGATGGAGCAAAGGTCATTTCATATCCTAATCATAAAAAAATGAAGCAATAGTTGGCAATTATAGTGGCACCCTACTAATTAATGTTCACACTATTAATTAAATTCCACTTCAATGGATATAGTACAATGTTGCTAAAAAAAAGGATATAGTACTATGAAATTGTGCTGAGTGCATTAGAGAAGGGGTATGAGCCATAAGGTCTAGCCTTTCCCACCAATGCCACTACAATAATTTCCCCACAGAAAGTATCCCCAATGTTATTGGTTTGTCCTCAAGCACGGTCTGTGTCCTATGTTATTATTTTATCAAACATTGTGGAAGCATAAAATTATTTATTGACGATTTACATCAGTCATTGATAGAAAGAAAGACTTTCTTGAGGACACATAATGATTATAATTGATTATTAAACTTGAGCACCCTCAAGACTGTTCTTTGAGGCTGTCTATGAGGTTTTGGTCAAAATTTATATATATGTATATATGGTATTTATTCTTTTTAAAAAATTAAAACAAGCATATGTATTGAATATACATCTTACTTTTCTAAACTTTTTAAACAACATCCATAGAGCTTCTGAAGCACAAGCGATTCTTATGAAAAATATATTGACAATTTATAAAGCAGCGTCAGGACAAGCTATAAGCCTTTCTAAATCTAAATGTTTATAGAACGGTTGTTGATAAGGAAGTGCGAGCCTCCATCATGTAGATTCTCGGTGTGCAAGCGGTATTAGGCACTGGTAAATAATCAACTCTTTATGATTGGACGAAACAAGCAAGCTACTTTTGGCTACCTTTTATTATTGGACGAAACAAACAAGCTACTTTTGGCTACACAAGGATCGAGTATGACAAATAATCAACTCTTGGAGCAACAAGTGTTTGACGAAGGTTGGCGAGAGGTAATGATCAAATATGTATTACAAGTTATACCGTCATATGTCATGAGTGTGTTCCTGCTTCCGAAAACATTGATATATACTATTGAAAAAAATGATGAATGGCTTCTGGAAAAGCTATCCATCCACAAGAAATAGGGAGGCATGGGTTTTAAGGACCTCCCATCTTTCAATAATGCGATGCTAGGTAAGGAAGCTTAGAAACTTTGAATTGATGAAGATAGTCTTGTATCTCTTTTGTTTAAAAGTCGTTATTTTCCACGGTCCAACCTCTTAGGGGTGAAGATAGGAACAAGTCCCAGCTATGTATGGCGCAACATTTTCAGTGCTCAAAATGTGACAAAAAAAGGTTCTAGATGGTGCATTTGTTCAAGTACCCGCATAACATTGATGAGCCACCCATGGCTATCAACAGGGGATAGCATTTCGACAAATCAGACAAGGGGAGTACAATTTTGTTACATTTCTATCATTTGATTGACCAAACCACCAAGACTTGGAAAGGTTTTCTTGTTTCTCAACACGCCTCTCTTCCCTTAAGTAACAACCAATCCTTGAGTTGGAGGGGTGAACAAACTGCTAGGTATTTTGTGCATAACGCGTATCGGATATGCACCGAGACTATCAAAGGTACATCTTAATTACACAGACTAGGACACTGGAATTATATTTGGAAGATCAAAGCTTCACCCAAAGATGAAAAATCTCGTTTGGAGAGTGTGTCGTGATTGTTTTTCCATTCGATATCCTATTTGCAGTGATAACATGGATGATACAATGTATGTTATTTTTACTTGTCCCAGGAAATTCAAGTTTGGTGTCCAATGAACGTATGGGACTCTATGGAACAGGAAGTTTGTGAGCACGATAATGTGGATGTAGTTGTGTTTCAGTTACTACATCCAGCTTCTGTCTTCTCAATGTGACAACTTTACAACGATTATTTGGAGTTTATGAAAGTGCCGCAATTTAAAGGAGAGCGAAGAAAGATCAATATAAATGAATGGAAAATATTAGACTTAATTGCACTTTTGGACCCCTATCTTTTTAAAAGTTGCGGTTATGGACCCCTAACTAATTTAAAAACAAAACAGACCCTTATGTTTTGATTTTTGGGCAGTTTTGGACCCCCACCCCATTGTTGACTTGGTCGTTGCTGACGTGGCACCCACATCCCATTAGTGAGGTGCCACGTGTATTTTTTTATTACTTTTTTTAATTCAGCCACGTGGCACCTCACTAATGGGATGTGGGTGCCACGTCAGCAACGACCAAGTCAACAATGGGGTGGGGGTCCAAAACTGCCAAAGAATCAAAACAAAAGGGTCTGTTTTGTATTTAAATTAGTTAGGGGTTCATAACCACAACTTTTGGAAAGATAGGTGCCCAAAAGTGCAATTAAGCCAAAATATTAATATATATGTTTACTTATATATATCATCTGGTCCCTTAACTTAATTCTTTTTTTCAAATTGGTACCTTAACTATAAAACGTTTCAATTTGGTCCTTTATATCTTCCACCGTTACCTCTTTTGGTCCTCTCCATTAGTTTTTTTAATGTCTAATATTTTTGATATGATTTCAACTGTTCAATTGCAGGTCCATTGTATATAACAGTGAACCAACAACACCTAATTATTTTTTCCTTTTCTTCTTCTCCCTCTCTCTTCTTCCTCTTAATCTTCATCATCTTAATCATTAAGTTTATATAAATCTAGGAAAGTTTGAACAAACAAACCCATAAAAAACAAGAACAAGAAATTATTAAAACTCAAATTCATTTCTTCCTCCATTACAACTTGTACCAACATTTTCATTTCAATTTGTATGTACAAATCCCACGTTGACATTGTGCGTGCGTGAGTGAGGAAAGACAATAAGTTCACAAAACTACCAAAGGGATAAATTCAACCAAAATGTTTGATTGACACTAATTTTCCCTGTGGTTGAACGTGTCCATAAAGGATCCTTTGTTTATTCAATTCAGAATTGCTCACCTTCCTTCTCTTCTTGCGTCGATTCTTCCTTCAAACTGAATCTGATGTGTTGATATGAATGAAATCTATTAGGGGAAAAGGGTAGAAAAGAGAAAAAACATTAGTATGATGATTATGTTGAAGATTATGAAGGATATGAAGGAAGAAGGTGAAGAAGATAGCATAGAAAACTGGAGAAATCACTAAAATTTTTTTGGTTTAAGAAAAAATTATGTTTTTAGTTTTATGATTTCTCCAGTTATGATTTTTTGATTTTTTTTTGGATTATTTGCTTGCTAATTTGTTCCTCTATATTATGTGTTGTGCTAAATTTTTTATGGGTTCTTAAAATTTAGGGATAAAGATCAAGAAATAGAGGTTTTTTTAAGTAATTAGTTTGATGATTTTAAGTTTCTTTTTTATCTATTTTTTGGAGAAAAAAAAATTCTGGGTTTGTTTGATGGAGTTGATGAAGATAATGATGAAAGTGATGAAGAAGAGAAGGAAGAGGAGGGGAAAAAGATGAAGAAAGATAAATAAATTAGGCGATGGTGATTCACTGTTAATTTCAATAGATCTTCAAGATCAAACGGTTTTATTTTTGACAAAAAAAATCAAATGGTTAGAATTAGAAAGATTTATGAGGTCTACGATGGACTGGTGTAAAGTTAGTTCACCTTAGACATTTAAAATTAAAAATTAACGGAGAGGACCAAAATAGTAAACAGCAGAAGATTTATGGGACCAAATTGAGACACTTTATAGTTATAGGACCAAAGTGAAAACTAAAAATAAGTTAAGGGGCCAAATAATATATTAAGCTTTTATTTAAATATGTTATACATAAAATAAGTTCTTAAGTAGTTTAACGTATCATACTAAACTTTCAAAAAATGCGACAAATAAGGTCTAAAAATAAGTGTACGATCCAAACGAAATTTATACCTACTTTTTTTTATCAGACCTAACTTAAATCCTACTTCCTCAAAACTTAATTATAAACAATTTTTTATTTTTTCAATTTATTTAATAAACTCAAAAAGTGAAAAGTTTCGTGTAATTGGAACAACATGAGGTACAAAGTTTAACTTAGTTGAACCTATTCCACTCACATGTAGTACATTATGTTGGAAAGTACCCTGGCTTCATTAATGTTGTTGTAACCATGTAGTTCATGCTACCTGTCCAAAACTAATCAAATGAGATATACTCTCTCTGGTTATAAATATAAACAAAAATTCATATTTTACATTCATTTAATAAATGATGTATATTGTCTACAATAAAGACCACATACATCATTTATTGAATGAATCTAAAACATAGATTTTTGTTTATATTTGTGACCGAAGAGTGTTCAAGTTTGCTTACGGGTCATTAAAGTAGAAAAAAGTAATGAATCTTTTTATGTTTTTCCTTTCTTTTGGTGATTTTTTGTTTTATTCTTTTGGCATTATAAAAATAATAATGAAGAGTCTAATCTCGAATATGAATTTTACTCAATGATTCTGATCTAACTACTTTTATTATATTGAGTATATTGACCGTATCACAGGGATGAATATACAAGTTTTTCTATTTGTTTTGTACGGAAATTTATATATGTGATTCTCTATGTGTGCAAGTAAAATTTCTATAGATATGTCCATGAGAGAAATGTTTACAATAAAATAAAATATTTTTTTAGGCGATAAAATAATATGTTAATAAAAAATAAATCACCCTAATTATAACTATATTGGCGGTATTCATTTTTATATAATTTTTAAAATTTAACATTTGCACATAAAAATAAATGAACTACCTTAATTAATTTCCATCGAAGGTATAATGTGAGTCATAGTTAGAGATAAATTTCTTATAAAATGATAAAGTTAAACTTTTAACTTTCTTAATTAAATTTAACAGTGTTTTGTCTTTTGTTCTTGTAGTTACATAGTCCGATTGATAGTTTGAGATTTGTTACCTAATTTTGAGTTTCTTTTATTGTTTTCTTAGTTTAATTCTCGGTTTTTTTTTTTTACGAAAGTTCTCAGGTTATTGCATCTTGATACTTTAATTTATTTTTCCAGAACAACTTGTGTTGGTTAAGAGGCATTGACAGTTTTAATATATTTCATAGGATCCTAAAAAAAAATCTTATAAAATATTCCATCTCTAACAAGAATATTAATCATTGGTCATATATAATTACTTCCTTGTTATATTCTTTCTTGAGTAAAAACAAGTTCTAATATTCTTTCCATGGAGGTGCCTAATTAAAGATATGATACCTACTTCAAATCTAAGAAAGACTTAAAAAAAGTTTATTATAATCAACTGGACACATTTTCTAATAACATATTTCACCTTTTTTATGGAACATTCACTTGGTTTATGAGCAGTAATGTGAACGATTAATATATATCAATAAAATGCATAGTCATGCATGGCATCTACTTTGCGAAAGTTTGACAAATTAAAACTAACGGAGAATATATTCCATAAGATTAAAGGTGCAACTAAGTAGCTTAAGTGTTAACTTAAGAGGAAATGTGTATATTTTGCTAATCCTTTTTGACATTGCATGATCACGGCGTAATGAAAATACTGTTGCAAACTTGACTAGTACTGTTCTTCTTTTATTATTGTTAAATAATAAAATCAGTTGCATAATTTGTTGGGAGCTAGATGTTGCTTTATGACATAGAAAAGGGAAAGAAACTAATGTGATTTAAGATCCTATTATAAGTCCAAGTTTTTAATTCAACGTTGATTTCCACATCGTCAATCTATTGGAAGACAACTAATGAAAAACAACAAATATGCACTTTCTCCGTTCATTTTTAAATATCTTTTAGAGTAATTTTTTCGTTTAACTGTTTTTTTTTTTGTATTTTAAGGATACAATTTGACAATTATATCCCTTATCAATTACTCTTATCTTTTTCAATCAAACTAATGAATGCTATTTATTTAAAAAACTAAAGTTTTTTTTTAAACAAAGTTTGTTTCTTGTTATCTTTAAATTTAAACAAAATTTTGTTACAAACAATGGTTTCAAGAAGAGTTAAATTCTATAAATATGATGAATATCAATTGTTAAAAAATTTAAGTGCAAAGTAAAAGAACATATTTGAGAGAAGAAAAACAAAAGACTCCATGAATGCTCAAAAAGAAGAAAAAATAGAAGACTCGTTAAAATTGCTAATGAGAGGTGAAGAGAGAGCAATAGTTGAAGACTCATTTGACAAGATACATGAACAAGAACAAGATAACAATGAAGAAGAAGAAGTTTCATCAATATAATTTTTACATTGACTTAAAATAATTAAAAAGATGTGCACAATATTTAGAAAATTGACAATTGTTTGCTATGAGAGAGAGCGAGTGCACAAAAAAATAGGAATTTCTTGAAGAAAAAGATAATAACTGACAATTGTTTGTTACGAGAGAAAGATAACATATTAAAGTGTGTGCAAAAAAAATAAGAATTTATTGGTGAATTAAAATGAGGATATAATAAGAAGAAAATGTGCAAAAATACACACGGCTATTTTGGTGTTAATTTTTTAAAAAGACATTTAAAAAGGAATAGAGAAGTCTATAATTTAAGTAAATACAACCGTGGTTATATTTTTTTTTGGTGGTGATGAACCGTGGTTATATTACTTACACTAAGGAAAATAGTAATCTGTGGCATTTAAAAAGTAAACCGTGGTTTTTTTTAATGGGAAAAGTTAAAATTACAACAGGAATCAGAGAAGGAAAAAATAAAATTAGTCACCATTATGTCCCTTAACACTTACCAATATAATTAGAGATCCTTAAAAATATATATATAATTAGAGATTGATTTTGCCTTTTTAAAATGCAAATATATTATTCTTCTTAAAAAAAATGTAAATATATTAGTTACACAATAGTACTATTAAACTAATGAATGCATTCGTTAACAAAACCCTTAGACTAATTAGTCACCCTTCTTTAAAAAAAATAAAATTAGTCACCCTAATTTGTTAGTTAAACTGGTTGGTTGTTCTCTCGGCTATATATAAGTCTTAGTGCACTTCTTTCAAAAAAAAAAAAAGTCTTAGTGTACTAGTATATGTTATTTTTTATGGTAGTTCAGTGTAATTATTTTAACAGTATAAGAGATTTATAGTGTTTGAAGAACAACTTTTCAAAAAAAAAAAAGTGTTTGAAAAAAAAAATTATTTTGTCTAGTGTTATTTTAGATAAGTATTTTAAATTTTTAAAAATACCAATCTGATTAAACTGGACCAACTTGTTCTTCATAAATTTAGTTAAGAGTATTTTTTTTTATTTTTTTCTCTCAATAATTGAATTAAACCGGTTTGTTACATCCCTATATTTGGTGTCGATTGCAGCAATCAACTTTAACCAATCAATTTTGACATTCAAAGTCAAGGGTGTTTTTTATCCAAATTAAAACTGCAGACTGATTTTAGAAAACAGAAAATTACATGGAAGAGGAATTCTGAAAATTATAACATGGATGGACTAAAAACCCGGTTTTATTTAGTAAAAACAAAACAACAACCCGGATTTAGATCATCAATAGATGGATCTAACGTGATTAGACTCACACAAAGTAAGAAAATAACGTTTAAATATGACCGACAAATGTATCTAAATTTAATGTCCAACACCGCCTCAAATAAAATTATCTCCAATAAATCTATGAGAAAAAGCTCTCCTAAAAGGCAATTTAGTTGCAAGATTGTCCTTCAACATGTATAATTCATTATTTATTTATTTTTTGCATGAACATGTATAATGAATTTGTTTTTCTAGAATTTGTATGTTTGATTCCACTTGGATAAAAAATATCTTTGAATGTTTCGTAAGTAAAAACTTAACTGATAGTTGTATAAACATTGATATGTTGACGTTATAAATTTGAATCTACAATTTATCAATTCTCCACACTTAAAGTGTACGAGTCTAAATATTAGGTTACACAAAAAAAATACTTTTGATTGAATTAATTATGTAAAATTGATTACGCTAAATGTGAGTTAAGTGCAGGTGTGTTTGTATTTGTGTGGCTGTCATTGTAAGTTTGTTAACTTTGTCAATTCGAGTTTCATAAATTACCACATTGGGGAAGCATTTTGACACAAAATTCTTCTCACTCCCAACTTAAACTCAAACATCCCAGGAATATCAGTTTAATATTGGTTGAATAATAAAATCAGCATTAAAAAATCAATTGTACATGCAAAATATCCATCGTTGTGCCTATTTGGTAAAATGGTTAAGCTCATAGTCTACTACGATAGTGTTAAGTCTTGCAGTGACAAACTTGATATTGAATGGATTTATTTTTGCCTAAAATCAACTTAAATGTAAAGTAATATATGTTTGAATATATATTGATGTAAAACTGAGTTCAGCAATAAATTTGATGTCAACCATCAATTGTAGAAACAATAATTCCAAATTCAAATTTTAGTTATGATCAATTTTGAAGAAAAAAATCAATTATATTTGACAAAATCAATTTTACATCTTTAGAACCAATTTTCTCTTCTTCAAAGTGAAAACAAACATACACTACGAATGTGTTAGAAAACACAAGAAAGGTGGGTTTAATTGTCTTGACCATTTTTTTTCTTTCCATTTGACATGGGTTTGGTTGAACTATAATCTTCTTTCAAAATAATTTTAACATAAAGATAAATATTTCATTAAATCATTTAACTTCAATTTGAAGAATTAATTAAAATGTGAAGTTAAACAATAACAACTAATGCAAAGTAAGCAAAAAGAGTAAGGGAAGATAGAATTACACGGTATATTTATTTGTCCAGCCTCTTCAAACACCGCCGGTATTAATATTTTACATCTCCAAGTTGAGTATTCTTTAGCTAGCCTCTCTAGACCAAATTCTCTAAGTCACTTTAGGCTAAGTTTTCATACTTTGCCTTTAGAGGTTCAATACTCCTATAGCTAGCATCTATAGACCAAGTATTCTTTAAAGTCTCTTTAGACTGATTATTCTCAAAGCCTCTCAATGTTTGTCTTTCAACAAAGGTTGGTTGTCGCTACTAGGCAAATCACAATAATGTGTTTGTATTTGAGTGATACAAAGTCGAAGATCGGAGGTTTACTCTCTTTAAGACAATATTACAACTCTTTCATATATCAAAACAAGTGTTCGACATCAATTTGATTAGTTTACATCAATATTTGTTGACTCTGAGGTCTCAATCGACAGAAGTTATAATGAAGTTCTAGATCTCAAGTTTATGATTTTTTTTCTTCTAAATACAGTATGATTCAATGAACTTGTCTTTTTCATTTCTTTACTCTCTTTCATAAATGTTCGTAGAACCATTTGCCAAATTATATTTCACTAGCCTTTGATTTCTCTTATATCATTAGTTATATAAATGGTGTATTTTTTTATAGGTTACCATGATATTGATACAAAGTTTCAACCACCGATTAACAATGATTAATCTCTGTTGAGGAACTTCTAAAACACACAAGGTGGATTTTCCCCTTTCAACAATTTTTTTTCATACACATAAGTCATGTTTTGAACCCCTAACCACATGCTTTTTTTTTGACAAATCCCCTAACCACATGCTTAAGAAGCTAAAGTCTTTTACCACAAGAACCAAACTATTATTTGTATAAATTGTGCATTTCTATATATTGTGTTATTTGTATAAATTGTGCATTTCTGTATGGTGTGTTGTTAATTTTCAGATTTTCAATAAAAAACTAACAACGCATAAAAATACATAATGTAAAAAAAAATAAAAAATACGGTGACCAATGAGTTGAGGAGAATAAATTGCACTAAGGCTAAAGTGAATACATAGACTATAGGATTAGACTCAACGGAGAGAGAAAGAAAAATGTGTAATATACAAGTGAAATAAGCATAGTGAAAATGTAAATAATGCAAGGGTTTTGTCGAGGAATGCTTCGTAGCATTCTTTAATGATTTCAAAAGAAAAGTTATTTCGTATAAAAGTCAAATATTTTAATTTTTAATGTATTAATTACACATATTTTTATAAAAAATTATTATTTAATTTATCATAAATAAATAAATTATTATTTAAAGATTTTAAAGAGTGTCACAAAACACATATTAATATTTTTTATGATGTAAATATCTTTGTTGAGTTGACTAATTTGTAAATCTTTTTATTATAAACATCGTAAAAAGAGTAATTGACAATTAAAAAGTTACCCAACATTGTGTATTTATAAGGATTATGCATTGACTTTTTTTTTTTATTGTTTGTTTTCCTCTCTTTTAGCCTATCACTAGTCATAAGCAGTGTTATTTTTTTTCATACAAATAAGTCATGTTTCGAATCCCTAATCATATGTTTAAAAAGTTCAAGTTCTTTGCCACATGGACCAATTTACTATTTGTATACAGGAAAATGATAGGTTGACACCCTTAATTGTATACATTTTTTAACCTCCACACACATTTGTGACAAGTGTCATGTTTTTTCTTTAACATACTTTTTAACCCTTGACTTATAAAGAAAACTAGTATGGATACCCGTGCCAAGCACAGGTTAGAATTTCGTGATACTTAAAATTCTAAGTAAAGATTTTGATATCGTTCTCGTTTGTCTCGTTGCTCTCTATGCAATGGGTCAATCCATACCAGTGTTGGCTTCCTCGTAAGGCCCAACGCTGGTATCATAGTTCGGTTCGACTTTGTGAAGAAGCAAAATTGGATTATGGTGGTAGATCTCGGATGCGGAGAGTCTCATATTTGAGGGAGAAATGCTAATGTATCAAGTGCGAGTTAAAGTTCCAAATTGGATGCAAGAGTATATGTTGAGTAACATATAAGTGATATGACCCATATACCTAATTTCTTAAGGTTTAGGGTGAAGATATGGTTTCAAACTCACTTGTATAAATTCTCTTTGTTTAATGTGATGATCAAACTCAATGTAGAATCTCTCGAAAGTCACAAATAAATTGTTTTTAAATTTTTTTATGTCATTTCTTTACTTTTTTTTATCTTAAAATTTAGTTTTTAAATGTCATTGTTTTTCATCTGAATATTTTCATTCAACCTCTGTTAATTTAGATTCTTTCACTTTTGGACTTTGGCGGCAAGTGGCAATGTAAAATTGCAAATCTGTTATGTTGAATTCACAAAATACATGTTTATTAAACATTTAAAATTATGTGGTATTTTTTTGGTAAAATCATTACTCAAAAATCTCCAACTTTTTTAAAAAACCCATAAAATCACCGGCAACTCACGCTACTATCTATACTCTCATAAACATAATGCACAATAATTATTTTTTTTTAATTTCTCTCATGTTCAAATTCTTTCTACAAATATGTTACATTTCTTTATAATTTCCTTTTTGTCTTCTCATGAAAGAAAGGAACATAAAACTTCCTTCATGAAACAACCACTGACCAACCTTTTGGAACATGGTGTTCCTCCGTTTGACCTTATTTTACTATGTCACATGATTACGGACACGAATATTTGCCCACTTGGTTAAGAGATATTAATGTGTCAAATGTGACTTAAAGTTCTATATCGGATGGAATGATAAATTTTGAACAATATATAAGTGAGATGACATATATATATATATATATATATATATATATATATATATATATATATATATATTTGATGCCATAAGTTTATGATGAAGATCTGATATCAATCACACATGTGTGGTTTATCTTAGTCTAATGTGGTGATCAAACTTAGACTATGATCCTTCGAAAGTCCCAAAATTAGGATAAAATGTTATGCCAGCTTTTGGATATTATTTGTATAATTTTTTTATCTTAAATTTTAGTTATTAGACGTCGTTCCGTTTCATGTTTTTTTATTTGTTCAACCTCTATTATTTCAAATTCTTTGACTTTTGTCTTTGGTGGAATAAGAAAATGAAAAAAAGGAGATGTATTATGTTGTGTTGACAAAATATATACTTGGTAAAAAAAATAAATTGAAGTACATTTTTTTAATTGAGTCTAATTTTTTGGTAAAATAAACCCCAAAATCTCTAAATTTTTCAATTACCCTACAAAATTAAGGGTAACTCACTCTATTTCATATACTCTTATGGTTAAAGTACACACTCCTTTTTTTCCCCTACCATTTCTTTCATGTCAAAATTCCACTTTCTATCTTCATTTTCTAATTTATTTTCTATATTCTCATGAAAGAAAGGAACAAAAACCTCCCTCCATGAAACCACCATAAACCCACCTTTTTTTGTCATGTTCTACCTCAGTCTGACCTTATTTGAATATGTCCCCATCATACAGCTGCAGAGTCACACTTCATAGAGAGATGTTAATATCTCATATGTAATTAAAGCTTCACATTAGAAGAAAGAGTAGATGATGAGAAAAATATAAGTGAAATGACCTATATAATTAATGTCTTTCAGGTTCTGAATAAAAATATGATGTAAATCTCACTTTTGTGGTTGATCTTAGCTTATTGTGATTATACAACCCAGTTTAGACTCCCCCGGGAGTCACAACATTATGATGAGTGGTTTTTTTAGTTTTGGATATCTTTTATTTATTTATTTTTTAAAATTTTAATTTTTGGATGTAAATCATTTTGATGCTATTTTTTTATTCAACATCTACGACTTTAAATTACTTAACTTTTGATCTCTGGTGAGATCTGACAATAAAAATTGTAGATTTGTTATGTTGAATTAACAAAATACATGCCCTTAGCCATTTTAAGTTAATACATGGTGTCAATGTCACGTGTGTGATTGCTCTTAGCCTAATATGATGATTCAACTTAGCGCACACTCCCTCTTAGCCCTTGGACATTTTAAGTTAATATGATGGTTCCAACAATATAATGAACAATTTTATTAATGTTTAAATGCCATTTGTTTTTTTTTTTTGTTTTTTTATATTTAAATTTAATTTTTGGATCTCATTCTCTTTCATGTTGTTTTTTTATTCAATCTTTATTATTTTAAATTCCTTCATATTTAATCTTTAGAGGGACGTGATGATGAAAAAATGAAAATGTGTTATGCTAAGTTGATAAAATACACGTTCATTATGCATTTAAAATGATGTGACATTTTTATAATTAAGTCTAAATTTTTGGTAATGTAATTACCCAAAAATCTTCAAATCCTTCAACAAATTCATATAATTACCGACAACTCAGTCTATTCCATTTACTCTCATTATCAAAACACACTATATATATTTTCCCTTATTGTTTCTCTCATGTTCAAATTCATTTTTCATATTATTTTTTCCTCTATTTTCATTTATCTCTTCTCGTAAAATAAATGAACATAAATCTCCCTTTATGAAACCACTTCAACTAACCTATTTAACATGTTGTGTTGATGTTTAATCTGAGTTGACTATATCACATAATTACAAACACAAATAGTCGCACACTTGATTAAGAGATGTTAACGTGTCAAGTGTGAGTTGTCATTCTACATTAGATGGATGAGTATATTTTGAAAAACATATAAGTGAGAAGACTCGTATGAATAATACCTTAAGATTTTATGTGAAGATGCAGTGCAATCTCACTTGTATGGTTATTATCGGTTTAATATATGATGTCCAACTTATTGTAGGCTCACTCAGGAGTCCTAAAATTATCTCAACATTATGATAAACTATTTTGTTAGTTTTTGGATATCATTTGTTTATTTTTATGTATCTTAAATTTTAATTATTGGATGTCAACTATCTACCAACACCATGTCAAGTGAAAATGGTAGGACGTCACTTTTGACATTACGAAAATATCATAATCTAACGATATGAACTACCAAACTCCATGATTCTCTTACATGATTAATTAAAGAGATCAAATTAGTTGTGGGAATAGCAACCATGAAAAATGTAACAAATAGAGAAAATACAAATTTAACGAACTTGTGAGAGTATCAAATCAAGCTCTTTGATTAGATATGCATTATTCATATGTTAAGCCATTAGAACTTAAGAGTATCATAATGTAAATTTGTGAATTTGAACAATATACATAGAGATACAAAAAAAATACAGTGAATTATAAAATGGGGAAAATGTTAATAAGAAAATTATTTCAATAAAATAGAAGATAAATTTTAAGATGAATTTCGAACTTTTCATATAAATTCCAAAATGACATGAAAATATTGAGACTAAAAACTTAATTTAATAGTGTAATTGTATTAGATTAAATGGTAAAAGAAGTGAAGATTCATTTTGGTCCCCGACAAAAATGTGTAGGGGTCAAGTTAGTCATCCACAAATAAAAAGACTGATATAGTGTCCCTTACACAATCAAATAAAGATAATTTAGTCATTGAATCAATTTCTATCATTGAACCTTTCACGTATATTGTTAATTTGACTAAGTGGCATTAGTTGTGTCAGTTAAGTGCTAACATTAGATTAAAAGAATTTTTAAGAGAACAAATTAATCCCTCATAAAAAAAAGTTAAATAAATTAAAAATCGAACGGTTTCACAATAAGAAAAATGGTACATTGAAGACATAAGAACCCAATTGGGTGGGCATGGTGGTATTGGCTTGGGAGTGTGCTTCTCCTCGAGGTCTTAAGTTCGATTCTCTCTGGTGTCAATTTGGGTGGGCTAATTTAGCTTCTTCAATAAAAAAATAAATAAAAAGAGTGAATGAATCGTTTATTGAAAACCATAAACATTATCAACAACGTCGACATGTGTTTCGATCGATGAAGATGACAAAAAAAAAGAAGTAAAAGTACCAATTTGTTATCTTAAAATATAACAAATTGAATTATTTATTTATTTTTGTAAAGAAGCAATCGAAAAATAATGATGGTTTTTTTAAGGTGACTAAATTGCCTTAATTTTTTTTAGAAGGGATTCAAATGATCCTTATTTTTTTAAACAATGTACGTGATCATCAATAAGACTCTTGGGTTACCACATATGCCAAGTTACAGTTCAAAAACTGAAATAAAAAATCAGTTGAAAAAAGTATCGACGGATGGACTAAATTATCTCTATTGTGTGAAGAAGTTTTATAGTCGATAAATATATAGCTAGATGAAATACAATTGTTTTATTAAACCATTCTTTTGACTGACAATTTATTTAAAAACATACATAATTGTTAATTTTATGCTCAATGTATGATAATTTATATAATAAAACTCATCTTCCCCCCTTAACTCTCCCTTAAAAGTTAAGTTTCAATCAGACGTAGAATATTTTTCTTTATGAGTGTATGTTTTTATTTTATTTTTCTACAATGACAATAAACTACTCAATCAAATAATTCTGAATTTTTAGCGTTTATTAATTTAAATTTTGTAATGATTGAATCAATAGTAGTTTTTTTTTTTGACAGGAAGAATCAATAGTATTTGAAAGCGCATAGTTTTAATCAAGAAAATGATCGTGATGCTTAAAACTTTCTACTTATGGATTGTAATGGTAAATATTTCTTCATTTAATCAAAAATAGAACAAAATACCCATAGAACAAATATTTTATCAACCTAATTTAAAAGTTGGGGTAATTTCATTATACTTTTTTTGTGTGTGATCCAGAGTTTATTGATATCAATGGTATCTTTTTTATTGAATTTTAGTTTGCCATATTGTGAATGTAACTTGTGTGAAAACTGAGAAAGTTCAACCGAAACTTGGATATGATTTTGATGTAAGAAAACAAAAATTATTCATTCTCTATTTGGATTATCTTTTATAACAACAGGACTCTTAGACATAAGAGTATGCACATGCTTCATCATTCAACATGTTTTTTCCCTTCATATCATCTCGAAATCTCGAAACATTAAACCCCTTGTCTATATTTATAGTCCTTGACCAAAGTAGGATATTTAGAAATAGTATAACAATAAAAAATGAATTTGTTGTTAAAATGAATTACACCTTTCTATCAAAGCATTAGAATTTAAAGGGCCAAAAAAAATATCAAAAACACTACTTCAAAAGAACATTGTTTATATGATCTATCCTTGTGAATATTTGACTACATCTCATGATGAAGATTTGAATCAGCAAGATGTACACACATGAAAAACCAAAACTCGCTCCCATGGAACGACATGATCCACCTCATAAGGAGAACTTTGATTCAGATAATTCATCGCTAAAAGACATGAGACGGAAAATCAAATTAGGAAAATCTTGTGGCATTGTAATAGAAAATTAATAATGCAACTGTAAAGCATATGTATAACATAATAAAAAGAAGACTCTGCATATAAAAGTAAGAATTATTTGATTGTATTGATTTTGAGATGACAAAATGTAGAGTTATATAGCATCACTGATGCTACAATTTGGGAGTTGATTACGAAAGACAATAAACGCGTGGTGATGCCAGAAAGGAAACAACATTTGTTTATAAAAGAGCAATTTTTTTTCAAAGATGGATTGATTAATTTGATTTGATTTCGGTTTAATATGTTTTTTTTAGCAAATGCATTAAATTTAGTTTGACCAACCTTTATTCTTCATAAGATAAAATTGGAATGAAATTAAATGGGTTGTTATACATACAATTGTTTTTTCCGTGCATATTCTCAACAAATAAAATTAAAATAACGCCACAAAATAAAATTATGCAAAGACATTGACTTTAAGGAAACCAAATCATTCCTTCAAAATAAAATAAAATTAATATCATGAATTGGTCTTACTCTCAACAAATCCTCACATTTATATTATGGGATCATAGCATAAAAATAGAGAGAGGATTTCTCCAAATGCAAGAGAATTTAGGAAGAGCTTATAGCGCCACATGTCATACAAATAAAAAGAGGAGTTAGAAGGCAAAATGGAGTAGAATTATGGGATAATAATGCCACATGTCATAAGAAAAAGAAGAGGAAAACATTTCTATAAAAAGAACTTAAAAAAACTCTTAAATTTATATTATATAGATATATAGATATAGATTTTATGTTGTGAAAGTGTTTACAAGAGGGGTATGCTTCCTTTGTCAACCTATCACCACTCTTATATAAATAGTGCATTTTATTGTCGGATTTTCAAAAGAAAAATAAACAAAAATATAAAAATACATAATTAAAAAGGAAAAAAATACGGTGACCAATGAGTTTGAGTAGAATAAATAGCACTAGGCTAAAGTGAATACATAGACTATAGGATTAGACTCTACAGAGAAAGAAAAAAGTGTAATGTAAAAGTGAAATAAGTATAGTGAAAGTGTAAATAATGTAAATATTTTTGTTGAGTTGACTAATATATAAATATTTTCTTTCTTAAAAAAATATGTAAATCTTTTCATTATAAACATCATAAAAAGAGTAATTGACAATTAAAAAGTCATATAATATTGTTTAATAACTTCTAACTCAACTCATAAAAATATCAAAATTATTAAACCGAATTTCATGATTGAGGTTTAAATTTCAATACCTATACTTTATATGTGTGACTTTAAAATGACTTTTCCATTTCGTCTATGTAAAAAAAGAAGTTATCCAACATTATGTACTTATAAGGATTATGCATTGATTATTTTTTTCCCTTTCTTTTAGCCTACCACTAGTTACCAGCGATGTTTTTTATTTTATGTTTTATAAACCGTGTTTTTCCATAGAGGGTCAAACACGCTCTCAAAAGAAAAAAAAAAGGCAAAATTACCGTGTGATTTGTCCTTTAATTTAATTTTAGGTAACATTTTAATCTTTTATTTTTTGTTTTGATTTAATCTTTTATCTTATAAAATGTCAACATGGTTGTTCTTTTTAATTAAAAAAAATCAAAAACTCCAAAACAATTTATCAAAAACTTTTCAAATTGATAAACAAATCTAAACTTTTATCGTACATACCAAAAAACTCATATTTCATTGAAAAATCTCATAAAAAATGATAAGATTTATCATTTTATAATATAAAAGACTATTCCTAAATCAAGACAAAAAAAGATAAATAACAATTTTTTTTTAATTTTTTGAGAGAAAACAAAAATATTATCTAAAATTAAATTAAGAGACAAGTTGTGTAATTTTGTTTAAAAAATAAATTTTTCTTTTTGTCTAAAAAATAATTGTGTATTTGATATTGTAAATTATTTATAAATATTTCTTATAAAATGTCTTATAAGTGCTAACTCAACTAACCAAAATTCCAAAATTACTAGACGTCATGATCGGGGTTCGAACTCCAGTCACTCTACTTAATCTGTGATTTTATAATGTTTTTGCGTCTTTGCCATATCTTCTAGAAAAATAATATTTATACATCTATTTTTTGACAACTTTTGAAACAACATTATCTCTTATAGTCACATGTGTTTTTATTTTCTCTTCTTCTTTCTCTCTCCCTTGTTTTTGTTCAATAAAAAAAAAGAAAAAAAAGTAGAGTTATACAAAATTGATTATACAAATATCACTCCTGTATCTTCCATCTCAAAAAAAATAAGTACAAAATACAGTAACCAATAATGAGTTGAGGAGAATAAGTTATTGCACTAGGCTAAGGTGAATCTATAGAGTATAGGAGTAGAGTCCCTATAGAAAGAGAAAGAAAGAAGTGTAATGTAAAAGTGAAAGTGTAGAGAGAGAAAGAAACAGAGAAGAAGAAGAAGACTAGAGAGAGAGAGAGAGCACTGTGAACTGCAACATTATTATGAAACAAGAGCAGAAAAAGGTAACAACGTTGGCAAGTTGGTAACGTGGATTCGTTCAGGTTCTTTTGGGAGAAACAATCAAAGACAACGACATCACCTAAAGGAAGGAAGAGAAAAACAACTCTTCATAAAGTTGGTTTTGGTTTTGCAGCTCAACAAGTGAAAAATGAGTTAAACAAAAAAGTGATCTTTGATTCATTCATTGTCACTCACCAACAAACCCAACAAAAAACAAAAAAAAAAAAACAAGAGAGAGAAAAAAAAACCAAATCCTATAATGTTTTTTTTTTTTTGCTTATGTAACTGAAAAAAAATAAAATGAAGTAGTACCACCTTATTTTTATGTTTGTAACTGAAAACCCAAAAACATGCATTTAACTCTCATCATTTCTGGTTCATGTTTTCTCTCTCATGAGTTATTGATGAGTTAATCTATTAGTGGCTACTTTCAAGGAGCTTCTTCTTCTTCTTCATCTTCTTCTTTGTTTTGTTCTTTGTTGTTGGTGAATGGCACATCTTGAGTGTAATCTAAGGGCCCCAGGAGGAAATTCTCAACAAGAAAAAGGTCAATAATTTGTGGTTGGAATTTCATATTTTATTACTCTCTTTGGTTACTTTGAAAGTTCATATACACAAGTGAAATGCTTGTGTTTTTTTAGCAATTTTTAATATTGTGTTGTTCTTTGTCTAATTTTGATAAAAAAGATGAATTTGAGTGACCCTTTTACCTTATGAACATGGAGGAAGAAATTGAAGATTAAAGTTGTAAACTTTTTCAGAAACAAATCAAGGGCATTAAGATTTTTTCCCATTTTTTTGTTAATTTTTTTCTTGTGTTTTTGCAGGTGTTAAAAATGATGATTTGTATGAAGAGTTATGGAAGTTGTGTGCAGGACCTTTGGTGGATGTTCCTAATACTGGTGACAGAGTTTTCTACTTTCCTCAAGGTCACATGGAACAAGTGTGTTTCTTTTCTTTGACTCTTTTTTTTTTGTTGCTTTTCCATTTTTGTGTTCTAGTTTGTATTCAATTTTTGTCTAAACAAAACCACTTTTCTTGTTGTACTTGCATATCAAACTTTTTAGTCTTTTGGGTTGTTTTTTGTTGTTGCAGCTGCAAGCATCCACTGATCAGGAATTGAATCAGGAAATTCCGCATTTCAATTTACCGTCGAAGATTTTATGCCGTGTCGTCAATATTCAGTTGTTGGTACTGTTGTTTGATTCCTCTTGTTGTGTTTACATTACATGTCCTTGTGTCTGTTTTTTGTTGTGAAAATGATTGTTTAGAATCTTGTTGATTTTTTTGTTTGTAGGCTGAGCAAGAAACTGATGAGGTTTATGCTTGTGTTGCTTTGCTTCCAGAATCAGATGTGAGATATTTCTCATACTTTGCATATCTAATTCAGTCTTGTTTTTTCAAAAGATATCTAGTGCTAAAGAAAAATATTCCATGTTGAAAAGTGAGGTTTTTAAAGTTTTTAACTGTTTCTGAAACTAGTTTTGGTTTCTCTTGTGCAGCAAACTGAGCCTGTAGATCCTGATCCAAATCCTTCTGATTCTCCAAAACAGAAGTTTCACTCATTTTGCAAAATATTAACTGCATCTGATACTAGCACACATGGAGGATTTTCGGTTCTAAGAAAGCATGCTACCGAGTGCTTGCCTCCATTGGTAACTTTCTTACTGAGTTTCTTTGGATGATGCTATCATTTTGCTTTTTCTTAATTTCATATGATTTTTGTTTATGAATATTTAGGACATGACACCAGCAACTCCATCTCAGGAGCTAGCAGCAAAGGATCTTCACGGATTTGAGTGGAAGTTTAAACACATATATAGAGGTAATTTCGCTTTGATTTTTGTAGCCTTATTTTCGTTCTCTAATTTTAGTTTCATAATCAAATTTTTGAATGGATGAATTCTATGATTTGCATTGAATGAGAAATGGAAGCGACCTTGTTCTTATATACCTTCCACTATTGTGATCAGGTCAACCGAGGAGGCACTTGCTTACAACCGGCTGGAGTACATTTGTCGCATCCAAAAGATTGGTGGCTGGAGATGCTTTTGTTTTCCTTAGGTATTGAGTTTTGCTTGTATAATTTTCTTTTCTGCTTTCGATGTTATATAGTTGGAGATTTGTTAGATATTGTTGGAGTTTGTTAAAAGTAGTTACAAGTTCGTAAGTATTTGTTGCAAGTTAGTTAAGATTCATTATCTAAGCTTTGGTCTTGACTTGATCGTTGTAGGGGAGAGAACGGGCAACTGAGAGTTGGCGTTAGGCGTATAGCTAAACAGCACAATCCTATGCCTTCGTCAGTGATATCAAGCCAAAGCATGCATCTTGGCGTGCTTGCTACTGCTTCTCATGCTGTTATGACTCGTACCATGTTCGTCGTTTATTACAAACCAAGGTTCGTAATTTTTGTAATTTATTGCATCTCATTAGCTTATAAATTAAAAGTTTGTGAAATTTTTAACTTTGTCTTGAACTTGTCTTTTGATCCATTCAGGACTAGTCAGTTTATTGTTGGTTTGAATAAGTATTTGGAGGCAGTCAACAATCATAAGTTTTCTGTTGGTATGAGATTCAAGATGAGATTTGAAGGAGACGACTCACCTGAAAGAAGGTATTCTAATTGGATTAACATTTAGGCTCTAATTGGATTAATAACTTAATTAAGCGCTTATAGAATAGACACTTATAATATAAGTGCTTATGTATAAGTTATTAATATATGATGTTTTCATAAGGTAAAAGTAGCTTCTGGAAGTGTCATAAGCTGCTTCCAAACAGTCTCTTAAGTGTGTTTATGCTTGTAGTTAAGTTCAAATGAGGTAATCTTAACAGGCCATTATTGTGGTCAGAATGTGACCTTTGTTGTAAATTGATATTTGTTACTGTCTTGATTATTTGATCAGATTTTCTGGCACTATTGTTGGGGTTGGGGATGTTTCTGCAGGATGGTCAAATTCTCATTGGAGATCATTGAAGGTTGATCTAAATTTCTTATCTTTATTTCCTTTTTCTGTTAATTGTATACATACCATTTGAGCATGTAAAACTTTTTGCCACATAGGTTCAATGGGATGAAGCAGCAACAATTCCAAGACCAGAAAGAGTTTCTTCATGGGAGATAGAACCTTTTATAGCTTCTCCTACTTTAAATGTCACTCAAACATCAGTGAAAAGCAAAAGATCTAGGCCTGCCGATGTTTCATCTTGCGGTGCGAAAACGTTATGGACACTTATTCTCAACATAAAGTTTTTTTTAGTATATTAGTTGTTATGTTAGTGTTTTCTCGTTCACTTGGGTTTGAACATCGATCCTTTAACTGCTTCAGGTTTTTGGTATCCCGGATCTTCCCAAGCTCACGAGCATACCCAATTAACCGGTGCTGCCGAACTCCAAGGCAAGGAGAGTCAGATTGTTAGCTCTAGAGTCTTGGTGGAAGGAATTTGGCCTAATTCACCACATTTGAATGTAACTTCCAACCCTTATGCTAACACAAACATCGCATCAAGACCGAGCGATGGCTTAACATGCGACCGAGTAGAAGACGCGAAAAAGAACGAGAATCCTCTAGATTGTTGGTTATTTGGAGTTAATTTGAATAACAAAAACAAATCTTGCAATGTTAATTCTTGTTTAGAGAAAGAACTTGGATGTCCAAGTTTAACCATTGTTACTACAAGTGGTCCCAAAGAATCTATTATCCTTACCACCAATGCATGTGAAACTGAAAAGGTTCAGAGTCCTAACTATTCACTGTCCAACAAGGGGCAGCAGAAGAAAATAATTTCTGATGCATCACCAAATGAATGGCAGAACAAGCTGGCTACTGTACCATCCATGAGAACAAGGACTAAGGTACATTTTTTTTTTCTTCAGCCTTAGTGTAATAATAGTATAAAAGCTAAAGATTCCTTTCACATTTTAGGAGGAAAGTCATATATTGTGAAAAAGAAAATGAAATTGGTTGTCCTTTGAATAAGTGAGGTCAATGGTTGGTACTATGTAGGAATCATGAATGTTATATTCTCTCAAAATTTTCCTTCACAATTTAGTTCAAAGTGAATCACCAATATTTTCTTTGAAACTAGGTTTAAATATGTTTTAGTCACTTTTAGTCTATGTAATAAATATTGTTTTAGTCCCCTTGAATTTAGTCTGTTGAAATTAGCCCTATAATATGTTGAATATTTGATTTTAGTACCTCTTACATAAGAACTATATTTAACATAAACAACTGTTACATCAACTAAAACTAAATTAAGGATCAAAAGTAATAAGTGATATATTTGCAAATATGAATAACAAAAAATTATATTTACTCCCTCAAAAAAAAAAAAAATTACATAAACTAAAATAAAATAAATATTGTATATTTGCATGGCGTAAATACACATTTAAACCTTGAAATTAATAGAACAGCAATTTTGTTCATAAAATTATTAATATTTCAAAATGGTCCTTGAATTTGAATAACTTTGATCATATTAGTCATTTAAAATATTTTTCTTGTTTTTGAGAAGGTGCAAATGGAAGGTGTAGCTGTTGGTCGTGCACTTGATTTAACCATGTTAAGTGGTTATGATGAACTCATAGATGAAGTTGAGAAATTATTTGATATTAAAGGAGAGTTATGTTCACAAAACAAATGGAGAGTTACTTTCACTGATAATGAAAATGACATGATGCTTGTCGGTGATGATCCATGGCCGTAAGTAACACCAACCTTTGTACACATAACTTTCAATAGTAACATGTTACATATTATGACATGTCACATGTATCATGTGCCACATTTTTATGCATGCAGGGAATTTTGCAACATGGTAAAGAAGATTTTCATTTGTTCAAATGAGGAATTAAAGAAAATGAAATGCAAGTTACCTAATTCTTCATTAGAGATTGAAGAGAAATTGTTGAGTCTAGATTCACAGAATAGGGAAGAGAATCAACAAACTCATGTGACTTAACAAACATGTCACCTTTTTTTTTGGTTTGACAAGGGAAATGGAGTGCTTGATTTTATGGAATTTTAACACTACAACTTCAAAATTATGGACCACATGAAGTTGGATTTTAGGGACTCTTTTTGTGAATATCCTTTTTTTTTTTGGGTAGGCTATATAGTGCTATTAGCTTGTAAACAAATATGCATTTCCCTATCTATAATAGATTGTGTGTCTTTGATGTGTTGAAAAAATCTAAATATATTTTGACGTGTTATTATTAATTTGTCTCTATAATAGACGTGCACATTCGACAAGAAAAGTAGAGTAAATAACAATGACAACCAAACTAAACTATTCAGCAAATAAAAATAGAGAGTAGAAGAATAATATCGTTGTTTGTTGACATCGGCTCAAAAAAGTAGCTTATATATGTGAAGAGATCGGCTCTTCGATCAACAATCAGCGAGTCTTTACAAGAGATATAAAAAATTACAAGAAACCAATCTCAATTGTTCAAGACCAACAATCTTTAATTTCTCTATTTTTCTTTCAATCCTACATGATTTTCACTTCGGGATTCAATAGAGAAAGCTTAAAACCCTTTCTTAATTATTCTTATTTATCCAAGGTGTTTACAACATATTTCCCAACCTAAAATTGCTCTTTAATCTCTCTCAACATGAAACCTTGATTCCATTTAGTGTTTCCCACGAACTACAAGGTTTCAAGAAAACACCATTAAACCAATTTAAGTGGGTTCACAAGCAAAATTTTGTAACATGATTCGAATGACCTTGCAAACTTATTCAAATAATCACTGCCAGAAACTATAAAACTCACTCACATATTTAAAGGCATCACCACATGTCCGAATAAGTATTTAATTTGGTTTCTAAAATTATATTTCTGTATCAAAAACCAAACAGGAGAAGAACAATTCTCTAGCATTATATACTTGGTTTTAAATGTATACCCAACATTACTAAGCTTGATGTAATTATAGTCTTTGTAAGTATCATTGAATGGAAGAATTTCAAGGCTGAATGTAGGTGGTGGCAAGGGTGGGCTCTAGCCCCATTATACTATTTAAATTTTAGTGTTATTTTGGTATATTATATTTGATCCGTGTCGGATTTGAGTTCTTTCTATGGTCAGAGAGTTAGAGATAACTTTGAACCATCGACCTTTGATATGTAGCTTCTTTCTTCACCGAAAGGGGAGTGATGTACCTGCAATCACTCTTATGGTAAAGTCAGTAAGCGTCATGGGTGGGAGGTATTTTTGTGTAGAAAGTGTGTACATGTATCGAGTCTATGACTATGAGTTAGCCTTTATAATGATGAATTATGGTGTGGTAGTGTTCCTTTTAGTGAGAGGTTTTGTAGGTTGTTTGACTTAGCTGAGAACAAAACCATTTCGGTGGCGGAGATGTTCTCTCTGGGTGTGGAGCAGGGAGGGGAGGGTTGGAGTTGGAGGCGTAGGTTGTGGGTGTGGGAGGAGGAGTTATTAGAGGAGCTTAGGGCTTTACTGCTTGATGTTTCTTTGTTGTATAATGTTTCAGATAGATGGGTGTGCTTACCTGACCCTATGGGGGGTTATGTTGTTCGAGGAGCTTATGATCTTTTAACGGAGGGTGTCAATCCTCTCAGGACGATGCTCTGGAGCTAGCTTGGCATCACCAGGTCCCTTTGAAGGTCTCAATTTTTGCTTAGCGTCTTCTTAGGGACCGTTTACCCACGAAAGCAAATTTGGCAGCTCGTGGTGTTCTCACTTCCGAGGCGACTCTTTGTGCTACAGGATGTGATCATGTTGAAACATCCGATCATCTATTTTTATCGTGTTCAAATACTGTGTTGTTGTGGCAGCAGGTGCGTAATTGGATAGGGTGCATGGGGGCGGATCCCAACCATCTGTCTGATAATTTGATGCAGTTTACTTACTTGACAGGTGTTGGTAAAGCTAAACGTTCCTTTATGCAGTTAATCTGGCTTCTTTGTACTTGGGTTGTGTGGACATAACGCAATAACCGACTCTTTAATAATGTTGTAACAAATGTACCCAGGTTGTTAGATAAGGTTAAATTGTTATCATTAGGGTGGCTGAAAGCTAAAAAAGCCATGTTTGTTTATGGTACTCAGAGGTGGTGGTCAAATCCTATGGTTTGTCTAGGTATTGGCTAAAACACTGCTAGTTTCTCTGGCCTTTTGGTATACTTTGTACTCTTGGTAGCAGTTTTTAGGCACACCTTGTGCTTGGAAATTGCTACGGTTTTGTTAATATAATCCCATTTTGATTTGTTCAAAAAAAAAAATACTTGAAAGTTGTCAATTCCATGCATAATAGTAACACCAATTGTGAATTGACTATTTATTTGTTGACCAAGAATAAGTTTAAAATTTAATATCATCGTATATTTTTTTCTTTTTTCAGGAAATTTCAGTGTATTAATTAATTGTTTTAAGGAATTGTATGAATTTGGTTAAAGTGTGAAAGAATAAACGATGAGATCTCCTCTAATAGATAAACTGAAAAAAATATCTACCTTTTCAAGAAGATAAACAAAAGGATAAACGACGAGGATCTCTTTCAATAGGTAAACCAAGATAAACAAAAGGAATCCGACTAATTTTACTATTCAAGAAAACTCCGCTTCCACCAACCATAAGTTCACCACATTAACACTAACATGAAGACTCGTGTGAAAAATCCGCTATCACCAATATTTACTTGAGCAACATTCTCTAGAGTGAGTAAAGTGTAAAATGAATCAATTACAATTGTTATTTAACAAACTCATAATTTATCACAATATACCTATAATATATACCTTTGATTTATGAATTAATGATTGATATCATTCAGTTTGGAGGAACCAAATTCGTAGCGTTTTGTAGACAAATATCGACATAACATGACAGAAGATACAATTTGATGTGTCTTTCAGGTACGAAACTTTCAAAAGATTGATTGAATCAAAAAGCATGTTAGATGGATGCAAACAATTTGGTGTCGTTTTTAGATTGGTTTTCTTTCTTTTATACCCCACGCTTTCCACCTCTACATTTTTTCAAAAAAACTCACATTGTCCTTCTTCAATTTTAATTGGTATTTGATTTGCTAATAAATGTTTCAAAGATACAAATTAATAAATCAAAATAGAGATTTTATCTTTGAATTTGCCTAGACACTCAACATGTAGTACAAAAGGATCATAAATTAGTGAGTTTTTAAGTAAAGTACATCCTCGAAAATGAAACATTAACACACAATCATTTATTCGCCGTTTTGAAGATTCACACTCATTCTCATCTTCATACAAATTATGATCAACCCTAAACAATAATTCTAATTATATTTTAAAATATTATACTCCATCCGTTTTACAATAGGTGTTATATTTGAGTTTTATACGGTTATTAAAGAAATTATTAATAATGTTGATTTTAATGACAAAATGTGTGTCATTTACTAATTATAGATAATTGAAATGCAATAAATAAGAAAGTTGTAAAAGGGACAAATAATGTGAGACAAATTTTTTTAAGAAAGAGGACACCTATTGATAGACGGAGGAAGTAATAAGTAGGGGGGACTAAGCCAAAACTCCAAAGTGATAGTCATAGTGCCATTTATTGATATGAGGTTTCACAAGATCAGGGAGTTACTTGCATTTGGACAAATATTACTTGAAAATGTTAATACTTGCAACTGATATGTTGACCAAGTCAATCATCAGTGACAAGTTCAAGCATTTGCTGGACTTGTTGCATGTTTCTCAGTGTTAGGTAGAAGGAGTATTGCCCTAGTTCCCATGATGTGATCGTCATGGAGGAAGTCTTAATAAGAGTTTGATATTCACCAATGTGGAGATTGTTAAAGTACGACTCATATATACAAGACATTAAAGATGGCAATGAGTAATATTTGTAAACTGAATTGTAGTAATAGTATTATATATATTGTTTGTAGCGCTGAAACCATAATTTATCACATCAATACAAACATAATTATAGTTGCTCTATAGTCACAGAGGTACGGTTCAGGGGTAATATTGTAAACCGAATCATATTAGTACTATATATATTATTTGTAATATTGAAACTCTAACTCATAACAGTGATACAAACGAAACTATAGTTACTCTATAATCACAGATGTATGCATCATAGACCAAACTACGTTAACAAAGATCGTATATTCATTGCCTTTTTATTTTTTGTTTCTTATTAATCCTCTATTACTAATTGTTGTTCTAACATCGTCCTACCCTACAAATTGTCATATCCCTCCACGGTTTTTTCACAAAAGCTTGGTATATCTTTACAAATTAATCTCTAACAATTCAACGACATGAAAGATTTTGGTTCACAACTCAACACTTTCTCACATAACAATATTCGATAATTATCCTATAATCCTCTTTCCAAACACTATTAAGAGAGAACCATTCCTCCCAAATCAAGAAATTAATTTAATATATTCTTCTCATGGTATAGTTGCTCCTCATGGTAGAGAAATCGCCTTTGGACCACGTAAATTTTGTCTTATAACAGGAAGTTAATAAGATCAACCCCCTCTATAAGTTCATAAATATTAAATCTCATCTGCCTTTGTTGTTACGTAGCAAAACATTTTCTCTAATCATTATAGGAAATAGAGTTAAAATCTCCACCAAAACACAATTTATCATGTGTGACTTTTTTCATTATTGATAATAACTATCCCTGCAAAGTCTTCTTGCCATTCAAACTGCATGGTGTATAGACATTCACCACAACCTGCAACATCACAATACTACTCTATTCACTGGTACTACCACTTTGGTCGCAAAATATTTGTTATCCTACATTGTACGTAACCCAATTTGTCATGAAACTTGAAAAAGAAAATGGAGTTTGAATTTGAGTTGATAGTGGGGTGTGGCTAGGAGAAGAAGAATCTAAAGAAGAGAAATCAGTGGAGAGAATAACTGAGAAAAAGAATAAGATCTTCTATAAAAAGTGTACAATAGGAATGCTAGCAGCTGTATTTTTTACCCATTTCTATAGTGTGTTGGAGAGTGTTGCTAGCACCCTTCAAGTGTGCAATATCATTTGTGGAACCTTTTAATCTTATTAATTTGAACTTGGTCACGGTGAGCTACATGTAAACGTCGCATACGTTAGTGTTCACCCCTCTTATATTATATTATATGTGAACTTCATATAAGGATGAATCATTCCGACAAATCCAAATTCAAATCCTAGCTGAAACCATCCTTAACCACACTTTACTTACCTCTCAAACAAACTTTAAATTACTAGAATATCATTCCCTTGAGAATTGGAGTGTGGATCAAATGTCGTCTAAATTTGATGAATTCTATACTTATGGTTATGGATGTCCTTGATATATTGATAACAAAATAGAAGATGAAATTGTTGTAATATGTTTTTTTAACCTCCCTACCTTAGTATATGTATATTTTCTGAAAAAATGTATATTTTCTCAGCTCTTGTGTGTCGGAGAAGAATAAAACATATGCCAAGAAGAAAGTTCAAGTAAGCGAAAAAGTAGTAAGAAAAAAAGACCAAGACTAATACAAAATATTTCAACATTTACTACAAAGAAAATAGTATTTTTCTCCAAATATTTCTCATGTTAAAAAGCATATTTTACGTTTGATAATACTTTTTAGAAATGCTACGAAGGAAATCCATCCCGAAATTTACAAATGGAGAAATTGATAAAAAAAAAAAAAACACCAATGACATGCTTTGTAGTTGTACTCATGACTCGAATTCCCCCGCAAGACTCCTTTTGTGAGAATTAGTATCATCCAATACTTTTACGTGACCCTAGCTACATTTTCTTTTAAGAAGCCGGAATAAATATTTTTAAAAACGATGAAAATCATTCAAGCATAAGGTGTGTCTCAAATGGACTCAACAAAGTCAAATTACAGACATATGCAGATACAAAAAAACAAGAAGTCAACAAAACGACTTTAAGATATTGAATAACCCATACAAGTTGCTGAATTAAACCACAAAAACTTAAAATCTAAAAATAAGTTGGTTTTTGAGGCTTCAACTGCTACAAAAAATGAAGCTTGTTCCCATCAAGTCAATGATCAAGAGACAATTCTTTGTTGAAAAAAATATTAAAGTATCGCTCCTTCCATACAAGACAACCAGATCACTTGGAGACAATGATAAATATTTCTCCTGAATAAATGAGGTCCACAAAATTGTACGGCATGCATGCAAACATCAATCGGAAGAACACAAGAAATCACCGACCAATGTAGAACACAAGTCCAAATGCTTCCAAAAAATTCAGATTCCAAGAACAAATGATTAATAAATTTCTCTTCTCTTTCTCACAACCACTAGAGCACATCAAAGTTCCTGAATGAACACAATGTTGCTTTGAAATCCATTATTTATAATCTAGTGCCGTTTTGTTAGACTCATGTTAAACTATGGTTTTTTAAGCGCATTGAAGGTGTTTAAGTGTCTTTCATACTAAATATATTGTTGTAAATGTGAGTTAATTAGAACCTTAGATTAGCTTCAAGAAAAGTTTCTTTAAGGAATGTGGAGAAGGAGCTAAAAAATATGATTAAATCTCGTCTCCATTTGAAAGGAAGATTAGTCTTAGAGATGTCACTTTTGGTGTAATGTCTGTGCTTCACTTTAATTAAGTGCATGTTTGAAAGACAAGACGTAGGATTACAATAGTAGAATGTTTGTTTGTATAGATGTACGATCAATAAATGTTCATCAAACTTTTTATGGATTTTGTTCAATTCTTACTTCCTTAAGATAATAATAAGATCTGAATATACATGAAATAAATGGTTGTTAACGAGTGTTGATCAAGCAAGGTTGATATAGTTATTTGACAACATACCCGCTAAACAAAAACAGGTAGCTTTCATTTTCACACTTAATCGTGTCACAAATTTTCTTTTTCAGTGTAGATCCACACAAATTATGCAGCAAATAGTCATATTTCTAGTTTGACATCAACAAAATGGACTTGATAACCTAACTACAATTGGTGACTTAATAAAATCGTCAACTACAACGATGAAAATGTGACCATCATGGGGACACACATTAGGAGCAAAGCTTCAATCAGTATTTGCTTTGGATTACGATTGTTATTGAACAGTTGTTAATTTTTATTGATGGAATCAAAATTTCAAAATGTTTTTTTTTTTGGATGGGTCAAAATTGATTTGAGAGGTTGTAAAATTGATTTTATCACGTTTAAATGCTTTAAAAGAGAGTTAGTTTTGCTTGTAGAATTGATAGTATTTGAGGTTAGAATTTGCCTATGTTTGGAATATTTTTTGCGGATGATTTCTTGTGTCCCAGAGCATGTACAACATGAAATTAGAGAAGCTGCCAAATGTAGTCTTTTCAACGTATTTTGTCCTCACTCGCACGTTTTCTGGAAAACTTTCCAAAAGGTCATCTGTCCCAAAATTGATACAAGTCAAGTACACTTAACTGTGGAGTTCTTATGGCTTGGGCTACCGAAAAGAAGATGTATCTTGTTGATATAGGTAGTATCAAACAGTTCTTATAAGCATTCCTTCAACCATGCAGTCTCATAGCTCATGATCCCTCTCATTCCGATGTGATTCGGTTTTGCCTAGAAGCTGCCAGGAGCCTGACCACTCCCTGCCCTCGTCAGCCTTGGGCATTACATGCCCACCAAGCGGAGGCGTTACATGCCCATCAACTTCTGCTTGGTTTGTCCCAGAACCACATCGTACTGGGAGAGGTCTGCTCTGATACCACTTGTAATTAACATCTCAAACTGCTTTCAGGATTGTCAACTGACCCCACAAACCAACACGAGTGTTTTCATTGTGTTTTTTCCTCACTCGCACGTTTTCCGAAAAACTTCCCAGAATGTCATCTATCCCAAAATTGTTCCAAGTCAAATACGCTTAATTGTGAAGTTCTTATGGTTTGAGCTACCTAAAAGAAGATTTTCTTGTTGATATAGGTAATACCAAACAATTCTTATAAGTCTTGATTAAACCATGTAGTCTCATACTTGCATGGCCTCAGGATCCCTCTCATTCCGATATGATTCGGTTTTCCCTAGAAGTTGCCAGGAGCTAGACCACTCCCCACCCTCGAGCATTACATGCCCACCAAGTGGAGGCATTACAATGTCCACTTAGTAGCTTTGCCTTTTAGAATCAATTTTATTCTTAAATTTATTATTAAATTCACTTTTACTGAAATACATTGAAACATAAATTATTTTATATCGAACTTATTTTATTCAGAATCCATTTAACAAAATTAGTTCAATCAAAATCAATTCTCGCTAGCACATAACAAAGTATAAACATAATCATGATAATACATTATGATTTTGCTAAACTAACCTTCAATTAGAGTATCCCTTCAAAAATTTTATTTTTTATAGATTATCTCCTACGAAAATAATTAGATTTGAGGCACGGTCGTATACTTAGTGAGATTTAAAATTTAGTTTGTCACGTTGTCATAGTCATATAGTTTCACTAGCTCAACCAACCTAATTGTTAATATGCACTTGCTTTGAAAATCCAAACATTGCCACAAAAGAGTAGTTTTGAGTTTTTGACTAATTTGTAACAAATTTTTCTTGTACTAACAAACATGCTCCTTAAATGTACACACATAGTTTCATTTTTCAAAAAACTACACGTAGCACAATAAAATACTCCATAACATAAACAACTTAAGTAGAAATTTTGGTCTTTAGCTTTAATTCAGAAAAAGGCAAACATAACCGAAAGAACCAACATTTTCTGCTAAAGGAGCTTCCCCTAATCACTTCTACATTACCACATTACATATATGTAACAAAAAATCCAAAGACTTAGATTGAATACAAAGAGAGTAGTGAAAATGGAAGCTTCTGAGGAAGAAAATGGCAAAAAAATACCAAAGTTGCCATTATTCATGAGCCCTCCACCAATGCATTCACCAGAGAGATCAGGAACAAAAACTCCACCACTTCATATCACAGCATCAATACCATTTGGTTGGGAAGAAGAGCCAGGAAAACCAAGACCATGTACTGATCTTGTCACATTCTCTAATCCAACCCTAGTCAAGTGTTTGGAACTTCCTCCAAGGTTGTTCATTGATACAAAAGTTCCATCACCTACAACAGTTTTGGATGGACCCTACAAAAAAGTGTGTTGTGATTCCTTTGGTTTTGAAAGTGGGAAACTTGGGAGTTTGATTCTTAAGGAAGAAATGGGGGTAATGAAAAAAGGGTGTTTTGGTAATTGGAGGAAAAAGGATATTAAGGTTAAAAAACATGTTTCTTTATCATCTTCTGTTGATAAGGATAATGATAATGTGGTTGGTGGTGGCATTATAGGTAGTGACAAGAATGTGAAGATGAGGAAGAAGATAAAACATTATGGTAGCTTTGAAAATCCATTTCATGCCAAGTCTCTTGTTTGGGTAAATCTTTTTAACTTTTTTAGTTAATTACTAATTTTTAACACATTGTTTGTGTAGTGTATTTTGGTTTGATTTGGGTTATGCTGATAGATTTTTTTTTAATGCTTGAAACTATAGTTATAGAAAGTTTTGTTGTATTTTGTTATAGAAATTTCTATTTGGTTCATCTGGGTTTGAATGTCAATTTTTTTTAACAAAGTTTGAATGTAAAGTTGAATAGTTGGTTATTTAGATTAAACATGTGGTGGATTTCACTTAACTTTTTTTTTGAAAGAAGATTTCACTTAACTAGTATATTGGTTTAGAGTGGAGAAAATTGTAAATATAATTCTTGTGGCTTAGTGCATGATTCACTTTGTGATTTCAAAGAATTCCAAGTATAATTGATTTCGGTATTTTTGGATGTTTTCTTTTACTAAGATTGACTTTGTTTAATTGATTCTAGTTTGAACCAATCATTTATAAACTTGTGCCACCAAATATGATTTTAACACTTAAATTTATTGTTCAATTTAAATTTAATTTACTTTCAGATGTATTGGAAGATAAATCGTTTAAACAAAAATTAATTTCACAAAATATGCACTATTTGGATTTACTAAAAAATTACATTATCAACAAATAAAAGTATCGCTGTATTAAAAAATAAAATAAAATATCGCTGTATTATTCGTTCAGTCAAATTCTAAATATGCACTATAGCCAAGATGGTCAGATCTAGTCTTTGTAAAAAAAAGAAGAAGAATAATGTTATATAAGTTTTACTCCATGCTAGTGATTTTTTCTAAAAGGTGGGGTAAATAGAAATCAGAAAATGGACAGTTTTATTTTGTGTAAAGATATGGTCCCCTAATGTTGGTACTTCTTTTGATTTTGCAGACAAAGATGTGTGAAAGATGGAAGCGTGTGGTTCCATGGAAGAGTGAAAAAGTGAACAAGTATCAGTGTTGGTGGTTTTAGGAGCTATAGTATTTTACATTGTCAAGTCAAAATCAATTATGTGCATGATGACCACAACATATGTACCATGTTTTGCCTAATTTGTCTTTTACATATCTTCACCAAATCAAATGTCACAGGTCTTATTCAAGGTCTATTTCTTCTTCTGTTGCTACACCACTGTCTGTGACACTTTGCATTGAAAGCTGCTCAACCTTGTTTAATTCTAACTATATTAATCTTTTATTTTAAGATTTCTATTTTTTTTTTCTCAAAATTTTATTTGATTTAGGAAACTAAAATACAGTTTTGTTATTTTGACACATAAATTATACATCGAGTTATATGAGTTAATAGATGGTTAATGAATTTAACAAGCGATAATGTGGAGGAAATTAAGAATAACATTTTTGAGTGAATCATCAACTTCGTCTTTGAATTTGCAAGTATCAGCCTAAATCGTCCTCAAATTTTACAGAATATCAATTTCGTTCTTGAATTTGTAAAATGTCAATCAATTTCGTTCTTCCAATTAACTGGGGTGTTAACGGAGCTGACATGGCCGTTAACCTCACATGGACTGCCATGTCAGACGTCACACAAGCAGGGACTAATATGGTTGATTGTAACCAACATTTTCAAGGACTAATTTGTAGAAAATGTAAGAATGTCATCTTCCCCAACGTCTCTCTTCCCTAATGACTATTTCTTCCCCAAATGTATAAAATTGGAACCCTAATTTTACAATCTTTAATCCACGCTCCGAAATTCCCAAAAATTCTTCAAATAATTAGTGGTAACATTCTTCCCCAATTGAAATAACCTCAAACCCTAATTTTTAGATTGAATCCGAAATAAAAAATCCCCAAAATTCCTTCAAACAAAATTGTTGTAATTGAATTTGAAATGATGGAGTGGGCGTATGGGCCAAAAATGTTTAGAAAATCGATCTTCATGTTCAAGTCAAAGGAAAGTGAGAAGGAAGTTGTTTGGAGGGTGAGGTTGATGGACAAAGTTGATACTTTAGGAATTGAGCTTAGGTTGATTAAGTTTTTGATAGTCATGGTTTGCTTGTTTTAGTTTGTGAACATGCTTCTGAATTGTACTAGACGTGTGCAATGTTGTAATGAAAAGATGTTGAAGATGAATCTTCATGTAACCTTTCTGTCAAGATATTTACATCATATTAGTCCTTAAATTTTATGGCTATCCATCAAATCGATCCCTAGATTATATTAGAAAACATCAAATCAGTCCTTGAATTATATAACTAACTATCAGTTTGGTCCTTGAAAGGCAAGCTTTGCATAACAAAATACAAAACGCATAAAACACAACTTGATCTTTGCAGCATTTACAACATTTGCAGCATCAACATTTACAACATTTCCATCATTTGCAGCATCAACATTTTATGCATTTCCACCATTATCAACATCAACATTTTCTGCATTTCCACCATTACAAGCATCAACATTTTCTACATTTCCACCATTACCAAATATAGTAACCAACCAGAACAAAAATCATCTTTCTATTTTTTAAACCGAAAACCCTAATAAGACTAATCTAAACAACAACAAAAAACTGAAAACTTGAAAACAAAATCATCAAAACTAAAAACGAAAATATATATTAAAAAAAAAAAGCCAAAAAATGGTGAAAACAAACAGGAGGAGAAGGTGAGATTGACGTGAGACTTACCTTAACCAAAGACCGCTTCGTTCTTCAAAAACTCATCGTTGATCGCCGACGATGATGATGATTTTGGAGAGGTCGGGGACTATTTTGATGGGTATGGCTGAAATCTGATGGTGGAAGGTAAGGATAAAATAGGGGTAACAATGGAAAAGCATAAAAAATTGCATTTGAAAAGTGAAAACTGAATTTTTTGCGTTTCCATCAATTTAGTCCTTGTACACGTGGCTTCCTTTTTGACAAGTGTACATGACAATACAACATGCAGGGAGCCAGCTCAACATCACTAACAAACCTTTTGGACGGAGGGACCATTTTGATGGACGTGAGAGAAATTTAGAGACGAAATTGATATTTTACAAAATTTAGGGACGATTTTGGCTGATACTTACAAATTCAGGGACGAAGTTGATGATTCACTCTAACATTTTTATTTGTTCCTTTTGGAACATGTGTTTGGCCATGATGAGTACAAGAGTGAAAAAAACCCTAGGTTAGAAATGAAATACAGAAATAGCAACATGTGTTTTTATTTTATTTTATTTGTATACTTGCTAATCAAATTTTAAAATTTGTCGTCTGAAAGTTAATTCACATCCACGTAATTTGTTCTCTTGTTAGTGAAGTAAGAGCAAGTACAATAGATAGATATGGAGAGACTGATCAGCTTCCACCCGCATCTCTTTCTCATCACCTCTTTCTTAGTGTTAGTTGCTTCTTCTCTTCTCAACCAACCAAAACGTGCATAAGCACCCTTTGTTTTCGTCTCCTGGTTTCATGCCTCTGCCGCCGGATCATACTCCAACATCAAAATCATGTTATTGTGAAGAAAAGTTGGTTAAAAATTAACATGCTTTTAACGAGAAGTGAATTAACTTCATGAAATTTGGATCCCATGATATTTTGGGTAGTTTCAGTTTCTCAACCATCAAAATACACCTAAATTATCATATTTTAAGTTCTTGAGTTTTGGCAAAAAAAAAAACTCTTCTTCACCAAACAAGGTTTGTTTTACATTGTTGAAACAAATCACAACCCTCTATTTCAATTTCTTCCGATAGCTCGAACAAAATACAAAACTAATGAATATAAATCATTCATATAATTAAACTAAGTTCATTTGTGGATGTAATTAGAACTATTGTTGCTAGAGTGATATATGAAAAAAAAAATAGAGTTTCTTACCAAAACAAAATTACTATATTATATTTAATTAAGTTAACACCTTTTACTTCACAAGTTGAGAGATTGCTATTCAAATTTATGAAGGACAAAAAATCACATTTCGGTTTGCAAAAGAATTAGAAAATAAAGTTCGGTTTAAAATGTTGATTTTAGTTCAATTCGGTTCGTAAGCAACAAAAAGGTAAACTGAATCATAATTATAGTTCACTTCGATTTGGTCTAAACTACGTTTGGTTCAATTTTCTTGAACGGTTAAGATGGTTCGGTTTGGTTTTCTTTAAAAACCAACCCATGCCCAAGCATAAAGACAATGTAGGAACAATAAACTAGTTGTTTAATATGTCTAGTAGGTTTTGTTTAATTTGGACCCATAAAATTATGGGTGCAAAATGGTCCCATTTAATGTGTGCCATTGATATAATATTTAATATAACCAGTGGCCAGGATTGAATATAGGCAACCTGTTATATAGGTGGATGATTTAACTCTAACATATTTGCTTTAGTGGCATAAAACTTTTCAATAATTTCTTTTTGTTTTAGATTGAATAAAAAAGAAGAAGCCATGGCCTGCCTCTCAAGATACACAACATATGGAGTAGTGAAAACATGCAATTCATCATTAATATGTATTATAAACTTGTAATTTTTTTCCTTAAAGAAAACTGTAACGTTTTCTTGTAAGCATTAACATGGCTTCTTCAAGCAAGAGCAAGAGCAAGGCACGCTGAATAAGATATGCAAACAGGGACTGCAGTTGCTCAGCAAGGGCTCAAATAGACTGTATTACACTTGTCAAGAAAAGGGTTGCAATAAATTTATTGTATGGCGTGAGCCTATGGACATCTGTTGATAGGTTGCACAAGGAATGTGTCTACACCCAAATTTGCAAGAAATGAAGAAGATTTTGCCAACTTGAGAAATGAATTGATTGCAATGAAGAAGGCTCAGGTGAAAGCTTTGAAGACTCGTCTTAACACTAATAATATAGCTTTGTCCACTGTCAAGTAACTTGTGATTGGAATTATTTTGCTTTTGTTGGTTGTGGTGTTTAACATCACAAAGAGATAATTTAGCATGTAAGCATGTAAGCATTAACATCATAATATATATTTTATAATTTTCATATGTGATGAGGAGTCTACTAAGATTTAGTTATCTATGGGAGAGGAAGTGTAATTACTAGAAAACCGGAGAAAACCCACTACAACAGGTTATCTTCGACACTAACTTTATCATATCTCGATCCTTCATCATATAAACACACTATAGAGAATTAGTGTAGACAAGATACTATGTAAGCCGGATTTTTTTCACTAGAGTGAAACCAGAGATGTGACATTGCGCCATGTCCTCCATTTTTTAAGTTGTCTGATAGTAAATATTTGTTCAATATGAAGATCCATTCATATGAACCAATAAGTTGCTACTTGGATTGGCTATTGTGTGTTTGGATTTTGTGAAATGAGCGGAATGAAAGAGTTTTCAGCAATAAACAATGCTCTATATCGCAAATGTTCGATCAAGTAAAATCATATTCCTTGTGGCTGAAAGCTTGTAATGTTGTTTTTAGATTTGGTACTTATTATTGGTGGTCGAACCCGCTCATTTGTTTGGGTATCGACTAATTGTTTTGTAACATTGGCTACACTGTATTCTTTCCCGTGATTGTTTTGGCACACCTTGTGCTGAAGCAATTTTGGTTGTGGTGTTAATATATTTCATTTTGGCTTTGTTCAAAAAAAAAATTGCTATTGGGATAGACATATTTTTCTTGAAAATAAATAATAATTTGGTCTAGACTGCGACGATACCTTTAAACATGTGTTATTCGGATTAAAATTTGAAGTACAATTCCAACAAAAATGTTTCTTTATTACTCAACACAAATATTTGTTGGATTTGAAAACACCCTCTTTAGAAGTTGAATATAATTTTAAAATGGTCGAAGTATAATTTTAAGAATCTTTTTGAGAGAGTAATTTTAAGAACCTATAATACTATGGATCTTGCAAGTTCAAATCTCTAATTTTATTTTACCATTTTTAGTCTCCACCTTTTATAAAACTAGGTGCTTTTAGTCATGGGCGGTCACAGGTAGAAGAGAGTGGAGGCAAATGCCTACACTTGTTTTTTGAGTTTTTTTTTTTTTTTTTTTACCATTTGATCCACATCCACCACTTCACCATTAACGCACAAACAACACACTTCTTTTTTCTCATTAATATTTTGTTCCTCATTCCTTGGTTTAACTCTAAGCATTGTCCATTCTTGCATCTTGTGCTTTCAATTACTCTCAAGTCTTCTCCTCCTGTCATTCTTCTCTCTTCCTCTATTAAATTATTGACCTTCTAAGATGTAGTCTCCCTCCTCTTTTTTTTTTTTTTTAATTTCAATATATTTTCCATCTTATGCAATTTATAAAATCCTCTGTTTGCTTGGACAATAAGGAACCAACAAAATCAACCTCCATCGTCTCTGATTTAGTCACCGTTTCTAGACATGCTTTAGAATTTTTAATGTATACCTCTAGCATTCCTTCTGTATATGTTTTCTTCATAGTAGTAACCTGAAAGTCATAATGCAAATTATCAGATGAATCATATTCTCATCACCAAAGTAATTGCTGAACAATAGCGGTTCAGCAGGGCTATAGTGCTATAGCCGCTAATTGACAACATTGCACAAAAATGAGTATCCTCTAATTTAACTGTTCATGTGCTAAAACTTTATCAAATCCATGGTGCCGTGCTTAAATAAGAAATTGAAAATTTACAGTTAAAATGTGTGAAACTAACAGCATCATGAACAAATTCATCAACAGTGACAAGTCCAAGATCATCCAATTTTGATGTTGCAAATGCAGATTGGTGACAAGCGAATTCGGGAGCTCTTCTTGCATCTTCTTGGACAAAGTAACTATTGGCAGCTCTATGCCACATAGTCCTCACTTCTGTTGCTACCATTACTTATCTACTATTTTTTTCATAATTTCTAATCTGTCCAAAACAAAAATGCATATAGAGTTTTGGACTTTCTTCACTCACATATACACATAGACAGAAGTTGCAATTACAAAATATCTTGAAAGGGTGGTAGTATATAGTTTACAATATAATGCTTGAATTTGAAGATATACCAAAAACAAATGAGAACGGTGAACAAAAAATCAATGAAAAGACAGAAAATCTTCACAAAAAAAGGATTGTTTCTTTAGAAGTACTTTATATCCTTTCATATGTTCTTTAAAATAAAACAAAAAAATCCTTTCTTATGTTATTTTCTTTTAATATTTTTTTTAACAATATTTTCATTTGAATCTTAATCACCCTAGATGCAGATTGCAATGTCTCTCACGTTATTACACAGTTCTTGGAAGAAAAAAAGGATAGTTTTCCCCACCAAAAGTGATGGGCTATCTTACATTATTAGTTTCTTCGGTTTACTTATAAATAAAAATGGTTAAATATAATTTTTATCTTACAAAATGAATAAGTTATAGTTTTGATCCTGGTAAAGATTTTTCTTTGGACAATCAACTTGATCACGGATTATCACTCTCCAAATTGGTGCCTAACTATTCCCACATTGAACTATTTTAGTCTCACTATTGATTGATTGTCATGTTTGCATGTGGTGTTAATAGTCCCTGTAGTGTGAAAATACTTGATGTATCGTATATAATATAGTCCTTTAATTATATACAAGAGTTGTAAACATGACAGAAAAAAGAAAAAAGTTTACGCAAAACAAATCAAAACAATTTAAAAGTAATACATATAAAATTATAAAGACTAATTTTTACAAAATATTTGAACTATACGGAAAGAATAAAATAATGAATGACTAGCACAAAGTGAAACCAAACTGAATCCATTAGGTATTCAGATTTGATCGTCAAATGATACATAGCTATTTTTCTGTTTGAATTAGACATATACTTACGAGTTTGTTTGGTGTCAGAATGAATATATGGAGCTTATTTGGAAAAAATGTAGCTATCATTTTTAGACTTGGTAGATAAATGCAGATTTTGGTTCATATATGTTGTTTACCGCAAGTACATGTGTTGTACTACCTATAATTTGAACAAAAATTAATAGAAATTTACCTATTTTATTTATTTATTTGAGAAGATAACTTACACATATCTTACACATAACCTCTAATTTGAACTAACGTTAATGGGAATTTATTGTGACTTGTTTGTCATTATCCCCATTTCTCTTTCAATATTCTGTTATTTCTGTTACGGAAGTTGTTTAAAGTTTTAAGAGATTATAGTATGGATTTTATAAACAATTTATATTGTCATTGGATAATTGATTTTGTTTTCCTTATATCGAAGTGTTAGTAACTCTCAAACTATGATTATATAGCAACCGTCAATCACATCCATTGTTGAGGGTCTCCAGATTATCATTTTATGCTATTACAACTTGTATTATTTATTTATTTTTAAAATTTATTGGTGCATTTGTTTTGTACCATATGTCGATGCATGTTTTTGATTTTAACAAAATTTGGATTTTTTTTTGTAAAATTTGGTCTTAAAAACCGGTTTTAACAAAAAAATATCTGGTTTAAAACTGGTTTCTAAACCAATAAATAACCATATTTATCTGGATTAAAAAAACCGGATACTTTTTTAAAACAAACCATATCCATTTATAAACCGATTTTGTAAAAGTAACCAGTTATATATCCATAATCGGTTTACAATAAAATATGGTCATGGTTAGAAATCCAAAACCATATTAGTGGTTTATATATGGATATGGTTTGATTGGTCAAAATATCCGACCATGCACACCCCTAGTCATCTAAGAATGACAAGGACAACGTAAGAACGAAAAACTAGATTTTTTAATATGTCTAGTATACATAAATATTTGGCGTATCAATTTTTTTTACTAATAGCAAGGTACTCTGTGCTTGCACAATTGTCTTTTGCTTTTCACCACCAAAAAAAAGTTGTCTTTTGTTTTTAATGAAAAACAGGAAAGAAAGAAAAGAGGAAAATAAAAAAAAAAAAAGACAAAGATAAATAAAAGTCCAAGGAAATAATTAATATTGATGATATTTATTGTCTAAGTTCAAACAAGTATTCAAAATAATGAAAAATTATAAAAGTTTATAGGCAGTTATTTAATATAATTTAGTTATTTCATAGATAAGTTATAAATAATATAGTAAATTACACTCTCCTCCCCTCTTATGTTAAAACATACACTCCCTCCCTCTTATTCAAAATATATTAGAAAATATTTTACTCCCCTCCCCTAAGAGAAGCTTGAATTACATTCTCCTCCCCTCTTATGTTAAAATCTACACTTTAATCCCTCAATATTTTTTTTATTTCTAATAATCTAGAAAAAAATAATAATCTAACACACTTTGAAAAAAAAATAGTATCGCGGGTCTATTTTAATATAATCAACACAAATATTATTAAGATCTTCAAACACTCTCCTTAAAGTTGAATATAATTTTAAAATGTACTAAATATTATTTTAAGAACCTATAATATTATGGATCATTCAAGTTAAATCTGTAATTTTATTTTACCATTTTTAGTCCCCACCTTTGATAAAACTAGGTGCTTTTAGTCATGGGGGAGCCACGTAGAAGAGAGTGGAGGCACATGCCTACACTTGTTTTTTGAGATTTTTTTACCATTTGACCCACATCCATCATTCCACCACTAACGCAACAACACACTTCTTTTGTCCCATTTGCAGTGTTATAAAGTGACTAATATTGTCCATTGGCCCATATACAAAAGTACTTCCTTTGTTTCATAATAATTATAGCAAACTAATTTTTCTCAATTTTTTAAATTTTCAATGTAAATTCTTTACATTTTTTTCAGCTAATTATTATTATCTTCCTAGCATCAGAAGTTGTTGACTTTTTTACAAAGAGTTCAATGGGTTATACATATCAGTGTTGTCTCACCTAAGTCCACGATGGACGTTAATGCTTTGTTTGCGAGTTTGTAGGGGAAGGGAGGAGAAGACTTGGGAAAAAAGGAATGAGCAAGTGGAAGAAATAGAGGAAAATGGGAGGGGGGCTTTGGGGGGTTAACTTTTTTTCATAATACAAAACCCTCCACATTTGGAGGAATGAAAAAATTGTATTGGAGGAGGATTTTTGAGGGTTAATATGAATTTTTAAAATTTAATCTATGTTGTTATAATATTTTTTAAATTAAAAATATAGCAATCATATGCATTAATTTATCATTCCCTAAAAAACAACTCTTAAATTTTTTAAAAGATTTTTTCATTTTTCTTCATATTTTGCACACCTCAAAACCGTTCATTTTCTTCCTCTACAATCTCTCAAACAAAGCCTAATGGTAAACATGATTAACTAATATTATGTTCTTCATTCCCTAGTTTAACTCTAAGCATCTTCCATTTTTGCAACTTGTGTTTTTAATTATTCTTAAGTCTTCTTCTTCTCTCCTCCTGTCATTCTTCTCTCTTCCTCTATTCAATTATTGACATTCTATGATGCAATCCCCCCTCTTTTTTTTTTCAATATTTTTTTTCTTCATCTTTTGCAATTTATAATTTGTTTATTATTATAATGAGAGTGATTGAGGAAAACGGTACCCACATGAGATTAATTAGTAATTAATTAGAACCATTGGATTCGAACAAAATACAGTGATTTGAAATAACTCTATTGAATTACTCTTGGAGTGAATATATCCCGTCTATACACATAGTGTTTCTACTATTAATTTTTTTTGGATCCACCACCGTATATGGTGCGCCACTATTCATGGTTCCATCATTAGCTCTTCGGTAGGACTGAAAACACCCGTTTTCATAAAAGGTGAGGCTAAAAAATTAAAAGGACTAAAACCAAAAATATATATAAAAACTAAAATTGTATTTAACCTTTTAAAATCTTGTAGCCGTATTCTCCAAAAACGATTCCATCATATGTAGAAAAAAAATAGGAAATGTATTATATACTACCTCTTTGGTTCCATAATAACTGTCACATTACTTACTATTGTCTAAAAAAAAGAGTATCACTTTCAATTTTCAACGTAGTTTTAATTGATTTTCTATTAAGCCACTAGAGTAAGACCCATCAATGTTCACTTTGATATACCAGTTGGGAGGTTTTTTCCAAGGCTTGATCATGAGGTTGCAGTCTTTCTTTGAAGCAAGAGGGTGAGCAAACACTTTCTCAATTCCATACACATTGATAACAGGGAACTTCCAAAGAACCCATAGAGAATACCCAATTTTTTTTTGACTAATTAGCATGGAAATTAGATCAGTGTTCACGTTCCAATCTAACCAAATATGCAACCAAAGACAACAAAAAACTTGCACATCTTGAATTATTTATCATATATAAGGTTAGTTTCTCCTTTTATTTGCATCTTTGCATAAATAAACTCAGTTTCAATTTTTAGAGATTTTCTGTCTAAGCATCTAAACCATTTTTGCATAAAAGTGGTTAGATAGACAATAGATAAATATTTCACTCTAACCCTTTTTTCAAACCTATTTGTGCATATATAATCAGCAAAGTAGCATAAAATACATTAGAGAAATATAATGCACAACTCTTGTCAATGGCAACCACGCCGACCGCTATAGCGGAGTTGAGCGGAAAAATCAAGACCACCGCCCCAGGCCGCGTCGGCGCGTCTCAGGTCGCATCGGCGCGTGTCAGAAGTGGAAAGCGGCCAAAGGGGACCTATAAATAGTAAAATAATAACTTATATTAGTTGTATATAATTGATATTAGCCATTTTCGATTTTGCTATCCCTTTTATTTCATATTATGAATACTTCATGAAATTTTGAATAATGTTTAAGGTATTTTAGTATTTCTTTTTAAATAGTATTGTATCTATTATTAAATTTATTAGTGGCCGCACCGCCGAAATAGCGTCCGCTATGCGCCCCGCTCCTGCACCGCGCCAATTATTGGGTTGGCCGCACCGCGTCACATTTCCGCATTGACAAAGAGATGCACAATGTACATTAAAGACTATCAAATCTACAAAAACAACATACACGTCTAATTAAAATAAGTTGGTGTTTTTCTCTATTTACCAAATTTCTACAAAACTATAAACGAAACATCCAACCAACAGTCCATCCTAAAAGTAAGCCAGCTCCAACAAGGCTTAATCCTAAAGCAAATGTAGCATCATATGTTGTTGATACATCACTTTTTAACTTGCCTTGTTTTTCATGTTTGTCATTGTCAAATTTTCGCTTTCTCTTCGATGGTTTCTTACCTTCAAACGACATCCAAGGAAGAGTCTCAGGGATGAGAGTAGAAACCGGCTTATGCTTATTCTTAATCTGAGTGTTTAGAATTTCCAAATGTAAAAATGCACACCATTGCTTGTATGCAAAAAGTTGGGAAGCTTGTATAAAAAAGAGTGCCATTATGTGCTCCTTGTCAGCATAAGCTTGTTTTGCTAACTCCTCTGCTTCCCTCGCACGTGTTTGCGAATGACACAATGCTTCCATGAGTTGAGCTTTGCTTTGGTCTCCCTCAAAAGCTTGTTCTATGTCACACTCTTGCATGGTGGTATTACTGCAACAATTTCAAAGTTGATCACTTGGTAAAACATCGTAAACAAAAATATGTAATATACAACCCTATGGTTATTTGAATCAATTGGTGTAACATGTCGTCATCGACTAGCTAGCTGATGAACAAATTGCAACTCATAAAAGGGATTATAACTTCATCCTTCATCGTTTATAATTCACCTATTTACCAAGTCATTGTTATATTATATTATAAAATCTATAGCCTTTTTTAGTAAAGGCACATACTTTTGGTTAATATAATCCTTACAAATTTAACTTTGTGAAACATACGTTTGAAAAAAGAAAGTATCCAAACATAAATCACGCCAGAGAAATCTCATTTTTAACCAAAAGTACATTTGCAAACGTCAATCCAAACACACACTAAATCTAGTGCCATAAATCCAACTTGAAAATTGAAAATACCTTGATTTGTCAGAAGAAAAAGATAAATGCCCTTCATTGGATGGAGTCTCCGTCTTTCTATGCATCAATCCTGAATCCAAACCTTCCTTTGCCTCATCAGTAAAATTGGAAAAAACACTGAATTTAGCTTCACAATCAAAACATGTTTTTATATTGTGATCACTAATATCAGCATATGATTGTTCTCCTAGATACTTCTTTCGAGGAGGAGGAAGATCACAATTCTCAACATAATTGAGTGATTTCTGCAAAACCAAGAAAGCTAATTCATTTCTATCTGTTGTTTTCCACCATGGTTGAGCACCGTCATCTTCAATCCAAGAATAGTCTGAATCCAAGGAGAAATCCTTTGTTTGTTTGGGCACTACGTAGCCAACAGAATCAACCTCCATTGTCTCGTGTTTAGTCACTGTTTCCGAGCATGCTTTAGAATTATTACTGTATGCCTCTAACATTCCTTCCATGCGTGTTTTCTTCATAATAGCAGCCTGGAATTCATAATGTAAACTATCAGTTGAATCATGATTCTCATCACCAAAGCAAATTTGTCCATCAAGGATCGCGGGAATTGGCGGTTTGTTTAAATTCCACTACGCTATAGGGCTATGAGCTTCAATCGCCACTATTTGACAATACTTTGTATTAAATAGTGTATCACAGAACAACAATGGCTTGTTCAATTTCTGCTACTCGAAGCACTATAGCGCCACATTTTGACAACACTACACCAAACTATACTCTAATGCACTCAATTGTTTATGTGCTAAAACTTTCTTAAACCTATGGTGAGGTTGCTAATTCAACTACCATATCGTGTCATGCATTTAATAGGACATTGCAAATTTATGATTAAAATGTTGTGACACTTACAGCATTATGAGCAGATTCATCAGTTGCAGAGACAAATTTTGATGTTGCACGTGAAGATTGGCAACATGCGAATTTGGGCGTCCTTTTTGCATCTTCTTGGACAAAGGAATGATTAACAGTTCTATGCCGCACAGTCCTCACTTCTGTTGCTGCCATCACTTACCTATTCTTCTTCTCATAATTTCTAATCTGTCCAATACAAAAATGGTTGTAGTTATACATATGAATCAAATAATTGGGTTTATGCTTTATGTGTGAATAATTAATTATACACCGATAAGCTACTAGAAAGATTTTGCGTAATTAGGAGACAAACAATGGTTGGAACAGAAAGCAGAACAACATAAAAATATAACATTGAGATGAACATGACAAGTAGTTTACTACTCCTCATATCAGCTTTATTACAATGCACGGACATCGAATCAACGATGCCTCTTGATCGTGGTTTAATAGTTTTAAACCAATTGAATCGCTCAAATAACCAAACCGTAGACAATGTCAATTCACAGTTCCACTGGTTAAATCATCCATTTAGGTAAAGTTTTCAAAACATTCATAGAAATAAAAAAAAGAAGTCGACTAATTGCAGATTGAAGTCCAAACAGAAGAAGGCATTCTTGTACATCAGCATGCTTTTAGGTTATGAATGAAGATTTTCACTATCGCTGTTCAATTCAAGTTTAGTAGAAGGAAAATGGAAATGCACTTGGACATTATAAAATTTAGATAAAAATATCACTTGACCTTGCTTTTATAAATGTCCTAATACAAATTCCCATAAACCACACATGTATGTTTGGATTGACCGTGGCTTTGAAAAAAGCTACACTTTGTAGCTTCAATGAAATCACGGTGCCGCCGTGATTTTTCTGAACTTACTCTCAATCCAAACATGCATGCATAACTTTAAACGTGTCCAAGAACAAACAAATGTGTCACCTTTCGTAATTATTTTTCTACTCTAGCAAGAAAATCTCTTCTAAAAAAAATGGACAAGACCATTTCAAAAACATAGATCAATTGTTAATCATCAAACATAGGATGCATACATACATACACATAAAAAGAATGGACAAGACCATTGCAAAGAAGAGAAAACTTGGTCATTAATTTTGAAGAACAAAAAATAATCAGCACCAAAATGAAAACACAAAATCTCAAGATAGAAAAACAAGAATAGTCATAAATTAGTAAAACACAAACAACCATGAATAACTCACCAGAAAAGTGAAGCATTGAATGAAAGATGATACTTGAGAAGAAGTAATAATATAAGAAAAGATGAAGAGGATGGTGGCAGTTACAAAAATGTTTTTTAGTTATCATTCTATGTTGTCGGTTTTTCAAAGCAGATATATAACCGAAATGGTATGGTCCACTGTGCAAGAAAAGAAAGGAATCTAAGAACAATCTTAGTCATGACACGTGGCACATGATCAAGATTTCAACGGCAGATTGTTGGTCCACATAATCTGATCTGAAATAACAGTTATGTTACTATTGTAACATGATTGTAAAATTGCTATCAACAAAACTAACAAAGTGTCAATTGTACATTTATTTCATTCAGTGTGCTTGTTTGCCCATAGTTTTATTGTGGTTGCTTGTCACAAATCACAATTTCAATGGGTCAATAGGAAATGCTGCATGTAAAGCTTAATTATGATTCACGTTTCATTTTTTGGTTGGTCACAACACCAAGAAAATATGAATATTCAAGGTTAGTTAGGTGAATCTATGAGCTATCTATAATGCTATACTATAAGCTACTATTTTTATCCTTTTTTGACGGATACTAATTTTGTATCTAAAGTTACCAGAATTTAGAAAGTGAAACATGAAATTATGCAAGAGTTTAGGGAATGAGGTAGTATATATAGAAGGGGTGTTTTTGTTTTATGGTTGTAAAAATTATTTTTAGAATAAAGAGGTTATAAAGATGAGCTCCTACTACATTCCCTCAAAAAAAAAAAAAGATGAGCTCTTACTTTTGTTATAAAATTAGGAAATTAATTTTCGGGTATAAATCATGGTGAACTAAATGATATCTATGGAGTTTGACAAGATATGTACCTTTCTTAAAAAAAATATGTACCTTTTATCAAGTCATTTAATGTCATGTTATATTTTTACATTCATTTATTTTAAAATAAATTGAAAGGTTAAACAAATTTTGTCTAACAAACCACCAATATCCAACGGTTGAAAGGTATCTAAGAATTTACCATAAATCATTTTCAAGAATAAAATAATTTCTCATTTTCTGTATTTTTATTTCAAGAAAATGAATGAGAATAAAATAATATTTTAAATTAACACTTTAATATCTTCGATCAATTCTAAATTTATATATTTAAATATTTTATTTCTGTAATATCCCGCTAAATTTGTAATAAACTGTCGAATTAGTTGAACATGTCAAAACGGAAATAATTTCTAAAGGGTTGAATATTTATTGAGAAAAGCGAAGATATTCGGTAAATATCTCTCATATCATCCCAACGGACTTGAGGAATTAAAGGGTTACAAATTAACAAAGGATAATTGTGTTTTTTCCCTTGAAGGGCAAAATGGTAAACTTGCTAATCAAGATTTTTTTTTAAGTGGACCAAGGCTAATTTTTCTCTCACTTTCCATATTCTTCTTCTTCATTCTAGAACATTTTCTTCTCCCTTCTCCCTCTAAGAATTCGGTTCCCTCCCTATACTACCTTAACCACCAAAACTTCATCAAATTACCATGCATTCACTACATGAATGGTACACATAAGTTTCTAGAGGTGGTTTAAGCAAGAAACACACTTTAAAACTTTTCATTCTCTCCTTAATTCCTCAAAACCGCCCCCTCCTTCAACTTTCCAATTCTTCATTTCTCTTTCAATTTTCATGAGAAACCACATATAAGCTTGCTTCTAGGGGACTCAAGAGTGGTATGATTACAAGGTAAGTGACAAAATCCATTCTCTCTATTTTTCCCGTATGAACCGCACCATACACACACCATGTGTATAATCCCTTTTTCATGGAAATTTATTTAATTCAAACTTTGGTGTATGTTGTATGTGTAATTTGAAGATGATTATGTGTGGTAATGGTATTTAGAAACATGGTATGAAGAATGATAGAAAGTTGGAAGCACTGGTGTGTGAGTCTAAGACCTTGAGAGTGTGTAAATTGTTCTCATAAGCCATTATAAGTGATCACCGAGTATAGCACGTTGGAATCTCGTATATTTGGTATAGAAGGTGTGTAAACACGTTTGTATTGTTTCTGGAAAATTTGAGCAGAAATTGAATTGTTTAGAGGGCATAAGTTGTTACTTAAGCTGTTTGGAGCAAAATGCCTTAAATGACTAAGTTGTGAATTTAAACTGCTGTATGAGTGGATCATAGAGCTTACTATACATTTTGGACCATCTGCGTTAAAGTTTGGGTCGAATTTGATATGAAAAAAAAAGTCATAAGTTGCTAGTTAAACCCTTTGGATAATAGCTTAAGTTGGAATTTAAGTTGTGTCAGGTATTATCTTATGATGAACAGTTTAGGAGGGATATGTTGAATTGTTATATGAGCAATGGAAAAAGAATAAGCGGTTCTAATCATGGTAAAGGTGCTTAAATGGTAATTAAGCTGTTCTGGAAGTGCTTAAATAGCCAAACGACGAACTTCGGGTGCAGGGACGGGAATGAATTTTTTTTGTATATGCTGGTTGATGAAGTAAGAGTATGTCACAAATGATTTGAGATGTTTCGGAAAGAGCAAGACCTATAAGCCAAGACATAAGCTATTTTGGAAAATGGACTATGGAGTTTTGGAGCTAGCAAAAGCTGCAAATTTTGGATAAGCTGCTTGCAATTTCGGGACTAATGCCAAGGTGAGTTCCTTTAGCTTAGAACCCACCTTTGGGGATCAATTATGATTATGTTAGATTATTGAGATAACATGAATAACTAGACCATTTTTATGATTACTTGCTGATTGTGCAAGCATGACTATCATGCCATATGAATGGTACATTTGAAACAGAATAAATATGAGATAGTAGAATGATTATTTCTGAATTAGGTATCCTTATTTGTTTATTCTAAATCTCATTTATGTTATTAATAAGTATGTTTATGCTAGTATAAATGTTGGAGGGAAACTCTATCAACGCAATTGATGTATATAATTATAGTATTGATTTGAAAGAAAATTGAAATGAGTAGAAAAATTGAAATGAGTAACATGCTCATAGAAAGAAAAAAAAAATTAATTGAGAAAATCTCCGTTTGCTACAACGAAGAGATAATGTAGCCTATGAGGTACGGCTCATAGTAACGAATGTGAAACTCCGTTTGCTACAACGAAGAGATAATAATGATATGAAATTTTAAGTCAAGACTTATTCGGTTAGTATTTGAAAAACTTATATTTTTTCAATTATGGAACCAATGAAAAAATTCTAAGGACCCTCCAACATGAATATTAACATAGCATACACATATTAACATAAAAATTATGTTTAATATGAATTAGCTGCGAAGCAATATCTTATGGGCATTTTGTCAATCATTGGAAATGATGAATTTTAGTTACGGAACTCCGACTCAGTTAGCCGAAACTAATTGTTATCAGAAAAGAATCGGAGACATACTCAGATAAGTATGTCAAAGTAAAAGCTATACCAGAATACGACACTTTGGATATATGTTTATGATTATTATTATGATTATGGTGATTATGTTTATGATTAAGTTATGAGTATGACTGTATTTATTATTTAATCAAGGTAGTATTTCAGACATCGATTCTAGTTAGCCCCTCAATGCTCAGTTCTGCATAATAAAATCGTATAAACCCACAATCGGTTGAGTTTAGAAACAGATGGCGATCCTAGGTTCCTCGAGGTTACCTATAGCCTAGGATAGATGGAACTCACTGAGACATCTTGTCTCACCCCAATCCCTTTTATTTTATTTTTTCTTCAGATATACAAGTTATTATACGGCAGGATGGTTCGTGATGAAGAAGAAGTAGCTTGACTATATAATGTACACGTGAGTGGAACTATTTCGGAGGTAACCGGCAAAAAATTCTATGATTTGTTCAGAGAATATTTATTTGTTGTACTTTTAATGTATCCGACGCCAAGTTTAACACACATGCTAGATATCCTAGGTGATTTCTAGTAGGGGTGTTACAATTTCTTTTGAAGTTCTTTATATCTTTTTTTTATGTTATTTTCATTTGAATCTTATCACATGTTATTTTTATTTGAATCTTATCACCTAAATGCATATACATTTTCACGTTATATCAGTTATTGGAAGGAAAGAAAAGCGATAGTTTTTTTATCTGTGAAAAAGCTGTATAAAAGTTGGAATGACAAATTTTTATTTTTACTGCAAACAAACTTGCAAGCTGTAAAGTCAGGTTCTGAACTTGTATCATTAATCCGTCAAAGAAATCAGGACGGACTTAACGAGCTTTATCTAAGTTCATTTGTTTTCGAGTTCTGTCTATATAATGTAGCGCCCTTCGTGTGTCACTGTGTTGTTTTCGTTGGTTAGTTGGTGTGATAATTGCCGAAAGATACATATATATTTTTTGTTTGAATTTGGAAGTCAGACTTACGAGCTTGGTGTGAGAATGAATGTGTGAGGCTTATTGGGAAAAAAGTAGCTACCATTTCAAACTTGATTTTAATTTTAAATTTTGATAGATAAATTTATATCTAGGTCTACTAAAAAGGTTACTTGACAAAGGTAAGTTGTGCTTTAAGATTTATTGGTGCTCCAACATAAAAAAGTTTTGTAATTGTACCTTCTTGATGATCGATATTATAACCAACTTTGAAAAAGCAATTTGTGATGACTTTTTCACATGTCACAATCCCATCTACGTATAACCCGAACAACGTAGAAATAGTAAACTAATGTCTAGTAGGCATAAATATTTGAAGTTTTTTTAATAGCGGTACTTGTGGGTTTGCACATTTGTCTTTTGCTTTTACACGTGTATGCAAAAATAAATCGAAAGAAAAGAAAAAAGGGAAATACAAAATAAACAAAAAGTCCGAGGAAATGGTTAATATTGACTATGGTCTTGTCTAATTTTAAATTGGTATCCAAAATAATAAAACCTTATAAAAATTTATGCGGTTATTTAAAAGGAAAATGCTAGATATCAAGAATGATTTTATCAAAAAAGATTCAAGAATGACATGGCATAATAATCATCCTTAAATTTCAGTCTTATTTATTAACCTTTCATAAAAAAAAATGATGCTACTCGTAATGATTTTTTTCTTCATATATAAGAATAAGAATTTCTACTTTTATTTTAAAGAATATATAAGGATAAAGAATTTATACGTAGAATGATACAATGAGAACAACACACCGAAATGTGTATATCTAAATCAATTGGAATTTTATGTTCTAATTTTAAAAGAAATTAAAATGATGGACAAAATTACGTACCCACTCTTTTGACCCTTGTATTTCTATGATAGACCAAAATGACAATAGGTTAAATTAAGTAAAAATAAAATACTTCATGTATGAACAATGATCCACAAATCATAGAAAAGAAAACCCATGAAATAGAACACAATATCAATGTTGCAAAACTTGAAATTGAGAGTGAGATTATATATGTTGAAAACTTTGGTGCAATAAAATAATTTTTACTATATTTTGGGCACGTCATATAGTAGATATATATAATATATTTTTGTTTTTTTATCATAGAAGTTTAGTAATAAAAAACAATTGTGTGCATTTATGAGTTGTAATGTAACATACAATCAACAATTGAGATGATTGGAATAGGGAGAGACATGCAAAGTTAAGTGGAAGGTTTGAGGATTTAATTTAATTGGTGGAGTTGTGGGAGGAGAAAATTGAAATGAGGTGACAAGAAATAGAGAGCGAAATAGACAAATTGAGTATTAAAATTTGCATGACTAACTTCCAATTTGTAATAATTGATAATTTAGTTATTTCATAAATAATTCATACATAATACATAAATTTGTGGAGATTAAAATTTTCACATTGTATGAGATATATAATGTTTATTTTCACATGACATACATGATTTCAAGAGTTGTATTTAACTCATGATATATAATAAAGTGGTTGTAAAATTCTTTTAACAATTGTATGAAGAATGAATTCTCCAATAGTCACACTAACGCCGTGTGTTGGCTACCGCAACACTTCTTCATTGAAAATTTGGATCAACGGAGTGCCAAATAATAGATGGTGAAAATTTATGGGAGTAAAGTTGCTCGGAGAAAAAAGGGGACTAAAATTACACACGATATTTGAAGGACACAATTGATTTATATTATATTCAAAAAAAATAAAATCTAGTTTAAAATTAATAATTATTAAATTGTGATTTTAAGCATTTTCTTGTACCATCCAATTACTAGTTCATTAGGAGAACAAACACATCGACCTTTCTTGGTCTACCAGAGCTGCCAACTGTTCAACACTCCCCTCTAAAACATTCTCTGGATGCTGAGCTGATCCGACATTTTAACCAAAACCAGCCCCTTATGCCACAGTACTCGCAGTCGCAAACCACCGGAGAAGTATGGGTTTTTGGACATTTATCTTTGACACCAACTTTATCATATGTTCTTGTTCCTTTTTCATATAAACACGCTATAATCAAGTGATTAAGTTCAAAAGGTAATACACATAAAATATTACAAGACTAATTCTTTTCAAAAAATTTGCCAGGCTTGAGGTATTCATACCACAAAATGCTGACCAAGTGATTGAACTTATACTATACAAAAAGAATGACTAGAACCTAACTGAAGAATGAAGACTAGACAAAACAGAACCTATTTAGTAATCAAATCAACGAGGTTCGCTAGCATGAGATGTTCATGTTCCAGGATGAAATGCTTTCCCAAGTTAAGGACTATTTGCTGTCCCCAATGAAGAGTTATGCCTCAATACTAGATGGTGGCTTCGAAAATTTGCACATTTTCTTATGCAAGTTGTCAAAATCAGCGATCAAAAAAATTTAACCACTTTCACTGAGGCATTTGGTGCAATAGTTGAGATTAACATCAATAATGAAGCATCTCAAACGTATCGTTACACATCCCCGAAACCACGCAGGTGACTTTTCAACTGTACAAGCTTTACATTTCCATCCCCACCACATGTAAGAAAACCATGTGGAACAACTTGAATGTCTGTAACAGCAGCCTGCGAGAATTTAAGTGAAAAGTATCAGTGTGTTAAAATTGTCCTTGATGCACTATCTACTTATCTGTTCAATTTTTTTTTGGAGATCTTGTATCAAATAGTGATATAGACGAGATAGTAGTTATAAGTATGAGTAACCTTCATTACATGAGCTAGTTGCTGAGGTTGAATTCAGCTCATACAAATTATAAGATGGTTTCATAACCTATCCTCAGCACAATTCATTTAGCAGAGACCAAGGTATAGTTTAGATTGGTTTCTGACTTGAGTTTATATTTCTTTGCTTAGGAGAAAGTCCTTAAGCTTTTAGCTATTTATGGAAAAGTAAAATTAGAGCACTTCTAAAAAAAAATTGGAATGTAAAAGTTAATTTAAGTTCATACGAGAAACAGCCGTTTAAAATAAGTTAATTTCATGTTAACTCATTGAAAAACAAAGAGATTTTGACATGCAAGTGTCGAAAACATTTACCCGAACAACGCCACCAAATCCACGAGAGCCCGACTGGAGAAAAGTGTGTTTATCATGTAGCTTAGACCAGTGATGTAATAACTTAGAGCTCTCAGCATCCCAGAGCTTGACATCTCCATCTGTGCTTCCAGTCAAAAACAAGCTGGTATTTGGGATGGTAGCTATTTTTGTGACACTCGCTGTGATCATAAAGTTTATGCAAATTATTAGATAAGCAATAAAGTATAAACCATAACTACCAACGTAGATAAACTCTCTTTACCTGAATGTGCCTTTGGAATATACCAAAGCATCCCATCAACATTATGGTCCTTGTCATAATTCAAAGATGTGAGAGAGCTATGCCCAATACTATCAGAACGCCTGTGCCTTTTCGCCTTTCCGGTGGCTATATAGCGGAAGTCATGAAGTCCAACATCGCCGCCTTTACCACCAGTCACAATAAGAGGCGAAACAGAACCACTTCCTAGTTGATTGTCAAATACAGAAAGGGAGCGCGCACCACCTTCACAAGACATGCAAAGGTTAGTACATAAAAAGAGGTGAACCAATTTTCCTAAATAAAACAGGACATACACTTTTCTTTTAAACTAAAACAATACATAAATCTTAGTCCCTACAGTCTCCAATATAAAAAGAAAATTATGTTTGGTGATCCAAAATATAAACAAATATTAAATAATTCCACTCTAATTAATGATAACATTTATGTAACACCCTTTATCTAGTTTAGATTTTATTTTTCGATAACCTTTTTATTTTCATGGAACAAGTTCCCATGAGAGGCAATTTGGAGAATGCGATTACTTTTGTTATCACTTCAAAAATTAAATGAGGTTAATTTTCTAAAGTGGGCGAGGTGGTTAATTTTTTATGGGAACGACACAAACATTTATTAATATGCTTAATATAGAAATGCATAATATAGAAATAAACCTTCATGACATAAAATAGAAGCTTGAGAAGTTGAAGGTGGAGCTAAAGTATCCCATATAACCACATTAACATTATTAGAGCTATATCCAGCTACAGCTATTATTGATCCACTAGACGAAACGTACGTGACATCCCTGAAATCAAACACAAAATAGAGTTTTCAATTACCCAAGTAAATTGAAACAAATAGTATCTTTAGTAAAGAAAAAATAATTAACATATCAACAAAATAAAAAAATACACTTGTAGAACTCCAGCCTAAACATGATTCAAATGGTTAATATAATCAACTAGAAAAATAACGTTTTAAAAATTTAATCATAATTTTCATACAGTACAGACCAGAGGGAAGAAAAATAATGTTTTAAAAGCTAATTGTAATTTTCAAGATGCTCATATTTTGAATCAAATGTTAACATCCAAACACAACTTAAAGTGAAGGGTGACTAAAATAATAACTCAGTTCTGAGAAACAAAGTACATACGATGCTTGGCCATTAAAGCAGAGGGATGATTCTGTTGGACGAACGTTGCTCCTTCCTCCTACCTCCAGCTGCCATGTGCAGACGGTTCCATCTAATGCAGCACTGGCAAAACGATGCCCAAAGTGGTCAAACTGTAAAGCTGAAATTGACGCAAGAGCATAAGGTGGAGGGACATTCGCAGCAGGAAGCACCCCATATGTAGCAGTAGCTTTGTCCTTATTGAACTGTATATTATAAAGCTCCACATCAGCATAAGCTTCAAATATCAACAATCAATGCAATTAATTAATCAACTCACTAGAGTAATCCAGATAGTACTAGTCCAGTAATTATATTATACTCCCTTCATTCCATTTTAGTTGTCATTTAAGGTTATTTACACATACCAAGAAAACCAATAAATTTTGTTACTTTAACTGAAATTATTTAGATTCTTCCTGTAGTATCCTTAACTATGTATAATCTCATTCCATCTATTTATTTCTCTGCAATAAATAGTCAAGGGTATGATTGAAAAAACAATAGTTAATGTTGCATTGAAATTTGAAAATGGCAAGTAAATAGAAACAAAATTCTTCTACAATAGCAACAAGTAAAAAAGAACAGTGGCAGTAACAACTTGGAAAAAAAAATCCAAATTTTTAAAGGATTTATATAGGATGATAGAAGGTTCAATTTTTATATTCAGTTTTAAAATAAAATAACACAACAAGGGTGTGTCATATACAAAAGAGCCTAGTTTAAGAAATCATTAACGCGAAGGATGCCCTCCTCCTTAGTGACTGAAGAATAGCATGTGCATGAAGCTTTAAGAGTAAATATGTAACTATCAAAGACAAATCCGGCCTTCGAAAAAACACAAGGAGATTGTTTCTATGTCTACAATCACATCTATCATCGTGAATGTACAGAAACTAAAGATTTTTTTACCTCCCACAAGTAAATGTGTGTATTGCTTGAACCAACCAAGAAGAAAGGCCTCATTGGATGACTAGAAAAAGCCCTGGTACTTGTATTCTCCAAAGTGGCAGGTGGATCAACAAAATCCTCAAAGTCTTGTTGAGTTTCCCAACCCAATCCAGAGGCCCCAATACCAGCATAACCTAGCATTCCTAAAGTCCCATTGCCTGTCAAGTCTCTGCTAGGCCAAGCTGAAGAATCCATACCAACAGTTGCTCCTCCAAGACCAAGGTGTGCCCCTTTTTTCCTCCCAAGGCCAACACCAGAAGAAACACAAGTAGGAGCAGGGGTGGATTCTGAACCTGCCCATCCATTTTGTGGCCAATCGGCCTTGGTCCACAAAAGGTCTGCTTCGCCACTAAAAGGAATCTCATCTTCCAAGTGAAAGAATACTATACCCTGAATTAGATAAGAGGAAACATAGAAATTTACACACTTAGCTGTATATTCAGATGATGGATGATAAGATTTCTCTAGTGCCAGTTTGATTGAAATGAAATTTAACTCAAAGGGTCCAAGAGGAAGACTAAGTATAACTGTTAAACAATTATAATCATAGTTATAAAATTATAATTTCACATTATAATGACAAAAATGATACAATAACCATTACAACTCAATAAAATGCTTCATCCATATCTTTATTTACAAAATATGTTGGTCCCTAGACTCATATTATTAAACAATCTATTGTGCATAAAAATCACAGACATGTAAATGGTGTTCAAAAATGAAACTACCCAAAGCTTCAGAATGACAGGAAATTAAGAGGGCAAACCTTCCGGTTGGTAGCAACCACAGCTTCCTGTTGATTGGTAGAGTTTATACACAGTGCCTGCACAAGCATATATTGATGTTATTCTGATATAGACATATGTGTTTCCATACGAAAATGATTAGATAAAGGGATAATAACTACCTCCAAAAGTTCTCCATTTCTCTTGTAAATTTCTTTGGGACTCTGAAAATCTTCAATATTAGCACAAGTTATATCTTTTGAGTTGGATCTTGCAGAAGCATGGCCACTTGGAAGCATTCCTTTAACAGGAGATTCTATTTCATGATTATCATGTGAGTCATCAGTTTTATGCAATCCAGTCATAATTGTATACAGGTCATTCCATCCTTTCATAGGCTTATGATCCGGATCCTTTAACCAATTGAGTTTCTCCTGTGCAAAGCAGTCGCGTATCAATTTGGGATCAGCACAGTGATCCCATAGTAACTGATGAACAGGATAGTCATCTTTCCCGTTCTCCAATTCCGAAATGTCAAGGTTATTGTTCTGATTGGATTCTGACTGCCTTGTTTGTTTTAACCATTCAAAAGTCATAACATTTGAATCAGTCTCCAATTTCTGCCACAAAAATTCCGCAAGTTGTTTAATATGATAAGAAGAAATGTGAGTAACTGTTGTCGTCAGTAAATCACATAAGTTAAATGTGACTAATAGAATCTGCTCTGGTAAGCTGATGCTATCAGAATCCATATTTCTAGGAGTATTAGATTCTCTATATCTGTGGAAATAACCAGAAACATTTTCATCTTCAAGTTTGGCAAGAACCAAATTCAAATTAGATATCATGAATCTAGACATATGCTGCCACAAGCAGGTCCCTAATATCTTCCATTTTTCATCATCAGGAACTGAATACTTCATATCTGCATCTAGTTTATCCTCTGCACATTTGGATACTTGAAGGTTTTCTTCTATATTAGTAATGAGAGAATTTTGAGCCAACAACTGTGCAACTTTTGGGATAAGTTTCTTAAGATTCACAATATCAACCTCATAAGGATTACAACCATCATGCGCAATCAAGAAAGGTTGCACCATAAATAAAAGGGCTTCTGAGTTTCTCTGAAGCCAAGCTAATGAAAAATATAAATAATATTCAAATAAATCAAGGATTTCAAGATGCTTTTTGACAAGATCTTTATTAATAGACCTCAGTTGACTCCTCAAAACAGCTCTTAAATACCACAATGAATTCAGAAGACCTTCAAAGTGACACTGGGAAGTATCCAAAAATTTAGATTTGATATCAGCTGATGCACCTTTCTCAGGAGTTGAGCTTTGTTGAGAATATACCATCCCGCAAGCAGAAAAAAATCTTGAATACAAAAAGGAGATTTCTTCTGCAGCTTTAAACAGGGGTTTGAATTGAGAAGGAGATAAATTGGAAACATCAAATCTCTCAGTCTTTTTTTGAGATGGTTCTCCTCGAGTGCTTCCATCTGTCACATCATACCCAATGTACCATAGTCTGTGATGGCAAAGTAAGAGTAAGATCTGTAGAGAAAAGGGGAATTGGAAAGAGAGTAATCACTGTAAATATATTGCTGCTAATCGTCACACACACATATAAGGAAGGAAAAAAATACTAGAAAAGGAAAGCATACCGAGCTGATTAGATAGCATGGAGTCAGTGAAAACCTTTGTTCGAAAAGATCAAACCCTGCGTATAACTTTTGTTTAAAACTATCATTTGATTTCTCGTATTGAATCATGTACTCTTCAGAATAAGAGGCATCTCCATCAGATTCTGTTAAAGTGTCAGGCCAACTTGGATGCTCTCTTATCAATTTCGATAAGTAGCAAAGGGCCAAATTCAATTTAACTTGAAACTCCAGATGCACAGATATATCAGCAGATAACCAGTTAGACGATTTTCCTGGCAAAGGCTTTAATGTACTGGACAGAACATCGCCTAATTCATTCTCTTGATCTGCAGTCCCAAGCATGCTCGGTGAAGATGAGAAATACTCCAATGCCTCAAGCTTAAAACAAGAGAACATTACAAATGATCACGAACCAGAAAATAGGTGCGTACACATGCATATAATGTCACATATTGGCATTGTACTGACACGTGTAATATCATGGCATGCACATAAAACTTCAGACATAGAAGAAGCAGTTGTGAGTATTTATCTAGAGCTAACACAAATAAAAAAAATTAATTTGATGAAATCACAAAACCAGTAAACAAAAAAGGATTATAGAGTAGTTTAACAATTCTCTAAGATTTTTACTAAGCATCTGGTAAGGAACTTGGAGGAGCACACCAATCATCTGCACCGCAGAATCATCCTAGGAGCAGCAGGTGGACACATTTACATGAAACAGGCATAAGAAATCTACCGCAAAACGAAACAATAATATCTTCTAAAAAGGACCATTCTATAAACAAGGCGATAGCGCACTAACTTTTCCACTATAAAAAAATAAAAATGAAAACCACATCTAAATATTAAGCTATTGAAGGTACGACACATATTTCTCACATATGAAGAACAAAGTAGGAGAGTGCACAGGTTTCATGTCAACCAGCCCAAGGTAAACACATCTCAAGTCACATTCAACAAATAGTTGGAAGTTTAAACAAAATAACTTGATTTGGGTAGATATGCTTGTATATTAAGCTTACTCATTTTGAAAAGTATAATTACAAAAAACAAATAATTGTGTAATATGTTAAATAAACTTACAGGAATACCACATCTTTTTAGGGCAGTAACTGTCATCAAAGTTGCCCACCTTAAAAGGATAGCAGAATTTTGCTCTCCTACAGCATTCCGCGTGCTATTCTTTGTAGCAAGCATTTGACAATAAAAACCAACAGTAGGGTCCAGAAAAGAACCAGAATTGGACATGATGGTAGACTCGGGAGCCACTGTGTTTACTGAAAACTCTAGCATTCTATGAAAAGATTGATAGCAATTACCCATTTCCCACTGCAAATCAAGGAGAGCAGGTTACAGTAAGGATCAAGTATGAAATTAGCCATTACAAGTAGAATATAACAGAATGTTTTATGGATACATGAATGCAAGTGTTTTGGGCACCTCTAGAAGACTAGCCAGCCAGTAGTCTCCTCTATCGATTGCCGACGGAAATATATACTTAGCAATTAAGTGATGCTCCAATGGTCCACCATGGCCTTCAACCAGGCGACAAATGACTAGTGCAAGCTGTTCATCCCCAAGGTTTTTAGCACAAACATTTATAGCAGAAGAATGATCACCTCCAAGCAAAAAGAAAGCAACTGCCAATTCCAGCTGATGCTTTCCCAATAAGACATAAGCATTTTTTAAAGCAGCAGCTTTATTTTTCTCATCCTGTAATCAACTAATCACAATTACTTCAAGAATTTAACATTATAAACGTGATAAAACAAATACATGTACAAGGAGGAAATTTTACATTTGCATACTCCATATTGAAAGGGGAAAAAAATAATCAACCCCAGTTCAATGATTCAGCCAGTTCAACCAAACTGTGGTACAACCAAGATAAAACCAACTGGAAAACCTGTCGATTCCCAGTTGAACTAGTTGAACCGGCCAGTTTGGTCTGCTTTCTAAAACATTGGTCTAATTAGTAGTCCTTTGTTGGCTTAATGAAGGAGCCATCCGAAAAAATAACAGTGCTTGCCGATGTGTGTTCAAACAATTTACCTGAAAATTGCGCAAGAGAAAACCCACTAAAGGCTTGTCCTTCTCATCCCTACTGATTTTGAAAAGGCCGGCTAAAACTTGAACTCTGTTCAATGCAATATAAAGCAACGCACAATCCTTAGGATTTTTGTTCTTCAAATACTGTGCTCTTGCTAATTTCTCCATCTAGAATTAATAGAAATAATGAAAGTATTTAAGCTGTCTGATTTGGAAAGAGTAATAAACAACAAAATATTCTGATGTATGACGGAAATAAACAACAAATGATAATAATACAGAAAAAGTCTATGTCAGCAATTTGTGAAATAAATTGTTTTCTTTCACATGCCAAATTTTAGAAGTTAATGAGAAATCCATGCTTTTCTTGCAACATCATGCAATCGGCATAACTAAGAAGGCTGTAATTTCAAGATTTTTTTTTTTTTGCTCATTAACTCATATAGAACACGAAAAAGAATGCAAAATAGAAAAGGACCAAGCATTACCCTTGCACGCAATTGAGGTATGTTAGCATACCAAAATCCCATACCCAAAGCACGCATTTCTTGCCACGATGGTTCATTGGGTATGACAAAACCAAACAGATTTTCTACACAATCAGAGTGGTAAGCCCATACGAACAACCTTGAGTTAATGAACATCTCCTCGATAGATACAGCTCTAGCAAACTTCCGTTGAAAAAGTAGTTGCTGAAACCTTAGTGCAACCCAAAACCTATAATGAAAAGTTTAGAGACCATATTACTATCATGTACAAAAAACCAACAGAGTACCCATCAAGTCCCACCATCACTGCTCGTGTATTTTTATATATATAATAAAACATCATCTGAATTCATATCAATTCTCGGTGCTACAAAAATCAGGTGACAGGAAAAAAATACATCAAACAGGAAGATTTAACAGAAAACCATAAAAATACTGAATAGGTTCAAAAATACCTTCGCCCAGGTTCATCAAGACTTTGATATGCAGAAGAGGAGTCTGGATTACTAACTTCCCTGAGCAGATCAATGATGGAGAGTATCTCTGTCCTTTCTATGTTAATCAAAGTAGGTAAATTGGGAAAATTCTCTAAAGATTCAATAAAGCCATTAAGCTCAGAACTAGTTGAGGTGGAACTTCTTTTATTTTCAGAACTGTAATCCGAATGATACGGAAACTGGAACGAGCTACTTTGAGCCTGTGAAAATGAAGCGATTGAAGCAACATCCCCACTCCAATTAAATCCCTTATCTTGCGAACTTTTTGGCATACGGCCTTCTAAATAATCTGACAATATGATACTTGGAAGACCATTCCTTTTGGTGATCTGTCTCTTTTTAGGATCATAATTAGAAATCAGGCATTCAACAAAATGCTTAACAGCTGCATAAGCACGCTTCCAGTTGCCTGAAAAATATAAAAATAATAGGCGACGTGAAAAAATTATATAATTCTCATCACATGCTTGAGTAAGGGCCTGTTCGGATTAACTTATTTGAGCTTATCTACTAGCATAACACTTGTGAGACTATTTGAGAGAGCTTGTGAAATCAGTTAATGACATGTCCATAAGCTGTTTTCACAGCTTATAATTTATTTGAAAACAATTTGACTTTATTTTATCTTGTGTTATCAAAATAGCTTGTACATAACTAATATGATAAGCACTTATGGTATAAAAGTTTCATTAAGTTGTTTATCCAAACATGACTTAAATTTGTTGAGTCATCCTGAAATAAAACAATATACTCAACCATTACCTGAACTTATATTGATAAGAAGTACATCAGGGTGATAAGTAGGCAAAGACCCGCTGATCAGTTCAGCTACTTCTAAGATGCTCCACAAACCAACCTTGGTAAGGAGTTCAGATTTTAATTGTTCCTTGGCAAGAAACACGCTACTGTACAGGTTATTGTTGTTCACATTATTTGTGATGGACTGCTTAGAATCGCAATCTGCAAGACTGTCTCCAGTTGAAAGCTCTCCGAAAGCACCAACGTCACAATCAGTGAAAACTGCAGAACTTATGTCTTCAGATGTTTCACCCTTGCAATTATAGGCTCTTGGATCTGAGTCACGAGAAAGAAAATTACTCTGTTGCTTTTTATCCACATGGAACAACCAATGACTAAATATACTGAAGTAATTTCCATGAATTACCACCGGAGCAGCTTTGGGTCCCCATAAGAAATCATTTACTGGAAGGGAAGTTTGAGCAGATGCAATGTGAGACCATACATTTAATTTTGGAAAATTTACAGAGTTTGACCTAGTCAGGCCATCACAACGCTTCCGAGCATATACTTGCAATTCATTTTGCAAACAAACTCCAAGCAATAACTCACCAGTCCCTAAAGTTAACCACCTGAGAGTAGTAATATCACTTTCAACCGTGAGTGTATTTTCTAAAATAAATGTCCCTGCAATGATCAGATTTACAGCATCCCATATATGGATGGTATTGACAGCATTCGAATCATTTCCGTTGCAGAATGTAGCAACTTTCTGACCACAATCAGTGAAACATATACCTTTGACAGGACCAGTATGTGCAACAAACATACCCACAAGCTCCCACGGCAAGTTCAGGGTCAACGGATTGTCACGGTTACTTTTCCAGAGTTTCAAGCTGCCATCAGAGCAGCCTGTAGCCAAGATATATGTAGGAGAGCTACCACAAAGATCATTTGCAAAGACAAACTCTTGTTGTCTGTGACTCAGGGTTCCTGGATCCGCCACTGCAAAACTAGTAACCGAATCATTGGAACTTGGAAAATCGGATGAACATGGAATTACAGTAATGTAATATCTTTTACTAGCATATGTACTTTCAAATTCCCAAACACTGTTGTCGTCAATGCTTTTAGCATCAAAGTTGCATTCAGAACAGCTTGTTGACATGTCAAAAGAGTGCAAGTTAACTTCCCATGATAGAGCTTCAAATCTCCCCATCCAAATTGCCAATAACATAAATTTATTATTACGAAATGTTTTATTACACGTAAAGTTCAAAGGAATTGCAAATATATCGTGTGGGCCATCCTCATAAGGACCATGACCAGTGAAGGGAATAGTACATAAGTAGTGACATTCTATGTTTTCCTCTTCAGTTCGACTAATATTGACTATGAAGCAATCAATCCCCCTGTTATGTCCCATAAAAAACACCAGTTGCTCATCAAGTATTGAAGGTGCCCATGTCAAGCTTGTATACATGGAGCACGAGTGTTGAGTTGCAAGTTTTCCACAGAGTTCCCAAGTAGGAACCAACGTTGGACATCCCAAAATGGAGTTTGAAATATTAGAAAGAGACCAAAAAATAAGCAGTCCATTAGAATCAAGAGAAGCAGCAACTTGAGCTTCACTTGTATCAGGATGAATCGAAACCTTTAATATTTTCCCACTGTGTCCATCTAAGTTTAAAGACCCACCAGTCAAATGGGAAGATATTTCATCTGTTTTACCATTATCAAGGGAATTCTCAATAGCGTCGCGTGTTTCTTGAATATGGAAAAATGACCAAACTAAGGAATTACAAGGTAAGAGCTGAAGTAAAGAGCATATACTTGGTGGACCAGACAAGGAGTTTCTTGATATAATGACTTTATTATGCATAAGTAGTGTGTTTTTAAAATCAGATGAGTCAAACTTATAAATGTTTCCTATGTCATGGCTCTGAAGTTCATGCTTCTTCCATAATGTAACTCGGGGAAATCTCAGCGGGGAAACATCTTCAAGACAGTGGACAGCCCAAAAGCTAAGCAACATTCCAGGACCATATCCAACCAACCAATCACACTTTCTTACGTCGTGCTCAAATTCTTCTTTGGAAAAAAATTGTTTGTCTCCTTCGCCTCTTCTAAATAACCCCTCAATTTCCGTCCCCCACATCACAAATATATCTGAACCAAGAGTTCCATTTAAACACTGACTAATCTCAATGACAGCAACAACACAAAAAGAGGACCCTGTGTTCTTCCCAGCCTTCTTGGTCTTTCCATTATCAACCTCACTCCATAGCCTAGCAGTTCCATCTAAGCAGCATGTCAGTAATAGATTCCCTTTTGAATGCCTACTGTATCTGTTTGATAGTTTTCCCCTTGATGGTCTCCATTGAATCGTCACAATAGGTAGAGGGTGTTGAAGTTTGGCTTTTGAATATTCAGATACTCCATTGCTCTGACATACAAACACACATTTGCTTGCCTGATTGATTAAGGACCCTTCAATCTGTTCTTTACTAGGACGTGATCCAGTTGCTGAAGGGCCTTCAACAGACCAGGTTGCACTTACGAGTGTTTGGGGCTGATCTGCTTTGAACTTCCACGCAATTTCCCAACATTTGTTACTCTTTTTCCAGAAAACTACCTCCATTCCACCAGAAATAATTCCGTCTCCTGATCCTGTCCATCTGATGGTCTCCACTTTTGTACGTTGTACGAGCACTGCATTCTGGCTCCAACAAAAAGAACCTGAATATGAGTGACAAGATTGTGTTTTTAATAAATAAAGCTAATCAAATAAGCAGCTCATTTTTCTATTGTAATATTTTACGTCTTTTCCTGAAAAGAATAAACATATTAGCAACAAGAAAGAAGTGCAAGAACGAAGGATAAGATTATGATGTCTGATGCCCGCATGGAAAAATAAAAATAAGTACAAAAGTAAAAAAAGAAAAGAAAAACATGTAATCAAAGCTTGCCACTCTCTTTTCTTATCTAAATTCCTCCAAAATAGACATTACCATACTCTAGTGACTTCTTATAAAGGTGGACAGACTATATAATATAATAATACCTAGAGGGCCTGTTTCTTAGGCATTTATTCCAAACAATATGAAAGACTTCAAATATTACATAATTTACGAGTAGACGAGTTAACTGTGAACTAAAACTTATATGAAAAGGAAACCTTTTAATATTAACTGAAATGCTCAGTTTCTGAAAACTGATGTTGGGGAAGTTCTCAAATGTCAAAAGCTCACTCAGTCTAGCTGCAAAAATATATATGCCTTTGAATTGCTTCCTACCCAACTTCCCATATTTTTTTAGAATCAAGGGAAACACAATAGTTAGAAATACGTGAGTTCACAGATACTCTGAGTATTGAGTCAAGAACCATCCTTTGTGGCCCCTTAGTATAAGCTTAATAATGAATTGGAAGCTGTTGAGAAATTAGATGTATACACTACACACAACATAACTCTTTGCTACCTACATAGGAAGGATCAAGAGAAGACTTGCAGCTGATTTCACATCAGATGATGATAACAAATCATCGAAAAACTTGTAGAACTATCTATATTAACTAATAACAAAAGGGATTTTTCTCTAACCAAGCATAAGGTACTAAAACCCCAACATCACTCTCCAAGTAGTGTTATATCAGTCCCTATCAAACCCTCCAAAAACCACAAGAAACTTACATCACTATGAGACATTGATCTAGTCAGAACCAAGGCTTCATATTAAAGGCGTATTAAGTATCCCAACACGACACCGCACATGAAGTTATATTCAATCACTTCCATTTCCTTTAATTATTATCGATGTCTACGAGTTAGTGTCATGTCCATGTCTATGCTTAGTTGCATTGGATAATTAAACTAAACCCACAAACAATTACTCCCCAAAATCCTAAAACCTATTAAAATCATAGTTTTTATTCACAATATTCATTACTTCAGCAATTAAACCAAAAAACCAATACTACAACAATCAAGCCTTATCCCACTAAGTGGGGTCGGCTACATGGATCAAAATCCGCCATAATGTTCCATCATATATCATATCTCTATGCAACTCATTAATCTCTATATCTTTCTAATTAGTTTCTCTTATAGTTTTCCCAGGTCTTCCTCTGCCTCTAGTAATTTGACTACTCCCTATCTCATCTACTCTCTTTACTTCAGAACCTACAGGACTTCTCTCTACATGCCCAAACCAACTAAGCCATGTTTCCACCATCTTTTCTACTATAGGTGCTACCCCCAAATCTCTCCCTAATGTTGTCATTTCTAATTCTATCCCGTCTAGTCTTTCCCTGTCATGTCATACAACTAATTTCAAAATATCTCTGATTTGGCGGAATACAAGATACTCATTTGATGTCAATGTAAGACTATTTTACATCCATGGTGCATCTTCTATTTTGCACACAAATTTATTATTCAGCTCACTTTTACATGAACATATATCCATACATTCAACTCACTTTTAAACAGAGTCGATGAACAAAATCAATTCACACAAAATAAATTCTTGTCGACACAGAATCAAACATACACTTAGTTGCATTTGAATATTAAACTAAACCCACAAGTAATTACCCTCTAAATTCTCAAAACCTATTAAAATTACTAAAAATATAGTTTTTATTCATGATATCCATTATTTCAGCAAAAAATAAAAAACCCACTAAAAAAAGGTTAAAAATCGAAACTTTAAGTTACCTTTAGACTTAACAGAATCATGATTAAAAACCCAGATACAATTTTCAGCAGCAGCAGCAAGATCACCATGAGAAGGCATATGGGGTGACCAAGAAACAGAAGAAACAGGAGAAGAATGATGAAATGAAAGTTCAAAAAATTGACGAAAAATAGGACCAATACGTGATTGATGATCGGAAAGAGGAGAAGGGAAATGGGTGATGACGAGAAGTGAAGAAGCTCCATAAGCGATCCATGAGTAACCGGAGAAGTTTGGGAGGAAATCAATTGTTGAATTGGAGAGAGTTGGTGATGGTGGGATTGTGTCGGATCTGAGGAGATGAAGAGGAAGATGATGATCTATGATGTTTTGAGAACATGATGATGATGATGTTGATGTTTCTTTGATTGTGTTTGGTGTCATTGTTTTTGTTGTTACTATGTTGTTGTTTGTGTTTCTACGTTTTGAGGAAGAACAAGGTGGTGAACTGATGATGATGATGAAGAAGAAGCATAGTGTTGTTAATTCACTTGGCTTCAGTGAAAGAAAGAAACCATGTTTAAGGTTAGTTTTTTGTTTGTTATAGCTTTCAGCTTATTTTGGTATTTTCATTCAAAAAATAAACTTATTTTATTTCGGTAATAATTTTGTTGTGCAAAATTTCTTTGTAACAACAACTGCTTAGAAATAAAACTATTGTTTGGGTTTTCATTAAAATTATAATTATAAGTATTTGTATTTTTATATCGTAACAAATTATATTTATCTTTTTTATTAAAAAAATATTATACTTTATATTTTTCAACAACATGAACAATATAACAAATATAATATAAATTCTTATCTTTTTTTAATAACATCAACAAAAGACCGTTTTGGTTGTGGGAGGTGGTTGGAAGATCTTATGGGGCCGGAAGGGTCCCATTGTATCCAAACCTTTATTTGGCTGACCACTCATGAGAGGATCCTTACCAATTACAGTCGTGGCAAGTGGGGGGTTGGTATCTGCCTTACTTGTCCTTGTCGTGCGATCGAGGATGAAACAATCATTCATCTTCTTCGTGATTGTGTGTACACCAGTGCCCTTCAGGTCTGGCTCTGACTTATCCTGTCTAATTATATAACTAATCTCTTTTCCTTTGATTGTACGGAGTGGGTCTTTAACAACATCAATGTAAAGGGGATTAGAGATAATCCACCTACTTGACATTAAATTTTCATGACAGCACGTTGGAATTTGTGGAATTGACGAACCAAATCTATTTTTGAAATAGAATTTCAAAGATCAAGCAATGCAACACTGGTAATATAAAAGTTTACTAGTAAGATAAAAGACAATATGAAGTTGTTGCTTAAAAGTCCTCGTCAAAAGGAAACTATATCCATCGGTTGGATGTGACCTCTGAGTGGTTGGGTTAAGCTTAATTGTGGTGGTGCTTGGAAGTGATATGGTAATCTTACAAGGTGTGGAGGGCTTCTTCGGAACTCTGATGGCAGATGGATCGAAGGTTACTTTAAGAATATTGGAATGTGTGATGTTTTGCATGCCGAAATGTTGGGCACGTACCTAGGTTTAGAAATTTGGTTTATTAGGATTTTCTTCTCTGTAAATTAGAGGTTTGACATTTGAAGACCTCTCTCTGTATCAAGTGAGAGGACATCTTATTGTGAGACATGAGAGGCTTTAATCATGACCCTTGGATTAATATTAATGGTCAGATGCAGTTTACTTGTTCAAAATACTCATGTATGCTTTCACGCAGCTAATCATTCGGTTTCCGTCTCTTCTGTCCAATCCAATTCTCTCTTCCTATTCTTCACATGAAGATGTTGGGTTTTCATAAAATTAAAAACTTTCGAAAACTGAATTCATTATATTGCCAAATCGATTTCGTTAAATCAATTGGTTTGAAAAGAAAAGAAAAAAACGAAATCGATTTGGCAATATAATGAATTCAGTTTTCGAAAGTTTTTAATTTTATGAAAACCCAGCATCTTCATGTGAAGAAGAGGAAGAGATAATTGGATTGGACAGAAGAGACGGAAGCTGAATGATTAGCTGCGTGAAAGCATACATGAGTATTTTAAACAAGTAAACTGCATCTGATCGTTAATATTAATCCAAGGGTCATGATTAAAGCCTCTCCCAATAAGTCTTCATGTGAAGAAGAGGAAGAGAGAATTGGATTGGACAGAAGAGACAGAAGCTGAATGATTAGCTGCGTGAAAGCATACATGAGTATTTTGAACAAGTAAACTGCATCTGATCGTTAATATTAATCCAAGGGTCATGATTAAAACCTCTCACCTCTCACAATAAGATGTCCTCTCACTTGATACACCCTATATATATATATATATATATATATATATATATATATATATATATATATATATATATATATATATATATATAGGGGATGTATCAAATAAGAAGTGATTTTAAAATGAGAAGTAAGAAGGTTAAATAGCAGCCGTTAGATTAAAATACACGGTTTAGATTAAAAGTTGGTTTTAATGGAAATCATGGGGTGGTTACATACAATTTAGGTTTTAGTGAAAATCATGGGGTGCTAGATCCACGAAAACTAAGAATATGAACAATCACCCCATGATTTCCACTAAAACCTAAATTGTATGTAACCACCCCATGATTTCCACTAAAACCAACTTTTAATCTAAACGGTGTATTTTAATCTAACGGCTGCTATTTAACCTTCTTACTTCTCATTTTAAAATCACTTCTTATTTGATACATCCCCTATATATATATATATATATATATATATATATATATATATATATATATATATATATATATATATATAAAATAAAACACTTATAAAATAACACTGGTATGTGACACTCTTTAATTGATCATTAACATATAACATTGATACCTTAATGATACACAAGTGTTTCTAAGAATTTGAGACACCAAATCTATCTATGATTTGACACTGTGATTTATCCACATCACATAAAGTGTTTTGACGGTTAAAGATATATTTTTTTCTTGTTCCACAAATCCATAAGAATCCTCAAATCTAAAAATTGCACTACTCAAATATCATCTTCCCTTCTCAATGTGTGAATCTTGCATAGAGGTGTTATTTTATATCAACAAGGTTGATGATCCTACATGATATAGAACACACTTATAACAAATGCATTGAGTTGCTTGAGCCGATTGCTAAAGAGTTCACCGGTCAAACATACATTTTAACTAGAAAAGAATAATAAATATGAATTTATGTATAGAAAATTCCCCACATATATTTAATAAAAAACGTGCATACGCCCTACTATGAATATGGGTTCTTAACTTCTTATTCATATATTATTGTTTGGCCTTTAAAAAGAAACATGTATTGATCCTAAAAAAAAATCCATATCCATCTTTTATTTGATTTATCTATGGAGAATGTTAAAAAGTACATTAGCTAAGCAATTAAAAGAGTAAGTTTTTTTAAAATAAAATTGTGTAATTATTACTTAATCAAAAGTAATAATTTATATATTAAAAAAAACAACTTATATTTCAACACAAAATTTTTACTTTTAAATTGCTTTTTTTTTAAGAACTTTTGAATTACTTAACAAATGCTTTAGGACATTGGTTAACGAAAACCCATTATTTTTTATTTTTTGAAAGAACAAGACTCTTTATTTATTTTTGGATAAAATAACTTATTTAATTTTGATATCTTTTAGCCGCAAAATCTTGGGACAAATATTTAAAGCCCACCAAAATTTCTATATAAGCTAACAGCGACACCAACTTCTTCACTCTTTCTGCGATTTCGAATTTCACCGTAACCTAATCAATCCAATTCAAGGTTATTTCTCTTCTCTCTATCAATTCTTTGTTCCCAATTATAGAAGAATTAGGGTTTTACTTATTTTCAAATTTCAAACCCTAATCGATTTTGATTCATACCTATCTACATGCATTTGTATATTGTTTAATAGATTAATTTACTCTCACAGTTTTGATTCATGTTTAAGTTACTTGATGAATCAAAATCTTACCTTGTTAATTTTCCTCCGAGTAATCCGTCAAATATTTCTTTACAAGACCATCACAACAGAGCATCCAATATTGGATGTTTAAATGGGTAGGTTATGTTCACATCACCAATTTTACAGTAATATTTAATAAGCATTAATTTTCTCCAACCCAACACCTCAAAAAAATTAATAAATAGGTCTCACAAATAACTCTGTATCATTACATTTCAACAAAATTTATTCATTTTACTAAAACTTATCAAATGAGACCCACAAAAAATAAAGAGAGAGGGTGCTACTATAGTCATCTCCTCCATAAGCATCCATATGTTATACTCCACAATTGGGGTATCTATTTAATGTGGTGCAAAATAGATGAAGCATCCACAAATGGTCTAACTTCTAATACACTTTATATGTAAGTTCATGAGATTACGAGTATTTTTAAAAGATCACCGATTCTATTAAAATGTCAAGCTTGTCCTTAAATTTAACCATCTATTATCGATTAATCCCTATGTTTTAAGAACTAATATGAGTAAAATTTGATCGAGTCAGCTACTGTTTCAAAAATATTCATAATCACATGGACGTTTCAACTTAGTCCCTAACATGTTTTCACAAGGATTAACATGAGTAAAATTTGACAGAGTTATAAACCAATTTGAAATATTCATAATCTCAAGAACCTATTTGAGAGTGTCTTACAAAGTCTGAGATTAATTTAGTTGTTTGCTTATTTTCAATTATGTCTTATGTTTGATTTCCATTACTGCATTGTTGTGTTCCTCATGGAAGTGTTTCTCGCTTCCGCATTGCTTTTCAGTTGAAAAATCAAAAGAAGAAAAGGAACAAACAATGGCTCACCTTGATGAATCAAGCACCAACCAAGCGAAAGTTTCCCTCGCCATCGCCAAACATCTCTTCTCAAAAGAATCACACAAGAACATCGTCTTTTTGCCATTGTCTCTCCAAGTTGTTCTCAGCATCATCGTTGCTGGCTCTGAGGGTCCTACTCAACAACAGCTTCTTGACTTCCTCCGTTTCAAATCCATTGATCATCTCAACTCCTTCGTCTCTCATCTTCTTTCCCTCCTCCTCAAAGATGCAGCTTCTCCCGATGGTCCTCGCCTCTCTTTCGCCAATGGTGTACGGGTGGAGAAAACCCTTTCTCTTCAACCTTCCTTCAAAGAAACCGTGTCTACCGATTATAAGGCCATTCTTGCATCCGTTGATTTCATAAACAAGGTATGTTTGTGTGTGTATCTCCCTCTTTTCATTAATTTGTGTTAATTGATTAATTAATGGATCTCTACCTTCACAAACAATTGATTTATTTCATTTCATAACCTAATTTAGAGCAAATTTTTCCATTTGAAGCATAAATAACTTGTGTTGTTCGTCACTACTAAATTTTAATCCCTTGAAATTTATTTGAGAGTCGGTTCTTGCTTAAATGGATGAAGTGCGTGATGGAAATGTAAAATCATTCATGTACCTTCAATCAAGTACATAAGATTGTCTTTAAATTGGTGGTATAGGATGTAATGGAGTGGAATGAAATAGTTTGTGATAATATCTATATCCTAAAACTTTTGGCTAGTTGGTTGATGATACGATACTAAAGCTTATAAAGACCTAGTGTCCTAAAGATGAATCATTTTCTCCTTTTTATATGGTTCTTCAAAGAGTGAATAGGAATAATAACCTTTCCCTTCTAAGTAAGATTGAATAGTGTATACCCCAAATTTAAAGAATATTATGTATACCACACAAATATGGGGTGATGTTTTTTTTTTTAGAGGATTCAGGGGTGATGTTGATGAGCACAAATATGCTACCGAACATTCTAATTTTCAAAGATAAACAAATTTAAGGGTGATTATATTTGGATATCCCTAGTGTCAATTGATTTTATCAATTTAATAATCACGGTTACACACAACAAATACAATTAACTCTTTGTCAAAAAAAAAAAAAAACAAATAACTCTTCATTACACTTCTTAATTAAGAGTGATTAAACCAAGAGGAAAAATATGTTACACTAGGTGACTCCGTGAGTGTTGACTAAAATCGGAGGTAATCTGTTTGCATTAAAAACATGCACATACATATAAATGCTTTCTAACAATTTCCCACATCAAATGGTCTACTCAATTATACGAGTGTTACCAAATTTAATTGTCTAATTCTTTTTGGAAAACTCACCATGTACTCAAATATGTCCTTACCCATTCTAATTCTTGGATACCTTTGACTAGAACAATCTCTTTAATATTGAGTTATTTCCATTAGTTTCAGCTTAATTCCCCTTGATTTGTGTATATTTGTTTTCCTATCAGTGTCATTGGTCTTGGTATACCGTCTCTAGACTTCATTTTGTCATTACCATTATTCTGAATGAATACACCTGCATCAAAATTATAAAAACAAGCTTTCAGTACAAACTATTTCTACAATTCCACTTATGGAAAAAGCCACAACCAAGAGGTCCAGGTCACATAATCATGCAACAAAGAAAAGGAAGATGAAGACACCAAATACAAAGACAACAACATTTGTCTGTGTTAAGGAGCCGTTTACTAAAACTCATACAAATGACTTTAAATCAGAAGTAGTGGTCATTTCATCCAGGTAATACAATATGGGTAATGTTAACCAATGTCTCCGGGGCACTGGTTAAAAGAGCAAATATAGTAATATCACATCAGAACTTGTGCAGTCAATACATTAAAAGTCTAAAAAGTATTTCTTTTAATTTAAAACTTTCTTTTTTTGGTTTCGTAAACTAGTGCCCGGGACACCGGTTAACATGACCCACACAATATACACAGTAATAAGATATATAATAAATTCCTTCAAAAAAAATATAATAAATTGAATGAGAGAAATAAGTCGCATCTCCTATATAATAAATTGAATGAATATGATTCTAAAGGATTTATCAATTTGATTTTTGTAGTTTATAATAAGTGACCTATGTTAGATAAACCAGTTTGAATAAATATGAATGAGATAAATTTTAATAAGTCACATCTGCTATATGATAAATTGAATGAATACGATTCTAAAGGATTTATCTAAATGTACTCAAATATGATTCTGATAAGCTGTTAGAAAATAGATTATATTTTAGATGTCTGGCAAGCTCAATGACTATTTTATGGTTTATTGTCCAAGTAGTCGTGATGACAGCGAATATGATAAGGAAGAAAACTATGATTTTACAGCTTCAACGCAAAAAGTTGTAAGAAAAGTAGTTCGTAAAGTTGCAGAAACTGAAAGGAAAGGCTCCAAGTCTAATTTTACAGTTTATATTATAACCAACGGATCCCCTCCACATGTGAAGACTAAAATCGAAGGCAAGCAAAAAATGGATGATTTGGAACTGACTCGGGTTAGAAAAAAAATCTTTTTTTGCAAACCTGAAGAGGAAGATGATAATGATTTTTACCTAAACTATCATCCAAGTCATATGATTGAATACGAAGGTGTTGTTGCCGCTTTTGATATTCCTACAATAAATAATCATTCAACCATAAAATAATTACTTTAATTCAAAGTTTGACAATTGAAATTGTTGCCTAATTTATGACATGATTCTTGTTTGACAGTAGATGTCAATTACATTCAGACCACCACCATCAATGAATATAAATGATGTTTGTGCCTACATAGCTGCATATGTTTTTATGCCTTATGCTGATGACTTGAACGGGTAAAGCAAATCCTAATGGATCTGGATATCATTTTTTAATTTTGTTTATATCAATTTAGCTGATTGTTCTGTCAATTTTCATTATAAGAAGGAAGTAATGATTCACTCAACTACAGTTGTGTTTGGATTAAGGAAAACCCTAAAGTCACTTATGACAAGGAGTTTTAAGGATCATGAGGTAATTTGAATATGGTACTAACTACATAAAACATCATGTTGTATTATGATGGTATAGGTCTATAATTTGTATATTACATTATGCTTGTTATTAATTTGGTTGTTTCGCGACAAAACTGGCTGATGAAATTATTATCCAAAACCAAAGGATTGTGGTATCTCCCTACACCGTTTGAGGTATTGACAACTATTGATCTTACTAGAACTTTCTATTTATTTGTACCGTTATTTAAATCAATTATGTTTGTATTTTTTATGCAGCAATACGCACTCGGCTGGTGACACACTCTGTAAGAAATGCATAAAATCTTTCAAAAAATCTTTCAAAAGAATCTCATGCCAAAGCAAGGTCAAACTGTTACAAAGGTTCTTTTATGTTGATTTTGTTTGAATGATTATTGCCACATCAAAATTAAAGCATAAACTGAATTATGTTTTTTGCATTCTTACAGATTTTCATTCCTGTCAATATCAAGGGGCACTAGTATCTCATGGTCGTCGATATTTTAGAAAGAAAGTTGGTGTTGTTAGACTCTTTGCCTTGTCATGAAAGATATGACCTAAGACGTCGGGAGGTTTTGAAGTTGGCGTGTATCAACAACTTCAAAACCTCCCGACGTCTTAGGTCATTTCTTTCAGGACAAGGCAAAGAGTCTAACAACACCAACTTTCTTTCTAAAATATCGACTACCATGAGATACCAGCGCACCCCTTGATTGTTAACAGGAATGAAAATATGTACAGATGCAAAAAACATAATTCAGTTGATGCTTAAATTTTGATGTGGCGATAATCTTTGAAACAAAATCAACATAAAACAACCTTTGTAAAAAATTGACCTTGCTTTGGCATGAAATTTTGAAAGATTTTCCACACTTCTTGCAGAGGGTGTCGCCAGCCGAGTGTGTATTGCTTCATAAAAAATACAAACATAATTGATTTAAATCATAGTACAAATAAATAGAAAGTTACAGTAAGATCAGTAGTTGTGAATACCGCAAACGGTGTAGGGAGATACCATACTCCTTTGGTTTTGGATAACGATTCCATCAACCAGTTTTGTCGTGAAACAACCAAATTAATAACCTGCATGATGCAATATCAAAATTATAGACCTATACCATCAAAATACAATGTGATGTTTTAATTAGTTAGTATCATATTGAAATTACCTCCTCAACCACAAAACTCCTTGGCATAAGTGACTTTAGGGTTTTCCTCAATCTAAACACACCCGAAGTTGAGCAAATTATTACTTCCTCCGTATAATATGTGTTACCCATTCAAGTCATCAGCATTAGACATAAAAACATACGCAGATATGTAGGCACAACCATCATTTATATTCATTGATGGTGGTGGTCTAAATGTAATTGGCATCCACTATCAAACAAGAATCATGTCATAAATTAAACAACAATTTTAACTGTCAGACTCTAAATTTAAGTAATTATTTTATGGTTGAATGATTATTTACTGTAGGAATTTCAAAAGCAGTAACAACACCTTCATATCCAATCATCTAACTTGGATGATAGTTTAGGTAAAAATCATTATCATATCCTCCTCTTCAGGTTTGCAAGAAAGATTTTTTCTAACCTGAGTCAGTTCCAAATCATCCATTTTTCGCTTGCCTTCAATTTTAGTCTTCACATATGGAGGGTCTGAGTTGGTTCCAATATCAACTGTAAAATTAGACTTGGAGCCTTTCCTTTCAGTTTCTGCAACTTTACGAACTAATTTTCTTACGACTTTTGGCGTTGAAGTTGTAGAATCATAGTTTTCTTCCTTATCATCTTTGCTCTCATCACGACTGCTTGGACACTTACTAAATCAAAACCATAAAATAGTCATTGAGCTTACTAGACATCTAAAATATAATCTATTTTCTAACAACTTATCAAAATCATATTTGAGTACATTTAGATAAATGCTTTAGAATCATATTCATTCAATTTACTATATAGCAGATTTGACTTATTAGAATCTATCTCATTTATATTTATTCAAACTGGTTTATCTAACATAGGTCACTTATTATAGACTACACAAATCAAATTGATAAATCCTTTAGAATCATATTCATTCGACTTATTATATAGCAGATGTGATTTATTAGAATCTATCTCATTCAATTTATTATATAACTTATAACTGTGTATATTGTATTACCTGGATGAAATGACCATTAGTTTAGATTTGAAGGTTCTTTGTACGAGTTTCAGTAAACTGCTCATTAACACAGACACATGTTGTTGTCTTTGTATTTGGTGTCTTCATCTTTCTTTTCTTTGTTGCATGACTCTTTGACCTGGAACTCTTGGTTGTGGCTTTTTCCACATGCCCGGCCCTTAGCAAGTGCAAGGTGAGCTACGGTGCCGGACCTCGCAATCTTGGGAGCCTCAAATTTTACTTTTTAACATAGCACCCAAAAGTATTAGGTATAAATAATAAAATATAAAAAATAATATACATCTTGTAATAGTTTAGTGGTAAAATAGAATGTACTTGGTTCCTTGGTCTTGAGGTTCAATCATGAACATTTGTGTGAAGAAAATTGCTTTTCTGACAATGAAAACTTCCTATTGACACAAGTAAAATACTAAAATGCCCATAGCGGCAGTTAACAGCCGCTCAATGATACGCCGGCGGTTAACAACCGCTGGCACCAGCGGCAGTTAACAACCGTTCACACCAGTAAACTAGACCAGTGTTGTCTGCACTCTGCACTGATTTTCCAGGAGAATTTTTCCTGTTTTTGCATCCAATTGCAAATTAAAGTAAAGAACCAGGATATGTCGGGAAATTAAAATGTACGTACAAAATAATATTTAACAGATAAAATTAAAACGCAAGAAATAATATAAAGGTATGTCGAAAAATGTCATAGAAATACCAAAATGTACGGGACATGTCATAATTATACATCACAGTCAAAAAGTACATAAAAAAAGCCTAATCATAATCAACCCTGCTGCCTACCCTGCCTCTGCCCCCTGTGCCACCTGTCAATCTGATATGTAAGGGCAGGGCGACCAGTACTGGCTATCCGCATCACCTCTTGGACAATCTCCTCTTTAGTCATGTCGGCGTGCCTGGCCACAATATCATCAGCTATATGCATCACATCCCGGATGATCGTCAGTGTGTCAGGCATCTCTCATGCATAATTTGCAATTTTCTAACCTAACCTAAAACTACTTAAAACTAACATTTTGCTCAAAATTATGAAAACTAACACCCTAAATAAACTCCATTGCATGTAAATAAGAAGAAGAGAACTTACTTGTAATCTAATTGAAGAAATTGGGCTCAAATTCATGCAATTGATGTTTGGAGAAATTTGGAATAGAGTTGAGTAGTGTTTGTGTTTTTGGAAAGTGAAAAAAATGAGGGTTCTATTCTTGTTTATTCGCAGAACTCAACAGCAGTTAACTACCGCTGGCTCCAACGGCAGTTAACTGCCGGCGCTTTAACCAACGGTAGTTAACTGCCGCTAGGGGTTATTTCGTCATTTACTTGTGTCAATAGGAAGTATTCAATGTCAAAAAAGTAATTTTCTTGTGTGAATTTGACGCTTTTTAATGATCCTTTTTATGGTTATGCCAATTACGTACACAACTACTAGGCTATTACAATTTAATATGTATTTCAGAGTTTTCTATGAATGTAGAAAACTACTATATATCTTGAATTTTTTGTCACCTATTTTTATTAACAACCCAAATTAAATCCGTTAAATAATTAGTATTTTTTTCCTATCGTTTTATGTTTAATCATGCATGCTAGTACTAATTTGGTACTTTTTTTCCTGATATTAGTACTAGTGTGTCACTATTTAGATAGCAAAGACACATTTTTTAAACAACAACCAATATACTTAAGATCCATTTTACATTAAATAAAGTGACGATTCTTTTTAAGTTTTTAGTGTTTCTTTTTATTATGAACTCAAATTTTAATATTAAAACAATTAGTGGTTATGGAAGTTCAACACAAACTAATTAGTTCCTCTATACAAACTTACTTTTCCTTAATAAGAATGACTATTTTTTATGTCATTTACAACTTAAATAGATTGATTACCATTGCTTATTTTTTTTTGTTTTTCCATAGAGGCCCATTTTTAATATTTGAACATGGCCTCCGATTTTATCGGTACGACCCTGTTTTTCCATAATTGAAAGAGTAGAAATGATTTGTACTGAAGCTTGTTTTTATTTATTTTGATGCATGTGTATAAGTGTATTCATTTAGAATAATAGTAATGGAAAAATGAAGTCTAGAAACGGTTTACAAAATGAATATGCACAAATCAAGGGGAATTGATGGAAATAACTCAACAATAGATAGAGATTATTGTAGTCAAAGGTAGCAAAAAATTAGAATGGGTAAGGACAAATTTGACTACACGATTGTATAGTGAGTTTTCCTAAAAGAATTAGACAATTAAATTTGGTCAACACTCTATAATTGAGTAGACCATCTGGTGTGAGAAATTGTTGGAAAACATTTATATTCCTATGTACTGTGCATATGTTTTTAATGCAAACAATTACCTCCGATTTTAATCAACACTCACCTATAACATATTTTCCGTCTTGGTTTAATCACTCTTAATTGAGAAATGTAATGAAGAGTTATTTGTATTTGTTGTGTGTAACCGTGACTATTAAATTGATAAAATCAATTGATAATTATTTTTTATTTTTTTGTTGAATTGGAGCTTTCATGTATAGTGTGCTCTTTCTAGTTCGTTCATCTCTAGGAGAACCATGCAACATGTTTCGCGTTTTCTTTTGTTAAATCTTGCAATTAAAAAATGTTGTAATATGTAGAATGCACTTTTTTTTAAGTGGTAGACTGCACTTTTTTTGTTTGCCATAACATCGTTTGAATTGCGGATGATGATGCTGATGCTGATAAATTTAGACTCGTTTCATTCTTTCTGTAATATGAATATCCCATTATTTACCCTCTAAACTATTACTCTAATATGCTTTATATCTCTTAATTAGAATTACTAATTAGCATTAAGGATGATTTGGGTATGACAATTGCTACTCACTCTAAAAAATCTCAAGTTACACCCTGAATGACCAGTATTTTAAACTATATAAACTCAGTTTAAACTTAATTTACACTAACATCTCATATTAAGTAATTGTATATACGTAAACTGAATTTACACTAATCTCTCGTAGTGTAATTGTACATAGGTAAATTGAATTTACACTAACCTCTCATATTGAGTAATTGTACATACGTAAACTGAATTTACACTAACCTCTCATAGTGAGTAATTGTACATACGTAAACTGAATTTACACTGACCTCTCATAGTGTAATTGTACATACGGAATTTACACTAACCTCGTAATTGTACATAACGTAAACTGAATTCACACTAACCTATCATAGTGAGTAAACTGTACATAAATAAACTTAATTTATACTAACCTCTCACAATGAGTAATAATGCCTACGTAAAATCAAATTACGTTTACCTTAATAATTGATATGTAATCTTAAATAACGTCTAAATTTACATCTACCGAAATAATACTTACTTCATCCCGAAGCATTGTACAAGTACAATTACTCACAATTATAAATAGCATTGTACAAGTAAAAAAAATAATCAGAAGCTCTATGTTGCCTCTTTCCTCTCTTCACTTCCTCCCCACCTTCACCATCTCTTCATCACTATTCATCCTTGGATCACCATAAACCCTACATGCATGCGAGTAATTGAGATAATCAACTTTTTATTTTATTTATCCTAACTATTTTCTACAAACTCCTTTGTATACCCCTTTGCTCTTAAGTAGTAGAAGTGAAACTAACCTTCTGACATTTATTTCACGAAACAAAGAAAAGATCAAGACCATAACAGGTTAGTAACATACTCCAAAACTTTTGGTTAACTGCTGCTAAATTTTTCCAGGTCAATTTACTTTCTTAGATAAACATTTTGGAAGGAAGTTTCTTAGATAAACATTTTTGAAGGAGGTTAATCAACCAGGAACGTTTATGAGGTTTTGGTGGCCTAGGACGAATCTACAATTTCGATCCTAACCTAACTAATAAATATATATAAACATCAAGAGAATTGCTCTTCTCCCATTTAGAACTGTCCATTCCCATAAAAAAGCCGAATGTGAGTTAACTCACGTAGGTGTATTTTCAACGTCGGTCAGACATTTTTTTCAGCGTGAGTTAACTCACGTAGCACGGGAATGAGCAAAAACAAATGAGAGAAGAGCAATTCTCAAACATCAAACTTGATAAAAAAACTAAGCAACTTTTTTTATGGCCTAATAGACCCCTTAAAAAATTTCGGGGCCCAAATTTAGTACTTATTTTTTGAGGTCTAGGACGGTCGCCCTCTTTACCCTGCCTCAGATACGACCCTGCAATCAACAAGAAACAAGAGAAAGGGAAAAGGGAAGCGAAAGTTATCATTACTACCACTATACTCCCATCTCTTTCTCATTTGTTTATCAAAATCATGTGACCGAAAATCATTTGAAACTTGCATTATGTTAAAATATTCACCCTCCACTCACTATTATAAGAAAAAAAATGCACTTTTAAGATTCATTCAATAAATTAAATAGTATATGTGGTCTATATATAGACCACATAGATCATTTATTGAATAAACCTTAAAAGTAAATTTTTGTTTTTAACAGTGACTGAAGAGTGTATATGAACAAGGACATCCATTGTGTTAAACGATTTAAAACACACATACACAATATAGGAACTTTGTTTTTCACATGTGTTCAATTTTCTTTCGTTTGTTTTTATGATTTCATTGTCTAGCATGACTTTGTTTTTCTGATTAACTTTTACCAAGTGCAAATTCAATCATGACTTTTAGCTTTTACCAAGTATTTCGGTGGTTTATGCTACTAATATAAATGATGTGAGTTTGTTCGCAGATTCATCATTTTTGTTTTTAACGACTTTTAATTTCAATTGTATTGATGTACTCTACCAATTTATATAAATGAATATTGTTTATTTTGTGTACTTGCGGTTTTACAAAGAACACTTATGAAAATGCACACCTTATTTAGATTTGCATTTGTCACTTTAGTCCTTGAATAGGAAAAGAGTCGTCATTTTAGTCCATGAATACAAATAAATTGCAAAATAGTCCCTGAATGTAGACTCTGTTATGACTCATTTGTTAATTTAGTCGATGAATGTAGACTCTGTTAGTCACTTTAATCCCTAAAATTGACTAATAGAGTCTATATTTAAGGACAATTTTGCAATTTCTCTGTATTCAGGGACTAAAGTGACTACTTATTTTCCATTCATGGACTAAAATGATTAATTCTCTTACTTAATGATTGTTTCAAGAACTAAATTTATTGGTAAATTAGTATGCAACACTTCCACTTCCCAAGTTAGAATATGTGTAACTCAATGCCTAAAATATCGAACCGTTTGTTCCTAATCTCTCTCTCATGAGATTCCCTACTTATATTCTTCCTTTTGCGCTTTCCTTCTTCACAGAACAACATCACCCATTTCTTTGTCAACAATGGGAGGTGTAGCCTGTAAGGATCACTCTGAAGATCTAAGGCTGGTCCTCCAACCCTTGGAGAACACTGGCATTCCAGTTCAAACTTGGACAACAACTGAGCTTGCACGACACTTTATAGCAACCGAGAGTTTCATAGCCAATGTGAAGACAATTACTCTTATCAGTAGCGACATTGTCCGTGACAACGTGATTTCCCTGGCGTTTCAATGTGGTTTTTGGGCTCAAAGGCATAAATGTAGTCCCACAAAAATGATGAAGTTCTGTAACTTCCTTAAATCCAAAGAAGGGTCTCAAATCCTCGATGATTTTCAGAATAAAGCCGCATTTTCATCCATGCATGTTCACTGAGTCAATCTATAAGGGAGGATGCGAGGGAGAGGTGGATAGAGGAGATTGAAGCGGAGATCAAGAACCAATATTGTTGGATCGTGATGTTCTAGTTCAGAGTCGCGATCGGATCCCTGCCTCTCAGTATGTTCTGTTGGATGAGCAAGAGTTGTTGAAGAGATGTTATAACATGTATGTTGCCGAGACTATTAATTAAGAGTGAGGAGAAGGTGAAGGAATTGGATCAGGAGCTGATTGAGTTTATTAAGTCTAAGTGTGAGGTTCATGTCCGTATGGCACATGCGATTGATTTCATGGAGGATGAGAAAAAGAGAGTTTGGATTGATGAGAGGAACAAAACAGATGGGGTTTGAGATGATTGAGTTTATAAGTTGAAGCTTTCATGTACTCTTTCTGGTTCCTTAATTTCCTCGGAGATTAACGCTACATGTTTTCTTGGTTAACTGTTTGCATTTGAAGAATGTTTTTTATGTCATTAGCATTACATTAATTGTGGTTATTTGAATTGAAATGATGCTAATTAATATCGAAACAATGAAATCAGAATCTGTTTTATTCTGCACTACATGATTCTATTTTGTGTGTCTTGAAATATACAAATAGAACCTTAAGAAATATGGAAATCTATTTGAAATCAGAAATGAAAATTGCTTACTTTAAAATCAAGAAACCATTGGGAAATATAAGACAATCAACAAGAAACAAGAGAAGGGGAAACAAAATGACTTTCCTTCGCATAAAAATAATCACCATTCATTTCCTCTCTCTTTCTAAAACATTCAAATATTCTTACAAGTGCAAAACTAAAAGAGAATTTTTGCATGTAAAGAACAAGACCTCTCTTAAGTTCTAAAACCAAAATGGTGATTATTTTTATTGCAAAAGATCAATATGTTGTGTAATCGGTGGAGTGAAGTCATTTGTGTAATGATGTTGACATGTTGTTTCATGGACTAAATAAATCAAGTCACAAAATCACCATTCATTTCCTCTCTTTTCCTCATATTTTTATCAAAATAAAATCATGTATAAAACTGGCATTATGTTAGTAAAATAATAAGAACAATAGAATTCTTTTTTTTTTTTGAAGAGGAAGAACAATAGAATTCTTATTAGTCATATAAAATTGTTACAAGTGCAAAAGAAAATGATCATTCCTATTTAGCTAGAGAGTTTTTATTAAGAACCGATCAAGAAAAGATCTTATCCAATTAAATTTGTTATTGGTCGGAAATCAAGGGAGATAATGATATGTAATTAATGAAAGATGAACTCCTTCCGTTTTAAAATACATGTCCAATTTTTACAATGTGCACTATTCATTTGACTTACTTTGACCATATTTTTTAACTAATGTATAATTACAAATATTAACATGTAAGATGTTGTTTGATTTGTCTCGACAAATATTTTCCAAATATTAAATTTTTATAATTATTTACTTTAGATAATTAAAGATATTAACGGTCAAAATTGTACATTGGCATATGTGAAGTAGTTGACTTAGACATATATTTTGAAACATAGAGAGTAACAAATACACTCTGGGAAATTTTCTTGATACATATTCTTGTTGTATCTATCAATTCCCAAAGAAAAAAAAACTTTTCTTTAGTTTTTGTTGAACCTTAGTTGATTGGAACACTCTCCTAGTTGTGAGACCGAATAATACCACGAGCTTAAGTGATATTAGTCATTATTCCCCCTTTGACATCGAATATATATAAACAAAAATATATTCAAATTAGGCAAATATTAACTTGTGCCCTCAAAGGCACATGTTAAGGAAGTAATTATAGAAATATACGTATAAAAAATCGTGCATTCTACTTCTAAAAAGTTAAATTATTATGTTTTTTAATGCAAAATTGCTATTTTTAGGTTCCTTAACATGTGCCATAAGGGCACAAGTTAACATGACCCTTCAAATTAAAATGTTTTCACTATATTTAATGGTGTCATTCTTTTCGAAAAATTCTTAATTGCATTATGCCGTTTAAGTTTTATGTTCGTACGATGTGGATCAATTTAGTTATTTTTAGTTTTAACGTTCTGTCTTTAACATGTGCAACATTGCACACGTTAAATCAACTAAAAGTAGTAAATTTTTATTGAAAATCAATAATTATTTATTAAAAAGTTGTATATTTAATACAAAGTGTACAAGTTTCAATGCAAAATTACTATTTTATACTACCTCCGTCCCTATATATAGGACCCTTTTGTCAAAATTACGGGAATTAAGAAAGTGGATTTTTGCATTAAAGTTGTTTGTAATCACTATTGTTTTTACAATTTTATCCTTTAAGAAAGAGAGTTGGTTTATGTTTTCAACATGTTATTTATTGCTAATTGAAGAAAAACTGTATAATAAACAGGAGCATGTATGTAAAGAAATAGTTAATGTACTTGAAAATAACAAAAGGGTCTTATAAAAAAGGACAAAAAAATTCTCAAAAGGGTCTTATATAATTAGGGACGGAGGTAGTATTTCTTAAGATATGCAAATTTGTACATGATAGAAAAACCCTAGTTTTAAATAGGTTATTTTGTAAAAGTGAACAAGTTAGTTCTTTAATTATTTATTTATTTTTTAACAAATTGATTCATTTTTTCATCAAACTTTATTCAAAACTGCTTAAATAACCATTTGACATTGAGGTGTAACATTCATAAGTGTCTAGGACACTAAACATGATTATTTATATGTACTCCATTTTCTTTTCATTGTTTTCTAATTCAATCATAATTTTACAAGCACTTGTTTCATCAACATTATAAATCAGGTACTTGATCGATTTGTTTCAAACCAAACTAGATAGATATTACACATATGATTTCTAGTTTCGTGAGAAGATGAATTTAGACCTATCAAATAAACATCCACAAAAACATTTTTTAACTAAGTTTGATCGAAAAAAAAGTAACGGTTCATACATTTTAGGACTTAAAACTAACTGCACACTTTTAACCTCCAGTTAAATTGGAAAAAACATGAAGGTGAACCATCTCATTTAATATGTGACGCTTCCCCACTTAGAAGATGTACGACCCAATACTAAAAAAATTGAGTTTGTCCCTAATCAACTCTGTCTCTTCTGAGATTGCATTCTTATATTTTCCTTCCTTTTTGCTCTCCTTATACACACACAAGATCTCCCATTTCTCTTTTCCTGTGTAAACATGGCAGGTACTGATGATTCAACTAGCAAGCACAGAATCTTCAATCCATTTGCAGCGAAGGGTTTCACAGAAGACCTAAAGCTAGCCCTCCAACCCTTCGAAGACACCGGCATTCCAGTTCAAACCTGGACAACAACCGAACTCAACCAACACTTTATACACCCCAAGCGTATAATCTCTAACCTCAAAGTAATCAACGTCATCACGAACAATCTTGTCCGTGACGACGTTATGTCCCTGGCAATTCAACGCGGTTTCTGGACTGAAAACAGCCATTGTACTCCAAAAACCATGATGAAGTTCTGTGACTTCCTCAAATCTAATGAAGGGTCTAAAATCCTAGCTGGTTTTCACAAGAAAGCAAAACTTCATAAGAAAGCAAAACTATATGGTCTTGATGTTGCTGATTTGACAGATGTGTCAATGCTGAAACAACAACTATTGGAGTTGGCAGCCGCGAGGAAGAGGCGGAGAGTGGATGTTGAAGTTGATATCGCTAAAAAACATCGTCAGATTGCGTTGCTAGAGAGAAAACTGGAGACCGAGATAGATGAGGTAGAGAGTTGTTATGTCCCAGCTTCTAACTATGTTCCCTTGTACGAAGAAGAGTTACTCAAAAGATTGCTATGTGATAGAAAATTAGCAAGTGCACTACTCCCTCCGTCCCAAATTGTATGACGTTTTGGGCATTTCACATATATTAAGAAATACAATTAATATTGTATGGAAAAGAGATATTATGAGTTGTTTTACAAAATTGTCCTTAATAAATAATATGAGAAAGATAAATAAAATAATTGAAAGAAAAGAGAGTAATAAATAGTTAAGGTTATAATAGGAAAAGTAACATTAATGTTGCATTGGTAGTGTAAAGCGACATATAATTTAGGACAATTTTTTTTCTTAAAGAGACATATAATTTGGGACGAAGGGAGTAACTTATATCGAAGTAATAAAATTTACAAGATTCGTATTCATAGGGACTGTTTCAAACTTCTACTCGGTAATGTCATTATTATTAAGGATGTGTGTAAAATGGAGGGGTGCACTGAGGCAATTAGTTGATTTGCAAGTTAAAGTAAAATGCTTAAGGTAAACTTGGTTTGAGAAAAAATATGGAGAGATGACTAGGTCAATCGATTCGTTAAGCATTTCCTACTTACTTTGGCAATTGGAAAACCACATCCTAAAATAATTTGTTCAAATTTGAGAATTAGAGAACACAATAGAAATTTCCGAATCACTAAATTTACAAATTTTTGTCTCAATTTATTATATAACTATATACACTTTTTTTGTAAGTTGATTTTTTTTGTGTTAACTTGATTTTTTTTTTCTCTTTTTTTTTTCTTTTCTTCTTTTTGTTTTGAGACAAATGTGATCTATTTAACTCATGTTTTCTATATCCCTCACCCCAAACTTAAAACGTTGTTGTCCCATGAGCAACCCCAAACTTAGACTTTTACAAAAACATAACAATTGTCTAACTCTAAAAATTGGGTTTAAATCCTAAGCTCTTTAGGCTTGTAACTAAAACAACGGGGTGTAACCTATTGGCTCAAAAATTGGTTTAAAATGGAAATATTTAATGCAACAGGTAGGCTTCAAAGGCTCAAGGTACAATCACTTTGCCTTAGTGTGTAAACAATGTAACCAATTGACATAAAGAAAATTCGCAAGTCCCAGAAATAGTATCAGCATAGAACACTCATATTTGTGAAAATTGTAAAACAAAATTTTGGCTTTTAAACTTACAGGATGAGGTTTATAGAAGTTGTAGTTACCTAAGCATTCTCATTGCCGTACACTTCAACATAGAAAGCTCATGCAAGCTCTTCCTCCTTGAACTTTTGATACACCATTGATGGAACAAATGCTACTAAACTGGTAAACTTCAAGAAAAAGCAAATTCATTAATAATAAACAAATGCAGATGCAATTACAACACATAGGAGAATGTATAACTCATAACACTGGCAGCAGTCACACATACATATTTTTTTTATTATGCGAAAACACAAAAAAAAAAACGGAAGGAAAAACAACAAATTATACTACTAAATGGAAAAGTGAAGAATCAATCATCATGTTGGTCCTGCTGGTTATTCTCGTCAAACTCAGCTATCTCTGGAGGAGCACCTAACAACATGCTCGTAAGCTCCATGTTTTCTCCATAATCATAATCCTCCTCGATCTCTTGCTCCCTCCGACCAGCTTTGTCCCTGTTCACTTTTTTTCTTTCTTTCCCATTTTTTTCGTTTTTTTTACTAATAGAAATACCTGCAAAATAAACAAAATTAGAAAAAGGATAGGTTGCCTCCCATCAAGCGCTTTCTTTTACGTCATTAAGCTCGACGCCTCAACCACTGTTAGGGTGGCAAATATGATAGAAAAAATACACCATCCTTCTTCTTCCTCTTGTTTGGTAGGAACTCCATGAACTTCATACAAAGAAGCAGATGCTCCCATGCTTCCATTGTTAAACTTTTGGAATTGGAGCTCTCCCACCATGGAGAAGAATATGTATCCTTTAGAAATTGAATGATATCTTTCAACCCCATTGGTTGAGTCTCACTTTTCAAGTAGAGGTTGACACCCCGCACTTGTGGCTTTTCATTCACTACCACAGTGTGACACTTAGTCTCCAACTCAACCAACTTCTTCTCACATTCAGATATTATCTTATCAAGATTACCACACCGAACTTGAAACTTATCAAATGAGGCTTGATTGGATCTTAAGAACTCATCCAAAATAATTTCAAGTGGAGAGTAGTAATCGATATTGATAACTTGTTGAGGCCCTTCACAGTAGGAAAATGTTGTTGAGAAACATGAAAATATGTCAATGGTGATTCATGCTTAATTGGCTAGGTTGGAGGGTCAAACCAAGTCTTACTGGTTCAAGGTTGAACTGATGGTGATAATACTTAAACTATTCATATTCGAAAAAATTTCCCTTTGTATAGGATTTAGCATTTAGACATGCTTCTCCAAAAGAATTAAAGGCTAAAAGTAGCCATTTGAGTAGGATTTTGAAGTTACCCTTGTCTATTTTAGCATACAACTATTCGACCAAAATGATTCTAGAGTAGCAAGTATCAATTTCTATGTAAACAATTGATGATAGTCATTCAAAAAATATAAATAATAATTGATGAATGCAACTTTCCTCTTGTGAAAATTAGACTAACAGAGAGTTAATCTATTTTATTGAAATACTTGTGAAAAGAATTCAACTGATCTATTTGAATAACTGATTTTTAAATTTGATATTGTATTTAAGGCTATTGAAGTGACTAAAAAGAAACATACGGCCTTATTAAAGAAATTCTTCCTCAAGGGTCGGTCAACAACTTAACCAGACTCATCTTTGCTAATGCACTGTATTTTAAAGGAGAATGGGTTTATCATTTTATTGATTTTCACCTTCTGAATGGCAGCTCAGTCAAAGTTCCTTTTATGAGCAGCAACCTTGATCAGTTTATTAGAGCTTTTGATGGTTTTAAAGTTCTTCGACTTCCTTATGAACAAGGAAAAGATAAGCGACAATTCTCTATGTACATTTTTCTTCCAAATGCAAAAGATGGACTGTCAGCTATGGTTGAGAAGGTTTCTTCTGAATTTGAGGTCCTAGAGCCCAAGCTTCCTTATAAACAAGTGAAAGTAGGTAAATTCCAAGATTCAAATTTTCATTTGGGCTTGAAACTTCTCGTATGCTGAAGGAGCTAGGAGTGATTTTACCTTTCTCTTCTGGAGGTTTGACAAAAATGGTGGACTCTTTTGAAGGTCAAGACCTTTCTGTTTCCAACATATTTCACAAGTCTTCCATTCAAGTAAACGAGGAAGGCACTGAACTGGAATAGACTTTATAGCCGATCATCCTTTCCTATTTCTAATTAGAGAAGATTCGACCCAAACGATCATCTTTGCCGGACAGGTTCTCAAACAATCAATTGCATCACTCATAGATAGTTTAGTGTTTCTGATATGATCTAATTATGAGACAAATATATTAAGATTATCTTAGTTATGTTATTTCTTTCGACGCTAATTGACATTTTGATACGATCTTAATTGAGGTTTTTATCTGTTATTATTTAGATCATACATTATTATTTTGATGCATATTTTCATATTCAGAAATGTACAAAGTAGTTGATGTTATTAAGTCTAAGTTGTGTTGAAAGTTTGGATTGATGAGAGGAACAAAACAGATGGAGTCTGTCCAATTTATTGAAAGGAAAAAAGTTATATAACTCATTTCATTCTTTCAATTTTTCAAAATGAGAACTTCATTTAGTAATTCAGTTTCGACATAATATAGTGAAACAATGAAATCGAGATTTTATTTTACTAAGCTAAATATACAAACAGAAACTTTAGAAAGGTATGAAAATCTATTTGATATTAGAAATGAAAATTCATAATTCTATTTCACTCGGCCAAGTTCCCTTTTTAGTGAAATCCCAATCCAAAGGGGGTCAAACGTGTTCGAGTGAAGTTGATGTTTACTCCGTCTGGATCATAACCTAGACCTCTAACCAGTTCGATCTCCGATTCGTTTTTTAAAAAAATTGGTTTGCTTTATGCATTATCATAGCAGATTCTAGTAACTTAAAAGTTTGTCATATTATACTTTTACAAATCAAACGGAATCGCAAAAAACACATATGAAAATGTACACGTTTTATATGCACTAACTAAATTTATTGGTAAGTGTAAAGTTGGAGTAATTTTAGTTAATTTAATATGCGACACTTCCACTTCCCGTTAGAATATGTGTAACCCAATGCCTAAAACAATGAAACGTTTCTCTCATGAGATTGCCTTCTTATATTCTTTCTTTCATGTACAACATTACCACCCATTTCTCCATTGATTTTTCTTTTGTTTACATATGGCAGCTACTGCCTATAAGGATCTCTCTGAAGATCTAAGGCTGGTCCTCAAACCCTTGGAGTACCTCAGAATTCCAGTTAAAACCTGGACAACAACCGAGCTTGCACGACACTTTATAACAACAGAGAGTTTCATCACCAATATCAAAACAGCTATTCTTATCGATAAGAACATTGTCCCTTACAATGAAATGTCGTTGGCGGTTCAACGTGGTTTCTGGACTCAAAACACTAAATGTACTCCCACAACCATGATGAAGTTCTGTAACTTCCTCAAATCCAAAGATGGGTCTCAAATCCTCGCTGATTTTCAGAAGAAAGCAGAACTAAATTTCTTTGGCAATGCACATATGCTGAGTCATCAACTAAGAGAGTTTGATGCTGAGAGGAAGTGGCGAACAGCGAGGATTGAAGCAAATATCGCTTACTACCGTCGTCAGATTGTGTTGCTGGAGAAAGAGCTGGAGGAGAAGATAGGTGAAGTTGAGAGGTGTTATCTGCCTGCTTCTCAGTATGTTCCATTGACCGAGCAAGAGTTGTTGAAGAGATGTTACAAAATGTATGTTGATGAAGGTGCTGAGAGTGAGGAGAAGGTGAAGGACTTGGATCAGGAGCTGATTGAGTTTATTGAGTCTAAGTATGAAGAAGAAGTGCGTTTGTTACATATGGGAAATTTCATGGTGGATGAGAAAAGGAAACGTTTGTTGAAATTTTGGACTAATGAGAGGGACAAAACAATTGGTATCTCATATTAGTTGAAGCTTTCATCTATTCTTTCTAGTTCTTTTATTTCTAGGAGACCCTTGCTTGCTACAATGTTTTCTTTGTCTAGTATCTCAAATGACTCATATGTAGTAGGTCCTTTTTTATGTTACATCGTGGTTTTTGGATGCATTAGAATGAAATTTTGTGATGTTTCATTGAGCCTTTTATGAATGTTACCACTACAAGGTTTGTTTTACAGCTACTAATTTAGAGAAAATGGATACAGAGAAACTACATATTTACGAAGGTTTTTATGCAATTTTGATTCTCCTATTTTGTTTAATCCTTCATTTTGAAAATGGGTTTTGGTACTTTGCTTCACTATTTTTACTCCACTCATTTTGGAGGATTTTTTACTAATGTAACATGATCATTAACGATGCCATATCATCATTTATTGAGTTAAATGACACTAATCAATCTTAGTACGATGTTTTGTGAACAACATAAAAGGAATATTTTTATTGAATGATAACCATATGAATTTATACATAAAGAAAAACCTAAAATAATGCATAAAAAAATGACTATTTGAAAACTAAATATCTACAAAACAGGTAACAAATAAAGCACATCAGAAAGTTCCTAACAAATAGCGTAAAGAAGATAATGGATCCTAAAAATTAGAAACAACTTAAAACAGTAGTTTCATGAGTCATCCAGTCAACACCCTTCCACATCCACATCCCAGGTTAGAATATGTGCAACTCAATGCCTAAAACATTCAACCGTTTGTTCATAATCTAATCTGTCTCTCTCATAAGATCGCCTTCTTATATTCATCTTTTTCGCTTTCCATTTACACACAACATAACTCATGGCCGGTACAGCATGCAATGATCTCTCTGAAGATCTAAGGCTTGTCCTCCTGCCCTTGGAGAACACCAGCATTCCAGTTCAAACCTGGACAACAACTGAGCTCGCAAAACACTTCATAACCACCAGGAGTTTCATCGCCAATGTGAAGACAATTACTCTTATCAGTAGCAGCATTGTCCGTGACACCGTGATCACCTTGGCGATTCAACGTGGTTTCTGGGCTCAAAACAGTAAATGTACTCCCACGACGATGATGAAGTTCTGTACCTTTCTCAAATCCAAAGAAGGGTCTCAAATCCTTAATGATTTTCAGAAGAAAGCCGAGTTATGGAATGTGATGAAGAGGCGGATGGAAGAGATTGAAGCAGATATCGCTTACCACCGTGGTCAGATTGTGTTGCTGGAGAAAAAGCTGGAGAAGGAGATAGCTGAGGTTGAGAGTTGTTATCTCCCAGCTATTCGGTATGTTCCATTGGATGAGCAAGAGCTATTGAAGAGATGCTACGGTATGTATGTTGCTGAGACTTTTAAGAGTGAGGAGAAGGAGTTGGATCAAGAGCTGATTGAGCTTATTAAGTCTAAGTATGAGAAAGATGTGCGTATGGCACATATGATGGATTTCATGGCGGATGAGATGAGGAGAGTTGTGTTGAATGTTTGGACTGGTTAGAGGAACAAACAGATGGGGTCTGGCCTTAGTTTCTAGGAGACCGATGCTACATGTTTACTTTGTTAAGTGTCTTTGCAATTGAATAAGGTTATCAATGTAGAAGGTCCTTTATTTTTTATGTCATTACATTGTGGTTATTTGAATTGAAATGATGCTAACTAATTTGAACTCCAGTTCTTTTCCTTGTTAACATGAAAACTTCATTCTATTTTGTTCATTTTAAAGTATACTAACTAATATAACCTTAAGACAATCTACAAGAAACAAGAAAGGGAAACAGAATTAAATCATGTGCCAGAAAATCATGTGAAACTTGGATTATGTTAAAATATATAGGAAGAAGGAGACTTCTTCCAACCTAAAACCTTGACAAATTCTCACAGGTTCAAAATAAAAAGACCATTATTTGGCGTAAAGAACTAGACCTCTCTAAGTTCTAAGACCAAATGCACCCCATTTCCTTCTTGTTTCTTTCTTCATCTTTAAGGAGTTTGAATCTATTAGGTTTTCAAGAGATGTTCCCTTTCTACTTCGAACTCTTCCGGCTTCTTTCAAAAGCTCAAACAGTCTTTTCTTTTCATCATCAACATCTGGATTTGCAGTTCCAAGTTTTTCTTCTCGCATTTTGAGTATGTATTCCAATATCTGAATGGCATCTTCAACTCTGTACAAAATAACATTAAAGAGAATTAGTTTCTTCCACCGAGAAGCAAACAACTACTGATCCTGTGAATCCGATCTAAATCAATGCCAAATGTGTGATTGCTACGTGATATTTTCAGTACAAGCGATTCAGATCCATGAATTTACGTGCAAACAATTCTTTTATTTATTTTGTTAACAAAAGAGAAAAAAATTGTTTACCTTCCCAAGGCATCATAAGTTGCAGCTAGGTTGCTATACACACCAAGAGTGTCCAAATGATAGGTTCCATATTCCCTCTCCAATATCTCTCTAGCTTCTTCAAAATGTGTGGCAGCCTCTTCAATTTTATACAGTTGAACACATGCCAAGCCCATCTGGTTCAACACAAATCCAAAAAACGCAGATTTCCTCTCCCCACCGGCTCTTAGCTTGGTTACAGAATTATCAAAAGATTTCCAAGCATCCACATGCCGGCCGACCATGTAGAACATCACTCCCATTTGAGCTTCAATTCCTGCCACTGTCCTATATTGTCCCGGGATACCCTCCAATAATTTCACAGCCTTCTGCAAAAGCTTCAGCGCCTCCTCGGGCTCATTTAGAGCTTCGTAGATTGCAGAGATTTCAGTCAATCCACTCGCAATCTCTCCGGCAGTTATTCCAGGCATAGGTTTACTATATATTCTTAACGCATTCTCGCAATAGGACGTTGACTCTCGTAATTTTCCAGTCTTGCAGTAAAGATCTGCGAGTCGAATGTACACTAAAGCAACAGAACTGTGGTTTTCACCCTTGGTGGATTTGAACACTGTCAGCGCTTTCTGATAGGCGAAAACAGCTTCGTCGAAACGAGACAGCGACGAGTAAATATCTCCGATGCTAACATCAATAGCTGCAACCTCGTTATCTTGTCCGTTAGCAATCATTGCCATGCTGGCTAGGACAAGGTGCTCAAGTGCTGGTTCATAATCTCCCTTTGCTTCAGAGATAAGGGCCATGAGGCGCCGGTCTGCTGCTTCAGTAAGGGAAGCAGGTGAGCAATGCTCCCTATGAATTTCCAGTGTCTTCTTGCAGAAGTGCTCAGCATCGTCGAATTGCATGGCTTGAACATGGGCTTCAGCTAAGTACCTGCCATTCAAGGTATCCAATAAGTTGGAAAACATTTCAACACCTTATTACATGAATGTCCTAATTGAGAGTTCTAGGAAAAAATTGGGTTCAATTTATTGTTAGTTAAACAGTCCAATTTCATCACCTTATACCAAATCATAACTCTCTTAATCGAAATCAATATTGTTAAATAGTCCAATTTATTTTCCCTTTCAAACTTCAAACATTCTCCATGGTTATACTTCCTTCCATGATTTTAAAGCTAATCATTCACTTCACTAAGCCAAAGAGAGAAAGTTTTGTTATGTCCCGGGGAGTTCATCCCATTAAATACTTCTAAGCTTGAGAATCTATAACCATTCACCATCCCCAGCAGATTCCAAAGCCATTCCAGGGACCACCACCACATACCTTCGTCCCATGTCGTTTTGGGGAAAAAAATTTGTCCCAAATTATATGTCGCTTTACAATAACAATGTAACATTAATGTTACTTTTCCTGATATAACCTTAACTATTTATTGCTCTTTTTTTTTTCTTCAATTCTTTCATTTATCTTTCCCATATTATTTATTAAGGACAATTTTGTAAAACAACTCATAATATATTTTTTCCACACAATATTAATTACATTTCTTAATATGTGTGAAATGCCCAAAACGTCATACAATTTAGGACGGAGGGAGTACTAAAATTACTAAATTTGAGAAAATGCATAAACTAAAATTATACTGCTAAATTTGAGAAAATGACTAAATTGACCGAGTTCTTCAATATTTTTTTTTTTTTTTTTTTAAGAAGCTAAAAGTTCTTCAATACTTATTTCCCAATTAGGTGATGCCCCCACCCCACCCCTAAGTTTAAAACTAAAATCACATCAACATGCACTCATGGCTTATGTGCACCAAAACAATAAGAAAAGTACAAACAAACAACCATTAACAACAAATATAAAAATCAATACATAAACATCAACATTCATCTTCTTATCCTTAACTACTCTTTCTTTATCCATCATCAATAATTCAATATCATCTTACGTGACATTTGTGCATAAAAATATTTGTGAAAGTAACATTACATTGCATATATGTGTATGTGAAGACATCAAAACAAGATATGTTAATTACTTTACCTGCAAGTCTCAGCAACTCTCGGGTCGGACTTACCCAAAATATCCATTTGAATCTTCAAACCAGACTCATAACACAAAATGGATCTATCCAACAATCCAGTCATAGAATAAGTATCACCAAGTTGCATATATCCAGAAAACTTCACCATAGCATGACCCGACCCGTTTTCAACATCCAACAACAAAATAGACCGTTCCAACTCCACAATAGCCTCATCCAAATTCCCCAAACTACAATAAATTGCAGCAACAACATGTAAACAAGTGGCAAGATCCACACCCGGACCCGAAACCCGTTCAAAGCATTTGGATGCCCGAGTTGCATAATCCAAAGCCTTTTCTGGATTCTCACCAGAAGCTATGGTATCTCTTGCCATCTTCAGAAGAAATGGACCCAAATCAGGATTCTCTAAGGAAGATTCATCAATGATTATTGTTTTCTTTATGGTTTTCCTCATCGCCGGTGATTGGTCCCGGTGGTTATCATCGTCGGTGGCCTCATTCTGCGGTGGTTCCCGGAGGAAAACACCAAATGATTGCATTTGAGGTGGGGTTTTCACTGTTAACTCTGTCATTGTTGAACAATCAATACACACAATTCAAATTTGAAAAAATTTGATACCCATGATTCAAAATTTAAACTTTCTTCAAACCCAAGTTTCAAAATTGAAATTTTTTCACACCCATATTCAAAATTTAAGCTTTCCTCATACCCTATATTCAAAATTGAAAATTTATTCATACCCATGATTCAAAATTGAAACTTTCTTCAAACCCACTATTCAAAATTGAAAATTTCTTCATACCCATTATTCCAAATTGGTTTTTCAAAAAAGGGAAAATTTATTTTTTAATTAGAATATAATATACCCATGTTTAAAAATTCTGGTTTTTGGGTGAAAAAAACAAACTTAATTTTTTTGGTATTTTTTTTCTAAGCTATTGAATGTGTATATATAATTACAATGAAGAAGTGTGGGAGAAGATTGAAGTGAGTGTGCGAAGAAAAAGAGAGTGAAAAAGGAAAAAAGTGGAAGAGAAATGGATTAGGGATGGTAGTAGTGGAACGTTGCTTGAAAGAGACGACTTGTAATAATGGAATTTTGATACTTTAATTTCAGAACAAGCTTCACAAGGAAGAAAGGCAAGAACAGAGTCACAAAATCCATGATTGTTTTGATTTTTGGATTAGATTTGGAGTTTCAGAAAATTTATGTTGTTTAATTTTTTATTATGTCTTTGATTTTTATAGTATACATTTCTTTTCTAGTAAGAATGCAGCCTTCAGGACTGGTTGTTGGATGTGACAATCTACATGTTCTTGTTTCTTACTATACTAAATACTTTCCTTACACCAAATTCATTCAAGTGCTAAGTAAATAATATTGGATCAAAGAAAATGGGACATGCATGTAAACTAGTCTTTTTCACCTTCATGTATCACTAGGGTTTTTTTGTCGAAATTCAAACTTTGATTTATCGAATATGTCATCTTCCTTTAGACTAAATAATATGTTGGTAACATAAACTTGTTTTATTGTATAATAAAAATTGAATACTTAACAATTATTTTTAAAGAGTGGTTATAATATGTTGGTCACATAAATTTAGGAGTGTGCTTCTTTATATCTCATGTTCAAATCCTTGGTATCAATAATTTTTAAACTAGGTAAGTTTATTGAAAGTTTTGCTTTGATTTCAATTGAACTCTCTTTTAATAGATGGTGTGATTGATCTCTCAAATTAGTCGACGAATACCGTATTTAAAAAAAATGTATATAAGCTTATGTGAAAATATAATGAGTTATTATTTGACAATGGTATAAAACTATTTGAAATATGATTAGTCATACATTTTTCTTTTTCTATATTAGTACATATATAATGCGAAATTGATTGGGTTGCATAAGTAATTAGAGTATGTCGATGGTGAACGTCTAATAGTTAGAAAATTACTCTTCTTCCTTTTAAAATTGTTCATTCACTTATATTAGTGGTAGTTAACCGCCGCCGACACTTTTAAGAGCGGTTGAATTGACTTAAAAAGTGATTGAACTGGTTTTAAAAATGTCAACGGTTTTATAAGTGAGAAGAGTAATTTTTCAACAGTGAAAAGAGGGAGCTAGGAAGAATGGCCTCTCCCTTCGGTAGTTTTATAGATTTTAAATGACACAAAATTAGAAGTTTTTTTTAATGTGTATATCCAAAAATAGAGTGGACAATTAGAAGTTTTATTAGAGGTGAGAAAAGGATTGTCCATGATAAATTATAGCAAAAATATTATTCAAAGGGTAAACTTTCAACCATATAATAATTTAGAGGAATTCAATTCCATATATAATATATGTGAATGCTTGGCAACAAAGTTTTCAGTTTAATCATATACAAAAAAAGTTTCATTTTAAAGTTGTATTCATTGCGATGAAAAAAATTGCTATCATAGGTTGGTTATGAGTGGACAAACCATGGGAAACACAACTTTGTGACTAAGTCTTCATTATTATAGGAATATAGGATACTTAGTAAGATCTGAAGTAGTGTTTGTTTGTTTGTTTGGAGCGTTTACACTGTTAAGGACCTTAGTTTATCCTTTTTACTACATATTTTTCACAATACATGTAATCTATTTCGATACATGAAGATTAAAGATAATATAAGAATGTACCCGAAAAAAGAAAAGATCATACAACAATGCTAGTTTTGCAATAGCTGCAAAATTCTTATGGTCTACGTTGAACACTTTTTTTTTTTTCCTTCTAACCTAGAGACTGAAAGCTTCAAGATCAAGGTGAAGAGGATAAAAAGGGATGTGGTGAAAGGTCCACTACAAAGATTTTTAATATATAGCTAAAGTGATAGGGGTGAGGGTGAGGGTGAGGGTGAGGCTATTATCTAACCTCACTTTTTGTACTACAAGTACAACTTTTTTACAAAGCTCAATTATGATTCTCCTATTTTATTTAAATTAGTTTTTAATCTTTCATTTTTAACATTGAGTTTTGGTACTTTCTTTGACTTGTTAAAGAATCACACATCATATAAGAGATAATTTGACAATATGTTTATAAATGAAGACCACCTCACAAGTCAATTTATGAGGTTAACATAACCACGATTCTTAATATCACTATTTCTTCTTTTTTTTAGCAATGATATAACTATTTCTACCCCTTTCAATTTTTGAGTATTTTTTTTCTACTAATGTAACATGGTCATTAACGTGATATCACCGTTAATTTTTTATTTTTTTATATTACCGTTATTGAGTCAGATGAAAATCTTAAAAATTGTCGATTAGTTGGATAAAAATTAGAAATATAAACTTGGCTGAGAAATAAAAAATCTGATTTTAAAAATAAAAAACTTAAACTTCAATACCAAACGAACACAAGATAATCCGATACACGTAAAAAAGAATCTATAAGAACTAAATCAAAAGGAGGAGAAGTATGCACATGTTAGCTAGTAAGTGAGCACATCGATTAACTTCTCTATTATTTTGCATCAACTTCTACCTTACTTTCATTATCGTCTCTTAACTCTTTATCAGCGATGGAGCCAGAAAAAATAGTTTGGATGAGCCACTAAAAGTTTGACTAAAAAGTTTGGGAAATTTAAAAAAATAAATTATATAGACAATATAAAAGAGATTTCAAACCCAAAATAATTAGAAGGTCTGTAAATCTCTACTACTCTGTAAACCTCTACTACCCAACCAAATATAAGCATTACAAGAATCACATATGTCACTTTTAGAACCGCTGAAAACTTGAACCATTGAAAAATTGTTTAAAAACTCGTAAAATAGACCTATGATTTTAAATTTTTAAATTTTTTAGGTGGACCACTATACCAATTAGTGGAGATTTAGATCTGTCTAACACTAAAACTACAATAAAATTGTTTAAAATCTCGTAAAATAGACCTACGGTCGTTAATTTTTTAATTTTTTCAGATGAGCCATGTCACCCCAACCCATGAAGTGCTCCGTCACTGCTCTTTACATTTGCACTTTCTCAACCTAAAATATCTCATACTCTTATCCCTAAACCTCAAATTGAAATACCATCATTTTTTTTAAGCATCATATCATTTTTTTTAATCAGAGAATTGAAGATTTTGCAAATCATCCATTTTCATGCGTAAAATATACACATCATACTAAAAATATCAAAGTGTCAAACATGATTGTTTCTAAGATTTTTGTGGCTTAAGGACAAACCTATAATTTGAACCATAACTCCTACTTGCAATTGTAGAAGTTAATCCATCGAAAAGGATTGAACTGCACAATAGATGACAGAACTCTCTTTTAAAAGATTTAACATTTTTACATTCCACCATTTGAATTCGAACCGGATGGAAATAGAGAAGTGACATATGAAACTAAATAAAACTACTCTTACAATCACTAAACTTAAATTTCAAATTTTGAATTTGTCATTTATAGTGTTAACATCGACCTAGATTATAATAATTTAATTGGTTCAATAATTAATTAAAAGTAATTAATTAATTGATTATATTGAACTAATGTCATTATTATATTTAGGTGATAACTCAATATTAGGAGCTTGACGTTATAGCCTCAAAATACAAAGTTCAAAATTCCAAAAATTGTAAAATGATCATCAATACCATTCTAATCAATAAAAAAATTCCTTCTGCATTTTTTTTTTTATAAAAAAATGGTTAATTAGACAATCAAGTCAACCTAAACCAATTTAAGTAATTTTAATAATAAATTAAATTACTTAGCTACTTATTTTTATTATTGTAACTAATTTAATTCAAATAAATAAATTTCTTGAATTAGTTTTTAAGTCATTTAATCATTTGAATTACATTACCTACCTGAAAAGAATAAACAATTAAGTAATTTAATTTATTATTAAAATAAACAAATAATTAATTTAATTTTAATTTATATTTTGGGTTTGGTTAGCTCTTTGCTACCAACCTTTTGATTAAGAAAAAATTAACAAGACACTATATTTAAATAATTTAAAATTATAAATTACTTCACATTGTTTAAGGAAACTTTTCTCATTTTAAAAAAATAAACACATTTTTTCCACTTTTACCTCTTTAGTATATAAATTAAACTTTTTTTATTACTCACAAAAGACAAAACAAATAGTATATTATATTAAAGACACATTTAGTGTATTTGATTTTCGGTTTGCAACATATAAAAACAGGTTTGCACGTTTTGTAATATATTTTTGTCGTGATTTTCAGAAGCTCTAAATACTATATTCTACGTTAATGTAGTTTTTGACAGTGATTTCCATCAAACTCTGTTTTACAAAGGCTATGCCAAAAAGACGCTTAATTTATTTCGATATAAACTTTTGAGTAAAAAAAATAAAATTGAGCAAATAGGCAATTTTCCCCCTGAAATTGTAAGTTTCGTCAATTACCCCTCTGAAATTAACAAAACTTCAATTACCCCCCTGAAATTGTATAACGTTAATCAATTTACCCTCTCCGTCAAATTTTTCTCTTAATTGTTTACGGTTATGATCAAATACCCCCCTGAAATTTTGCACTTATGTGTAAAATGGCCCCTGAACTTGAAAATTTATATTATTTTTTTATCCTTGACTCAAAAGATATTAAAGACAAACAATTAATAATTATTGATCCTATAAATCTTAATGGAATGTATGTTTATCCGGCTATTGGTCATATAAATCTTTATGGAAGGTATGTTACTCTCATGTGTTTTAAATATATACATATATAGAAGACTTTTTTTTACACAAGTTGGTAATTATGTTAGAGTATGCCGTCATAAAGTACACAAGTCTTTGATAATTGTGTGTCCATAAAGAAAATTCATAGGTTAATATCTGCATAAGGAAAAAGAAACAAGGCTTAGGTTTTTGAATTTGCAACTTAATTAATGATATAATTTTTATAATGCAGGAAATGTCATATCTATTAGCCGCAGTATGTTAAATAGATTGTGTCACAGATCTTCTGCATGAAGCCGGTAGATCACATTGTCCTACAAAGTTATGTGATAGATATCAATTTTTTGCTGCTATGGCATTCTTGTCTTGGTTTATTTCAACAGCTTGATATCTTTTTAATGTTTGGTTTTTAGTTTTACCTTCTTTGTAAAAAAAAATTATCTTGCTCCTTGTTGATAAATATGAAATATGAATGAAAAGGTTGCACATGACAAAACCATTGTTTCTTTGGCGTATATTCATTCATGTTCTTGTGAATAGAATTTTGATGACAATAGGTACAATATACTACTTGAAAAATTGAATGTATGATTTTTGGTAAAGAAAAAATATAAATTTTTAAGTTTAGAGGGCATTTTGCACATAAGTGTAAAATTTTAGGGGGTATTTGATCATAACCGTAAATAGTTAACAGAAAAATTTGACGGAGGGGGTAAATTGATTAACGTTATGCAATTTTATAGGGTAATTGAAATTTTGTTAATTTCAAGAAGATAATTGACTAAACTTACAATTTCGAGAGGAAAATTGTTTATTTACTCGGATAAAATTCAATTCAATATATGCTTTTCTTTTCCTCTTTCCTTCACAAAACACGTTTCCAACAAAATTCCCCTGTCCCATACCTCTCTCTCTCCTCTCTCTCTCTCTGTTCTCATCCTTCAACAATGTCCAACAACAACAACAACGCATGTGGATTGATATCATGCGACAAACTTGACAGAGTTGCCAACTGGGTCGGCACTAACGTGGCTTCTGCTTTCTTTGCTTCCTTGGAACGTTGTTCTTGCATCAACCTTACCACCACTGACACTGAAGATGATAACAACAGCGATGATCTTCCTCTCATGGTTACTAACCCTGTTTCTCATCTTCCTTTTGAGGGTCCCGCCACCACTTCTCTTCCTTCAAAATCCAACCTTCGTTCTTGATCTCTTGTTGGGTTTGTAATAAATATTAACTCTTTGTGTTCTTGGGTTCTTTAGTTATTGATCTTGTCATGATCAAAATATAGTCTTGTGTGTGTTGACTTGGTTGGATCTTGTTGGCTTTTGTTTCATGTTAATGAAATTGTTATGACATTATATTATATCAACTCAATTTTGTGTTGGTTTGTTGTTTGTCAACTTGTTAGAGAATTTTGGTTGAGTGGAGTTGCCGATGATCGGTCGCATCTGACTGTCTGATCAAGATGGGACGATTAAAGATTTCAATTTAAGATTATAGTTGTTTTTTTTAGAAGAAAATGTTTTTAAATCTAAATTCTACCTTAAAATTTGTACTGTTTGATTTTGATTGGACGGTTTATATGTGATATTTAAAAAACGGAATACGGTTTTTGGTTCAACTGTTTTAAACAACTCAAAATGGGACAAAACTCTCGACTAACCGGAGTGTAACAATGCGATTTACGGTTGTATAAAAACATGATTTTGATAGTTGTATGTACCCTTTGATCTAGTGGTTAGAACAAAACAATGAGAAAGATTTGTTGTCGATGTTTGGAAAATGATTAGTTTACGGTTTTTTTTCTTGACTTTTGTCTACTGAATTGAGCCAAAGGGAGAATGTGTTTTGTTTTGTTTAATTTAATTTAATTTAATGAAATAACATTCCTCAAATTTGAATTGTACAAAATGATTAACTTGCTTTAATGGTACATTGATAGTCCGTAACTGTCATTGAAATTGATTGAGAATCAGACATTTTCTCTGCTTTTGTTTTAAATTGGATGTCAAATCTTGAATTTCGGAAGGTTTTTTTTTCTTATTATGTAGCCAAGGATTTACTTTTTTTTTTATGCACACGAGAAAAATGGTACTACTTGTGAAATTGGCTATGCTTTGAGCAATTCTCATGTAAGTACATAGTTTTTGTAGATACAACAAATGAAAAGTTGAACATAGACTTCAGTTAAAAAAATTGAAAAAGTTTAGTGGTATAGTTCACGCATAATAAATGCTGAAAAATGAGGAATTGAGTTAGAAAATTTACTCTAACGTAAAAAATATTTTTACCATTTGAATTGTGATTATGAAACAATTTTTTTTATAGAATCAATTTTGTTAATATGATTACTTGAACAATGGCAGACCAAATGTCTCAGTTAAAAGTACAATGTAAGACAACAATTATGACTCCTTGTTCTCTAGTGGATGTTTTCCTAAAATTACAAAGCACAATTTTTGAGCAAAAGCTGATGTAGTAGTTTATGAATCATAGTCACAGTTGCTTTCTTTCCCTATGGTACCTTCCTCTAGTTAGTTCAAGACATTTACTTTGTCAAAAATAATATTCAGATATTAATTAGTACACTTATATCTTTATGTTGATTTATTTGCATTGATTTTTTATTATGGGAGTACTTGCAATCCGCTAAACTGAAAAGTCCAATATGAGTAAAATAATAAAAACCTATCGATTGCAAATTTGGAAAACCCCTTATAGAATAAAATCTATAGGGGCATTTTGTAATTAAAATGCATGCATTGTCTTTTGATTATCTCTTGTGGAACTCTATTGTCTTTTTTTATTGTCTTAACCTTCCGGTTTGTTGCAAAAAGAAATTAAAATAATATAGCTTGAAAGGATGATGAGTAAAGTTCTATCACTAATTTTTTTTAGTAAAGATTTAAGTTTGGGTATCCTTTATTATTAACCGAAACTCATTATCCATTTGTGCTCAATTACTTAAACGTGAAACTTTATTATTTGATGTATTTATTCTAGAGAGAGAGGGAGAATTTTATTTTTTACCTATTGTGGCCTTATATGCCCCTAATGGTTATTCTAATGGAGTTAAACCAAGTTACTACCGACTGAAATCTTAATCAAAATCAACAAGAAATGGTAGCAAAATGTATAGAAATGGTTGATCCCATTAAAAGTGTTTTTAATTACTTGGCAAAGAAATTCAACTATACTGATACAAATTATTCATGAAATTAGTTTGTATTATCATTAAGTTTCTTGCACATTCCAAATTAACAATCCTTGAGATTTTTCACACCTACTTTCTCTATATCATTGATTATCACCCCAAAATCCATCATTTTAACACCCATACTTTTTTGCCCCTTAGTGCCCCTTCAACAAAATTAAGCTATACAAGAAATTTGGTTTCTTCAAGTGTAACCCTTGTTTAAGCACTTCTCGAATTTCTGTTTTAGGACAAAGCTTAACGACCAAGTAAAGATGGAAACCATCAAAGTTTGACTATGGAGAGCAGAAGTTAGATGTAGTGCTTAGCCACTCAACAAAAGCCAAAAACAATAGTCCTAACAACCAAATAAACAAGGCAGAAGTTGAAACCATCAAAGTCTAAAAATAAAAATACTTAACTATTGTACATAAGTCACAACTCAAAACATAATCATAATCATTTAACAAAAGCATATTATATATTTAAGCGTCTAATAAGGAAATATGATAAAAATAAGCCAAGTAAGGCTCAAAAACAAGAAAACAAAAGAAGAAAAAAAACAAGAAAACAAAAGAAGAAACTCACGAATATTAATATCATTAAAGGTTATGTTAACAAGTGTCCTTAGGGAACTTGTTTAGGAAACTAAAGTAGTATGTTTGCATTGAATTCAACATCATTTTAACTTGTAAAAGGTTAAATTCATTATTTTTCACCATTTTTCAATACAATATTTCTTTTTTTATCATCTTATACAATGCTTTAAGGACACTCTTTAGCATTTCCCTATCTTTAATATTGTTTAGATAGGAACGCAAAGGTTAGTATATGGGAAATATCGAATTAAGAATGTGATCAATGGAATGATGAATACGGGTAAGGATAAAAAAGTCATTGATAGGAAAGTCTAACATATATGTGTATATATTGTATTTATAATATGGTTATGTTAGTTCCCCGTTATTGGTAAAGATGAATAAAGGTGTTTAATCTTTGGTTATACGACCTTAACGCGCTAGGAAGATCATGTGGATCTCGACGAATTCACATTTGTTGCAGTCACAAATTTTACATAGTCACGTAATCAGTACATCAATCTATAGGATCAAGATTGAATCGGTCAGATTTAAAGGTCGATATGTCCGAATTTGATTTAATAGTCATCGATGTGTGGACTTGCGACTGCATCAAATCTAAATTCGGTCTCGACTAATTGGTTAATTCATTTGAGGCCAATATCCGAGATATTGGTTCAAATTACAATTGTCCCTTTAGTTGGTTTTATATTTCTCGTGTAAGGTCGGTCAGCATATTTGATTATCTAGTAGGCTTACCTTAACACCTTGGAGATGAATTCGGATTTTCTATTGTAATTATGTGATCCCAAATATACAATAGATAAGTTTTATGCCGACATTGTTTGTACAATGTATTATGCATGATTGTGCCTCAAATTCGGTTAACATATATATTCTGTCAATTCAGCTGTTTGTACAATCAGACGAGGTATTTCAGAAAGTATGCATACATACATATATTTGTATCGAGCATGCATTCATATCTTTCAATATATAGACAGAAGAGTAAATGAAGATATAAAGGGAGAGCATATATAAAGGTTCTCCATTCATAACAAAACAAGTTTGGATCATGCATGCAGCTACTCATAAAGGAGAAAAAAATTATTTGATAAGCATGCACGGGTTTGGCTTGGTTATTAAACAATTTTCGCTACATATACATTACTTGGCATTTAAGCTAAAGAAAATTAAAATGGGAAAAACTTAACTTAAATAGGAAATGTGCATGAAGAGAATTTATAGTATTTGCTACAGTTGGCACTGTCATCACTACAGGCTAGCTGGCCATAAGCGTGTTTTAGAAGTTACTATTAATATATAAATCATGGCATGCATAAAACACAATCATCTTGTTGCTCCATCTTGGCCAATTAAGCTTGTTTGCATATATATTAAGGCTTGTCCTTCAAGTGTCTCTCAAAGAATGGCAAGACAAGTACTATGGTCCACATTTTAACTCAAGGGTGATTTCATATGATTTTGGGAAATTCAAGAGACTTAAAAAAAAAGAAGGTATTATCAGATTTAAGGACCGACTAATCTAAGACTGAGGGGTTTCAATCCCACCGTTTACATGAGCTTAGTTTAAAGCCAGAACAAAGCTCTTTATGGATTAGCCATCTAAAATTTGAGAGAATTTATTTGTGCATATACCTTAATTTAATTTGTATATGTAGAATAATTTATGATAGTATATGACATAAATTGTTTAGGATAAAGTTTACTCAAATTGCTCTTTATTTGTAAAAGTAGTAGGGCTTCTTACTTACCCATGCTGGTGGATAAACTATTTCATAAGTTTAAAGGAAAATGAATTTTAACCTAAAAAGAATGCCAATGATTGAGGTCATTAGTTGGTTAATTAGCTCTATTTGAGTCAAAAATAAAATAAAATTGAGATGACCAATAGTTTATAATTAAATGGATACATTTGTAGTAAGTTGTTGTTTATAATTAACTGGATATATTTGCAGTAAGTTGCACGAGGAATGTATAAACAAACTACAATATCATAATCACTGTTGAAATGTTTTCTTTCCAAACGAATCGTTTGGTAAAGGTACCATGCAAAACATGCATTATAGGCATGATGACAAAGTATGTGTTAATTAGAAGGAAAATGTTTAGAAATTGTGATGGAGAAATGTCTCACGTAGACTAGGGTCTATACTAAATTACTAATGCTTAAAAATTGTTTGAAATTTTAGCAAAATGATTTGTGTTACTCCTTGGAAGTAAAATATCATAGTATTACTCGTCATCACGGTTGATATGATGATCCGATCGGGGCTGGTTCAATGAAAAATAAGAAAACAAATTCTAATGCTTCTAAATTTACATCTACTCTCTCCCTCCTTCCGTCTCAATTAACACTAATTAAGTCATTGTCCCAACTATAAAGATATAGATGACTCTGAATTTTACTTAAAGACATGGACGTCAATCATCATCAAAACTTGTAAATATCGGCCCCTATCGACCACATGCGACACTTCTCCACCCTAATAATTGCCAAAGATAACTAGATATATATAGAAAGTGAAATGTAGATAGTTGTGGTACTATAATTTATTCCAATAATGATGGTCTAGGTATGTGAAGGCGCATCAACTTTGCTTATGAATGAGAAGACAAAGATGTCCAATAAAAGCAAAACAAAGTGACCCATCTATGTATATACTCACCTCTTTCCCCAAATACAAAGTGATAATGAAAGTTTGAGTTGTCTAAATCGTAGTCTTTTCAGTGTTTTATTTATTCAACCCTAAAAATGCGATTGCTTTGTGACTAAAGAATAATAATGAATGATATCAATTTTGAGTAGACGAGAGATACTCACTAAATTGGATTTTTTTATTTTATTTTATTTTTTTAACTTATGGTATCTTTGGCTAAGAGCTAAAGATGAATACATCCAGATATTAAGTGTCACCCATTGTTGGTCTCACTGAATTGGTTCAATCATGTGGAAAGGAATAATAAAACATATAGTAAAAGAAATTACTCTAAACAAATTAATTTAGTTTTCAATACAACTCAGACACAAAGTGAAATATATCATTCTTATAAAAAAGAAAGAAAGTGAAATATCATTAATTTTTATCGCTCAATTCTTGTTGTACTGCTAAGTGATAGCTGAAGGGATAATGCTTCTATGTAACTTGAGTTTATGCTATATATGATTTTCAATATGAATTAATTTATAGGTCCCCTAGGATAAGATGAATAGTTTGAAAGAACTCAAGTTTGATTTATAGACCGAATAACGCTTGACCGAGTTTTACTTATCTCCCGACCAAACTTCGAATTACCAGGACCCCCTTTTGTTGAGAACAGGAGGGTTAACATCAAAAGGATATGGAATTTATTTGTATACATTGACATTATGATGCCACTTTTGTTCATAAAATCTTATATGCACGTATAAAAAAGATTTACACTGACTATGTATTATAAATTAAATACTTTCAATAATAATGATAATCAACTTTTTTTTTGGAGAAAATAATCAACTTGACAATCTTACTCTAAAAGCAGGTATAAAAACATTGATATTTATGGAAGGAAAAAAAAAAAACATGTATAACAGAAAGGGAAGTGGTGGCTGGTGGTGGTGGGGTTTGATATAGAGCATGTTTAGAGGCATGTGTGTCCTCTATTTGAGTCAATGGTATGATTTGTAACAGAAAATGTTGACAAGAAAGAAGAGAATTAGATAAAAACAGATAGGATGGGAAGAAAAGGGTTTGTTGAAACCTTCCCTACCATTGTGGTCATCTTGAATAATCACATCCCAACACCTTATCATCACCAATTCACGCTAGATGAATCATGAAAGCTGACAAATAGAATAGAACCTGCATCAATAAACTTTTTCTGACTTTGCTTTAATAAAATAAAATCTAACAAAAAAGAGTTTCAGTAGTCTTTTAAAAGGGCTTCTCTTCCATTCTACCTTGTGCCACAATCTATATTCACTCCTTAAAATGGCCAACTTTGTCACCTTGTTTATGCTATGGTTGAGTGTGATATGTACTACTTACAATGTCAAACTTATGGCACATGATGCAAGGGGAGAATCAACAAGGTTCTATGATTTCAAGGTATTTTCTTTGTTCCATTTTGACCTTCACATTTGTAGAAAAATTATTTATATTTATTTGTGGTTTTCAAAGTTCAAAAGCAATATTTACTATTGTTGATGTGCTTAATGGTTACTGTACAGGTTCAAACTAAAAAAGTTACAAAACTTTGCAACTCAAAAGACATTGTCACAGTCAATGGTATGTATCCAGGACCTGTTGTTTACGCGCAAGAAGATGACAGAATCATAGTCAAGGTTACCAATAAGACACCTTTCAATGTTACAATTCACTGGTAATTTCAAGCAAAACAGCATACATAACGCAGTTCATTTAATCAAAAATGAAAATTTAACTAACAAACTTGATTTTCAAATTTTAGGCATGGTATCCGGCAGCAGCTATCATGCTGGTACGATGGACCATCCTTTATTACACAATGTCCAATTCAAGCAGGCCAGAGTTTCACCTATAATTTTACAGTGGTGAATCAAAAGGGCACTTTCTTTTGGCATGCTCATGTTTCTTGGCTGAGAGGAACGGTTCATGGAGCTATGATTGTTTATCCAAAGAATAGGGTACCTTTCCCATTTAAGGCTCCTTATCAAGAGCAAATAATTATACTAGGTAACTTAAAGGTGATTCCTTTTGTTTGAATTCAGTGTTTCAAGTTGTATGTTTTCTCTATACAACACTGATATTGCGAGCTAATTCGGATTATGGCAGGGGAATATTGGCTGCAGGATCTTCAACAAATTGAGCATACCACTCTAGTGAATGGAGGAGCTCCACCTCCAGCAGATGCATATACCATTAACAGTCATCCAGGCCCTAACTACAACTGCTCAATTAATGGTATTTTTTAGATAAAAGAAGATAAATAACAAGTGATAGCGAATACTGATTTCATTTAATGGGGGTTCCTTAAAACTGTATACAACCTATACCGCATTGACACTTCATATTGAAATCATGTCTGGTGTCCGACACCGACACAATGGATACACTCAATCATTCTATTTTCTTAAATTAGTACTGGCCTGTACGTATATGTGTCAATGTCATTTTTTATGTTTGTGTCTGTGTTAGTGCTTCATAGTATACAACTAACAATGTCAGCGATTATTTTATAAAGAGATGTTTCAATCAGATTAAGTTGCGTAAAATAATTTGGCTTACATGGTGCATGGTAGTACTCTTTTTTTTCGCTAAGAATCTATTGACACCATAACAATATCCATGAGACTACATAGGCACTGGTCTTCTAAACCAGTCTAAGACAATTGGCAACTCACAACTTTGTAATTTAAATCTTTTATCTTCAGTTTTCACTGATATGTTTCATTTCCTATCATCTTTTCAGATGTGTACCAACTTAGCGTGATTCCAGGAAGGACCTACTTGTTACGACTAATTAATGCAGGTTTAAACACTGAGAACTTCTTTGCCATTGCTAATCACAACTTAACAATTGTGGAAGCTGATGGTGAATACACGAAGCCATTCACCACAGACACGGTGATGCTTGGACCAGGTCAAACAATGAATGTTCTAGTTTCAGCTGATCAACCAGCAGGAAAATATTCCATGGCTGTTGCACCTTACAAGTCTGGCAGGATCGTCAAATATCAAAATGTTTCAGCCATAGCCTACTTCAATTATATAGGGGCAGAATCTAACAGTTCATATTTACCAGCTAAATTACCTAAACCTGATGATAAGCTGGCTGTTAAGACAGTCATGGATGGATTAAGGAGCCTAAATCAAGGGAATGTTTTCAAAGAAATTGATAAAAATATATTCATCACCATTGGATTGAATGTTAAAAAATGCCACTCAAAGACACCCAAACAAAACTGTCAAGCCATGAATAATGGGGTGCTGACAGCTTCAATGAACAATATAAGTTTCGTTCATCCCCATATTTCAATCCTAGAAGCTTATTATAAGAAAATAAATGGATCATACACTGAAGATTTTCCTGACGCACCCTCTAAGTTCTACGACTTCGTTAATGGTGCCCCTAACAACATTCCATATGACACGGAGTCATTAAATGGAACTAGAACTAAGGTCCTTGAATATGGTACCAAGGTGCAACTCATTTTGCAGAACACAGGAACAGTCAACATTGAAAATCACCCAATTCATATCCATGGCTACAGCTTTTACGTTGTCGGATATGGCACAGGCAACTATAATCCACTAACGGCACAATTCAATTTGGTGGATCCCCCATATATGAATACAATTGGAGTTCCGGTCGGTGGATGGGCAGCTGTCCGTTTTGTGGCTGATAATCCAGGTATACACCTCATCAATGTATATTTCATTTTTCTATTTTACTAAACATCCAGGGTTTGATCTCTGCTGCTAACAAATTCTCCCTCCCCCTAACAAATTGACCACTAACATTTGCCTATAAAAAAATCACGAACTGTTGATTTCTTTTCTTTCTTTTTGGCTGAAGAAATTATTCATTTCTTATGGTCAATGATATAACTTTTTGCAGGTGTGTGGTATATGCACTGTCACATTGATATACATCAGTCATGGGGACTAGGAATGGTATTTATAGTGAAGAATGGAAAAGGAGATCTGGAGTCTTTACCACATCCCCCACCAGATCTGCCATCATGTTAAGGACTACCTACAGATCAAGACAAATAGTGCTAACAGATAATTCTGTGATTTTTTTCCAAGTTTGAGTGTTATTTAGCTCCGAGTTTGTAATTGTAAAATGTGGCACTAGTGCAATTCTTTTAAAAGAAAAATTTATGGATGTAAAGAAGCAAAATGAATAGATGAATGTGAATCTCTTTATATATGCACTAATTCATCAAATTTCTAAAATAACTAAAACATATTGATATTATTGGAAATCAAAGTGATGTCCATATATTAAGATGTTGTACAAAAGAGGTCAATTCATATTCAATCTTCCTAGGTTTACATTGAACAAATACAACATTCAATTGCTCAGAAAGTTATGAGGCACGAAAGCTGATACACTGGACTCGTGTTAAATAAAAATCTTACCAGTAAACGACAGTCAATTCTCTCTCTAGATACTCTCAGAACATGCAATTTGTTGATCGCAATGAAATCTACGTATGAGAGATAAGAAATCACGGGTTGACCCTCTCCACAATCCAGCTTTTCTTTGCTGCAGCAGTCAAATTTGATCTGAATGTTAGTCTCTGGCTACTCTTTAGATTCAAGTAATCAACCTGTAAATGGTTGAAACCATAGTGAATATGTGAAAGAGAAAAGGGATGTATTAATGGTAGACTAGGAGGCATCAGTACCTGATCTGGTTCTAGAATTAGAAGACAAAAGGCATCAACTGGACCTATAGAAGGATCCAACATTATTTCTGTCTGTGCTTGTTCATTTAGACAGGGAAGTCCTGGGTTGGGCCACAAATATTGTGACCTTGATCTCATGGAACTGGCAAACCAGGATTTTTCTCTTTGCTGCATTATGATTAGATAAATTGAGGGAATAATTTTAGTATTCAATAGCACCCACCAAACTTCAGAAAAGAGAGACATTCAATATCCTAGAAATATACTTATGTTAGAATGAAAGATATCAAACTCAGAAGCTACTTTTATGAGTTTTTTTTTTAGTAAATACCCAAGTTAGCCCTAAAATTGTAGGGTTGTATCAACCTAGTCCCCCACATTATCAATATTCCAAAATGGTCTATGGAATTGCAAAATATTTTTCAAATTCGTCATCTATCAAGATTTGTTATCAAATACAACCCTGACATTATTCACCTAGTTTCTAATTCATCCCTAATATTACCAACTTAATGTCAATTTTGATCATTGCAAATACCAACTGCGGGGTAAATTTGACCACAATTTTGCAAATTCAAGGGTCGCTTTGGAATATTAATAATGTGTGAGTCGAGTGTTACAGCCCAACAATTTCAATGACGAATTTGGTTATACTAATTTTATTCTATTGTGCTTTCCCTGTTTTAATGAGGTAGAATAATTACTTGGGCAAACCATCATTTTAGTTCCTAAAAGTGTAACTTGCTGTCCCATTGGTCCCTGACTTCGTCCTTAACGTTAACACACTAAAAAGTGTTGACATAGCAACTTAGAATTTCTAATGACTTGCTGATGTGCACAATGACCAAAATAAAAGAAAACTACAAATATTCATTATTTGTCCTCGTTGTTTTTCAACATGTCACTTCCCTTCTTAATTCTTTCCTCTCACACATCACCGAGTTTTACCGTTATGCTTTTATTTCATTGTGGTTGCAAGTAGTCATGAACTAAGTCTGGAAAAAAAAAAAAAAATCCCTAATATGCATAATCGCACTCCGCTATTTGATTTGTTCCCTACATTCATAGAAACTCCCTCATTCTTTTCTGTTACACACAATTACAATTTTAGCTTTTCTATTTAGATTTCCGAGAAGGGAAAAAAAAACAAATTTCATGTCTTAATTTAATTATTTTCTATCATTTAGGTAGCAAATAAATGAAATTGATTTTTAACCAATGAATGTTAAAATCTCAAATTTCAATAATTGATTTTTAACCCCTTCATGTCTTAATCCGCACAACATTCAATAATTGTTTTTTAACCAATGAATGTTACAAAATCTCAAATTTCTCTTGACCCATTTAAATTTTTCATCTCAATCTCTTGCAACTTAATAAAAGAAATCAACAATTTCGAATTAAATTGATTTTTTTCCCTTCACAGGTTCCCTTTAAAAACATTTGTCGATTTCAGCTACTGGGCAGCCATGCTCAAGCAATTCCTTCATGGGTTTCCTATGATCTGCAGTGAAGATATTTTTGGGTCTGCTGTTGATTTCTGCGCCACTTTTATTTTCCTCAGCTGGTACACATTGCAGAGGGTTGATGAGTTTTACCACATCAATGAATTTGTAGTCTGAGAGCTTCTTAAATGTGATTCAATCAGTTATTATCATAAATATTTCACATTTTCTTCGACTCAATACGCACACAACACAACTCGCTTATTCCCTTCTTTGTTTTTCATTCATTTCTCAATTACCACCATCATCATGGAAAACCCTTCTAATGAGTCAAACTCAACCAACAACTAACCATCCATTGTTTAGTAACATGAAATTCTCTCTGGCAGTAAATGGTAAAGACAAATAAAGTCAGGGAGTAGGTGAGAGGGAGGGAGAGAGACCGAGAGTATAGGAGGCACAAGGACGATTTTAGCTTTATTTCATTTTGGTCCCTATACACATCAACAAGCCATTTGGTTTTCTTGTTGCCACGTTAGCTTTTTTGACTTGTTGATGTGTGCAGGGAAGATTGAATGGCCTACTAATGTGTATAGGGACCAAAATGAAATAAAACTAAAAATCTCCCTAAGCTCTCTATTCTCCCGATCTCTCTCCCTCATTTCATCATTATCTGCCCTCTAATGGCAGAGAAAATTTTGTTACCAAATTGTGGGTGGTTAGTTGTTGGTCGAGGTTGAATCATTGGAAGGGTTCTCCATCATGATGACATTGATTGAGAAATGAAAAACAAAAAAAATGAAATGAGTGAGTTGTGTTGTATGCATATTGGCTCAAAGAAAATGTGAAATATTTATGATAATAATTGATGCAGTCAAATTTAACAAGCTTTCAGTCACAGGTTCATTGATGTGGTAAGTCATATAAACCCTTGTCATGTGCGTCAATTGAGGAAAATAAAAGAGTAGTGCAAAAATCAATAGTCAACCCAAAAATATTTGCATTGCTATTGCAGAGCATATGTAACACATGAATGAATTGCTTGAGCATGACGACTCAATAGCTGAAAATGGCAAATGTTGAAGCTTTTAAAGGGAACCCATGTAGGGGGAAAAAATCAATGTAATTTGAAATTTTCGATTTCTTTTATAAAAACTGTTAAAGGGACAATGTGGGAGGAACAGGGTTGAGAAACCTACTACCCTAGCTCTCGGTCATTGAAGTATCTCGTGTGCTCCAAACAATGTGAGAGAAGTTGCATGAGAATGAAATGGAAAATCTAAATGGGTCAAAGGAAATACGAGATTTTGTAACATGCATTTGTGAAGAATCATTTATTTAGAGTACTATTTTTCACTTTCATATCATTTATCACATATGGCAACACATTGCACTTCTCTCCACTAAAGGAAGAAACAATTAGTTGTAAAGAGCACTATTGCGTTAATTAGAGTACTAATTTCCTTTTCACTTCGAAACTTTGCATAAAAACTCAAGCAACAGTTATGCAACAATGTTGCTATCACACTATATCAATAACAAAATGATAAAAGGAATAAAAACTTCACACAATGTGATTCAAATTTCAATTATAGCTAACCTGAAGTTTTAGCGGATCAGGATTTGTCCCATCGATGATATCTACATGCCCATTTATCCGGAACTGCTCCCAGGAATCTGTGAAATACCAACATATCTAACCACAAGAACCACACTTAGCCTCCAAATCCAAGCTTTGCTTACAAAAAAGAGCACCTCAACTCAAAGAATAATTACCTCAGCAGAGGAGCAAAGCTTGAGCTCTTCAATCTGTATTACAAACAAGTAATTAACTTTTCAATGAAAATCTTAATCATGACCCCAATTAAGGAGTTAATTGACGAAATTTAATTAAAAATAACCTTGCGAGTGCGTGTATCAGTGTTAATTAGGATATTATCATTGTTATCTTGAAATCCTCTGAAAAAACAACAAGTGATTAGTTTCGATTAAACGAAAGAGTGAATTTACAAAGACAAGAACGTAACCTGAAAACGACAGTGCGGTTCGAAGGTTTTCCATTGGTTCCTACAGTTGCCTGAAACGACAAAACGTAAAAATGAATGAATTGAAAATAAATAAATAAGAAGAAGGAGAAGAGTTAGTTACAAACAAGTTGCATGTAAGAAACGTGTTTAAGATGAGTGTTAGATTCCAAAGCGTTGAGAAGAAGCTGTTTCCATGCTATGCTCCCCATTCCCAATTCTTCCTATGCCGACACACACATTTTTGTCTTCTTCCCGAGTCAAGATATTAGATATGTATTTAATTTTTTATTTTAAGATGTTTGGGATAAATTTAGAGAAAAATGATAAACTAGAAATTAAAAGCTAACAAAAATAAGTTATAAGTTGTGAAAAAAAGTTGTTAGGAAATGAGTTTTTTTTATCATATGAACTTATAAGATTTTTGGCTATAAGTTTTTTTTAAAAAGAATAAAAAAATCAAGCCAAGATATCATCTTTCATAGAAGTAGCAGAATATGCAATTCATATAGGATGGACATATAAAAAAAAAAAAAAAGAATACGAAATTCATATGTTTATCTCATACATTGAGCACCTATCCATAATTACTCTTGTACCGATCTTAGTATGTTAAATTAATAAGTTAAATTAAGTAACACATTGATCTCCTAAACCAAGTGCCGTGTGTTTAATTTGTGGCTAACACAGACCATTAGATGATGTAAAATACAATAAACATCAAGCAAATATTAGCCGTGATAGGAACATAGCAGAATAATATTTATATTGCAATCAATTTTTTATAAGTTAGAGGCTTTTCCGTTTAGAGTTTAAAAAGCATTGCTTGAATACATCTATTAAGCATAACATACTAGTGGGTCATTAATTCTTGGCTTAATTACACTTTTGACCCCCTAAGTTTTTTAAAGTTGTGATTTTGGCCCCCTAAAAAAAACAACTCTTTTCAGGCCCTTAAGTTTACTTTTTGTTGCAATTTTGGCCCCCTAACTCAATTTTGACACAGTCAACGCTGACGTGGCGCCCACTTTAATATTTTTGTATTTTTTTATTTTGTAATTAAAATAATAATAATAATTTTTTTATTTTTAATTTTTGTAATAAAAAAAATTGTAATTAATTTTTTTTCATTTGTAATAAAAAGACTAAAAAAAATTTATTTTAATTTTGTAATTAAAAAAACATTTTTTTAATTACAAAAATATTTTTTATTTTTTTTAAATAAAAAAATAATTTAAAAAATATAAATAAATAAAATTACACACGTGGCGCCCACGTGACTGTTGACTGGGTCAAAATTGGCGTGGGGGGCCAAAATTGCAACAGAAAGTATACTTAATGGGCCTGAAAAGAGTTGTTTTTTTAGGGACCAAAATCACAACTTTAGAAAACTTAGGGGTCTAAAAGTGTAATTAAGCTTTAATTCTTCCAAAAACACAATTTGAATTAGGGTTGGGCATGGTTCGGTTAACCATCAAAACCGAACCGAATCGAACCAAATTGCTGAAATGGTTCGAGAAAACCAAACTGAACCGTTTAAAGTTTGAAAGTAACCAAACTGAACCAAAGTTATGGTTCGGTTAACCATTTGCTTACTTATTAACCAAACTAAAACAAAATATTTTTTATCCAATGAGTAAAGCCACTTTTATTTATAAAAAAATTAAAATTAAAAGCTCGAATAGTTTATTTCTTCAAAAACAACTTATCTTATGCAAAACAACTTATTACGATCTCTTTTGTAAAAAAACAGCTTATTTTGTGCAAAACTTCTTGTTTTAAAAAAAATAGTTTATTCAAAACAGCTTATTTTAAAACAACTTATTTTATGAAAAACAACTTATTTTTAAAAACAACTTATTCGAAAAAGCTTATTTTATGAAAAATAGCTTATTACGATATCTTTTTAAAAACAGTTTTTTCAAAACAACTTATTTTATGCAAAAACAACTTATTTTAAAATACAGCTTATTCAAAACAACTTATTTTATGCAAAAACAACTTATTTTAAAAAACAACTTTTTTTATGAAAAACAGCTTATTTTAAAAAGTTGATTATGAGGCCCTTTTTGTATCTCAATCCAACGTTTCTTATTTTCATTCCATAAAAACTCTCTTTCAATACCATCCCAACCAATCTGAAACCTCACTGAACTATTATCATTCAACTTCAACTCATTATCATTATAAACAAAATACCTATCTCCATTACTCTCATAATTAAGTATAAAACAATGAAAAAAACTACCTGTCATATCAACTCCCATAGTATGGTTCCCTGATGAAGGATCCGTACTTGATTTCCATGAAGTGAAGAAATAACTCTTCCCAGGTACATATGTATCACTTGGATTCTCAGAGCTTTCCCATAACACCTCTTTCTCGTTTTATAGAACAAGATTACCATCATCTCCAAGAATAGCTTCTGAGCTATTCTTATTGTTGTGAATGATAGAAACATTGGTTGACCAACGTTGATTTTTGTTTCCATTAAGGATAACTAAGTTTCCGTTTGTTGATACAGTGAAAGAACCACTGTTTCCATTGATGGGTTTGTTTCTGTTTGCAACCCAAATAACATACCTCAAAATCATACAAAACCAAAACCTACTTGTAACGTTGTAGTAAACTCAAACAGGTCCAGGAATGTTGTAGTACCAAATACCAACGTAACGTGAAGAAGAGTTTTCAAAACCAAAGAAACCCATCACAAAGTTATAGCCATCTGAGACTAATACCAAATAAGTTATTTTAAATAAGCTGTCTTTTAAAATAAGCTATTTTGAATAATATGTTTTTGTAATAAGCTGTTTTGAATAAGCCTTTTATTTTTATTTTAAAATAAGCTGTTTTCATGAAACAAGTTGTTTTGAATAAGCTATTTTTAAAAGAAGTTGTTTTGCATAAAATAAGTTGTTTTAAAATAAGTTGTTTTTTAAAATAAGCTGTTTTTAAAATAGATATGGTAAACAGTTCGGTTTGGTTCGGTTCAGATAATTGTGGTTACTAACGGTTCAGTTCAGTTAGTGAATTGTTATCAAAATAATGGTTCGGTTCGAGAATTGGTTAAATGGTTCAGTTAATTTTGATACGGTTCGGTTCGGTTAACCGGTTCGAATTGGTTTTAGGTTATTTTTGCCCGCCCCTAATTTGAATGATTTGTTTTGAATGGTTTGTTGTCAATTTGAAATGGATATTACTACTTTTTGTTAACAGCAAATTTTATTCTCGTCAAGTTTGTGTAAGACACACAAAACCCGCGGATGAAAAACAAACAAAACAAAATACAAACACGGTACCGTTTAACACGGGACACCACCAAACAAACGCCATCCCAAAAAATAGCAGCATCAATCCCATTAAAAAGTGATGCTGGGATATACATAAAAGAAAGGGCCACACCTATGTGTTAATAAACAAAAACAGCTGCTCCCTAAGACTAATAAGTGAATATCCCTGCCTCAATTCACAACAGGAACAAAGACACAAAACCAACAAAAATTGCAGTTACTGCTCTCATAAAAACACACCAGAAAACCACACCAACTTCTGAGGGAAAAACCAAGCTGCTGCCAAGACCATCCAACAGCTACATCAGCAAATTCTGTAGCCATAACAACGAAAAAACACCCCTCAAAAGAGCAAAAATAATGCTACGCCACCAAACATAAGGAGAATCAACCCTAAGACAGCAGCAACTGCAATTCTTTTTTATTTTTTATTCTAACTGGTTAAAGAAAGTGAAGCAGCCACAACCACCTGTCCATAAAAATGGAATTTTCCTATGGTGGGAAAGAATTCCTCCTACCCAACCTAAATGCCACCATCATATAGGGTTAAATATGTTTTTAGTCCTTACAAATATACCAACTTTTCATTTTAGTCCCTCCAAAAATTTCCTTCAACTTTTAGTCCCTATAAAATTTTCAATTACTACTTTTGGTCCTTATTTTAAAGTTAATTTTAGTATTTTTTTTTTAATGAAATTGTGTAGAATATTGTAAAAATCTTTTCCAAAAAAAATTAGAATTTTTTAGCAAAACATAAATTTAATATGAATTTTTAACCATAAAAAATATAGAAATTCATATTAAATTCATGTTTTGTTAAAAAAATCTAATTTTTTTTGGAGAGATTCTTATAATATTATGAATTTTTCTGCAAAAATTTATTTAAAAATATGAATTCTACATATGAGTTTACTTTAAAGGAGGGACCAAAAGTGAAGATGGAAAATTTTTGGAGACTAAAAGTTGAAGTAAAATTTTAGAGGGACCAAAACGAAAAGTTGGTATATTTATAGAGACCAAAAACATATTTAACCCTATCATGTATTTACGGAAATACATATTTATGAGGCATTTCTAATATTGTCTACCTATATGAAAACAAAGTCGGACCACTTCATTAAGTTCAAGGACTTGACTCTTAAATTCTCATGAAAAGGAAAAACGACACAAAGCCTTAACATATATTTCAAAGCATTACATCCTTTAATATTCCACTAACTTTTAAATATTCCAACGCGTTATGAAAATAATTAGTACTCCCTTCGGTCGAGTACAATATTAAAAGAAAGTAAAGTTCAAAGACTTTTGTCATTTTCAATCTTAACTTTCCAAATTTGTGGTTTTGAAATTTCTCTATTTAACAATCTTAACTTTCCAAATTTGTGGTTTTGAGATTTTTCTCACACGAGCTAGACTTAGACTTTAAATTTTTTACAGGTTAGACTTAAGTCCGTAAAATGTATCTCATCCTATCATCAAATGTTAGGGTGGCTAAGGTAAAAAAAATTCATAATTTAGATGCACACTTCTAATATTTAAAGAAGAAAATACATCATAATACTTTGTTCCTTATTCAACTGAACCATAATGACGTCAATAGCCAAATTAAACAACTCTTTAATTTGAGGTGAAATTTTTTGAACAAGTATTTGAGGAGAAAATTACTCTTCACACTTCTAAGATTCTGAATGGCGGATGAGAAGAGAGTAAGATGAGAAAGAAATTGCCTTATTATTTAGGAAACTTTATTTACTATTAATATTTCAAATATGATGGCCTAAGATTTATTTTATTTTTTTACGAAATGATGGCGTAAGAAATGGAAGGACGAAAAGTAAAAAAGAGGAAAAATGTCATTGTAACAACCGCACGTGAACGTGGACTTGTATGCATAAGTATAAATATATCATATATGTCGATGTTATTTCTTCTCTAATGCAGAAAACAAGTGATTACCTCCTTAAAAAAAAGTGATTATGACACTTGTGTCTTTAGTGTTTTACATTCTAGCTAACGTGATCAGTATTGTTTAAGCATGCATCAATTTGTTCAATTTTCTAAATTGATGATATGATAAGATTGAAATTCATGCATACCACAGCAAAACGAACCCTTTCATCAGTTCAATTGACCACCACCAAACCAATTTTGTCTTCCATATGGTACTCTGGAAGTCAAATTTATGTACGTAATTAAAGGATTTTGTTAATTAATTAATCTTTTTTGGATAAAGGACTTTGTTCATTAAAAAACCATAGTCAAATTATATACCACGTGCTGGCTGTCACTATATTTTAAAATATATTAAAAGTATGGGTTATGTTAATTGTGCCTTTAGGGCACATGTTATGGACATTTTACATTGGAAAACTCGATGATTTAACTTTAAAGAAGTTTACTGTACGGCTTTTGATACATATATTTCTATAATAAGTTTCTTAATATGTGTCCTTGAAGACACAAGTTAAAAGTATTTGCCTTTAAAATACTTTGCAACAATAATATAAGCTTATTTGATTCAATGGTCCCTCAAATAATTTCAAGTTTTCATTTTAGTCCCACAATTAATAAAACATACCTTTTGATCCCTCACTTTTTCCTCCGTTTGCCAAATAAATCTTCACCGTTAAGTTTAACTCAAATGATGTCTATGGTGGACCAACCTTAAAAGTGGTCCATCATATATTCTATTAATTATTTTAATTTAAATTGTTTGATCTTTTTTTAAAAGAAAGACCATTGGATCACGTAGGTGTATTTTATCTTACGTTGAACCATCAACACTTAACTTTTTTTTCTTTTTCTTCATCTTCCTCCTCTTCTCATTCTTCATCTTCATTGTTATCTTCATACACCTTCATCTTCATTCATATAAAACCCAGAAAATTATTAAATATTAAAAACTCAACTTTATTTAAAAAAAAAAACTAGATCTCATAACTCTTCAAAGCCAATCACGTAATCCCTTCCACAAACTAAAAAAACCTTAATCTTCAGCCCTTCTCCAAATTCTCTCATCATCTAAAAAACTTCAACTTTGTTCTCGTGTTTTTCTTCTCTTTCTCACACAACCCTTTCAATTCGCATAAGAATAGAGAAAATTCATAAGAATGGAGGTTGGAGGTTTGGGGATAAGGAGAATTAGAGAGTTTAATACTGCATTGCTAGGGAAATGGTGTTGGAGGATGTTAGTGGAGCGTGAGAGTTTGTGGTTTAAAGTGTTGTCTGCTAGGTATGGTCTCTCAGAAGGGAGTTTGGGGGCTGGGGGGTGCCATGCTTCTCTTTGGTGGCGCGATATGGAGGTGTTGAGGAGGGAGGAGTGGTTTCAGGACAGTGTCCAACATGTGGTTGGAAATGGGGAAAATACTTTGTTTTGGTCGGATGTTTGGGTAGGTGAAGTGTCGTTTCGTGTCAGGTACCCTAGATTATATGATCTGCCTATGCATAAGGAGGAGTCGGTGCTGGGATGTGTCAGTTAGGGTGGGGAGAGGAGGGTCAGGCGTGGAGTTAGAGGAGGGGGTTGTTTGCGTGGGAAGAGGAGTTGGTGGGGGAGTTTATATGATTACTTCATGGTGTATCTTTGCAGGTTGATAATACTGACAGGTGGCTTTGGACCTTGGAAACATCTCATGTATTTTCCGTCCGTAGTGCTTATAATTTGCTCACTTTTCAACCTTCGACTGTTTCGCCGGTGGCGGTATCCTCCCTTTGGAATAAAGATATCCCTTTAAAGGTCGTTCTATTTGCTTGGCGTTTGTTCCGTGATAGGTTACCAACAAAGGACAACCTTCTTCGACGTGGAGTCATTCATCATGAAGCCCGCTTGTGTGTTACTCGTTATAGGTTCTTTGGTATGCCACTACGTGGGAAATATGGAAAGAGAGGAATAACAGGTTGTTTAATGGCAAAGAATGCTCAATTTTGCAGGTGGTTGATAAAGTTAAGTCGCTGACGTTCATGTGGTTGAAGGCGAAATTTCCATATCTTCCCTTCAACTATCATGGTTGGTGGATTATCCCCTTCACCATGTTGGGCATAGGCTAAGAGTTATTATCTTTCTTTAGTCTTTGTTATTGTTTCCATTGTAAATATTTGTTTTGTGACTCTGGTGTCTTTCTCTGGCATACCTTATGCTAGGGAGGGCCTTTTGATGTTGTAATATAATTCATTTTAGCCTCTTAAAAAAATATATTTGTCTTTTAATTTTGTTGGATGATACTAAGAACATCTTCAATTGAAGTGTCATTAAGGATTCTATAAGTTGATGATTTTGTATCTTAATTAATTTTTATGCCCATTGAAAAATTTAATGTGGCAAAATACACAACATAAAAATTGTTGAAGTATCGTAAATAAGATACGGTATCGTAGAAATTAATCAATTAATATTTAAATTTGAGATAACATTGAGTAGAAATAAAAAATATGAAAATATTGGTTGCTTAAGAGTTTATAATTATTCATCGTTAAACAAAATATGTATGAGTTGCATAAATACGATGTAGTATTATGCGACCACCTATTAGTAGTCTATGAAACTCAAAATAGATTCCTTAAATATAACTATTTTTTTTAGGAAACCCTTAAATATAACTATTGAAGATGCTTTAAACATGCTATTGTAGTAAGAAGAAAAAAAAAAACTCAAACAGTATGCGCAAATAAAAAAATCACTGAAGTAGAGTTTGATAAGTACATCTTATTAAATTAGGCACTCCTTGTGTTTATAATAAGGTTTTAATTTTAATTTATTGTGCTTTTGGCTTCTTAAAAATAAGTGTATGTTCGGTTGGAGATTGTTTCAAGCTAGGAATACAACAAGGGTGAAACTTTGGCAAAGAGGACTTATCAGAGACATTCATAAAAAATATTGGACTACTTTTTTTTCTTTCCTTCTAATGTTCCAAAGCAAAAGAAATTTGGAGGTATAAAAGAAAAAATTGGAGGAAGATTTTTTGTGGCTTGGATCACATCGATCAAGTTGGGGGGTGTGAGATGGTGAATGATTTTTTGGCTTTTAATACTTTGTTGAAAGGGGAAAATGCAAAAACAAAAACAGGTGTCCCATTTGGTTTGATTAGCAACCTTGCCGTGTATTTGGTCGAAAAGAAACAATATATATTTCGAGGGGAAGGTAGAAAATTTGAAGATGGTTGATAACATCAAATGCTGGGTTTGGTTTATCAATTTAATATATGACTCTTGCGTATAAAAAAAATCGGTTGAAAGAAGAAAACTCACTTGTGTGTTCTATAAGATGATGCAATCTTTTTAGGTTAGTTCCTAAAATATCTTTAAGTATTTATTTAATATAATTTGATTCAATATATGTGTTAAAAAATTACATTGCGAATGTAGACAAATTAAACCATTATTGTATATGTTCATTTATGTAAGAAGTATATAAAATATGAATTTGCTGCGTCTTCCAAATGTCTAGATCCTCCCATGATTCATGCAAGGTCGGACTTTGGGGAGTGCAAGGTGCTCAACCGAACCGAGCCTCTAAATGTTATGAGCCTCAAAAAATAAATTTAAGTTTAATACCCACCCTACTTAAATAAATAAAAAAATATACGTTACTTCATTTTCTTTCTTCAGTACACGTTTGAGATTTTCTAGACTCTAATTCTCCTTTATGAACATAAATTTGGCATTATCAAACCACTCCAAACTTGTATAATCACTTAACAAGTCAATTAAAAAAGCTATTTCATTGAAAGAATCACCTAAATCATTACTTTTTTGCATAAATCCTTCATTTTCTCCTTTCCTACAACGGAAGAGTGACAAATCCAAACAACACTATTAGGTAAATTTCACCTCTCTTTCTTCTATTTCCTTTCTTGTTTAGAATTTCAGATTTTTTAATGAAGCTTAGATACACAAAAAAATTGCATTTTAATTTTACCGAGAGAGCTTATTTTAAACAGAGAGCCAAACCTCCTATTTCATAGGAACGATCTTGGATTCATGTACGAGTAAATTTCCATCTCTCCCATGGTGGGAAAAATTTCAGAATGTATTAAATTAATGTAGAAATTGGCAAACTAAGTTTCCTAAAAAAATAAACCTATTCAGACAGCACTTTCTTGGCTTCAGATGTTACCTCTTTGGGAGGTTTTTCAGCATGGAGACCAGCAACAATGCCCTTTTTAAATAATAATCAGTAACCTGCGTGCTCATTGCACATATTTTCATTTTAGACCATCACAACAAGTTACATAGAAAATTCTAAAAAAAGCATAAATAGCAGGAAAGATCACATCATATTTTTAAGAATAAAGACAAAAGGAGTTTGAGGGATGGCAATGGGCATCATATATAGAGTAATATTGTGTCCTATTGTGTATCCTCTGAGTACACAAATAATTATACCTATTACTCTCTCTTTAACTATGAGTAATCAATCAATAGATAAATAAATAAAAACCTATCTAAGATCTTTCAAAGATAGGTTATGTCTAAGATAACTATGCTTGTAGTATGTTATGTCTTAATCATTTAGATGGGGAAATCTCTTTAACTAAAGTATTGACAGCAACTAAAACTACCAGTCCTCCAAACAAAATTCATTTCCCAATTTAACATAACATTATATTTTTGCACCTTCATCTTTTACGATCAAGTCTGACAGACACTTTTAAAATCTTCTAAAGTGTTACATTTGGTTAGGACATAAATAAAACATGCAGTCTTACATTACATCATCAACCCCAGAAACCTTCTCAAATCGTGTTTCTGCCTTCGTCTGGTTGTCAGAGTGTTTTTCCGATGGCCTAGATACCCTATATTTATAAGTGTTTTCCTTCATTTCCACAGCAATCATCTCCAGACGCGAGGTTATCATGGCATGACGCAAGTTGCGACGAGATTGGTCACAGCCGAACATGCAAATTTCTTCACTTCTTGCTCCATTTCTTCTCACCTCACCAAGAGATCCATAAAAACTATACCCCAAGATTTAACATGATAAAACTTGTAATAAACATATAGCACGGTCATGAAGTTGTCTGATTTGGGTGGATTTTTATAGTTTGCAAGGTCATTTTCCCAAAATTTTTTCCCTTTCATGACGGTTTATTGAATCCTTTACAAATTGCTACAAAAATAGAATGAAACTTGCTAATTGAACTCTAACATGACTCCAAAAAGGAACTAAAAATCATATATGATTTCCTGTCATCAAAGAAGAAAAAGAAAGGGACAACATGTTATTATAATTTTTACAAGACTTGTCAAGTGATTTTACAAGACTTGTCAAGTGATATCTTAGGGTATAGTCATTATGGACGTTACAAATAGAAATGGAAATATAATGAAGAAAATCAAAGGAATCGGTCATTGCTAGCTGCTCATCACACGCATGAGGAGCATGCATGTCGCACAAGAAGAGAAGAGTTTGAAGGACCGGCCACCGCCTCATGCGCATCGCGCATGTCCGCTACTGAAATCGTGTATTGCGAAATTCTATGAAGGCAGCGGCCATAACTATATAAATAAGGGTTCAATTTTTTATGAAAGGAGACATGGAGGAATTCACTTGGAAACAAGATTCATCATCATCATCATCCTCGTCTATTCATTTATAATTATTCAAAAGTATGTTTAATTTGATCACGAGTAGCTAAGTCTTTTAGATCAGGTTAAGTAGATGATTCTTCAAAAAAACTTATTGATATTCACTTATCAAATTTTCATATATTATTTTATAGAATATTGATAAATTAATAGATAACTTCAACATAGAAATGAGTTATTTATAGGATATTAATAAATTGATAGAAATAAATGATTTTTTTAACAAAAGAAATAAATATGTTATAGTTTACATATTTTTTCCAAAATTAAATTACAAATGTTCTATATGAATATTTCAAACAAACTACAAGTATAGATATAAAAGAAATATCGAGTAATATGTGATACTACAGAAGCCACCAAAATTATGTTAATTTTCTTTAATATATTTTTCAATTTTTTAATACAAAATGTATTTATCTATTTTACTATCTAACTCAAAATAGATTCTCATTCTTACATGTTGTGTGAGTCTTTGGCTAATATACTTCTACTCACTTAAGCCCTCGCTTGCTAGCAAACTAAAAGTATTACAAGTAGAAGATAATTTACAAGAAAAACATTATACTTTGTCAATATATTTGTAATAAACTAACCATCTTCGATCACAAATCTCACTATTTCTTAATTTTTTTTGAATAATTCACATATGGGAAATGCTTAAAATATTTGTCATTGGTATAACTAAGATTCAATTCTCTAGTAAGGTCTTTTTCAAGTAGAATATCATTTGATTTGTTATCAAGATTCTTCCAATTTTTTGGATCATAAATATCAAAATGAGAAATTTCTTCATTTATTTTTATAATCATCACCAAGATTTTAAATATTAGATGGATTTTGCACATCATTAAGAACAATTGAATCATCATCAATTTCCTCATTTTCATTTTTAGATGCAAATTTTCTAAGCTTTTGCATGACTCACTCGATAATGAAATTTAGCGCTGAAAACACTTGTTGGGGGGTATTTTACAAACATATTTTGAGATTGGTTGAGACATTTCTCAAAATATTATGTTGGAAAGTGATGAAAAGTGGTGAATTTAATTTTTAAAAGTTAAAAAAATTTGATTACAATGCATAACTATAAATTTTGGTTTTCTGGACACTTGTTAGCAAGACCATTTGAAAGATCATGCACCTTCATTTTAGGGAACTTTTTTTCTTCTAGTATTTTTTTTTTTTGGTAGATAGACGAAATGACAAAACAATTATAAACTCACACACGCAAGTGGAGGCACCGAGGTTCGAATCCCGGTCATGGCATCCGACCTAACAATTTCGGCATTTTGCCAGTTGAGCTAGGACTTCTGAATTTCTTCTAGTATTCTTAATATTAGCGGAAATATGTATTTCTGCTCATTTTATTACGCTAACATTTCTAAATTATGCCTGAATTTTTTTATAAAATTTTAATTTTAATTAAAGTATAGACGTGTAATATGTTTGATGTCTGGGGTGGTCTTATTGGTACCATCTCTTTGTGTAGCTAGTTTACAACTCTCTTGTATGTCTTGTGCAGCTAGATGCAAGTATATATCAATAAAATTTAGCCACATAATACACACATGTATATATGTGTATGTTTGTGACTTTAAAATTATAACAAATAATGTTTATCTTTTTCAATAACACCAATAATATTATATTATATGGAGTTTTTTTTTAATGACACCAATAATATAACATTATTATAGATTTTTTTTAATGGTATAATTGAAATAATTAAAAAGTCTTAAAATTCCTTATTTTTATATATAGTATTGATGATGGCGTAAGAAATGTAAGGACGAAAAGTAAAAAGAGAAGAAAAAGATAATGTCATTGTAATAACCGCACGTGAATGTGGACTTGTATGTACTGAAACATATATGTCGATTTTTTTTTTTTAAGACATGTCGATTTATTTTATTTTTATTTAGGAAAGGACATATATGTCGATGTTATTTCTTTTCTAATGAAGAAAATGAGTGATTATGACTATTGTGGCTTTTAGTGTCTTATTCTAGCTAGCTAACGTGATCGGTATTGTTTCAGTATGCAACAATTTGTTCATTTTTCTAAAACTAAAATAGTTTATCCATAAGGTTTATTTAAAAAGAACATAGATGATGTGATAAGATTGAAATTCATGCATACCACGGCCAAACGAACCATTTCATCATTTCAATTGACCACCACCAACCAACCAACTATTTCTTCCATATGGTTGAATTCAAATTTATGTACTTAATTACAGGATTTTGTTAATTAAAAATACCATAGTCAAATTCCCTAAAAAAAAAAAAAACACCATGGTCAAATTATATACCACGTGCTGGCTGTCACTATATATTAAAAATATTCGCCTTTTAATTTTTTTTTGAAATAATCTTATCATATATATCATCAATTTTGTCTTTAAAAAAACACTCAAGTAGCGTTTGATAAGCATCATCTTTTTTTTTTTTTGCACAAACTAAAATGATATATATTAAAAATGCTGCTGAAACTCCCTGCACAAGATGTGCCGAAAGCAAGACACTGCCAAGTATTTACAGACAACAAAGTGTCATACAAAAGAGGCACCCTCACAAAACAGAGAATAAAAATTATTGGTGCATACCCATGCAAATGAGAGGATGTGTCCACCAATCATAATAACAATAAATAAAAGATGCATTCCTAGCTTTCATCCACAAAAAAGAGATGCGCTTTACTTTCTCCAAGAGAACGAGGACGTGTGTTGCCTCATTTTGGAAAATACGTTTGTTCCTGTCTTTCCATACTCCCAAACAGTTGCATACCATATACCTGTAAAATAAGACTGTGTACATCGGGGTAGACCCGCCATAAAACAAAACTGATGATAGTGCTGACGTAAATCATTATTATGGACCAAAGACAATCCTAACCATGCTGAAACCAGTGACCATAAAGTAACAGAGTTACCGCAAGCTAAAAATAGATGTGCTGTTGTTTCATTAATTTCACAGCCGAGCACACACTTAGAATTATTTGCCTGAAGTATATTTCTCCTAAGTAAATTGCCTCTTGTTGGAAGTCGATTGCAGAGAAGACGCCACACAAACAAAGACACCATTGATGGTATGTGCCTATGCCAAACATTGTCAACACTACTCCTATCCACGTGATCCTCATGACTAGTAATATAGCGATAAGCTTCCTTCACGGAATAACCGTGAGCAGTGTCTAAGTTCCACCTCCATGTATCAGAAGCATTAACCTGTAAAACAACATGAAGTAATAATAGTGAACACTCCCTCACACTCTCCTCCTCCCATGCTGACAAACGACAACGCCACACCCACGCCCTACCACCATCTTCCCACCCCTCTCGCTCCATATCAGCCACCGTACACATCTTATTAACAGCCAACTCAAAGAGCCTTGGGTACCTAAAACGCAAAGGCGTCTCCTCAATCCAATGATCAAACCAAAATAAAGTACCTAGGCCATCTCCCACCTCCCGACGAATGTTCCCTTCAAACCAGTTCCCTACTCCCTCTCCAACCCCCCACGAACTTTACATAACATTCTCCACCACAAAGAACTATGTCTACCCACCTCCCTCAAACGGCCACCCTCCTCTCCATACTGCGCTTTTAAAACACGATACCAAAGCCCCTCTTTGTCCACCAACATCCGCCAACACCACTTCCCCAACAAAGACAAATTAAACTCTCTCAATCTCCTAACCCCCAACCCTCCTTCCTCCTTTGTGACACAAATATCATCCCATTTAATCCAAGCAATTTTTTTATTATCCTCACTCCCACCCCAAAAAAATCTTTTAAAAATAGATTCGATAAGAGAGATAATACCTACAGGAGCCTTGAAAAAGGAAATAAAGTAAACCGGAAGCGACGACAGGACAAATTTCAACAGTATCAAACGATCACCAAACGACAAGAGCTTGCTATTCCAAGATGATAATCTAGCAACTACACGGTCAATCACGGGTTTCCAAAAATTCAGTTTAGTAGAATCCCCACCAATTGGAAGTCCCAAATACACAAACGGAATGGACCCCTTTCTACAATTCAAAACCAGCGCCGCTTCCGCCAACCACGAATCATTAACATTAACCCCAGTAAGCATACTCTTGTGAAAATTAACCTTTAAACCAGATATTTCCTCGAATAATAATAACACTGCACGCATAGAACGAACGTTTAACCAACTATTCTCACCTAAAATGAGTGTGTCATTAGCGAACTGTAGATGTGTGAGCCGCACCTCCCCTACACGGCCCACCCCATAGCCCTTGAAAAGTTGCGCCTCCACCAAAGCTTGCATCAAAATATTAAACCCTTCAGCAACAATTAAAAATAGGAACGACGAAAGTGGGTCTCCTTGTCATAATCCCCTCTCTATCTTGAACTCATCCGTAGGGCAGCCATTGACAAGAATCGACGCTGTTGCCGTACCCACACATTCTGATATCCACTTACGCAGAGAGTTGGAAAGTTCATATTACTCATCACTGAATCAAGATAGTTTAAGTCCACCGAATCATAGGCCTTTTCAAAATCGACTTTAAACATTAGAAGTTCCTTGTTAAACCTTTAGCGGAACCGATTTAAGCCACAAAAAGCTATCAACCCATTTGATTTGATTACCAACTTTGTGGTGTATTTGGTTTAAAAGAAATAATATATATTTTGATGGGAAGGTAGCTAATTTGAAGGAGGTGGTTGATAACATCAAATAAACATCTTGAGTCCAGTTTATCAATTGGGATGGTAAGGCAAAAAATATATTTATTTTGATCGGTGGAGTTACCTTTTATCTTGTCTTCAAAATGTATAAATCTTTATCTTCGTAATGTGTTTTGAGTATCTTTGTACTTTTATCAATACACTATGTTTATGTTGTCGAGCTAGAGATTTAATTGAGGTATCAAATGATAGTCCTTAATTGTGATTCTTTTCTTCAAATGATTACTACGAGGCAGGAAATATGTACCACAATTATGAATTTCTTAATTGTTCCAGCAAAGTGTTATTACTTTTTGGGATTTTTAGCTACTAAACTAATAAATGCATGTAAATAAAGATAAAGACAAAAAGATAAAGAGATATTTTTTTTTGAGAGAACAAAAAGATAAAGAGATTTTTTTTTGAGAGAACATAAAGATAAAGAGATAAAATTGTGTAAATAGCTTGAGTTTGATTGATGGTGTCTTCAATTCATTTTACAAAATAAGTATTTATAGGCAATACTATTCCTATTTACCAAACGACACGGTCTACAATGTTTAACATTGGTTGACTATTTGCACGAGTGATGTGTTAATTTTCCCTCACTAAAGGGGTGTGTGGCGCCCCAAGTTTGATCGACAACTTTCCTCTTTATGACGTGATCCGTTGACAAAGTCCAATGCATGCAACCTCCCTTAAAATGTGCTTCCTTGCTCACTGTTCCTTACGGTTAATGGCCCTAAAAATATAGAACACGAGTTGAGTGCTTCATTGTCCAATTCAATTGAGTTTTGACTAAGTCAGATGTCTTCAAGAGTCAAGACTCAAGTATTCTTTAGTAGACTTGAGACATAATTGATTGACCTTTATTCGGTTGTCATATTTCTTGCCTAACCTTCCATTGACTAAGGGGAAACTTGTGTATCCTTAAATAGCCTATGTGGCGATTTCGTCTAACATAATACTCCCTCCGTCCAAAATAATATGTCGTTTTGAACATCGCACGTGTAATTAATTTTGTATAGGAGAGAGATATTATGAGGCATTTTACAAAATGATCCTTAATAAATGATATGAAAAAGATAAATTAAAGAATTGAAAGAAGAGAGAGTAATAAATAGTTAATGATATAATTGAAAAGTAGCATTGATGTTTTATTAGTATTGTAAAACGACTTATAATTTGAGACAATTTTTTTCCAAAACGATTTATAATTTAGGACAGAGGAGTAGTTATTTTTAGATGTAAACAAATGCCTATAAAAATATATTACAAACTAGATAAATTTGACACTCATCATATACCCGTTTAAACATGATCCGACCTGCTCGCTGAAGAAAAAACAATTGATAAAATAGTGAGTAGTATAATATTTGGTGGTGGTTGGATATTAGTGAAAGAGAAGAAGAGGGACATGATATCATATAAATATTTTCCGCAAATTGATGAACAATTTGGGATGTTTGTTTAGAAAGGAACGAAGATATAGAATAGGAGGGTTCGACTTCAATAATTTAATTAGCTTTTGGAGTAAACTGGAGCATGGATGTGATTAAACAATCAAAGTAAGGAAAGAATGTGTGTACACAAATTCGTGATGATAATTAGCGTCAATAAAATTGGTTCATAAGGCCAACACTAAACGATAATATCAATCGAGCAATGCTATTTATCTAAGTTTTTTATTAAGAATTTATCAAAAAAATGTTTCAACCAATTAAATTTTTTATTTACTGAAAATTAAGGGAGGTAATAATGTGTAATTAAAGAAAGGTGTTAACAAATACACTGTATGGAGATTTTCTTGATACATTTTGTCACTGTATCTATCATTTCTCATATCAATATTATAAGGTTGAATATTTTTTTTAGTTATCTTGATTCGACCCCGGGTGATCTTCTTTGTGCATGTACGTTTTCAAGAAAAATGCTCATATTTTGGTGAGACTGAATTAAGGTGATAATTACTTCAATGTTGTTATCTATAGCGAGAGAATATACAACGAAAGTATCCCGAAGTATTGGTAAATCGTTAGATTGAGAGTTTAATGAAATTCACATGGGTTGAAAAAATACAATAGTTGTAGAATCTAATAACTTACACCGTCGTGAATATTTCGTGATCACTTTGCTTTGCGAGACCTAGCATTATCCTAATTACTTTTATGTTTTATTTTGCTTGGGGTTTAGTGGTACATGTAGACGTTCTGCAAGTAACTTTTGATGAATTTTGGTGAGTTGAAAGGGTTAATGGGGAATAGATAGGGAACGGTTGTGTGTGGAAATATGTAAAGGGAAAGGTTAAAGAAGGTCTTTTAAGACATTGGTTGAAAAATAAAAATACTAGATATTTTGTAAGTATAAATCATTGAAGTCAAACCAATTTGGTATTATCAGCTCATAAGGCCAACACTAACTTATAATTGGTTCATGATTTGATGATAATGTTCAGTACTGTATTATGTACAAACGTTAAACTGTGACACGGTTGATATAAATTATGGTACAATGTGACTGAATATGAAATACTATTTAAACACTTCTTGACCTATTTGTTGAGTGAGTTTAGAATCTCATGGAGACCACACGAGACAACTTTAGAGAACTTAGAAACTAAAGGTTGAACGTCTTTGGGTGAAATTTAAAGCAGGGATATTGGGAGTTGAACCCAAGTCATCACACAAGTACATGCACTCCCCAACCGCTAGACCAACTAAACAAATCTGATATAAAACAACGTGGATAATATATATTGTATTTTCTTAATGCCTTTTATATAAAATAATAATAATTTTGGGCCCCAAAAATTGGAGGCCCTGTGCCATGGGCCTGAATGCTCTTGCTTTAGGCCGGCCCTGATTCAAAGTGTTCAAATGTGAATCTTGAAGAACCAAAAGAGGGCGCTCTTGGAAAAGGGTTGATGTCTTTTGGGAGAGATTAATGGGGTTGGAAAACACATAAGAGGAGAGTCATTTGTGAGCAACTTTGGTGAGTCTTAGAAAACCAAAAGAGAAAATCCCTAGAAAATCAAATGCTAAGGTTTGGTTAATTTTGAGGGTTGGGAAACAATTGTAAACACATTTAATGAATGCAAATCATTAAGTCTCTTGTTTATGGGAAGAGATTGAAAATATGTAGATATTATGTTTGTTTTTAGAGAGCTTGTTGACACTAATTTCTTGTAACTCTTTTGTATCTCTTTGTAAAGAATTTATTGATCGTGAAGTGAAGAGATCTCTCTACCACATAGTAGGTCATTGTTGGACCGAACTATGTAAATAATTCTTTAGTATTGTTCTCTATTCTCTACTCTCTTTATCTTGTTTATTCTTTGGTTCAATTGTTATTTTATTTTACAATTGATTGTCATATTAGATCTAGATTTGTCATTGTTGCTTGTGATCATTGGTTATTATTGATACTTATCATACACATCAAAGTTTATTGGTATGATTTTGAGTTGCCAAATTCACAACTTTTATGTTAAACATGGTCTTTCAAACTAATATTTTAAATTCCTAAATTTTAATTACACATACCGAAATCAATGATTAATGTTTACTCTTCTTTTACCAACAAACAAATCACTTTTTAAATAAGGAAAATGCTATCAAATATCCTAAGGATATTGTTTAAGGATTTAAAAGAAGCAACTTTTACATAGAAAATGATGTAAATATGACTTTGATATGTGTTTGATTTATATTTCTAAGACAAAATTTCCTTTTAAGTATTTCTTAAACAATATCATTAAGACACTTGTTAGCATGATCAACCGTCATGCAAATGATCATTTTATAGTAGTGGTATTTATGTGACCGAGTAAACTTGCAGACATTTTTACACAACAAGAATTTTTAAAGAAAAATGCTAACAAACATCCTTAGAACATCATTTAAGCATCCAAAAATAGTAACATTTACATTAAAAATTACGTAATTATGATTTTAGATGTGTTTTTAAAAATAGTGAAAAGAAGCCAAATGATTGGAATGCACACCATCATGTGTAACGCAAGTATTTGGAAAACAACAATGGGAAAAGGAACTGTTGGAAGAAAAAAAAAAAAACAGAAGAAGGACAAACAGCATAATAACAAGTCACATCAAAGCATATTGTCTAGTATATGTATTCCTTCACATAAAACCCGTGAAAACAAAAACAAAAATCATAATTTTTTTTCTTTCAAAAATGAACCCATGAAAAAAAATGCATGTTGCCTCATTCAAAGAGAAGGAAAAATATTGGATGATATTCAGTTTTTGTGATATTGATAACTTTAGTGTATTTTGATGAGAGAGAATAATCAATAAATAATTAAAATAAGTTATTTTTTCTAAAGGTGAATTATCTAGTTACGAGAGAGATAAAAATAATGTCATTCAAAACTCAATATCACTTAAATACGACTTCAAAGAGAGAGACGTTCGCGTTTTATTAACAAAACTTTACATATTAATGTTAGGTTTCAATCAGCGCTGACATGCCAAATTATGTGCCAATGTATCTCAAAGTAATAATATCCTTTTGCTCATAAAAAAGCATAGAAGCTTATATGTATTTTAAAAATAAAATAAAAAATACATATAACTTTATGCTTTTTATGAGCAAAAGGATATTTTTAGTTTTTAAGAACAAGAGTTTCTACTTATCCTTAAAAAAAAAGAGTTTCTACTTAGAGTGATACAATTATTTTTCACAATACATCTAAAATGGGTCTGAAAGTTGGCGATGATAAAAATGGTAGAAGATAAAAAGGATAGAATGAAACTTTTGATGGTGCTTAAAGCATCTCAAACACATGCCAAAGAGGACACAAAAGATGGCTGTAATATTATAAGATGGCTGTAATATTATCAGTGGCGGATCTTGCCGAAAATATTGCGGGGAGCGGTAAATATGAGCTAAATATTATAATTTAAATTCATAAAAGTTATGTACAATTTCATCCAAAAAATATCACTGCAATAGCTCAAACACGAGACTAAAGCTCAAATGCTTTTCAAAAAATATACTATATACCAACTAGATATATAACCTATCCTAAACTTAGAGGATCAAAAGTAGCCTACTCAGATGCTTTCCACGTGCATAATAGAAAAACAATCGCACCATACTGCTACAATACTCCATGATGCAAGCTTGGAACCTGACCAACCAACCGGAGTAGCTAAATAAAATGCTTAAACAAATTAGCAAAGACTTAAAATAAAATCCAAGATAAAAAAAAAATATAAACATAGGAGAAATTTACCTCAATTTAAAATTTAACTGTTCAGGATTTTTAGACTTGAACTCATCAATAATTGAATCAGTATTAAATTGATCAGCTATTTCTTTTTCAATATAAAGCATCATACTGTCAGCAAGAAAATCATCCTCCATCTTGAAGCTATACAATTTGCATCTTCCTAAGGAACTATTCTTTTATAAAATGCTTCAAGTTTCTTATGTTTGACCATACTCCTACAACATGCACAATTCACACATAAATTACAAGTAGCAAAATCAAACTACAAAGGGTGAATATGAACAATGACTTAAGCAAGTAATTAAAAAAAAAACACATTATCAAAGAACACAAAACAAAGAGTAATAATCAATACATAATAATTAGAACCATGTCTCATTATATTCAAAATAGGAATTAAGCCACTGTGTTTTAAGTTCTAACTTCTAAAGTTCTAAACATTATTATTTATCTCTCTTTTTTAATCTACCAAATAGGGATGATTTAGAATCAATTTTCATTTGAAATCACCCATATGAATTGTTTTTTTTTCTTTCACTTTTAGTGAAATAAATGATTTCCGCATATTTTTAGTCTTATTTCGTTTGTTTTTGTGATTTCGTCGTCTTAGCACGACTTTGTTTGTTTTGAATTTTTGTCTTTGTGAGGTGTGTTTTTCATTTCTTGTCTTTGATCAAGTGCAACTCCAATCAATGAATTTCACGTCGTTAGAGTTGCAGATCCAGAGATATGAGTATTCCGGAGACTTCAATATAGTCACATTTGTAGACATATATATTATGTCATTTTATGCTATTAACATAAATGTTGCGAGTTTATTTGCATAGTCATCCTTTTTGTTCTTATCAACTTTGAATTTGTATTGTATCAATCATATTGACATATTATTCTAGACTCAGGAAGATTAAACAATGATTTTGAGTATGTTAGCAAATTTATCCTATTTGGTTTTAGTAATTTTTAACTTATCATCAATGAATGAATCAATGTATTATACCAATTTGAATGAACGAATCAATGTATTTTGAGTGAATGAATGAATCAATGTATTCTGCCAATTCACCAAGTATGTCCACTAACTGCTACAAATATTGATCTTTGTGATGGAAAATACGACTATTCCTTTCTTTCTAAATAACCCATACAGACGACAAACATATCACGTGGAGACCAAAACAGATTATTCTAAAGTTGCCTGCTAAATTTTTGATGAAAATGTTCAGAAATTGGTAACCTGTGTGGCACAAGTTTGCCAAGCCACAATAAAATATGCGCCCAAATGCTACAATAAAGTGCACAAGTCACAAACAAACGATAATCGCTTTCAGCAAGACCACGCCCACTCAAACAAAGACATGAAGTTTGTGGAATTATTCCATGATGAATCATGTTATCATTTGTAGGTAGCCGATTTAGTAACAAATGCCAAACAATCAAAGAAACCTATAGAGGCACCAATTTATGCCACATCATGTCATAATATTCCGACCTACAAGTTCGCACCATAAAAGACAACAAATGATAGGATCCTAGGATGGAGTACCCTTTGCCTAGATCGAGACTCGAGTCCCACTTGTCTTTGACACCGTCCTGCAAGACTAAACTACCGTGTCTACTCCTCCTCCCATGACAAAAGCTTACGCCACCACTGCCAACCATCCTCATTATCACCCCACCCTAATGTACATATCGCAGCCACCATCAGTGCCTGGTTTTCTCATAAATCATATAACCATCTAAACATGTCCCTCAACACACCACCCTCTAACAACTGATCCGACCAAAATAAAGTCTTGATACACACCAAACTCTCATCCAACCAACTCCGGACATCCTATCATACCCCTCTACGAATGGTGGTGATATCCATCCACCACCTAGATCTTAATCAACCGCCCTCTGTCACTATATCGTCCTTCTCCACATACCTAGCTTCTATAGAGTTGATTATACCAGAAGGAGCGTTGAAGAAGAAAAGAAAGTAGACTGGGAGAAATGACATGAAAAATTTAACAATAAACAAACGGCCACCCAATGACAAATTTCTACTTTTCCACCCAGACAATCTTTTTTTAATACAATTAACCTACGACTGGAAAAAATTGAGACGATTGGGATCACCACCTATCGGCAGTCCAAGATACACAAAAGGATTATGTTTGATTTTACAATTCGGAACTACAAATGCCTATGTCAACCACAAATCAGGCATATTCACGTCGATTAACATGCATTTATTAAAATTGGCCTTCAATCCTTAAATTACTTCAAAGATAATGAGATTTGGCTTCAAGGTTATGATTTACACCCAACTCATTTCCCCTATAATAATAGTGTTGTCGACAGACTGAAGGTGAGAAACTCAAATGACTTCACCATGTCAAATTTTGTAGCCGGAGAACAACTTATAAGTGCCATAAAGTAGTTATTTATATGTTATATTTTAGGCACTTTTGTTACTTGTTTCACAAGTTATCTAAGGAAAAGCTAAGAATTAATGAACAAATGCCAATTTATGCTTTTTATGTCTTACTCCATCCCATTGTGCAGGAAATTGCAAGCCAGAACCTGAATCGAACAAAGAAACATGAAGAAATTGCAAAGGCAAGCTCGCCACATCGAGCTGGGAGCGAGGAGGAGGCGAGCCAAGTCAGAGAACATCATTTTCATGATTTTCAAGGCTCACCACATCGAGCAAGAGGCGGGCCAAGTTAGAGAGCCCCCAATTTTACAAGTCTCTTGCATGCCATAGCGAGATCAAAGCGAGGCAAATTAGAGAGTCCAGAATCTAGAGAAACAGGGTGTCGCCACAACGAGCCTGACCCTCGCCATGGTGAGCAAAGGCGGTTTCAGGCTGCTTTCTTACATGGCAGAAACCCATTGGTGAACAAAGCCTCGCTCGCCATGGCGAGCATCTCTTCGGTCGGCGAGCAATCACTTATCAGAAGGACTATAACAACTATTTTCTCACTTTTTCAGCATTATTATCTTATGTTTTAGAGAGAGACAGAGGCGATTGGTAGAGATAAACACAAAGCAAGAGTGTTAGAGTGTGGATTCCACAAGGTTTATTGAGAAATCAAAGATCTTTTGATGTAGTTCAATCATTTCTTCCATTTTTTTCATGGCTACCATGACAATGAGTAGCTAAATCTCATTTTGTTGGGATTAGATGTAGCTAAACAAACACAGTATGTATTCCTTATGATCTTTGTAATATATGATTCTAGTTTTATTTGATATTGATGTTATCCTTGTATTTATGCTTAGCTTATGATTTAAATTGTTATTGAAAAGTACTTTTTGAATCAAGGTCTAGGATGAACATCTATTAAACCTTAAATACTAGAAATGGTTATAGGTTTTGATAACCACATCTTGTATCAAGTCTTAATGTGATTGTAATAGGCCAAGAAATCGCCGATTAAACAATATGATTGAACTCACGACATTATTTAGACATAAACGATGTTCGTCGAGTGATACATGGTAATATCTTATAATAGCTAGAATCTATATGCCTGATTATGAGAATATATACGATGTTTGGATAGTGAAGTCTAATCCCATCAGTTTTAAGTCTCTATTTAACTCCGCTTAATTTACCGCATTTTAGATCAATTGATTTTTCATAACAAACCATCAATTAAACCCTAACATAGAATGATGGTTATTGTTGAACGACTTATAATATCGCATTAGTCCTTGTGAAAACGATACTCAAATACTTACTTTTGATAAAAAAAAAAAAAAAAGTCTACATCAACAACCTCACATCAACAGAAGCATTTATCATAATATTTAATCTGTCAACTACCAACACAAAGAGAAAGTGGATCACCTTGCCACAAACTTTTTTTTTTCAAATTAAATTCATCTGATGCACTCCCATTAACAAGAACAAATGTTGATGTCATAGTCACACATTTCATGATCCAGTTTCTCTACAACTTCATCAGCAATAAGAATACCATCCAAAATCCAAAATCTGCCAACCTTCAACAAAAGTTAACAGAGACTTAGAATTGAATGAGCATATTACCTTGCGCAGCCTACTAACTAACACTTTAGTCAACACCTTGTACACGGAACCTATCTGACAAAACTTGAGAACTCTTGACCTTTTGGTTAAAATAATAAAAGTATAGTGCACACCTTTCACCAATTTATCATTCCTATGAAACTAAAAAACAAACCGCGTGAAATCATTTTTCATAAGCCCTAGAAAATCCTTTATGAACCCAAAATTGACACCATCAGGGCCAACACTTTTTATATCATTACAGTTGCAAACAACCTGTTTAACCTCATCTTCACATAACGACCTAATGAGATCACCACCTTTAGCCACAACGTCAAGATGCTTGAAAGGAAATTCATCTTTGAAATGGTATGCAAAATGATCATGTACCGTAGCTCTAACATTATACACCCCTTCCATCTGAACTCCATTTACATTTAAAGAAATAATATTATTATTTTTTGAGGGAATTTAAAGAAATAATATTGTTGTGTGGTTTCTTTAGTGCCGATTGCAATAAACTTCGAGCTTTTTTATTTCTCCACTCAAAACCATAAAATCTATGGTTTATGGCGGATTATGAAAATGTCGTTAAACAAAAATTGATCAAATATTGTACAAAATGATATTTAGCTATGGTAAAACTCCTCTAAAAAAAAGCCAGGTAAATACAACAACTAAAATACATAATTTTTTAATTAAAAACTAAAAATTTATAAATGACAACAATTGCTTGATTTTTTTTATTATAAAAAAATTAAATGAATTTCTATATATTGCTTGACACGGATTGACATACTAATTTAGAGAGGAGATGAGGAAATAGATCACATAAATCCGGTCGTCCTCTCCCTCCATTTTTGTCGGTCTAATCTTTTCCTTTCGCTAGGCAATAAATATATATCAAGTCATTTTCTTTTTAAATGAGAACTAGTAAAGGACACACATATTCGTTCATTTGTAGTTGATATATAACTTGATATTATGAAACGGATAAAAGTCATGCATATTTTTAAAATACCAACACAATTATATCATTTTTATACAATATTTGTTTATTTTATATGTAAAAATTTGTTAAAATGTTTGCACCGGGACCGTTGCAGATTTCATGAGCTTATATCTGTGGGTATGATTTTATTTGTCACCTGTGTTATATGTATACGATGATTTATTCATATATAAAAAAATACATTTCATTAATATTCCATTGGATTCCTAAAAAATTAATAAATTAATATTGCATTGGAATGACATATGAAGTACATTAAAACCCAAAGCTAATGTACTACAACGTATAATTTGTTTTTTAACGCTAAAATGAATTATATTACTGAAAACACGAGCATTTCACCTTGCACAAGGCGTGCAAAAAATGAACCACCGGAAAGTTAAAAAGTCACCGGTGCCTAACCAAGAAAAGCACCATCCAAAAAACTAAACAAAGAGATGAAAATTAAGTAACAACACCGATGCAAAGTAACGGGTACCGCCACCAATCATGAACACTAAAAGCAAATGTACACATGTTTAATATGCTTTCAACCACAAGAAAGATTGGAGCTTTACTTTGTCAAAGATGTCAGATGTAGCTGAAACCGTATTTTTGAATATTTGGTTGTTCCTTTCCTTTAAGAGGACCCAAACACAAGCTAGACAAATCACCTTGAAGAAAGAGTGTGTAAATCGCGGCAAACCCGCCATTTGACCAAACTGAGTAAAATTGTCACGAAGCGTTCCTGATGCAACCGAAGAAATGCCTTACCATGGCCAAACCAAATACCACATGCTGTCAAAGACGTCGCAGCCTACAAAGACGTCCGCTGTTTCTAAAGAGCCACAATCACCTACACACACGTTGTCCTCAAGCTGAAGGACTCACCACCCCACAAGATTGTCTTTGGTAGGAAGTTTGTTACGAAAAAGACGCCACGTGAAGAATTGTAACCGGAAGTCACATAATTCTCAGTTCTAACCCTTTCTTTCTAAACTGTATCCATACAAAGAATATCTGCAACTTGATCAATTACTCATCTTGTTCCAGAGAGAATATTATTATACTTATCTATTTTAAAAAATTATCTTATAATATATTCATGTTGCTATCGATGATAAATCATTGGAACTTCTAACAGCACCATCATGGGACCATGAGAAAAGATGTCGGTCATTGTGATAATGTTGGGATTATTTCTTTTCTTCTTGGCATTCTTAGTGAAAATAAATAAGTACGTAATTTTTTTTGGGTACAATCAACATCATGATATATTGTATCGAAAAAAAAAACTCATGCTATTTATTGAGCTGTAACATGTAATTTTTTTAGAGGAACATATAACTGCAATATTATCAATTACAGGACTTCATTTTGGGTGAAAAGCATCAATTTATCCAACGAACTTTGAATCATGCTTCTTGATTATTTGCAAAACATCACTTATTAGTTATTTGATGCTTGACATAACACACAATTATTATTAAAATTCTAATAATTGAATACCCCCATCGTCCTAAAACAACAGTTATTTGATGCTTGAAAACAACTCTAATATCTGATAGTAACGAAAGATTGCAATATAGAAATAGAAGAGAAAAAGACAAAACTTACTGAACAGGTAGTAACGCACTCACTTCAATGATTTCTTAATTTTTAGAAAAGTTTAGTTATATTGCTCTGGAATGTTGACAATTCGAGAACCTTACTTGCATGCCTGTCTGCTCCATTTTTATCATATATAGACCATGAAAAATTACAGGGTTTCAACATTAATATGCATGCAGTCACCTCTCAAAATAACCAAGATAAATGATCACATAGACCCAATAATAATATGCAGTCACCTCTTAAAAAACAGCAATATGCACTCTCCTACATGTCTTGGGCTTTCAAACATGATAATGGTCTAAAAGCTATTGAAGTGTTATAGGGAAATCATACCTAATGGTTTCTTTCAATATCGCAACTATGGGAATATAGGCCACATATTGGTTTAAAACACACCTTTGAACCCTCAAAATAGCTAGGACATTAGTCGCCTTAGTTTGATTTACCATCATATTTTGATTTTTCATAACAATAAGAAGGATTGATATTTGCTTTATTTATTTTTATGATGAGATTTAATAATTCTAAGGTGCTTTTATCATATAGTTTCTAAAACAAAAATCATCAACTCTCTCAATATTCAATAATTTTTAGCAAAACAACCTAAAAAATACATTTGGTACTCAACAAGTCTTGGTAAAATTGATACTTTTTATTACTCGATAAAACTGTACACTAGTAGACTTATCACATATTTTTCATCTGAAAATTATCATTGTTGGACTTTTCCTCCTAGACTTATGTTAAAGAATTTTTATCGCATTCAACACAATATTTTTTTTTTTTTGAGAGAACAATATTCTTTTCTTTCTTTAGGTATGTTTGATGTTTACCCCACAAGCTATGGTTCATGTCCCTCATGTATATTTTTTTTAAAATTTCTTCCTTGCTACATTGGAAATTGTCATCGCGATTTTCGGGTGTCAAGTCATTAATTAGGCTTGAACCTTTCAATCATTGATGTCTCTATTTTTTTTTGGGGAAGGGTAAAATTGAGAAAACCCTTAGAAATTCTAAGTTCGGGGCAATTTTCGCTACGGGAAGGTGTTAGGCACCCGTAACGACTATAGTACTCTATAGGAGCCGCTTTTCTAGATCTTACGTTTACGCTTTATTTTTAATGCTATTTATTAAAAAGAAATTGTTTTTAAGAATGGGGGAGAAGTGTTGGATTTTATTTTTTATTAGACTTGGAGAGGTTTTGACCTCTTGCCTACATACCCTTTTAAGGGATCAAACTCCATGTAGTTCTCTCTCAAAAATATCTTTGTGAGTTTTGATTGTTTTTTAATTTTTGAAAATGGTTTTGAAGAAGAGAAAGAGGCCGTAAAGGCTTGAGAAAGGAAGATGTGTGGTTAGTTCAATTGTTTACAAAAGAGTCTAAGTAAGAGTTATTTCCATTTGGATTTGATTAAAAAAAGGAAAGAAAATACAATGGAGTTTTGACTCCAAGGTTTATTGAAAAAATGTTTTCAAGTGATGGAATTGTTAACACACTTTTTGGAAAATGATTTTTCTAAGTTTCGTGCTTCCTAAACATACATCTAGCGTTAGATCATACAACGTGTGTGCGTGTCGGTGCTTGTGTCGGTGTACATCATTATAGTGTCCATTGTCCTTTACATTGGTCCTAGTTTACATTCTATGGTCTTGCAAGAAATCAAAATGAAGGAATAACTACCTAAGAATTGGAAAAATGAATAAAACCTAAACTAAAGGATGAAGATGAGGTGGAATGCTCAATGTGTGTATGAAACATAGAACAAAATGGTTAGTAAAGCAAGATGAAATGATAGTGGGAATGTTAAACTGATTGGCATAGAAAAATAATAGCAAAGTGTAAAAAGTGGAAAGAAAAATGCATGTGAACTAATATTACCTACAAAGCAAGAAACTAACAAGTAAAACATTGCAAAAGTTAGGAGCTAACATATAAGCTTGTAAAATAACCAATCAAAAGCTAAGCTAACAAAATTAGAAGCTAACAATTAACATTGCAAGATGACAAACTAAATGAAATTAAGCTAACATCATTGGAAATTGACAATTACCATGCAACATAGTGAACCAAAATCACACCCAACAAGATTGAATCATTGCAAAATTGTAAACAAGAATCAAACTAACAAGATTGAAAGTATTGCAAAATCGTGATCAAGAATCAAACTAAACAAAGTTGGAAATATTGCAAAATTGTAATCAAGAATCAACCTAAACAAAGTTGGAAACAATGCAAAAATTGGAAACAAGAATTAAACTAAACAAAGTTGGAAACAATGCAAAAATTGGAAACAAGAATTAAACTAAACAAAGTTGGAAACAATGCAAAAATGGAGTTTAGCAAAATTAGGAATATTACAAAAGCATCAAACTTAACAAGATTGAGTGAGCTATCATGAAATCAGAGGTAAATCATCATGGAATCAAATGCCAAGCACCAAAATCTTATGACAAGGATTTGGATTAAAAACCATGCAAGAAAATTCACAAAAAAACACAAAATATACCAATCAAATGAGAAATTAACACCTATCATTTTCATCAATTTTCAACATGTAAAAATATCACAAAAATAGTCACAAACATACCAAGAACACGCAGTAATTTTCCGAAATTTTTGTAAAAAAGGTAGAGTGCACAGGGGGTCCAAATAGTGAGACTGTGGGTGAATAAAGCAATAAAGATCAAAAACTGGAAAGAAAACCAAAAGCCCAAGGTTGCCCGGCCCACACCCACGCTGGTTGGTGGATCCGGATCCTCAGAACACATCAGGGGCGTTGGATTGATCCGGATCCAATAGGATCTAGATCTAAAGGTCGAGGACGTGGGGCGCTGGATCGGGTCAGAACCCACCCGGTCCAGCGCCTTATATAAAAGGTTATAACCCGGTTTCCCTCACTTTCCTTCCTCTCTTCTCTCTCTACCTCTCTTCTCCGTTCGTCCTTCTCTCTTCCCCGGTTCAAAACCCTAACCCTAACTTTCACAATCCAACCCAGAACGACATGAATCATAGCTTAAAAGCTTCGTCTTGTTATTCTAAGCACGAATCTACTACTGAAAATCACATGCATCAACATAACTGATGTAGATCTTGAAGTTTTGTTTACGGTTTCGAACGGTTTTGGTTCTTGTGTTTTTGATTCAAATCTCTTTCAAACGAGTTTGTTTAAGGATTCGTTGGTTTACAACGATTGATATTCGTTGTAAACCTTGGAATCTTTACGGTTTTCTGGAAAATTTTAGGGTTTTTATGATTTTGAACCAAAACTCTTCAAAACCTCAATGGATTTACATCAAACGGGACTCGTTGTTGTTCTTGAGTATGAAGAGGTAAGATTTTTTGATTTTCACCTGGCTTTATTCGGAGATTTGATTTGAATCTTCAGAACTCCTTGGTTTGATTCTGTTTTTCACTGATTCTTCTTGAAATCCGGAAATAAACCGGTGATTCTTCTTCTTCCTCTTTGCCGGTTCAAAACCTTTGAATTCTTTACCTTCTTCTTCTCAAACTCTTCCTCTGTGATAGCGTTGGATTCGCCACTTTCAGCGGTGGATTCACGCTTGAATTGCAGAGAAAACGGTTCAGTGATGATGATTTAATGATGAATCTCTGAGAATTGTGGTGAATTTCACTGCATTGCACTTGAATTTGATTCTAGAAAATTAGGGTTTGTTCTTCGTGTTCTTGAGCTTTTTCTGAGTTTGTTGTGATTTTGATCTAACTGAAAGGAGAGAGAAAAATTGATTCTGTTTATGACTTAGCACTGATTCTATGGCTCTGCCCCTGACTTCTACAGTGGCCGGCCTTATATAGGCCGCCATGTGGCCTTTGATCCAATGAGATCGTGACATGTGGACTGGACTAGCTTGCATGGCACTTGGACTAAATTCTAACTTTTGGACCTTTCTGCAAAAAACAAAACTACAGGACTGATCTGCAAATAAGAAAAAAATAAAAAAGAGTAAAGCTGGACTAATCTGAAATTAAAAAGAATTGGACTGACTTGCAAAAAATAAAATTTGGACTAATTTGCAATTAAAAATAAAATTTGGGTAAAAAGGTAATTTTGAAAACAACGTAAAGTGAAACAGTTAAAAACGACAAAATGGACTAAAACGAACAAACTACCAAAATGAGGTATTTTAAAATACCTCTCTACCAAACAATTATTTGACGTGAAAAGAACAAAATGCCCCTGATGACTAAAACGACTCAGACTGACTCAGACTAAATTAGATGCAATGCTGAGATGATTTTTTGGACAGAAATTGATTGACGATTCATGCAGACAAGTTGAAAAGACTCGGAGACAAATTGTAGGGACTAAAAAATGGGTTCCACTGCAGGAAATGACCAAAATGCCCTTTTTGTATGATTTTATGCAAAAATTTGGAATAAAATGCGGGAAAATATGCAATGCGTTTAGAAATTTTCAAATGACTTGTAATGCGAGAAAACACTTTGGACGGCTTTGTATGTAAGAAAATTGGAGATAGTAACAGTACAATATGCGTCTTAAGCACAGTAGAAAACACGGTGAATTTGAAAGTATTAGAGAATAGAAAAGAAATTTGAACGAGTATTTTTAGGTCCAAAATGAGGGTATGACAGAAATCAAATTTGGTTTTATCTTCATGTTTCTTGTCCACCCATCACATTTCTGATATTTTTCCCTTACGGATTATATAATCCGAAAAAAACTCCTAATTATATAATATGAATCGTACCATTATATGTGTGCAACTAATCCAATTTCCATTTTCAAAATTTAACCTAAAAACTTAAAAAAAAAACTGAATTTCTTCTCATTGTGTCATTTTTTAACTAGATTTCGCCAAATCCTTTATATTAGAGACGTTTCTCACAAAAATAATAAAAGCACCTTGAAATTATTAAATCTCCTTCTGCCCCCTTACACGAAGAAGAATATGTTGTTACGTTGTTTAGAAAGATTATGTCAAGAAAGGAAGATTCAATTATACACCAAAGAGATTTTCCCTCTGAGACCACCATCTACAGTGGCCATCCTTCCTTTGGCAGTTCTTTCATCGCCCTGTCCCGATGAAGATGAAGATGTAGCGCTACCAGAAGGCATACCTTGAGTGGGGTTTTTTCTATCATAGGCATTAAACTTTTTTTTTCTTGTTGAATTTTTTGAATTTTTCAGATAGTCAGCCTTGTGGCTATTGTTTTGCTTAACCTTGACTTGATTATATTAAGTTTTTATGACACTAGACCATTGACCCGTGCTAACGCACGGGTCATACCACGAAAAAGGTAATCGATTCAATAGCAATAATGTAAACATATATAGTTTGTAGAAGTTTTATATTATTGTTGAAAACGTGTTCACTTCTAAGACAACAAAAGCAACAAAATGAAATTGTAGCATACATAAAAAAAAAAGGTTTGAACATTAACCATCAAGATACATTACGAAAGACTTCGTGATAAACAACATTTGAGGTAGTATTAGTGCTCTCTCCATCTCCATCAACAATTAGTAATTTCAAACCTTGTTTTGAAGTGACTCTGGAAATTGCAACGTACAACTGACCATGTGAGAACACAGGACTCGACAAATAAATTCCAACATTTTTAAGTGATTGCCCTTGACTTTTGTTGATTGTCATGTCAAATGAAACAGATATTGAAAATTGTCTTCTCTGAAATTTGAAAGGAATTTTAACATCAGACTGTTGAAGAGATAACCTGGGTAGTTAAATAGGTAATTGACAATTCTCTTTGTTAGTTTCAAATGTGAATGATCATAGTCTTCTATTGGTAATAATTACTATTCATTGCAGCCATAAAAGCAATTAGAGCAATAGTAATTGATTAGCATAAAATTGAATAATTGTTTTTAACTAACAAAGAGAATTGACATATAGGGCGTAATTGGTAGAGCTATTATTAGGGCGTAATTGGTAGAGCTATTATTAGGGCGATTAAAGCAATTAAAGCTTTTCAGGGCTATGTGCAAAACAATGAATTTGCTAAGCTTCCCCGTGTATTAATTTTTTCGTGACCAATTGATATAAGTATGTCATAATTGATTTTAATAGGTAGTAATTGGTAGAGTAATTAGTGCATAATGCCGAAAAGCAATTAAAAGCAATTCCTATACGAAAATATGCAAGTTAAAAGTTTTCATTTGCCATTAGCTACGATTTCAAGCCATTAACTTCGACAATTATTGCCATTAACAGTGTGTCATTCGTTTTAATTGTAATAAAAGCGTGTTATTCATTTTCAATTAGCATTAAGTAAGTCCTATGATAGAAAACGATGAGAACATAGATTTAATCAACGGGCGAGATTAAAAGTAATTAAAAGCAATTCCTACACTTTTCAATGGATGTTTATGATTTTTTTTATTAGCAATTACTGTAGGGGATTGTTGAACGAATTGATTAGCATTTAATACGTCTTCAATTGCATTAAAGAAGTTATATAAGGAAACATTTTTAGAGTTTGAATCAACGGGTGTGATCAAGTGTGAAAAGAGAGTCTGAACGGGTGAGATTAGAGTAGCAATTAGTACTTGTTTAGGAGGGAAAAATGCTACGTATTAGGGCAAAATAGGGTGAATTAGGGCAAACATGGTAGCCAAACAAGTCTAACTTTTATAATAAAGGATTATTTGTTAACGCCAACATATTACATTTTGGACAATATTATGTGTCATATGGTGTTTTTTTTGTTATAATATGTTATATAGTCTTCTATTTTGTTATATTATGTTCAAAGAGCGTATATGTTGAAAAATTCTACAAATCCACTCTATTTTCCTATGGTCCATAATACACCGACAATTTATGTGATCCACAATGCGCAAAAACTTCTATAAATTGGTGTGTTAGGTTGATTTGAAATCCACACCATATAACCATGAACACTTATCCATTAGATATATACCGTTTAGGATCCAATATTGTATTATACTGTATGACTTAAAGGATCAACTGAACCAAGTTAACTGTCATCTCAACCACGACGACACAAGAAGGGTAAATAATATTAAGTATCGGTTCACCCAAATGAAACTCCAAAACAACGACTACTTGAGAACCATGATCCCTTTGAACCATGGCTCAAAGGGACTGATCGAGTTAGACGTTGCCTTGGTGAGATATGTTCATGCTATGAGGCAAATTTTTATTTGGTCCAAGATCGATGAAATCAGGACATGCATGGATGAACTCGATGAGAAAATTAGTTTGGCTAAATATCTATGAATTATGTTGTTGCAATTATTGTTGTTGTATCATATTGTTTGAATTATGTTGTTGAAATCGGTGTGGTTGAATTATGTTTTGTTGTCGTTGAGGTATAGTGTGATTTAATAGTTGGTTTTATTTCTTCTGTTTGCTGAATGATTCTGGATTCTATAATCCATAAAATCCAAAACACGCGTTAGATTATAGAATCCCACCAGAGTAAAATAAGAATTTTAGAGCACGAGCGAGAGTAATTATGGATGGAAAAAGAAATTCTCTCATATAAAACCTTAAATACTCTGTCCCTGTGAGCTTAACTCAATTGCTAGGGACATTGCATGATATATGCAGAGGCAGGGGTTCGAACCCCTAACATCCCATTTCTCCATATTAAAAATGTGAGAGTTCCAACCACTAAGCTACTTGACAAAAAAAAAACCTTAAATACTCTAATGTTCTTGTTAATTGTGGCCACCACTCTCACTTTATTTTCTTCTTATGATTTTGTCAGTGGCTTCTGTGTTCCCCTTACCCTGTGTTTTTTTTCTTCTCTCGAGTCTTTTGAGTTAAGCTGCAATAATAAAATTTTAGGGGTTCAAAATTTAATGTAGCTCTGCCGCTGCCAATGTAGCTTCACGTTAACTTTCGTTTGAGAAAATTAAAATTTGCAACATAACCTATATGAGACACAAGTTTGAATCCTTCAAAAGAATAGTTTGAAGAAATTTTCGTATAACTGAAAACGAAAGTCGATATGTTTATAGATATAGACGACATATAACGTGTTACTAAAAAAAAAGACATATAACTCTAAATATTTATTTAAAGAGACTAACAAAAAGTATCTAAACAATATAAACCATATTAATATAATTTCTTTATATACAATTTATCTTTTTTAAAGTGAAAATGTATACCGTGTTGATATTTAAAAAGGAAAGAACAGAGTTAGGTACACTTAAAAGTCAAAAAAAAATTTCATACTTACATCATGTACACATATATACACTATTTCATTAATTAACCTAGTAAGCAGCTCACGGGGATTAAGTGAAAGTACATTAATTTATAATGCCGGCCATGATGTCTTTACTTGTACATGCATCAGAGGCAAGTAAATTTCGTTATTAAACATAATAATTAAATAAATCCATTTAGACTGAAATTTTCTTCACATAAATAATTTTTTATCAGAGACTACATGATGTATTTCACATTATCCTAAAGTCTTGGATTTAAATTCAATCTTGATAATGCAACAATGTTAAATTTTTTAAAGAAGAATTTTGACGTTTATCACGGTTTTACTCGATTCAATTGATTAGTTATTGTGGCTGCGTATAGAAGATGTCTCATTAAAAAAATTATGTATAAATCTATTTGCATAAATTTGTTTTTTGATTTATGTGGATCCTTTTTATTTTTTCGTTTTAGTTATTATAAAATTTTATCTAAAAATGAATCATGAGTACTACATGTTTTTTTCTTCAGTTATGGCAACAAAATGAATAGGAGAGATACACCAATTATGGTATCCGCAAAGGGATGTTGGCAGGAGACACAGTACGGTGACAGCCAACCACATTCTAAGTGGTGAGCGTTGGAATTATTTCATACAAGATATGATATACATGTGTTGTTGAAATTGCAATTGGTCTCGTCATGAAATTGTTGGTTTTGGATCTCTAAACCATTGTATTTGGATTTCTAAAGTCTATTTTGAAAAGAAAAAAAATCATTTTCATTTATTTAAGTTGTCATTAAATTGAGTCACAACCAGATCGTTCTCTTTAAGATATTTTAAGACACCGACAAAAAATTGTCTAAGGCAGACAATCAACCACGTCGTCTCCAACATAAAACAAGCTCTACTACAACTATGTTGCACTATAGAAAACCGTTTGAGAATTACACCTCTTTACTATGACCACTCATATTTTAACACTGAAATCAATCAATTATTGTACTATGACCACTTTACTATGATATTATGACCACTCAAATATGATGTTACCACCATTCTAATTTTTAACAACTTCAAATATCAATAAGGTATTTCAACCACTCAAATTTGTGTTACCACCATTCTAATTTTTAACATCTCCAAATATCAGTATGATATTTCAACCACTCAAATATGATGTTATCATCATTCTAACATATAACTTCTCCAAGTGAAGAAAATAGCAAAAGAGACTATATTTTTAAGATCATTCTTAATTCTGAAAGGACATTATTCCTAAAAATGGACTATAATCTTAAAAATATTATTTATTCTGAAGATACAAAATATCGAGGGATTATGATCTTAATTAAGACAATTCTAACCCATTTGGGGTTGGTCTAGTGGTTGGCTTGGGATCTTGGAGTTTGCTCCTCTAGAGGTCTCAGGTTCGATTCCCTCTGGTGCCAATTTCGGTGGGCTAAGTCCATACAGAGCTTGCTCTGGCTTTAAATGGGGCCCCGCAAGTGGGCGGTGGGATTGGTCCCCTCGGATTAGTCGATTATTGAATCGGATACCGAGTTTTCAAAAAAAAATTAAGACAATTCTTAATTCATAAGGGAATTTATACCAAAAAAGATCATCGTCACAAGTCAAATATGTAAAGAAAATGATTTGAAGTTTAATACTTTTTGGTGTGTAAAAATCTCACAACTAATATTTGAGAAACTTTGGGAACAAGTAATTCACATATTACTTAGGAAACAAGTAATTCACATATTAGATCTAGTACAAAAATATTTCAAATTTAGTACAAAAATATATTATATTCAATACAAAAATATATTTCAGATCATGTACCAAAATATATTAGATTGCATACCAAAATATTTAGATTGTGCACCAAAATATTGTAGATTGTGTTCCAAAATATATTAGCAAAACTTGGTAACTAAGAAAACTGTACACTTTTTTAATAATGATTAAATTAATTTAACATTACCAGATAATAACATATATACTTTTTTTTGCCAATTCTTGCTTCGTTCACATAATTATGTACCTCCTTAATGTTACACCCCCATCATATAAACACTACTAATGTGTGTAATCTATCTAATGTCATGGGAGAAGCATAGGTTCAATGATTTCTTAATTAATCATAAAAGTTTATATATATTCCCATAATGTTAAAAAGATCCAGATCTCTCTACTCACATGTTCGACTGCTCCATTTTCCTTTTCTATGTTTAATATCTTAATACATAACAATATATATACATTCTAATTAACCGTCCTTAAAATAAAAATATACATTCTATCCGTAAAAAATACATAATACATGAATCATAGTGACGGAATTACTACGTAGCTAGTATGTATACAAAATCGAGACAATAATATTATAAACTATATACGTACGTAGAGATTGTAAGTAACATGGTTTAGATCAAGGTAGAGAATATTATTTATTAATTATTGTTTGAATCAAAGAAGGATTCAACAAAAGAAGAATCAAACTCGTAGTTGCAAACATCCATGTTCAAGAGTTGCAAGTATTCATCATAGAGTCTATCTAATGTTCCATGATCACCACAAGTGTCAAAATATGACTCACATTCCATCTCTAATCTTTCAACGTTGACTAAGTCATAGTCATGCCCAAATCCGTCATTTTCTCCCATCTCACCAACCTCACAAACAACGTTATTGTTATTGTTATTGTTTGTCACTTGTTGTGTTCCTTCTTTTTGTTGGCTACCATTTGATGAATTTGATTCATATGTAAATGAACCACTATCCGTTCTTGGTAAATTTAAAGCTTTTATCCTAATAGCTTTTGGTAAATAAACTTGGATTTTCTCTTCTTTATCATCATTATTTGTACCTTTTTTCTTGTCACTTTTCTTCTCCTTGTTGTTTCTCTTCTTCTTTTTGTTGTTGTTCTTTTTCTTGGGTTGTTCTTGTTCATCATGATCTGTTGTAACATCACATGTTTGTTGATTTCTTTGCATCTTTTTAAGGAGATGTGTGTTCCAGTAGTTCTTTATTTCATTGTCTGTTCGTCCCGGTAATCTTCCGGCTATAAGTGACCATCTATTTCCAAGAAGTGAATGTAATCTTATTATGAGATCATCTTCTTCTGAAGTTATGTTACCTCTCTTTATATCTGGTCTAAGATAATTCATCCATCTAAGTCTACAACTTTTCCCACATCTAAGAAGCCCTGCATCAAATTAAGCATACAATTAATTAAATATTTCATAAAATATTCTATAACTTTTTTTTGGACAAAATACTATACTATAACTTGAAATTAAAAGAAAGAACGTATGAACGAAATCACTAAATCAACACTAGAAAAAAAAAAAGTTTTTTCCAAAAAAATACACCACTAAATAAAGATCATATTTATTTTTACATCTGAGTGTTAGAGATGTCAAAGTTAACTAGAATAATTTTTTCTTAATTTTTGTAGGTTAATCTAGTTTTTTGAAGATGATTAAAGGTGGGACATGAGAGAGTAATTTGAAAAAATCATGATATTATTATACTATATATATAGTGATTATATGAAAGAGAGATTAAATGGATAAAACTCTTACCAGCTTTTTTGGGAAGTGATTTCCATTGGCCTTCACCATGAGCTTGAACATATTTTGTGAGCAATGCATCTTCTTTAGTAGTCCATGGACCCTTGTGCAATCCAACTTTGGCACAACAAGGAGCTCTTCCCATGTTTTTTGTTTAGGTTTTGTTTTATTTATAAAGTGGAAAAGCAATTAAACTAGAACTAGAAGGTTCCTCTCTCTACTTAAGAAGCAAGAACACCTAAAGATCTCAACACTTTGTTCTACTTTATATAGGCAGTCGAGCAGCCCTTTTTTGTAATTATTTATTAATTTTAATTTAACATTTCCATGGCATAACAAAGACAAAATGTACCACAGCAGACAGCGGTGACTAGCTGCTATTATCTTTTCATCACATACATTTCCTCTATATGTAATATTATTTGTATATTTAATATTGGGGTTTCTCAAATATTTATATCTGTATTATTTGATAACAAATGATAATTTTATATATATATATATATATATATATATATATATATATATATATATTATTTTTTTATTACTCAACTATATATTATATTTTTGTTAATAAAATAAATGAACTCATAATCCTTTTAGTGTTAGAAAAAATTCATTTGATGATCTTGACATAAAGATTCTTAATCCGTACTATACATGTTGTGTGTAAGTGTGAGTTATATGTCTCACATTGGATAGAAAAGTAGAGTTTGATCACTTTATAAGCGAGAGGACCCATAAATCCATTGCCTTGAGGTTTTGGGTAAGAGTTTGGTGTCTCTCTCGCTTGTGTGGTTGCTCAGGCCTGGATGCGGACGGTCCCCAGGGCTCCCCTCATGACCCAACAATAGTATCAGAGTTGTGGTTCGACGAAGGGTTCTACCGGCTCCTTGTGTCAAAAGTGTTCCTGACAAGGTATCTAGGAGGCGGGTTACGTTGTATTGGAAGCGACAATGGAGGTAGAAGCAAGTGTGTGCGGATGAAAGAGCTTCCGCATGAGGGGTGAGCATTAGGCATGGCAAAAAAACTCATACCCGGGGTTACCCACCCGAACCAAACTCAATTTGACGGGTTTTCCCGTTTTGACTGGGTTTGGGCATGGGTTTGGGGTTTCCCCAATTTCAAAACACGGGTATGGGATGAGTAACAGGTATATAGGTACCCCAAACTCATACCCAAACCCGTCCTGAATGCAGAAAATTACTTTATGTTGATATGTCATGTTATTTTGTTTGATAATTGTCGTGTTATAAAAACTACCATTGATATTTAAAGAAACAACTAAATCATTCGGTCCAACAAATGTTAAAATGAACATATTGCTGGATAATGTAATATAACATTTCTCTAGTGGTTAAAAAAAAACTTCTATTATTAACACAAAAAAGAACACAACGTACTCCCCTGCATATATATACCACGGGTATCTCGTTAGTTTATATATGAAAAATATCAATTTGTTGGATGGATTTCCTTTTTGGCAGTATTTGATTTTCAGAATAAAATATCAAAAAGTTAAAGATATGATTTCTCTATCAATAAAAAAACTGTAATCATCTTTCAAAAAAAAAAAAAAGATTCTAATCATGCCTACTCTTTGTCGTGATGTTCTATCGTATTTTTTTATGATACCACGAGTATCATATCCTATTATAAACAACTTATTTCGAAGCTAATTGATCAATTAGCATACTAATTAATGACATCTTTAAGAGTTCTGTAAGAAAAGAACAGAGAGACATCCCCAAAAAGATGTTCTGATCCTCTCATTTAAAGATGTTGAAAATCAACTTTTTCATCCAACTTAAGACTTTTAACTCACATTTACACATAAATAAATTTTACATAAAAAGTTAGGGGAGAGTTTTCACCATTAAAATTTGTTAATCCTCATAAGCCATATAAAATATGTTGGTAAAATTTAGTAATGTGATAATACATGTGACATCCACATACGTAAAATCTCCTCCACATGAGAGAATCAAAATTTGAAGGAGCGATCTCTCCCATCAAAATATTCTCACACGTTTTTTTTACTCAGCTTCCAAATTTAATGTATTAAAGTAATTCACATCAAGGTTAATTTCATTGGTGAGATTATACTTATACACACGTTTCATTCAGTAAGATTTTTTTTCTTCATATTAGTCTATTATCGTTTTCATAGCTCCATTTACATCAACATAGAAGAAAACATGCAATTAGACTTTTTTTTTTTTTTTAAATAGAAGATGAAACAAGCTTAGTGATGATGTAACTTATTAGGACTAAGAGAGTGGTGAATTATCAACAGTAATCCAGTCAAAGGATCCATGGCGGTCCTTTTTAAATGTGTGAAGTGTTTTGTTTTTTTAGAGGAAATATGTGAGGTGTTGTTATAATAATTTTTAGATGAATTCAAATTAAAAAGAAAAGCTTAAATTTTTATTTTTTTTGTATCAAGACTTAAATGTGTCCTTTTTTTTTTTGGTTCATACTTAAATGTGTCCTTTATTATAATCATTTTGGTCTTTTTTTTTGTCAAGAAATCATGTTAGTATTTAAATATGTCTTTAGTTAATTGATTCTCAAATATACTATCAGTTTGATCGGAAAAAAAATATTAACAAAAGATATATTAAAAAATGTGTTTACGGTTTTGCTAAATTCATGTATTAAATAGTGACAACACAACACACATCTAATCTAATAACCTATATCTTTTTAGAAGTCTACATGTTTGGTGCTTTCACCATAAAAAGATATTGTGTCCATCATGCATGCTTATAACGATAGATTTAACAAACTTCTAATAAACTATACATGAGTTTTCATATTTAGAATACAACATAAGGCTACAATCTTTAAAATACATTATCAAAAAGTTTCGCCAACATCCACAAAATAGCTTAAAAATTTGCATTTAAATAATCAAAAATAGAGAATGCATGTGTATTTTTTGGAATACGTCACGTTGAAACTAAGCGCAATTATTACGGCTATGGCCTTGTTAGAACAATGTTCATCATTTTCTTTTGACAGAACAAAGTTCACCAATTTTGAAACTTAACACATCAAAATAAATTAAATATGTTTGAACAATAGAGACATGTTTATCAGCTTGTGGACTAACTATATTAATACTACTGACAATTACTGATAATATGTTTGTATCTTCGAGCACGAGCTTGTTACTTTTGACCATCTTAATTGGATTTTGAATTAATTTTATAGAAAAAATTAATAAAAGATAATCTTGATCATTTTCGACAACAAAAATTAAGTCTTATTTCAGTTTTGCGATGTAAAAGTACTAGTCAAGTTGAAGAGATTTTTTTTATCTTAAGACAATGTTGTTTGAGATAGAGTATTAGACAACAAAGAACTAGCACATACAGAAGTTCAATTGAACAAATTGTTGTTGAAAGTGATACCAAGAACCAATGGTGCAAACAAAATGTAACTTAAATTATCAATTTGAAAAATGTTTACGTATGTAAATACAAGTTAATTACAACAGGTGAGTTGTTCAATGAAACGTCTTAGGTGCAATTTCAAAAGCACTCTTATGAAGTAAATGTTGAATACATTGTTTTCACTCTTAAGAATATGTCCCATCAAACATCTAAGTGTCCCCCTTTTATAGTCATCAGAGTGTTGGTTTAATGGGTCTTTTCTCTGATCATTCAAGTCCCATTAAGTTGTGATCCAGAGCCTCCTATTGGTTGTCTGTTTTGAGTATGGTCGTGTGTGGACTAGGATACAACTCATCTGTACTGGACGCGTGGAGTTGAGATGCGTTGATCGTCCGTACAAGACACGTGATATTAAGTGAAGACGCGCTGAGCTGGCAGGCTTGACTTGAACAGTCAAACCAGTGTTGACTGAAGACGTGCTAAGCTGGCTGTCTTGACTTGAACAATCAAACCAGTATTGACTGAAGACATGCTAAGCTGACTGTCTTGACTTGAACAATCAAATCAGTGTTGACTGAAGACGTGTTGAGCTGCTGGCTTGACTTGACTAGAACAGTCAAATCGAATGGTCTATCCATGCTAGTCCACCATGCGTCATACCTGTTAAGGCGTAGACGTTTGTTCTTTATCTGGTCGATCCGTGCCGGTCCAAAAAATAAGTGGTAGTTTATTTGAAACCAAGTTTTTCCACCATAAAAGTCATGTTAGTTTGGAGATGGATGCACAACAAACTCCGTAATAATGAAAATATAAGTGTCTTAGGATTTAACATGTCTTATACATATATCTTTGTAGCACACAAAAAACATCCTCTCATTTGTTCTTCCATTGTCAATTTGATTAGAAGCTAAGAAATTGACTCAGTTTTATACTTATTATAGCAGCTATAGCACCCCACTTTTTAAATGGTACAACGATCTGAATCAAATACCACATTTTAGAAATAATTTTTAGAAAATGCGTTTTCAAATCATATCATACAATTCGTAAAACCTAAAAAATAATTTTTTAGGTTTTACGAATAATACACATGCGCATATATGTATGTGTTAAATATCATTTTATTTTATTTCATATATTGTTTTACAAAGTAAATGAAGAGTAATAATTTTGCTCTTCCTATTATAGCCTTGTCATTCATTGCTCTCTTCCCCCATTCCCCAATTCTTGTAATTTTTCTTTTTCACGTCATTAGCCTTGCTAAGCATAATATTAAAATAAAATAAAAACAAAATTGATGATGATGATTTAACATAAGAGTAAACTAATAGTTGTTGGCAATAGACATCTTGGATTATGAATATGTGGAAGTGTTATCATTATAGTCCAAAAGATATATCCAAATTACAAACACATCATTTTTTGTTTTTTGTTAGTAATTTTGATCCTCAAGTGTGTTTTTTATTATTCATTTTAATCTTTAAATGCGCTTTTGTTAATTAATTTAGTCTATAAAATTACATATAAACAACATTTTAAATATATTTAAAATTTTAATACATTTAAAGACTACAATAAAAACGTCTCACATATCAAATGAACAAATTGATTGACATAGAATACATTTATATTCATATAAAATACCTAAGAATTTTTCCAAAGTATTTGACTTGACCATAACATTCTATGACTTCAAGCATCCACAATATATTACTAGCTTTAGTCTTCACTGCCAATCTGTTCTTTGAAAATCAAAGTAGGTGGCTTTTTTAAATTTATTTATGTATACATAGTCAAGGATTTGACTTAATAGTATCTTTACTCTTCTTGATAGGGTCCTTACTCCTTTAGTCGCTTCATTCACATTTTTTTATAGCAAAAGATTATATGCATTAAATAATTTCGTCTTATTGATTCATTCTCTATCAATTGATTCGTTTCTAATTTAAAATATCCGACTTTCTCGTTGTAATTTTCTGTGCTGTTTGACAAATTCTTCTTATTTACTCCATGTGCTGCTTGATAAATTCTTCTTATTTACTCGTCAACAAAAATGGATAGAGGATACACATCTATATTATCACGAGTCAAAATATTTATTTGTTTTTCACTGTTTATAACATAAATAATAAAATAAAAAATGAATGATTTTGATTAGCGCTAACTCAAATGAGTAGTAACTTCTATCCATCATTTATTGATGGACAACGTAAACTAAAATCAATTGTAAATTAATTTCTACTAACCATATATACCAACTAAAAGAATTCTACTAACTATAAAAGTCCGTTTGATCATCATATTGTAAAAAAAAAAAAAAAACCTAAACTCCAAAAAAAAAGGACACTTTTAAAAACAAATCTTCACAAATATACTTTTGAAAGATCACTAATTTAATGGAGACGGTACTTTTTAGTGAGAGCAAAAATTAATTATGATGAGAGTCCCATATACTCCTATATTTTATGAGACTTGACTAAAAAATGTTTATAGGCGTAATGCATCCGCTCGTCTTATTAGTCAATTTTATAGATTGAGTAAGACACAATTCAAATTTTAAGATGATATTGTATTATACTCAATCTTTTAGAATATTCACTATCAAGCCATTCGAGTGATATTTCAAACGTCATTTTTTCAATACAAGACGTGTATTGAGAGTCTCACATTATTATACTAATGTAAGATATGACAAGAAACATTCTTCATAAAATACATCCCACAATTTAGAAGATGATTTTAACTATAGGTTGATTTAGACTGAATCTAATTTTTAAAGAAGCTGCCCTAAATTTATTACGCATAGATCTATCCTTGATTAAAAAGTAATATGATAAATACACTACGGTTTAACAAAAAATATTATATTTTTAATCGCTATCATATATAATGCTTAAGTTGTGATGACGACTTTTTCTTTTTTATAGTTACCTACCAAATACTACGACTAAGTACACTCATTAAGCATTTAATTGATTTGATCTGTTCCTATATACTAATAATTCAAAGAAAACAAAATTCGTATGTTTCCAAGTACATTATGATGTCAAACATTGTTTTATAGTTCACAAGTTGATGGCCTGCCATATTAAATTACCAGTTAAGACAATTGAAATTAAGGATCTTTTCAAACACAGCATAGTATCAAACGATTAATTCCAACCGATTATGTAAGCTAGTTATATCAATCAAAGAATTGCTCGAGTAATGAACATCTCAACCGTTAACATGTTCTTGAGTTATTATTATTGGTCCTTTATTTTAACCAAATTGAAGTTTTGGTCCCAATTTGAAGAATCGGTTTAAGTTTTTTTTCTTTCTTTCTAATTTTTTTATCTCTATGATCTATCGTCTTTTTTTTTTTGTTGACAAATCTATGATCTATCATCTTATTGTTTGATTAATTTTTTAACGACATGTCCAATTTATTTATGACGTATCAGCAATCACTATACATATTTTTAATGATATGTTGAGGGAGTTCGGTTAAAGGAGGGTAGTCGAGATGAGTCGGTTTGATGGAGGGAGTTGGTCTGCATTCATGATGGGGTAGGTTTTGAGGCAGCGAATTGGTTTAAGGATAGTTTACGACGTCAGATAGGTAATGGTGTTAATTCTTTTTTTTTTTGGACGGATAGGTGGTTAAGAGAGGTGTCGTTGCGAGTTATGCTCGCCTATTTGATTTCGCTGATAATCAACAGGTGACGGTAGCCGAGATGTTTGCTTTAGGTTGAGGTGAGGGAGGTGAAGTTTGGAAGTGGAGACAGAGGTTGTTGGCATAGAAGGAGGAGTTGTTATGGGAGTGTAAGACTTTACTTCTCATTGTATCTTTGCATGATGATTTAGAGAATAGCTGGGTGTCATCTCATGAGCCAGACGATGTGTATGTTGTTCGTGGTGCTTACCGTTTACTTACTAGTAGGTCTCTGAGACGATGAGACCACAACCAGTTTTTCAAATAAGAGACCAAATCCTCATATTTTTAAAATATGTGGAATAAAAGCGCATTTAGAAAACAACATTATAACATGTTCCAAATCACAAAAAAGTTTCATAGTTTTTGAAAATTAAAGAGCTCACTTGATTGAATTCAGAGATTTAAGGAGGTAAAGAGTTAAGGTCCAAGGTTCGAATCCTAACAATGAGAGGAAAATACCAATATAACAACTAAAAGGTAGATTTGTCATTAAAAAAAAAAACTGTTTTTTATTTTTAATTAAGTATCCTCTATAGCCTGCAAATGCAGATGATACCCGATTAAAGAGTGCATGTTAAAAAAAGTGTATTGTTAGTATAATTCTAAATCTTACTCCCTATGATTATATATATAATTGGAATAAACAACAAAAATTATGAGTTATGGTTTTTAAATGTTTTCAGGTGTATAAAAAACATTTAGACTCATTTAATGTCACACTTTTGTATTTATATTTCCAAAACTACAAGAAACATGAAAAAAAGAAAATGAAGAGGATCTTGACTCAAAATTTACAATGTTCATTGCAATCATTTATCAATGTTATAAGTTTGATAAATGATTTAATCCCATATTTAAGGGAAATGTTAACCAATACTCTCAGACACTAGATATGGAAACAAATATAGTAGTACTGCGTTGGAATATGTGTAATCAATTCCTCAAAAGTGTAAAAAGTATTGTTTTAAAATTAAAAGAAATGCTAACAAGTGCCCTTAGATTACTTGATATAAGAAGTTTAAAGTATAAATTTTATTTTTGGATTTGTGACTTTAATATATTGAAACATCAAAAAGCAACATTCTTTACATAAAAGTTATCAATTATTTATATTTTTGAATCATTAACGAGTATCCTAAGTGCACTTGTTAGCAAGACTCTAAACTTAAATTTGATTTTTATGACTACCTTAACTAGTGCTCTCGTAGCACCGGTTAACATGACCATAAATATAATATTCTTATCAACAGTGAGAAACACTTGTACATGATAAATTGGTTTCTATTGAATATGAAATACTATGGATATAAAAGTCAAATAAACATTTAATATATCTTAAAAATATGAAAATTTTCCTATATTTGGAAGGAAAGAAAGAAAAAAGTTTGAAACATATTTTTTTATACGTATAGGACCCAAGAAAAGGAAGTATAGTCAATCCAAATGTTCGAAACGTGTAAAAATATCAAAAAAATGGCACTCAAAGCCCTGTGTTCTATTCTATGATAGGATTTCCAATATTTGTTTGGTTGATAGTGTGGATTTCCATGTTTGAGTTTGAGTTTATTGCATTCACACACTTATTTTCCAGTTAAGCTTATACTTGTAGTTTGTTTATGTCATAGAATTGACAACATATTGTTAAATAAATTTGCGTCATATATATTCCACAAATAGCACGTACCAAACCAGTGGACTACTTTTCTAATTATAATAACTTGCAATGCAATTAATTAACCCTTTCTTCCACATGGCAATTCCATGCAATCTTCCACCTTTTTCATCTATGAATTTAAAGGAACAAGTTATTGAATCCATCCATGTACATATAAACTTTGACAAAGAATAGTTTGATTGAGTAGTATTGAACTTAACTTTCTAAAGCTGCTTCTTTTCTTGTGTTATGCACACATATCAATGTGAGTGGAACAAGTTTTTCTCTCAGCATAGTACGTGTTATTTGAAAGAAAAAAAATTAGTTTGACTATTTGAATATTCAATTCACCAAATATGATCATGACGTATTATTATTAGATATTTCCTTTTGTAACCAAATTTTTTTTAGATATTTCCTTCATTAATTTAGCAACTTTAGTTGTAATTTGTTTGCCGTAACAATCTTGACCCGTAATGTACAATAACTGTCCAAAATTAATGTAGGCTTAGACACCAAAAATGAATTGAATAGACAATCAATATTCTCAAACCTCTTTTAGGTAACCAAGTCCACAATTAGATAGAATAAATCTACACGGTATAGCAAAATCAGAGTATATAAGTGTAAACAAATTAAGCCAACAATTTAGAACTTGACACTGAAAATAACAACTGCACCAATAAGAGAAAAAATTTAAATTCACTTTTGCTTCCATGATTTTGGTGATTCACCATTTTGATTTACTTATTTTTAAATTAGAAAATATTGGCCCTCAGTTTTAAAAACTTTCGAAATTTTCTCTTTACAGGATTTTTTTATGTATCAAATTTTTCTAGGGTTTACATTTTTCTTTCATTTTAAATTTCATAAAGTTCATTTTAGAACAATACTTTAATGATATATTGTAATTATCTAAACATATTTATAGAGAAATTTTTAATAATAAAATTAATGATATAAAAAATAAAATACATGTTCAAAAAAATGATATAAAAAATGAAATATTAAGATTTAATCGATACGTATATATGAGTATATCTAACATTTTCTCGAAAAGAAAAAAAAAAGTATTATCCCCAATACAATCTTTGACTTGTCCCCTATTATTCAATACATTGACATAAATGACTATATAAGTCATTGGTGAAGACAATTTTCTAGATATTGAAAATGGATCAGCGCTAAATTTTTATATTAAGAGATGACATAAATGTCACCTATTAAGCGAAATGTTAACCAGCTGGTTAAGGCAGCAAATATAGTAGTATTGCGTTGAAACTTGTGTAGTAAATTCCTCAAAGGTGTAAATAGTTTTGTTTTAGCATGACCCTTAGAGATAAAAGGATGAAAATCAAGATTTTCAAAAAATGGACCGAGTGCGTATTTTTTAAGAGAAAGTAATATGTATTTTTTTTTTTAAAAAAAAAAATCATATTTCCTCCATGCATAATTGAAGAAACTAATTCCCTCAATCATGTCGGACTACAAGGTGCAATCATAATGCATCGGATCTCGTCAAAACTCTACAAGTCATTTTCTTTGTTATTCAATAAATATTATTGTTGTTAAAAAAAATTATATAGTTTGGTTGGTAAGTTAAAAAACATGGAAAGAGTTTTAAAAAGAAGGTTTAGAGTTTAAGCAGCCACCCAAATGCGCAGCCTGGTGTTAAAGTATCTTTAACATGCATTGTGATGCCCTTAATTATGCCTAACATGCTTCAATTTGGAAGACCCTCCACGATATGAGACAAATGAAAAAAAAAAACAAACCAAGCCAATGCAGCCAAGACATCCATACATTTCAATTAATTAACCAGAGGCGCCAATATCTAAGACTAATTAACCAAACCATCACATTAGATGCATGCATTGTTCATCTTAGCCCTCATATTATTCATTATAGAAGTGTGCTATTTGAATAATTATTTGCATGATAACTAATGAGATAGTCACAGATTTACAAAAATTGTGTGTATGAAAGAGAAAATTATCGTAAAAATTGTCACAAATTAAACATATAAATATTATTTCTCTTCATTATACTCACCAGATCAAAGTACTTTTGCAAATACCAACCCACCATGCTCGTCATCTACTACCTAAATAAATGTTTGTCATCTAAGGTGTATTTATAGTTATGATTGTATAAGAGTTTAATTAGTATGTATCGTCATTGTAAAAAAAAATTGCATGTAATTTTAAAAAATCAATTATATATAATTATTGAAGATAACATTTATTCTTTGATCAAATATAAACTATGTCATAAGTATTAGATATGGTCAAATGTACATGTAAAATTTTCAGACTAATAACATTAATAAATTATCCTTTATATAAATCGACTTTTACAAATATGTATTTAAAGACCTCCACCTAAACACCAAAAGTTAAAACGACATGCGCCATAAAATGTTTCTTCTTCCACGTGACCAATATTTAATTGATTAGAATTTTTTTTTTCTTTCAATGTTATTATATAATGAAAGAAAATTTGCACGATCATGGCACCTGTCATAAAAGTAAAATTATAAGTCCCATCTTTTTCATAACTTTTCGTAACATCTTTAACCCATAGGTCAAGAAACACCAACAAACCCCGTTTTATTTATTTGACACGCTTTAAAAGATACTTCATATAAAAAATCAGTTAAATTGTTTTGTAAAGTAATCACTAATCACTTTAGAAAAAATATGTTGGCTTTCAAGAAAAAATAGGTTTGCTTTCAAAAGTGTAATTGGTACGAGGTTTCGTTCTGTACTCGATTTTAATTGGATAAAAATGAAACCAAATAAAATAACACAAAAAAAAAAAGCTCTTCCATGTATCAATATTGATGTGATACAAATGATAGATGTCAGTTTGAGTTCCTTAACTATTTAGTCTAGGCCTTTATCTTTAGTAGGGTTGATGTATGAAGGAAACTGCAGAGAGATATCAATTAAAATAGTAGGGTTAGATGTAGAGAGGTATGTTTCATTTTATGATTAGCAAGATGTTCATAGGATTTATAATACATCTTAAGATATCAAGTAGAAAGGCAAATGTTGAACACTTATAGTTATTAAAAGTTAAGAACTGCAGAGCAAATCTGGATGAATCAAGAAACCCAATGAAAAGGCAAATCATGGGTACTTAGTAAACTAAAGTGTTTAGAACTAAAATATATATTATTATGTCTTATGATTATAATCTTTCAGAGTTTTGATTAGCTTGGCATACTATGTTTTATCCCAAGTTTGGGAACTCATTGAGATCGTAGTATCTCATCTCACTTTATTGAACTTTTTTTTATTTCCAGGTATAAGCCTTTTGAAGTTAATTGAAGCCGGATCAAGATGTCTAGAGTCTACGTCTAGGGTTCTCTAAGTGTAAATTGTATTATTTTAAAAGTTTTGTAAATCCTAATTATTTTTCATCTCAACCGAGTTGTAAATAATTTGATAGCTTAAATAAGTTTTTATTCATGTAAATTGGTTTCGTCGTTGTGTAAAATTACTAAACTTGTAAAAAAATTGTTACATTTTTGGATGTTATCACAGTCGCGACAAGAAGAAAATGTGAAGTTTTTCTAACCAGTTGAAGGAAGATTTAAGTACAATATTGATGCATCTTTCTCTCAGCTTTCTAATAGAGTGGGAAGAAGAGTTTGTATAAGAGATGATGAAGACACTTTTGTTTTGGCGAAGCTCTTGGATTTTTATCAGCTTTAAAATGACTTCATCAATTACACTTGAGACCTATCGATTTTGAGCTCGACGCCAAAAAGTGGTGTATAGTTTTTCATTTATGCATCAGGATGTTACAGAGTTTGTGATCATTACTCGTAATTGTAAGACTATCTTTGAACAATTCTCTATCAACTCTAGTGTTGAATTTGTGAGGAGACAAGCAAATGAGACGACCTATAAATTAGTTAAGGCGACCACATTCTTAGATAGTTTCCCAGATTTTGACAAAAATACTAGATTGTATCAAAAATATTTTAAGTAATGAAATATTATACACTCTTTTTTCTTAATTTTTTTTTATCTCAAGATCCATCTTCGCATCTGTTTATAGAACTACCTAGTTGTCGAAACAAAAATAATTTCATTTTCCAATATAACGCATGAATACTGCAAGCCTTTGATGAGCATGTTCTTAAATCATAACAGTAGTTCTTCAGGATTAGTTTCTTTTCTTTTGTAAAAGGACTCTCCTAGATTACATAGTCTCCAATTATCTGACTTTTTTGACAGAAATTTATCTATGATGACTTTAAATTACAGTAAGTCTTCTTTTTATTCATTAGAAATCATGTCCCATGCTTCTTTGCTTGATTCCCTTATGATGAAAACTTTTTCTTTTGGCACTTGCAAGTTCATTACTAAATGATGATTAACGAATAAGCCTCTTTTGTTCCTATAAAACTTTTTTCAAAGAAAACACAAAAAACTATAATCCAAATTCTTATGTTTTAGTTTTCTTAATAAGTGTGAAGTTTTTTTTTTGCTTATATTATGGTACGGAGGGAGTACAGTTCAAGAGTTATCACTCAAATACACTTAAGGAGTTATTACTCGAACCAATTCATAACTCTTGAGCACCTTATTTAGGGTTAAAAACAGGATTTCATATGACCTATGAGCAATGAAGGAGGTTAGAAAATCAATCTTCATTGAACAATCAACTTACTAAATTGGCCCATGTGACAATGGATTAGTCTATGGACTATTGTATGTTGTTGGAGCAAATAAATGGGGTGCAACTTTTTCTGTCTCCCTACTATAAAAACTTAAATTTGAAATTATAAGAGTGTCACTGTAATATTTTTAAAAACCTTAAATGGTAAACTTTTATAAATTTACGTATTTAATATATTAAAAATTAAAATATTTGATATTTATAATTTAAAATCTATAAAAAATGTCTCAGAAATACTAGTTAGCAAGACTTTAAAATATTTGATATATATATATATATATATATATATATATATATATATATATATATATATATATACCAACCTCAATGTCAACACTCATTTTTTTAGCCCAGTCTTAAACATCCGACAATTTGTGCAACTATTAACACCTTTTTCTTTTACAAATTCCTAGTTTTCGAAGAGTCTTTTTTTTTTTTTGATACAAGACGGTCTAAGCTCAAGGAAAAAAATTAACTCCTAATTAAGTATGCAGTTGCATTGACATAATCTACTAAAAACAAAGTACTAATTTGAACAAGACACCATTCAAAGATAAGAATTTTGCTCTCTCTACTCAACGTTTTTTGCTCGTTTCCAACTGAAATTCCCATAACACCCTTGCGTGAGTTGACTCACGCTGCGTGAGTTAACTCACGAAGTGATTAACACTAGCGTGAGTTAACTCACGCAGGGGCATTATGATTTTTTCAGTTGGGAGCGAGTAATTTTTGTTGGGTAAAGAGCAAAATTCCAAAGTCACGTAAAATTAACACTAGCGTGAGTCAACTCACGCAAGGGTGTTATTGTAATTTCAGTTGGAAACGAGCAAAAAACGTTGAGTAAAGAGCAGAATTCTTATCTTTGAACGGTGTCTCGTTCAAATTAGTACTTTGTTTTTAGTAGATTATGTCAATGCTACTACACCTCACTTAATTAGGAGTTATTTTTTTCCTTGAGCTTAGACCCTCTTGTATTAAAAAAAAAAAAAAAGACTCTTAGAAAACTAGGAATTTGTAAAAGAAAAAGGTGTTAATAGTTGCACAAATTGTCGGATGTTTAGACTGGGCTAAAAAAATGAGTGTTGACATTGAGGTTAGTATGTCTTCTTCTCGTTGAAATTAGTCCTTTAGGCACCCATACTTTGCTCTCAAGCACCCTAAACTAACCATTTTACCCCAGCGGCAATTAATTATCGTTTGTTGTTGAACGGTAGTTAATTGCCGCTCCAAGAACGACAATCAAGTGTTGTTTCCAGGAACGACAATTAATTGTAAGTTACAGAGAAAAACATAGTCTGCAAAATTGAAATTGACAGTTAGACCACAAAAAGACATGTATAGCCACCAGTCAGTTAGAAACATCATTCAACAAACAATAATTTATCCAACAATAGTTATCGCTCATAAACAAAAAATATATGGACAATATCTTGAGAATCATGCATACATCTTGTGATTATGCGTTTCGATTCATGGAGAGATGGAAATGCCATTAGATTCATGTTGATGTGATGATCAAGAGAGACCAGTTCATATGAATCATATAATGGGCTACCGCAATCCCACATTGCCCTTGCTTAAGTTGTGTCTTCAACACATCCAACTTGTCAGTGAGGGTTAAAAAAATCTTATCTGTCTTCTTGAAAGCTTCGTAACTTACAAGAGCTTCCAACTTTCTGTCTTGAGACATGATTCACTTGAGAGAAGTTGATAAAAGAGAAAATATCAGAATAAAAAGAAATGAAAGAAAGGATAAAACGAATTGTAGATTAACTTGAGACATATATTTATATAATATTCGGTGTAATATTATCCACATAAAATGACGTGCTTTCTCCGTCACATAAAAAATAATAGACATATATTTCTATAATGTTAGTAAGATATTGGACACACACAAAAAAATGTCTGTGCATTATCGACCACAAAAAACATATTCATGCATTATCAACAAAAAAAAAATATGAACACCAACAAAAAATTGTCATATCCTATCTAATGAAATTGCTTCTTCATCTTCTTCAAATTCTTCCTCTTCTTCATCTTCACTATCCAACATAATCGGAATGACTTCATTTGATTCTTTTTTGGATGATTTCTCTCCTTTTTCAATATCCATGAGTTCTCAACACTAAGATTGTGTATCTAAAAAAGTGTCTTTCCATATCTCAGTTTCATCTTTCTTGTGTAGTTTCCACTTCGTACAAGATAGAGATATTAGACACTCATTTTTCAAAAATACATGAACAAAGTGATCCAAGATTAATACAAAATGTGGGTATTTGGGTTTAGTGGTGGTTATCCTGTAATTGGAAAAAAAGTTTCAGAAATATTGGTTTCATGTTTTGTCAACTCAATCACGACATTATTGTAGTAAGTTACAATAATGTGACCCATATCCAAAAAGGTCAACCTCTTCTCCATTGGTACATGTCCATTAATTGTTGGAGAGTGCAAATAATTCATGATATATTTAAAATGTTCATCACCTCAAAATGTTGGCGTATAATCATGACTAGTTAATTCTTTAACCAGTACATCATGTATCTTAGTGTGACTATTTTCACCCATACCAACATGCTCAACTACAACTTGGAATCCACAATATCTCATTGCCTAAAAGATCCACAATTTTTCAATATATAGACGCACGAACAAAGTCATCTAACCAATACGAGGAATGGTTGGCTTTGGAACAGGAGTAGGCGATGTATTACCAATATGAGTGCTTTTCATTGTAGAAAATGACAATTTTGTTTGTGATATTTGACTATCCGAAAATTAGGAATCAACATGCTCCCACACAGATAGAGATCGTGTAGTTGAATTGTCATTTGGTGTATTCCTCACTTCTTCTTTTTTTTTTACACTTTGTTTATACCTTTTTATGAGAGGAGTCAAGATCGTTGTTTCTCGAAATGTTATCTTACACATTTACTTCTTGATATGTAGTCTTATTTTGTACTCCACTTTCTTAAGACATTCCTGAATACTATTCTAATATTTCATGACAGAAAACCCTTCTTCACCCTCTTCCCCATCAAGAAGATCGTTGTTTCTTCTTGAGTTTTGTGATTGTTGTAGGTGAAAAGTTTATTTAGCTTTTCAAAATTCTTGGGAATTACCACCAAAATATGTTGTCTTTAGTAAGATTGTTTATACCTGTGATCTAGGTGTGGCAGTAGCTTCGGTCAATCAACAAAGGTATCGGCTCTTTAGGACTCAAGATTGCTTTGTAACCCTTTTAGGTTTATAATGCTAATATTTGTGGGAGAATTTAATTTTCTAAGGTTTAATTTTAGCACTTGTGAATTGTTCTTTGGTTGTCGTTTTCTGTTGGGGTTGCCTTTCTTGCGAAGATAGTTAAAGTCAGAAACATTGTCCGGTGCTATAAAGTTCAATTTGTTTGATTATGCAACTTTAGCTCAATAGTGGGTAGTGATGATCTACACATAATATAATTTGTGATTGTTATAACTTCTTGAACTCCGAACACCACACTTATTCGTTTTAAAAGTGAATTCTAGTCATTAAACTAATTGACAAAAAAAAATTATTAATAAAGTGAATGATAAGGTTTTAGCATAAAAATATTAATAAGAAATATATGATGTGCTTTTTTTTTTAGAGAAATATATGATGAGTTATTAATGACAAATTCTTAATTTTTAGGCCCCCTTCAAACAAAACTATTTTACCAAAATTGTAAATACACCTCTAAGCATCTCTTTTGTTTATAATTTTATGGATTATAGTCACTAACACAAAACATACTTAATAATCAAAATGACTAAATAAAAAAAAAAACACTCGAAAAGGTGTATACAATTTCGATACACTTGAATACTATAACAACAATGTCTCATACATGCAAAGATTTAAATGATTAAAATTTTTCTTTTCTCCCAGCACAAAACACTCGCGCCCTGCAGCCATGCCCAAAATGCACATGCGTTAGTTAACTAGTTCAACTGTAAAATAATGCGCAAGTTAAGTTGAGTGGCGTGAGTTAAGTGGCGCATATTGGCTTTTTTTTTAATTTATTTACTATTTTCAAATTATTTTAGTTACTTTATTCTAAAATATTTTATTTACTTTATTCTAAATAATTTGGTCACTTTATTCTAAATTATTTATTTGCGATATTCTAATTTATTTATGCACTTAAAATAAATTCGAAATTAGAAAATAAATTCTAATTTATTTATGCACTTAAAGTAAATTCGAAATTAGAAAATAAATTCGATTTTATTCTAATTCAATATTTATTCTAATTTATTTATTCATTAAATACAAAATTAGAAAATAAATTCGATTTTATTTATTCAATATTTATTTATTCAATACATAATCATAAACATAAAATAAATGTAAATATAAATACAAATAAAAAATAAAATTAATAAATATAACTCTCGTTTTATTAATATCATTCAAACATTAGAATAATTAATACATATATTTTTTTTGAATTCACTAATCTACTTATTATCTTTTTACCCTCTTGGGGTAAAAAGTTATTTTTACCCTTTTCGGTATATAGCAATAGCTCTTGGGGAAAATAGTGATCAGTCATGTTGGGGAAAAAGACATTAAGATCCCTTAAGGTAAATTTAAATTTGGTTCCTTTTATACCCCCATGATGATTCTTTTTACCCACGGTAAAAAGATTTTGGGAGTAAAAGGAAGCAAACCTAATTTTACCTCAAGGGATGATGTCTTTTTCCCCAACCCGACCGACCACTATTTCCCCCAAGAGCTACTACTATATACCTAAAGGAGTATAAAGAGCCTAGAGACTATAGAAGCAAAAAAGAAGAGAAAGAGGGGGAGAGAGTGGGAGGAGATAATGTGAGGAAAAGAGGAAGTTTGTGAGGGTATTTATAGATAGGAATGATAACCTAGTTTGTATCTACCATAAATGTGGTATAAAAAACGTGTAAAAGTAGTTAAAAACGTGTAAATTGAATGTTCAAAACCTAACCAAAGTGAAGGAAAAAAAAAACGTTTGTTTTTCAGTTTTGACTACCGGCCAACTTGCATGAGTTAACTCACGCACATGCTAGTGGTGCGTGACTTAAGTCACGCAGCGTGATTTAACTCACGCAGGGGTATATTTGAAAATCATGTTGGACGCGAGCAAAATGAGCCGGAGAAGAACAGAAATCAAATGATTATTTTTCAATTTTTTTCTCATTTTATCCCATCTTGGAGTATAATTAGGCCCCAATCAGAAAAGAGTATAATTAGGCCCACGTTAATATCTTTTTGTCGCCTCTGTCGGCTATCTCATCTCACTCGTTTAAATATTGAAAAACACCTTCCATCATAATTTCTCTAGTAATGTCATTTCCACATGGATTAGGAAGAAACATAATCATAGTTCATAAAGCAACGTTGTAGCTGTGTTTAGGATGCAAAGTTATTAGTGTTTTTGACCAAAAAGATGAAAGAATAACACACAACTTGTTTTACCCCCTCTTTTTTCTTTCATGAAAGTTTATGAGGGGAATTTCCTAACTCATTTGAAGTTTTTTTGTTCAAGGCAACTCGTTTCAAGGTTAACACATAATACAAGTTTAAGTCTATAATTCTACTTATTGAGACCTTATGACTTGCATAATAAATAGTAAATCAAATCTATTTTCATGTACTAACCATTCTTACCATTTGTAAAATGAAAATAGAAAAATACGACATTTAATAGAAACAAGTAAAACCAATAACAAACGTTTTGTATAATAACTGCAAGAACATTCGAGGCCTAGTGCGTCCTAATGCTGGGTGACTCATGAAAAACAAACCAATTGTGCTTTACCACTCGACCAATGGTCCAAATGGACCCTAACTTATAATTCAAATTTATACATATCCATCCGACGAATCGTCAAATTAGAAACGATGTAACGTTACACCGTTCAATATTAAATATTATATAAACTTATAATATTGAATAGGGTAACACATTCTATAAAAATTTAAATAAATGTTCAATATTATTTATATTTATGATATTTAGCGGTGTCACATTATGTCCGTGTAACTTGATCACACTTATATACACTCCTTATTATATGTTCATATGAAAAAGTTGGATCAACAAAAAAATAAACTATTTAATTTTAAATTTGGAGAAAAACATTAATTTTTGTTAACTTATCTTTTAATTATATAAATCAGGGGAGGGGATATATAATCGAAAATCGATATAGATAAGCAAAGTAAAAGATGTATTTTAATTCAAAACACAAAAGACAATTGATTACAAGAAAACCTCGAACATACACAATATAAAAATGGATAAACAAGAGCCAGAGTCTAGCATGACCTCTTAACAAAAAGGTGTAAATACTTTAATCGTAAATCCAAATAAATTATGTTTAGGCACACTCACATAGTTACACAAAATTTAAAGAAAAAAATTAAATAATATTAAATGATGTGACTAAATTACGTTTCTTTTAATTTTTTTTTTCTATTTGCGTGTATGTACCCAAATATTTTTTATTTGGGTTTGTGACTATATGCAAGACTTGTCCTTAATCAAGTCCAAAAGTGGATCTTATTATTTTTGATAAATTTTAATAAGAAGTTATTTTTTGTTCTCCATTTTTATTACTATAAAATTAAATGTTTATTAAAAATAGTAAAGATATCCAACTTTGTAGTCTTTTTTAATGGTTGATATTAAAATTTAATTTTTACTGAAAATAGTAAAGATATCCAACTCTATACTGTTTTTTAAAGGTTGATCCTAAACGCACCCGATGAACACACCAACAGGAAGAAATACTCAACCGAAGATATAAGGAATACTGAAAGTAATACTCAAACGTTTCAAGAAAAACACTTGTGACGATAAATGAAAATAAGATATATCTTAAACCTTTTTTATGGAAAATAAAGAAAGAAAATGAAATAGTATACAGGTTTTACATTGTTCCAAAATGACTTGATTGTAGAAATGAAATACTTACTAGCTTATGAATATGCCTAAAAAAAGTTTCAAGATAAACACTTGTGACGATAAATAATTTCAGTACTTCAAATGAAAGTTAAATAAAGGGGATAAAAAACATATAACAGCAGTAAATTATATATAAAATTAAAAAAAGAAACCACTTAGATAGAAGGACTTGAATGTGCTTGATTACTTTGAAAGCAGACCCTGTTGTATATAGAGGTGTATGTGCACAAAATCTCTAATGTAACTTACTCATTCAGTCTCATGTTAATGTTTTTAAGGTTCATATGTATAAGTTCTTAAAATATAAATGACAATGAATGTTATAACTTCCACATAGAAGAAAATTTATCTACCAAGTACAATTGGCACTATAATAGCTTCTTCTTTTTTTAGCCTTGTTAAAAAAAAAATAGCTTTTTTTACCAATGGTACAAATGGTTAGATTTTTCGCTTACATCAACTTGTAATTTGGTTTGTAGTTCCGCAATTAATAGAATATATGTAAATTTTATTGTAAATAATCAATGAGATTGGTGGTTCACATTGATCTTGCATGAGGTATCTAATATAAATTTGTTTTAGTAAAGAAGCTCAAACTAAAAGAATTTATTTACAAAAATACTCTTACTAATAAAATAGTGAATTGAACTACAATACGGTAATAAGGGTATTAGTGGGAAAAAGTAAACATATTTCACTAATATTTTAAAAATCTAAATAATAAGTGTCAAATAAAATATTTCAAATGTTACACTAATTATTTGAGAGGGATGAAATAATAATTTAATTATCATTCACTCACATAACTATACAAGTTTTTTACACAAATATTCAATAATATATCTATATATATATATATATATATATATATATATATATATATATATATATATATGCACTTATGATAGGGTGTGTCTAATATGAAAATCTTAAAGTGATATAAAAAAATTAAATTATCAATTCATATTCTCTTTTTAAGATACACACAACAAATTGGCCGGCCATTATTGCGTATTTTGATTTAGGCTCTCTGAAAAAGAATGTAATAACTTTGTCTTCTCTAGAGAGATCGGTCTTTATAACTACATTACTTCCAAAGTGGTTAATATGGTTATCAAATTGAAAAAGAGATAAATTGCTCTCTTGCATCCCAAAATAAAAATATATCTAGATGCAATTCTCAATGGATAAAACCTCCTAGATTTATTAAAATTAACACATATCCATGGCCACTTAGCCATGCAGTGGCCTCATTAGAGATCATCATCATTTGTCAAGAGTTAGATATACTTTTCCAACCATTTTTAGGATAACTCGTGTCATCCTAAAAACTGATTCAACTAGTGTTTCAATATGATCCACAATAGATTTACTTCGTGTTCAATCCCGCCTTCTCGAGATACATTTATCTTAATTACCCACCTCCCAAGATTAATCACATTCACAGGGAAGCGAACTCTTGTTATGGTAGATATAATTCTTTGCTCTTAGAGGTCTTGACGTTGATTCATTGCTTAATATGATAGATATAATTCTTGCTAATATAAGTAAGTATTCGTTATGATAAGGACTTAAGTGAAGTTTGTTCCACTATAACATTGTCTTAGTTTTTTTTTCCTAACGATGTAAATATGGTTGAATGTTCATACAAAATTTATTTACACTATCGATGCTTACTAATCAAATCCCCAATTAAAGGAAAAAAAAGCCCGAATTGAGGCAATCAAATTTAAATCAAATATTTCATAAAAGTGACCCTATAAAAATGAGTGATTAAATTAGAATGGTCCTTGATTCTGGCAAAAAAAATAAAGAAAGGTGCTTGATTATAGAAAAAGAAAGTTTGACAATTTGAACCACAAATAAGAGTCTATATCGTTCAAAAAGTAGAAACCCACCACAGTACATACTTAATTATTATTCCACCACATAAAATATAAAAAAGCATCACCATAAAGAAAAACCAAAAGAAACTAATATAGAATTATATTTAATAAATAGAAAAAAGTTAAATAGCATCATAGTCATCATTAAAATAAAGTGAGTGTACCATAGGCAAAAACATCATTAATGAAAAATATTAATGCTTGTGTAGTCAAAACAGACACTCTTGTTCTTTCTTCTCACTTTCTCTTTTCCTTTATATATCATTCATAAAGTAAAGCTAAAACATAAAGTCATCCCACAAACGAAACAAAAACATTCTTTCTTGCACTAAGGAGAGCAGGTGCAGTCTTGTAGACATACAAGGTGAATCCTCTTTCTCTCTCTTTGCTTTTTCTCTCTTTTCTTTTGTTTGAATTCATGACACAAAGAAAGGTGGATATGGATTTTTCATGTGTCTTTTCTTTGATGCATAATTCTTATAGCTATTTATTCTGGGTTTGAGGGTTGTTCCAAAGCTGACACATCTATCAACTTTCTCTAGATTTAAGTGTTGTTACTTGTTTGTATCTTTGATTTTCATTTTCAAGCTATACCTAGGTTACTATATGTTCATTATATATAAATATATTTAAGGTCCACCCATCTATATGTTGATATATTCTATATATCTTCTTTTTTTCTACCAATAAAAGGAAATTTTTGATCATGTCCTAGTATCAAAAACTCAACTTTTCCTTTTCCTTTCTCTTTACCTTTATGCTCATATGATAATTTTTAAAGAGCATAAAATAAAAGATGATACTATATATATGTTGTTATTTTTTAATATTTTGAGGTTTCAACTCCTAATCGTTTACATTTTATTTTACCCTTTTCACCATATAATTCAATTGTTTGAGTGTACCTTGTTTTGATTTTGTTGTTAATTATGTCCAAATCCAAAAATATCTTATGCAAACATGATATCTACATGCTCTTGAATGTTTTTTCTATATTTATATTCTATGGATTCATGTCACATGATGAACTATATATAACTATATAGGAATATACTCATGGAAGGATTAGCTCCTAATTCATGTCCAAGGCAAGGATTAGAGAAGAAAGCAAGGCCACAAGAGCAAATAAATTGTCCAAGGTGCAATTCAACCAACACAAAATTTTGTTATTACAACAACTACAGTCTCACACAACCAAGATACTTTTGCAAGACATGTAGAAGGTATTGGACTGAAGGAGGATCTCTAAGAAATGTTCCTGTTGGAGGTGGTTCAAGAAAGAACAAGAAAATTCCTTCATCATTAGCCACACCTAATAATAGTTCATCAAAAATTCCTGACCTAAATCCACCAACCCTACAAGTTTCACATCTTTCATCTCAAAACCCTAAAATACAAGGAGGCCAAGATCTTAACCTAGCTTTTCCATCTATGGAAAACTATCATCATAATCATGGTATGCCATCCTCATATGTTGAGATGCATAACAATAATGAATCATCTTCTTCAGCTCTTGACCTACTTAGGTCAAGCATGGCATCTAGAGGCATAAACCCTTATGCTAATAACAATAATTTAGGGCTGTCAAACTCAAATGCTATTTATCCATCTGGATTCACCATGCAAGAAGTTAAACCTAGTCTTGGATTTTCAATTGATGGAATTGATGGAAATAGATCATATGATCATGTTCAAGTCCAAGAAGGTGGTGGTGGTGGTGGAAGACTTTTGTTCCCATTTGGAGATGTTAATAATAAACAGCTTTCTACAAGTGGTGTTGAAGTGGAACACAATAAAGATCAACAAGGAAATTCAACTGGATATTGGCATGGAATGATGGGTGAAGGATCATGGTAATTAATTAAGAGAAAGAAGTTGAAGGACAAGGAAAGTGAGATAAACATCATGCATTATCATCTTTATTTCTCTATTTTTTTTTCCTCATTTAATAGGTATCATTTGTCTTAAGTTGTTCAAAACTAACAATAGAATCAATGCACATGCACTACTGGAAAAATTTGATTTGCGTCGAAAAATTAAAGAGAGAAAAATATTAAATTCGTCTCTAATTTCATCTTAAATATTTGAGACGTTAAAACTAGAGACTGATTTATATATTTTTTTTCGTCTCTAATATTTCTACCTAAAATTTATTTTCTTTAGTAGTGATGATTTTACTTTGTTTCGTATACAATTAATGCCTTTGGTATTAATTTGAGTAATGTGAGGATTGTTTTCATATATGTAGAGGGATAGAAGAATAGGTGAATATTAGGGATTGTTTTTGTCCATGGCATGCAACCTTGTATTCATGAATTCTTCTTTAAGAAGTATATTGGTTTGATATATGTTATTCCTATGTTATGTTAGTAGTTAAGGTTTGAACTTTGAACCTCCTTCTTAATCTACATCTTATGGACACTAATTTGTTTTAAAAGATTTGATTCAAATTTTGCAAGTGCAAAACCATAATTATAAATTTGTTTGAGTTGCTTTGTACACTTTTTCCAGCTACTCTTTCTATCTATGTCTCCGTTATTAAAAAAATAAATTTAGTGGGTTGGCAGCTTTGTTGTCAAAATTATCACATCTAAGATTCTTCCAACTATGAAACCACTTGATAGCATTATTCAAAAGAATAAATAGTAAAAGAATATTGAAAAGGAAGGACAAGAGAGTGTTTTTAAGATCTCAGTGTTTTAGCTGAATCAGGAATGAATGTCATATCCACTTTTTAATGCAAACTATATAATTATAAAACACATTTTAATTACATGTACTGTATAAGACCACATAATTAGTAAATTAGACAAATCTTGAAAATTGGATTACCTGCCCCCAACTAAAACACTAACCAGATATATACAATCGTCATCCACTTGAAGTTTAATTTTAATTTGAAGACCTCATTTTCATGAAGAGTGTCCTGTGTCATTCATCCACTATAATTAATTAATATATAGTATGTGACTATATGCTAGGACTATAGGAAAATTGTGAAGATCTTAGATCACAATTTGGTTCGGTATTTTTGTGGGGCCCTCAAACATTCCTTTGGAACAAGTGGAAACTGTTTCCTCCACTAGAGCTAGGTCAATGGCTTCACATGTGAAACGATCATATATGAACTACTATACACTATTAATTATTATTTTTGTGTTATGTTTTTCACTTTGAGTGAGTTATATTGGGGGACAAATAACTTTAATTTCTTCTTCATGTGTTGGCTTTCTTCTTACGCCAATCTACTAATTATTCTCCTTTTATTTTCCACGGGCTAATTGAAAATCAAAGTGTTTTTCAACAAATGATAACTAATCTTGAAATCGATGACGTAATTTATTCAGGTGTATAAGTAATTATGGTACGGATGTAACTCAAGGTAATACAATAATTTTAACATAAGTTGGACTGAAAGAATGAGTGAAGAATTTACTTTATTCTGGTCTATATTCATTTTTTAACAATCAAAGTTTGATTATTTAAATTTATAAAAAAAAAAAAAAAAAAGTGAGAACAAACGAGAAATTTCAACCCAAGAGCAAAAAAGAAGAAAAGATAACAAGAGCTACATATTTGAAAATTTTGGTCTCCAAATGACTTGGGGAAGTACTTGTGATTTTCCATTTTTCACATGAAAAATTGTTAGAAGAACAACTAGTAAAAGAAGAATAACAAGAATAAAAATTGCAAGATAATAAAATACGATCATTTGTTTACGCAGTTTGGTTAATGGCGTCTTCCTCCATGACTATATAGCATCTACAGTTCTGTATATTACTCTTCTAGATTAGGTTTACAATGTTACGAGCAGCGCCAGAGCCATAAATATGAATAATGGGGGCACCACTATATATATATATATATATATATATATATATATATATATATATATATATATATATATATATATATATATATATATATGTTATTGAAACATAAATATACATCACACTAAAGTAAAGAACTCGCAAGAAAGTGTAATTGCAGTTTCCGACACTTCAGCTATAGAGGGTGCAACGCACTTAATCGAAGCGAAACAACACCAACAATCAAAAGCTTTTATCAGTAGAGTCTAGTTTTCAGGCATGCCGAACGAACAACACTAGTGTTCAACATTTTTTATCAACAGAGTTTGGTTTCAGACATGCCGAACGAAGTGAGCATCTTAAGTTTCACCATTAACACAAATTTAAGCTCAACAAATTAATAAAATATGTTTCGTCTCATTACATTAATAAATAAATTATAAATTATAAATGTATAAGATTTAAAATATAAAATTAAAATTTTACAACAGGAATTTAACCTTTAAAAGATCAATAATGGAAGAAACTATAAGTGAGTGAGGTTTGTTGTTTGTATTTTATGTGGTGTTTGTGTTTCTTTTAATGAAATTATATTATGGATGTGAGACAACTACAAGTGAGACAAAAAAAATGTCTGATTAAAATTGTGAAAGTGTGTGTACCATGTTCTATGTGAGTGGAATAGAGAAGCTTCTACAATTTCAATTGGATGATTGATGAGTGGGTCTATTTGGTCAAAATTTCAACATATAAACCTATAGTACTAAGTAATTTCACAAAACTTAGTGCAGGTGTGTGCACCCACTAAGTCATATGGGCATCCGCCTTTGGTTACAAGTGATATATAGTACTACAATCCCGGTTACAACACTATCCTTGAATTGTACCACTCAGGCTATTGTCCACCAACATGTTTTGGTCAAACACACAGATAGGGGTGAAGGGAGCTTTGAAATGCACTGCTAGCTCAGCTCCATGCCCCTCTTCTTTGTTTATACAAGAGTCATACGGAACAAAATGAATAGAAGATCCTTTCAATTAATTATATATAAGGTCTGATCGGCGGCGTGCTAAGTAATTGAAAAACTAAAATGTTATTTATGGTGAGCGCATGAAAGAATCCACCTTATGGCTTAGTGTGACTATAGCCACGCCTGAAATGGTCTAGTGGAAGAGTATGTGCTAGCCATGCAATCCTTTGGTTCAACTCCCAAATGATTAGGGGTGTACATGTGTTGGGTCAACTCGAAAAACTCATCAAATCTATCCAAAAAAGTGGGTTGGATTGGGTGATTGGGTGGATATGTTTTTAAAAAGTGAAAAACCCATAAAAAATAGGGTATTACTTTTCCCACCCTACAGCCTTCTCGCGCGCCCTGTAAATTTTTCGAAAATGCCCTTGTTCAATTTGGATTTTGAAATCCGAATTTAGTTTTTTCTTTGTTATAGGGTGAAAAACTGAGTTCTTCACCAACTCGGATTTTTTCGGATTATGTAATCCAAAAACCTCAACAACAAAAAAAAGGGCGCGCTACTTGTTTTTTTTCGGATTACATAATCCCAAACCCCCCTAAACACCCCTTTTTAGTGGAAAAACAATTCGGATTATATAATTCAGACTGTATCAGTACAAATTTTGAGTTTGTTTGTAACATGGATAACCAATTTAAGGACAATATTAATCTCCCTAACCCTCATCCTTCTATTTTGGATCATTGTTAGATGTTTTTAGTAAAAAAATTGAATTTTCGGGCTACTTGATCGGATTGCTCCGAAACATTTTCAAACTACTTACAAAATAAGTCTCAAATTATCGCAACTCCTTTTAGTTTAGCTTGAACCCTATAAGCACAGAGCATCAAGAAAAGAATAGAGAGATCATTTAATATAACAAAATTATCCCAATTCAAAGGCACAATGTTTTCCACACGTCAAAGGTAAAGTCATATAAGGCAAATAGATCACGGAAAGAAATTATCCCAATTCAGAGGCACGATGTTTTCCACACGTCAAAGGTAAAGTCATATAAGGCAAATAGATGACGGAAAGATTTGATGGTCCACAAAGAACACAAGAGATAGTCGGAATTCCACCAATCAATTTTCCATGAAACAAACAAGATGATTGGACTCAAATGATTAATAAGTTTCATCAAATTACGAAGGCTTAAACACCTTTTTGCTCCCTTATCTTTATTTTGGGGTTCATGTTGTTCCCGTATTTAAAAAAGGGATGATAGGTCCTTTAAATTGTTTAATTGGTACCACGTTGGTCCTTTTCTTGTGAATTCATGGTTTTGAAGTACGAGATCCATACGAATTCATGTTGGATCCACCCTTTGCACCATTGTTAAACAATTTCATAAAGGAAGTTGATAAGAAACATTGCAAATTTGGCATGTTAGCTCATATAGGGAAGAAGATTGGTTGCAATCCCTAATTTGGGGTGAAGAATTTGGGGAAAAATGAGTTCTGATGAACCCTAATTTCGATTTATAGGGGAATTCGTAAAGTGAGAAGAAAAATATGCTAACTCTCATGTCACGTATATTGCAGTGAACGTCGTTAACCTTTTACAGATGGAAATGACTAATAAGGGATCAATACAAACCCCAAAATAAAGATAAAGGATCAAAAAGGTATTTAAACCAAATGCGAACTATTTGAAAGAATCAAGTTTGATTTTTAGTACGACGGTTATTGGTCAGACTTTTAACTACTATGTTCCGATTAAACTTTGGGTTACTATTGTTCATTCCCAAGGGTTAACCTAAAGAGGAAAAAATCCTAATGGAAAATCTATCGAAAAGCAACATCCAAGATAAAGCTCATATCTTAGAGTGAGCATACATAGCTCTTCCACTGCTTATCTAGGACTCTATATGAAATGAATTCTAAAATTGTCTCAACACATATGACAATTTTTAAATAAAAGACACTAATATAAGTTTTTTTATACAAGAAATGAATGTTATTTGATTAACTATTTTTGAACAATTTACCGGACAATCAAAGATATATAAAACATCATAATTTTTTAATCATTTTTTACTTGTTTAGATTTTTGTGTCAATACTCACATTAACTTGTATTATCTTTAGTTGTCCTATAAATTATCCTCAAATAGATAACATAACTCTTTTTATATTGGCCAACTGTAATTGGTTGTTGTGTAAAATAATTCTACAAGGTTGGCATGGGTTATTACTAGTGATGTCCTATAAATTATCCTAAAATAGATGGTGCATTTTTCTAATCTCAAATTAAAATATGTTTAAATTTTCAACAAGGTGTCAATTCTTTCTTGTCATCCAATTTCCACAGCAGTCAGCGCCATCCAACTCGTCACACAGCAAATTCTTAACTTTGAAGATACCCTTTGTATTATAATTTATTTATTTTATATACCGGAGAGACTAGATTCTAATATTCTATCACACCATGGCTTTTTAATTTTAATTTCACACACCCTTTTTCATATTATAGTTGACTAAGATCAAGCAGTTAGGACTTTGCTGGAAGCTATCACAAATAGTATTCTAAGGTTATCTTCTCTCAAACTAATGCTGAAATTCTGGCTGGCTAGCAACATAATGTTCTACGAGATGTTCTAACACCAGACACAGATTACGGATGTTGAATGAGATGTTTAGAACATCGTGCTAGCAGTAAACATAAATAAAACAACAAAATAAAAGACAAGAAAGTAAAAGTCACAGGAAGTTTGTTAACCCATTTCAGTGCAACGTCACCTACTCTAGAGGCTACCAAGCCAAGAAGGAAATCCACTAGTGTAGTCCTTATTCTAAGTTTCACAGCAAACTCCTCGTTTACAACTTTAGACCTAGTACCTACCCGTATTGACTTCAACCTATGAACTCCTAGATCTGAGATCTCATCTCACTTCCCACAATCAATCACAGCCCGTGATTATCAGATTACAAACACAACAAAAGATGAAGTTACCTTCAAACAAAACTACATCTTGCTTAAAAGCTTTGGTGTATCACAACCTACCTACCTCCGTGCTTCACAGCTTTGGAGTAGTACACAACTTACAACTCAATAAAATATAGTCCTTAACATGTATCAAGGTGATACAAGAAAGGCTCACAAATAACAATGACTCAAAAACCCTAAAAATAACACTAATCTTCAATGACGGCTTCAGTGAATGGATTAGGTCTTGTAGTCTTGTATATATACTGAAGCAATACGAGTCAAATAGTCTTTTTGGGCTTCAGAACAACAACAAAAAAAAAGCAGATCCATTTTACAAGTAACAAAAATAGCAATTCCTAAAATATTATCTATACTTTAGGAACAAATCTCTCAGCTGATTCTGGACAAAAATACGTTACTTGGTGAACAAGAGAAAAAGGCGTGTTTTCCTTAAATAGATAAAGCTTCCGAAAAAGAAGCCACACAAACAGGGCACACTGAACCGTGCCAGAATGTTGGAACATCCTATCCAACATCGTACAAGAATATTTGTTTTAGCAAAAGTGAAGCCAACATACAAATATCCAACAAATGCTTCTCGAAATTCATTTTAATTTTTGGTTAAATAATCCATTGAAAAAACTAATTTAACGAGATTGCAAAACTACTATATTTCCTTAAAATAAAATTTTCAATTCTGTTAAACAATAATTTCATTCTAATAATAAAGTAAATCACTTTCTAAATATAAACATTCATAGTTGCTTATTTCGGTAGCTAATGTGCAGACCAATGCCATGACACTAGACACTTAGATAAGATGTTATGAAGAAAGATCTATCTGTTTGACAGATTAACTTTCGAGTTATGTAAGGTTCTCCTTTGTGACCTCAGTCTGAGAACATCCAATCCTCCGCAACAGAAGATTATTTGGCAGAAACAACCTATTTTTGAAAAGATCCTATGTTAGCGTTAGGAGACATCAAATGAGTATTAAGTGGCAGCGGGTGATGAAGCTATAGCGGACTCCCTTTTGTCTTCCAATGACGTGAAAGAAATGGTCCCCTATACAGCAACAAATTCAAGTAAATTATAAGATTCCGCTTATTATATATTCTATATAAATAAACTTACTATTTTGGTTCTAGGATATTCCCATTCTTCTCCTTCCAAGTGAGTTATATGCAAGGCCTTTTTTTCTTCTCTTGTCGCAGGAGCGCAGTCTTCCTTAATCAAAAACTTTCTTGCTAACTTCAGTAAAGAGTTGAATTTCTGACTCAAAAAGTGACTCACGAGCCTAACGTGGTGGAAAAGTCCCGTCTCCCCCCTTCCAATAAGAAATTCTCAATTACATTACAGAAAGAGAAAAAAAAGACGGGCAAAGACCGACAAAGTAAAGTATGTCAAAGGCCCGTTACAGAAAACCAAGACTAGGGACTGCCTCTTGATCTTGAACGCAAGAAAGACCACTGCTGTTCGTGCACCTAATTCCTCAAAGATAGAGTAAGTTAGGGATTTCCTTCGTTTTAGTCTTCAGTCCTAGAACTGGAGACATAGCAGACATGACAAGATAGAGATTCTAAAGCAGCAGCAACTTCGAACTAAATGCAACGTTAAATCAACTACGCAGTAACTAGATCCGGGTCCTTTCTTTCCCATCCATCCTCTAAAGAGAAGGTAGGAATGTCAAGTCATAAATTGTGTTAGCAGTCCTACCAGTTACGAAAATGGGATTGAACTCAAAGTCTCAAGCAGGAGATCTTGACGCCCAACCTGAAAGAGATAAGGTTACGAACCTACTAGCAACCTCTTTCTTTTACACCTAAGAGACATGAAGAGGACTAAGATTAAGAAGTGGGATCTTAAGGTCCATATTAAATAATACTAAAAAATCTAGCCGTCCAAATCTAGGCCATTTATCATACTTTTAGATTGAGGACTAAGATTGCAGGTAAACCACTCCCATAGCTGAACACTAAGAAGTAGGATCTTCAAGGTCCAATTCTCTGCCTAATGTGCCTAGAAAATGATGTTTTTATCCAAATAATCGACATCAATTTTAATCGTTAATGTAGTTTAAATATGTGGTTAATCACATACAACAGGTGGATTATATATATTATCCAAATCTTGTTTAAATATACTACATTATTTCAAATGGTCTAATATACAATAATGTTCATTAATCACAATTTATGCCCAAATATGCACTTTTTTTTTTGTCAAGTTGTCTAGTAGTTAGATTCTCACATACTATATGTGAAGAATCCAGGGTTCGAACCCGACCCTTGCACACATTGTCTTTAGTGGCTATCAACTAAGTTGCACTTACTCGACAAATATGCACCATTTTTAACTAAAGACATTCAAAGTTATGATAAATTGTGTGCATTGGATGGTTAATGAATTAGAACACCTTCATATGTCAACTTAACCATCTAATAAATCTAATTAACTACATCTTTGAATGGTGTTAATTATTCAAGTTGATGTTCGAATATAATGTCAAACTTGTGTCAAAACAACACAACTCGTTATTAATAGGTTTGAGCTTCTGATTTTGTGAATATTTGATTTCCTTAACATAGGTTTGAACAAACACCTATGTAAAGCTTGTTAAATGTATCCCTTTACATAGGTTTGATCTTCTGTTCCAAATATGAACTATCATAGAAAGAACTTGTTCATAGTTTAAGCAAAATTTACCTTCTATAGAAAACAACTAAACCTCATGATAAATAAACGTTTATTGAAAATATGAGTTTGATTAACTCATCTAACCGATCATATGGTGATAATATGGAATGAGAGAGTTTTATTTCTATATCTTCTTTTTTTTTGCTAATATAAAGTTTGATTTCTATATGTTAAAAAGGAAAAAATTTGGCCAGTAAAATTTAAATAAGTTTGATTAACTCATCTAACTAATGCAAAGGATCATTCTTGATTAAAAATAAAATGCAAATGATGATTCTTGTATAGGAGTTTTCTAAGGCATTAATGGAAGAAAGGTACTTACTAGTTACTAAATAAATTTTAAAGCACCGTTATAATCTCTGGCACACGTATTTCTCTACTGTACAGAAATAATAACTCAACATATTTATTTGTTTGTTTAACACCTTAGAAGAAGAAGCTTAGAAGAAAAGAAAGAAAAAAAATAGTTGGCAACAAAACATGATTGAGTTTCCTTCCACAGTTCTGCCTTTTCTATACAAAGGTTGCTATCTTTTTTCCAGAACAAGAGAAGGAAGAAAGAAGAGAGGCTCATGAGCTACTAACAACCATAGTTTCATGGACAAATAAACACTTTATCACTTATCAGCGTTGATTCCGAATATCCTAACCTTGTGCATGTTGGGGAACTTCGCAACAACTAGCACAATCACGGCAACCGTGTTGAAGAACAGCATTGGATGCTCATAGTCAGTTGTGTGTGAGGCTATCAAGTACCTGTCAATGAGAAGAAAATATTCAATAAGACAGCTCTAGCCTTTAAATAAGTCATTTAGTAAGACTCTTCAAGATACAAAAACAAAATTAGTTTAAGTGCTGAACAAAGCTTTCTTTATTTATCGTTGAAGAGTTGTGAATTTTGATATTAATAATGTTTGGTTATTCATCTGTTATAATTTATAAATAATAAAATCAAGTATGTACACGCTAATGAGTTCGAGTTTAAAATTCAAGTTTCTTGGAGATCCAAAAAAATTTGTAAGCTCACTGTCACCACAATCAAACCCTTTACCAACCCAAGTAGATAGAACAGCTACATGAATTAAATGATATTTAAATTTTATGTCATAAACTAAATCCTCAGCAAGCACATCTAGATTTAAGTTATTCTTGGTCTCCCTCTACACACTCTTATGGCCTACTCTCCAATCCAGTCTTCTTACCAAGGATTGTAATAGTCTATTTCACACATGACCTGGCCACCTTAGCAACAATCTATAATTTTTTACTACATCGGTGTTGTCCCTACATTATATATGTTACATTATTAAAAAAAAAAAAAAAAATCTATATGATACAAGTTTTGATGATTTACCTTGTCGAGTTTGTTTTATCATACATGTTTTGACTATTTACCTTTTTATAGTTCAATATCCAAATACCAGAGTCACACAGGTCTAATAGTCGTGTATTTTACATGTATCAAAATTTCTGCACCATCTAGTATGGTACATCAAAGCTTGCAACTTATGGATTAGGACAGCTTCACAAGCAAAGAACATGCAATGCGTTATGGTACTAGCTCTTGGATATGCTCACTCGGTAAACACGTTCAAAACCAAGAAAAAAATCATGCCGGTACTAAATAATGCAAAGTGCACATTCCTACCAATATAAATTAAATACTGATGCCTCAAAGATTAATTGACGCCCTCACTGCAGAAAACTATCTAGAGACATAAAGTGACGCACAATAGAAATTTCATCAAAACATATCAATACAAAACAAGATAGTCAGCCAACCCTGCCCACCTTATCAGAAAGTTTACAAAAGGGATTTGCTTTAACTTGCTTGACTGTTTTTTTTTTCTCCTTTGGGCTCATGTTAAGGAGGCTTATTTGTTATCTTTTCTTTGCTCCTCTAAGGTAATCGGAGCCCTTTAAAGACCAAAGTGCAAATTATAAATGATTACTGGAAAACCAATTATCTAAATTATGATAAACTCGTGAAGTTGTTAAGAGATTCCGCTGATTTCCGAACCAATTGTTATAATTCTTCACTTTTTTTCATAGACTCTTCACTTTAGAGTCAAATTAATTCTTGTTATACCTAAACAATATTTCTTCAATCAAAAAAATTTTGCAGAAAAAAGCTAAGCTTTAATCCTCATAACCAGAGTTTTTTTTTTTTCTCGAAGAGCTCATAAGGGAAACTAGAGTTATGAAGCCACGCAGTTTCACCACAAATAATGTAGATAACAAATTAAGTCAAACCCCAGACACCATGAAGAATAGAAACCTCCAAATTTTGATTTGACTTCTTCTATTTTTTATACCAGTTTTTAGCTAAATTTACCATTCAAAATTAGCTACTGCATTTGGGATTTTTAAACTATGTATGCACTCAATAAGGCAAGTATTAATTAAATTGGATGTTCTAAAATCTTATCTGTATATATACGTTATAAGCAAATACGACTATACGAGTGTCACCAACGAACAACTAACTTAATGGCAGAAATTTCATTGTTGCACACTATTGGCCCTGGTTAGACCATGGTGCAGGCTACTTTCAATATATAATTTTTTTTCAATAAAAGCACTGCAATATTTCATTGCTGCACACTATTGGCCCTGGTTTGATCCTGGTACAGGCTACTCAATAAAAGCACTGCGATATTTTCACTGAACCAGACCACGTCAGTTCATACAGGCTTATGTGTGTTTGACCGGTTCAAATGCATGAGCGGTCTAGTATAGTATAGTGACCTGTCCAGCTGTAGGTCTAATTCCCAGTCTGACCAGCCGGTCCGGTTTTTAAAACAGTGCATTCAATCTCTGATTCAACTATGTATGATATAAATACCAGGATATATAACCAGCATGATGGGAGTTTTCACATGTACACCATTTTATCTGCTTAAATCTTAATATATTTCCCTTTCTCTCACTAACAATCAAACTTCGTTTTTTCCAGCAAATATTTAAGGAATTGTGACAACAGTCACTAGGAACCAATCAGATACAAACCTTTTAAGTAACATTACGTCTGAACAAGAAACAGTAATTCCAAATAAACCCAACCTACCAACTGTATTATAGCTATTATAGCCGAGAGAAATTCTTTTCGCAACTAGAAGGGAATAACACATAGGCCATATCATGCCCACATCTAAGAAGAGACAGAAAAGAATCTTACTCTATCGGTACTCACAAGTCAATTAAATTGGACATGCATGACTCATGATTTCCTCAAGACATGACATTTATTTGCAAGTTCATGTACCACATTAAGATACAGAAGAAAAAAGCATAAAGTGTAAAAGTTATAACTACACTATCAAGATGAGACACAAATAAGTTTGTCTGCATCACTGTAAACAGTGTATTAGTTAGTAGACTAATTACTGCTAGTGTTTATACTTTATATAATATGACTGAACCTAAAAAATAAAATAAAAACTGTGATATCAGCCGGAACAAACACCACTAAACACCAATGCAGGTATGGAAGTTAAAGGAGAACTTACAGAACCAAAGGAACAACTGTCAAAAACTTCCTGTTACGAGTGAGCTGCTTTCCATTGTCAACCTGCTCCCACCATGTCAATCTATTGTAGATCCCCTGATCATCTGCAAATGGAGTTCCTTTCTTCCAGTGGAAAAAGTGATATGTTACCTGATGCACAAAACATAATCAATCAAGCCATGTAAAGAGATCAAATTAATATGACATTTCATAAACAGTATCTGACAACAAAATGTTAATTTATATAACTTGACCCAGTCACGTAGCTTTTATAAAAAATAGTCTCACCCCTTGCCTCACTAAAAGCTACATGAGCTAAAATGGGTTTCCTTGTTATTATGTTTGACTATGACGTATAATAATGCGTCTACCTACCCAAAAAATCGAAGGAAGATGAAGAAAAAATATGACAGTCAATTCATTTTAAGTGACCGTGAAATCATAATCACATCAAGTATTTGGCTCTCAGTCAAACGAATGAACTAAACTACTCCTACTTAACAAGGAATGACCAGAATGACCACAACGTATAATGCTCATGAACTAGTGTACTTCTAAAGTCAAACAGAGGAGAGGCAAGTAAGAAAATTTAAAACATCGCAAGGATGACGGGAACTGTGAAAGTGACGACAATTAAAAGCCAAGGTAGTTCAAGAATCGCGGCAATAAACTGAATCTAGGAGGAGCAAAGATCTGAAGGACTCCCCGACCCAGTCATCCCACATCACAACAATTGACAAGGACAGGCTCACAAGAGATATTGGACACTCCAAGCAAATACTCCAACAGTGCTGAATCAACTATCCAAACCAAAGACTGTGACAGACCAAATGCCAATGGCAAGGGATTAATGGGATATAGATAGAGGAGAATACCAATTGTAGTTAACGTAAACTAGCAATTGGAGCCACTCTCCACCCATGACAAGAGACAACAGAAGCAAATTGAGCACTGTTTACTTCCAATAGCACATTAGGATTTAGTAAAGATGACACTTTGGATGGAAGGCGTGTCTGGTATCTGACACCGATACAACACCAACACATGTGATTGCATTTAATCACTTTCATTTTCTTAAAACTATTACTGGTATTAACATACAGGGCATAAATGCACTTTTGGCCCCCTAACTTTGCACTAATTGTGATGTTTGCCCCCTATTAAAAAAAACCACATTTCAGTCCCCTAAGTTTCCCCCTTTTGGAACTTTCAATTTTGATCATTCAAAATCGACCATTCAAGATGATAGAAGATCGAGCAACGAGTTCCAAACCATATTTTTTGCCCTATAAATGTTAAACTTGCTCAACAAAGCATCCCACTTGTTTTTACTGTCTTGAATGGTTGATTTTGAATGATCAAAATTGAAAGTTGCAAAAAGGGGGGAAACTTAGGGGGCTGAAATGTGGTTTTTTTAAATAGGGGGCCAAAATCGCAACTAGTGCAAAGTTAGGGGACCAAAAGTGTGTTTAAGCCAACATACAACTCCAACACATTTGGTTAAGTTTAATCACTATCATTTTCTTAAACTATTACTAGTATTAACATGTGTCAGGTGCCCATGTATTTGGCAATGCTTCATACTCCTAATAGCATACCTCTAATTTATATATGTCTTCCAAAATCTTTGTCCTCTATTTTATCTTTTCTAAATATTAAGAATAAAATCCTGACCTATTTACCATTAACACGAGAGAAGTAGCACGCCCTACACTAAACAACTATGCAGTCTAAGTCATGACTCGATAAATAAACATCCGAAACCTTTTCATGTCCATCAAATTAACTTCAAGATCACATTAAATCTCTCATCTCACAAACCCCATGAAACTCATACATACACTCCGTAGCTCCAACACTTCTTATCAAAAGCATCTCCGGGTGTCCAACATGTCCCAGTGACCGACACCAACACGACACATGTGATTACTTTCAATTATCTAATTTTTTCAAATTATTTTCGGTATGGACGTGCCAGTGTTCGTGCTTCATAGTACAAACATTCATATCCATCAAAACAACAAAATTCAAAACATATTAATCAACACAACACAAACACACTTAAAAAAACCTTAAACTACAAAATTTCCAAACAGGTCATCATCAATCATCAAAGGACAAATCAGGCAACAACAACAACAAATCATCAAAAACACAAAATTCAATAACAATTCAACAACAATTCAAATAATACAAAAAACAAAATAAAAAGAAAAGGGGTAAAAGAAGAAGAATACAAGAAAATGAGCGAGATTAACAATAGTCCAAGCAATCCCAGGAGAACAACCAAAGACAGACAAAACCATGATCCATGAAAAGAACAGGATAAGAATATATGTTGTCCAAACACCAGGATACGTAAACCATTCTGTGTTCCTGTTCAGATCCGCAGGTGGCACAGCTTTGACATACAGATTAGCCATCAAATTTTGCAAAATTTGGAAAATCTAAATATACCCTTTTGATTGAAACGTTGAATAGAATGAATCTAGATAGAAAAGATTGAAACTTGATGATATTGATTTTGGTGGGTTTGATTTAGGGTTGTTTGTGAATGAAAATTCCAAAACCCAAAAACGTAACCCTTATTTTGATTTTGATTCAATGATATTAACCTGCGTGTGTGTGTGTGAAAATGTGAAGGAAATTGAGAAATTGAAAATTGAAAATGAAATGAGCTAAAATTGATTTGCTTGGTAATAAATAAATATAATATTGGTAGTAATAAAAGAAAGAAAGAAATAAATATTAATATTATCAATAAAAAGATAAAGAAAAAGAAAAAGAAACTTCTTGATGTAAATTGAAAACGACGTCGTTTTTTGACGGATAAGGGTTGGTTGTTTGGTGAAAGTTAGAAAGTGGAATCTATTTTTTCTTTTTTGATATTTTTTCTTTTTTTTTGGTCAAGACTATTTTATCTTTTTTAATTTTAACTTATTTGGGTGTATTTAAACAATTGAAATGTATTAAGGAAATAGTTGAATCAGACCGGAAGGATAAGACTGAAAAAATTAAAATTTTAAATTTTAACGTCTATATATAGTATCGGACAAACTTAGAGTACGATATTTCAAATGAAAAAAATTATGAAAAATACAACAAAAAAATAGTTTGATGGTGATACAAACCCGTTTGAAGTTATTTTACATTGACTTTCAATAAAATTTGTGAAATTGTTACATAAAATTACTTTCTAACGAGATATAAAGCTAATTTCTAACTAAAAATAATACTATATTTGATTCCCACCTTGAAAAAAACTAACAAATTAGTAAATTGACATTACTCTTTTAAATAAAATTAACTTTCTTTGTAACTATAATTTAAAAATAAATAAATATGTGTTGTCAGAGAAATATTTTATTGGACTTTATTTTGGCCATTGCACGAAGCTTTGTCGTTTTCTATGCAATAACTAAACACCGACTTGTTTGTTGATAAGAAAATGCCAATTTTAGCAAAATGATGATGATAAGGATGACCAATAGCTAGAGAGCTATTGAATTCTAGAATGCTCAAGAAGGACAATTTAACACGATGAATGCATCCTCTAGCTACTAGCTAGTTCTGATAGTGATGTGATACAAACCAATTTTTACATGTGTAGCAGTTTTGCATTAATTTTTTTTTAAAGGGATGAAATGGAAAGTAGAGGAGGAGGAGGGGGGTTTTAAAGATAGACATTTTTGTGTGTAAATTTTACTTGTTTGTTTGGAGAGTTTTGAAATATTTTCTTATGGTTTGAGAGTTTTTTAAATATCTTATGCTGCCTCAAATACCAAAATATTCCTCTCTTCTCATTCTTTCCCGTCTTCTTAACTAAACTAGGTATTCAACCCGTGCGTTGCACGGGTTTGATTATAATGTTTATTTTTTTAAAGTTATTGAAAATAAAAAATTTGGTAAATCTCTATTGAATTATATTTTAATTAAAAATAAAATAGCTTTTAAAATATTTTGAAACTTATTATTCTCTCGTCCAGTGAATATAGAGTATAAAGTAGATAAAAATTACTTTTGAGATAAACAGTGTGTCATTCACCTCTATTAAAAATCAATAAAAATTTCTTTTAAGATATTTTATTGGTTTAGTTTATATCTCCTATTTTTGTTTACATTTATTTTAATACATTTGTGGATTTTAGATATTATCAAATTTATATTCTAACTTGAGTAAATGAATTATTTTATTTGAAGAAAATAGAAGGAAATAACTCAATTTTAATAAATAAATAAATTAAATGACTCATTTTCATATGTACGATTCAAACACTTCATGAGAACAAAGTTTTTAGATAAAAAAATAATTATTATTCATCTTCTCATCCTCCCTTTTACAAATAATTTATTTACTAAAATTTAATTTTAATAATTATAGTTTCATTATTTCATTTCAGCATATACGATGGATGCATATTATATTTAGCTTTTTGGTACTAAAATACAAAACAAATTTTTTATTAAAATAAAAATGTTGAATTTAAAAAACATATGGAATATGATTTTAGCAAATCTATTCATTAGCCGGGCCCGAGACTATAATACGTGCTAATGAGACCTTATTTTTCCATTAACCACCTTTATATATAAATTTTTCAAGTCAATTGTAGTTAATGGTTTAAATTTATTTTTGTTGAATCTTTTTTCTCAATGAATTGTTTTAACTTCATGTGCAATAAATTTAAAATTTTAGTGTATAAATTCATTTCGTGTTTTTCAGAAGCAAATGCCACAAATGTGTAACTTGGATCATATCCTTTAGTCTTCTCTCTGTCCTGTCTTAATTATATTATAATATCTTTGTTATTGTTTTTATTCGAAAAAATGGTAGACACTTGTAATCTTCACCTTTTTTTTTTTGGTCAATTGTAATCTTCACCTTTATAATCTAAAATACTGTTTTTATGTAAGATACAATCTTTCATATTCAATTGAAAATATTTGAATAAAAATGAATTGAACTTTTACATCATGTTCTATATTATTGATATTTACATAAAGACTCTAAGTTTAGACTACTTAAATATATTGTAGTTTTCATTTTTTAATATATTATACTTAATTCATAAATAGAAGTCTCATTTATCCTCTTCTCCTTCCTTCAATTTTTTTTTATTCTCTTCTCCGAATTCGCATGAAAATATTATCATATCCAAATCAAGTAACAAAAGGAAATAAGAAAATTATAAAAGTAGAGTAATAAACATTATATCAATAAAAATAAAAGTAGGGCTACAATCAGGGGGTGGCCCTGAGGGCGGGCTTGAGGGGCGACAGCCCAGGGCACAGTTTGTTTAGGGGTACCAAAATTATTATTTTTATTTAGTAGTTAGTACTATATTTATATATTTCTTTTTAATTCACTTAGATTAGTTCCATTGAAAAAATATTTTTAGATAACTTTGATTATAAATGAATATTTTGCAACAAAAAATGCAAGAAAAAAAATATTTGAATAATTAAAAAGGCACAATTTATAGTTTCGCCCGGGGTATCAAAAGTCTTAGGGCCGGCCCTGTACAATACTTGGTCAATCTAAGAGTTATAAATGAAAATAGAAACTTACTAAACAATTGTAAGTTTGTAACTAATTAATCAATTTATTCGTTAAAATTTTTCATTAATACAATGGGTGAGTAAATTATCATAGATAGGGAATATGAAAAATAGTATTTCAAAGGTTTGTGTGACAAAGTCTTTATAAAAATATAATAAGACATTAGTAATTAATAAAAATGTAACTAATGAGTTTATTAATATAATTATTTTAATTTGTAACTTACAACCTTCCATTAACCTTTATTCAACTCTTTTAATATTGTAAGAAATATAATTAGTTTTTGGCTAAATATATTATTTGAGTGATCATTTTACTTTGTTCATTTGTAACATTTTTCTACAAAAATTATTTTGTCATTCTGTATTTTATTTTACATAATATTAAAATATCTAAGTTGCAAAGTTCATGAGAAAAATATTATTATTTAATGAACCCTAACATTTTTGTGTTCTATATTTTTGAAAAGTATATAAACATGATAAATAGATAAAATATACTAAAAATATAAGTGTGCAAATAATACAGATTTTTTTGATAAATAGAAAATAAATATAGATGATAATAATTATCACTATGTTCATATAAACTAAATTCAAAAATTAAAATAATTCATTCAAATTTATATTTATAAATTGTAGAATTTTATCCAAACTATTTGGTTGATCTAAAAGGAACTTAAGTCTCTATCATATCATAGAAACCAAAGAATAGCCAAGAGATGAAGAGTAAAAAACAAAAGAAAAATCATAATACCAAATTGAAGAGCTACCATCCAATAGTTTCCTAGAGAGAGTGATGATGAACAACCATTTTTCATAAACTTCTTCTTGAGCAACAACGATGCAACCAAATTTAAAAAAAAAGTATCATAATTATCTTCTTTTCTTAATTCACATGCAAAAAATTCACATACACATTAAGGAATAAAATAAAATATGAAAGAAAGTTGGATAAATAGACTAACAAACATCATATAAATAAATAAAAAGTGGAGCTTAAATATTTGACCAATCTAAGAGTAACTTGACTCCCTAACATGTCATAGAAACCAATTTGATAATCAAGAGATGGAGAGTAGAAGTTAGTAGAAAAATAGTGATACAAAATTGAAGATGTTCTATCCAATTATTGCTTGAAAGTGGCGATGAACAAAACCCAAAATTTGGAGCAAAAAATCACAAATTTATATACACAATCTTTTTCAATGTAGGACAAATAGTCTCATTAGTAGAAATTAAAAATATTGAGATCATATTAGTGGTTGTATATATAATGAATGAGTAAATGTTTGTAGTTAAGAAATAAGAGTTATGGAATACAAAAAAAATAGTAGTACAAAAGGTTAATAATAATAATAATAATAATAATAATAATAATAATAATAATGAATGCATTGGAGTTTATGATTTGTAAACACATAAAGAATGTGTGAAGCTCTTTTAGATGTGCCACATCATCACAATTCTAGCTCATAGATAGCTCAAGTTTCCTTTACAAAGATAATATATAGATAGATAGATAGATAGATAGATAGATAGATAGAATATGAATCAAAATCATTTCATTCATAAAAACCTCTTCACTTGTCCATCGGCTCAAATTAGACAATTTCTTTTAGCTTATATTATATTGGAATCTTTACTTCTTGTTTAATTTATTTATAGTTTATTTTTCCACACTTCGGTATTCTATTTATCCAAAAATAAAAATTACCCATGTAAAGTGAAAATTTGTTATTCTTTTTTTTTTAGAGTGAAATTTGTCATGTTTTTGTTGTATGTTGATAGTCCATCAACATTATATTGCATAATCGGACTCTCCACTTTGGCGTCTCTTCAACGGTACGGTCGCAATTGGGATTGTAGCATATTTGGAAGTCGGACGCACTTGTTTCTTGGCATCATTGAAGAAATACAAGAAGGACCAAACAACATATCATGGACGTCGCAGAATGCTCCATCAAAGCCTAGAAGAGAAAGAGAAATCTAATGTCAAGTGATGTGAATTAGTAGATTTTGACGCTCGACTAGGCTTGGAAGAAGTTGGAAAGGCCCGAACGTGTGAAACAACAACATACCAAGTGTCTCTAGGAAAACACAAATTCGTTATCCGCCTAAGACTCTGAATAATAATCTAACATCAAAATAGTCCCTTTTGATGTAATGATTTTTTTTTAAGATCCACATTCCATATATGAAAAGACATTCCATAAATTTTAACTTTGACATTTCTCTCTAAATTTACCTTTCTAGTATGCTAATCATGAAGAGATTAAAAAAAATTGACTTAAAAACTCTAACGCATAGTTCATGATCACTTTCACCACTCCATCATCAAGATAATGGATGAATACTTACTTACCTTCCAAAGGAGAAACACACAACAAAGCAAACCAAACATCAATGGTTCGTTGTTGCATTGTTGAAATCCTTGCAAATTCATGAACAACTCCCACAACACCTCGCTTCACCCACAAGAAATCTACTTCGACAGATTCATGTCTCGGACCCGACCATTGCCTTATACCAATGACATTTCCCACCTATTGTAACTTCTCATGTTGTAACTGCACCACCATATTCCCTTCTGTAACCACCCTCATGATCTCTTTCCCTTCCGCACCCATGACCGCAGCTGTGAAACCTGTTAATAGTTCTTCCCTCATTGTCGTGAAACATGCCCATGTCATCGTACTTGTCCATACCTTGTCTGTCCCTCTGCCAATGTTCCTCGCTAATGGATACCGGAGGCGTGGCCGCCTCTATTCCTTCCCTTCATCCGTTTTTTTTTTCTTTTTAAAACTCATCTCCCTTCCAAACTCCCAAACATAACATTGGTAATCACACTCTCTTGTTGTTTTTTTAGCTTCTTAGAGGTCCTCGTCACTATATGCTTATGCAATTTACTATTTGTATTTTTTATAATTGTTTATTGTATGTTATGTAATTCGATCACTCACCTATTCCTTTAATTGTATTTGTGTGCTTGTGATAACACTTTAGCATAAGCAAGGTAATGCATAAAAGAAACTTGTTTTTTTCAATGTTTATGATATTTTGTTTTTGTGAAATAGTCCAATGACAAAACTCACACACTTTTTAAGTCTAGATAATTCCGGGTTCAAACCACATTTTTTTGTTGACCGAAAACAAAGAAATTTCAATGAAAGAATTGATTCAGGGGGAAGGGGAGAGACAAGTGTTTATGTTCAAATGAAGAAGAAGATTAACCGAAGAGGAAAGGGGGTTAGAGATGTAAATTAAGGAAAAAATATATAGGGTTTCATTAAAGGACCAGGAGGAAGACAAATGTGTTTGGGCTAAAAACTCATATTCGGTTAAAGAAGCATACTCGTCGATTCTATACGGATATGTCATAGAAGAGTCAAGGGAGCTTGCGGTTGTATGTAATGACTTAGTTCCATTAAAGGTATCGGTTATTTCAAAATAGGATTCCGTCAAAATCCAATCTAAGGCTGTGTTTGGTAACACAAATAAGCTAGCTTATAGCTTGTTGGATTAGCTTATAAGCGTGTTTGGTAACAAGCTTTTTTCATTAGATTGTAGCGTTTTTTGAAAAGCTAATTCAAGTAGCTTTTGAGCTTATAGCTTTTAGTTTTTTATATTTTCTTTCAATTTTAACCTTTTATTAATTTAGTTTAATTTAATTTTAATTAAAAAAAACTACCCATATTCTTAACTGCCCACGTTTAGCACCATGGTATGGCTTTTCAAATTTTCTTGTTCACTTTCTTTTTTACCTGCTCTTAATTCAATAATAAATAATTTTGTATAAAATTTATAATAAATGGCGAAGCAAGTTTAGTTAAGTAAAATTTATAAAAAGAAAGTCTTGTTAAATAAAAAATGTCAATTGAAATCATAACTACATTTATTATTTGGGAGATGAAAATATTTTGAAATAAATTTAAACATTTAAAAAGAAATACATTAAGTAATAAAAATTGTATATATGATTTATAAAAATAAAAAATAAAATTACAAACATGTCATTTTCTATCATTTTATATTTATCAGCTACTTCAACAGCTAATTTGACCAAATACTTTTTATTTTAACAAGCTAACTTTTCAGCTATAAGCTATCAGCTATCAGCCATCAGCTATAAGTTAGCTTTTCAGCTATCAACTAGCTTATCAGCTATCAGCTAGCTTATAGCTTCTTTTTACCAAACACACCCTAAGTAATTAGGAGAGGCATTTTGAATGAGTCTCGGGTGTTTTGTCCGTTCTGTTGTGGAAAAGTGGAAAACGTATCACATCTTTTTCTTTTTTAATGTTCGTACTGAATTTTTCATGGCATAACTTATGTCATTTATTAATATATTCTTTGTTTGACGTTTAAAAAAAAAAAACTAAATGAGTTTGTTATTACAAGATTATTTCTTATCTAAACTTAATAACCTAAATCAAAGTAATCTCCTAAAAATATAAATAGATGGACCGTCATATTATTCCTATAAGGATTAATGGCACACTAAAAGGATCCCACAACTTCGTTAAAGGCAGAATGTCCTTTGAAAAGGCTCAGAAAGCACAAGGCGCGTCTTCATCAAGACGCCGCCTTCGATTACTTCTAGAAACCGCTATAAGAAACGCCCAAATCCCCAAAACACCCCTATTTCTTGTTAACTAAGATAAGCCCAAATAAAGCCCACAAAGAGGTTATAAATACCACCCTTAGAAGCATTCTCAAAGGTATTGAGTAGTCATTCCAAACCCTAGTTCTCTTTACCGTACTTTTTGACAAGTACGATAGATTAAAACCAATAATTTTCGTAGATAATTTATGAATGATATATTTTTTCTTCTAGATAATAAGTTAATATACTATCCAGTTTAGCGCGATTAACAACACCAATAGAAAAATGCATCCAATTGATGGAAAAGAAGAATAAGAAGAAGTAAAAAAAATACATATATATGGCTTCGCCCAGGCTTGAACTGGGGACCTTCAGTGTGTTAGACTGACGTGATAACCAACTACACCACGAAACCATGCTTGTTGCTGTGCTTAAATTTGTGGGATTTGACCAAGTAATTAGATTTATTGATCATAAATAACAAAATTGTAGTTTAAGTTTTTTGGCTGCGTTGCAAAAATAAAATAAACTACGTATTTACATATATTTTGTTGTTCACATTTCAACTCAAAACAATATTTTTATTCACATTTGAACATTTTTTTTAGTCATATCATTCTATTTTATTTTACCAAATGTATAATACCTATAGGCAATGGAACGGAATTGAAAGTAAATAACTAAAAACACATCATTAGTATTTCTCTAAAAAAACTTTCATAAGTATTTTTTTATAGGGTTAGTTGGATGATGCTGCTGCTAATTTTAAAAAGTTGGTCTAGACAAAGCTTTATTATAAGATATAACGAAACTTTTGACTCTTTTAAGATCTTCGCTTACTTGAACGTTTCTTATAAGAACATAACTTCTACACAACGTACCAACTTTGTCTTTCGCCATCATCAACCAATTTTAGTCGTCATCTTAAGTCCACTTTGAATCATAAACTATTAGTGCATTCAATCCTATTACAATTTTGTTTTTAAGTTCACTTTTTAAGTTATCTTTTTGTATACCTAACAAACTCCACCTTGTTTCAATTTTTTCCATTAGTTCTTTATACTAAAGATAACAAACCATGATAGCCACTAAATATGTACGCATCTTTCAACTAAGATTCGAACATTGGTTCGTCACATTGTAAGAGTCTAATCTCTTCTGTTAGACCCAACTCCGTTGATACATTTTTAATATTTTAATTTAGGCTAAATGTGATTCTAGTTCTCAATATATTTTAGAGCAATTTTAATTTCTAAATTTTTCAATTTTTTATTTTCATTTAAAACTCATGCTTATAGTTTATTAAAAAATATTTCACAAATTAAGAAATATTTTATTTTATATAACCTTTTTGAAATGCTTCAAGTCGTTATGTTAGTTAGAGTTACAACCTCAAATGTTCCAAACCTGTCTTCATCTCAAACACACAAACTCTCTTCACAAAAATAGCATTCTCATTCACCACACACTTGTTTGTTCCCACCTTCTTTTTCTCATCAACCCTTTCTAATCTTCTCTCTCTTCCACAATCCTCACCAACCAGCATTTCTCAATTATTTTTTTCCAATTTTTTTTCGTTTTTTTCTTTTTTTTTTTGGGAAATGAGAGACCCAACTAGCAAATTTTGAACCTTTTTGAGGTTTTGGTTTGTGGGTATGAAGAAAAAAATAGAATTTGAGAGAAAAATGGTTGTGTTGGGTTTCGTCTGAGGATGTTTTTTTGTTGTTAACATGAAAGGTTGTTATTGTTTGGCTTTGAATGTTTCTTCATTGCCTTTAACAATTGCTATCGAATGCCGAAACGATTTCGATATTCGGCATTCGATTCATCATTCTTGTTCTTCATTCAGTTCCAACCTTTCTCCATTCCAATCAGAATCAGAACTCCATCCAATGAATTTAAATTTTGCAAATTTTGAAATTTTGAAAAATTATTAGTATAGTGCTTTTTGTTGTGTTGGATTTTAATTCAGAAACCAGAAATGAATTCTGGTTCTGTTTTAGCATTGCATCCTTCTGACAATGTTTTCAGAACAAGGGTGCCTCCTGATTTTGAGGAGGACTTTGTAGAGAAAGATCCAACCGGCCGGTACATAAGGGTATGTATGTATGCATTCATGCATGACATGACATGATTCATTTATGTTTTTTTTATACTATCATTTATTTGTTATTAATGTGTGTAATTTGTGGTGTCATATGTCTTATGTGGTGAAATGGTGCTAATTGAGCTAGAGGGATACATACTAAGCGCGTGTTTGGTTCTATGACGGAGAAAATTGATTTTGATTGAATTGATTTTAGTTAAAAATTAAAACTTAACGTGAGCTTAAGGTAAAGTGATTTATGTTTGTATACATTTACGTGAAAGTGATTTGAACAATGAATTTGAATGTAAAAATCATGTTTGGAGGCAAAAGCTACAAATTCTGACATCAAGTTCTGAATCAATTTTAGAGGCAAAATCAATTCTAATTAGAAATCCAGAAACTTGCACTAAGTAATTGATATTGATTAGATATGTTTTTCTTGTGTAACTATGCAATGTACATAAGCTGAATTGATGACTCGTATCTCTTCATGATTCTAGAGATTCTGTATTGTTTGCCAAAATGCATCATTACCTTCATTTGGAATTAGGGAAACTTTTATCAAAACAAAGTTTTGCTTGATAACTTGACCTTTTGGTGTTTGAATTATCTTGATATGGCTGTGATAGATCAACTTTGCAAACGAGATTGTTATTGATTATTGTTGTCAATGCACAAAGATTCAATGCTACTTTAGTCCTTCAGATAGGGAGATTTGTTTAATTGTATTCGGTGATTCTATGTTTCACTTGTTCTTTCTATATGTTTTGTGATTTGACATTTTTTCCTCTTTTTTTTTGTCTCAGTACAATGAAATCTTGGGCAGGGGTGCCTTCAAGACTGTGTACGATTCTGACGCCTAATCTCTATTTACTATTTTTGAATTTTGTTTTTGGTCATTATATCTATTTTGTTATAAGAAAATTCAGTCATCAATGATATTTGGTAGGGTTATGGCATTTGTTTCTTGTTAAAGTGCGCAATTAAATCTCTATTCCTTTTGCAGTTATAGGGCATTTGATGAAGTTGATGGAAAAGAAGTTGCTTGGAACCAAGTTAGGATTGACGGTCTCCTACATTCAACAGATGATCTTGCAAAATTGTATTCTGAAGTTCATCTATTGAAGTCCTTAAAACATGAAAATATCATTAAGTTCTACGATTCCTGGGTCGATGATAAGCAGAAAACCGTTAACATGATCACCGAACTCTTCACATCTGGAAACTTAAGACAGTATGTTCTCTTGATTTTATCCCCTTTCCTTTATGTCGTTTCGCTGCAATGCACACATGAAATTCTTGTGAATCTTTGGCTTACAGGTACCGTAAGAGGCATAAGTATGTTGAAATGAAAGCCATAAAATGTTGGGCCAGGCAGATTCTTCAAGGCTTAGCATATCTTCACGGTCACAGGCCCCCTATTATTCACAGAGACTTGAAATGCGACAACATCTTTGTGAACGGAAACCAAGGAGAAGTTAAGATTGGTGATCTCGGATTGGCAATCGTCATGCAGCAGCCAACAGCTCGAAGTGTTATTGGTAACACATTTTCCTTTCCTAAAATGTGAAGGTTTTTTATCATATTGGTTCTATGAACAACACTCAAATATGCTTCTGTTTTTTTCGTATCTCTATTTTTAAAAGGGACGCCCGAGTTTATGGCTCCAGAATTATATGAAGAGGAGTACACTGAACTTGCTGACATATATTCTTTTGGAATGTCAATGTTGGAGATGGTTACTCTTGAGTATCCCTACAATGAATGCAATAACCCAGCTCAAATATTTAAGAAAGTTACCTCGGTAAGTATGGCAATCATTGGCATTTCATTATCAATTATGATTGTATGCATCTGTGTTGTATTGTGATGCATTCCATGGTTATCGGTATCTTACTAGTCGTATATAGATTCAATACTAAACCGAACCTAACCGATACAAATCTACAGTGTATATCTATTTTGGACATGAATCTCATCTTGAATCATGATTTATTACGATGAATCCCGATTCACCATGATGAATTCTGATTTATTCTTATGATTCACCACCTAAACTTAATATAGTCAACCGCTTTTTCCGTCAACTCTGTATAACCAACTACTTTTTTTTTGTCATTTGATTTATGACTTGAATCTTAAATTATTGAGGTTCATATATGATTATCAGCTTATAATTGTGTTTTTCACTGTTTTTTTTATTTTTTACTTAAAACTGGTATTTTTATCGGTATGTATCTTTTAATTTATTATAAGATTCGGTTAACGATTTGAATCTCGATTTGATAACCTTGATATATTCCATTGCAGGGCATCAAACCTGCTTCCCTTAATAAGGTGAGTGACCTCCAAATTAAGGACTTTATTGAGAAATGTCTGGTTCCAGCATCTGAGAGATTGTCTGCAGAAGAGCTTCTTAAAGACCCATTTCTACAAATTGAGAGTCCAAAGGGTCCATTCCTGACTCCTTTTAAAACTCCAACAGCTACCGATATGCCAAAGTTGGGTTCTCCATCTATGGACATCGATGCTGAGTACAAACAGTTTTATGGGAGTACCTATGCTGAAAGCAACCAGGGAAGTCCACATTTTCCTGTTTTTGAAGTCCAAGAGACTAATAAGAACAATGAGTTTAGGTTGAAAGGGACTAAAAATGATGATAACTCGGTATCATTGACCTTGCGTATTGCTGATACAAGTGGTAAGCATGCGTCCTTTCCTGTATTAGTTTTTGACACAGTTCTCTGTGCCTTGCTATTGAGCTGATACTAAGGGTTTGTTTGTTTTAGCTGATTTGAGTTTATCTATTTGCATAAGAACTTTTGAGACTTTGTGAGAACTTATGACATGTCCGTAAGTTGTTTTTACCTTATTTCTATACGCTTTCTAGGATAGCCTATGAAAACAACTTCTACCTTATATGAGAACAGTTTGAATTTATTTTATCTTTTGTTATTGAAATAGTTTATGCTATAAACACTTAATTAAGTTGTTTATCGAAACAGTGCCTAAAATGTTTTTGTTGTGCTACTTGCAGGTCGAGTACGGAATATACATTTTCTATTTTACCTTGATGCAGATACTGCAGTCTCCGTGGCCTCAGAGATGGTTGAACATTTGGAGCTGGCAGATCATGATGTGGCTTTCATAGCTGAGCTTATTGATTACTTGATAATGAAACTTCTTCCTTGGTGGAAACCTTCACGTGATCATAATTCAACAGGAGAAATAAGTCTTTGTAGTGTCTTTTCCGGGTTCGATACAATTTCTAGAGAAGGTTTCGAGACAGCTGGAAAAAACTGTTTAAACGCTGATAATGCTACTTCTGAAGTTGCCTTTGATGCTTCTTGTTTGGTTAACTCAGAAGATCGAAATTCACGAGGATCGGGAGCTTCAGAAATAGCTGTTGATGATGCTTCTATGAAAACCGACAATTGTCAGGTTTCCAAAGTTATGGGTGTTGGATTTTTTAAATGCCTAATAAGGTCGATGCCCGAGGTTGAAGTTGGGAACAAGTATTTCGAAGATTGTAAATTGCAGGCCACAGATTACAATGTTGGGGAAGGCAATGCGATCTCAGAATCATCAAACGTTCTGAGCTTGAGAAGTAGTTGTTGTTCTTCCGTGTCTTCAACTGAAAAGGATAATGATCATGAGCTAAAGCTTGAACTTGATGCAATTGAGTCACAATATCAGCAATGGATTGAGGAGCTCACTAGAATGAAGTTGGAGGCATTGGAAGCCACCAGAAGGAAATGGATGTCCAAGAAGAAAATAGCCGTTCATTGATTTTGAGCTTGTTGATTAACCAACTATGTAGAACCGACAATTCAGATTGAAGGTGTTTTGGTGTCCATCATGTGTCGTTGTGTCAGTGTCGTGTTTGTGTCCGTGTCAGTGCTTCATAGTTAACTAACCTCATTTTACCCTTGTCGAAGTTATTTCATTGTAAAGTTTAATTTGTACATTGGATGTGGCTCTTTTTTTGCAGAAGCCGATATCATTACTCTCAAATCTCAGCATATATTTTTTTATGTATGTTATGGATCTCTCATTATATTATGCACAAGAATGTGTCTTACACAATTCAACCCCCTCCCTAAAAAAATATACCAAGAGTCAAACTTTTTAGCAACAGCATGTGCACGTTAAAATTAGCTTCTACATTTCAAATATTTTCAAAATTATCTGCATTAACTTTTCTCTAAACATCTTTAAATTTATATTAACTTTGAATGGACGAGATTACACTTCTTTTCCATACGGAAAATTTCACGTGAGAGGATCCATTCTGAAATGTGTCACATTTGTATTGATTTAGTATCAACAGTTGAATCAATATAATAAGAGAAGTGATGTATGAACTATGTGTTTGAGACTTGAGAGACACGTTTGTGATCCAAAGTTTCAGACCTTTCAAAAAGTAAGAGAAAGAAAATCAAATTTGGATAAGCTTTAAGTACATGTCAAAGGCTTGGGTTTACTTTGAGAATTTCTAAAAGGACTCTCTTAGAGGTAAAGTCCTCAAAAAAGGACCCATTTGTTCATGTATAATAATGTATTCAAAGGACTAGGTGAATTTGTTTATAACAATTAATGGAGTTGATGAATTACTCTTACACAACAGATAACAGTGAAAACAACTTTGAAAAACAGAAAACAAAGTAGTAGTTATGTGACAGTTTTGTAATTAACACTCAAAATAGATATATATTTTTGGAGAGTTGGGTCTAAGGGACTCCCCAGAGCCAAGGAGAGTCTAAAGACTTAGAGAACATTGATAAAAATATTTATATATTACTCACCAACGAGGTCCTTTCATGGACGATGGAATTTGTATCCAGATCTTTGTGGGATTTGAGTTGAATTCTTATCAACTGGACCAACTTACGTCGTTAAAATAGAATATATTCTCACAACCCAACTAAACCTCGTATATTTTGTAAACTCCCAATAAAATTGTATATAAAGTTATCAGTTAGTTGGGAGTCCCTGTCCAAACTCAACTCTTTCTCCCTCTCTCTCTCACACCCATAAGCATGTACTAATGTATAAACCAACAAGCATACATACACACCAAAAACCAAAAGGGGATAGGTATGTTTCACTTTGACTCGAGAACTAGAATATGATGATAAATAAATAAATAAAACACTTTTTTAACCAATCAAAAACACTTCTTCTAGCTAGTGGAATCTTCCTTTCTATTGGTTAATTTTTTATTACAATTTGGTTGTATTTATTTGCTCTATTGTAAATTGCTAAAAAAAGGAAAACCCACCTTTTCAAGCAACATAAAAATATTTCATAAACAATGGCATCATTTTCTTGCCAAACTTTATTTATTTCCATATCAATCAACACCTTTTGTTTTTAACCAATATTTTTTTGTCCAATTCTTTTGGAATCTTCTTTACTCAATCACCCTCCTCATTCATATTCTTTGCTTCATTATTTTTCATTAATTCAGTACATATCTTGCACCAAACCAATTATCAAACTCTGACATGAAAAATTTGGCTGCTAGTGTTTTGTTATAACAGTGTAACAGAAACTTTGACCAAGCTTTTTCTTTTATATACTTTTTATTTATTTTTTGAAAAGTATATTGATTTTATATCTATTATTTATGTATGAGTAGGAGCTAAGGTGGCAGTGTTAGGGAAATTCATTAATGGCCGATTTGATGGGATCACGGGCATACTGCTGCTTCAAGTGCCAGAACCTTGTTGCTTTCCATGATGATATTGTTTCCAAAGATTTTCAGGTGAACTTTTCTCTTGCAATTTTGACTTTTTCTTCATCTTTAGATTTCTATATTGAAAATGGTTCATCCATACAAATGAAATGAAGATGGGTATGGTGTTGCAACTGTAGAAACCATTAGATTTAGAGAGAAAATCTATCTAGATCAAATGGTTCCTAGAGTTGCGTTGCTTTACCGATGTCGTGGATGATCCAATTTCATTCCTCTATATCCATTAGAAGAACTTTTTTTGGGTTTAGAATAGAACCGGTGAAGAACAAGACTTTGAAGTTTACATGTTGAGATAAAGATTCAGCTTTATATAATATTAATAACTAAACCCAAACTTTAAACCATGATGAAAGCTTTTCAAACATGATCCTGAAATTAATTTCACTTGTCTCAATGGAATCATTTCATTTCATTTCAAATCATATATTATAAATTATGGTTAATGAGCTTCAATTAAGGTCGAATCGATGGAACAAACTGAGTTCAGTCCCTAACTAAAACAATCATTGGTCAAACTTTACTTACTTTGTGTCTGAGCTTCAAATTAGGTCCATTTCCCATAAGAACCGGAGGGTTAAAACGAAAAATTATACTACCAATTTTCATTCAAATTTGCTTGTAACATGTGATACTATTGTTGATAGTTTTGTTGTTATCTTCTGCTGAAATGAATTAATTTGATGAATATTAATTGGACAAGAGGGTGGTTGATGAAGATATTTGAAGTTTCTTTTTAACCTCAAAGATTTTCAAAGGTTATGTTTAACAGGCAAGCAATGGAAGAGCTTTTCTGTTTTCTCATGCAATGAACATATTTTTGGGACCAAAAGAAGATAGACAGCTTATGACTGGTCTTCACACAGTTGCTGATGTTTATTGTTCTGATTGTGGAGAGGAACTTGGTTGGAAATACCTTAAAGCTTATGAGGAAACACAGAAGTATAAGGAAGGAAAATGTGTGCTTGAGAAGTTTAAGATTGTTTTGGGAAATGGGTAGCTAACAAAATTGATTTTAACATTAATTGTTCATTGGGGAATTCCACAAGTACAACATTAGTATAATTATGAATTTTGTGTCTTTGTAAATGTTGCTTGATCAGGGGAAAAAACTTGATTTTATTCACTCAAAAAAATTGGAAAATCAAATAAGTTGTCAAAAAATATGATTATCATCTTCCACTAGTGTTAATTGTTGAATGGTCCTTGTTCATATTGTACAAAAGATTCTTTTCAAGAAAATTACAGATATCTTTATTAGCCTTGTACAGAGAAGGCTTGTTGTTTTATACTTTTTATCAGTTAGAGTGTCAGATACTGATTAGATTGCCTATATCTTTTGAGAGCATTATTTATGTAAAACTGAAATTTCATTTGATGTTAGAAATTTTGGCACATTTCAATTTCATTTAAGCAGATAAAAACCAAACATTGAACCTTTGGCATATCACAATGTTCACTCTTTCACTGTGATTTCTTAGGAATTACGGTAAGTTTGACGAAACCATGGTAACAACTTCATTTTGCTGAAACTTTAAGTGTAACTCTTGCCAAAACTATGGTGGCATATTAGGATTTGCCAAATTCATTGTCAATCCAAACATGCACTTTTAAGATGCCAAACCAGTTACAATGCAGTTTTTATGCAGATTATTGTAGATTAGAGGCTGGTAGTAAGCTTTTCTATAAAAATTTGCTCTTACAATAACTATTACATATGTAAGAAAACAATACTATATGATTTGTTATTATTGTGGAACAATGGTGTGGTTTCTACCGGAGAGAAGTGTGTCATATGATCTGCGGTGGACGGATGCTTGAAAATTGTTCCAAACTTTAACAACAATCCTTATCGTTCTCTATAAGCAGAACCTCGTGATATTATTCATCTCATCCGCATGACTGAGACGGCAACTCAATTGGTGCTGGTTCAGATGAAAACATGAAAAAGCAAATATATGTATTGTGTCACTGTCTCATCCGTGAGAACGTAAGGACCTTGAACTTCTACTAAAAAGTGACCATATTAGCTGTCGTCGATTTCTTGATCAATTCGCAAGTATCGGTCCACGGTGGACACCTGCCCCGCCCTATTAAACTGAGAAACTGATGTTTGCTGAGCTTTTTCATGACAAGTCAGTTGTTCATTGGTAAAAGACAGAATTTGTCAGTGTTGGCTCTCTTCATAGTACACTACAAACTGTTGTCCAATTGTGAAGCTAGCAGCAGAACTCTCTGAACTAATCTTGAAGTATTTATTTGAAGACAACACTCATTTTTGTTCTTTGGTCAAGAAAGACACTAAACAATTTACATAAATAAATAAAATTAGAAAGAGAAAGAAAGAACATCGATTAAGCCTCTATTTGGAACAGCAGTGGTATGAGGCCTGAACACGCGTCTCTCAAACTTTACAAATTGCGGCTTCACTTTTTCACGTCCGAAGGCCTTATAAACGTGCGGTGGTGGCAAAAAGAATGGAAACCAAACGTACACTAATATGATCTCTATTTCAATATTCTGAACTTTGTTGAAGTTTTATAAAATCGCAAAGGTTAACAGCAGTCAAGACTTACTAGGCCAACCAGAATGGGGCATGTAATAGCATGTTGAATTATCTTAGCAGTACATTTCTTAATCTTTTATCAGATAAAATTCATGAGTCCTACTAAATTTATGTAAGGCTTACATGCATGAGTAAGTAAAACAAAATCAATGCATACGTCAATTTGTTTGACTTACTTTTTTTTATAATTAAGAAGAGAGGGACATAGAGAGTAACAAGTAACATTTATCGATCAACAAAAACATTCATGAATTTCGTCCTAATAATAAATAGCTTTCTCCAACCAACAAGTGGATGTAAGAATTCCAGCATTAGTATTATATTGCTTTTATACAATAGATGATTAATCTCATGTCACGGATTTGAGTGATTAGTTGTTCTTAAGAAAGCTCATATGTCTATGTTTCAAACGACATATCCAACCCTCCATGTTGTGTGCTGATTATGTTTGCCACATTTACCTTATTTATTGTATTTGTCCGGACTTGCTTAAATTAACAAATAATTACTACTGATTGGCTTTCAACATTTCTCTTTGATTTAAAAACAATGTTGGTTGTCAGGGATACCATTGCATTGAAAGTAGGTACAATGTCTTATATTATCGGATTTGGTTTGAGTGCAAGTTCACTAAAATATGAACGGAAAAAAGTTATTGACAATTTATTACGATTAATACATATGTTGTTATTTATGTAATTTATTTCATCAAAAATTTTAGTCTTACTTACTTCAAAAATATAAAACAATTTGCCCACTAATAATTCAACCCTAGAGACATAGATTTCTTTCATACCGGTAGGTAGTACTTCAAGAAGTTTATCTCCAATTTGATTAGACTTTCTGTTCCTACTAATTAGAACTATATTTGAGAGTTTTTTAATTAGTTTATAAGCAAATTTTATCATAGATGTATTGACTTAGATTTTAAGAGATTATTTTGGTATAAAAAAAGTCTTATGAATTTTAAAATACTTTGTACAAATTTATTGACATTTAAGATTTTTTTAAAAGACTTTTTACGATTAAAATTGTATAGTTTATTATATTTTGATGGACTTATAAGAAAGATTGTGGCCACTACTTTAGGTCTTTGAATGCCTTGGTACTAATAAATACCTTGGTCTACCATCGATGGTAAGGAGGAATAAGAAACAACTCTGATGTTTGAAGGAAAGACTTTGGAGTAAAATTCAGAGTTGGTCAGACAAACATTTTTCAAGGGCAGGAAATCCTAGTAAGATCAGTTGCTCAGACCATTCCAATGTATTGTATGAGCACACTATGAGGTGTAGAACGGAACTAGTTGACTTGGTTGGAAGAAATTTAGAGTCGTGTTATTTAAACAATCATTTCAATGATAATTTATGGGACAACTATTGATTTACAAAGAAAATAAAATATTGATACAAAAATCAAAACAACAGAGAGAAAAAATGAAAACTTAATGTGAAAGCAACGCAGAAAAAGTGGAGAATTTAAACAAAATAATAGTTTGGGAGGAACCGTAGGATTAGAGGACCAAGTAGCTCTGTCAATCTAGCATCATTCATGGTATGGAAGATTTGAGGGTAAGCCATCTTATTGGCAATGTAAATATGGAACTGAAAAACACTGCTTACAATACTCCAACAATCTCCCACTTCAACACCATAATATAAATAAAAGTATATTTCAAATTGATTACACAATGTGATCACACTAAAGACATCATAATTGATCAAACACTTTCAACACATAACCCGGATAAGATTATAAGCATTGTGACATCATATTTTTACCAATTAGAGAACATTAGGCCAAAGTTGAAGTTAACTAAGAATCACATAAGAAGCATTGTTCTCCTGATTAAAACCATGACATACTCATATACGTATGAAAAAATATATGTTTAAAGTTTTTTTTTTTTTTAAAGATATCAACCACTTAAATGATTTTGTGGGAGATAAAAAAAGCACTAAAATAGATCCAGTAATTTAAATTATTAGTCATTAGCTTACTTCTGGTGATATCTTGGGTAAAAAACAAAAGTCTTGGTAACAAGTGTCACTAATGTATATTTTAAGGATCTCACCTTAAGAAATTGCTAATTAAAAAAGTCATCTAATTCAATTTTCAACACATTAGATACATAATTTTTATAAAAAATATTTATGGTCCGTATGAGTCTAGTGTACAATTGTATGAGTATAAATTTATATCTCGTTATCTTCGTCGATCATTCGTAAACACTGAATAATTAACATTATAATAAACAAAGAAAAATATTATACCTACCCAATTTTTGCACTTTTTTCTTTTTCTCGTGTGAAAAATGCAATTTCTTCCAACTCAAAATAGACCTTTTCACATCTCTAAATTGAAATTGCATCGAACTAGTTCTCTTTCACGTTTGAATATAGTAACATATAATCAATTAACAACTTGAGCCATACACTTAAAAAATTGTAAAATCCAATTTTCTACTTTCATGTGTGGATACAGAACACCTTGTAACTCATTAGTGACAACCTACTTTGAAAAACTTGTCGAATTTTTCAATAGATATTTTCACCAAGAGAAATGTCGGGGATATATTCTCTAACACACTCTTTCGATATATTCCAACACCTATCTCCAAGCTTATCGCCACCATCATTCTTCTTCAATAAGATTCGAGTGTGTTGAGAGTGTGTGGCCATAGCATTTCTCTTTTCACCAATATTATAATTTGGACCAATCATCAAGCTGACATATATATATATATATATATATATATATATATATATATATATATATATATATATATATATATATATATATATATATATAATTGAACCAACCAACGTGTCACCTATTGAACGGCTTATATTACATTTTAAAATTTTTCATTACTTGTAAATTTCATTCCAAAAAAGTCTATACCACACTTTTTTTTAAGGGAATGTACCACACTTAAAATTTATACTTTACTACAATACGCATACAACAATTTATTTTCAACCATGTGATTATAAAGACATAGACTAATAGACGATATATTATTGTAGAAGATAATCAAGAAATGACTAATATGGAATTGGATTTTTCGTGGTAAATACATGACACATTCATTGATCTCAACCGTACAACTATTTTCTAAACAGTGGATCTAGGAACCGATCCATGAATATATATAAGAAAGCAACTAAAAGACTAAAATCATTGTCATCAATGATGCACTTATCTATTGCCATAAAAAGTGTGACATTGTTTGGAATAACTTATGAAAACAGTTCATACTTGTTCATAAGCTTAAAAAACACTTTAAGCTTATTTTTATAAACTTTCTAAGATATCTTATGAAAATAATTTATAGGAAAAAAATAGTTTTATTTTGTTTTATCTTTATCATAAAGATAACTTATATACAAGTGTTTATCATTATAAATATTTATGTTATAATCTTCAAAATAAGCTGATTATCCAAACAAAACCTAATTCAGAAAAATATTATTAATAAAACCAAAAGTAGGAAAAATGATTGTGAAAAACAAAACGTTACCCACGTGAAAAGGATGCTCAAGTTTTGTCGGGCAATAGTTTAAAAAATAATAATTACTACTATGACAATTGGCCTATATTTTTCTTTTAGGAGACAATTGGCGTGTACATATAATATTCACACACACAAAAATTGGCTTATCTATATAACAAGAAAAATACTAAAAATGTCTGTAAGACATTTAAGACAATAAATACAACAATATTATGTTAGAAAATGATGTATTCAACTTTTAAATATTTAAAATTATTCTTTTTTCTATACAAAAAGTCTATTTTTAACTCTCTTAACCATTGTCCGTGTTGGAGAAAATTTGTTAACATAATTTATATAATTTATATATATATATATATATGAACCCGACAAAAGAGGGCAGAAATATCAGAATTTGGTGGATAGAAATAGGAGAGGAAGCTTCATAGAAACCAAACTCTCCAACAGTTCCAATCAACGAAGATAATGTCTTACTCAGAATATCCTCAGGTTCCCATCAAAGGAACTTTCCTAGAAACTTTCATGAAATAGATTGATATATATTAAACTCATTAAAAATCAATGGCACAAAAATACATCTACTTGTATAAGTTGTAACGTGACAAGACGGCTTTCTCTTGTGAACCTCTTCACAAGTCACAACAACAACATTTTCTTTTGTGCACATTATTTTCTCTCTATCATAATCATAATAATTAACAAACAATGCATGTGGCTTACTTGGTTGTGAAGAGTTTGTTGGAGAGGAACTCAACTTGATCTCCACAAAATACATATTTAGAGAAGGATTTGAATCCTCTTCATTTTCTATTCTTGTAATTTCCTTTATTATTATAGTTTTTGAAATATAAATAGAAATATAAAAATGTGAAGTTAAATAAGTTCAAATCTTTTTTATACACCTTAAAATATTTAAAAACTTTAGCAATGTTGAGAATAAATTGAAAGAAAAATAGAGAGGATCTTAACTTACGTCGAACATAAAACAGAAAAATACAAATGAGTGTTGTATGATTATATAAATTTTGATAATCATTTACCAACTTTAAATAATCATTGATAGATTATAAAATAATCAATAGTTATTATTTTATATACAAGCTCCTATAAAAAAATGGTTATTACAAGTTGGTTCATTGTAATTAACCAAAAGTTATTTGAACCATAATTTATATTTGGACGGTTGAAATCATAAACACAAACTCAAACGAGACTAGTTTGGAATATAGTTTCTCTACTTTCATATAAGGGTGGCATTTGTGGAAATCAACAAATATGAACCAATAGATCAAAATTAGACGACTCATGTGTCGACTATGATCATATGCTTCATCTAAGAGTGTAGACTTGTTGTGTGCGACAATTGCATCATATTTTTTTAATCTAAGAGTGTAGACTTGTTGCGTGGGACTTCGATAGGGAATCTAAGTCGTCCAAATTTGATTATAATTATGTTTTTGGTGCGAAATATTTATCAACATATAATCTTTGTTGAAGAATCCAACCGATCATTTTTAGTGAATTGTGTTTCCTCCTAATCACATTTTTTATATCCATAAAGTTCAAACATGAGATATTGTTTAAGGGATTTGAGTTCAATTCTTCTTAGACCAACGTAATCGTGGTACCAACTAAAACCCCCAAGTTGACACCACGAAGTACCAAAAAGCCACTAAGAGAGTTATTCCAAAAAGCAAAGGACTTTTACATCTATATAAAAGGCCATTTTCCTAACGAATTCTCTCATGGAATTCTCATTTCTCATTACTATATAATATACAACTCTTCCAAAAGTCACTTTCTTCATCCACCTTTCTTTCCATATTCACCAACTAGAACAAAAAGGAAAAAAAAAAAAAAAAAACTTCCTCTACAATGGAAACCAACAAGAACATGAAGCAAACCACCACCACAGCCATAGAAGCAGAATTTGAAGACTTGCTCCCAATCATGGCAGAAAAGCTTGATGTAGAAACCTTCGTATCCGAACTATGTGGTGGTTTCAACCTTCTAGCAGACCAAGAAACAGGTTTGATCACAAGTGAGAGTCTTAGGAAAAACTCAGCCATGCTTGGTATGGAAGGAATGAGTAAAGAAGAAGCAGAAGCTATGGTTAAACAAGGTGATCTTGATGGTGATGGAAAGCTGAATGAGACTGAATTTTGCATATTGATGGTAAGGCTTAGTCCTGGAATGATGGAAGATGCTGAAACTTGGTTGGAGAAAGCAATTGAGGAACAGCTAAGAAATTAAAATCTTCAACTTAGATTTTATTCTACTTTTCTTATGATCAATTCAAGTTAAATATATATTATTTGTCAGTTTAAGGTGTAAAAATTTATGTAACAACTTTGTCCTTAAGGGTATTTCTTTATTAAGGAAATGAATTTCTTATGGTACAAGAGCCAAGATGTTTTCTTGCATTTTCTAGATCATCATTAGATACTAACATCATTTTCTAGTTTCATGTGCATCAAACATAGGTAAATTAAGGTTTTGTTTAGATAAACAACTTAATAAAATGATTATAGTATAATTGTTTATCATATAACAAATTACTAACTCATTTTTCATATCAACTATAAGATATTTTCATAAGCTATCCTAGAAAGCTTAGGTAAACAAGCTTAAAAACAATTTATTAGCATGTTATGAGTTGTTTTCATAAGCTCTTTCAATCAGTCTTACAACTTCATAAGTAATACTTATAATAATAAATAAACTCAAATAAATCGATCCAGATTCTAAGTCAATTTTTTCCTCGAAGCAAGTCAAAATTAGAATACATGCATAATATTGTTGATTATTTGTAGATGCTGCAGAAATCAGTGTCAATGAACATGTTATTGCGTTATCTTTCAGCTAAAAAATTCAGTTACTTCAGATGAGAAAATGACAATGTTTGATTCATCATTCAGTGGTTAAGGACCAAAGGAATAATGTTGAATGATTTTTTTTCTTAACAGCATATTCCATTGTTAATGTTAATCAATTACCAGATTTTTTTCAAAAAATAATAAAGAACCAAATTAAAGTGTTTTTTTTTTTGGCTTATCTAAGAATCGGCTTTGGATCTTTTACCGTCCATGGTCTAATTTTGTCTAGATATGTTTGGTTGTGTGGCTTAAGTCATATGATTTACCCTAAAACTATGTTATATTCCATGTTGAAGACATAAAAAACCGGCAATTAAGGCTAACCATATTTGGATAGATTTTCCACGTAGACTTTTTTTCTAATAAAAAAATTAGACGAGTTAAGCTCCGGTGACTCGTCAGATCATTCATCAAAAAAGTTCTCGCGTTGACGTACGGCTGGAGTTGAACTCACGTTTAGAGGTGAGTCAATCTCTTACATCTGAACCAACAAATACATTTTAGCTAATGTTTCATACTTTTTTTAGTTAAATAGACTAATGACTAAAAATTTATCTCTTAAATAAATAAGTAAAGTATATGGAATTCGAACTCAACTCTTAAATATATAATTCAATATCCATATAATTGAGATAAATTCACGAGACTTTTCATAAACCTTATTCCCAATAAAAACACACACATAATAACATGTCAAAAGACAGCGAAATGTATGGAATATTGTGCCGCCGTTGAGTAGGAAACCCATGGTTAGAATTTTTCTTGTTTGAAACATTTTAAAAATGTGCTAAATAATTTGAACAATAGTTAAAAATTGGACAAACTCGAGTGTCGACTATTATCAATTCAAAATACAAATCAAAATTAAAATATTAAATATTTGCCGTTAATCCAACAATATATATTGTTGCGTGCAATAACTACATTCTATCAAGACCACAAGTTCTCCTAAAAAAATATTCAAGACCACAAGTTTGTGGGGACTCTAAATCACTAATTTTTGTTAGTAAGTTATATTATTTAAATCACTATTTTGTTTAATAATTATATATATTATAGGTGTGATGTATTCATCCACGAATGATTTTTGTTGAAGAACCTGATTGACCACCTTTAGTGGAGTCTCCTCTTCCAACATCCAGGTTCAATTCTACTCGAACACATAAAGTTGGAACCGAATTCCACAACTTTGACCTATGAGTATTTATTTTCCTTGTTTGGACCACTTTAAAAATAGTTGTTTTAAACCCTCTGATATCGTATTCAAAAAGGTAGCGAGGAATTACAAGCTCTTCCTCCTCACATTCACTACCCTTTTATCCTATACCATAAAATCTCATCTAAAGTCGTTTGTATGAGGGTTCATTTTGGCATTTATGGAAGCTTTTTTGGTCCCTATAATGTTGCCTTTCCTGGTTGGGTGCTACCCTTGGTCTAACTTGAATTTTTTACTTTGGTGAAAAGTTCATTAGATATTCATGCAAACAAGCATGTATGCCTCAACAAGCTCAACTCCACTCGTGCTGTTGATGCCTGAATGTGGAACTTACATGGAACCATATATTCAGAGAAGCCAATCAAGTGGATAACTCTTTAACCAAACATGGCTTTAGTTTAGATCGTTCTTTTCAGGTTATTGATTCAATTCTTGTTTCTCTTTTTGTTCCCCTCATGCCGTTTTGTTGGAATCGGTTTTCCCATGGGGAAGTTTTGTCGCCCCTTTTGTTCATCAAATTAACAAGGGACTTATCATAATTTTGACAGTTGGAGCTGGCTCAGGAGAGGAAGATACTCTTAATTTCCCAAAAAGAAAAGGAGCTCCATTACTGTAATTTTGGGTGAATAATTAAATGTGAAAATATCTATAGTAATGGAGCTTCTCAATTTTGAGAAATGAAAATGATCCTTGACTGAGTGGAGTGCGTAAGGGGGTATTGAATATGCTTGCATCTGAAGTCTGAACCAATGCTCATAGCAGTAAGCAAATGATAAATCAAACTATCAATACAGTACTGGATCTTCGGATCTTCTGATCTACATACTGATCCTGCCAAGAGCCATACTGAGACACACATGGAACACCATCCACTTCAGCATGTCCATTGATATTTAAACATTTCCAATTTAGACATTTTTCTATCCTACTTAGCTTACAAATTTGCTAGAAAAACGAAAATTCATCCACATTAGTTAGACAACATTCAGATTTTGTCACAGCATAACATGATGTATCTTCAGTAATATGAATCAATAATTCCAACTCTAAACAGTCTTGAATTCAGTTTCTATAAAAGCACAAAATGAATACTACATAGCAATGAGGCAAACCAAACCAGACCAATCCACATAAGTCTGAAAAGTACTCTTAAGTACGTAACAATGTACCACACACTATTCTAACATCAAGACAGTAGTAATAAAGTGCCACTGAAGCCCTGCTAGTTGCCCTCAAACCAAACACTACCTAAGTTCTCGACCTTCGCACTGGTGAACGACTGTAGATACATAACAGAATAAGTAAGTCGAAAAAAGGAACATAACTGCAAGAGAAATAAAATTGCCTTCAAATACGATACCTGCGGTATCTGCCATATTCAGGACTCCTGTTCCTGCCATAATCGGGACTCCTGTTCCTGCCATAATCAGGACTCCTCCGCCTGTCCGGTCCACTATACCTATCATACACAGGACTACGTGGACGGCCATAGTCTGGACTTGGTCGCCTGCGATAACCTGGACTGGGAGATCTAGCAGGACCCCCTCCTCTTCTAGGACTGCCACCATAATTGTCGACCCTATCACTGTCATCCCTCAGAGCATACTCCACAGACACCACCCTATCCAGTATCTTACTGCAAGAGCAATGAGCAGAAACTAGTTATTAATTGTACATGTTAAAATAAGAAACTCAGAATTATAGCATAAGATATTACAATCTCATCAATGAGACACTGACCTCATATTTGTACACTCTAAGGCTTTAGTAGCATCTTCCTGTGTTTCATACTGCACAAATGCAAAGTTCCGACGAATTCGAACATGATGAAGCGGCCCATAAGGTTTAAAGTGTCTCTCTATATCACTAACTCTAGTGCGAATCGGGTCAAAGTTAATCACAAATAGAGTCTTTGTGGGCTTCTGGTTTGGCTTTGAGCCATCACGGTGACGCCCACGTTCACCCTGCCAAAATGAAAACAAATCACTAAGTTCATATTATTCTCAGGCAGGGCATATTCACATGTCTTCATTGATAAGTAAATAAAACCAAAACATGATCGCTAAAGTACTGGCATACCCTAGCCCACTCCACAGACAGCCGTCGCTTGTCATAACCAAATGGAATATTGTCAAGCGCACGAATTGCTTCTTCAGCATCACGTTCGTCTTCATAATAGACAAAAGCAAATCCTGCAACAAAACTGAAATTAGAGACATATATGACAATAAAATACATATCATCATGTTATCCCTCACCAAGTACATCAGCCAAACCAGGAAATCATTTTCCCTGTGTTAGGAACAAAGGAATACAACACCTGAATATAAGTGTGGACTGATGCACATGAAGCTGTAGAGGTGTTGAATGAGGAAACAAATCATGATTGCTTTTAAAGGTTTAAATCCAAAATTCAGGTCTGAGATTGTAATTGCCAAGCATGATTCTCCATTCAGACAGCACAAGAAATTTCAGAAATAGAAGGGCATGACTTGACAGAATTTCATTGATCCCCTATGTTCAGTGAAGCTAGGCATGGCTTAATAAATTGAATGATGATCCCACTAAGATCAGTTCTGATTGAAATGTCAATGATGAGTGATGAGTGATGATGTTAGTGAGTGAGGAATGATCACATGAGAAAATGCAGATCTGTGGATAGAAGGAGAGCGGAAGGTTTTCTTCCAAAAAAAAATTTGCACAGAGGTTGGCAAGCCAAGACAGACGCTCAGCATATTTTCCTTTAGTAGAAGAAGTTCCTGCGTCAAAAGAAAAACTTAAAAACCAAAGGATTTTTTCAAAGGCATTGCAATTTCGCATCTGCCGTTTCTTTTTCCATCAGGACATAGGAACTAGACATCAGTGTTGTCGATGGCGGAAAGCTGACATATAGCACCACCATATCCGGCGCCATTGCACCGCCATCGTTTACAAAAAATTGGACATGACGGAAAGCCAAGAACCCGCCATTGCGATAGCTGACAACACTGCTAGACATTCGAGCCACAAAAAGCAGCCTCGTGTCCATAACTCCATATCCAAATTCTTGAATATGGTTGTTCACAGTAACCTTGTGCCTAGTTTACAATAGCCTACATCACCCTCTTACCATAAACCACAACTCAATTTTCCTCTAACCGAGACACGGACTTCACACAATTTATGAAACCTAATCTAACCCTAAAAAATTCATTATTTACCGTTCTTAGACCACAATGACACCAAAATTAATCAAAAAACTTAGTGCTTGATTAAAACCCATAATGCCCAATTACAATAATACCCAGAACACCATTAAAGGGTTAAGCTATAATCTTGAAACTTAATCAACAAAATGAAACTAAAATCTTCAACAACAACAACAAAAAATAACAATTAAACAAGTAAACTTTGCGCATGTGAATTGAGAAAGACGAGATTATACCAGATTTCATGTCAACGCGTTCAATTCTTCCATACTTTGAGAACAAGCGTTCAAGTTCTGATTGACGAGTATCATACTCCAAATTTCCAGCGAAAACCGGCCTCATCTTTCCTCCTTCACAAAATCAAACCCTGAAACAAAATCAATCAAACGAAACTAACACACAATGCCCTAACCCTAATTGAAAATTTAACAAATTCAATCAGGGGAATCGCACAAACCCTAATTAGCGATGTGTGTGTGCGTGTGTGTGTGTGTGAGAGAGAGAGAGAGAGAATACCCGAGTTTTAGGGTTTGGGTGTAGAATGAGAAATCTGCGTAATTTGAAAATTAGGGTTCCGCAGCTAGATAGTGAGACGACTTTTACATTCGAAAAATACCATATCAAGCCCAAACTAAATCAAGTTTTAACTTCATTACACCGTTAATTTGTTTATTTTAGACCAAAAATATACGGTTAAATTTTTTAAATAGACTTTTATTTTGTAGATTTAAATTAGGGTCCTACTAACCGGTGTTTTCAGACCATACTATAAAAGAGAATTATTACCATAAAAAAGAAATTATTTTTGACATTATTATAAATTAATTACACAATTTCAATGTATTAACTACCATATAATTTCTTTTTTCATATCCTTAACAAATGTCCCGGAAACATCGGTTAGCATTTCCCTTTAAATTAAATTTACCATTCTAAAACTAAATAAAGTTTATAGATATATTATTTAGTTTTAGTTTGAAATAAAATTAATTATTTGATTAATAATGTTGTTAATTATTAATCAATAAATTTTTCATATGATGTTTATCAATTTTGATTGTAAGGAAGTGGTTGATGGCATTTTTAGCAATCTCGTCACCAATTACACGTTTGGTTGGTGCTATTTTCAATGGCTGCAAAGTTTCATTAAGAGATAACCAAATAATGGTGTCCACTTGTTAGCCGTGGCACCATTATCTTATACGAGTATTAAGGTTAATGATTATACGTCATCTTGTATTACAACTGTTGTAATTTATTAATGAAATGAGTTCATTTTATTTGTAAAAAAAAATGTTGTTAATTAAATATTTATATATAAAATTTGAATTAATTTGAGAAACAATAAAAATAAAACTTATGTAAGTTATCATGTTTGATGTCGTAAACATTTTTTGAATTTTCCACATCAATATTAAATGGTCATAAACTGCTTTTTATCTTACACATCGTCTTTTATTAACATGTTCCTCTCTTGTAACAAATTGCTCTCTATTAATATCATTGGCTTGGTTTTCGTACGATGCACCCTGCTCATGTAGTAGACCACTTGCTTCAATTTGAACATTTAGGTGGATTTTCAACAAAATAAAAATAAAAATTTGTGCTGCTTTTCAACTTATTTGGTTATCTAGTGTGTTGGTGATTTGGTGTGAAAATGTCCAGGTCTTTAGTCATAAAGAAGAATCGTTTCAACATCTTCTTGACAAGATTAAGCTTCAATCTTATGGTAGCTTAAAGCAAGCATAATTACTTTCACTTTTAACTATCACATGTGGTGGCTTAATCTGTTACTTTGTTTGGGAATTACTTTGTATTGATATTGTTTTCCCTTTTGTTCTTCCCTTTTATGGTTTTGATATAATGTGAATATTTTCAAACTAGTTTTCGGTACTCCTTATGCTGAAAATTCAAAGATCTTTGTTTATACAATCTATTTTAGCTTCTTTAAAAAAAAATTGCTCTCTGTTAAAATTAAGGTTTAATTGCACTTTTCCCCCTATCTTTTGTCAATTTGAAATTTTGCATTTCATATTTTTAATTGAGCGATTTTGCACCCATCCTTTTTCCCCCTTTTTTGGTTTGTAGGTCCCCCATGTGTTTTAGTGATGATGTGTCTGATTTTGATGATGCGTCTTCATTTAATTTTTGCCATGTGTGTAGATGGTAATTTTAAAAAACAAAAAATGGATTTTGGAAATTTAAAAATAAGGATCAGCGGGGTGATGACAGAGAGAAATAAAGAGGACAGAGGAAAGAGGGAGAGAGAAGACGGAGTGAGGAGGAGGTTTCACTGTTTCTATGTTTTGTTAATTTAAATTTTTTTATGAGTTCACACAAAAAGATGTCATGTAACAAACAAAAATAAAATTAATGGATGAAATGAGAGAGAGTATGCACGGTCGACGGAGGATACGGCGAGGATGTGGTGGCAATGATGGGACATTTTGAAACATATAAGAAAGATGATGAGACATTTTGAAACAAAAATAGGAAGGAGTGGGTTGCATGAGAGAGAAACTGACTCCCTTTCTTTTAATTTTCAAAATTCATTTTTTATTTTTTTAAATTATTATTTACACACATTGCAAAAATTAAATAAAGATACACCATCAAAATCAGACACATCATCACTAAAACACATGGGGGGCCTTCCAACCAGAAAGGGAGAAAAGGATTGGGTGCAAAATCACTCAATTAAAAATATGGGGTGCAAAATTGCACTAATGACAAAACATAGGGGAAAAGTGCAATTCAAGTAGTTGTCGCAGCAATGACAATACATAATTTCATCAGAAGGAATGCTCAAATGGATATTTACGTCAATCTTTATGAAGATGAAACTACAACCATTTACCATGATGATTATCATAGATCAACTAACATCGATCCAACACGAGTTTCAACGTGCCTTCTTCGTCGGAGATGGATCATGTGTGAGACTTCATTCATGATCAAATTATAGAGTATAAGCTAAATAATTAATTTGTGATAATATTTCAACATTATGTCACGCTTTAAATTATTTTATATAATTTAGAGGCCATTTGTTACAATTTTTTCATAAAAAATAATATATACTAAAAAAATCGTTTTTAAGAGTAATGCATTGATTTGTTTGTAAAAAAAATTAGAATCTAAAAAAACAAAAAAAAAACAACTTAAAAGGGAAACTCTTATGAATATGAATGAAAATATGTCAGACCAACACACAAGGATCTACGGTCTAACCTACAACAGGTTATAACATATCAGGTTTTTCTTAAATTGAGAAGCATTAGGCATTTTAGATGCCCATTAAGCTAACAATATTACGTGACAGGTCATAAAAAAAACATCTTACGCTTATCAGGCACACCTACTTATGTAAATATAAATAATATTATTTGTCACTAATATTACTATCAGGCATGTCTATCTTGCGAAGAGATCCATTTTTTTATATGATTTTCTGAAAACTAGACAAATTAGATGGATACGTGAAAGATACTCGTTCTTTTACATCACTCTCACATATAAGATTTTTTTTTGTTTTTTTTTTGTTGTGAATTTTCATCTAGTGCAACTCTTTCAAAGCAATCATTTTTTATACATCGCAATGCCTATTCCATTTTTTGATAATCGAAAAGAGTAGTCACAAGAGGTTTTTCGAATGCGAATAAATTATTATCTTCTTCAATGTTGTCCAAAGTAAAAGTCTTATCTTTATAGTAAGATCTTCTTCATCTTCGATAGAACCATTTTGTTCCTGTTTAGTTTCTTCCGTTTCCAAATCTTTTTCAACATTGATTTCATCCATTTCCCTCTTGTCGTATTCTAGGATTTCATCTGTATAACAATATGAAAGCGGTGTTCTGCCTAAATAATGGCTAATGATAACAAATAAAAAAAACAAATATTTGACCCACATAATTTTGCATTTGTAACAAAATATACTTATCAAATCGCATAGTTAACTTATATTTGATTGAATTTTTTTGCTTTGATCAAACTAATAATATCAATCCACTACATTTCCTCGGAAATATATGACCAATTAACCAACCAACAAAATTCAGTAATTTTGTTTTACGTTTTATTAAAGTACACATATTGAAATCCAAAACCAATTTCGTTAAAATCAATTTCCGTTGCCACAACAAATAAATACTCCATCCATCTTAAAATGATTGTCTCTTTCGCATTTTTTATGTGTCTCAAAATAATTGTCACTTTAAAATACTAATGAACATTTATTACTTTTTACATTATTATACCTTTATTTATTGAATTTTATCAAACTTAACTACTCAACTAACAACAATTAATAACAATATTTTAGTAAATGATACTAATTTTACCATTAAAATCAACACAATTAATTATTTACTTAAAAATTATGCATAAACTTAAACGACTATTATTTTGAGACGAAGAGAGTACAAAGATACTAATACAAAAACACTTGAATGAAAATATAAACAATTTCTTCCCGCGTACTGCATGTCCTTTGAGTTCATATTCAACTATGAGAATATGTTGAAGAACTTTGTTAGCTATTACGACTCTAACTAATTAAAAGAACCAATCTTTTCTATTTCACGTTAAGATTATCTGACTAAACAAATAAAAAAAGAGTAAACCACCGAAATTGTCCCTGTCTTTTTAAGTCATTCTCAAATTAGACTCCGTCTTTGTCAAAAAAAATTCAATTATGTCTCAATCTTTATGTTTTAGTCAAATGACGAGGGTCCTAATTGAGAAACTTGACAAAAACAAGGACTAGTTTAAAATATTAATATAGTCAAGGACTAATTTGAGAGCGATTTACAAAAACATAGACTAATTTAATGATTTACTCATAAACAAAGAAGTGTTTTATTTGAATAACATTTGATTGACAACTGAACTTATGAGACAACTATATACTTACAAAGAAAAAATAGATATTAACACAAAAACTAAATCAATAAAAAATAACGTAAAAACATATTAAGTAAGTAAATAAATATGAAAGAGAAAATTATCGTAAAAGTTGTCATAAAATAATCGTACAAATATACTCACATTTGTTGACTTAGCTAAGTGGTTGATTAAACTTTGAAATAAAAAAATGCGGAGCACAATGCCCGAAGAAGTACTAGTACATGATGGTGATGGATGGATGGAATATGGCTAAGGAAGTTGCTTGGAAGCTTCCACAGGTGAGAAAGATAGACACGACAAATATTAAATATGTATCTCCCTATCTGAGCTAGGTACTGCTCTTTGTCAAATACTCCTTCCGGTCACATTTATAAGCAAAACACAACTTTTTAGGTTCATTGAATAACTAATGTATTTGGTCTATAAATATGACTAGATTCATTAATTATTCTATGTACCTAAAATGTAGTTTTTTGCTTATATATGTGACCGGAGGGAGTACACTAGAAATATATTTATTTTTTTTGACTAACTTAAAATTGCTTGTTAAATATTTTAAATTTACGTGATAATCTTTATGACCTATATTAGATGACCTAGTTGATTCTGACACGCGTATTAATACACATGTTTTATCTTTGATATCTTTAATTTTTTACTAAAAAGAAATTATGAAAATTTAATATTTTAAAAATATTTATCAAGACGAATCCAACAACATCTTACATGATATTATTTATCTTTGTGAATTAGTAGAAAAATATGGTCAAAGTATATTAAGTCAATAATGTATGTTGTCAACTAGGTCATCTATTGAGGGAGTATATAAACACGACCATATTTATTAATTGGATTGGACGTAAATTTATGTTTTTGATAAAAGATTTATGTTTTTTTTTGACAAATTAGAAACTTAGAAGAAAAATATCAGCAATAATTTTCGATAGTTAATCGTAGGAAAAAAAAGTAAATACAGAAGAAAGGAAAAAAGATAATAATAGAGAAAATAAAAAAAAGTCAAGATATAATTCTTTAAAAAGAAAAAGTCAAAGATATAATGTTATTTCAGCAAAAAAAGAAAAAGAAAGATATATGTTATATTTTTTTTTTTACAATTGATATACTGTTATTTTCCCTAAAAAAAATGATATAATGTTAATTAGTGTTGCATACCTTCTTATTTTTGTGTTGCACACTTTTCTGGTAAACGAACATGCAACTTTTATTCAAAAAAAAGAAAAAGAGCATGTAACATCCCACATAAAGTTTGGTCGCATATAAGCAAAAGCAATCACCTTTTTTTTTTTTTTTTTTTTAATAAAAAGATTACCATTTTTTTTTCAACAAAATAAAAAAAATTACATTCTCATTGTTGCAGCACTACACAAGAATAAGATATATAATTAATCATGACAGCAACACTTGGCCTAACATATTTTTGGGTAGCTACACTTGCCTAACGTGCCAACACTCATGATTCTAAGTATAAAAGATAATCATATCTTCCCATAAAAATAAGATATAATTATATTTGTTTAAGAAATAGGAACTTTTCAATTGATTCTTGGGGAGAAAATTCCGTTAAAAGGAGAGAATTCACTTCGTGTGTTGATAAGTTTTTCGAAGGAGATGTAAAAAGTGCGTACCATTAACATGATAACAATTTTTTTTTTTTAATTCACGTTCAATGAAATTGTCGTTAATTATCTTTTTCCTGTCATTTTGTTATGTGATTAGATACATTTTATGTGTAACTTCAGACATCAATCACTTGTATCGGGTAGAATCATAAAACTTCCTGCCTACAGTGTTATGTGACTAGATTGTGACACTGAATAAGTTTAATATTGTACATGTTTGCTACGGGATCCCATTTCATTATGATTGACTCTTAACAAAAATTCCTTTTTAACACTTAGTCAAATAAAATATAAATTTCAAATATATATCACAACATAGAACTATAAAACAAAACCATTTTCAGATTGCTAGTGTTTTATTTTTAATTACTTGTTGCTTACCACGACTTGCAATGCAACCAGAATTTACCAACCTTCTTTAATGAATAAATATAGCCCAATAACCGTCTTTTTCATTTACAAATATTGAATTTCAAATATATACTATGAAATTAATTTGTTTATATTGTTGGTATAAAACCCTTTTACACATTCATTTAATCACATTTGACCATATAAATAATAAAGAGATGTTATAAAAACTAATATAACAGAAGTACGTGACACATTCATATAAACTTTTTTTGGTCAAAGTACATTCATATAAATTTTTTTCTGATAGATCGACAAAATGACGATAACCATTTGAAAAGTCAAACACATATGAAAAAGAGTCGAGTTTGAATGTTGACCACAGTTTTTAGTCTAACAACTTCGACTTTTTTTGTCAGTCTAGCTTAGTATAATTTTTTTTTTGGGTTGAAGGTTCATATAATTTTTTTTAATATATTTGTGAAAAATATTTAGACTGCATGCTACATAACAATAAAAGTCATATTCCTCTGAAAAAAATACATAATATAACTCATATTATATATGCTTGAGTTTGACCAATCTGAAAGCAATAAAGCTATGTGGTTGAATTCTATAATAAATATACGTATAAATTATAAAGTGTTATATATGAATCAATATATGAAAATAAAAAGAGAAACAAGATTAGAAAAAGTGTAAGTGTAACGTTACCATTAAATAATAATACAGAAAGTCAAAAGAAGAGAAAGTGGGGTTGTGCAGTTTGATCCAACTCACACATTTCTTTAGAAAATTCTAAAGTAACTGTCTCCACTTGAGAAGAAGAAGAATTTTGAAAGCATCATATTCCAAAATTCTCTTTCAGAAACACAACACAATTTGTCTAAAAGTTGTTCAAACACAAAGACCAGTGACTTGTCCTTAGTCTTCACAAAGTACAAATTATTTCTTGCACAAAAGGTTTCCTCACTCACCAGGAAAATTCCTTACCTTTGCTTGGTTTCCAAGCTCACAAATTCCAACCTTATCTGCTTCCTCTAATGGTACAACCTTTTGTTTTTGTTTTATATTTATGTCTTTTATATATACTGAACACAAATTCTTGTTTTATATACACCATATTTTTGTATCTCTATAAGAGTGATTGATGTATGCAATTTGTCTTTATTTCATGTCCTTTCAAGATGTTTTTTGATGTATGATATTGTCCTCTTATGTTTATCTTGTACAATTACTTTGTTCATGTTGAAAAAGCAAAATTAATTTTGTTATAAAACATTGTTTACTCTTTCTTGTGATTGTTTTTGTGACCGTGTCCAATCTAATATGTGTTATTCGCGCTTCTCTAACATGTTTATGTTAGGTATCACAATGAGTTTACCAGAATCAGGTGAGCCATCGTGATTTTGTTTAAGCTACTGCAAAATTACAGTGGCTCACCGTGATTATGGCAAACTCACTGTAATACCAAAGATAGTACTAAGATTTTTTATAATTTGTTTGTCAATTGTTGTAACAAAAAATTATTTTAATTTTTGTCTTTCATTGATGTCTAGTTGTGAATCACATGCACATGAAAGTTCCAATGGAGGAAAAGCCTTTCCCTGCATGGTCATGGTCAGTTGATGAGTGCTTGGAAGAGTATGGTGTGAAACTGGAAAAGGGTTTGAGTTCTAACGAGGTTCAGAAGCGGCGCGAGAAATACGGTTGGAATGAGCTAGCAAAAGAGAAGGGAAAGCCGTTATGGAAATTAGTGTTAGAACAATTTGATGACATGTTGGTGAAGATACTTTTGGCAGCAGCCTTTATATCATTTCTTTTGGCTTACTTTGAAGGAAGTGAATCTGGATTCGAGGCTTACGTAGAGCCGCTCGTGATCATTTTGATCTTAGTCCTTAATGCAGTCGTCGGAGTTTGGCAAGAGAACAATGCTGAAAAGGCTCTTGAAGCTCTTAAAGAGTTGCAATGTGAATCTATAAAAGTGTTAAGGGATGGATATTTTGTTCCTGATTTGCCTGCACGCGAGCTTGTTCCAGGCGACGTTGTTGAGTTGCGCGTTGGAGATAAAGTTCCGGCTGACATGAGAGTTGCAGCTTTGAAAACATCAACACTGAGATTGGAACAAAGCTCATTAACCGGAGAAGCAATGCCGGTTCTCAAAGGAACCATTCCTATTTTCATGGATGATTGTGAATTGCAGGCCAAAGAAAATATGGTATTTGCAGGCACAACTGTTGTCAATGGAAGCTGTCTTTGCATTGTTATTACCACAGCAATGAACACCGAAATCGGAAAGATACAGAAGCAAATACACGAGGCTTCGTTGGAGGAAAGCGATACTCCTTTGAAGAAGAAGTTAGACGAATTTGGTGGCAGGCTTACAACTTCTATTGGAATAGTTTGCCTTGTTGTTTGGATTATAAACTACAAAAATTTCATCTCTTGGGATGTTGTTGATGGATGGCCTACAAACATTCAATTTTCTTTTCAGAAATGCACTTACTATTTCAAAATTGCTGTTGCTCTTGCTGTGGCCGCAATTCCAGAAGGTCTTCCGGCGGTTATCACAACTTGTTTAGCACTTGGTACAAGGAAAATGGCACAAAAGAATGCAATTGTGAGAAAGCTTCCAAGTGTTGAAACTTTGGGATGTACCACTGTGATTTGTTCAGATAAAACCGGTACACTGACTACAAATCAAATGTCTGCGACGGAGTTCTTTACTTTGGGAGGGAAAACAACTGCTTGTAGGGTCATTAGTGTTGAAGGGACAACATATGATCCAAAAGATGGAGGCATTGTTGATTGGACTTGTTATAATATGGATGCTAACTTGTTAGCCATGGCAGAAATTTGTGCTGTTTGTAATGATGCCGGTGTTTATTTTGATGGTCGCTTATTTCGAGCAACTGGTTTGCCTACTGAAGCTGCTCTCAAAGTTTTAGTTGAAAAGATGGGGTTTCCAGATACCAAATCAAGGAACAAAACTCACGATGCGCTAGTTGCGACAAACAACATGGTGGACTGCAACACTTTGAAGCTAGGTTGGTAAACGGACTAATTTATGAAAGATTAGATGAGTTAGTTGTCAAAATACAATTGCACTAAGAATAACAAAGTACTATTTGATTTTTATTGTGCAGGTTGTTGTGAGTGGTGGAATAGAAGATCCAAAAGGGTAGCTACATTGGAGTTTGACCGCGTTAGGAAGTCGATGAGTGTTATTGTTCGCGAACCAGATGGACAAAATAGGCTTCTTGTCAAGGTGATTTGATTTGATGCCTTATAACTAGATTGAAGTTTATCATAAAATATCTATTCAAATTGGATCTTATTCAAAACATTAGAATTAGCACATTAACATTACAAAAAATATATTATGCTATGCTGCATATAGCTTAAGATATATGCATCAGTACAAGTTTCCAAATATAAAATATGACATCTTTCTATGCCTGATTTTATTCTAGTGCTACATTTTCAAGCTCTAAAGTAATTGAATCACAGGGTGCTGTTGAGAGTTTATTGGAGCGAAGCTCGCATGTGCAACTTGCCGATGGATCTCTAGTTCCAATAGATGATCAATGTAGGGAACTACTTCTTCAAAGACTCCATGAGATGAGTTCGAAGGGATTGCGTTGCTTGGGTTTGGCATGTAAAGATGAGTTGGGAGAATTTTCAGACTATTATGCAGACACTCATCCTGCACACAAGAAATTGCTTGATCCGACATACTATTCTTCCATTGAAAGTGATTTAGTTTTTGTTGGTGTTGTTGGTTTAAGAGTAAGTCTGCATTATACCTTTATCAATCTTCTTGTGATGCAACTTTTAGAGGATATTAATTAATTATTTTAGTTTATAATTGAATTGATTAGGACCCTCCTAGAGAGGAAGTTCATAAAGCAATTGAAGATTGTAAGCAAGCTGGTATTAGAGTTATGGTAATAACTGGAGATAATAAGTCAACAGCTGAGGCTATTTGTAAGGAAATCAAATTGTTCTCTAGAGACGAGGATCTTACCGGTCAAAGTTTGACAGGTAAAGAATTCATGTCTCTTTCTCATTCAGAACAAGTTAAATTATTGTTGAGAAATGGAGGCAAGGTTTTCTCGCGAGCCGAGCCTAGACACAAGCAAGAAATTGTGAGACTACTGAAGGAAATGGGAGAGATTGTTGCAATGACTGGAGATGGTGTGAATGATGCACCTGCACTTAAGCTTGCTGACATAGGGATTGCTATGGGAATAACCGGAACTGAGGTAACCTGACTTTTGCTATACTGCAGTCGTGGTTATGCAGTGAACCTATATATTGTGGTATTAAAGGTTAAAATAATATTTCACCATCTTATCATAATATTGCTAAATACCACAGGTTGCAAAAGAAGCTTCAGATATGGTGCTTGCAGATGACAATTTTAGTACCATTGTTTCAGCTATCGCTGAGGGTCGCGCTATTTATAATAACATGAAAGCATTTATAAGGTATGCTCAGTAGTTTTTTTTTTTTCTTCCATGTTTTGCATTTTGTTGATCTATACAAGTCATTTAAATTCACTCAATCTTCTATAGGTACATGATATCATCGAATGTTGGAGAAGTTATATCCATATTCTTGACAGCTGCTTTGGGGATCCCAGAATGTATGATACCAGTACAACTTCTGTGGGTGAATTTGGTCACTGATGGACCACCTGCAACAGCTCTTGGTTTCAACCCTGCTGATGTTGATATCATGCAGAAGCCACCTCGAAAAAGTGACGATGCCCTTATAAGTGCCTGGGTTCTTTTCCGTTACCTAGTAAGTTTAGCTCAAAATCTCTTCAACATCCATGGTTGGTTATCAATATCTTACAATAAATGCAAATCGTATCTCGATTCAATACAAAACGAAGTTAAACTGAAAATAGGTCTTCTAATTCACACTTTGAATCTCGACCTGATAACCATGATTTCATCCATTAACTTTGCATGTCTATACCAAATCCTGTCATAAGTTCATTAAGCTAATTTAACCATATACTAATGCTCATGACAGGTAATTGGTTCCTATGTCGGAATTGCAACAGTTGGCATTTTTGTATTGTGGTACACACAAGCATCTTTTCTTGGCATCAATCTTGTTAGTGACGGACACACAGTTATAGAATTGACACAGCTTCTCAACTGGAGGGAGTGTTCTTCATGGTCTAATTTCAATGTTTCTTCATTTGACGCTGGTGGCGGTCGCGTGATCGCGTTTTCAAATCCTTGTGACTATTTTTCAGTTGGAAAGGTCAAGGCAATGACTCTTTCTCTCTCTGTCTTGGTGGCAATTGAGATGTTCAATTCTTTGAATGCCCTATCAGAAGAGAATAGTTTGAGGACACTACCACCTTGGAGGAATCCATGGCTTTTGGTAGCCATGACAATATCTTTTGCTCTACACTGTCTCATACTCTACATCCCTTTCCTCTCTGAGGTGTTTGGTGTTGCTCCACTAAGTTTGAAGGAGTGGTTTTTGGTGATTCTGATATCAGCACCTGTTATTCTTATTGATGAGATTCTAAAATTAGTGGTGAGGAGTCAAAGGAGGAAGACAAAAGAGAAAGAAGCATGATGAAATCTCAGTTCAATGGCCACCACAGAAAGTAAGTGCAACACAAGACTTGGAAGTATGAAGCCAAATTCTTTGATAAATTTTTACCTTAACTTTTAGGAAAATTACAGCTCATTAATTTCTGACAAGAAATTTGTCACCTTTTGTAATCATTATAGAAAGTCTTACTAAAACATGAGTATTGATTTTCTCACAATTAAGTTGTCATAAAATTTTTACACCAATAAAAGCAGTTTTAAAATGCTACTGTACCTTAACATGCTATTGTACCTGCAATTATGATAGTGAGAGTATAGGACAAGGATTATGATTCTATCTTCACAAACACACATAAAACACCAAATCAAAAAGCCAATGACATACTATGTATATAAGACTGAGGACCTTCCTCTAACAGTGGCTTGAACTTTATGACATATCAAAATTAAATGCATTGTGATTTATAAAGTGGATAATAAATCCTGATGGTAACAATATTGAACGATTTCATTATATTCAAAAGATGATTATCTTGCAGAAAGAGCCAAATCAAAAGTTGGTTATCTTGCAAAGCAGGCCTTGAGTTCTTTTCAAGAATAAAATTATGATTCTTTATAAGCTGTGACTGCACAATAATGGATTGTGAGTATTATAAATTGATTAAGCCAACTCATTTGCTTGGCAAAAATGGGGTTGGTAGAAAACTTGATGGTTTCATTTTAGTTTTTCCACCATGAATCCTACTCCCTACGACTAGTTGTTCAAATCAAAATCTAAATGGCATTCATATTCATTTTTGTTAAACTTTATCATTTCATAAACTCCATTAAGCAAAGCGAAAATTTCGCTACTTTCTGAATGTGACCTATCCTCCACAATGAACTTATGCAGTTGACCTCCCTCTTCAATGAAGCTATGTCCAGCTGTCTTTGTAATTTTGCTTCCCTTCATCACCTTTCTGAGCTTTGCAACTCCGTCCCATTTCCCAGCGGATGCATAAATGTTCGAAAGAATGACGTAATTTCCTGGATTCCAAGGCTCAAGTACAAATAAAGACTCAGCTGCTACCTCCGCCAATTCAACATTACCATGGAAACTGCAAGCCCCCAACAAAGTACCCCATATTACCGAGTCTGCCTTCATTGGCATTCTTTTTATGACCTCGTAAGCTTCTGTTAATCGCCCGGCACGACCAAGTAGATCAACCATGCAGCCATAATGTTCTAGTTTGGGAATAATGTTGAAGTCTCTTGTCATTGACTGGAATATATGCTTGCCTTGTTCAACCATGCCTCCATGTGTGCATGCCAAGAGAAGCCCCACGAATGTCACATCATCAGGGAAAGTTCCTTCTCTCTGGCACCATTAGCGACACAGAAACACCAATGTTAGTATCACTCAAAAATTCTCAAAGTTTACTTAAGCGCTTATGGCATAATTGTTGTCATATAAGTGTTTATGTATAAACTATTTCGATAGCAAAAGATAAAATAAAGTCAAACTATTTTCATATAAGCTATTTTCATAAGCTATCCTGAAGAGCTATTGGAAATAAGCTGAAAACAGATTATGGACATGTCATAAAGATATTTCCATACACTCTCCCAAACAGTCTCACACGTGCTCATGTCAATATATAGACTCAAATAAGCCAATCCAAACATACCCTAAAATAACTTCCAAAAAGGGTCTATCATGACAAATGTTAAGGAATTTAATAACAAGTCAAGCAAGTAGTTTACCAACAATTGATCATAAAGCTGAATGGCCTTGTGACATTGTCCATGAACAGCCAAACCCATGATCATTGAATTCCAAGAGCACAAATTTCTTGATCTACCTATCTCATCAAACATCTTCCAAGCAACATCAATCTTCCCACATTTTGCATACATCTCCAACACCGCATTGCTCACGAACAAATTCTTAAAAAACCCATTTTTCCTCGCATATACTTCAACCCTCTGCCCAATCTCAAGTGCCCCAAGATTTGCACAAGCCGGCAAAACACTCGCCAACGTAACTTCATTCGGACTCACATCTTTCTCCCTTTCCATCCTCAAAAACAACCCCAAAGCCTTCTCATACTGCTTATTCTGCGAGTAACCCGATACCATAGTAGTCCACGACACCACATTCCTCGAAGGCATCAACCAAAACAACTCCAACGCTCTTTCCATATCACCAAACCTCGTACACCCCGCCATCATCGCATTCCATGTAGCTAACTCTCTCATAGACATTTCATCAAACACATAGCGCGCAAGTTTCAAACAACCCAATTTAGCGTACATATCAAGCAAAGCAGTGGAAGCAAATACATCATGCTTAAAACCCGATTTTTCGAACCGGGTATGGATTATTTGGCCAAGGGAAAGTGAGGACAGTGAGCTACATGTAGTGAAAAGGAAGTTGAATGTGTATTGATTTGGTGAGTGACCATGAAAGCACATTTGGGAGTAAAGGGTGAAACATTGGTGTTGGTGATTGTGTTTTGAGGAATATGCTTGAATGAGTTTGTTGTATAGGAAGGTGGTTGGTTTTTGAGAATGGTGTAACAGTAGTTGGGCATAGTTTAGGTTTGGGATTTGAAGAAGTTTTTCTATAAGGATTTTAGTGTTGTCTATGTTATTTCTTAGTGTGTAGCCATGAATTTGTTTCACTTGGTTCATTACAATGTTTTTTTTAGTTTGTGTTCCACGGAGGTTGGAAAGTTTTGGTCTTTGTCTTTGGTACCTTATATGACAAACAAAGTCATACGCAACATTTTCGTCTTAAAGCTTTTTTTCTTTTCAATATGGTTTTAATAGGTTTTTTGTTTTGTTGTGTGAATCAGGTATACAAACACTAATCTTTCAAGTCAAGTAAGAATGTAATGAGAGACAAAATTTTCATTCAAGAGAATTCAACGATGCTTATCTTTAGAGTTGAATTCGAACCACGGTCGCAATAGGATTTTGTTTGACTTGATGTGTTTTATTTTCTACATTTGTTTAATTGGTAAACTATTAATGCGATTTTTTTTTTTTTTTTTTTATATATATTTGATCACATTTCATTACTTATATATTCAAGGAGATATTTGAGGATATCTTTTTAGGCCAAAAAATGAAAATATATTAAACAGAACAATCAAAGTATAAGAAGTGTTAAAATTTTGCTCAAAAAAAAAAAAAAGAAGTGTTAAAATTGAAGCATACAAAAAAAAACAAAAACGAAGAACAAAAGCCCCAAAACATAGCGGCACTACCACCCAAATAAAAATAAAAATCAAATTCCAAGGTGAAGATTTAATTTGGTCTCTCAATTTTTTCTCAGTCCAATTTAGTTCCAGTAAAAAATAAAACCATATTAGCCCCTAATTAATTATAACAGAGACCCTAATTTGTTTCCAGTATATATATACCAGAGACTAGTTTGAGTTTATTTTTTGTCGGAGACTAAATTGGACTAAGAGAAAGAGACTAAATTGTGTTTTCACTCTTTTTTCTTAACATATTGTGAGTGAGTGTCATATTATATTTTTCCTTTTAGTACTTACTTGCACACACAGTAGATTGTGATATTGGTTGGTTACAGTGGAAGTAGATTGTGACCTTAGTTTACTGCTAACATATATACTCGCATGCCCTTCTCCTAGTAATATCTTTATTATATGTAAGAGAAAGAATCACAGTGAGTTCAATAGCAAAGAATGCAATACAATTGTGCAAGAAAGGGCCTTTTTTCTTAAGCACCACAGTATATTTTTTTCAAAAAAGAAATAGCAACTTAATACAATCAATCTTCAAATGTACAAGCAATTTGAGGTAATTAACAGGCCCAAAGAAAAAAAATCAATGCATGTCCAATGGAGCTCCTATCTTTATATATACACATCAACAGACCAAACAAGACCTAGCTAAAGTGATTCCTCATGAGAGCAAGCCAAGTGTAGAGTTTCAAAACATAATGGTCACAAGATTGAGGAACATCATATCAGGTGTGGAACCAAATCAAGCTGCTGCGAAGTTAAATCTATGAAGCTCAGACACAGACACGACCACACCGACACATAGCACCGGTAATAATTTGAGGAAATACAAGTGATTGTGTGTAGTCACAAGTGTCAATGTCATATCGGTTTCTGACACGCCTTAAAAGAAGGTTTTTCCACATGGTTAGCTTAGCTGCATAGTAAAGGAATTTGAACCAACATATTTATTTTTTCCTTAAAAGTATGAAGACTGATCATGAAGAACATTCAAATGTGCCAATACTCTTGCTGACATGGATCTAACTCTACCATTACTTCTCTGAGTTAAGTCAACTAGAGGCATCTGAGCTGAGGCTCCATATGTTTGTTTGAACTCTGCTAGCTGAAAAATCCTTTCCAAAGCATGTAGAGACTTTTCTTGCAACCCAAGAGAGGTCGAACTAAGGAATTTTATTATTAATGGTATTGCATTTGCTTTTGCAAGCACTTTACCACCACTCTCTAGTTTTTCACCTTCAATCAATGTTAATAAAGCATCCAAAGAAGCCTCACAGACTCCAGAATCAGATTCTCCAAGATTCCTTGTGAGTGGTCCAATTGCTTCGGCTACCAAAAGACAAAATGATGACTTGACAGTGCATATTCCTCCATGAACTTTACAGCCAATTTCGTTTGGAGCTGAGAAACAACATAGTAGTCCTTTTTGCTTCGGAATCGGTCTGCTGAGACTAACCGAGCTTTTAGAAAATTCAGCGAGACATAATGCCGCACGTTGTTTTGTCAAGGTTGATCCACTTTCAAGCAACTGCACTAAAACAGTTATAATACCAGTTTCAGCTACAATTTTTTGCCACTCCAAGTGTGTTGGAACCGTGAAACGACGTAAGGCACCGACTGATTTCTCGACTAAGTTACTCCTTTGAAGATCTCGGTCTCTACCGTCTTGAACGTATTTATAAATGATTGGAAGTATACCAGCATCTAGAATCCATTGAGTTATCTGATCAATTTCTGGAAGATGACATATTATTCCCATAGCAGAAAGTATTTCCTCGTCATCAGATGAGGATTGTAGGATCTGAAGTAAAGTATTGATGCATTTCTGATCAACATTCTCTACTATGATGGATTCATCACAACTCTCTACCAAGCATGAAAACAACTTTATAGCACTTGCTCTTAGGTTTAGATTCTCACTCTCACACAACCTAACCAATTCTGGTATAGCTGAGCACTGTTCATACATAAGTGGACTCATTTAGTTATAGTATATTGACATAAACAAAAACATGAAAATAGTTTCAACATTTGGAAAAGGCAAGTGCATGAATGAAAGAATAGTAGAGAATGAACTTTCAAATCCAAAGATCGTAAATTTTCAATCAAAATAGTCCATTTGTTAACTTTATTGTCGAGACTATGATGTGACACGTTAACAGAATACAAAATTTAGGTATCTTAAAGACTAATTTGCAAGTAATTATTATCTGGACAATTACAATTACTGACAAACTTGCCCCTCCCCCAGTGATAACCTAAATTTCATAGGTAAATTAGTTTCTAGTGAACTGGACATTGATGTGAGATTAATGTGCAATTTGACATGTCCAATTAACGTGCCGCATCATAGCCTTTAATGACATTTTATAATTTTGGGGATGTATTTGCCAATTCCAAAAAAAAATGAGGGCCTATTTATACCGATGTTTTCCATTTCGATGATTAATCTGCATATTCACTAAAAAACTATTTATAACTTTGGTCAGTAAGATTCATACCTCGTTTAGTTTCGTCTTGATATTTGAAGACGAAGGTGACTGACACAAGGCGTAAAAGGTCTGTATAATGTTTTGTTGCACACCAGGTTGTGTCACACTGATTAAAGGGAAAAGGTTAAAAACATCATCATCAGAATCTAGTAACAAAACCGGTGTTTGGACATCTTGAGAGATAGTTGACCCGGCAAGTTGCATGATTATGGCTGCTACATCTTCCCATAAACTTGATGTGTGTATGCTATGATGGTAAAGAAGATCAAGCAACGGTCGCACAGCCCCTTGTCGAATCATTTCAAGTCCATTTCGATTTAAACTCGATAGATTCTTAAGAGCCTTTGTCGCCACTGTTTTCACCTGAAGATCATTATGTAAGAACAAGTGAAGAAGAGGAGCAAGTACACCACCATCTAATAAGGACTCCTTATTGTGGTCAGTTAATTCCATTTCGGCTAATGTATTGGCCATAATCATCTTTACATCATCTGCTCCTGCACAGATAATGAGTTAGAAACAGTTATGGAAAAGTCTTGTCCTCACACAATCATTCAGGTTATGGAGAGTAGTAGTGTTCTTAACTGAAATTTCTGTTGTTCTTTGGATCTTAATAGTAAAAATTGTAACATAGGTGTATTTTGCACAAGATATATTTTTAGAGATGTGTTATTTTGACACATAACTTTGACAACAAATCTGAGAACAATTTAGATGGTTAACGCAATTCAAATACATGGTTAATCATGTTCAATGGATGGTTAATGGATCAAACAAGGCGTTGCATCTCATTAACCATCTATAAATCACAATTAACCACGCTTTATAACATCATTAATCGCAATTTTCAGGAGTAAATTTGAATGCAAATCATGGCAAATGGATATCATGTATTTTAAAACACCTAAAAATCATGTGTATTTAACACAATTTGGATGGTTAATAGATATAGTGTATATTTGAACATCTGAAAACATGTATAATGACATACAACGTGGTTAATTGTGTTCAGTGGATGATTAACGCGTTTCAACAACTTGTCATATTTATTAATCATCAAGTGAACGTAATTAACCACATATTTGAACCATGTTAACCATTTAAATTGTTGTCAAAATTTGTGCGTCAAAGTGTCATTTCTATTGTTTGTATCTCTGCTCTTTTATGTTACACACACATATCTTTTATAGAAAAAGAAGAAGAGAAAAAGAACTAGCAATCGAACACCAATACCAATGACTCAACTAATGCAAGTAGATAAAAGACTAAACAAACCTGTGGAGAGACGTTGCAGTAAATGCTTGAAATAGTTCGCCTTTGCCATCAGTATAACATTCTGATCGGAGTATGAAAGATTATCCAATACTTCAGTTGCATCTCTAGCAGCTTGATTGTCATCACCATTAGACATAGTCACCAATAGAAGTATGCAACCTTGAACTTTTCCAATGTGTTCTCGCGCCAAATCATATTTGGATAATTCAAGCAGTAATGCAACTGCTAACTTCCTTTCCTCCTGACGTCGTCCAAGAGAATGGACGACCGATTCAATCGCATTATCAACTGTTACAATTCTTTCCTGCAGAAAAGAAAGTTCAGTTCTCGAATGTGTAAACTAGTATTAAAATAGAAAATGGATAGTATTTTCATTTAAGTACCTTAGCTTCTTCATTATCTTTTGCTAGAATGCAAAGGATGGCAAGAGCACGATTCCTTATATCACGGTTTCTCGAACCAAGAATTTGTATAAGAACTTGTATGTAGTCCTCAAGTATCATCCATTCCCTGTGTTGCTCTCTCTGCTCACACAAATCCTCAAGAGTTTTTAGACAATTTATCACTTCATCATCATCTCCAAACTGATGTATTTTTTCTTTCAAAGTAGCAATTGTAATCATTGTATTTCTATCTTTCCATTCTTCTATGGATTGCTTCAGAGTTTTGTTAGGTCTCAAAACTGATGTATCTAAAGGAATCAATGTCAAAGGACACAACTTGTTTCCTTCTTCAAACCACTTCTCTATTGCACTTCTCTCAAATGTTTGATCTGATGAAGTTTCCACAGGTTCCACCATAACATCATGTGTGATAGGACAATAAAATGACTGTAAAGGCTCCAAGATTCGAGTACCTAAAGATTGCCGTTTTGCGAAGTATTTCAGTTTCCTTTCGTTCGGTGATGAGGCTGCATCAGCTCTTTCCAACAAAGCAATGATTTGATCCATTTGCATAGCTTCAGCCTTTTTCTTATCAACACGAGCATTTTCAATTTCTTTCTTAAACTCTTCAAGTTCAGCCTTCATCGTCGACTTCTCATTTGTAATTCCAACAGCCTCAGCAATGAGATTTATTAAATTATTTGCATACTTACGATCAAAACTGTTTTCCCTTATCCCTGACTCGATTTTCTCTAAAATCTCCTCTTCCGCTACCGCAGCCTTAAATCCAGCTTTCTCCATATTATCACAAACCTTTTTAATTTCTGCCAATATTCCGGCTGAAAGACCTGATGCTGATAAAGGAAGAAGACCAAGCGCCTTGCTTATCTCCTTTGTGTGATTTTCTAACCGATTTACAATCGACCTACAATTCATTAATAAATAAACCTTGCTCTTCTTACCACATTCCACAGCAAGTATGTTTGCAGCTTTCGTTTCGCGATTCATAATTTCAATGGCATGGTTGATTGCCTCAGAATCACTCACTTTTTCATTCCTCAATTCTTTCAAAATCGGCGCAATTCTTTCCAAATAAGAACCAAGTTCCTTAAAACTATCTTTATTCACAAGTACATCATTAGCACTGCATAGGAAGTCACCAATAGTTTCTATGGTTTGAGAAATTGCAGTTGAGGTAGGACCAGAACTAAAAAAATCTACAACCATCATCTTACAATGCAGCAATTCAGTATACAAAATAATAACTTTTTTCTTCCCATGAATCAGTAACACAAATGTTGGCAAAAGGGTTGCAGTTTGCAGAAACTTCCAAACCCTTGTGATCAATGAATGCTTCCACAACTTTCTTAATTCAAACAGAAATAACTAAGCTCTCACACGATAAGCTCTTATGCCATTAGAACTTAAATAAGCTCAAGCTGTTTATCCAATCAAGGTCTAAACTCTAAATCTGATATTAATATATAAAGAAAACAAAAACAGAAAGTGTTTATCAGATTCATTTACCAATTTCTTTTCTACATAGAACTGATAATAAATTACTATCATTTAATGTCTCCAAAACTTAGAACAAAACATTGCAACAATATATGAAATGAAACACAATATAGAAGCATGAAGTTACTATATCAAAAACTAATGTTAATCAATGAAAATGAGACATAAAAAGAAAAGACCCTATTGACATATTCATATTGACATATTCAGAGAAGAAAATAGGTGCAAGTTGGAAGACCCTATTGACATATTCAGAGAAAGCAAACAAGGGAAGACTCAAAAGTCAACACATACCTGAGAAAGACTTAAAGAGAGATAATAGCCATGAATATGAGCAAAAGAAACTTTCATGAATAACTAAGATCTTAGCACAAAATGAAAGGCTTTATATTATTTATATGATTCCATTTTGATGAAGTGCATGAAGCAAAGAAGAGTTCAATTTGGAAAGTGGTTTTGTTTGGAGTGTTTGTTTTATTTTCTCCTTAGTTCTTCTATCCACACTTGTTTTTCCAAGTGTGTAGTAGAGGAATTTTCCATCCTTTGAGACTTTGACTTGGTAGGGTTGTAAATTACCATGTTAACAGTTACTATAGTTTTGAAAGGTCAAAGGATTTAACAGAACAGAAAATGAAAGTGAAAGTGAAAATGATGTCAGTAAATCTATGTCCCTATGATGAGCTGAATATTTATCAACATGATAAGTATCTATATAAAAATAAAAAAAAAGTATCTTTATAAAATTTTTGTTTTTCTTTAGTACAAATTTTGTGAATATTTTTAATGTTGAGGTTGGTGATTTGTTGTTATTAAAAAAAATTGTTGTTATTTCTATGTCCTATGATTGGTTGTTATTCAAAAAGATTCTTGAATATAATATTCAAAAAATTTCTTTTTGTTTACTCTAGATGTTGAGGTTAGTGATTTGTCAAATAACAATGAGATGGTTAATGATATTTTTAATGTTGTTGTGTATGACTTGCAAATGTCGAACAAGCTTTGGTTAAGGAGAATCAAGTCAAGAAATATAAAATACATTTCATTTCATGTATAATTATTCTTTGATATATAAAATATAAGGGTCATGTTAACTTGTGTCATTAAAGCACATGTTAAGTAACTCAAAAAGAGTAACTTTGTATTGGAAAACACATTATGTCAACATTTAAGAAATTGAATGTACGACTTTTGATACGTATATTTTTATAATAACTTCTTTAACATGTGCACTTCAAGACACAAGCTAGCATTTACCAAAATATAAAGTCAAGAAACAAACCGAGTATCAATAATATAATACATATCATCATAGTAATTACTCTTTTGGTCCCTTAACTTATTTTTTGGTTTCGTTTTGGTCTCTTAACTTACTTTTTGGTTTCGTTTTGGTCCTTTAACTATTAAAAGTTTCGTTTTGGTCTCTTAACTTATTTTTTGGTTTCGCTTTGGTCCCTTAATTCTTTCTCCGTCAACCACTTTGATCCTTTACATTAGGATGAATGTATTAGAGTTAAGGGACCAAAACGAAACCAAAAAATAAGTTAAGGGACTAAAACGAAGCTTTTAATAGTTAAGAGATTAAAACGAAACCAAAAAATAAGTTAAGAGACCAAAATGAAATTTTTAATAGTTAAGAGACCAAAACGAAACCAAAAAATAACTTAAAGACCAAAAGAGTAATTAAACCTATCATCATATGTGTATTTGAGAGTATTGATTTTTTATTTATTTTATGTTAATATACATCCTAATGTTGCTGATAAAGAATTTGAAGGATAAAACCGCTGGTGAAAAAGTGATCTCTAAGACAAAAAAAAATGCAGAAAATGAGTTTAATTAGAGTAGAAATCCTAATTTGTTCTTTACTTAATTAGGTTTACGTTCTTAGTTTTCTTAAATAATCTTTTGGGTTTATAAAAAGGGTCATGTCAACAAATGTTTCTAAGACATTAGTTAACATTTCTCTTATAAATATAGATAAAATCATATTTGCTATCCTTTTAACTTAATTCCAAATAACCATTTGATATTTTATCTTTTTTTTCATTGCATTTTTGTCCTTTCGGTTCATTTGTATTGAATTTTCAATCTTCAAATCCAAAATTTTTGATTCTTATGGCTGATTTTTCATCTATATTTTTATATGAATCTTAGATTTAAAATTTGAAAATTCATATCTAAATAGACGAAAATGACAAAATTACAATAAAAAAAGATATAATTGACTACATTGTTACATAAAATTAAATTAAAAACTACAGGGTAATTTTACCTAAAAATTAATAACACATTGATCCTTCCACCGACCATATATAGATAAAATACATTGGTCCTAAGATTTTTTTTTTTTTTTTCAAATGTTGTGCCGTCTTTTGGTCTTTGCTTGTCCACACAAATAAATGACAATGCACTTACCATCAAAAAAAGGTAATTGACCCCTAAAGAAAAAAGGTAAATGCATGTATGCAGGATTCAGTACAGTCCAACAATTTTAGTTGAGTTTTATTTAAAAAAATCGTTAATTTGAAATGAGCATTTTTTAAACTAAGTAAGTGAATTAGATTTTTTGTGTTTAGTAAAACAACAATCAAATTATCTTATAAATGGAGAACATTTTATTGCCATGTGCATAACATGATAAACAACAAAATATTCCAGTAAATCATGTAGATAATATATATGTAGTATATATTAGATTGTGAAGAACTCTAACATCAATCCGTTGTAGTCTAGTTGGTCAGGATACTCGGCTCTCACCCGAGAGACCCGGGTTCAAGTCCCGGCAACGGAATTCTTTTTAAGTTTTTTGTATTTACATATAATTCTTGATGGATGTCATAAGCAGCCTTAAATATAGCTAGCAATCCAATTTATAAGATTCTTCATCACAATACATTACATTATGCGTTATGTTTATAGTATCTTATATCAAAATTAGTACTGATTTGCAACAAAGAGCTATGCATAACATGGTTTTTATTTTATTTTTAGGGAATGCATAACATGGGTTGTTAGCTCTATTTAAGGCTATGCCATTCATCAAGAGTTATACACTTATATGTAAAACAATTGCATCATAAAGGGTTTGATTTTTCTTCCTTTCCATTTCTTCATAAGACAACCAAGTTTGAGACATGACTCAATATTATTAGGAGAAAGAATCATGGAAAAGAGAAGCCATATATTTGTCCTTGGATTGCGCCATAAATTAGACCAAAGTGACCAAAGCTTGACACTTTAACTATTTTTATGATTCTTGGTTCCCTCAACCTCAGCCAAACCAAACCACTATATAGAGCTTTTTAGAAAATTTTGCCTAATTTGTATTTACAATTTCCTTTTCTTTTTGGATAAAAAATAAGATGAGAAAATGTAATTTTCATAAACCACCGTCCCTAGCTTTTGTAAAATTACGGTAACTCAGCATGATCTTGACAAATTCTGTGTTGCCAAACATATATTCTTCTATCATACGGATGTGAAATATTCACCTACTTAACAACCCATCTCTACTAACAAATATGATTAACCAAATTTATGTTTGATATCAGAATAGACATGTCAGAATGATCATGATACCAAACAAACACTTAATATTACATGAAAGATCCCAATCCAATTCTACAACAAACATTATAAATATGACATGATATATCATGAGAAGAAGGTATGAAAGCAATAATGTCCAATAATTATGTCGCATAATATTAAAAGCATAGACACAGAATAGACCCCACTTCCTTGCCTTTTCTTTTACCACTATTAAAATTGTTTCAACATTGGTCTTGTCTTGTTCATATTTTTTCCTACCTTTTCCCTGTTCCCTTACATGCTTCTACTGACCCATAAGACCAACATTTAGTCATACCAAGTTATTATATTTTATCATGTTATGAAAAACTAAGACCAAGGTCCAAGGTTTTATAAGAGCCTAGTTCAACATATCTTGTCTTGTGAAGAAAAATGGTCCAGGGTGAGAAGAAGCAAGAGAATGGACATAAGAAAATAGATTATGATATGGAAGAGAAAATAGATTATGTGTTTAAGGTAGTTGTCATTGGTGACTCAGCAGTAGGAAAAACTCAAATACTATCAAGGTTTTCAAAGAATGAGTTTTGCTTTGACTCAAAGTCAACAATTGGAGTTGAATTTCAAACTAGGACTGTCACTGTTAATGGTAAAGTAATTAAAGCTCAGATCTGGGATACTGCTGGCCAAGAAAGGTTCATCTCTCTCATCTCTCATTTTTGTTTGATTTTTTCTAGTCCTTCTCTATTTCTCTTGAACTACATTGAGTTTCAAAATGGTACATAATGGTCCTAAGTTAAAAATCAGTACTCTCGCACTGATTATGACACCGACACATGTGGTAACATTTAATTATTAATTATTTTATTTTTTTAATTATCATTATTATTGCAATATTAGTGTGGTATTGGTGGTGGCTCTCTAAGCTTCATGCATACCATTTTGACGTATAGGAAAAAGCACATTATGTCACATTAATGTTCTGGAAGGGGTTTTAAGTATGAGACAGTGAACAGTTTTGGAAGAATGCATTGCTTCTTGACATATTATACCCTGCTTTAGAAAAGGTAGGTGACTAGAATCCAATGAATTGAAAATTGTTCAGTGTGTGCATTAATGGCAAAGGGAAATACATTTTCTAAAAGTAGATCTTATATACTAATAAGTAATAACACACCGATATGAGTTTGGTACAAGAGTTACGAAATTCGGTTAGCTTAAGTAAGCGATCAAGAGTTTGATCGCTGACTCTTGCGAATGAAAAAATCCGGTTAAAAGAAGAGAATACATCTTATGCACACAACAAATTCTCATAAGGATATTAGTCGGTGTTTAGATACTTCATGGGAGTACCTATAAAATATAAAATATTTATATAAAAAGTAGACTGATAACATTTGACAATTTACCGATGACACAAATTATTGACACCTAGTCTTTTAAGTATGTGGTCAAATGTTCGATACTTAGGTTTATGAAGAAGTAATAATGTTTGGAGAGATCCGCATCTTAAATAAATATCAGTTATATCGTAGAATTAGTCTTTGTAGTTGTATACGGAATATCCGCATCTTAACACTCAATCATTTAAATGTAGACTGCAGATAAATTCTTTTGACATATTATATATATGTAAATTTTGTTGTTGATATAGGTACAGGGCAGTAACAAGTGCATACTATAGAGGTGCATTAGGAGCAATGCTAGTATATGACATAACCAAAAGACAATCATTTGATCATGTTGCTAAATGGGTTGAGGAACTTAGAGCACATGCAGATAACTCAATTGTGATCATGCTAGTTGGTAACAAAGGTGACCTTGTTGATTTGAGAATGGTTCCTACTGAAGATGCAGTTGAGTTTGCAGAAGACCAAGGTTTATTCTTCTCAGAGACTTCAGCTCTTACTGGTGTGAATGTGGAGGGTGCATTTATCAAATTGCTAGAAGAGATTAATAGTATAGTTTCTAAAAAGGCATTGGAATGTGGTAATGTGAAGGGGGTTGCACTAAAGGGTTCTAAGATTGATGTAATTTCAGGTGCTGAATTGGAAATTAGTGAGATAAAGAAGTTGTCTTCATGCTCTTGTTGATGTTTTTATCTAATGATTAAGTTGTATTTGATTTTGAAGTTCGGAAAAAAAAAGAGTGTGACAAGTACATACATATAAGTATGTGTTTGGTTAATGATTGGTTATAATTCATCTATCAAAACTGTTAGTCAGAGAATATTTTGTATTGATTGTGCATTAAAATATTTGTAGCTATTGAAGATATTTTGAGATAGACTAACAAGGATAAATATAGCCATAAGACTACTACAACGTGATGAATCAAATTTCAATTCTTAGTTGAGAAAAGTGCGTACATCCATAATACCTTTAGCGGAGACAACCTATAAAAACAAGATCTATTGAGATGGTAAAGTAGTTTTCTTTTCTTCGTTTTCTCATTAAACCCCTTAGGGACCAATTTAAACGAGTCATGATATATATATAAAGGATCAATTGATATTTTCTCTATTGAAGACAAGCAACTTAAACATGAGATTTTTATTTTATTTTGAAAAAGTCGTGTAATTTTTTTTCAACTTTTTTGTAGTGATATTTTTTGGTAATAATTTTTTAGTAGAGTTTACTAGGAGAAAGGTTATATAGTTGCTCACACATTAGTAAATAATTATAGTCGCTCATGGAAATTTTGGATATTAATGGTGATGGTGGTGCGTCCAGCAATCAATCGAAGTTATCACAAGCTGAATTGTTGAACTTGTGCCTCATTGGTAGAGTGGTGGTAAATAAACCAATTCATTTACCCACAATCGAAGAAAGGCTAGGTGAAGGTCCTATTTGGAAACCATGGAAACAAATGGATTTAATCCAAATGGATAACAATAAATTCATGGTCCAGCTGTTCTAAAAATGCGATCTTGAAAGAATGCTTGATGGTAGTCCATGGCTACTTGACAACAACATGATCATTTTAAAGAAGGTAACGGTGGGTGAACATCTTGTAATTATTCAGACAGAAATATGGGTCCAAGTTCTTCAACTCTCATTTGGTTTCATAGATGCAAGTTTAGGTGCATTGGTGGGAGACATTGGCATGATGATCAAATACAATGAGGATAACAATCACGGTCCATGGAGAAAGTACATTAGAGTATCAAATGTCTGATTAGTTCTTCCATATCAATCTCGACCGTGACTCTCGTACTTTCTCCGTGGGCCAGAATTGTTCTCCTCGTCTTATTTTACCATCTTGCCAATGTGACTTCCCACCAATGCACATATACTTACATCCATGAAACCAAACAGAAGTTGATGAACTTGGACCCATATTTCTGCCGTAGTCATCTGAATAACTACAAGATGTTCACCCACCGTTACCTTCTTTAAGATGATCATGTTGTTTTTAAGTAGCCATGGACTACCATCAAGAATTTTTTCAGGATCACCTTTGTGGAACAGCTGCACCATGAATTTATTGATATCCATCTGAATTAAATCCATTTGTTTCCATGGTTGACAAATTGGACATAGCCTTTCCTCGATTGTGGATGAGTGAATTGGTTTATTCACCACCACTCTACCAATAAGGCACTAGTCCAACAATTCAACTTGGGATTCGATTGATTGCTAGATGCACCATCATCACCAAAAATATTCAAATTTTCCATGAGGATGAAAAGAAAAACAAGTGTTAAAATAGCTACTTTGGCAATCGTTGTTGTATTTTTTCATTGACTGATGCTTATAACTTTTCCACCACCGTCCATATATAATTGTCATTCACAGTACAGTAACGTGTAATAGCCAAATCTTCATCAATAAATGAATTATATTCCTTATATACTAAGAAAAATGCTAAATAGTACGGAAGGTATGACAACGAAAATTCACGGACGGCTAATTGATGTTGTTCACCTGCGCAACTTTTTTTTTTTTTTTGAAAAGTAAGTGATTTAATTGACAAAAAGAGAGTTTAAACTATAACACTAATAAAATGAATTCTCAATTAAATAAATTAAATAAACGGTGCATCAAATTCAAACGGTGTTGACCACCTTTTTATCTAGTTGAATTGCATAACAAAGAAGACATAGTGCAACTTTTAAAATTTTAAAAAAATAAAATTTTATCTAGTTGAATTGCATAACAAAGAAGACATAGTGCAACTTTTAAAATTTTAAAAAAATAAAATAAAATCAATAGCAACCGTTCAGGTTGCTTATATATTGAGGCGTCCGTGAATTTTCGTCAAATTAACTCCTGTACCAAATAGCACTTCTCATATACTAATGGCAAAATGATATCCATACAAATTAGGATACCACCGATACACAATTATGAAATTGATATAGCTTATCAATGCCTTTATATCAGTGACTTTCCATACCAAAATGGCATAGAATCTTGCTTGTTTTGACACTCACGATTACCATAAATAAGATGCCAATAATTCAAATGATTGGTCAATGATCCAAAAAGATTTAGAAGGGTCGCATAGATTTGGAATTACTTGGGATATGATTGATAGGAAAAAAAAAAAAAAAAGGAAATCAAGCACACGACAGATCCACAAACTGGATTAGGTTAGATTAGGTTGGTCCAGTGCTATTGAGTATTGACCTAGTACAAGAGTGTGTTATTCCTCAAAGTTTCAGGTTTGATTCTCACCGGACCAATAATTTGAGTGGGCAAATTTAACTTCTTCAAATAAACAACAAACTCCCACTTATTAAAAAACAACTGCAAATATCATCTTATAAACTTAAACTGCTTATTTGTCTTGTAGTAGAACAAACATTTAGACTTTTTATTTATTTATGAGGGAGGACATACATTTATACTTAACACCACAAAATGACGAATGTACAAATTTGATTTTGAATTTTACCATTTTATGAAATGATCTCATATTATTAGTGATTTAAATGAAAATAAAATAACTTACCATCAAAATAAATAAAAATAACAATTTAATTAATACATTATTGTTAACTTATAAAAAGCTTTTCCCTCAAAAAAAACTTATAAATTTTTTTTAACATTTTCATTTGTCAAAAAAAAAAAACATTTTCTAAAACAAAATATCTCATTTTAAATTTTTTCTCATACCACAATATATGTTGTGAGGACGTTGTACTAACTTTCAAATTTGTTTCTTAGCAAACATTATTATTTGGTAGAAAGAAGACATCTCTCAAAGTTAGTTTCAAACTTACAAGTTATTATTTGTTAAATGATGATAATAATAATTAATTAATGGTACAAGTGTGTAATGGGTCTGCAGCCACGCATTTACCAAACTCGTTCCCAAGTATAGACGTGCTAAGTTGTGAAATTTCGAAGGCACCTAATTTAAGAAACTTGTATATTCCTTAAGAAAAATTCAAATATAAAAGAGACATTCAAATCTATACATCACTATCAAATTTCTCTATGATATAACTATAATAACATACGTGTTTTCCCCGTAAAGCCATTATCCTGAGTCTGTTTTACTTGCTAATGATGACAAATTAAGAGTTTGTTCGTTTGGACAACCAAATGCTTTACATTTTCATGTTAGATATCATAATTCATACATGTGTGATCCATATTTTAGGTATTATCAATCTTGATATTATTTCTTATTGTTATTGAATATTGGTCATTGCTCACATATAACGTGAGACACATGGATTGTTAACTTCTAAAATCTTCCTCAATCACAATTGTTCACCTCAAAAATCTCACATTTTCTTATTATAGCTTGTTAAAATGAACTTATATTTTAAAAAATGGAAAATATTTATACAAAGTATTACCGAATTAAATCTTTAAATACAGTAAAATTTTGTTAATTGCAATAGAGATTGTGGCTAAAAACAAAATTTATTTACAAACTAAATGTTCAAATTCTGAAAGCACCATTTTGAAATTTCTTAATCAATCACCAACCACCCACATCAAAGATTAATGTGATAAATATTCATATAGATAGAGGAAAGCAACAGAAACTGATCTTCAAAGAGAAGCAACATGTCATACTAGAAAGGATAGAATAAAAGTTTTGTTTATTGCTATAACAAATATATGAAGTTGAAGCGAACATTGGTATATAGTTTTGGGTTCAAATATACATATGTATTGCTTCAGCATAGAGCTTTTGTGACATTTTCCGACACTATATTGTGCTCAGGATATGTATCATCCCTTTTTCAATTTCCTCTTCTTCTCTCTCTTAATCTTAACCTCTATCTTCATTAAAAAAAAAAATATAATCAAGAGTAAGAGGGTAAGATTAAGAGAAATATAAAGAGTTAAGAGAGAAAAAGAGGAAAAAAAAGGTAAGGAGATGATTCACTTTGTTGTTCTCAAGGTCGATGTATTTGAGGTTTATATATTGATTGAATGACTTGATTTTTTCTTGACGATCTCACCATCTTATGCTCTCAATTTTCTTTTAGTCAAGTGGGATTCTTGCCCATGACATTGAGGCCATTCAACTAGGTTTTCTAATCAGGTTCGCATAGCTAATAGCATACTCGGACCTATTCGAATATGATGGTTCTTGACTCAATTGAGAGCATGTGGAAGTGATACCTAAGTACCATAAAAGCACATGAGATTCAAGAACTTTAATTCCATTCGAGCTAAGTCAAAATCTTATAACGGTCCATAATCCCTCAAATAAGAAGCATGTAATTGAAATGCTTAAATGTATATTTGGCTTTTGACAATAAAATTTTACACAAGCTCAAGTATGAGGTACATAAGGATAAAATTCTTAAAATGTACGTTTGTTTGACTGTAAAAGTTGAAACTTATAATGCTAAGGATTTTTTTTTCAACTGCAAAATAAAACATACAAGAATTTTGCTCTTCACCCAGCACAAATCACTCGCACCCTGCAGCGTTTCTATTTTTACCCTTGCGCACGTTAAGTCACACAGCGTGCCTTAACTTGCGCAAGTTGTATTTTGTGCGTCACTTAAGTGGCGCTGCGTGAGTTAACTCACGCAGCGTTAGTTAAGTCATTTATCAGCAAAACAAAAACACATTTCCCTCATTTCCTAAACTTCCCAACTTTGAATTTTTTCCCACATATCCGATTTTCATCAATCTTGCGCCATTCAAAGCCAATTTCTCCCACATTATCAAGTAAGTGATGATTACCCTACTTAATTGCATTTAACTTGTAGAAATTTTTGATTTTTTGAAGAAATATAACTTTTTTAGGTTTTTATAAAATTTGCTTGCATGTTAGTTTTGATGATTGTTAGTGATGAATTAACTTAGGAATTGTTGTTTAGAAGTTGTTTAGAGTACAATGTGGTAGTTTAGGGTTTACAAATTGTTAGATTACCTAGTTGTTTGAAAATTGCACACCATGTGTTTGGTAAAATGTCTCAATGGTAATTATTTTGTTTTTTTGGATTGTGACTTATCAAATTAGTTAGCATATGGTTTGTTAATTTTGATTATAATATGTTTGACTGCAATGTGGTAGTTTACGGATTGAAATGTCATTGTTGGAATTTTAGTGTTGTTGGTGAATTGTTGGAAATGACACAATGTTCGTGTGAAAATGTATCATTGAATTTGTGTTTTGTTAAATGTTGTGCTGATATGCCTCAGAGGAATACGTCTCAGAGACCGCCTGAGCCGCCTCAGGATAGAAGTGACAGACTTAGGGTAGGGAGGATCTCCCCTATTGGTAATGCATAGAGGGAGAAAGAAGCATCACATGTAACACTCTAAATTTTATTTTGTGGTTTGTGGTGAATTTTAGTTGATTTTGGTGTGCTTGGTGTATTTTATTTGAATTTATAAATGATATATGAAATATTTGGTGTGATATCATTTGTTATATTTATTTGTAGTATTTTATGAAAATTGTAGAAAATAATAATATTTGATAAAAAGGGATTAAGTAGAGTTAATAGAATTAAGGAGGGATTAAGAAGAAATTTAATAGAATTAAGTGGGGGGAGTAAAGAGAAAAAGAGGTTATGTTTTGGTAAGGTGAGAAAGAAAAAGTCAGTAAGGAAAGAAAGAAATATTTTTCACGTACCAGAGAAAAGCAAAACCAGAACATAGTTTTTTTGAGAGAACCCAAGGGGAAGAACTAGGAAGGGAGAAGCTGCCATTTTTGCTGTAGGAATTTGCTTATTTGAGGTAAGGGTGGGTTTTATGATTCAATTGCTGTTATATATATGTATGTTTTCATGAATTGAATTGAAAAATGGTAGTTTTGTTGGATTAGGGTTAAAGAAATGAAAATGCCATGAATAATGAATTATATGATGATGATGATGCATATGTAAGTTGTTTCTGTTGTTTTGTTGTGCCATGAACCTGTGAATAATGTTTCTAAACCATTTTGGGTAATTGGGGAATCAAAAATGGGATTTTTGGATGAAATAGGGTTAGAAATCGTAAGTAGAAATTCTGCCCAGATGAGCACTCGCTCAAGCGAAATACCCTTCGCTCAAGCGAGCATCATTTTTGCCACGCCCAGTTTGGATTTTAGCCGCTCGCTTAAGCGAGCCACGAGCGAACCCCAAGCGAGCAAAATGCTAACCTTCGTCATTTGCGTCGCTTAAGCGAGTTTCCCGTCGCTTAAGCGAGAGACGCCCAGGATAGTGTATTTTACCTGTTCGCTTAAGCGAACTAGAAGCGAGCCAGAAGCGAACTAAAACCCAACCTTCGTCATTTGACTCGCTCAAGCGAGATGCTGCTCGCTTAAGCGAGCTGGGTCCTGTGCGACCCAAAGTGTGATTTTCTAAGGGGTTCTAAACCCAAACCTAAGCTTTCTAAATGGTTTATTGGATTTTTAGAGAATTTTTGGAGTGATAATAATATAGAATAGAGGTGTTTATGATGCATATTTGAATGAATCTTATATGAAATGAAATGAACTATACTATGCTAAGTTGCAATTGTTCATGGTGCTGTGGTGTGATTGAGTCTAGTTGGGGAGGTGTCCTGGTTGGTGTTGTCGTTGGTTGCATGGTGAAAATGCACCACTTTTCTGTTGTAGGGTTGTATGTAGATATACACCTTGAGTCTCATAACTCATTTGCATTGGTGGGGGCTCATGCCCCGGAATGTTTATACATTCAACTGGTGAGGGCTTATGCCCTGGAATGCTAGTCATTCACTTTGGTGAGGGCTTATGCCCTGGGATGCTTTAACCATCCAATTTGGTGGGGGCTTATGCCCCGGAATGCTTAGCATTCAACGCGCGTAGTTGGTACCACATTTGCATAATGCATTGGTCGTTTATGGAGTCTTGCATTAGAAGTTTAAGGTGTGAGTTGTTGTTGGTGAGGTGTCACCACAAGTGGTGTTGTTGTCGGTGTTGTTATTAAGGTGAATCTAAATATTATTTGTTGAATTGTTTATGAAGATTACTGATAATTATGGTGATGATGATTGTTCTTGTTGTTGTTGTTTTCAATACAACTTTATGAATTATATATATATATATATATTGCTTTTGTTTTGTGAACTCACCCCTTCTGCTGGAATTGCCGCCTTGTGGGCAAGTGCAGGTAGCGATGGATAGTTAGGAGTCGGCTCATTGTGTCATAGGCTCTGATACGTAACGGGATGGGATTTATGTTTTATAATTTCATTCCTTTATGTATCATTTTTACTTGGAGAATTGTTTAATAATTATATGTTGGAGAACATTTCTGTTATGGTGAGGCCTTTGTGCCAGACATGTTGATGTATAAGAATTTCTGAGATGAATTTATGATAATTATTCCGCTGCAGACTATTTTATAAAGAATGATGTTTTGGAGGATTATTTAAATAGTTTTATGTTTCTATTTAAATAAATTATTTTTGAAATATGCATGTAATACTCCGTTGATTGTTGATTAACTCTGATGTTTGGATATTATTATATCATTTTGGGGAACGGGGTGTTACATCACACCCTCCTATGGCTTGTCAAGGGAGAGGTGGGGGAACGAGACTTGCTAGAGTTGATGCTGCAGGGGGGTCAACGTCGCAGACGGGTCCATCCCAGACGGTGGACCAGACGCAGTATCAGGTGTATGAGCAGCCGCAGGATCATGCGTATCATTTTCAGGAGCCTCAACCTCACCAGTATCAGTTTGATGCTTATCAGCAACATCAGTATCAGCAGCAGCATCAGTATCAGGATCATCATGAGCATCCTGTTGTTGAGGAGCCTCGGCATCATGATGATATTGAGCAGCCTGGGCAGCCTAAGCGGCATGACGTTGGGGCTCGTTTTCAGGGGGTACCGAGGGTGGTGTACGAGGCCAGTCCGGACGACTATGCAGGGGGGCCTTCTGACGACGACACATCACACCCTTTCAGGACATATGTTGGTACTCCGGATGGATCATGGCCGACAACGACATGATGGTCTGTCACTTGCCAGAGCAGGTTCTTAGGCAGTACGGGTATGTCCAGAGAATTCCCAGGCCTCCTACAGACATTGAGCTTATTGCGGCGGATGACGTGGCTCATGCCTTCACGGAGTTCGCTCTACATGTCCTCAACCATTAGCATAGGGGTGATCCGGTTCTGGATAACAAGCTGTGGGCTCATACTAAAGGGTACATGAGATGGTTCGTTAGAGTATCACATCCTATTGTGAACCCCCTGCGGCCATTCCTGAGTATGCAGCTGTTGTCCCTCTTCGTCCTGTCCCTCCTTACGAGGAGGTTATTGTTGAGCAGCAGTGGGCCAGACATCCTCCAAACCCATACCAGATCATCAGCAACATCAAAGCCAGAGTGGACGGTGCAATGAGACATCCCGCTGTGTTTCATAATCCAGAGGAGGTTATGCGCTTGATGCAGGGCATATAGTCTGAGTGGAGCATGCTGGAGCAGGTGCCGGCTCCGCGGAGGAGGAGTAGGAGTCCATGGGATGGACTAGTATGACTTGTGTAGTTTTTTTTTGTTTGACATTTTGTTGGATTTGGTTGTAATCCTATTACACTTGCGCTTTTTAGTGTTTTTATGACATTATGCGTTATTTTATTCCGTTGTTTTATTATGTTATTTTTCGTAATATAATTATGAGTTAATGCTTGATTGAATGAATGCTTGAATGAATGATGAAAAATGTATGCTTGAATGAATGTATGAAAGAAGGATTGAAAAAATAGGGAAAATAGAGGTTTCTGCCTCTTCTGGTTGTATGCACAGAATGTGCGCAAGTTAACTAACGCATGTGCTAATGGCTGCGTCAGTTAACTCACGCAGAATTTTAAACTAACGCAGACTTTTACACTTGCGTTAGTTAACTTGCGTAGCGTATGTTAACTAACGCAAACTTTTACACTTGCGTTAGTTAACTTGCGCAAGGGCATAATTGGAACGGCTGCAGGACGCGAGCAAAATGTGCAGGGTGAAGAGCAAAATTCAATATACAATCATCTTTAAAAAAGATGAAAGAAAATGATAGTATCAAACTATCTAAAAAGAAAGAAAATATGATAACTCGAAGTGTTCGAAGTGTCCTTCCATCTTATGAATCTTATGTACTCCAAATGGAAATAATGAAAAAGAAAGAAATAATAATCTGAACAATTTATTCATATGGCAAGGGAATCCATCTATATGTATATGATTAAGAAAACTATACATTGACAATGTATAATATATGCAAGGTCTGAGATTCGAACATCTAACAAAAAAACTATACATTGTGCTTTGAATCATCCAAACTGTAAATCAAAGTTTTCCTATGCTATTATAACAAAAAATCATACACATAAAAAAGAAAAGTTTTCCTTTGCTATTTGTGTTTCCATACCAATTAACCATTCTTAACCATAACTAATTCTAAATTCTAACTCTAATATTTACATTTCCACCTAAAGGATCCGAATCAAAATGATTCCATCCTAAAAGACCACCAATATAAACATTTTAATTTGGTCTCTAATCAATAAATGCACCACCTAATTTCATTCTATAAACAAAATCCAAATTATCTTCCTTCATCATTGACCAATAAATTACCCGACCTATTCCTCTTAACATTCCTTAATCTAAACAAACCATAAATCTTCCTCAAATCCTTAACCGTAGAAAAACCTTCCCCACCACAAAGAACACCTTGATTACTTTCATCTTCTACGTCATCATCCTCTATCCGCCGTCCGATCATATCCCCATACCCTCTCCCATCACCGTCCATTTGCAATGCCCCGATAACCGATTTAATAGCCCGACTCGGCGAGTTCCGATTCGCAATCATTAACTCACCTATCTCCGCCGGACTCAAACTCGCTCCCTGCCGGAAAATCTCCTCCACCGCCGGAAAAAGCTTGTGTTCCTTCACACCTAAGTAACTATTCGCCAAAGCTTTGAAAGATGAAAAATCGCACACCGGAAAATGAATATGAACGTCGACACGTCCCGGTCGGAGAAAATTCGGATCAATAAATTCTTTACTATTCATCGTGAAAATCATTATTCTTTCTTCAGCATAACTCGAAGTCATAATTCCGTCCATGAAATTCTGAATCCCCGCCGCCGTAACCGTCGCCGGAGCTTCCAATTCCGCTGTTATAAACCGATCGAGATCCTCAACAACGATAATAGATTTCGGTGATGTTTCTAGTAAGAGAAATTTCAAATCTGAATCGCTTCGAATTTTCGAGAGATCAACATCGTATACATCATAGCAAAGAAAATTCGCCATAGCTGCAACAAAACTAGATTTTCCGGTACCGGATTCACCGTATAACAAGAAGCTCCGTTTCCAAACACGACCGATTCTCTTATAGTAATTCTTCGCTTTCAAAAACAATTCAAGATCGTTTTTTATTCTGATCTTCAAATCAGTTTCCATCAACATCGTTTCAAATGTCGATGGATGATTAAACGGAAATGATCTCCACCTCCTTCCTCCGCCACCGGTAACATTAACGAACAAACGTAAATCACGTTTGCCGTTGTATTCTATTATTTCACCGGACACGGTAGTGATACGATGAAGATAACTGCTGAGTATCCTTCTTTTATCGGTTTTTCTGATCTTGAGAACAAATGCACCGGTTTGATTTGGTTCGGTTTTTGTATAGAACCAATAAACCGTAGCGCCAAGAAACCGATCTTCGATGATTTGATCTGAGTCTAGGGTTAAGACGATGTCGTTTTGATTATTTCCGGTAATGAGATTGGTGAAGTCGGAATCTTCAAGAGAAGGAAGAGAATGTAAATAAAGCGAAACTTTACGATAGAACATGTTCGGTTGCATGGTATGGTTTAGTTCGGGGACCTTAAGGTATTGGTAGAGATAAAAAAAATCTTGTAGTTTTGTTTGGAGTTTTTTTGTTGTGTGTATTAAACCAGTTTTGAATAATATGTATCGAATTATGAAAAGAATGAAGGGTGTGAGGAGAATAAGGATTATGAATTTGTAAGGTAACATGATAGGAAAAAACACAAACACAAACACAATTTGTTTCTACTAGGTGTGTGTTGTGTTGGTTTGGGTTTTATGATGTTTTTGTTTTTTGGGGAGATTCATGTTTGGAATGAAGAGAGTGTTGGGTGAAGGAGAAGAATTGTTGGTGTGTTGTGTTGGGTTTATATTGCTTTGCTCTTTGTTTTTCGTGTGTGTTTGTTTTGCAGAAGAGATAGCTACGTGTTCTATTTGAAAGTGTTTTTCTGATTTGGGATTTGATGAATTTTATGGGTCCCGTAATCTGTTTTCTTAAAATCATTTTCAACGCGGAATTAGGTGAAATAGAATTGGAAAATTTTGATTTTTAAGATTATGAAAATTTGTTACATTTTTTTAGTTACCTTAATTATCTTTTTTTAATTCAAAAAAAGCTCTATTTTGACCAATTAATTAATTAGCCGCGTTAGTAAAAGATGAAACTGATTAATTAGCCAGCCACTTAAATACCAACAATCATACTCTATTCTTCATCCCATCATTATTATAAACAAAAAAAATTACTTCCCTTAAAAAAAACAAAAAAATCACTTTAAGGTTCGTTGAATAATTGATGGATATTCTTTGATTGTTATGAGTTTGATTCCTAGCTCATATTGAGAGTCGAAAATTAGATTAAAGGATGTTGAAAGTTCTTAAAACATATTTCATCTGTCCCAAATTATAAGTTGTTTTGAGAAAAAATATTGTCGTAAATTATAAACACTTTTACATTACCAATAAATCGTCAATGAACTTTTTCTGTTATATCATTAACCATTCATTATAATATCTTTCTCATATCAGTAATGAAAGATAATTTTGTAAAATAACTCGTAATTTTTCTTTCTCGTACAAAATTAATTACATTTCTTAATTTGTATGAGAAACCTAAAATTTGAGATGGATGAGTAATTCATGAAGAAATTTAGCTGCATGATATTGTTTGAAGGTGCACAATCAATAAAGTTTGCTATTTAATGCTTGAACAACGTATAAATTAAAAAGTTAAACATAAAAGAAAAAGACTAAAAATATATCGAATTAAATATAATAATAATTTACTAAAAAAGGGTTTCTCTTAAGGTCAGTCTCTTAGCATGGCACTTGTTGCGTAACCGTTTGTCTACAATAGCCAACTTAATTTGGAGAAATATTATTCAGCCATGCATAATGTTTAACTTTGTGTGTGTAGTTGTGGTAAGATGGAGGATATTCATCATATATTCCTTTCTTTAGACTTTTTTCGAAATCTTCGCATGGTATCTTTAACTCACTTGGTTTCATTATGGTGTCTCTTAAACATGTGTCAGATCATTTTCTTCAGTTTGAAAATTTAGACGATTTTTTTTTTAAATATCCGTTTAATTTTCAATTTTATTTGGTTGGTTTGTGTGTGGGTGTTTTGGAGTTGAAGAAATGCTTAGCCTTTTTTACGTTTCAGAGTAATTTTCAATCTCATTTGGTTGGCTTGTTTGAGAGTAATTTTGTAGTGGAGTTGCTTAGCCTTTTTTACGTTTCATTTTTTCATTTGGTAACTTGGTGTAATTGCAACTTTCTTTGATGGTTTTTCGGCATCCATTGTGCCAAAGTTTCTAGATTTTTGAGTCAATAAATTCTATTTTAGTTTTTTCAAAAAAAAAAATAGTAATAATTTGTTGATTAAAGGAGTTGGAAGCAAGTTAATTTTTTCTTAACTTTTGATTAATGTGAAGTAGGAATAATTTTTATATTAACTTAAAATAATTAAAAAGATGTGCACAATATTTAGAAAATTGACAATTGTTTGTTATGAGAGAGAGAACGCAAAAAAATAGGAATTTGTTGGAGAAAAAGATAATAACGGACAAAATTGTTTGTTACGAGAGAAAAATATAACATATTAAATTTATTGCAAAGATAAAGTGTGTGCAAAAAATAGAAATTTATTGGTGGATTAAAATGAGGGTATAATAGAAAAAAAAAAGTGCAAAAATACACATTGCTATTTTGGTGTTAATTTTTGAAGGGACGAGTCTAGACTTCTTAATCACCAGACTACTCAAAGCTAAATAATTTCTTAATACTAATTAATTACTTAGCCTCGACGTTGTATGGCAGAGTATTTGGAGTACAAAGTAAGTAATCCAAAATGATTTTAAGTGGAGTATAGGTACTAATCGTAACATATCTATTTGGGATCGAAATTAGATTCAATCTGCGCACCATATTGAGCAACTGGAACCGACAAACCTGATCTTCACAAATCTGCAGGTGTCGAGTCTAATGATGTCAAAAACCAAAAGTTGGAGCACTGAGACGATTAGCCTACTTTTCGACTCTACCTCCACGGATCACATCTTATGACCCCTCTGCTCAGTATGACAGGGTTGTATGGGAATATATGAAAGATGGTAACTATTCAAATCACAGTGAATATAAAAACACTACTTGATCATGACGCTGCTCCATGCCAAACTCTGCTTGATGAACCATTTGAGAAGCTAAGATCATAAGATCAAGAGTTTTGGCGGATCGGCTGAAACCGCTTGCATACCAGGGTAAGGCTGCAATCATGAGGTATTAACTATGAAATACAATGTGTCTTCTCCGAGGAGAAAGAGGAGGACACACACATATTGTTTAGGTGCAACAAGAGTAAGCGGTGTTGTGAAAGAGTAAGCCTTTCTAGTAAATGTTTGTTGCTTTTCTCTACTTTTGTTTATGCACGTTTGTAAATAATATTACTGCGAGTAAAGAATAGTCACACACTGTTTTATGTTTTATGAAGTGTATGATTTTGAAAAATGTTTTCGAAATAATTATTTACTTCGATTTTAAATTAAAGAAGACCGTAAATCTTCTAATGTACAAAGTTTTGAGTTATTTTTAAAAGAAAATATATATATGCGCAATTTAAAATCGAAATGTTACAACTTGTAAATTAATTATAAGACCCTTTTGAGAATTTTTTTCATCCTTTTTATAAGACCTTATTTCCAAATACATTAATTATTTCTTTATCACCATAACCCTATTTTACATTAATTACTAAGATGGATTATTTAATATTTTACATATAACATAATATTAAACCATCCAACTACATATTTATTATTGCGATTGCGTGTACTCTAACTTGCATAACTGAAAGGCACGAAGCTATTTGGTTTGAATCAGATCGGACTTTCCATTCTAAGTCTATTTTTTGACTCAAACTTTCCATTCTAAAATATGAGTTCAATTAATTGAAAATAATGTCGACCCAAGTATAAAATGTCTCAGTTGAATAAAAGGGTGACACATTCTAAATGTGAAAATTTAAAATTTCTTACAAACATCCTCTTGTTTACAACTTTGCATTCACATCATATCAACTTTCTATTTCTTTGGTCGTTTTTTGCCCTTGCTAGCTAAGATGACGTTCCAGAATATATTTAATTGGATTTTTCTAAAGATGACTTCAGATTCCACTATATCAATATATACGTGCTAGCCAACTTTTACACTCTACTTCATTTTTGTTATTTGTTTTTAATTTAATTCTTTTGTCTTCTTTTGACAATGTTTTTTTTGGATCGTTGCTTTCAATTGGTCAAATTTTCAATATCCAGAAAGGCACTGTTCAAAAGACTCGGTATAAAAGTGAAAATAGTGATGTATGTATATTCTATTATTCTGTATATATTTTGTATAAAGTAACTTTAGGTATTCGCATAAAAATTGATAAAAAAAAAGGTATTGGCATAAATTCTGAAAAAGTAACCAAAAAAAAAAAAAATATCTATATAGCAGTTCTTATTGTTATTATATTATGAAAAGAAGAAAAAATGTTCATATTTCGAACAGTCAATGGAGAGTCAAATCCTTAACCATTAAGCTCCAATTTCATCTTTTTGTACTTTTTTTCGTCCTTAACTTTTTATACCAATCAGTGTCTTGGTGTAATTAAACCACTAACAAAGAAAGTTTTAAAAGACATGATTAAAGACGAGAATAATAAATAATGCATCTTTTCAGAAAGTTATATATATGGGGTGATTTAAGTTGAAAATTCAAATGATTAATGAGTTTTAACACAAATATTTGGAAGAATCCAAATTTAATTGTTATATAGAATAATTTTTATCTAAACTTTATTTAGTGTTCGATCAAACTTTGAATTACTCATCCTTTGAAAATTGGAAAGTTAAAAAAAAAATGACGCGAAAAATAAATAACGCATCTTTTCTAAAAGTTGTTATGACCTGATGATTCAAGTTGATTTGTGATTTGAAAAACAAATTAAATAAGATGGGTGAGGTGGAACCTGGTCATCAGTTTTCATAAAGAGATTTTTGAGGTTAAGTTTTCATAAAGAATTGGCACATGCATATTACGTAGGAATTTCCATTGAGCGTGTACTTTGGTCTAGCTTGACCTTCCCTTAATTTATAGGTTTCAAAAGTTATAACAATTTTTTTTGCTATTTAAACCACACATTTAGTGATTAAACTTTCCATTATTTCTAGCTAGAGTATTGTATTGAGTCATAGCCTAGCATTTCTTGTATGGGAGTGAAACTCGTTTGATTAATGTATTTCATTTTGCTTTTAATTTTTTTTTCATTATTTTCTTTCCTCATAAATTCGCTCTACAAATCCTTTTGAGGTACCCAGTAGACCTACCTTAATTTTTTGAATTATTCATTAAATTAATCTTTGTCTCTTGGTAAGTTTGTGACTAATTAAAACTTAATTTACAAAAGCTGTCAAACCACTTATTATTGTGTAAAGCACCGATTTAACAAATGATTTAAAATGTTTTAGTTTCTTTTTTTTTTGGCTTTCGCACCGATGGTGGACGACTAATCCGACTCATACGTAGAGGCATGCGCACTGATCTAAATTAGTCGTTAAATCAGTGTTTTTGTGTTAAATTAATATACTTTCCATAAAAATAAAACAACACTTTCTTCAAGCTTAACGTATATGGATTTTCACTAGTTACCAATACATGGAGACTCGGTCACTCATTTCTCTCTAACCGAACAGTGGAGTATTAATATAGAAGGATAATTTACTTTACGAAAAGCATAAGAGACATGAGTTTTTATAATTAGTTTTTGTCTTTGTTATTTTAATGTCATATTCCCACTTGACAACAATTATGCTTTATCTCTTCTTAAAAAAAAAAACAATTATGCTTTATCTCTTATCTCTTTTTATATATGTCGATGGCAGTCGCATTAGAGATTGAGATTCGTCCAATTGTGAGGCAAATTTTCACAATTATATACTTTTTTTTTAGGATCACAATCATATACTTTTATAAGGTAATTGATTGATATGAAGCTCTAAAATAAAACATAATCCGTTGATCTCTATGATAGCATAAGACTGTCACGCACTAATGCATGAACTCCAAAGATATATGTGTCGTAAATTTTTAGTATATTTCAAAAGTTTCAAATATTTTGTGTTCTATATTTTTAATTGAGAAATATTAAAAAATATTTTAATAGAAAGTTATTATCATATTATTATTAATTATAATGTTTGACTTGGTTTTGTAGACATAGTTTTAATTTCAAAGTTTTGTAACCGCCTTTACTTTTATATCTCTTAAATGTGGAAATAATATTGCTTTTTCTTAACTATTTAGTTTGAGCACTTATTTGCTAACTCAATGCATAACGTTTCTTTTATTGGCTATTTATAAGGCATTATTCTTGCTTGACAAAACAAAAAATCGATGCCTATGAAATTTGTACTCACGTAGTGAATTAAAAGGATTTTTCACTTGGCTTTGAGTAGTATCAAAACAAGAAACATGTCCCTCACTTTCAATGGTTTCTTGGGTTACATCTTCCTGAAATATATTTTCATGTCAGTTCTGTTTCCTCGATTCTACATCAAGAAGAGTCTGTTAAATCATGGGGGATTAACGTATAATTACGCAAAAAATCCTTAAGGACAGTGCAATCGACACGTCTCAGACTATTTCCACTATTTGTTCCTTGCAGTTCTCTTATTGAATTGTTGAATAGAGATGGTGATTGATGAGTTATGTCGGTGGTCAATTCAACAACAATCTACGAAAAAATATATGTTTATTGATCTCTCTCTTTGTTTATATTTTATTGATTCCTTTATTTATATATTATTATTATTATAGAGATAATTTATGCCTAATTTTACAACAATCTTAAGGATTTTCTAATTGTCGTTTAACGGCTGCCGATGCTAGGGTTTGAACTGCCAGCTATACGACATCTCTAAATGTGAGAAATGATAAAAGAAAGAAGTAATGGTGAATCGAAGATGTAAAGAGAATGACAAACAAGTTGTTGAAAATAATATTGTGGATATGTCACCCAGGTTCTATCTATTTTCATTTTGCTTCTCATTGTTAATTAAATACAATTTACTTGTGTCAATTATAAATGATGAACAACTATATTGTGTTCAAATTTAAGCTGATATGAATTGGTGAATACTTGTGCCTAGTGTCGGCGGAATTCTAGTGATATGTTTATTTACGCCTCTTAATTTGCTATGTGCCTCATTTGATAATTATTATTGAATTTAATATGAGACTTGGATGATTCTTGAGCTTCCTAATGCTTTTATAACTTTTACAAGCATGTTGAAATTTATGTGGTTTATCTGATAACTTTATGGGTCTTAGCTTTATTTGAATCAACACTTGTATATAACCTATTATGTTTGTTATGTGAATATCACATGGAAGATGTTTTTTTTATGGTTTTACCAATGATCTAATTTATGCAATTCTCAGAATGTGGGGAGTTTTGTGTGGAGTTGTATTGTATTTAGTTCGTACTCATGACATTACATGTTTTCTCCATATTCTATGTGTTCAACTTTATGATTAACAACTACTATAAAGCATGTTATATTTTAATGTTCTAGTTGACGAATTATTATTTTAGTGAGATGCTTATTTTTGAATGTGAGAAACTTTTTAAGAAATGAGTTTGTGGATATATCCTTTAAGCTAGCTTCTCGTTTGGTCTATGTCAGTATTGTGATGTTAATTATAAGAGTATTACATTAGCCTGTGCTGCCAAATCAATATTACCTTGTGTATTGCTTTTATAATATTGTGGTTCTTATTTTGTATATTTTGAGATAATTTTATATTATTGTGAATAATTATTGGCATCAAATTTGAGAAACTTATGAAAATACATATAGATATGCATGAATGAAACGAGTGAAATAAAGATGTCATGTTGTCGCTTAAATTTAATTTAACTAGACCTGAATATATTTTTGTGATACTTGTTAAACTCATGATATATTTTGAGAGATACCATAAAATATAATGTGGTATATTATAATATGGAGTATCCATTGTATTAAAATAGTACAATGATGTTTAATGTATTTATATTGTGGATTATCCATTGTATTAAAGTAATGCAATGACGTTTGATTTATTTATGTGTGGATATATTTACTCCAATGTGGGGGTCTATCATTTGAAAAATAATTCAAGTGGACTTGAATAAAAATTCACACATAGAGTTATATTTTTCCAATGTGGGGGTTTGTCACTTGAAGTCATTCAAGTAGACCTGTTTAATAAATCTACAAATAGATTTAGATTTATCCACATTGATAGTGGTGTCGCTTAATAATCATGTAAGCGAACGTGTATGAATATAATTTTACAGATCAAGTTTATTGTTATAGACTTTGATAAATATTTGAGGTTGATTGACTTAGAGACGTCTTAGTCAATCTTATATGATGAAAGCAAATTGTCTTCATCATTTGCGTATAAAGTAGCTACAAAACAAAGCCCCTTGGGATGAAATAAATTTATGTACATCGAGGGGATTGGGACTTAAGCCACTCGAAATTAATAAGTGATGGGAACCCAACCTTTGTGATTGGAGATCCCATGAATAAGGTTCATATGGGTAAGAACAAGTCACTTGTTAGTTCTGCTAGCACCAAAAATTAGTTAAATAATTTTTGTTCTCGTCCATTTCCTATGGTGTGTATGAGACGTGCTAGACACTGCATTATTGAGAGGATAAGCCTATAAAGCTTTTAATGAATTTCATATCCCTTATGGGTGGTGTATGATTTGTAGCATACACTTGATGAAATCACCTATGTGAGTGTCAAGTGGGGCCGCTTGTATGAGATCATGGCGAAATCTCGGGAGCACTCATGAAATAATCCAGGCACGTGCACGGCCTATTAGCGCACCACATCGCCATCGATAAGAAATATGGGGGTGTGATGCGAGTGGTATACCGCTAACATACATCAAGTGATTTTGGTTCATATAGCTTGTTACACAAACTTCACTGTATGTTAAGTATTATCATTCTAGGGTTGGTTCATATAGCTTGCTACACCAGTTTGATGCATCACATCCAAGATGCTAACCCAGGAAGTACTTTTTCTATTTTCTTTTAAACTTTTGAAATATGTGGGGGATTGTTGTAAATTTTGAGTATATTTCAAAAGTTTCAAATATTTTGTGTTCCATATTTTTAATTGAGAAATATCAAAAAATATTTTAATAGAAAATTATTATCATATTATTATTAATTATAATGTTTGACTTGGTTTTGTAGACATATTTTTAATTCCAAAGTTTTGTAACCGCCTTTGCTTTTATATATCTTGAATGTGGAAATAATATTGTTTTTTCTTAACTATTTAGTTTGAGCACTTATTTGCTAACTCAATGCATAACGTTCCTTTTATTGACTATTTATAAGACATTATTCTTGCTTGACAAAACAGAAAAATGATGCATATAAAATTTGCACTCACGTAGTGAATTAAAAGGATTTTTCACTTGGCTTTGAGTAGTATCAAAACAAGAAACATGTCCCTCACTTTCAATGGTTTCTTGGGTTACATCTTCCTGAAATATATTTTCTTGTCAGTCCTGTTTCCTCGATTCTACATCGAGAAAGGTCTGTTAAATCCTGAGGGATTAGCGTATAATTATGCGGAAAATCCTTAAGGACAGTGCGATCAGCACGTCTCAGACTATTTCCACTATTTGTTCCTTGCAATTCTCTTATTGAATTGTTGAATAGAGATGGTGATTGATAAGTTACGTCGGTGGTCAATTCAACAACAATCTACGAAAAAAGATAAGTTTATTGATCTCTCTCTTTGCTTATATTTTATTGATTCCTTTATTTATATATTATTATTATTATAGAGATAATTTATGCCTAATTTTACAACAATATATGCGGTTTGGTATTCAGCCAAATTGACACATTTAAATTTTTAAATATTTCATTTAGATTATTAACAATATCTCCAAATAAAAATGTGCACGTTTGCTAATTTAGAACTTCATGTTTTTTGTTGGTCTAAGTTAACAAATCATATATATATATATATATATATATCCCAACTTGAGGTTTATAATAATGTAAAACACTTGATTGCATATGTAAGATCTACCATTATTTTAGAATATAATTAAGGTGAGTAGGATGTCAATGATTTGATATTCATCCTCAACATAAAAAACTGGCAATGCTAACCTGCAATTTAAAAAAAAATCTACTATTATTTTAAGCTTGGTTTACATTATGTTAAGAGAAGAATCTATCAACTGAGAAATTAATATACTAAAATTCCAAATAGAAGAATTTTGTGGTCAAAAATCCAAAATAGAGAACCATGTTTATATTAAAAAAATAAAAAGGCAATAGGACTTGTTTCTACTCTATTGTATAAATATGATTCCTGACCACAAACATTACTTTCTTTTATTTTGATGAAATCAGCAGCATATCGGACAAATATTAGATGCTATTCTAATTCAGGTTTGCCTTTGGCCGTTGGTGGAGCTTCCCAATAAAGAGCTTATACTATATTGGCATATTATCTGAGTATGCAGAGAGCAATTTGTTTTTGATTGCGTCTGCTCAATAAGATCCATTTATATGTCTTCACTACTTTATAGTGCATGTGTGCCTATTTTTGAAGTGGTAAGCCATGCATGAAACATGCAATTTTCTACTAACTTTTGATTTGTGATAATGTTTTTACATGTTCTTTATTATTATGCTTTAAGGGCTGCTGTACTAGAGTCCCTTAAGTAGTTAATTACTATCTCATCTCATCTATCTATCTATAATAAAAAAAATTGATTTGGCGGCTAAATATGAGGGAAAAGAAAAGAATTTTTTATCATATGCACTCATTACAAAACTTATTTACTGAATCGGAGATAAACACTTTTTTTTAAGCTAAATTAGCTCATTTAATTGGTTTTAGGGAGAATCAAACATGAAAATTTATAATTAGAGGGATTGAGTACAAGAAACATGTTTCATTGAGCGAACATTAAGGAACATAATTTGATTAATAAAATAATTTTTTAAATACAAAAGATATATAAGAAATCTTAAAGCTGATATTTTCTTGTTTGTTAAAGAAATTTATAAGTATAAGAGACATTAATTAGTAAGTATAGTTAATATACAAGTGTTGACTTATTAGTTAAAAAAAATACAAATTACAAAGATAAAACAAAAACACCATTGTAAAAAAAAGCAGTGCAAATGTGCTATGGTTAAATATGTTTTTATCAAATGACGAATTGTTTAGGAGAATCCAAGTTTAATTTTTGAGTGAAATTTTTTTTAACCAGACTTTACTCACCCTCGGTTGAACTACATATCACCATGACCCATTTACCCTAAAAAGAAAACGACAAGTGACTAAAGAGAAAAATTGTGTACGTGTGTGGCAGTTGTGAGATTTCTCTCTCTCTCTCTCTCTCTCTCTCTCTCAAGAGAATAGAATAGAATAGATTAAAGACTAAATTATAGCTTGAGTCTTTTATTTTGCAAAGCTTTATCATTAAAGTTCACTCCCTTTAAAATGTGTTGTGAAGAAGACCACATCAGTATATTTTACAAAATATAAGATAATTTAAAACAATATAAAGTATAAAACTAAACAATATGAAGTATAAAACTAATGATATTAGTTGATAATTAATCTAGTAACATAATAAACATTTTAATTAGATTAATTAGGAGGAACCATGACCTAATATATATTTTATGAAACATTTTAATATAGTTTAGTTGTAGTATATACCATTATTTTATTTTTTTTTATATTAAAAGTGTGTGTGTGGTGGGGGTTGTAGTGAGAGGGGGACCATGACCTCTAGAGCCCCCCTTGTCCCTCTGCCACTGCTATGATAGTAGGTAGCAAATGAATAAAAAGATACCATGATCATACATGGAGAAAAGATCCCCTATTTATAATCTCTCTTCAAAGTGATATGCTCTAGTTGTTGCTATCTTTACTCATGAGTTCGCTTAAAATATATTCAGTTTGTTATGAAAACTGAATCCAAAATAGGAGGTGGCGCTTATCTAATTTGAACGTGTCCCTTGATGCTACCAACAATATGGTGCCTATCTGCTATGCTCCTTGGTGTTAGGAACGATGGAGCATGTCGGTGCTTATAGAATTCTGACGTGGAAATGAGATAGTTTTCAGGGATGATGTCGAGGGTAGATTTTTCAATGTACCATCCTTTATATTTAGACCATGATGTTGGGCCATTCTTGAACTTTATTATTAGACAATTCATACGATAACTAGGCTTGACATTTTTAGGCCCATACCGTTACCATATAAAATTAAGCTCTATTTAATATAATTATTCGAAGTTTTTCCTTTATTAATTTCTCCATTTTCTAAAAAGAGTGCATATTTTTAATACAAAAATTAATTTAAAATTATTAGAGTAACTTATATCTTTAATTTTTTTGGTCAACTAGTCTAGTGACTAAAAATTCACTTTTTAAAGGTGAATAAGTGAGTAGTCAGAAGTTCCAACCTCAACTCCTTGCATATATTATACAATGTTTTTACCAACCAAGTCAAACTCACAGAGAAAAGAATTCTTATATAAAACAAGTATTTGATATTTTAGTTTTTGAAAAGAATGATAATTTGTTAAATATTCTTAAAAATCGTGGTTGAGCCTAACACAACCCCACAAAACCGGCTTATGAGGTGAGGATTGCCCCCACTTATAAACACATTGTTAGGCCATCTCCTATCAGATGTGGGACTCTTAACACACCCCCTCACGACCATAACTATTGGGCTTGATTCGTGGACATAAATGGTGGGTGACCCGATAACGGAAACCTGATAGCAGGTGGCCTAATGGATCTTGAAGAGGCTCTGATACCATCTTAAAAATCGTGATTGGATCTAACACAACCCCCACAAATCTGCTTTGTGGGGTGAGGATTGCCCTGACTTAATTGTTAGGTTATCTCCTATTCGATGTGGGACTCGTAACACACCCCCTCACGACCAACACTATTGGGCTTGATTTGTGGACATAAATGGTGGGTGACCCGATAACGGAAACCTGATAGCAGCTGGCCCAATGGATTTTGAAAAGGCTCTGATACCATCTTAAAAATCGTGGTTGGGCCTAACACAACCCCACAAAACCGGCTTGTGAGGTGAGGATTGCCCCCACTTATAAACATATTGTTAGGCAATCTCTTATCCGATGTGAGACTCTTAACAAATGTAAACAATTTTTGAATGTGAGTGAAACAAGGGGTGTAAGTGGTTCAAACAAAACAAACGAAACTTAAATCCAAATCGATCTAAAGCAAAAAAGAATACGACTTTGTCTGATTCGGTTTAAAACCTAACTGTCGCGTCATTTTTCGGGAGACCATCGCCGTTTGACCAGCTTTGACTCACTACTTTTATTCACGACTGAACTTTTTAATTTTTTTGGGGGAAGGGAGGAAAAGTTCAAAATACCCATTTGAAAGAGATTAGGGTTCGGGGGTTAGTTATATTTAGGGAAGGTATTAGCACCCTAAATATTCGTAGTACTCTACGAGAACCTTTTGACTTTATCTTTTTTGTGCTATAACTTGCTTAATTTTGTTTAAAAGACGGAATTGAAAAATAGAGATTTGAAAGAAAAAAAAGAAGCCTATTATCTAATTTTTTTTTATTGATTTGAAAGGACGAGCGTCCTTTGCCTACGTACCCGTGAGGGATCAAAACCTCGTAGTTCGGGGTAGAAATTGACGTTTGATTGGTTTTGTGTTTTTTATTGGTTTTTGAGAAAAGATTTTAAAATAAAAAGCCAAGTGGCGAAATAAGCTTGTTTGTGTTTTTTAATGTTGAAGAAAATAGACTTGAAGTAGAATTAAAATCGATTGGAAATTTGATTAAGAAAGAAAATAGAAATAACGATCACTTGATTAAAAATCAAGGTTTATTATGAAAATATTTTGGGGATTTTGACTATTTGCATGTTTTTGTTGTTTTTTATATTATTGTATTTGTAGGAAAATGTTTTTGGATTTTTTATTATAGTGCTGTAAGAAAATGTTTTTGTATTTTTGTTTATTGTGCTTGACAAGAGTTTCATCTTGCTCCTACGTATCTCCTGGTGCGATGGAGAAATCAAAGCTACGTAGTTCTGGGGAGCAAGAAAATGTTTTTGGGTTTTTTATTATTGTGCTTGACAAGAGTTACATCTTGCTCCTACGTATCTCCAGGTGCGATGGAGAAATCAAAGCTACGTAGTTCTGGCGAGCAAGAAAATGCTTAGGTCGAGGGAGACAAGCTCAAGCTCTCAGTTATAACGCTGAGGTCGAGGATGACAGGCTCAAACTCAGGGTTATAAAGCTGAGGTTGAGGAAGACAAACTCAAGCTCTCAGTTATAATGCTGAGGTCGAGGATGACAGGCTCAAGCTCTCAGTTATAACGTTGAGGTCGAGGAAGACAAACTCAAGCTCTCAGTTATAATGCTGAGGTCGAGGAAGACAAGCTCGAGCTTGACATACAAAAGAGAAAAACAGAGAGAGAGAGAGAGAGAGAGAGAGAGAGAGAGAGAGAGAGAGAGAGAGAGAGAGAGAGTGAGTGTACCTTTGAAGGGGGAGAATAGGAGGAAAAAGATAAGAAAAGGGGCTGTTTGGTTTTGGTGGTGGTGATGTAGTGATTTTTGTTGATTTGTGGTGGTTTTGTGTGGTTGTATTGATTTGTATTGTTGATGGATGATGAAAAAAAATGCTAAGACTTAAAAAGATTATAGTGTTGTTTCTTCCTCTCCTCAAGCTTCCTTTCTCTAAAAGAACTCCTCTTTTTTCCCCCCCTCCCTGAATGACAAGTTCTATCTCTATTTATAGGTGAAATGAGACTTGGAGCTCAAGTTTGAGTATGGTTGTTTTTTGAAGCTTGGGAACCAAGTCACACTTTGTTGTGACATCATCTTGGTGATGTCACTTTGATGACATCACCTTGATGATGTCACCTTATTTCAAGTTTCTTTTATTCTTCTTTTTTTTTTTATGAATTTTTGGAGGAAATTAAATATGATGGAAAACAATTAAACAAATTAACATTTATATATTTTTTGTGAATTTTGGGATTTGTTTGTGAAGGAAAATTTTCAAATAGAAATAAAGAAACTAATAATAATAATAATAATAATAATAATAATAATAATAATAATAATAATAATAATAATAATAATAATAATAATAATAATAATAATAATAATAATAATAATAATAGAATAAAATGAAAGGACATAATAAAAAATAATAAAAAGACTAGAATAAATAAATAAAAGTGGGCTCGAAAGCGAAGAAAGTTATCTTTAAAATACCTCTCTTCCGAATTTTTCATTTAAAAAGGTCGAGACTGGTCGAGGTTAAAAAGCACGTGTCGGTGGTATCTTAGGTCAAAAATTGGGGTATGACACTAACCAAATCGACCTAGTTTAGTTTGGCTCTCAGTTTTATATTTTGAGATCCAAAGAACCGATGAACCGAATCGGTGCTAACCACACCTGCTTAATTTACTAATATCATTCGCTCCTCACCTCACACACACTTAAGTAAAGTTAGGCCAAGATAAATCTCAAATGAAAAACAATCCTAAAGTCCATTATTTTCAATAATTTCTCACTTATTTATTTATTCATCTATTCCTCTCATGATCAACACATAGAGGTCATACCACAATCATATGTCGTTGGTTCCTCAAAAAGTAATACTAGCCCTCGTTTAATTGTTCCAACTCTCATTGTATTTCATTGGTTCAGTTCCATTTCTGAAAATCTGTGAAGAATCGAACCAATCGGAATCGATGAATATTTCATTGGTTCTGACATTTATTCAACTGAAATCGGTCTAAACCAAATCATTACACCTATAAGAGAAAGAAGAAAATTTTGCTTACGCATCCGTTTCGTTGTGGTATATTTTTACGTGTCAATGCGTCATTTTTGGTTTATTTTCTTCTAGCGTTTGGAATCCATAAGTTAATGAAACAAAAAAGGAAGTTTTAATTCTTTCTTACAAAAAAAAAGAAGGGAAGTTTTAATACATAAAAAATAGGAAAACTTTAAAGTACTATTGACTTTTGAACAAGAAAAAGGAATATTGATTTTATGCCTTTGAAGGCCACTTTGTTGGGAATCCCCTTTTTTTTTGAGATTTTTTTTCACTCTCATCCTATGTCCTTCTTGCAAGCCTTTTAACTTGACTATTTTACTTTGTTTAAATTTTATAATTCAAAGTGTATTATATATTTTTTAATAATAAAACTAATTCGGATCATATAATCCAAGATATCCTTGTATACATGTTTCCCTAAATCAAACATCACCTCACCACTCTTTTCACCTTCTATTCCATACACCTCCAATAACACCCTTATTTTAGTGAAAATGTGGTTTGGTATACCATTTCAAGCTTCAATGGACTTCACACACGTTGTTTTCTTCTGAATGCAAAGGTAATGTAGCCCTAAATCTTCCTTATTCAATTTCTAAGCATTCTCATTTCATTAATGTCTTCAACTTTGTACTAGAGCCATTCAAATTATATAATTTGAACTCTTCATCTACAGAAACAAACTAGTTTTCTGAATTTAGTTTGCATTGTTTCAGATATGGATGCTCTCGTTAATATCCCATCTGATTTGACACCTCACATTACACCTCCAATTGTGGAACGTCTTGTTGATGTGAAGCCAAATGTTGCACCTTAAGTGTCGGATGATCTCGGGAATGCGAAAGTCGAGGTTCCACCTTCAATTTGATAATCCATTTGGTAATGCCAAATGTGAAGTTCCATCTCCATTAGATAATCCTTCTATTGATTACCATATGCAGATTACTACTGATAGAAAGTTTACTTGACAAGATGAGTTATTGACATGGGTTCAAGATGAAGCAAGGAAGGTAGGATTTACTGTTGTTATTGCAAAATCAGATAATGAAGGAAATGAAAAAAATAATTTGTTACATTGAGATGTGAAAGACGAGGTTTCTATACTGAGTACCAGATGTTGTCAAAGCGTAAAATATATGCTTTTGTGAAATGTGATTGTCCGTTTAGATTCATTGGTTATTTTTTTCAGTGTTAGTGAATTGAGGCTTATAGTTGGGGCAAAGAACATAACTATGAGATGACTCAACCCTTTCAAGGTCATAAATATGTTGACTGTCTAAGACCGAAAGAGAAGAAATTCGTTCGTGAGTTGACAACCTGAATGGTCTTGCCAACAAATTGTTTGACCACTTAATAGAAATTGTCGAAGTGAAACTAGTATCAAACATATTTATAATGCACATCACATGTATAAACAGTCTATCAAGAGTCCAAGAATAAAAATATTTATGATGATGTCAGATATATTTCATGGGCTCATCTTGATTCCACTTATAAACCAACAAATACCGTCTTCTATTGCTTGAGTTTGATTGTGTCTCTTCTACCGAGTTAAGATGATCTTAAATATCAGAGAAAAATGTAAGACAAATTACAAAGTTAAGGATCTTAAATCGAAAGATGGGAAAGAGATGAAATCTAAAGATGTATGCATGGCAATCATGGATGCATGGAAAGTTATAATGGGGTTATGATATTGAGAAAACATATGTTGAGAATATATGTCTTGATCATACACGAGAGCTGGTTTGTGATCGTGACCTTTATCTTCGTCTAACTGGGACAATGAGACGATTAAACAAGGTTAAAAATGCTCTAACTCTTGATGGAATTGGCCCTACGCTTAGGGATAAATGGATTATTATGCTTGATGAGTTTTCTTATTGCACATAAATATCATTATATGATAGTTCTACTGTCCGCCAAAACAGCGTCATCATAAACTTTTTTCCTTTACGCGGTGGACCATCACAAAGAGACTGATTAATTCATGTGTCTTGCACATGTGAATGACAACCATTTTATGATGTTAATTTTTTTCTTCAGTGGAATTTACCCTCTAAAATTGCAACTTTCGTCAAAATCCCCTTTGAATTTTGCGAAACATCAAAACTCCCATGAAATTGTCAAATGTCTGTCAAATACCCCCTCCGACAGTTTCCTTTGTCTGTTATAGTTATGTGGTCGTTAACTACCTACGCGGCACTGCCACGTGGTCAAAAAAGTCATGCCACATCATATGAGAGTGATTGAGTTTTTTTTTTAATAAAAAAATTTGATTTGTTTTGTCAACAGTAACATTTACACACACTCTTTGATCTAATAACCGATGTGCAAATACCACCTCAAATTTAAAACATACGTAGGAAATACCCCCCTCGTATTTAAAAGTTATACGCAAATATCTCTTTAAATTTAAAAGGCTTAAATAGACATTTCATCCCTGTAAATATAGGTCATTTGAAATTTCGTTCTTGAAGTTACTAATCTTTCCAAAGTGCCACTACAAATATTAATCATTTTACTATTAGGCCTAAGTCTCCTAATCTCGTTGATGTGGCTCTGATTAGCTGAATTGGCCATTTTCAATGGACAAAATTGCTGCTGACTCATAGAAACTCACAGGAAAGGACGAAAATACCCTTTTTGACGAAAATACCCTTAATGAGTAAAGACAATTGAGAAAATACAAGGCTACCCTTCTTCTTCCTTTTTCCTTCCTTGGACACCACCACAACCAGTCTTCACGTCGCCGTTCCACTCTTGGTCCACCACTCATGCCACCGCCGTCGTGTTTCACCTTCTTCCTCTTCCGTCGTCGTGTTCCACCATTCATTCCGGTGTGTTTCACCTTCTTCCTCCTATCTCATAAACCCAGCAATACCAGTACCTCCATCCGTACCAAATCACAATATCTCAATTTTTAACTCATTCAAAGTCAAAATTGAAATCATAGAAAATGCAATTCCTCCAAATCTGAATGAAATTATGGTCCCTAATCCACACAACTGAAAGCGATTTCACAATATTGCGTTGTTCATCGTTTTTCTTCACCAGCGTCGGTTGTGCCGCCGCATCAATTCATCAAAATAGGGAAGCCAAAGAAAGTTAAGTGAAGGGGAGGGGAAGAGATGGATAGTGAGGGTTTAGATGCAGAGGATTGCGCCGTTGGATCTCGAGTTTAGGTTCGAAGAAGAAACATGTTGTACTCGATCCTGACGAACTCGCCGCTTCTCATCAGACCTCACCTTGTTCCGAAACTCCGGTTAAGCTTATGGGAAGAGAAGATGCCAGCGTGTAAATGCCCTTTTCTTCAAATTCAATTTTTTTTTTGGGTTTTCAATTTTTAGTTCAATTTACATTTTTTTGGGATGTTATTATGCTTAAGTTTTTCTGCAAGCTTTTTGACATTTTACGCAAATCAAGACAATCAATAAATGTTACTAGTTTTGATAATGTTGATTTTATTTTTACTATAATGACCTTATTAATTTAATATTTCATTTCATATGTTTCTCTCTCCTAATAAATATCTAAAGTTAATATTGATAAAATAATATTTAATGTTGCATTGAAATTTGAAAATGACAGTTAAACAGGAACAAATTTTTTCTCTAAAAGTGACAATTGAAAGTGACATGAAAGGACATTTTTGCCCTTAATGAAACTGACCACGTGTGAAATGTCCATAATGTCCCTGTCTTCATCTTCCCTCTTATTCCCTCTTCTTCTCACTCGACATTCACAGTAGCATTGTGGACATCATCAAAAACTCAGCATAAACTACACGAACAAAGGGAAAATCAACAAAATACACCAACACAAACAAGGATATAACTCAACATAAACACCCCTGATAACAGTCAAAAAATCATTTTATTGGATATGTAGCAAGTCATTTTACTAGGGCAGTTTGAGAAATTCACCAAAATTAACATGACTTCATAATTTTATAACACAAAAATAACTTCTTATTCATTAAAAAGGAACGAATAGTAACTTCAGAGACAAAATTTCAAATGACCTATATTTAGAGGAACGAAATGCATATTTAAACAAATTTAAAACTTATGTGCAAATTGCACCCTGAATCATAAGCATTTTATATATGTTTAGCAAGTATCGTTAAGATCAGAGAATTAAAATATGCATAATGGTAAGAAATACTAGACACCATATAGAGAGACAGAATACCAAGTTCCAATATGCATACACTACACGAACTAGGAGGCTCACAACAATTCTGTCAAAATAAAAAGGAGGTTCACCACAAATAAATTGTAATGTATTGTAGGAGTGTTAACACGAATCTTGGACTAGAACTTTAGAAGTAAGAACTCTTGTAAATTCATTGTTTTAAAAAAGACGAGGCTTAAACTAATTATTAACAGAATAACTAGAAATATTCAGATGTTGAATAAAGAGAACAAAAAGTGATAATGAACAGGTTGGTTGAACAAAATTTTTAACGCCATGAAAAGATAGATTATGCACAAATATCCTAAATCCGAGACGAAACCCTTCCATCTGCATAATTGTGTTCCTAACTGACAGTTTCATATTCACTTACCACAACAATGCAAAAGCCAGCAACCTGCATGATAGTAACTTCTCCTAGCCACTATGCATTGTAAACTATTCTCCTCTAAAAATCAAATTTTCCTTACAGTTTCAATCAATCAACAAAGCTTTATGGAAATAGCTTTTTCTAATTGTTAAATAGTCACTCATTTGTATTTTATTTTGTAACCCTAATTGTTAAATAGTCACAACCTTACCCTGTTTTCCATACAACAGGTTGTTTTCATAACTTGAACCCGTGACCTTCCAGTCACATGATAACAACTTTACTAGTTGCGTCAAGGTTACCCCTCAAGATTGCGCCAAGGTTGTAAATAGAGTAAAAGTTGAAAAAAGTCTTGAAAGTGATGATTGAGGTAACATATACCTTGCCTAAGATTAATTCAAATGTATATTATAGAGCTAAACACATTATATATAAAATGATTTTTGATATAACTATATATGTTGCTCTTGGTTGAATCTTGTATTTTGTGAAACATCTGTTAAATCTACATAGTTATACATGCATTTTATGTTGTTTGCTGGAGTACGGTTGTTATTTGGACTATATAATCTGAACGGGATAAAACTGAAATTTTAGAGGACGCACGAGAAAGACGGAGGGTGGAAAAATAAATTCTCTTATGGGCTTTTGATAAATCGACCCAAATAAGATTTTTCAATTTTCATTGTGCAGTTTGATTTTGGACCCAATATCTTCTATTTTTAAAGGAAAAAACCAAAAAAATAAATAAATAAAGAATTTGAGACTTCATTGCAATCCCTCTTTTCCCTCGTTGCTTCAAACAAGTTTTCTATAAACAGCTCAATTTAAAAAATCTGGTTGCATTATGATGAGGGAGGTATACTTAGAAACTCGGAATTTTGTACCAAATGCCCGATAAGCCAATTAAACTAGAAATTGTTGTTTAGATGATGATTGGAGTAGGTTTGACTCAAATGTGGTATTAGAGTTAGAAATTGTTAGATTTCATGTTGAATTTTAGGTGTTTGATAAAATGTCTCAATGAAAATTTGTTTGTATTTTGCATTGTTAATGATGAAATTAGTTAGAAATTGAATTGTTAATGTTGATTATAGTGAGTTTGAGTGAAATATGGTAGTTTAAAGATTGAAATGACACAATGTGATAGTTTGGGTACAATGTGAATTGTTGTTGTTGATTAGTTAGAAATGACACAATGTCCCTACGAAAATCATTGATTTTTTTGCATTGTTTTATGAGAGACCGGACAGGCTGAGAGCAGGCAGGGAAAGGATGACACATAGTGCACGGGCCGAAAAGGCGGTTGCGCGCCCTCCTGTTCGAAGGACACAAGGCGTTAGGAGCAGGAGGAGTGAGGATGTGGAGGGGACGTCGTCTCAGGCAGGTGCGTCTCAGGTAGTGGACCCCATACAACAACACGAGTAGCCTCAAGCACAATATGAGCATTTTCAACCTCAACATCAGGAGGGTGAGGCCCAGCAGGAGGCTCGGGAGGAGGCCGAGGTGGAGGGGTTTCTCGAGGGCCCTACTGACATGTCGTTTCTACCGAATTTTAGTAGACACGTGGCATGCATACTTTGGAGCGACGCCACGGTAAATTTTATTTAATTATGCGTCAATATTTTTTGAATCAATTTAATTATGCGTCAATTGATACGTTAATTTTAATTTAATTTTATGTTAAAATATTTTAATTACGCGTCAATTTAATTGTTTATTTTAATTTAATTTTACGATTTAATTGTTATGTTAAAATGTTTAATGTTTATTTTAATTATTGTTTTTTTAAGATTAAATTGTTGTGTCTTTTTTAGTTATTCAAATGTTTATATTTTTAACGGTTTGTTGTTCGTTTAATTTTTGTATTTCAGTTTCGCAGGATGCATCAGGTGACCCCTGCCTCCCATGGGAAGAAGCTTAAGAGTGAGAAGCTGGCAGTCCTGGGACAGGGAGCGGGTGGATGGATTCGGTGTTGGTACCCCTCCTTCAGACTGGGTATGAGAACATCAGCCCTGGCCTCATCACCGCCTTGTCAGAGAGATACATCTAAATGACTTATGTTGCTTAATATTTAGATGTTTGCATGTTTATGTTGTAGTTTTTAATTTTAGGTAAGCTAGAGGCACTAGAGAAGGTAAGCTGACATTGACGGAAACAGAGGTTAGTAAAGTTTAAACTTTGATTGAAAACAAACAAGTTTGCAAGCGACAAATATGTGAAAATAGGGTTTTGGAATCCACGAGAAATTGAGAAAACTCTCTGAAATATTATTGAATGAAATCTGAACTGAAATGTTTAAATACTAAGAAACCCTAATGGGTCGAAAATACAAAATAACACAAAGATTATTAAAATTTGGCTGAAATAATAAAATCTAATTTTCGGTCTTTAGAAGAATTCAGATGGCTTAAAAAGATATATCACTAGTCATCTTGACACCGGATGTCAAACTTGCACTATTCCCTTCGAAACTTTCTTACATAAAACTTCGTCTTCGATTCGTACAGTCAATCTTCCTACATCATAAGCCATCCAACTATGTTGGCACCACGAACCTAAACCAGCCTAACAAGGGTAACCGTCCCAACATTTTTGCCATAAACAAATAGTATAGTAGAAAACACAGCAGATTAATAACTTGAAACACCACCTCCAAATCAAATAATTTCACTACTACTTAATATTGAAGCCTTTACCAAATGGCTTCTTTGAAATTGTAAGTTGCACCCCTGGATCATGGTGGGTGCAAGAAGCATGTAATAACAATGAATTATTTACACACTGCACATTGCTATTCATGTACACACCAACCATTGGTGGTGAAGATATTGTTCTTACTTTCTTACTTTGATCATCATAGCCTTTGATCTTTAAATTTTCCATTTTGTGAAGTTGATTTGGTTTTTTCCTAGTTTGGATTATTTCCATATAAGCACCTTTGTTTTCACCACCAATTGTTATCTTCCTTATGCCAGAGTACTCCTCAGAATCCGAAGAACAATTTTTGTTAGGAACATTTTGCAATGAATAATCATTTCCATTGACATTAGGATTTTCATTTTTTGAGTTTGGGATATGAATATGTTCTGTTGTTGCTGGTTGAGATTTTGTGGCATTGTTTTTTGCATTGTTGAGTATAAAGGAAGTATTTTTTTGTTCGGGTTGGGATGTTTTGAGAGAGGGATCAGCTACATTTTGAGCTGAAGAAGGTTCAGGTGTTCTGCCCTTTGCCTCAATGACAGAGCGCAATGAGGCAAAGCGCGACCATGGTCGAAGTGAGAGTTGATGGTTATTAGCCATGTTGAATGAGAAATGAGAAAATCAAAACCCTAAATTGAAATGTAGAAATTAATGATTCAATTGAGGCAAAAATTATTGAAGCGAGCACAAAAAATTATGTGGCTTATGCAAATGTATTTATAGATACATAGGTGAATGAATGTTGATGATTTCTTAGGAAATTAATAAAAAGTGCAGTACAGCTTGTAACAAAATGGAATTTCAATTACACGGCGAGAATTTTTTTTAAAATGGAATCAGATTCAATAAGCATTTCATTTTCATCTGAGATTCATTTTAACTTTGTTTTTTCAGGAAGTTTAGACATTACTAATAATTAATATATTGAACCAAAGATTATACTATAGTTTTGTCACTCATTTTAACGGTGCATTGTGCATTAATCTGATGCTATGGTATCCCATTTGGGTAGCAGAAAGGGTGATAAAATATGCATGTTTGGGAATATGTACTGCATAGTTTAATTGCTGTCTTAAAAAAGTTTTGTACACATAACAAATCATATTTCAGCACATAGATATTTAAAAAGGTATTTTAATGATAACCATAGTACCTCTAAAAAAGAAATATATATATATATATATATATATATATATATATATATATATATATATTTACTCACTTTTTAAGTTATAACTTGTGTCATACCCCATTTTTTGACCGCTAGTTTTCTTTTTTTACTCGCCATTTAAACTCGTTTTATCGAGTTGTTTTCTCCAATTTCTACATTTTTATTTCACGGTATTTTATTAGTTTTTCTCAACATTCTACATATCTATATCTCAGCATTTTATCTACACGCTTTGCAAATATTTTACTCGTCTTTTCTCAAACTTTTATCCGCTTAAATCTCATTCTTGTCTTGACATTTTACAACATGTCGCCGCTACTTTCTTTTTTACTAGCGTTTTAAACACTGAAAAGTCTCGTTGTTTCAGACGAAATTTCGGCAGAGAAGTTACTTTGAAGTACCTCATTTGGTTCCGAAGGGACATTTGTTTTTTCATTTATCTTTTAGCTATTATTTTATTTTATCTTGTTTATTTCTTACTTTTTATTTTGCCTTTTATTTCATTTTACTTTATATTTTCGTTTTCTTTTTATTTATTATTATTATTATTTATTTTATTTATGTGTTATAATTTTTAGTCCAATTTAAGTCCATTCTAGTCCAGGTCCATATACCAGTCCAGCCTAAGGGCATTTTTGTCCAGAATCTTTTCTCAGCCACAACCTAGCTGGTCACTATTTATAGAGCTGTCTAATCATTGAATGTCTCAGACACACTGCCCAAGAACTGTAGCAGCCGCAGTCACCACAATACCAAACCCTAATCCACAAACTTTTCTCTTTTCACAGAATCAATACCAAAAAAAATGATGAAAAATTCAAGAACACAATGAACATATGAACATATGCCAGTAACAATTTAATTTGAGCACAGCCACACAAACAGAACGAATTCCAACAAGTAACATACAACCAAATCCGCACAACAACAACACAAAACAGGACCGAACCGGAACGAGAAAGAAGGAGGAAGGTAGTTTTTTTCTCTCAAAAATCCGAATCTTCAAACTTAGATCTAGGCCAAACCGAAACGTATTTTGAAAAACTAAGACCGGATTTACACTCTACGCGAAAAAGGATGTTGGGAAGTCAATTTTTTTTCGAAAATAACAATTTGTTCAATTCCGGAACGGTGGCGCCGCCGGCAGACCACCGCGCCGAACATCCTTTCTCGCCGGAGAAGAAGGGTCCGGTTGGCTTTTGTTTAGAGAGAAGTGAGAGAGATAGATTTTAGAGAGAGAAGGAGAAGGAACAAATGAAAAAACCGGACCCTCATGTCCTTTTATAGTTGTACGAGAACCGATCTGGTTCCCTTGAACCGGATCGGTTCATTTTGTTTCTCCCTTTTTCTTCTCTATCCTTTGATCTCCATCATGTGGCTGTGTTTTGTTTCTTTTTTAAATCCTGTGTATATTTATTTATTGTGTAGCCATGTGACCTCAAGACTTGGCCGTTGGATCTTAGATCCAACGTCCCAGGATGCTCTTGGGAGGATTCATGTGTTTTTAAGCTACAGTACTGCCTTGTGTTCTATATTTGTTGCACCTTTTGATTAATCTAGAGGCTATGATCAAAATCTCTATGATTGAATTTGAGCATCATGATCAATCTTATGGCTCAGATTCAATCTGGACATTTGAGCCACTTTTATTTTTTTATTTTTAGCTCTTTTAAATATTTTCTTTATTTTCCATAACTTTGTTTTTATTTCTATATTTTCTCTAAAATCCACAAGAATTATTATTATTTGTTTATGTCCTTTATTTTGATATGTGTTTATGCTCTTGTTAACCATGACATTTTAGCTCATTTTTTATTATTGTATATTTCTCTTGCATATTTATTTTTGTTATGTTTGCATACATATTTATTTATTTTCTATCATTCATAGTTATTTATCGCTTTCATTTTAGTAGGTACTTAGGATTAAATGTAATTTAATTTCTTTTCGCATTTTTATTTTTCGCAAGACTTTAGCATGTATCTAGGGACCATGTAAATTATGCAAATAAAATATGCACCGACACTATCACACACTTTATTTATTTATTTTACCGCTTTATGCCGTTACCGCGATCAAGGACCAAAAAATGAATTAGGGACAAAATTAGGTTAATAATTGGACTTTAATTATTTTCTTAAAATCAAACTATTAGTAATTTTAGGTTCATTTCAAACTCGAGGATTTGCTTAGGATCCAACGTCCTTTGTAAACTTCTCGCTCTTTATTACCTCACGCCGTTACATATAGTTTTTTTAGTTTAGTTTACGTTTAACTTAGAAAAATCAAATTTCCAAAAAAAATCAAATAATCAAAACTCCAAAAATATTTTCTTAACAAACCTTGGAAACAAACCAAGTGATCTTTTTTCCTTTTATTTTCTTAGTCAAATGCTTAATGAATTTAATTCTCATTTTAGACTTTATTTTCATAATTAAAATTGAACCAACCTCACATTATTTTTTTCTTATGCCTTGAGGCCTCTAATCTCCTTCTTAAAACCTTTTTTTTCAAAATTGTTAAAAATAACCCAACTCACCAAAATAAATTTTTGAGGTGAACTACATGATTTTGATCCCGTCTTCGGGTATGTAGGCAAAAGGCTTATGTCTTTCCAAATCAATAAAAACAACAAAAACATACATCTTCTCCCTCCATTCTTACACTTAGATTTTAGGCAACATTTTTACAAATAATTAAGCGAATAATTAGCACAAGTTTAATTTAGGTAAGAGGCTCCTTCGGAGTACCGAAGTCGGTTAGGGTGCTTAACACCTTCCCTAGTCGAAACCAACCCCCGGACCTTAATCTCTAAAAAAGGGTTTTTTACTCGTTTTTTTCCCTTCCCGCGGATAAAAATTGAGAGTTCAAAGATTGACGGTTCAAAACCAATAAATGAATTGATACCCGAAAATCGCGAGCACAACTTGCTAAAAGACATCTTCATAAAAACTAATTGGTGTCTTTTAATAAATGCCTACATGAATTGCTATAAAAACATTCATTGATTTTTATGAAGTTGTCTTTTAACGACTCACACCTTAATGTGTAACTATCCACTTTTTAGTTATAACTTGCTAAAAAGCACATTCATAAAAATTAATAGGTGTCTTTTAACAAACCCCTTCAATATTAAAATAAGAAAAATATTTTGTAAACATCGGTAAATCCAAGCGACCATTTGAGAGAGAGAAAAAAAATCAAAATTGTGATGCTATAGATAGATGTGATATATTGAACAAATCATAAGAAGAGAGAAAATTAAAATGTTGAGAGAGGTTAAAATAATGAATACGACATATTTTGTCATATTCCAATCCAATCTAACTTTGGACGCTACAATGAAGTTTTGTTAATTGACATTTGGCAACCCGTGATTAAGAATTATATAATCTTAATAAAGTTAGTAAGAGAGGTTAAGTTAAATTAAGTAAGAATGATTGAGCCACTTCTAGCACAGGAAGCAAAATGAAAAGCTATGATTGAAATAATTTCTCCTATAGTATAGGAACTGTATTTTTACATGAAAGAATTCCTAACTTTGTAAACAAAGTCAAATGAATCTCAGCTAAAAGTGAAGTGCCTATTGAATCTAATTCCTTTTACAATTTTCTCTTGATGTGTCACTGAAATTCTATTTTATTTACACACTGAGCCAAGTTGCACTGCACTATTAATTTCCTATCATCAACATTTAACATTCATTTTCCTATTTATCTATAATACAATTGCATAACCCTCATAATTTCGTAATGTAGAAATGTTTATCATGTATATTCTTAAAAAGGTTGTTTAGTTGTGTCTAATCATTCTTTAATGATATCTTAGATGCTATTCAGAACCATATTTGTGGTTGCTGTAAAATTTGTAGAGAGAAGAACAAAAATGAAAGAGGCCATATTGAATTGTGTTATTGTAACATAGTGAAATGTTTAATTTCAGTTTAGGATGTTAAAGTATTGTCTTATGAAGGTTGAAAGTTTGATCATGGTACACATGATAAAATATCTCAACTCTTTTTCAAAAAATTTAAGGTAGAAGTTTTTTTTCCCCAACTTCTATGACCTATTTTTTGTGTCAAAAGTTTTTTTTTTTTTTCCCTTGTGTTAAAACTTCTGATGTTTATTTTTCAATGATATACTGTGTACAACTAATTATTTTACTTTGTATGATTTTTGAGATATATGTGATATTTCTATAATTTTTGATATATATATATATATATATATATATATATATATATATATATATATATATATATATAATTGACTAAGTAATAGTGTTTTTTTTATATATCATATATGTAATTGATTAATTGTCATTTTTTTATTAACAATATTACTTATATTTATATTTATGTTGTTGTCCGCCGTCTGTTTGACGTCTTTTTGTTTGTTTGAAAACGTTGTTATTGTTGATCGTTGTGTGAAGGTAATTTTGTTTTTGTGCCTTATCGTTGTTATATGTCTGTTTGGTCTAGGTTTCATGCCTATTTTTTTTCTTTTGAGTTTTAACCCATAGATTGTATTTTGAGTTTTAATGCGTAGTTTAAATTTAAAAGTATCCCAACATTACTATATCTTAAATTTTAAAATTGTCCCTTATCGGCGTATCGTATAGGTATCTAGGCTTAAGTGGTCATGATATATTTGCCTGCCACGATGATAACATCAGAGAATAACGATTATATCATTAGAGAACAATTTACAATTATTTTACCGTCTACTGTTAAGCTAGTGATTGTGAAATGTGATTGAAAGATTTTGGCATAAAAGTTGATGAACGCCGGCATTAATTGTCAAGAAAATGGGAAGAAGAAAACAATGAGCATGCATTACAAGGAGGGTCAAATCAAATATGTAACAATTTATCATTACTCTCATAATTTTCTTCTAAGGAAGAAAACACAAATTCAATGTCGTTTTGTAGGCAATATTAGACCATATTCGCGGAACAAAACTTAATTAGAGGCAAGGTAGCCACCTATGACAACCGGATCTTGGGGTGTGTAAACCGTTCAATGAAACTTGATCTCTCTAAAGTATAGGCCTAAAAAAAAAATTATATCTCAGTAATACTACTAAGTATTAGATGGGTGTTTTTTTGGGAGGGTTGTTTGAGGTTCCTCATGTATACAGTAGTGATTTTTACCTTTTGGTGTACCGCATATATATATGACACCTTATATTTATCTTTTAAAAAATTTAAATAAAACATTTTTCTTTAAAAAAAATACATTTTTATTTTATTACATGTTTTGTTTCACTTACAGAACTGAGCCTCTGAATTTGTAGGAACGACCCCGACGACAAATAGCAGTATCATATATAAGTTAAAAAAGTAATCAACGAGAGTAGCTCAAATAGTTAACAGTTAAGAAAGTTGCTTGTCCTATGGGGATATTGAGTTTTTTTATAGGCATTTCAGAAAGTTTTGTTTAAACTAGTACCTGGACTCGTTCATGCAAGATAAGTTCTTAATAATTAATATTTATAAAATTACAGTATCATATATAAAATAAAAAGATTAGTTCATAATATTTTTGAATAAACTTTAGAAAGTTTTGTTTAAACTAGTACCTAGATCATGCATACACACGAGAACTTTGATATTCTTTGTCCATTTGCAAATTTAATTTGGTTAAGACTCATCAAGAGAAGAGAAGGTCGTACAAAATGATCTTATTCAAAACATAAATGCATGGTGAGTGAATATATTTCTATTTTGGATAAGAGAGAAGAGCCAATAGTGAATAAATAGTCCTGAGTTAATAGTATTGGACACCTTATGTAAGTCATTTTTGACTTACGTCAAATCTAAACCATTTGAATGGATTAATCGTACAGTTGTTACAGACAATACATAATATATGCAAGGTTTGTGGTTTAGTTCCACCACAAAAAAAAATTAAAAAAAAGAGCATGTGACCCACTTTTCCTCCTCGGTGCAAACACTTCTTTCTTCTCTAATGGTGACGGTAATACTTTCTTCTCTAATGGTTTTCTTCTCTAATGGTGACGGTCATAATTCAGTTTCTTCTCCATGATGAAATCGGCAAATCAATTTGATAATATGTTTATCTATTGATTCATGAAATTGATTAATTTATGAACCCAAAATAATTTTCAAAAAATTGTTTCCTTTCTTAATATTGATTTGACGTTTCTTAATCGAATTACTGTCGTTCTTAATTAAATTATTCTACATCATATAACGTTTTTTTTAAGAAGTTATATAATGTTTGAGCTCAGAATTATATGGTGATATTAATCTTTTATTGATATTTTTTTAGAAATCAAGTGTGAGTGATAATGTCTCACATGGACTAGAAAGGAAACACTAGGAGCGGTAATGGGTTAAATGTCTAGGACCCGCTAGTAGAGACAAACAATACACTCTTACCCAAAACCTTAAGGCAATGAGTTTATGGGTCTCCTCTATTAAATATCTAATGTTTGCTCCATTTTTAGTCGATGTAAGACATAATTACTCACACTTGATTTTCAACAATCTCCCCTTCAAGTGTGACTCACCCACATCACTAGGCTGATCCACACTAGGATCCTGCTCCCACTCCTCCAGCGAGCCTAACTAGGCTCTGATACCAGTTTATAGGAGGAGATTGTTGGAAATCAAGTGTGAGTGATTATGTCTCACATCGACTAGAAATGGAGCAAACGTTGGATATATAAAAGATGAGGCTCATAAACCCAGTGCTTTAGGATTTTAGGTAAGAATGTGGTGTCTCTTTTAACGGGTCTTAGACGTTTAACTCGTTACCGCTCCAAGCGCTCTCCACAGACTCCCCAACATATTTGATAAGTCATAAAAAGTTCTTTTGTTGCACCAAAGAGGTTGATGATACCACTTGAGCTGGTGAGGAGGTTGTTAGCGATGGAGTATAATATCGTGATATTGCTCCTATATTAAATTCCATTCTTAAAAATTCAAATGAAATTGAGGGAACTGATAATATTCATGAGGTTTTCTGTAGCAACTCATTTGACAAAACTTTTTAGCTAGTTGATGGTGCTAATATTGCGAATCAACACTCTTGGAAGATCTATTCATTTGATGACCTTATAAAATATATAATATATAACTCCTTGACCTAAATATTTTTCACTCCAAACTTCCATGTAGGTATCGTAACACTATTATTAAATTATATTTTATTACATAATTCATAATTTGAAAGTGATTGATAACACTTTGAAACCCTGTAGTGACCTGGACTCGTAACATCTTAGATCCCACAAATTACCTAACTTTGTCACCACTACATGCCCCTAGTGGTTATCTTACATTAAGATGTTGTTTATATACAGTGAATACATTCCAACTACATATCATGCCACGAACCGATTACTATCAAGATTTCTATGTGGGTCTTATGTGATGTGAATAATCTTGCATATTCATTGAACAAGATATAGAACACATTTTTATAAGGTTCATACCTTCAAATTCTATAAGATATAGAGTGGGATAAAAAGATAGGAAAGTGCATTGCTTTACTTCCATTATATGGTCAATGATTATGATATGCCAACGTCACATTCATTCCCATGGATCAGATCATTGAACTTGAACATAATCACTTAAATGATCTATTGAGAATCTCATCTTGATTTTAACATTATCACTCTTCAAATAATTCAAAATCCAATGAGGGTTTTGTCAACTTAGCCAGTTTTTCTTTTATAAAAAAGTTGTACAATTTTTTTAGCAACAAAATGATTTAGCACTTTTAAACATGTTATATGATATTGAAATGATATAAGGTAATGTATTTTCAGTCAAGATCTATTGACAACAAATGTAAAACTTATTATACTCATAGCTTCAAAAAATCTTTGTAGAAGGCGATCCAACCATTAAATTAAAACTACTCGTCAAGTTTATCAAGCCTATAAATTTTCATCATCAAATTTTAAGACTATGTGATACTTCATCGCACGTCATCTTATTTGAACGTATATTATGATAATTAAAAGAAGCAAAAGAATGTCTAAGTTGTTTGGAATGTTGTATACATGATCATCAAATAATATAAGGGTGCGTTTGGCCTTACTTTTTTTAGGTCTAAAAGCTACTTTGATAATAAAGTTGTAAATTAAAACTTTAAAGTTAAAGCTAAAGTCGTTTGATATTTGTTGTTTTTTCCAACATAATTAGTAAAACTTTTTAAGGTTGTCTAATATAGACCTCTCAAAAATTGTCCCAAGATGGACATTTATAATTTATAGATGTTAAAAAAATTATAGTAAAGCATAAATTTTATGATAATAAAAACTGAAAATAAAAATAATATTTTATTAAAGTTTGCTATAATATTTTCCTCAAAAGAAATTAGATAGTTTTTTTTAGTTGTATACATACGTTGCTATTGAAATTATCAGAAAATAAAAACGTTGGTCATTGGGTCTGGCTATGCGATAGTATTTTTAATTAATATAAAAATAAAAAAATAAAACTAAAATACTTAATGCTTGGAGCTGGGTGGGCACCAGCAAAGTTTGAAATGAGGTACACAATAAATAATAAAATAAAAGTAAAAATGTTCCATATAGGTATCGAATGGTGAACCAAATATGTAAAATGCCGTGTAAGTAGTTTTAAAGTTGATTTCAACACCTTATTTTCAAAGTCACTTATATGTGGTTTTCTTCCTTACAAATAAGTTACTTCTTTTAGAAAGAGCTTTATTGAAATTATGTTTGGTCCTACTTCTCCTTAGAAGTAGACGATAAGTAGAAAATAAAGAGGGTCAAACATGCTCTAACATGATCCAACGGTCTGGATTGATTTAATTCGCATTCTACAAAGAGATATTGTATAAGTATTCTAAGCTTAACAATTGGTGTCAAATAATTTCTAAAACCTAGGAATTTATAATTCTTTTTTAATCTGTTAAATATTAACCTATAATTGGTCTTTTCAATTCTTTCAAATTTTGTAAATTGCCTCTATTTTTTTATTTTACAAATTGATCCCTATAAATTTTAAAGCATTGTAAATTGGTCCTATAAATTTATAAAATTTGCAAACTGATCCCTAACATTTAAATTGTTGTAAATTGGTCCTTAACCTTTTAAAATTTCAATTTTTACCCAAATCTCTTCAAAATTTAACCTAAACAAATAATGAATATTGTTTTCCTTAAAAAAAAATATTTATATTGTGTTGGACAATGAAATTAGAGGTAACCATTGATACCTTTTGAAGGCAATGGGTAAAAGAGGATGGGATGTGTGCCAAAGAGCTGGAAAGGGATGAGATCCATGCATGTGGTCAAACTTGAAACCACAAGAAGTGAACAACAATTGCATGTGTACATGGATATGGTGTCTCTAAGTGTCTTTGTCCCATCATTAGTAAGATTACACAATTAAAAAATGGAATCCAATAATAATTATAATTGTTTATGCATTTACTATGTCACTAATTTTTTGTTACTCAATGCATAATTGCATTGAGGTTAAATTAAGAACACTCAATAAAATTGATCTTAGACGAGGCCCCACTTCTCTTTTGTGAATACAATTTAACTTTTTCATTAGATATTCCCTTTTGTGCACAACAAGTTACAAATTTTTTTTAAACATCCCTCTTAAGGGGTCATTAAAATGTTGTGTCCAAATTTATACAATTCCACGGTTATCACCATAGAATCATGTTTCCTTCCAACCATAGATTTTGCTTTAGTAGTGACTAAAGTTTGTATGCTAGTAAAATGGAAGCTAGTACTCTTCTCATATATATATATGACCCACTTGACATTATATCCATAATACATTATGTGTGACATATCCTTTCAAATACTCAAAGATAATATACCAATTAGCTTTAACAAGAATCCAAAGCAATTTATTTGTTTTTAAGGCAACACTAAGACCCATTGAAAGACAATATATCAAAGGTGTCATCCCTATTGCTGCATGGAATTTACTCAATGCTGCAACCTGACAATTAACTAGGGTTCAAAACTCAAAATTATGCAGCATCATCAACGTTTTCAATTGCTCATCACGAAAAAATAACAGCTTGTGTTATAAATCATAGGATCAAAGAGATCAAGATTTATCTAGAATAATTAATTTTAGAACTTGTATTTGATAGATAAAAGATAATAAATGTGTACATGAGATTCATATATAGGACTTGTGACTATACTTATTAATTAACAACCACTACCTAACTCTCAAGAGCGTTGTAACCACCGACGGATCTTGACTTATTTTCTTGAGGTACTAAACTATTATAGTATATATATTAAAATGATTGAATTGACAGTAGAAGAGGTTAATTTCTCTGGTGGTTAAATTTGCCGTAAAAATGTGTTTGTTGGGTGGGTTCGAGTCCCATTGGGAATATTTTTTTTGAATAAAAGATTAAAAATACATAGAAAATGTATAAAAAAAAGCATTCACAAAGGGTCAAACACACGATTCAGCATAACAAAACACCCCCCAACCACTAAGAATTTGTTGTCTATATAGGCATATATATATATAGTAAATTTGGGGGATGCCATCCGCCACTGGTTGTAACTAACTTCTAAGAAAGTGGTAACTAATTCACTAATCAATATTTCTATTAGTTTGTTCAAATTCCACTACGTAATCATGCGATAACACGGTTATAGCGGCTATTTTATAATATTCTATACTAACCAGTATCGTGGAACAATAGCGATTTGCTCAAATTGTGATAGTTAACACTTAACAACAATGAGCAACATTAATTTGAATAGAATCCTAACTTCCCTTAACTTTATTTCCTCTTGGTTAATCTTTCTTTGAAATCTTTTGAGGCTAAGCTTTCACTTTCATGGAACATTCTTTTTGTTAATGTCTAGTTTGCCCTTGTGGAAGTTTTAATATTGTCCCTCTTTTGCTTAGTTAGCACTTTATATAATCGATCAACTTTTAATTTCTTATGGGCATTAATCTTGGTAGGAATGTATATTCAAAATTGTCCTCCTAAAAACTACAAATTACATTGTTATTGAAGACATAGTAGCATTGATAAGACATTGTTGGACCATAGCTTATATTGTTGTTATCTTGGACAACAAGAAAATAAGAAGATGAAGACCTAACTCATGTAGCGAGCAATAGTTCCATTGAATATATAATTATTAGTCCTTCTTTTTTTAAGACTTGAAAATGGAATATATTAACACCGGCAGTGAACCACTTTAGCACAAGATGTACCAAAGTGTCACCCCTAAACAGTCACAGTCAAACAATATTTACAAAACAAAGGTCAGTCGATACCCAGACATAACAAAGGGTCCGACCACCATCTTTGAGAACCGTACACAGATGTGGCATTATTAGCTTTAAGCCACCAAAGCGAATGAAATTTAACTTTCTCTACAAGTTGGTCTATGGAGGTTTGGATATTATTAAATATTCTGTTGTTACGTTCATTTCAAACCATCCAGACACAAAGTAACCAAATGAGCTGGAGAAATGATGTGCGCTTTTTCAAGGATCATGTATAATGAGTGAACTGAAAGAAGTGATCACATATGTCATAGGGCTCGACACCTGAGACACCAATCCAATACCTGACTTGCTGCCATAATGCACCGAAAGTGTGACAATGCATAAATAAATGAGATGTTGATTCATCATGTCCACAACCAGCAATACAGCTAGCTGCCTCGGCAGCAAGCATGCCTCGCCTAACAAGATTAAGTTTTGTTGGCAACCTGTCCCTCAGCAGACGCCAGGCAAAAATAGATACCTTCAGAGGAACCTGCTTATGCCAAACAAGATTACTCATTCCTACATCTTGCGGGTCGGTTTGAGCAGTCAGAATGTGGTAAGCCCCGCTTACCGTGTAACCCCCCCCCCCCCCCCCCCCCCCTCTCTCAATGTCTGGGTCCAATTGCCACCTGTAAAACAACATTATTAACAAGATGACTACACTCCATTACCAACTCCTCCTCCCACGCCCACAATCTCCTCCTCCAACTCCACGCCTCACCTCCAGCCTCCCAGCCAAGACCACACATATCCGCAACAATGCACAACTTGTTAGTCGCTAAATCAAATAAGCGATGAAACCATGTACATAAAGGAACATCTCCTATCCACCTATCATACCAAAAGAATGTCTGAGATCCATCCCCCACTCTTTTCGACACCCTCTCTGCAAACCAACCACCATTTGCATCTCCTACCCCATCCCTAATCTTCACTAACTCCTTCCACCAAAAAGAAACACTCCGACCCCCAACCTCCAACCTTCCTGCCTCCTCACCATACCGTGCCGCCAACACCCTATACCAAAACCCTTCTCTATCCACCAACATCCGCCAACACCATTTACCTAATAAGGCTCTATTAAACTCCCTCACCCCCAACCCCCATACTCCTTTCGTAAACAAACTGAGCTCCAAGCAATCCAGGAAAATTTTATGTTCTCCTCACTCCCTCCCCAAATTTTTTTAGTAAAAATAGATTCAATGATAGAGATGATACCTGACGGAGCTTTGAAGAAGGAAAGAGCATAGACAGGCAATGAGGTCAAGACAAACTTAAGAAGAACCAATCGACCCCCAAAAGAGAGAAAACGACTTTGCCACCCCGACAATTTAGACTTAATGGAGTTCATCACAGGATTCCAAAACGCTAACCTCCGAGGATCACCACCAATAGATAGGCCCAGATATAAGAAGGGAACCTTTCCTACTTTACAATTTAGAACAGAAGCCTCCTTAGTCAACCAAGACTCTACAATATTGATACCAACCAACATACTTTTATTAAAATTTACCTTCAAACCTGACATGTCTGCAAACAGAGTCAACACTGCACGCAGTGAACGCACGTTAGCCCAACTCTTAGAACCAAGTATCAGTGTATCATCTGCAAATTGCAAATGTGACACACCCACCAAATTGGATGTTCCAACCGAGTAACTTGTGAACAAATTATTACTCACCGCCGAATTCATCATAACATTCAATCCCTCGGCTTCTAGAAGAAACAAAAAAGGAGAGAGAGGGTCCCCTTGACGCAAGCCCCCTTGCAAAGGGAACTGATATGTAGGGCTGCCATTAACTAAAATTGAGGCGGTAGCTGTTGACACGTATTCTTTTATGCATTTCCTCCACAACACAAGAAAATCCATGTGTCATCGCGATTTTCGGGTGTCAAGTCATTGATTAGGCTTGAACCTTTCGATCATTGATGTCTCTATTTTTTTGGGGAAGGGTAAAATTGAGAAAACCCTTAGAAATTCTAAGTTCGGGGCAATTTTCGCTACGGGAAGGTGTTAGGCACCCGCAATGACTATAGTACTCTATAGGAGCCGTTTTTCTAGATTTATCTTTTACGCTTTATTTTTAATGCTATTTATGAAAAGGTTGTTTTTAAGAATGGGAAGAAGAAATGTTTGGATTTATTTTTTATTGGACTTGGAGAGATTTTGGTCTCTTGCCTACATACCCTTTTAAGGGATCAAACTCCATGTAGTTCTCTCTCGAAAAGCTTTGTGAGTTTTGATTCATTTTAGTTTTTTTAAAAAAAGGTTTTGAAGAAGAGAAAGAGGCCGTAAAGGCTTGAGAAAATAAAGCGGTGAGGTTGGTCAATTATTTACAAAAAAGTCTAAGTATGGATTATTTTCATTTGGGTTTGATTAAGAAAAGGAAAGAAAATACAATGGAGTTTTGACTCCAAGGTTTATTGAAAAAGGTTTTCAAGTGATAGAATTGTTAACACTTTTTGAAAAATGATTTTTTTCTAAGTTTCGCACTTCCTAAACATACACCTAGCGTTAGATCATACAACGTGTGTGCGTGTCGGTGCGTGTGTCGGTGTACATCATCATAGTGTCCATTGTCCTTTACATTGGCCCTAGTTTACATTCTATGGTCTTGCAAGAAATTAAAATAAAGAAACTACCTAAACATTGAGAAATTGAATGGAACCTAAACTTAGAGAATGGAGATGAAATGGAGCTTTCAATATGCATGAAACATAACATGGTTAGTGAAGCAATATGAAATGGTAGTAAAATATTAAGCAAAGAAAGATAATGATAGGGTATGAAAGGATGGAAAGAAAAATGCATGCAAACTAACATTATTTACAAAGCAAGGAACTAAAAAAAAGGGAATAATCTTTGCAAAGTTAGAAACTAGCATACCAACTTGTAAGGCAAAAGCTAATCAATTAAACTAACAAGATTGGAAATATAGCAAGAGTGTAAACAAAGATCAAACTTAACAAGAATTGAAAATAGTGCCAAAACTTTGGACAAAAGAAGGAAAAAATCAACTAACACAATTGAATGTATTGCAAAAAATTGTAAACAAAAATCAACTAACACAATTGAACATATTGCAAAAATTGTAAACAAAAAATCAACTAACACATTTGAACATATTGCAAAAATTGTAAACAAAGATCAACTAACACAATTGGACATATTGCAAAAATTGTAAACAAAGCTCAACTAACGCAATTGGATGAATTAGCACAAAATCAGAGGTAAGTTCATCATAAAATTAAGTGCCAAACATCAACATCACATGACAAATTTCGGATCAAAAATCATACAAGAAAATTCACACGAAAACACACAAAATATACGAATCAAAAGAGAAATTAACACATATTATTTTCATCAATCTTAAACATGTAAAAATATCACAAAATAGTGAAATACATATCAAGAACACATAGCATTTTTTTGGAATTTTTGTGAAGAAATTAAACGCACAGGGGGTCCAAACAGCAAGAACAGGGGTGCACATAGCAGGAAATCTCAAGAAACTGAAAAGAAACCAAAAGCCTAGTGGATACTGGTCCAACCCACACGCTGGTGGATCCGGATCTCCTGAACGCCTCAGAGGCGTTGGATTGATCCGGATCCACTAAACCTAGATCTAACGGCCAAGGGCGCGGGAAAATGGATCGGGTTTGGACCGACCCGGTTTGCACGTTTATATAAAAAAGAACTGGCCCGGATCCCTTCATTTTTTCCTTTTCTTTCTCTTTCTTCTCCGTCTTCTCCATTCGTTCTCTTTTCCTCTCAGCCTAAACCCTAACCCTAGTTCATCCTAGGCTACCCAGAACTCGTTCATTCATGGCTTAATCAATTCGTGTTGTTAATCTAAGCATGAATCAGTCACTGGAAATCACTTTCATCCGTTGAATCAACATGAATCTTGAGTTTCAATCACAAGTTTGAACTGTTCGGTTTCTTCGCGTTTTTTTTGAATTAAAACTTCGTAAAACCTCAAGGATTCACTCTGATTCACACTCGTTGTGAATCTTGAAGTGTTTCTTTGCTTTTTTCAAATTATTTTTGTGTTAGGGTTAGGGTTTTGAACCGAACAGTTCGAATCTTCCATGGATTCACATCGTTCTGAATTTGTGATGATTTTCAGCAAGATGGAGTAGAGTTTATGTGTTACCTAAGTTTTGACCGAAGATTCGAACCGTTTCTTCGCAGATCCTTTGGATTTGGCTCTGTTCTGTTGATTCTTGGCTTCAAACTTCGTAGGTAAACTGGTATTACTTCTTTCTTTCTTCTCCGGTTCGAATCCTGCGATCTTCTTCACCTTTTCTTCTTCTTCTTCTTCTCTGATTCGAATCCTGCGATCGCACTTGCAGCGCGCTACCTCCGGTGGCGTGCTCGTGTTTGAATTGCAGGTGCAACGGTTCAATGATGAAGATTCACTCTGAATCTCTGAGAACCATTTGGAATTGCATCGAATTTGCTTGCATTTTGCTTCTGTTCATCTCGGTGAATTGGATTCAATGGTGAATTCGAAGAATTTGTGCGGAATTGTTCTGAATTGATGCTGAAATTGTTCTGAATCGAGCTAGGGTTTCATGAAGGTTCTTGAGGTTTTTGTGAATTTGTGGATTTTGATTTGTAACTGAAAGGAGAGAGAATGTTGATTCTGTTTGTGTGATGTGGCGCTGATTCTGTGGACCTTTTTTGACTTGCACAGTGCGTGGCCTTATATAGGCTGCCATGTGGCCTCTGGACCAATGAGATTTTGACATGTGGACTGGTACTTGCTTGCGTGGCCCTTTGGACTAATCTGCAATTTGAAAGAAATTGGGGACTAAACTGCAAAAAGGAAAAGAAATTGGGACTGTTTTGAAAATAATAAAAACTGAAATTGGACTGTTTTGAAGTTGAAATTGGACTTATTTGCAATTAAAACAAAATTTGGACTTATTTGCAAAAAGTAAAATAAAACTGGTAAAAAATGTAATTTGAAAACAACGTAAAGCGAAACAGTCAAAAATGACAAAACGGACTAAAACGAACAAATTACCAAAATGAGGTATTTTAAAATACCTCTCTGTCAAAAAATTTGAATGTGAAAAGACCAAAATGCCCCTAGGGACTAAAACGACTCAGACTGACTCAGATTGACTCAGATGCGAAACTAAAATGATTTTTTGGACAGAAATTGATTAATGATTCATGCAGACAGGTTGAAAAGACTCAGGGACAAATCGTAGGGACTAAAATGGGTTCCTCTGTAGGAAATGACCAAAATACCCTTTCGTATGATTTTATGCAAAAAGCTGGAATAAAATGCAGGAAAACATGCAATGGTCTTAGAGACCCTTTTAAATGGCTAGTAATGCAAAAAAACATTTTGGGTGGTTTTAAATGCAAGAAAATTGGAGATAGTAATAGCACAACATGCGTCTGTAGCACAACAGAAAACACGGTGGATTTGAGAGTATCAGAAAATAGCAAAGAAAATTGAACAAGTATTTTTAGGTCCAAAATGAGGGTATAACACCATGTTTCTCATTACCACATTCAGGTACCCCCAATCCACCGAATCATATGCCTTTTCAAAATCAACTTTGAAAAGCATCAATTCCTTATTAGTCTTTCTAGCCTCATCTACCACCTCGTTAGCAATCAAAATACCATCAAGAATTTGTCTGTTTTTTACAAACGCAGTCTGAGTATCCGCTATAACTGTTCCCATTACCGACTTCAGCCTGTTTGCAAGAACCTTTGCTATAATTTTGTACATGGAGCCAACAAGAGATTGGTCGAAAATCACTAAGACGTTGAGGACTATCAATTTTTGGAATAAGAGCTATGAAAGTGTTGTTGATGCCTTTAGTCAATCTACCATTCCGGTGGAACTCTGAAATAAATCTCATAACATCACTTTTCAACTCTTCCCAAAATTCCTTTATGAAACCAAAGTTGACCCCATCGGGACCAGGACTCTTGAAACTATCACAACTCCACACTGCTTCTTTAACTTCTAATGCTGAAAACGGTTTGATGAGGCCACTGCCTTCCGCATAAGATAAGCTTTTGAATGGCAAATTTTGAACCCCCGGTCTAGTAGAGTATACGGCTTGAAAATGCTCTCTAAAGTGAGTAAACACCGTGTTCCGAATAGGTCGAACCCCTTCCACAATAGTACCATTCACCATAAGGGCTGCAATAGAATTATGCCTTCGTCGACTCGATAGAACTGAATGGAAATACCTAGAGTTAGCATCTCCATCCTTCAACCAATGAAGTCGAGATTGTTGCCAAATGATGTTAGTGTTCACCTGCGACAAGGAGTGAATGTTGTGAATCACCCCCCGCAACTCAAGAAGTTCTTCGTCCGACAACCCATCATCGGCCCCCTTCTCATCTAAATCCAACTAACGCTTTTTTAAGGACCCAATCTTGCCAGGAATATTTTTAACATAAGCGTGATGCCACTCCTTCAGAGCTTCTTTAATTAATTTTAGTTTCTCACGGATCACAAAACCACCCCATCCCTCAATCTGGATGGAATACCATTTTTCTTTCACAAACTGTTTATAACCCGACACCTCTTGCCAACATTTCAACATTCTCGACGGACGCGGTCCCCAATCTTCCTCATCGACTGATAATTGAAGCAGACAATGATCAGAGAGACCCTGGAGAAGGGCAAACTGAATACAATTAGGCCACTGCAGACACCACTCTTCAGATAACAAAAATCGATCAATCCTGCTCATAGATGTGCCATCCCCTTTGAACCAAGTGAAACGACGCCCACATAACGGTAAATCAACCAAGACATTATCATCAATGAACACATTAAAATGCTGAAAATCATTCACATTTGCGCCCCCCCCCCCCCCCCTAAGGGACTTGCGCTCCTCCGGACATCGAACCGCATTGAAGTCACCGCACACACACACACACCTTCTCACCCCTTAAAGGTTGCAATCTCACTGACAAAGCTACCCACAAATCTTGTTTAGTTCTCCCTTCACAAGGAGCATAGATTTTAAATACATAAAATTCCTCATTGGTCCTTATAAATTTACCATGGACTATAAGCATATGATCTTGACTAACAGACGACCAAACCTCCATTTCCAAAGAATCCCAAAAAGTTAACAAACCCCCTGATGCTCCCACAGACGATCTAAAGGAAAATTCATGACTCAAATCTCCCCACAAAAAATTACATAAAGAGACATCGCACATCGGAACCTTTGTTTCTTGTAAACACAAAATTAGAGGACTTTTCTCCCCCACCAACTTCCTCACTTCCCTTCTCTTCTCCAAGGCCCCAAGACCCCTCACATTCCAAGAAATCAACCGCATTGCACACACACAACACACCCCGCCCCCCAACACTGTGACCCCTACACATCCCCATCCACCTCACCTCCCTCATCCACCACCGACGTCAACACCAGACCCTTTTCCACTCTCTTTGATCGTGACAACACAGTAAACTTATTATGTGTTGTTCCGTTAAAAGAAACACCAATGATCTTGCCTATATCATTAATGTCGTCCTTTTTTACCTCCTCACTCCCTTTTAACGCAATCCAATTCGTCCAATCATTAGTCATAGATGCCGCGGATGAAGAATCGTTAGAATAGATTTGATGAACCTCCTCCAAAGACTTTGTAACTCTCTCCCTTCTTTGACGTCAATTACGGATTTTTTGCTTCACAACTTTCAACACTTTGGAATCTTTCAACACTTTCATAACCTTTTCTCTACCTTTGCTTGGTAACCTAGCCACCTTTTTCAAAGTGAGCTCTGCTTTCTTTTACTAGTTGTGATTTTGTTTACACCACCGCTGCCTTCGCGACCCTTCACTACTTTCTTAAGACGATTTTTGTTAGAAGAAATTAGATCGATCTCATCTCGTTGGACATTATGTAACAAATCAACGCTCCACGGACCCGAGCGTAATGAATGAGAATCTTCAGCGGAACACGAAGTCGATCGCACACGGTGTTTCCTATGAGTCCCCAAACCGTCACATATTTTTTATGCTTCCACTGCGTTCCTTCTGCCTTGCAGCGTATCCATATTAGCACAAGAAGCCAACTGCACCGATTTTGATGCATGTGAAATACCACACTTGTCTACAGTAGCTTTATTAGTAACATGTGCACTAGATGAATCAATTATTTGTTCCTCAACACTGTGTCCAACCGAACAGCCATAATGCTTCACATTTACTTCAGCTGAACACGCCACTTTTGGCTTTTCATTCCCATTTCCATCATTGAACATTACATATTCTCCTTCCTCAAATTCTTTTGCTATTTCATCCACAAAAAATCAGCATTATTTCCAATATCATAAATGTTTTCAGCTATCTCTGGAATAAGTTTCACTACTAACATCCTCCTCAAACAGACATGCGTCTTCACCCAAGTTAAACCCCCACTCCTCAATAATTTTAATGTTCACCAACACCCCATCGACAATAATATGCTCAATAACATTAACCACATCAAAGGATGACGTTGATATTAAAACTCTGGCGTAGTCAAACCTTTCTCTATTCAAGGAACATATGTGCGATCGTAAAAATCTTCCACAATCAAACGCACATAATTTAAAAAAATTCTCATTCCAAGCATGAATCAGAATCCCATACAACCGGACCCAAGCTCCCCTCTAAAATGGCAACACCGCTTGGTCCCAGGAAACCAAACTAGAGAATAATAGATCAAAAAAGTGTTTCGCTTTCCCCACTAATTCAAAAATATTCGCACCTGACAAGGAATGAATAAAAACCTTATCTACGCCAATCGGAATGATGTCAATATTGTTGAAACCTGCATCCTCCACTCGATTCTGAATAAGCGGTATTGAAGTCCCATCGATCACTGTGCCAATCAACCCTCTATTAGCCCATGTCTGATCTTTCTCAAAAGATGTATATTTACGCACCAGCTTTGTCAACTTGTCCGTGACTGCACTCCTCCTGTCTACCCCTTTCTCCCCACCGCCTACGTCTCTTCCTCCCTCACCCTCCTTCCCCATATTCTCCTTACCACGCACCCTCACCATGGTTGACGCGACCTTCACCTCACCTCCTACACCCTTCTTCTTCTCTATCCCGACCTCGCTTTTTTCTCCCTCAGACCCCTTCCTACCAGCTCCCTCAACACTAGCCTTCCCTCCCACCTTCCCCACAACCTCACCACCAACACCCTCTCCCTTCCTCACCACATCCCTCGTGTACTTCCTATCAAACCTAGCTAGCACAGCACGGACACAATATTGACCAAAACACACATTGTTTAACGCTTTCAGTAATTTTTCAACATCACGCACTTTGGCAAACCGTACAAAACCATATACATCTCCATTCTTGTTCCTATTATTTGCCACAAAAACATATTCGAGCATTCCACAGACCTCAAATCCCTTTCTCAAGAAGAAATTTGAGGCTTGTGGGGGAAAGTTTGTAATATAGAAGGTAACATACCGTTTCATTGACAATTCAGCCTTTGTGTTGTTTTTGAGGTTCATGTTGATTTGCGCATTCTGCACTACCGCAACAGCATAATTCTGCACAGCAGTGTCAGCCTGCGTATAAGGCACCGCATTCACCACCGCTCTCCTCCCAAAACGATTTCCGTCTTGCCTACGTGATTGATTTTGCACCCTTGCCAATTGTCGTGACCGATCAGAATAGTAATGTCTGTCTTCCTCGAATTCACGTTCTCCCCACTGAACCGTCCTCCTTTCAAAGTAATCTGAGCCAGAGTCGTAATCTCCCAAGTAGCGATCGTCCCTAACCCTAAACTGCTGCAGCTTAAAGTCGTCGTTCTTGTTCCATCGCCGATCATCTTCATGAAGCCTGTCTTGACCTAGAACCTTCTGTCGCCGCGCTTTCCTCCGTCGCGGTCTCACGTCGATCCACTCCCCATCATCCACCCCCCCCCCCCCCCTTGTGGCACCCTGCCTGGGACCCTATTCCCCCCAATGATCCTTGCTTCCGGCGAAACATACCAACGCGATTGCCCATGGCGAGGCCACTGACAATCACGATCTCTCACTCCCCCTCTTAGACGCTCAGAGCTCATGTTTTTTTATCAGTCCCTTCTGGTTTCTTAATTATTTGCTTCCACATGATTTTCAATATTATTAATATCTATGTGAAGAAACTTTTTTCCACAAAGATAAAACCAAATTATTAATATCTATGTGAAGAAACATTTTTCCACAAAATAAAACCAAAAAAAGAAAATTAAGTATCGTTGAGGTCCAGTTGCCCTTCAATAGTTATCTGAAGGATGAAGTCACAAATTGTAGTAATTTTGCACATGATCATAGTGAGGAAAATATCTTAAGTCCACAGTGCAAGTTCAATAATTCATGAAAGGAAAAATTATTTTTAATTTTTTCTGCATATCACTGTGAATGGAAAAAGAACATGTACCATGTGAGCATAACTTATTTGATAGAGGAAAGCGCATTATATACTAGGGATTGGGGTTCAAGTATCAGATTCCTCACATATTCATTTAAGAGTGAAATTATAGTCACTAAACTACTTGACAAAAGAAAACATAAGATCACCTTGTTTTAGCATTAACATTGCTAAATATTTGTAATTAAAATAAATCTTATTATGTGTCCTGTGATAGCTTAGCAAACTTGGTGGTATCGAAATTTTATTACAAACATATGACGTTGAAGTTAGTGCAAGGTAATTTTTAAAAAAAAAAATTGAAGAAGGGGAAAATTTTAGAGATGAAAAATAATTTAAAATAAATTAAAATATTTAAAACGACTATGTCAAGCAAATAATCTTTATAAGTATAATTTATATAAATAAAAAAAGGAAAACAACCCATGTACTTTTACGTCATTTTATATTTATTATATTTTTCAGTAATTTTTTTTTTGAACAAGCCAAAATGGAATATATTAAATTATCATAGGTGATTCATCTCGCAGAAGATGTGCAAAAGAGAACACCCAAATATACAAAACTAAGTACAATCTTAATTCAAAAGGTAAACTAAATACAGAAGAAAATAGACAAAAAGCTACATCAGGACACCCATGCATAATAGAGGATGTTGTCCCCATTCATTATAACTGAAGGCGAAGCTGGGCATATTTGCCTTAAACCAAGTAAAAGACATAATCTTGACCCTTTCTGCTAAACGATCCGAAGTCAATAACTTTTGCTGAAAAATCTTGTTATTTCTTTCCTTCCATATAACCCAAACACACGCATGCCATATTACTGTCAGAAACGGATGAGTAGACCTCTTCAAACCTGCCAACTAACCGAAGTGCTGAAAGTGGTCACCAACTGTAGCTGGAGCAATAAAAGAAATGCCTACCCACCGATAAACATAGTGCCACATTGGACCGAAGACGTCACATTGAAGAATGAGATGAGCCGCAGTCTCAGAAAAGCTGCACCCCCCAACGCAAGAAATGTCATCCTGATGAATAATTCCCCTACGAAGAAGGTTATCCCGAGTTGGAAGACGTTGCCGAAGGAGCCTCCAAGTAAACACAGAGACCTTAAGAGGGACTTGCCTTTGCCACATAGCGTCGAACATACCCCGTTCTAGGGAGTTAACAAATGTTGTAATATATTGATATGTCCCCTTGACGGAGTAACCGGCAATGGTATCAAGTAGCCACCGCCATTTGCCTGGAACAGTGTCCTACAAAACAATATCATGCAACAAGAAAGAACAATCTGTAACAGACTCCTCCTCCCAAGCCAAAAGGCACCTCCTCCGCTCCTAGGCACCGCCCCTATCCATCCAACCCCTACTCTCCATCTCCTTCACCGTCACCCATTTGTCAACAGCTAAATCAAATAATCGAGGGAATTGCACCCTTAAAGGCACTCATCCCACCCAGTTATCAGTCCACGTAAACCTCCCACCTCCTTCGGTAAACAAACAGAATCTCAATCAACCCACGCAATTTTTCTATAATCCTCACTTCCCCCCCCCCCCCCCCCCAAAAAAAAAAAAAAAAATTTAAATAAAGATTCGATAGAAGAAATTATACCTGTGGGGGCCTTGAAGAAGGAAAGAAAGTAAACCGGAAGAGATGATAGGATAGATTTCAGGAGGATCAGGCGACCACCAAACGAGAGAACTTTGGTTTTCCAGTTCGAAAATATGGAGATAATATTGTTCACAATCGGTTTCCAAAAATCCAACCTACGAGGATCCCCTCCGATAGGAAGGCCCAAATACACAAAGGGAAAAGTCCCAACTCGACAATTCAACAAAAGAGATGCCTCATTCAACCAGGTATCAGATACATTCACTCCAGTCAATAAACTTTTTTGGAAATTCACCATAAGACCATACAAGTGTTCGAAAATCAATAGCACAGCCCGTATAGACCGCACATTTGCCCAACATTTTTTGCCAATAATCAAAGTGTCATCAACAAATTGTAAATGAGAAAGACATAATTCAGTACCTTGACCCACGTGATAACCGTGAAACAATCCTGCCCCTACTGACGACGACATAAGAACACTAAAACCTTCAGCAGCGAGTAAAAACAAAAAAGGAGACAAAAGATCACCTTGTCGAAGACCGCTTTCGATGGGAAACTCATATGTGGGGCAGACATTAACCAACACTGAAGTTGTGGCCGTACCGATACATTCTAACATCCACTTCCTCCACAAAGTCGGGAAATTCATTTTAACCATAACCGCCTCCAAGTATTTTAAGTCAATCGAGTCGTACGCTTTCTCAAAATCTACCATAAAGAGCAACATTTCCTTATCAAGGCGACGTGCGTCGTCAACCGCCTCATTCGCTACTACAATACTGTCTAAAATTTGTTTCCCCTTAACAAAGGCCGACTGGGAGTCTGAGATCACACTTCCAATAACATCTCGAAGTCTGTTGGCAAGAATGTTAGCCAACACCTTATAGAGGCATCCTACCAAGGATATAGGGCGAAAGTCATTTAATCTTTGAGGACTGTTAACTTTGGGAATAAGAGCAATAAAAGTGGCATTTACCCCCTTAGTCAACCGCCCATTCCATTGAAATTCAAACACAAAACGCATAAAGTCATCTTTCAACTCCGACCAAAATTGCTTTATAAAACCAAAACTGATCCCGTCCGGCCCTGGGCTCTTAAAACTGTCACAATCCCAAACCGCCTTTCTCACCTCATCCATAGTAAAAGGTCGAATAAGATTACCCGACTCTGCCATAGTCAAACGGTTAAATTGTAAATTTTCCACCCCTGGCCGATCCATATTTACGGCTTTGTAATGAGCTGAAAAATGACAATAAGCAGCATCACAAATATTTTGAACTCCCTCAACTTGGATATCGTTGACATGTAACAACTGTATAGCATTATGACGCCGCCTAGAAGACATGATCCCATTAAAAAATCTTGTGTTAGCATCTCCCTCCTTTAACCAGTTAAGACGCGCCTGCTGCCACCTTATACTAGTCTGTATTCATGACAATGAGTGCAAATTCACAGACAAATCATTGAGCTCGGCAACTTCCTCCTCATCAAGGGTGACTGACTCTCCCTTAATGTCTAGAGATGACATCTGTAACACCCCAATTTCCCGACTTAAAAATTTTATTTAAATAAATACATGAATCAGAGTACATCACAAAGGAGTGTCACATTCTTAACATCAAATCCTTAAACAAAATAAATATTAGTTTATCCTTCGCAAAAGTTCAATCAAATATAGCAGCGGAATCATAATTAAATTATCCTTCAAAAAGGTCTTGGCTCTAGGCCATCAAACGTCTCATAAATATTTAAGTCTCAAAAATTCATCACAAATCTTAAAGTCATCAAAATAGATCAACATGATACATAAGGAATAGACTCAATGCAAGACCCCATCCTGTTACGTATCAGAGCACCTAGACATCACACAAGGACTCCTCACATCGGCGCACCTAAGCTTGGTTACCTGCACTTGCCCACAAGGCGGCAATTCCAACAGAAGGGGTGAGATTCACAACAGAATATTAACATATAATTCAACATTTATGATTAACAACATAAACTCATCACATATATCACATCATTAAACACAAGGTTAACATCATTATCATGAACATCTCAAATACACATCAACATCGTCTCAAAACATCGTCTCATAATGTGTCAACAATTTGACTCAACTAAATGCAACTCTAACATCTTGACATCATGCATGTGGTACCATATATAAGCATTAATATGCTTCACCGTCGCTTTGAGCAAAAGCTCCACCGTCTCATAATATGCAAATGCATGGACACGACTCTTTAACATCTTAACAAGTCAACATAACATCTCAAACATCTTTAACAACTCAAGCTGACACATGCAATTATAATAAATACATGGCAGAAGTTCAACTCATTTAACACATATTCAAAGGCACATAACATCATCAACATCACTTAACATCATGCTTATAAATCATTAAAATATAAGCAATACATCGCATTATTATCAACATAAGAGAACTTCATTAAATCTTCATTACAGAATGCATCTTAGGACATAAGACATCTCTAACATTACCCAAAGGTTTATTCTCAAAGTTCCAATGCGAAACAGATCGCAAAACGAACAACAGCCCAGAATCACACTATCTCGCCACGGCGAGCTCTCTCAGGAAGCTACTCGCCAAAGGCGAGCTGGGAGCGAGCTACAGGCGAGCAATCTGGGTGCTCTCGGCCTTTTTGACATTTTTCGCCTAAAATCTCCGTTTTAAGGTTCCCTAAGTCCAAATTGGTCCAAACAACCTCACAGGTCAATCTTATAAATGTTAAGGCACTTAAAACCATCTAAAGTTTGGCAAAAATCTCAACTTCCAAAGTTACTCGCCACGGCGAGTTAGTTGGCTCGCCTCGCGAGCAGAAAGGCGTTGCTCGCCACAGCGAGCTGTGCAGCTCGCCTCGCGAGCGATGCAAGGCTTACTCGCCACGGCGAGTGAATTACTCGCCACAGGCGAGCGATGACAGGTTCACTACGGGTTTGCTCCAATTCTCACCCTCTCATCTCAATTCTCTCATGCTAAGCCTCTAATTCATCAGCAATGTTATTCTAGGGAATAATCTAGGTTCTGTAACACGTTTCTACAGCAATTACATCAATTCTCACATCAAATTCACCAAATTCATCAAAACCCTAGTTTATGAAACTCTCTCCAATTCTTCCCAATCCCTTAGCTAATCACAAACAGATGAATTACACTTAATATTACTGAAGTTAGGCTCACCCTTACCTGGAAAAATTGCAGAAATCGCAGCCTAGTTTCACCTCTTCTCTTCAGCTGTTTCTCTCCCTTAATCCCAAATTCTGATAACGCGTATACTGACTTTTCTTGACCTAATTTCCTTATATACCGCTTCCCAACTTATCTTATTCTATCTCAACCCTCACAACTCTTCCTATTTATAAATATAACCCCATCTCTAAAAATAATATATTTTTATAACAAATCTCTATTTTTCATATAAATATATATATAAACACCACATATCTTATTTTATTAAACAATAAAATAAGCATCACGTCACAACATCACAAATACGTCGCATAATCACCAAAAATCATATAATATATAATAATATACTATATTCTCTAATAAAATAATTAAATAAATAAAGAGGGCGTTACAACATCCGATCCTTAACCGCACAACTCTTACTCTCCAGATTCTGAGAATGACTCTGGTGCCACTCCTTTAAACTACCTTTTATCAACTTCAGCTTCTCTTTCAAGACAAAACCACCCCACCCATCAATATGAAGAGAATTACATTTGTCCCTAACAAACTGTGCATATCCAGGAAAATCCGCCCAACATTTTAACATACGAAGAGGGTGCGGTCCCCAATTGGCTTCATCCACAGACAATACCAACGGTACATGATCTGACAAGCCCCGTTGGGTTGCCACTTGAACACTATTTGGCCAAACAGAGCACCAGTTTACTGACAACAAAAACCTATCAAGATGGCTCATCGAATACCCATCACCGCGATACCAAGTGAATAATCTCCCACTGATCGGCAAATCCTCCAAAAAAACCATCATCAATGAATTTATTAAAAATATCAGAATCATGTTGACGAAAAATAGTACCCCAGCCTTTCCTCTCCTCAATAGATCGGACAGAATTAAAGTCACCGCATAAACACAAATTTGCATTATTATTGTGTATAACAATAGGCAATAGCGTATCCCACAAATATTGTTTAGCAGTAGTGTCACAAGGTGCATAGACATTAGCAATAATGAATTCACGACCAGACTGAATAACCCTCCCACGAATCACCAAAACATGAGGAAGCCTAGACGTCGACCATACTTCAACAACGTTACGGTCCCACGACGTCAAAATACCACTAGATGCCCCGATCGACAGTTGAAACGAAAACCCCACCGACGAGTTCGGCCATAAAGACTGAAACAACACCTCATCCACTATAGTTCACATATTTTTCAGCAATTAATTTTACCAAATACTCTTAATTAAATAATCTAGCTTTTTATCTATGAGTCATAAGTTATGAGTTACTAACTTTTAGCTTATACTTATTTTTACCAAACATGCAAACATTAATGACCTTTATTGTGTAAGGTGAATAAGTTGATTTGGAGGAAGAGAGAAGAATTGAAGTGGTATATGTGCTAAATTTTGCTAATAAAAAAACCAGACAAAAAAGTTCTCATACAATACGATAGAATAGAAAATAACAACAGCAATAAGTTCATCAAAGTGACTGTGCACCAACCAGCAATATCTCATGGTCGGTTGTTCGTTGGCAATTCATCGGTGATCAGTCTTCTTTTAAACTGGCAAGGTATACCACATTATAGCTCAACATTAATTTTTGTCATTTGATATTGGTCCTTGATTTAGAATTTGTTTCTGCTTAAATTTAATTCTTTGTCAGTGTAAATTTTTTATGCTATCAAGCAATCACAATCAATCCTATATCTAAAATTTAATATCACTGTATTATCCATGTATTTTTTTTTTAAAATGATAACTTGTGTCTTAAGGCATAAGTTAAAAAACTAAACATAGAAGTATTATCTTTAAACTCATGTATTCAATATTGTAATATTAATTATTCAAATAGGACTTCACTATCAAGATTATCATAATTGTAATGTTTGAGATAAGTTTTAAGATGTTTAAAACAATATTTCTAGTCATTATCAAAGTGATATAAGTATTTTAATACTAATCTAAGATTTTAAAATTTCAACATATGTGTCATACCGCTCAAATATTACATTAAGTGATTAGAAAATCCATCATATATAAAAAATAAAATAAAAGTGATTAGTGAATTTCTCGATTAACAACAAAAAAATTCCTTGAGCCATAGCATTCAAACTCCATTTCTTGTTTTGGTCTTTATAGACAAAGTAACAATTAACGCCATAAACTTACATATATAAAGTTTTGATATTGAGTTTGAACCCGAGACATCATGAAAGTTTTCCACTATAAACTCACATATATACGATAACCATTCTCACATTATTGACCCTCATGATATTAACATCAAGATCCACCAGCTTCTAAAATATTGGAGTGAATTATCAACTCCATCCTTGAATTTTTATAGGTCGGCTAAATTCGTTCATCAATTATGTGAAATAACAATTTAATCCCTGAATTTGTTAAATGTCAATCAAGATAGTCCTTTTGTACAAACGGAGCATTAACGGGGCTGACGTGGCCGTTAACCTCTCACATGTCAGACGCCACGTAGGCAGAGACTAATTTGGCCGATAATAACAAATATTTCGAAGGACTAAATTGATTGATTTGCAAAAAATGTTTTGGCTTTCTTCCCAAACGGCTCTTTTCTTCCCCAATGACTCTTTCTTCCCCAACGGCTCTTTCTTCCCCAATTGTATAAAATTGGAACCCTAATTACACAATCTGCAATCTACACTCTAAAATCACCAAAATTTCCTCCAATAATAAGTGGTCCAGGTTCTTCCCCAATTCAAAAAACTTCAAACCCTAATTTTTTTCGTATTGAATCTGAAAGCCAAAATCCTCAAAATTTCTTGAAGCAAAACTATTGAAATTGAATCTAAAATGAACGGGGGTTGGGAATATGGGAAAAAATAGTTATGAAAGTCGAGCTTCATCTTCAAGATCCAAGTTTAATGGTGTTGTGCGAGTGCTTGAATGTTGGTGTCCTAGAATTTGTGTAAAAAACCCAGGAAGGTCATTCTATGCTTGCCCTCTGCCAAAGGTTTGTTTAACTATTAAACATGTGATGTCATCTTGGTTTGAACAACACATGACTAATTTTGAATTTTCTTTTGTACAGGATGATGTTGAAAATTGTGAATTTTTTGTTTGGGTTAATGAAGTTGAAGAACTAGGATACTTTAAAAACAATGGAATTGGTGCTGATCATGGAAGAAAGACAAGATTGATGGAGAAGGTTCAGTCCATGGTTAAGGCTAAGGCTAAGGAAAGTGGCAATGAAGAGGTTTGAAGAGGAAGGTTGATGGAAAAAGTTGAGTGTGTAGGAAGTGAGCTTAGGTTGATTAAGTTTGTGATGGTCAAAACTTGCGTGTTTGAGGTTTTTAACATGGTATTGTATTGTTCTAGGCGTGTGTAAAGTTCTAATGAAAAGAGGTTAAAAATAATTGAGAAATCTAACCTTTCTGTAATAATATTACCATCAAATTAGTCCCTGAATTATTTCTCTATCTATCAAATAGATCCCTACGTTATATTAAAAAACCATCAAATAAGTCCCTGAATTGTTTGATCAGATTTCAAATTGATCCTTGAAACATATGTGTACAAAATAAACTAAAAAGGCCAGAACACACAAATTGAAACTGAAATATTACATAGGCAAAAGTCATAGGTCATAAGTCATTAGTCTGAGAAATTACATAGGCAAAAGCAACCCAACTATAAGGCATTAACAAGTCATAAGTCTTAAACGGCAAGTTAAGCAAAAAGAAACCCAACTATGGGGCATAATTCAAATAAGCCTAAATATTACAAATCCAAAACATCTTTTAAACTCCAGGAAGCATCACTTCTTTGGAAATCTGGGAGTTGGTATAAACCCCATGGATTTAGTAGGTTGAGTCGAACCGAGTGGACCATAAGTTGGATAAAGTTTTAGCGGGAAGGAGAATGGTCAATGACGTTTTTTATGTTTCTGACTGAAATGTGAAGGAGGTATGGGTAATGTAGGGGCAAAATGGGAAAAGTAGAAAAAAATAAACTGAGAAGTGAAAACTGAACTTTTTCCAATTCAATCAAATTAGTCCTTGAACATGTGGCTTCCTTCTTGCTACGTGTACAAGACAACACAACATGCAGGACGACAGATCAGCATGGCTAACGGAGCACTTGGACGGAGGGACCTTTTTGATGGACGTCTGAGTCAAAGTTCTGACAAATTCAATGACTAAGTTGATATTTTGCATAATTGAGGGATGAATTTGATCGACTCGTAAAAATTCAGAGACGAATTTGATGATTCACTGTAAAATATTGTGTGATTGTTTGAAATGTTATATAATTTAAATCGTATAGAATGTGTTTATAATATTTATACATACTACTTAGTTAACAAAACAAAAAATTATATAAATGTTTTTATCATTGTCTCCATTTTTTATTTTTTGAGAGGATCATTGTCTCCATTGTTTTTGCCAAAAGCAAATTATTTATGCATACTAGTACTAAGTAAATGTTTTGAAAAACGGGGTCATTGAAAGTCGTTTATCCCAACCGTGTTCAAGACCACCAATACATGACAATACATACAAATTAATTTAATTAACATTAAAATGTTTAACAGTCATTGTATAGTCTATACCAAGACAAAGTTTATGTCATTGTTGGATAATTGGATTATCACAGAAAATGACGTTTAGAAGGACTAATTTATGTCCATGATTTTTTTAAGAATAAATCTTAATTAGGGATTTGTTCTATGTACAATTACTCTTTTTGTAAGGAATCTATTCATTGAAAAAATTCAAGGATATGAATCCAAAACTCTTCCTCACTCCTTCCCAGAGCTAACTAAGTGTTTCTATTGGTTTAAATGAGTCAAGTTCTTCGTCAACTATTTGAGTTTGACTTGTTAAATGTTTTTTGAGGGGTCTTGTTAAAAGTTTGGGCATAATCGTTTTATTATTTAAATAAACAAAACTAAACCTAAAGTTCCCCTAAAGAAAAACTAAACCTAAAGTTAAACTAAAATTAGACTCTATTGATTAAATTAGATAAGCTCAAGCCATTCAAAAAATTCCTTAAAAAAATTAGATAAGCTCCGGCTTTACATAGTCGATATACATCAACATTTCATGAATAGTAAGTTTCAGATCTCTAAATCCCCCAAACAGATTCAGACTCCTAAACCTCTAAAAACGTTCCAAAAGCATCTAGGTATTTTTCTTTTTGGTTTTTTTGAAAGAAAAAATTGATTTCAAAAGATCGATTAAATCAATTAGCATCAATAAAAACAATTTAATTTTCAAAAGTTTAATTTTTTATTAAAAAAATGGACTTCTCTAAAAAAAATTAAAAAAATGGACTGATGAGTTTAAAATTGCACACCAATTGCTTGAGATACAAAGAGAAACTCATGATCGTGAAAAAGGTTCGTGATTTATTGACATTATAAAATAGTTTATACCGACATTGCGTCCAAATATATGCGGTTTTCTTTTAGATAGGTGGTTTTGTTCTGCCCTTTGATTAAACTTTGTGGGGAAAAAATTTCTCACCAAATTTTCTGTGTGAAATAGTATCATTTTTCGCTTTCATGTTGGATTCAATAGTTGCAGACATTGTGTTTAAGATTGAGGATGGATTACAAACGCCACGATAACCATGAACTCACCTATCTATAAACACCTAAACATTCTTTGACTCTTACTCAAGAGGGAAAAGAGAAAAATTCAATGAAAAATTCTTGACTCTTAATTACTCAATAGGGCAAAGAGAAAAATTCAGTGAATAAACAGGCACCAATATTAAAAAAACAATATGAGAGCATGTCTCAAAAATAAGAACATCTCTGTCACCCTTATATGTCTATTCTTTCTGTTGTAGGCAGGAAGTTTTGGTGGTTGGGTTATACCCTCTATTTATCTACGGATATACAAATCATCTCTCCTCAAAGGTTGTGTTAACCTCTTGGATGGTAAAACAAATCGTACATGTAAGTTATTCGTGGACAAAATCTATCAACGACACGAGACCGATAACTTAACGTATAACCATAGATAAAATAAATGAATATTTTAACTATTTGTTACTTAGTCCCCGTGAGCTTAACTCAGTTGGTAGGATATTGCATAATTTATGCAGGGGCAGAGGTTCGAATCCCTGACACCCTACTTCTCCACGTTTATAACGTGTGTGAACTCCAACCACTAGGCTACCTAATAAAAAAAAACTATTTGTTACTTAACGAGTGCAAGGACAAGGATATTTGTACATGTTAGTAAATTAATAAAACTATCAAAATTTGATATTCGTGAATGTCCACAAATATCTGGTGGATACCTCACCTGCATGAATATAGTACGAGTACAAATATCATTTCATCCAACGTGATACAAATGACTATTTAAGTGTAGGTAGATGTCCATTGTAATTCCTTATACTCTTATAAAATGATGTTGCTGGTATTTATTTTATTCGTCATTTAATTATATTTATCTTTTTTGTTTTTGTTTTGAAGAAGTCAAAATGAAATTTATTAAAATCACAATGAGTCCTGACCAGCACAAGTAGTGCTAGGTTAGGAATCGTAATGTAGCAACATACAAAGGGTAAATGGGTAAAACCCATCCACTCGTGCATCAAAGAAAAAATGTAAAAAACCACAAGAAACACCACCTAACAAAGATCTATCTTCGAAATTCAACGAAAACAACCGGAGTAAATGAATCCAATGCTCCATCTCCATGCTGCATCACCACCGCCACGCACCACAAAATCGCCACCACACCCGGATCCACCACCACACAACCCAAAACCTGTTTCTACACACCACCAATCCACTAAAACAGCATCACGGCCTCCATTATCACAACATCACCACCATCAACCCCATGAAAACCACCAGTGAACCACCACTACTACCCGCCGCACCTACATAGGCAGCCTCACTAAAACCAATCAAACACCACATGTCCCCATCTTCTCACCACCACATAACCACCACCCTAACAACGAACATCACTACCACCTGACCACCACCCCATCACCACCACATAACCACCCAAAACACCACACGTTATCACATTCTCACGACCTCTGAACCATCACCACCATATCTCGAGACCAAACGTCAAAATCACAGGGATCAAAAACAAGAAGACCGCAACAGTCTGAATCCGACGAGAAACAATTCCGGAGGAGGGAAAGAACTCAAAACGAATGACAGATCTACATGAACCAAGTTGCAGCGACGATATGAGAAAAACCAAAACCGTCGGCCCAACAACCGAACCAAAACATGACTGTCATACCCCAATTTTTGACCTAAGACACCACTGACACGCGTCTTTCGGTCCAGAATAATCTCCGATTTTTCGAACGAAATTTCGGCAGAGAGGTATTTTAAAATACCTCATTTTTGTTCCGAGTCGGGCCCTCTTCGCTCATTTAATTTTTATCTTTTAAATTTCCATCTTTTACTCAATTTTTCTAAGTTTAACTCTAATTTTAATTTCTTATACCTTTTTTATTTTATTACGGTGTATCTTTTATACTGGTTTTTTTAGTTATTATCCTCTTTTATTTTATTTTCATTTTATTTTATTGTCCAAGTCCAAATACGGTCCAAATACGCCGGATCCGGGAGCAGTACCCAAAACCAATCCAGTACACGTTTTCTCTCCAAATCCAGTACGGGTTTTTCTCCTTCATCTCAATCCAAGCACATTTCAAGTGAATCACAACAAACCCTAATCAAAGTCTATATAACGGAACCTGCAAACAAAATGAAAGGGGGGACGCGTACAGATTTAGGAAAAACAATAACACACCAAACCCTAAGCCACACGCACGGATTCACAACAACACAAGCAGCCGTATACGTCCCACCATCGCACCACAATCACAGTCGCACGCGGAACACGGCCGTCACCATTCACGGCGCAGAATAACACAAACAACAGCCGCACACGCACGGCGACGACACAAAGCCAGAACCGCATAACCAAACGCGCACACACCTAAACAGAACACAACAACACACAGACGGCAGCACACACGCACACGAACAGCCATATCCGAGCCCACAAACACCACGCGAGCAAACACAACACACACGGCCAACACGGATTCGAACCGAACCACACACGCACAGAAGGAGTAGAGAGGCAGACGAACCAAATCCAACACATAGGTAAGGAATTTCCTCCTCTATTTCTTTCCTTTTTACAGATCTAGGTCGTATTTCGCATTTATTGAAAGTTTTGAGGGTGGGAATAGATAGAGGGGAACAAAAGGAGAAAAAAGCATAAAAAAAATTTGGGAAAAAAGGAAATTTTGCAGTTTCCGGCGGCGGCGCCGCCGCTGCTGGCCGGCCACCACCGCCGGAATACTAGTGCCACGCCGGAGAAGGAAAAGAGCAGACAGAGAGTGAAGAGAGGGAGGCGAGGTTAGAGAGAGAATGGGAGTGAAAAAATGAGAGAAAATAGGGTTTACACCCTTATATATCCCTGGGTCTGGTTCGACCCACACACCCATGAACCGACCCGGTTCGTTTCTTAAAGCCCAACTTCATTATTTGCTTTAATTACAGCACCCCCCATAGCACTGCTTGCACCCCCTGCATCTCATTTTTTTATTTCTTTCATGCATTTTAATTTCTTTCTGCACTATTATTTTATTTTCCTTTGCATCTTATTTCTTCATTAGATTAACTTATCATGCTGCATGCTGCATATTTTTATTTATTTCGCGTTTTTATTTATTTCATATTCATTTTTCGTCATTAACTTTATCACATGGACTTTAGGATGTACATTTAGGATTAATGTATTTTATTTATTTTTTCCGCAGACTTTAGAATGTATTAATAGGATTTTTTGTAATAGCGCAGGATATATGTGTGCGTGAGTGCGTGCATGCTTTATTTTTATGCTCCTAGCTTAGGTTAGAAATCTTCGTGGTGGTCCAACGCCACCATGAGATATCTACGCTTTTATTTTCCGCTCCGTTAGTTTAGTCATTCACAAAAATACAAAAAACAACAAAAACATGCAAATAATCAAAACTACAAAAATATTTTCACAATAAACCTTGATCCTAAATCAAGTGATCGTCTTTTTTTTCTTTCTCATAAATCAAAATTGCAATCAACTTTAATCACACTTTAAGTCATTTTCTTTAATATAAAAAACACAAACAAATTTGTTTTGCCATTTGGTTTTTTTTTTTTTTCCCTTTCAAAACCTTTTTCAAAAACTAATAAAAAACACTCAACAAATCAAACGGTAATTTTTTACCCCGAACTACGAGGTTCTGATCCCTCACGGGTACGTAGGCAAAGGACCTAGTCCTTCCGAATCAATAAAATGTAGATAATTAGGTCTTTCTTTCTTTAATTCCATTTTCTCAAAACAAGCAAGTTTATAGCACATATATTAAATAAAGTCGAAAGGTTCTCGTAGAGTACTACGAACATAAAGGGTGCTAATACCTTCCCTTTATGTAACCAACCCCCGGACCCCACCTTTAAACAAATTTTTTCAATCAAAAGTCGTGAAATAATATAGTGAGTCAAAAGCTAATCAAATAGCCTTGATCTCCGAAAAATGGCGCGACAGAAATGGCGACTTCACTGGGGACTAATTCGAGGGTTAAGCCTAACTCGACTTTATCTTAAATTCTTGTGCCTTAACTTGCTTAACAAAAACAAGAAAATAAAAGATGGAAATACATGTATATATGTTTCTTTCCTTCTTCTTTCTCCTTTCTTCGTGAGTGGTGAGATAAGTCCTAACCCGGGCTTGAGAGAAATATAAGATAGGACGGCGGTATCATAGTCCCAGGCCAAGAGTACTCTTCGGTTTTGGCACATGTGATAACCCCACTCAACGGAGGGATCTTGGAAGTATACTTTGTCAACGTGAGTACTCATGCTTGGCTTACTATTTTCAAGTGACCGTTAAAGTTGAGAACCTTAGTTACCTTAACCAATCTTTGCCTTTTTAGGACGTAGTGCGGTGGCTGATCGAGAGTACTCTTGAATTGGTCGATACGCGATACTACACCCAAACGAGACTATCCTACGGATGTTGTTGGAATGGGAGTACTCCCGTCACCCGATAAATATTCGGAAGTGGTTGAAAACTTTGGGAACTTGGTAGAACCCGTGATACAGGTACAAATGAAGCCATAGTCCCTACCCTACAGCGTACTATCCCTCAGCTTCAACATTATGGACTAAACCTCACCATGTTTTCACCGTTTGTGTAGCATAATTCATACATGCATTCATTCATAAAACCTTTTTTCCATCAAAATATCGAAGGATTTAGAAAAGTTTCTTGCAAACATCACAGACGAATAGGCCTTGTAAGAAAGAACACCAAGAAATACCACTTCAAAAATCTTAACTAAGCATTAGCTTCTGTTAAGAACTTTTTCCTTGGTTTCGTTCTTACCTTTGAAAAGGAACCGGTTGTAATATCTTCACAACTTTCAAATAAAAATCACACTCATCTGCAATGCTTACAATTCACTTTGGTGAATCCTTCGATAAATAAAAATATGTCTATTTTTGCATAAACATATCATGCATCATTTTGCATCCATAGTTTCTAGTCGGTAGTCCGTGTCTCACACTGTGTCTTTCCTATAGAAGAGTCAACCCATTCCAAAGTGGCCTGACGTCCTCATCCAAAACCGACTCGCACATACAACACTCGGGCAAGCATCAATGGAAGGTCTTGAACAAGAGAATCAGGCACTCCGTGAAGAGATGGCAATCATGCAGGCTAAAATAAACGAGATGGCAGCCACGCAAGCTCAGGTGGATGAATTAACTGAATTGGTGAAAACACTGAGAGCAGCACAAAATCAACCACCGCCTCATCCTCCTCCTGTCAGAACTCAGGTCGAAGCAGGTGACTCTGATACCCCTGATTGGGAAATATGCTTTGAATCTCCAACGTCTTCCACACCTCCACGATCTGCGCCTTGGTTCCCGCCCTTTACTTCTGGTGAAGTACTCCGCCCTATTGCTTGCGAACCTCCGGCGCCTACTTTTCAAGCTACAGCTCGCCCTCCTCCACAAGGGCCGACGCGCCACCAAAGCAAACCTCCGGTGCCTACTGTTCAAAACGCAATCTATGTTCCTTCTCCAGCCGTGACACGCCCTCAAGCCACTATGACCTATTCAGTACCAACAATCCATACTGTCCCACAAAATGAAGAACCCATCTTTCACTCCGGGAATATGGGGGCCTATGACAGAGTGGATAACTTGCAAGAGAGATTTGAGATGGTGAATCGGCAGATACGAGCCCTCCGCGGGAAGGAGGCACCCGAAAAGGATGTTTATGATCTGTGCTTGGTCCCGAATGTCCAGATACCCCACAAGTTCAAGCTCCCAGACTTTGAGAAGTACAAAGGGACCTCTTGCCCTAAAGACCATCTGACGATGTATGTGAGGAAAATGTCCACCTATGTCCACGATCATCAGGTCCTCATCCACTATTTTCAAGACAGTTTGACTGGTACCGCACTGAAGTGGTACATGAACTTGGACCGTGCGGAAATCCGAACTTTCAATGACCTGCGTGAGGCCTTCGTGCAACAATACAAATTCAATGTGGACATGGCTCCAGACCGAAGTGATCTTCAGGCTATGACTCAGAAAGACAATGAGACATTCAGAGAATATGCCCAACGGTGGAGGAATGTCGCTACCCAGGTTAGCCCACATGTAGAAGAGAAGGAGTTGACCAAACTCTTCTTAAAAACTCTTAATCAATTCTACTATGGGATGATGGTCGGAAATGTGCCCAGGGACTTCTCAGAGATGGTGAACATAGGAATGCGTCTGGAAGAAGGAGTCCAAGAAGGACGATTAACCGCCTCTGCCGATATCCAAGAAATTGCCGACTCTTGGGAAACCTGATCACTTTTGTGCCTTCCACAAGGGGCACAAGGTCACGAAGTTGAGAACTTTCCGACGCCAGTGTCTTGCCTTTCAAATATTTGAATCCGAGCGTGTAGCCGCGATCGGGTCGCTGTCAATGTTTTTTCTACTACTCATCTGCTCATTTAAATATTTTTGTTGTTTGCTGCTTTTCAAAAAAAATGTCCTTTCGTTGCGCCCGAGACGAAAGTGAACTTGTGTAGGGCTTTTGCTTCAAATATTTTCCACCATCAATAAAAAGGTCGTTTCTATCCCGACTTTATTCTTTTGTGCTTGTTCTGGAAAAATGGTAATACAAAAAACCAAAAAAAATAATAACAAAATAACTGCATAATCATAACTTATACTTACTTGTCAAAAACCAAATCATGCATTAATAAACCGTTGAACACTTTAACCATGTACTCTCTCCCGACTTTGAGTTCCCTGTGTCCGGAGCTTGAAGAAAATGAAGATGAAGAAATTCCTGATGAAATCCCCCGCCTACAGGGGCATCTTAGCCGTCGAAGCTACAAACAATATTCAAGAAGAGTGTCCAGAAAGGGGCATTCCCTTACAAAGACTGGCATAAGATTTTACAATCACCTCGCATGGGTAGCGTGTTTCAATACACATTTCAACATGGACAGCCCCCCCTCCTTCCCTCAGAATACAACAAGAAGGATCGTCCCCGGGAATTTCAAAGAAGCCTTGTGCTAAAAAATACACTATCTTTCCAACCAGACTCCAGGGGCAAGTGGATGCCTAACTATGAGGACTCATGTGCAATAACCCATGCGACCGCAAATGCTGACCAACCTGCATGTCGGTGCAGTCAAGAAATACTTTGTCAAAAAAAAAAATCAAAAAAATCAAAAAGCTCGATAAGTCGCAAACCTGAAAAGGCGATTTAGGCAAAATGAGCGTCTCGGTGGACTGAAAACCCGAAAGGGCGGTCCAGGCAAAATTAGAGACATTGAACAAAGTAGTCATCCTGATAGATTGTAAAACCCGCAAGGGCAATCTATGCAAAAGTTAAGGATCAAGAGACAAAGTAACTGCACTCGGTTAGGCACAGTCAACTTGGGGCACCCAGTCATCGGAAGACCTCTGATTCAAAGCATCTGCAAATCAAAGCAAATCAAAGACCCGAAACTGGGGCAATTCAAAGTTGTTAGGGAGAATAGCGGTTACGGTGTTCAATGTACCCTTCCGATATATTTACCATTTTCCAAATTTTTCAAAATCTGTGGAGCCACGCCCTTGGCGGGTCACCACTCTTTCAAATTAATTTGAGCCTGTGTCCATTTATTTGGAACTCTTATTTATTCTATTTGCAAAATTTCTTCAATTTTTGATGGCAATACTTGAAGCAAAAAATTCTCAAAATACAAAAAAAACTTTTTTACACCTTTTGAAAAGTGTGAACAACAAACACACTCTCTTTGAACTCATAAGTAGACGAAACGGGCATCATCATCCGCCTCGAGAACGGTTACATTCCGGAAGAGAAACATGGCAAAGCGTTATGGAGAAAGCGTTATGGAGAAGGCCTCTGCTTTGAGCAAATGCAGTCAAAATCCAAAAATACAAAAAAAACAACAACAAAAAAACAAAAAAGCTCGCTAAGTTGAAAACCTGAAAAGGCGGCTTAGGCAAAAATGAGCGTCCCGGTGGACTGAAAACCCGAAAGGGCGGTCCAGGTAAAAATTAGGGGCACAAAAAAAGAATACATTCCCCGTGGACTGAAAACCCGAAAGGGCGGTCCAGGCAAAAGTTAGGGATTTTCACAAACAAAAACAAAGAACGACTGCTAAAGCATGCCGAGGGAAGAACACTCTGCGCCCATTTACAAATGGCGACTTCTCCCAGACCTTTGGCTTCCCCGAGGGGCATCATCTACCAGCGTGTGCCAGGTTTCATACTGCCAAGGGCCCGATTTATCCATGATAACATCAACTCCAAGGAAGTTTGTCGAGTGTTTGTGTTGCGCTGTTAGTCCGCCTCCAATCTTACATATCCTGTCTTGTTCCATCGAGTCATCTGTCGTATCCAGTTCAAACAGTCGTACAAGTTACATATTACATTCATACATTCATTTACACAATCATACATTCATACATTAATACTTTCACATATTCACACATTCATGTATACACACATACACACACCATATCAATTCACACATGATTGCATCAGTCACCCAGAGTCTTGTTCGGTCATACCTCCTCAATTCGGTCATCAATTCTTTCAAGTGGTAGGTCCTAAACAACGGACAGCTTGAGTCGAGTGGAACGTCCTAAACAACGGACAGCTCGAGTTTACTTTTCGTCTTTGTTTCAAGTGGTGAGTCCTAAACAACGGACAGCTTGAGTCGAGTGGAACGTCCTAAACAACGGACAGCTCGAGTTTACTTTTCGTCTTTCTTTCAAGTGGTGAGTCCTAAACAACGGACAGCTTGAGTCGAGTGGAACGTCCTAAACAACGGACAGCTCGAGTTTACTTTTCGTCTTTCTTTCAAGTGGTGAGTCCTAAACAATGGACAGCTTGAGTCGAGTGGAACGTCCTAAACAACGGACAGCTCGGGTTTACTTTTCGTCTTTCTTTCAAGTAGTCCTAAACAATGGACAGCTTGAGTCAAGTGGTAAGTCCTAAACAACGGACAACTTGAGTTTACTGTTTTGTCTTTCTTTCAAGTAGTAAGTCCTAAACAACGGACAACTTGAGTCAAGTAGTAATTCCTATACAACGGATAACTTGAGATTTATTTGTCTTTCTTTCAAGTGGTAGGTCCTAAACAATGGACAGCTTGAGTCAAGTGGTAAGTCCTAAACAACGGACAGCTCGAGTTTACTTTTTCGTCTTTCTTTCAAGTGGTAAGTCCTAAACAACGGACAGCTTGAGTCAAGCGGTGAGTCCTATACAACGGACAGCTTGAGGTTTTTCGTCTTTCTTTCAAGTGGTAAGTCCTAAACAACGGACAGCTTGAGGTTTATTTTCTGTCTTCCAAGTGGTCAGTCCTAAACAATGGACGTCCTGAGGTTATCCCCTTGTCATGTTTGTCAAATGGTCAACCCCAAACAACAAACTACTTTTGTTTACCCGTCAATTTCTCAAAGAGTCATCCCTAGTCTGTTTGGTCAAAATGTGCCTCTCCATTCCAAACCAATACAATGATACATCACCATTTTCCCCAGTGAAACTACACTGTCCGCAAGCGGAGTCGGATACCTTTCTCAACAAATTCAGGTATCCCGTCATGGTTTCTCGTCCCAGTCAAAATGACATCGTCGTCTTGCATTCATAATTGCATCACAAGCATTCATAAGCATCTTAGGTCAAAAATGGCGTACTTTGTATTTAAGTCTCTTCGACCTATCGAATCAAAGATTTCATCTTCAAGTCTCCGGACGAAGAAACTTAAATAGGGGCATCTGTCATACCCCAATTTTTGACCTAAGACACCACTGACACGCGTCTTTCGGTCCAGAATAATCTCCGATTTTTCGAACGAAATTTCGGCAGAGAGGTATTTTAAAATACCTCATTTTTGTTCCGAGTCGGGCCCTCTTCGCTCATTTAATTTTTATCTTTTAAATTTCCATCTTTTACTCAATTTTTCTAAGTTTAACTCTAATTTTAATTTCTTATACCTTTTTTATTTTATTACGGTGTATCTTTTATACTGGTTTTTTTAGTTATTATCCTCTTTTATTTTATTTTCATTTTATTTTATTGTCCAAGTCCAAATACGGTCCAAATACGCCGGATCCGGGAGCAGTACCCAAAACCAATCCAGTACACGTTTTCTCTCCAAATCCAGTACGGGTTTTTCTCCTTCATCTCAATCCAAGCACATTTCAAGTGAATCACAACAAACCCTAATCAAAGTCTATATAACGGAACCTGCAAACAAAATGAAAGGGGGGACGCGTACAGATTTAGGAAAAACAATAACACACCAAACCCTAAGCCACACGCACGGATTCACAACAACACAAGCAGCCGTATACGTCCCACCATCGCACCACAATCACAGTCGCACGCGGAACACGGCCGTCACCATTCACGGCGCAGAATAACACAAACAACAGCCGCACACGCACGGCGACGACACAAAGCCAGAACCGCATAACCAAACGCGCACACACCTAAACAGAACACAACAACACACAGACGGCAGCACACACGCACACGAACAGCCATATCCGAGCCCACAAACACCACGCGAGCAAACACAACACACACGGCCAACACGGATTCGAACCGAACCACACACGCACAGAAGGAGTAGAGAGGCAGACGAACCGAATCCAACACATAGGTAAGGAATTTCCTCCTCTATTTCTTTCCTTTTTACAGATCTAGGTCGTATTTCGCATTTATTGAAAGTTTTGAGGGTGGGAATAGATAGAGGGGAACAAAAGGAGAAAAAAGCATAAAAAAAATTTGGGAAAAAAGGAAATTTTGCAGTTTCCGGCGGCGGCGCCGCCGCTGCTGGCCGGCCACCACCGCCGGAATACTAGTGCCACGCCGGAGAAGGAAAAGAGCAGACAGAGAGTGAAGAGAGGGGGGCGAGGTTAGAGAGAGAATGGGAGTGAAAAAATGAGAGAAAATAGGGTTTACACCCTTATATATCCCTGGGTCTGGTTCGACCCACACACCCATGAACCGACCCGGTTCGTTTCTTAAAGCCCAACTTCATTATTTGCTTTAATTACAGCACCCCCCATAGCACTGCTTGCACCCCCTGCATCTCATTTTTTTATTTCTTTCATGCATTTTAATTTCTTTCTGCACTATTATTTTATTTTCCTTTGCATCTTATTTCTTCATTAGATTAACTTATCATGCTGCATGCTGCATATTTTTATTTATTTCGCGTTTTTATTTATTTCATATTCATTTTTCGTCATTAACTTTATCACATGGACTTTAGGATGTACATTTAGGATTAATGTATTTTATTTATTTTTTCCGCAGACTTTAGAATGTATTAATAGGATTTTTTGTAATAGCGCAGGATATATGTGTGCGTGAGTGCGTGCATGCTTTATTTTTATGCTCCTAGCTTAGGTTAGAAATCTTCGTGGTGGTCCAACGCCACTATGAGATATCTACGCTTTTATTTTCCGCTCCGTTAGTTTAGTCATTCACAAAAATACAAAAAACAACAAAAACATGCAAATAATCAAAACTACAAAAATATTTTCACAATAAACCTTGATCCTAAATCAAGTGATCGTCTTTTTTTTCTTTCTCATAAATCAAAATTGCAATCAACTTTAATCACACTTTAAGTCATTTTCTTTAATATAAAAAACACAAACAAATTTGTTTTGCCATTTGGTTTTTTTTTTTTTTCCCTTTCAAAACCTTTTTCAAAAACTAATAAAAAACACTCAACAAATCAAACGGTAATTTTTTACCCCGAACTACGAGGTTCTGATCCCTCACGGGTACGTAGGCAAAGGACCTAGTCCTTCCGAATCAATAAAATGTAGATAATTAGGTCTTTCTTTCTTTAATTCCATTTTCTCAAAACAAGCAAGTTTATAGCACATATATTAAATAAAGTCGAAAGGTTCTCGTAGAGTACTACGAACATAAAGGGTGCTAATACCTTCCCTTTATGTAACCAACCCCCGGACCCCACCTTTAAACAAATTTTTTCAATCAAAAGTCGTGAAATAATATAGTGAGTCAAAAGCTAATCAAATAGCCTTGATCTCCGAAAAATGGCGCGACAATGACCCACCTTGAAACTTGGTCTTCCGACGAACCACCGCCGCAGAGAACAGGTGCAAGAGGTGATGCAGATGGTTGTCGATTGACCCATCGTCGCACCACCACTAACCGCCGTCTACATCTGAACAACAACGTTTTGGATTGAAAGGAACAACAGAGCGATGTACCTTAGAGAGAAGTCAGATAGTGGCGCTTTTTGGAATAGGGTTTTTTCAAACATGTAATTTTATTAGTTATCTTAATTATTTTTATCTTAAAATTTTAAAAAAAGATCATTTATAAAAACGTAGCAAATTCATATATTTATATATTGACGGTGTATCCAGATTAATACATACAAGTTTTGTGTTCAACTCAATTCAATAATATTTTTCTTATTCAATAGATCTAAAAAGAAGTTTTTTTTGTTTATAATAGCGATCGAAAGGAGTATAGGTAAGATTTTTTTTTATATGCCAAAAGCAAAATGACATAAAAAAGAGTAGTGTCTAACTAAGTTGGTACCCTACTCTAATCGGTTGCCAATTGCTCATATATATAATTAAAAAAAGGAAAAATTACATAAAAATTGGAGGGACATAAAACATGACCCAGTCAACAACCCAAATGGACAAAACATCAAAAAAAGATCAACAAAGTGGATCGAACCCTAAACAATTCTAACAAATAAGCGGGTATAAAGTTTGACAAATGAATCGATCGCCAACTCGAAATCAGATCATGTACCTTCAACTCCTGCAACAACGACATCAAGCATTAACGACTCTTTCGAGTCTATACAGTCCCATGTCAATCAACATGATAATTGGGATAGATAACCAAAAACAAATGCTTGAAATTGGGGAGTGGATTCGACCTCCAACACGGTAAAGAACGAATCCACGCGCACCAACCGTTTACTATGATGATCAACAGCAAATTAATCAGCCATTTCTATTCCCCAGCAAGCGATCATACAAGCACAACAATCAACCCAAAGACAAAGAAAAGCTCGAGTGCTCAAACTTCATCTCTTGAGGCACGACAAATGAATCTGATCGCCAACACGGTGACAAAATCACAAATCGACAACTTGCTGAAAAAACAAACTGCAAGTCACAAGACAATGACACTCCTAGCCTTATCCACCACTGTAACAGCCCGATTTTTCGTTATTTTATTTTCAATTATTTTATGTGTGTTTATATATGCTTGTATGTGAATATTTATCCTTAAGTGTAAATTCTTGGGTTTCGTGTTAGAAGGGTATTTTGGTCTTTTGGTGAGCAAGGGTAAATTAGAAATTTTGGTTGAGGATTATTGTAGCATTTTAAGTGAGGACCATTTGTTTATTAAGTTGTTAGTATGTTGTGGTAATTAAAATTAGAGCTGGTGGTTACTCGTTATTTTACCGTTAGTGAGATAGAAACTAGAGAATTCAATTAATTAGAGTTTGAGCCCATATAACATTTGGAGAGTTAGACCCATTATAGTGTGACTATATAACCCAACTCTTAGGAGGAAACTAGGGTTAGAATAATTCATTTCATAACACAAGATAGAGGTAGAGAGAGAAAAGGCTAGAGAAAGGGGAAGAGAGGGTTTGAAGAGAAAGAGGCTTGAAGAGCTAGAGGGTGAAGAATCTTGGAGCTAAAGTGAGGCCAAGGTTTGTATTCTTGGAGTTAGAGGTAAGGGGGCTAGTGTTCAAGCATAACCTTTTTCTACCCATTTCTCATAAGTGCTTAATTGAATAAGTGATTATGTGGATAAGTGATTATTGAGTTTAATTGTAGAAATTCATACTTAGATGTTGATGATATGATTTTGTATATGAATTGAATGATTATTTGTTGTTAGTGATGAATTTGCATGCCAAAAGTTATATATGTGGGTATATTATGTTTTTGTGTAAAATTGATGAGGAATGAAGTTGTGGTTGTAGAATTATGAGTGAATTCATGATTAATTTTTGTTGATGTTGTTTTGGAGCATGTTGTTGATGAATTGATACCATGGGTATTCCTATTTGTGATTTGGTGATGAGAATTGTTGTTGTTGTTGAAAATTTGTGAAAGTTTGGTGAATTGTTGAATTTTGATGAAATGATGTTTTAATCTTAAGTTTTATGCATCATTGAGTGTATTTTCATGTATATGACCTGTAAACATTATTTGGAACAAGTTTTGGGCATTTGAAAGATCAAAATTTGGGATTTTGGGTGAAAAGGGTTTGAAACCCGAAACTTTTTGACAGAACTGATGAGCGTTCGCTTGAGCGAGCGCCAAACGAGCTCCAAGCGAACAAGCCCAGTAGGTTCTGGACACAGGTCGCTTGAGCGAGCCCCAAGCGAGCTTCAAGCGAGCGAGCCCAGAAGCTACTGGAAGCTGGTCGCTTAAGCGAGAAACCCTTCGCTTAAGCGAGCAGCACCCTGTTCAGCAATTATTCGTTTTTCGTTTCGTACACTTGGGGACCAATCCGGGCTTTCTAAAATGTTTCTTTTGATTTGTTTAATCACTGTTTATACATTTAATCCTACTGGAACATCATTTGAAATCAAATTGGACGTGATTTTATGAAATGAACTTAACTTTTGAAAAATGTCCAAGAACGCCGATTTTTCCAAAACTTGTTTTTCTAAAGTAAATGATGTAGGGTTAAGTATGTATGCTGTTTATGTGATTACTAAAAATGGTCTTGATTTATTTCATTGAGAGTTAAATTGTTTTGCTTTGAAAATGGATTCTATTTGGGAAAATGACATTATGAGACGAACTTTGTGAATTGTGAGATTTCATAGTAATTGGCCGGTGAAACGCACATGTATGTACACCTACACTCATAAGTGATTAGTGTGCATTCATAGTTGAGGTAATTGAATTGTTTTGCTTTGTTTTGGTTCATTGACCCCAATTGTTTAAAGTTGTGAAATTTATTATACGAACTTGGTTCAAAATATTCATTTAACTCGTTTACTTTGAAATTCTTTCATGAATGGTTTGATATGAATATATAAGGTTGTATGAATGATGGTTTGGTGATTGAATATGATGATTGTCATAATATGGCGTATTTTCTCCGTTAACTGAATTGTGAGAATTATGTGCAGTTGTGGAATTGATATGATGTTGTTGGTGTTTATATATGTTATGTGTATATATGTTGTTGTTGAGTTGTTGTACATGCTAATGTTGTTGAGCCGTTGGTGTAAGCATGTAACGAATAATGTTGGTGTTGATTGTTGAGGTTATGTGAACATATGCATTGTTGTCGATTGTGTCATATGTTCATGCATCATAACATGTTGGTGACGAATACTTTTGTATTCAATTATTCGGGGTGATTATGATCTTCAGTTGGCATCAAGGGCAACGAACTCGGAGGTGATTTGGTACCACATGCATATAGGTGTTGTGTCTAGGCGCATTGCATAAGAATAACATGATTGATAAATGTTAAGTGCTTGGTGTGTAAACGTATAATGGTGTGCTTGGTGATTACTTGCAATTGATGAATTATGTACTTGTGCAATATTTATTGATGATTTGATGAATTTGTGAAGATGTGTTATAATAATTCTCTGTATGAAATATGTAATTCTATAATGCATGTTTAATCCTGTTTATAATTTCTGATTATGATTGATGTGAAGCTAACCCCCAGTGGTCTGTGGTGGACGGCCTACCTATTCGTATGAATGGGTAGACGGCGTGCAGGATTAGTTGATTCGCTTTGCTTGGTGAGTTGCTGGAGGGTTGCAGGAGCATCTTCCGGTTTTTCCGCTTTTCGTGTCTTAGAGAGACTCTGATCTAGGACGATATTTATTTTATGTGTTGGATTTCATCTGTTGTTGAGATATACCTTATGTTGGGATTTATTATGTTTTGGTTGTATTTCCTGAGTTGATGACATGGCTTTACTATTGAGGTGTATGTGATATTCCGTTGTGATAGTTTATGTTGAGATATTCTATGCATGTCTAGTTGGTGAATTATTCGAAGACGTGACATCTATTTCTTAATTATTTATTATAATTGCGTGATTTATCGCTTTAATAGAAATAAGGTGTTACAACCACCTTGGCCTTCCTTTCTTGTGACAAGGTAGCCAGCAACGCAACCTCACCGTTTTAGTGCCTTTGCACACCTTTGTTCGATCAAGACTACATGCATCTTCACTTTCCACAACCCGAAATTGTTGTTATTGGTGAATTTCTCAATATCCCACCGGGTACCAATGGTTCTCATCTAATGATTTCTTTCGATTACCCCACGGTGGGTGCAAAATATTGTGAATTCAGTTAAAGCTCACACCAATACGTTAATATGTGGATCAAAATTAGTGGCAACCAAAACCAAATAGATCATACAAGCACAACCAATAAAAACAAGATAATGGAGAAGAGAGGAAAAACAAGAAGATATGTTTTCACCTAGTTCGGTCCAAATTTAACTTGCGTCTGGAAAAGAGAGATCTCTTCAATTCACTATCAAAGAGTTTTTTACAAAGAGATACAATGGTTACAAGAAATTAGCCTTAAACAATAAACCCTAATTTATACCTTTTTCCTGAATCTCTTCATGTGTCCGTGAGACTCGATTAATTTACACCCAAGATGTTTGAGTGGTGTTTCCAAACCCTAGATTTTATCCTCAGAAGGAACTGATTGTCAGCCTTTGATCTCCTAAGGATCTCCTCTTTTGGTGAACACTAGTTTGCCTCAATCTCACCTTTCATGTGTTTTCCATGTGTTTCCACCCCATGAATGCCTCCCAAAAGGCACCAACCTTTTTCCATGAGTCCCCTCTTTTGGTTCCTCGAGATTCACATTTTTGACCTCTCGTTGGAACTGAAAATCCTTCCCTTTTATATATAGGCATCACTCAACTTGTCTTGCACTTTAAGAAATAACATTATGGACTACAAGATTTGTCAAGCAAGTAGATGAACAAGTGAAGCAATCACTTTGCTTGTCTTGCACTTCAAGAAATAGCCTTGCATCTCATATGCCTTGCCAAGCAAGAAAACACCTTATATTTATGTTTTCTTGAGAAATTAATAGTGTCTTAAAATTTCTTTATAAACAAGAAAAAAATCTCCAACAAGATTATGAGACACACACAACACAAAAAATAAGGAAGATTGAACAATTATGGAATACTCAAACTCCCCTACTCTTAGGAAGTGTAACTCAATTGTATGGATAGGAACATTGAAGTACTATATAGAACATCAAGTTCAATATCTCTTTTCTCTTATGAAATTAACGACTAACATTTCTCTTTACCAAATGTTAAGAAGAACTATAGATGACTATGTGCTTGTTTGGGTTGGAGTTTGCAAGCACAAAAGCATGTTTGGGGGATTTCCAAAGTAAAATTGTCGTGATTTCTAAAAGCTATCAATTGAAGCTTTTGGGTTAATGCGGTTAATTGTCGTGGTTTTATATAAAACGTGTGTTGAAAAACGCATATATATATATATATAGGACCTAATGGCTCCTTCTCAACATTTTGCCGACTATGCCACAACATTTTTCTTGATTTAATTTTGCTTTCATTGATTTATATTGAATACAAACGCCCTTTTAAACAAACCATTAAATCCCTTTTTTGTTTCCGACTATCACATTATCCATAACCCACTAACCACCTATTGATTTCTACCCACACTGTTACTATTATCAACATCATAACTCCCCCTAAACCCCGCCCACTAACCTTAATGCATGACTAAACTTTTTGACAAATTGTCTTTTTATTAATCTTATTTCAAGACAGCCACTTGTAGCATTTCTATAAGCAATATATATGGTTGATTTCAAATTAGGGAATATATGTGTGTGTGTGTGTGTGATTTCATTTTTATTCTTTATTTTTTTTATGGAATATATACATCATATAGTCAATTAATGAATCAATTTAGCTTTTTTAAAATCACTATTGTATTCCATTAAATGTTTCTAATAATATAGCCAATTTGATAACTATAAATGAAACTCTAAAAACCTGTGCATCGCACGGGTTAAAGTCTAGTTATAGATCAAATGTGCGGAAAATTAATTGTGCGGACATAACTGAATTGTGTTATTCCGTATAAGATGATATATTTTAATCCTGATAAATATATTTTTAGTTTTTATAAATATATCAATTTTTCGTTTTTATCTATTTAAAATTTTTCTTCAACTTTTAATCCTTATAAAATTTTCAATAAGTTAATTTTTGTATTTTTTTTAATGTAATTATGCATATATGAGTAGAATATTGTAAAAATCTCCCCCAAAAACATATGAATTTTATAACAAAACATCAATTAAATATGAATATATATTTTTTTAATAAATCAATTAAATGTGAATTTGTATTCATCAAAAATATAAAAATTTATATTTAATTCATATTTTGTTAAAAAAAACTCTAATTTTTGTTTGGACAGATTCTTATAATATTATAAATTTTCTGCAAATTTTTATTCAAAAATATGAATTCTACATATGAGTTTACTTTAAAGGAATTACCAAAAATGATGATGAAATATTTTTGAAGGACTAAAAGTTGAAGAAAATTTTTAAACAGACTAAAACGAAAAGTTGACAAATTAATATAGACCAAAAAAATATTTAACCTTTAAGATACGAGATCAGGAATATTACTTGAATTCTCTACGGCCCAATGCACCTTGAATCACATTAGTTCATAAAAAAAATGCATAAAATGGACCAATGCCAATTGGTTAATAAATAGCACACCAATTGCTTGATAAAAAAGATAAACTTATGATCATGAAGGAAATTAAGCAATTCATCTTCCATCTAATTGAGCATTTCCCACATGAGAATGTGCAACTTAAACATAAAGAATAAATGACTATAACATGGTGACTAAAACACATCACAACATTGGTGTGACACAAACATTGCCAACTACAAAATCCAATTGTAAGGGGTCAGTGGGGTCTAGTGACCACGTGGCAGAACCTAATTCAACAACCCATGTTGGTCCCCCATTGTAGTTTTCCCTTATTTTTCCTCATTATTTGGACCCCCTCATTCCCCCACTCTTCATTTCAAAAACCTTCACCACACCAAATTCTTTTGCCAACTTTCTAAGGAAATTAAACCATGAAGGTAAATCACACCATGCACATACAACACTGCCATTATATTTCTCTCATGCATATGCATTTTCAATTTACTTTACTTTTTTCCTTCATAGTCCTTTTAAAAATTGTGATCTCATAAATAGTATATACGTCAATATAAATTCATGTGATCATATTGAATTGTTTGTTACAGATCTTCAATTGGGTGCACAAGAGGTTTCATCCTAACAACACTCTCAACGGTTTGATTTCTATAAATTAATTAAACTTCACTCCATTTGCAACTTAGGTTCCAAATTTTGTGTCTAAAATAAAATCAATAGTGCATTTTTTCACTTTTTTTTTCTTTCAATTAATCGTTTGTTGTTTTTACTTAGATGGATTTGCTTCAAACATGAAAAAGAATGAACCTTCAATCAACAACACTGATAATCAAGCTTTGTTGAAACAAGTTGCTTTGACCGATATGCTCGGTGATTGGAAAGATGGAATTCTAACCATTGGTACTCTTGGCTATGATCCTTTGAAATCCATGAACAATCACAAAGAATACTTTGCTTTGGAAGCTGAAAAACAACATGATTTAGTTGTTGATGATGATGATGTTGAAAATTTCTATGATGTTGAACAAGAGGAACTGAATCCATTGATCAACAACACATTTGATGAGAACAACTTTGAGGTTGTTATTTGTGAAAACCATGATGTAGTTGATGATGATGCTAGAAAAGAAAAAGAAATGATGATTAGAAACTTTAAGGAAATTGTTGAGGTGCCACCTATGATTTGTCATGAAATCATGGAGGCAAATGATGTTGAAGGTGACCAAAAGAAAAGGATCACATTAGCTGATCTATTTCTTGCTGATTCTGATGTTAAGATGAAACTTGATTATTCTGCAGCCAAAGTCTTGGTTGAGTCAAGTGAAAAACCAAAACTTAAAGCAAAAAATGGATTTTCTTTTGCTAAGAAGATTATTCCTCTTGTTAAGGAAAATGCACGTCCAATGAAAGACATCAAGAAAGTAAGTTCTACTACTACATTATGCACTTCCTAAAGGCTATATATGTAATTAAAAACTCTTTGGAAGCTATGCAACATTGACACGGAAGACATGTCTATTGTCTAACACGACACTCACACGTGTAATTACGTTCGTTAACTTCTATTTTTACAATGGTGTCAACGTGTGAGTATCAATGTCGTGTCTGTGTGAGTGCTTCAATAATCGTGTTGAATATTCAATTTGAACTAATCGACTAATTAATTATTTGCTTGAAATTAATTGGTTAGGTTTAACTGATTTGTAATGTTGTAGCTGATGAAGAAGATGCTAAAGAGGAAAATTCATCCAGATCTTGATGTCAAGAATCACAAAGCAGAAGAAAACATTATTGATAACCACATGAATGAAGGCAATGGCTCAAGTTATTTTCTCGCAGTTTAAGGTATATTAGTAGCTTCGATTTCCCTTCTAATGTCTTTTTTATATTATCATTTGCTTGTGATGGAAGGTTTGTGGCAAACAACTAAGTATGACTAAAGTGATGCATGTCTCAAATTAATTGTTTTTCTTCTTTGTTTTCTTATTACATGACAAACACATACCTTAGGTTGAAAAGGTTATCATTAGAGCACTTTTTCTCACATTTGTCTTTTGCATTTATCTCTACACTATATAATCATTTGATTTGATTTTAGGTAAACTCTTATATACTTTAGGGTTTAGTTGTATTGGTGTAGACAAAGTTCATTCAATTTAAATTTAGTTTAAAATAAATTAATATAAAAATATCATATGATATTGAATGACGGTCTAATAGAATAATAGATACATGTCCAACTAAACTCCAAGATACTAAAGTGTTCACCTTAATTTTATCTTTCTTATATTTTTACGATAAATAGATAGGCATATGGATGATGGTAAAAGAAAAATAATTTTCTCCTTTGTAAAAAAAAATCAACAATCAAACAAGTTCCTCTAAAAAAACACTCAAACAATGACCACTTATTAGCGAATATAAATCATTTTCTTAAACTCTTTTTTCTTAGACAGTAACATTCTATCAGTTAAGCATATACATCATAGTCTTGGTGAGTGTTTTGTTTCACATTTAGATGTCTTAGAAATGCTTTTCAAGTAGGGATGGCAATGAGTACCTCATGGGTAGGGTACTATAGTCCCCTTTTTCATACCTGCGTTTGTAAAAAATACCCGTACTTGAGCCTATACCCTTGTGGGCAAAAACTTTAGGACCTTTCCCCATACCCTATGGGTACATAAGTGCCCATACCAGCACCTATTATCCGCGCTTTAACTATGAAAGACAAAAAGACTTCACAATTGAAATAAAACTATGGTCAATTTTTTTTTAAATCAACTCATAAAATAGTATGAATCGTAGAATTTAACTGTACAAAAATTATTCAAAATATCCCTCAAAAATTATACACGAACGTGAGGGAGCGGTTACTGTATTAAGTAGTTTTTAGGTTTATGTTTAGACTTAAATAACTAAATAAATTAATTAATTATACACAAAAAATAAATAAATTACTTATCATATTGTATAAATATGTATGTGCGGGGCTGGGTATTATAGTACCCTTACCCGCACCCGCACCCATTTAAATTTGTGGGTAATTACCCGGACTCATGTCCGTATCCATGAAAGCGGAGTTTTACCCTACCCATTGCGGGTATTTTTGCGGATACCTATCGGGCCTGGGTCTAATTGCCATCTCTATTTTCAAGTGTCAAAAGCATTCTAACTCTAAAAAATCATGTTTGGCAAAAAAAAATTATTAATCAATTTTGAGGACTAAAAGCAATTATACTTTTTTTAGATCTAAAAGCAATTATACTTGAAGCTACTATTTGTTATGATTCAATTCACTTTTATATGAATGTATCCAAACATAAATCATTTTATTTGCAACTAACTTTTTGTCAGAATCAATTTTACATAATCAAACATTCACTTAATATTATTGTATATAATTGCATGCACTTTCAGTGAAGATAAATGCAGGGATAAAAAACCTGTTTCCCAAATTATTATTATTTTGACTAAATATGTTTTTGGTCCCTATAAATATGTTATCTTTTCGGTTTAGTCCCTCTAAAAATTTTCTTCAACTTTTAGTCCCTACAAAATTTTCCATCTTCACTTTTGGTCCATCTTTTAAAGTAAAATCATATGTAGAGTTTATATTTTTGAATAAAATTTTGCACAAAAATTCATAATATTATAAGAATTTCTCCCCAAAAAAAATAGAATTTTTTAACAAAACTTGAATTTAATATGAATTTTTTTTTTTTTACGGTTAAAAATTCATATTTAATTTATCTTTTGTTAAAAACTTCTAATTTTTTTTACAATATATTACACATTTCTGCACAATTTCATTAAAAAATACAAAAATTAACTTCAAAGTAGTGATTGAAAATTTTATAGGGACTAAAAGTTGAAGGAAAATTTTAGAGGGATTAAAACGAAAAGTTGGTATATTTATAGGGACCAAAAACATATTTAACCCTTATTTTTTTAATTCATGGTTCCATCTCACGGAATTACCCTAAAACATCCAAACAAAGAGGTCCATATAACACGTTCTAACCAATCTATACAAGTGCTATTGATGGAGAGATTGCTTTAATATGCCTCTCTTTTTAGAGATGAAACCTTTTTTTGACAAAATTTATAGACACTTAACTTAAACCGTTGATATTTTTATATGAATAGTTGTATTTTTATTAGCATCATATATTATGAAATTTTTGGGTTTATTTAATTTGGATTAACCTTTCTGGTTTGTTGCAGGTACTAGCTAGTGTTGAGCCATGGGAGTGTCACTGTTATCTGGACATGTATATTTATTTATGATACGTATGAGATTAAATACTTAGGTTTTCTTTGTGTCTCATATGACCAAAGAATTGAACCATGTGATTTTGTAATTTGTGTGTTCATGTTGTTTCTGTTGGCTTTAGTTTACGTAATTAAGAACATGTCTGTTATCTGTGACTATATATATGGTTGATGTTTAATTTGGCACTATTTTTTACTAATAATTTGGCACCACTATTTTTTATTAAAGGAAATTTGGCATAACACTAAGTATGCATTATTTTGGATAATTTTAATGCACGCTAGTTGAACATTAGTATTGTGCAAATAAGGAACAATTCCACCAAAATTTTGAAACAAACAAAGAATATCAAATTCAGATTACACATGTAGGTAATCACACATTAACATATTTGAGTATATATGTGGCTGTCTAATCTTGATCAGACAAACTAAAGAATGTAATTTTTTTATTATGATTCAATATATGAAGGTTGAATATGAACCGTCCAACATAGTTGTCAAAATCATGATCCGACTAAATATTGTTTAGTTATTGAAAAATGTAGATCATATGATCATAAGATCCTACTCAATGGACAAATTAGAAATAACTAACAAAAATAACTTCAACATAAAAAATTTAGCTTAATAAAGCAAATGGTCACGGTAAATATGAGTCACTTGAATTTTACTCCTTATGATTTTAAATTATTTTTAATTTGGTTCATAGGATGAATTTTTCGATGAAGTCGCACATTTTGGGAAATAGTTTGGCGACGTTATGGTTGGTGATATTTGTCAACCACAATATCACAAGTGTCTTTTTTTTTCTCTTTTACAAGATTATTTTGTCATTTTGTACACTTGTGATTGTGGTTGGCCAATGTCACCAACCACAATGTCATTCAAGTGTTACCCCATATTTTGGATGACTTGTCAATGCTACCTGTGTTTTGCATTTGTTGACTCATCTAATTTCCTAATGGGAAAATAACACAAAAATTTGTACCTAAACCTAGAAATTTACCACCTTCTTCAATCCAAAAATCAAGAAATTCATAAAACACAAGGCAGCAAACAAAATACAAATAGGACTAGTCAAACACTTTGAAATCAAAGTACCACCCCAAATTCAAAACACTACACAAATAAACTTCATCTTGGGGACCAAAAATCATCTCACCTTGCTTCCATTCACATTCTTCTCCATCTTTTTTTCAACAAAAAAAATTGCTGAGAAAATGAACAAAGAAAGATGGACAAAAAAACACTAGACCCAAAGGAAACACACCTATCGATTATTATTGCTTCTTCTTTGTTGATCTTATTCTTTGACACCATTATTGTTACCTTTTAAACTTCTTATCAAGGTTACTATTTTTTTATTGTTATTATTAGTTGTGTGATTCTAACATGTGTCTTAAAACACTCGTTAAAGAAGTAAAAAAAACAAGTTTTAAATAGAAAATAACATTTTTTACACTTTTGAAAAATTGATTATACAAGTTTCAATACAATATTATTATATTTTTTTCTTTAACTAACCTCTTAGAGCTCTGATTAGCATTTCCATTATTATTTGTACAATTTGAACATCAAATTTTTTGATAAAAGAAAAAAAAAATGTCTCCCAACTATTACATAAACCACCCAACTTAATTAATTTTAGTCGATATTACTTAAAAAAACAAAAACGTATAGTTTTTGTTTTTTTTATTTTGGTCAAGAAACGTATAGTTTTAATATTCAACTAATAAAAATATTCAAGTCAAAATTCAATGCAACGAGCGCGTTATAAACGAGGTCGACTAAAACGACATCGTTTCCCATGCATAAATCTTAATATTTGTTGTACTTTAAGATCAACAAAAACATAAACATCATCGTTGCAACAACTACTGTCTCAAAACTCATCACCAACTTCAATCAAAATCTTGTAAGCAAAATTTCTTCTTCAATTCTTTTTCTTCATTTTCAGTTCTTAAAATCTGAAATCATTTAAGGGTTTTCACTGTTGAACTTTTTTTTTCATTTTTGTGTGTTATATTTAATTTTAATTAATTATATGAATAATTATGATAATAATTTTGCAGTTGAAGAAGATGGGTTCAAAATCAGAGACTTTAACCTTTGAGGATGTTGCTAAGCACAATCACAAGAACGATTGTTGGATCATAGTCAACAAAAAGGTCAAATTTTTAATTTTAATTTTTTTTTGTTTTTTAATTTTTGGGTCTAACTTGAATTGAGTTTATGCATGCAATTTTTTTATTGATCTGTTTTTGTTATTTGATCTGTTTTAGTTTCTATGATGAACCTGATTTTTGCATATGATACATTTTTATTGAGTAGAAGACTTTTTCTTTACTTGATTTGACTGAGAATCATTATGAAATATATTAATATGATTCATGGTATTAGGGTTTCAAATTGTGGTCTCATTGCCATCTAATGCAGCAACATAAAAAATAAAAAAAAATTATGTTACTGTCTAGTTCCCGGTCATAGATCTTTATTTAAAAGCCCAGATTCAATGTGTATTCTAGAAATTTCTGCTTCAGCCACAGTCCACAAGAGTATTTTGATCTGTCAAATTTTTTATGGTTTTGAATCGACGTCGCAGTAATGATTGTGTCCATATCATGACATGATCTAATGCAGCTGAATTAGATGATCTGTCCATAACCTTTTATTCCAATTTAGTTTTTTTTTTCTTCAATTTTTTTGGCTTGGTATGATCTTGTCTTTTGATCAATTTCTTATATACTCAAAATTTTCAGATCCTTGATCTTCCTACAAATTAGAATGACTACATTTTTTAAATCTTATCAAATTAATTTTCACCCAAAATCAAGAAAGTTTAAAAAAAAAGAGTAGTGCTTGCAACACTCTTTTGAACTCTCTCGTTAATACTCACTCTCTAATTAGGTTAAATCAATATGAAGTGTTGGGACATACATTGGTTTGACCCAATAAGAGAGTGAATGTTTAAGAGAGTGTTGAAAAGAGAGTCTTGCTAGCATTCCTCAAAAAGAGTCAAAATTTCTTGAAACACTAACCTCATTTCCTACAAAAATCCATCAAATTTCCAAATGTCGCGTTAACCATTACAGTTATTTTGCATCCCAATCCAAATGTCTATTAACCCCCTGTTATGAGAGGCAAGGAACTATGACGCACGGACACCTTAGCATTAATTGTGTCGCGTTGTTCGACACTCTTGATACGTACGCAGTGGTGTTGGTGTCAAATGTTTTTTACATTAGCAGTGTCTGTGTCTGTTGTGTCGGATTCCGTGCTTGACAGGTGAGGATAATGGGACTTTTAGGCACAAGATTGTTGTAGTTAAAAAAAATTGGGGGACCAACATTTTGCTTTAATTGTGTATGTGGCATCTAATTTAATTGCATACTAATTGGTTTAACTTGTTTGCAATAGAAGGTTTCCACTGATATAAATAGAGTTTAATTTGAATTTGCTGTAAAAATTGGATAAGTTACATGGTTTTAGAAGGAATATGCTATCAAACGATTTAGAGAGTTGTTCCGTCTAATTATCAAAACATATTTATACTGCGAAAATTGGATTGTCCTTTTTTTTTTCTCATCATTTTGACATGGAAACCTTTTCAAGTGTGCAAAATACATAGATAGATCACATTCTCAGCTTCTTGTGGGAGATGGATCTTGATCTTACTTTATTACAAACCTACATCTACCAAGTTGAATCTAGCTTCAATGAGTCAAACCCAGTGACACTGTTCTTCACTCTTAAGCAATTTTAAGCCTTGTGATTTGTCAATTTGTCCATTGATTTTTAACTTTTAGTGCTCTTTTTGTGTGGTTAGATATGAACTTATCTTGTGATTAATAAATTTGCTCATCAATGAAACTATAATGCCTGGTCTTGTCTGGTGTGGTCTGGTTTTTTTAAATATTAGTATTGTGGTTTGCTTCATTACCAAGTTAGAATGTTGGATATTTACTATACACGCAATAAAATTTGTTTAAATACTATTGCAGATGTTTTAAACAATAATTCTATGTTTAAATTAGTAAACTCTTATTGGTAGTGTCTGCGGAGATTTTATAAGTCATGTAGAGTTGAGTTGGAAACCTTGCTATGGAGAATCTAATCCGTAAACTCAACATTTCAAGCAACCAGCTGTTAATAGATTAATCATGTTTTGTCCAGTATTATAGTGTCCGAAGTCGCTCACACACCGTTTAGAGTAGCAAAGTCTTCGATATCCCTGGTTAAATCTTTTCAAATTCAGTTTCAGTCCATAACTTGTCCTATAAGAAGCCCTGTTCACTGAAGTAAAGGAGTTAAAACCAAGACAGTCTTCATAATCAGCTGCAGTAACCCACCCACTTCAGTAATAGAAGATGATGAAATCTTTGAACGTATGATGCATTTGTAATATGATCGGTTTGGCTCTATGTTGTTTGTTGTAACTTTATTTTGATTAATGATGTGTGTGCACGATGAGGGAATAAGTACTCGCATGAAGTCATCTTTCTTCTCATCTCAAAAACTTTACATCAAAATATTTATGTTAAAATGAGTTAATGTGTAACACCTATTTACTTTTTAAAATCTCTTAGAGGAGGATAATGTAATTTACTCTGAGCACTTGGGGAGGGTTCCTTCCCTTAAAAGTGTGCTGTCTATAGGGAACAACCAAGCCACTGAAATATGCCACGTAGTTTTTCATATTACTCAGTGTGGGACTTTGGCACATCATGGTGCCCAAGTCCCTACATTGCTACTAATAAATAACTGCCACAAAGCAGTTCTACCACTAATTATTTCGTTTAAGATCTAGCATCGTGCAGTTTTGCCTGATTCCCATGTCGCCAACTGTGCACCTTCCAAATGGGTGGATTGGCTGGTTTATAACGGTTCTGCCTCTTCGGTCCCATCAGTAACATGATAAATATGATCTTTCATATGAGTGGTAGTTGTGTTTTTGTTTGAAATTGAATGTTATATTTACTTATTTAGACCATTTCCTAGAGAGAAATATGAACTCATCAGTGGTTACTTTGGCAAACTTCAGACAGGTCATGATATCTGGCTTATAAATTTATAATGTATAAACTACATTGGATACAGAAATATCTGACTGTAAATTTACTGGCCAGCCAAATACCTGTCTTTTTCTTTACGGGGGCATTTGTTTAAAGTATTGAAATTTATTTTTAGGAATAACTTTCCCGGGAGAGTGAATTCTACGTGTGAGTGAATTCTCTACACCCTATACAAAACATGGGAATACACATTCGCTGCCCATTAATTGATTCATGTGAATGTGTTTACATAACATGAAACAAACTTTTATATTTGTTCTCTTATCATTAGTTGGAGTATATACGCATAAATAGTTTACCTAACTTGCATTCCATTGTAACAGGTATATGATGTTACCCCATTTTTGGATGATCATCCAGGGGGTGATGAGGCTTTACTGTCTGCTACAGGTAATTAGTTTCTCTTGGTTGGTTCATGTCATTAATCTGCAATTTAATAACGAGTGATTATCCATGTTCGTTCTAAGAAAAACTGCGAGATCCAATTTAGTCTTTGAGAAAAACAAAGCAATTTTTAGTCCCTGAGAAAAATAAACCTGAGACAACTTAGTTTCTATCCGAACGACTTTGCCTCACGTCTTTAAAGAAGGTAGGGACTAAGTTGTCTCAATTTATTATCTTCAGAGGTTATTTTTATTATTCTCAGGGACAAATTTTTGTCATAGTTTTTCCAGTGACTAAATTGGGCCTCACTGTTTTCTCGTGTATTAAAATATGTCTTCAATCTAAAAACTCAATCAATAGCCTGTAAAAAGAGAGCAGGAAAAAATCAATCAATAGAGAAACATAGAAAATAATTCATTTGCCTAAAACTTGTGGTGTTTTACACAGGGAAGGATGCCACCACCGATTTCGAAGATGTTGGCCACAGTGACTCGGCAACAGAAATGATGGAAAAGTACTATGTCGGGGAGGTTGACGCCAACACTCTTCCAGCAGAAGGCAAGAACAATCCAACAACACCAATTCAAGCATCTACCATAAGCAGCAATCAATCTTCCGGAGTTTTGTTGAAGTTCTTGCAGTACCTGGTGCCATTGCTGATATTGGGCTTTGCATTTGCTCTTCAGTACTTTGGAAAAAAGAAGCAAATCCAATGAATCATAAGTACTGAATTTGAGATTTGGCTATAGTTTTAGACTCTTTGGTATACTTATATTATCATTCATAATAATCTATATCAACATAAGGCAGTGTTCTTTTTGGAGTATTATTTAAATAATGTGTTTCATTATCTCAATATCATGTAGAGGGATTTTGTATTCTTGATTTTCTATGGCCTCTTATTCATGCTAGATTGTGTCCATGGCTCAGACATAATATCTCATAATATTTTGAAATGGATTTTTGTTAAACTAAGTGACTGATGTGAAAGGAATATGATGTTATCTGTTTGTATGTCACTAGTCTGTATCCACCAGTAAATTTTTCTTGATATCACTAAATTATGTTTTCCATGATTTTTTTTTGCTATTCCATAGCCACAACTGAATAAATTTCAGAAAAATAAATGTTATTGTCTATGGTTTCTGTTAAGTTACTACATTGAGCTAATGTTATTTTTGGCCTGCGGAATTTCACAATATTAACTATTGCTCCCTCCGTTCTTTTTTAAATGTCTTTTTTAGAAAATTAACACCAAAATAGCGATGTGTATTTTTGCACATTTTTTTTCTATTATACCCCCATTTTAATCCATTAAAAAATTTTATTTTTTTGCTCACACTTTATCTTTCTAATATATTTAATAAGTAATCTTTCTCTCGTAACAAACAATTGTTAGTTATTATCTTTTTCTCTAACAAATTTTTTATTTTTTTGCGTGCTCTATCATAACAAACAATTGTCAATTTTCTAAATATTGTGAACATCTTTTTAATTATTAAGTCAATATAAAAATTATATTGATGAAACTTCTTCTTCTTCATTCTCATCTTGTTCTTGTTCTTATTCTTGTATCTTGTCAAATGAGTCTTCAATTATTTCTCTCTCTTCACCCCTCATCAACAATTCCAACGAGTCTTCCACTTTTTCGTCCTTTTGAACATTCATGGAGTTTTTTATTTTTCTTCTTTCAAATCTGTTCTTTTACTTTGCACTTGAAATTTTTAACAATTGCTACTCATCTTATTTATAGAATTTTAACTCTTCTTGGAACCATTGTTTTTATAGAATTTTAACTCTTCTTGGAACGTTTGTAACAAAATTTTGTTTAAATTTAAAGATAACATGAAAGAAACTTTAAAAAAAAAAACTTTAGTTTTTCAAATAGATAACATTAATTAGTTTTATTGAAAAAGATAAAAGTAATTAACAAAGGGTATAATTGACAAATCATACCCTTAAAACATCAAAAAGACAGTTAAATAGAAACAAAAAATTCATCATAAAAAGACACTTAAAAAGAAACGGAGGAAGTAGCATTTAAAAATTAATGGTTTGTATTATATTTTTATCAATTCTTTTGAGTGGACATAGACTATTAATAGACATTGACTTGGTGTGCAATAGCACTACGAGTCTGTTTTATCCAAACATCATTTGAGAACCTGTCCTTTTTGTTTTTGCTCATTCTCATGTTACGTGAATTAACTCACGTTGAAAAATACACCTACGTCATTGAAAATACATTTAATTGAGTTAACTTACGTTCAACTTTTTTTGAGGAATGATCAATTCTAATGGGAGAAAAGTAATTCTCACATCATTTTGACTTGAATGACCTAATTGGGCCACTAAGTGGACCATAAGTTTTCTTTTTCATCCCACATGATTAAAATTATATTTTCCCCTCCATATTCTTCTTGTGCCCTCTGAAATTTAAAAAATGTCCTTCAAGTTAATTTTTTTTTTTTTGAAGAAGTCAAACTAGTCCACTAAAATTGACAACGGGAAAAATCGAACAAATTGGCCACTGGTATTTTAGCCAATATTGAACCGTGGTTAAAATGTATTTTTCTTGAGGATTTTTACCAATTCGGATCCTAAAACCCAAACAAACACATATACTATAGATTTTAGAATATGAACGTCCCATTTACATGCATCAAATCCCTCTTGTTCCAAAAATAATCTTGGAGACAATAGGTGAAGTTAATTTTGACACGATAGGAGTTCGAAACATTTAAAATTGACGTTCAGATTCTAAAATTTGAATGTATAAAAACACTTATTTTATGTTAAAAAAAAAAAATCTTATTATATAAAGGTCCTTTAAGTTTTTCATTTTTCTCAAAGTGGTCCTTTAAATTTCAAAAGTCCCAAACAAGTCCTTTTAGTTTTTGAATCGTTTCAAACAAGTCCTATTGTAGATAACATAGTTGGTAATTGCTTCCTTGAACTCATCTTTGGTACCAAATCTGGCTCCTAACACCCACTTAAAATTAGTCATCTTTTTAGGCATGGCAAATGGTGGATAATGTTCTTTGTTGCTATCATCTAAATCATCACTGTCATACCCCAATTTTTGACCTAAGGTAACACTGGCACGTGTCCGGTGGAGCTGAATGATCTCCGACTTTTCGAACGAAATTTCGGCAGAGAGGTATTTTAAAATACCTCATTTTTTGTTCCGATTCGGGCCCTCTACTCTCGTTCTTAATTTTCATCTTTTAAATTTCCATCTTTTATTCAATTTTCTAATTTTAACTTTAATTTTAATTTCCTATACTTTTTTTATTTTATTTTGGTTTATCTTTTAATATAGTTTTTTTAGTCATTATCATCTTTTATTTTATTTTAATACTGATAAACCCAAAGGTCCGTCCAAATCCAAAAGGGGGTCCAGGTTCGAGTTTCTCATCTCAATCCACAGTACGTTTTTGTTCCTTTTCCATCCCAATCCAAAGCTAGCTCACAAGTCTCATCTGTAGCCAAAATTCCAAGCACAAGTCACCCGAGTTCAGGATTTCTTCTCCCCAAGCCAAGAGAATTCGGTTACTTTTAAAAACCCTAATCCAGTACTATAAATGGGACCTGCATCATACAAGTCTCCGGACGGAAAAAACACGGAAAAAGAAAACGGTCGTGAATTCGGAAACAACCAATCTGCAAACAAAGACAACAACACAACAACATACCAAAACGAAAACACACACGAGAACAACATTAACACGACAACGACATAACAGCCGAGCCAACCGAGCATCAATCAAAATCGAGCCGAAGCAAAGAGTTCTGAAACCAGAACATATACAAAAGAAACAGAGGTAGCCATTTTTTGTTTCGTTTTGTTTAGATCTAGGCCTTTTTGAACAGGTGAATAAGATTTTGAGTGCAGAAACGGGATAAGGAGGGAAAGATATGTAGGAAAAGAGTTTTTTTTTAAAAAGTAGAGGTTTGGCCTCCGGCGCGGCGACGCCGCCACCACAGGCCGGCAGCCACCGCGCCGGAAACTGGGTTCATATGAACCTTGGCCGGAAAACTCAACTGGTTGAGGGAACGGTAGAGAGAGAAAGAAAATAGGAAATGAGAGAAAAACACACTCACAACCTATTTATAGGCTAGTTGGATTGTGCGTGTTGGGCGCATGGGTTGCCATACACCATCGTCTCCCTGTCCCTTGATCTGCAATCTGATGGCCTCTGTTGTTTCACCCCGTGATCAGTTTGAGACCATATGATCTTGATCAGATGGCCCTGTTTCCATCTGTTGAGCCCAACGCGCCTTTACTCTGTTCATGGCCCAATTTCCTTTTTTGTATGTTCCGCACCCCCCTTTACACCGTTGTTGCACTCCCTACATGCATATTTTTTTTATTTATTTTGTATTTTGTTTATTTTCTATGCATTTTGGTATTATTGTATTTATTTACTGCATTTCCTTTTATTTCATGTCGCATTCTTTTTTTACTTTAGCATTTTTAATTATTTTATGGCCGTGTAGAATGTAATTAGGCCTTAATGTAATTTATCTCTTTATTTTCGCTTTTTGCACATAATTTAGAATGTAAAAATAGGCTTTAATGTAATTTATTTTTATTGCAGACCATAGAATGTATTAATAGGTTTTTTTGTAATAGTTTAGGTGCATGTGTGCGTGAGTGGGTGTATGTTTACCTTTTATGCTTGGTAGTTTAGGTAAAAGGTCATCGGGGTGGTCCAACACCACCATAAGGTCCTCACGTTTTTCCTTTCCGCTCCTTTAGTTTAACTACCCAAAAGTAACAAAAATATTCAAATAACCAAAAAATCACAAAAAACATTTTCATAATAAACCTCGACTTTCAATCGAGCGACCGTTCATTTTAGTTTCTTTCTTAATCAAATTCCAAGTCAAACTTAATTCTATCATAAGTCCATTTTCTTTAAATGTTAAAAAAACACAAACAAATTCATTTTTGCCACTTGACTCTTTCTTTCAAAACCTTTTTCAAAAACTAATAAAAAACACAAAACCAATCAAACGGTAATTTTTACCCCGAACTACGAGGTTCTGATCCCTCACGGGTACGTAGGCAAAGGACCTGGTCCGTCCTAATCAATAAAATGTAGATAATTAGGTCTTTTTTCTTTTTAATTACTATTCTCAAACCCCTTTTCTTTCAAATAAAAATAAGCAAGTTATAGCACAAAAAATAAAATAAAGTCGAAAGGTTCTCATAGAGTACTACGAATATTTAGGTTGCTAATACCTTCCCTTTATGTAACCAACCCCCGGACCCCTCCTAATTCAAATAAATTTTTTCAAAAGTCGTGGAAATAATTTAGTGAGTCAAAAGTTAATCAAATAGCTTTGATCTCTGAAAAATGACGCGACAATCACCATCATCCTTTAAAAGGACATGTTTGAAACGATTCAAAAACTAAAAGGACTTGTTTGGGACTTTTGAAACTTAAAGAACTTGTTTGGGACTTTTGAAACTTAAAGGACCAATTTAAGAAAAACGAAAAACTTAAAGGACTTTTAGATGTATTTGACCTATATAATTCAAAAGTCTGTAGAACATTTTAGAAATTTAGGATCGCGTGCGAGAAGCATGGATGAGGGGAAAAGAAGTTCCCCTAAAATTAGTGAGTGAATAAACATTTCCTTCTCTAAGCAATTTTGTTGTGGTTTCTGAACTACAAACTCGGGAAGAGATTCTCTCATGTGACATTTTCCTCTAGTGGAATCTCTTTTTTTTTTTTACCAATTGTAATTTTAATTATCAAAAAAGTAATTAAGGGTGGACTTGGCACTAAACTCCCTTCGCTGAATAATCTCACAGGAGAGGATCCTATTCCATACAAACTATTTCCCCCTCCATAGAATGAAAGGCTTTGACCCCCTGAAAGAAATTCTCCTCATTGATTGTCCCCTTAAACCTTTTCCATTTTTGGAAAATATCTTACTTTTCTTAATGAAATCATTTTCTATTTTTAACGATCACTTTTGTGTAGTTCCTTCAGAAGCTGATAATAGAGCTATGGATAGATGAAAGCAACGGTGGCTATGAAAGTGTGTTGGAGGTGTGGCCGCTCAAGGCCTCACATTTTTGGGCACAAGATATTTTACTTAGTGTGTGTATTAAAATTAGACTCAGTCAAATGTGTCTTCATTACTTGTTTCACACAAATCTCATATAAAATGTGTGTGTATGTGAGTGTATGTACGCGCGTCCTTAGACACATGCATGCATGCGATTTATTAAGTAAAAATAACTCATTGAATTTAAACTTTAAACATACATAATATTCATAATTTTAAGGATTACTCTGGATGAAAGCTTATATATTTATTATAAAGTTCTAAGATTTGGTCCCCCACCCTAATGCACATCCATAACATTATGTGTCATTTTGTTGTAGACATCATTGGACCCCCTCTCCCTTTGCAAAGCTAGAGAGCAATAGGTAGACGCAAAATCTTGTTTGTCCCACTTTGTTTGGCTCAAATATCAACTCATAATCATAATCATAATTAGCAACAACACAACCCACGAATGAACTTGTCCCGCTTGTTATGTATCATCAAAATATTTTGTTGGAATTTCAACTTTATATTGTTCCCATAATATACATTTAATAATTCTAGGTCTTTTCTTTCTTTTTCTTTAACATTATAAAAGATTAAAAAGAGATGGATACGGTTTTAGATTTTGGTGAATGAATAGGAACATGATAAAGACTTATGACAATGAGTGAGACTGATTTTTATTAGAGGAATGAGTGAGACTTTGTTCAATATTAAACACAAAATTATGAGTTTAATTATTATATTTTGTTAGTATATAATAATTATTTTACATATATATTTAATAATGTGTTGCCTTATCAATAAATAAATATAACAATTTACGGGTTTTTATATTTATTGATTGACGTGACAACACATCATCAGATGCATGTATAAAATAATTGTACATTGACAAAGTATACTAATAAAATTCAAATTTATATCGTTTCTAGCTTACCGAATGTTCGATAATATACCTTCGTGTTCTTATACAAAAAATACTTGTTATTCTACCAGAACATAAAAAAAATAAAAAATATTGTTGATTCAAATATGTTCATGGATAGTGATTCACTATATTTTTTTTAATTAGGGGGATGATTAGGCATTTTCGCAATGGCACAAGACAAAGAAAAGGATACAAGATTAGTCCTAGCAATACATATCTAGGCAATCAACTCTCACATGTACATGCTAAAACCAAGTAATTAGACTTAAGTAATTAATGAGTTTTATCAAAGGACGGATGGATAAATTGTGTTAGAATTTTTAGTGGAGTAATTTTTTGTCAGACTTTACTTACATCGTTTTTCTATGAGAACGGATGGTTAACACACAAAAATTCATACATGTTAAGAAAAATGTATAAATAAAAAGAAAAAAAAGAAGAAAAATATTTTTACTAAAGAAAGATTATCATCCATTGAAGTATTCACCTTTATCGTATATTAAAATGAAAATATATTGAATTAAAAGTTATGTACTAGTAGTACTCCATCGAAATGAAATATAAACAAATTTTAAAAGTTGATATATGTAGACTAAATTTTTAACAACACATGTTGACTTTTTAAATACCATTTTTGCTTATATTTCATTGAGTATTAATCAAAGGATAAATGATTGTTGTTATGAAAACAAATCTAACAAAGGAAGACAAATACATCTCAACCGTAAATTCTATATGCATGGCTTCCATATTTTCCTCCACATATCTTAATTTGATTTAATTTTACAGAACAATTCTGGCATTTCTTTAGGGGGGATAGGACCCTCTCCAATTCTCAAAAGAAATGGAGAGCAATTTATGTATGTAAATCACATAAATACATAATATATGTCACATGTTTTATTTTAATGCATATGTTACTTATTCAAATAATATGACATCAACTTCATACTTCTCACCTTATAAAAAAACTTCATACTTCTCACATTTGTCAACAAAAAAAAAAAACCCATACTTCTCACAGATAACTCATTATAATTTTTTTCAAGCTTTATCTCTTTTTAATATGGAAAAGACAATATGTAGGGTTGTCATAAAATTCTTTGGAAACCAATTATGATTAGTCAAGCTATTGATACTTTTCCATCTTTAGGATTATATAGATCTACAAAATTATTGATACTTTTCACTTGCTGAAAATAGGCATGCCATTCACATGCGTCTGTCTATACAGAAGCCTAATGCAATTTACAGTACATCTTTTCATTTGAATTTTTGCACTCTTAAGTTTATGCAATTTAGTTTTTCAAAGTAGTTTGCATTTCTGCACTTTTATTTTCATTGCAATTTACATTTCAATATCATTTGCATAATTTCTTGCACTTTAAAATTCTTTCAATTTACTTAACTTTACTTTCTGCACTTTATATTTTTCAGAGTTTAAATATTAAGTTAGTTTGCTTGCAGAAATATATTTTACACTCAAATCATTTGAGATGTTAAATATAAAATTTAATCAGTTATTATAATTTCTACTTGATTTCTATGTATTTTGTTACAATATTCAGAGTAAATATTTAGAAGTGATTTCAAGAACTACAAAGTATGTAGGTATTTTTATTTTAGTGTATCCTTAATGCTCCTTAAAAAAAATTAATTGGTCTTTTTTTTGAAAAGAAAAAAAATAGTATGGTCCAGTTAAGAATCATAATTGTGTATTTACACTTCAAACTTTACAATTAAAAAAATAAATAAACGAACTCTAGAGATAATGCCACATTAATTTGTTAGAGGCCTTATTAGATTAGGCAAGTTCACCAAACAGACAAAAAGGAAAGAAGAAAGGTTGTCACGGGATGATTATGTTAAAATCAGCAAGGGAACAAAATCATTATCTTGATCATATATCATAATTAATAGTAATTTAGCTAGGCTTGAGAGCAATTATATAGTAGTACAATGATACATGCATATCTTTTACTTCTTTTTCTGATTCACTATCCTAATGAAATTTCAGTCACCTACGGATTAATATACAGCTGCATAGTGCATAAATAAACCCTGCATTATGATTGTTGAACTACCATAATACCAAGTTTCATTAGGCGGCAATTATATCATTATTAGCGTATATATAAATTTTATCGTCACTTTCATAAGCACAATCCGATAGAAGACTACGTGAATATTTGATATGTTAGAACGCAGGTTCCAACCCATAATTTTCTATGTTTATGCACTTATTTTGCGTGAGTTCCACCACTAAGTTCCTTGAAACCAAAAAAAAAATCTTATCAAATTGCATCCTTTAGTCAATATCTAGATCACTTTATTTGTCATCAAATCTATTGATCCGTAGTAGATATCAATTGACAGTGGAACATTGTCTCTGACGATATGTTAAGACTACCAAAAAGAATGGCAGTTTGTTAAAATTACCTAAAAGTACGCAAACGTTCAAGTCGATGAAAATCAATGAGTGATTGAAAAGAGTGACAAATATTAAGAATATAATTTTTTTTAGGAGTATTTATAAGCATAATCATGTTTTATTTTATTTTTGTAGGAACCCAATCATTTTGACTTATAAACCTCGCTTGGGTAAGCATCGATTGGGTCTCGGTTCAGTTCAGAACAAGAATATATTTGGATCCACCTTTATGTATTAAACTAACCTCTCAAAATACTTAGTAATAGTAGCTACTCCAAAATAATATAAATTGTAATACATCAATGTCCAATGATATATAAGTGATCCATAGGCTCGAAACCCTTATAATTAACAACAATTAACCTGATCCGCATGGCCTAAGAGACAAATATTTGAATACATAGTTTAAGATTATACTCTCATTAAATTAAAACAATAAAATGACCACAAGCATAGTTATCAAAACATCTAGTATATTAAAATTGAAATGGACTTAAAACTGTATATGGAATATTGAAAAGCATCTCAGTTTAAGTTCCCTTATCCAAAAAATGGAATTTAATTAGCCATTTGTTCCTTACTCAATTGGATTTGAATTAATGTCAGTGTCTATGTCTAGTGAAATTCATACCCTTCCCTTAAATAAAGGTTAAGGCTTTACTCAAGGCTAATTTTAAATTGATGTTTTTGGAAACAGTTGGCAAGTCTTTGTCAAATTTCAAAAGAAAAGAGCTATAATTGTCTCTTAGATCATTATCATGGGCTCCATTTGTTCCTTCAACCGTCTTAATAACATGATCCAAATAGGGAAAACAAGTAGCTAGCACGGCACAAGCAAGGTCTAAATGTTTAATCTTTGTTTGATTTTACTATTAATTAATTCAAATTTTAAACATCATCAAGTGAACTAAGTTTAGACAACACTACTTATCATCAATCAATAATATTTAATAATAACAAATGGTGATCAATGTCTCAATTGATTCAATAATCTTGTGCATATATTTAGCCGCAAATTCATTTTACTTATCCTGATAAGTAGAGCACAATATGATTTGCATGACTAAAAGTGAAGAAATAGGTTGTTCTAGATTATGTTATGTTTCTATAATACTTGAGGTATTAGTTCGGTGATAAGAGTTTAACCTTGTAACTCTACTCCCTTTTAGACGGGTTTGTTCTTTTAAATTTAGATGTCATGGGAAAATCATGAGAAATGTGCCCCAATAAAAAAATTTATCAAGCCTCTAAAATTATTTAAATATCATCCTCTTTGCATTTTTCGTTGAAAATCGTTAATAGTTCATTCATGACTGATGTTCTTTAAAATAGTATTTTCAATTGCAATCAAAGCGAGACTGTTTGATTTATCTTGTGTAATTCCAGATTTCAAATAAAAATTTAATAATTTCGATTTAGATAAATTCTTTTTAGCAGATGCAACTGTATAGGAATAATTATTATTATTCTATATGATAGGCATGCATTAGGAAAACAATTAAACATATTTAAAGAACTCAATATCATATAATTTGCTTTTTGATTCAACCGTTAAAACTTCTCTAATGACTTTTAATTCTTTAAATAAAATTTCACCATCAAGATCAAGAGATAGACAAATTTGAAATAAGATACTAGAAACAAAAAATCATCCATTAGGGTAAAAATATTCTGACTTTTTAGTATTACTATATAGAGGTAAAAAGATCAGACTCCTGACTGTCCATATAAATTAAATTTTTCATCCACGTTGGATATGAGTAGGATAACGTGTAAGTATATGGGAGTCGGGGATGGAGACGGAGAAGGCAAAACTTATCTCCACCCCGCCCCATTGCCATGCCTAACCATAATTGGTCGTCACCCTATGTAAAACGATAGTCCCCCATAATATCATACATAAGCGTAATTTCTCATCTCCCCATATGAAGAGTATTTGAGGCATTATGAGTACCGGTTGAGGAAGAACCACAAAAGACATCCCTCATTTGTTGTTGTATGTTTTAGATTAATGGCGAAAGACCTTTCATCATGTATTTAAATATTCCTATTATCAATAACCTACATATATCTTTGATAGATCAAACATGTTGTAAATCCGATCAAATTGATGATCAATAGTTTATTCACTTCCACCGTAACTATCGAGACCTAATTCCAATATTATTTATGTAATATTAAACTTATGAAAACGTTTGATAGAGTTTAGCTTATGACATGTAAAAAAACTGTTTTTTTAGTGAGTATTTTAAGAGCTTATGAACACAGCTTACAATTTATACGAAAACAAACCATCTCCTAATTATCAAAATAGTTTAAATATAAGTGCTTATACGATAATTATTTATTTAATAAGTACTAACAAGCCCCAGGTAAGAAAGCGATCCATTATAGTGATTAGTATGTGACAAGAACTACTTTAATGTTGTCATAATCTGTAGTTGAAAGGAACTTTTTTTGGTGGTTCTTGCTTTTTTGTTCCTTCGAAGCTAGAAATAGATGGCTCAACTGCTCAAGTGCATTCTTCTTACCTAGAACATGCTTTTCAAGGTCTCTCATATTCCTCATAAAACCACGCTTTGTTAACAAATTAGCTTCTTTTAGTGTTTTTTTCATGAGTTTCGAATGTGAGTGGTTAAGTCTCATATGGTTTATCAACGTGGAAAATGTTGGATATATAAGAGTTGTGACTCATATAACTAATGTTTTAAGATTTTTTGGTGGAGATGTGATGTCTCCTCCTTTGTGGTCGTGGAGCATTGATTCATAGTTGTTCTCGGGTTCTCGCATACTCTCTTTCAAGTGGTATCAAAGTCCTCATTCGGTTTGGTATAAAGGAGCGGGAGTTGGATCGTGTGTTGGACCATGATATAGGAGGTGGAGGTGGTCACTCACACTTGAAGAAGAAATTGTTGGGTTTTAAGTGTGAGAAGTTAAGTATCACATCATGTATAATGATATAAACAAGTAAAATGTTGGATATTTAATAGATGTGGTTTATATAGCTAATACTTTAAGGTTTTGGATGGAGATGCATCATCTCGCTCTTTTGTGGTTGTGAAGTATCGACCTCTTAATGACTCTCCAACAAGTGTTATACATTTTTTTTTTGAGAAAAACAAGTATTATACATGATGGGGGTTTAATTTACCCTCAAAATGACTTTAGGGCGAAACATTTGCAAATTTTCTTTTGAGATTATCTTTTTCTCGTGTTTTGTGTTATATCTTCCATTATTATATATTTTTCTCTTTATTTTTTCATCTTTAATATTTGGGTATGTTGTTTGGCTAGTGATGATTGAAGTTGCAACCTAGTTTAGATTTTAATTATTATTGGATATTCGGCATTCTTATTGGTTTCTTTTAATGAAAAAAGAAGTATCTTTTTATCAAATAAATAAGCGATTTGATTCACACACTTTAAAAATGAAGAAATCTATTTGAACTTAACTCTTACAAATAATGTTTTTGATAACTTCCAACCGATCATCTATACACTCACAAGACATGCAAAAGAAAGTACTTTAATGACAATTCTAAAATATTGTAAATGGTATGCTAGTTAACAGCGTATATAAATACTATTAAACAACAAAAATATTCTTCCGTGTTGGACTAGAAAAACGATCAAGCTGCAGAAAGGGACTCATTACATAGAGTATATTAATGCTTTATTAAAAATAATTAGTCGTTAAATACTAATAATGGGAGGTGTTCTTTCTAGTAGTGGTGAAAATTTAAATAAAAGTTGATGTGACAATTTGTCATTTTAATATAAACAAATATTTATGTTATTGTCAAGTTTTTGCTTATTTGATATTGATGTGTTTTAACTGTCCTTAATCAAACTTGATTTAAGCTAATTTTACTATGATCAACTTTTCAAACAAGCATCATTGTAGTCCTAATTCATAGAATACAATAATGAGTAAATAAGACATGTTAATATATTTATTTTGTGTAAAGGGAGAAAAAAATCTCAAGGCAGACAGAACAAAACATGAGTATCTTTTTCTATGTCTTGCATAAAATTGGAGTTGTCATTGAAATATTCATTTGTTTCCTAATATGTGGGAACCTAATATTTAATGGCTTTGGATTTTTTACCCAAGACAAGTTTCTAAAGATGGGTCCATTCAATATCACAAACGTGCTAGATTTGATGAACTAGCCATATAGTTCTTATCGTCTCTCTACTAGTTAACAAAGTTGATGATAGTGTTGTCCCAATGTGTCGATTTGTTTAGTCTAAAAGGTTTCTTGTTATGGTTCAAAGGACTTTGAATTCCATTTCACATTCAAGAAAAAGAAATTTTGTTTATTTAGGTCACTTTTTCCTTAAAAATTATGATTGAAAGGTTTAGTTAGTGTGTTGGCATAGAATTTTAAGGTGACTTGTCTCATTTGGTGTACGGACGAACTAATCTCATAAATAATGATGATGAAGACACCAATAATATCGAGGTACATATGATAGTATCTGCTTGTAAAGACTCCATCATATAAGTCAATCTAAATTTTTTGAGTAATTTTTATGTACTTCAATTTTAGGTTAAATTTAATTCATATAGATACTTTTTCGAATTGTTTGTCAAAAATCCAAGTTGTTTACCGTTATTAGAAAATCAATGATTAACTATAGTACAACGTTAATCGCTTTATTTTAAGTATGTTAAACTTTGTACAACTGAGATTATAACGAAAAAAATCTCACAATATCTAAAGGAGTTTATAATAAATGTTATCTCTTATATGTGAAATAACCTCTTATGTGAACACATTTTTTTCATTTTTAATATTTGTTGTGAAATTCAAACTAGATTCAAATTTCATATTATTGTCGGAGGAATTTAGAGGATGAAGTTATTTACCCTAATTTTTTTTCACAAACAAACAAAGAAAAGGTTAGAGAAATAGCGAAAAGTAATCAACAAGAATGAAATTACTGATGACCATGGTCAAAAAATCAAAATTGAATTGACTTCAATGCTTATTAGTTAGTTAACTATAGGTACACAAAATTGCTAATCATTTTTAGTCACTTTTATCTATCATATCATCATGATGGAAACCATTTTCATTGAAATGGGGCAAAACCTTTTTACATAAAATCAAAGTGAAATTGACCAAAATAGGGAAATAAGATTAATACAAAAGCATTGTAATAAATAAAACATTCCCCTCATGTATATGCTAAATTGGAGTGAAGTTGTACCTCAATGCTATCAAATATATATATATATATATATATCAAAGTTACCTTTTTATTTGAACAAAAATCTTATTCATTTTTCTATATATAAACACAGACTTGAAGTGGCTACACACATATATTGAGAATGATTTATTTATATGTTATTAGTATCAGTGTTTGGACACAGTTTTGACATCGTATATTAAACATGAACGATTATTTCTCAGTCACAACTTAAATCAAAAATAGCAGGACACACAAATAAATAAAGTAAAGTAAACACATCATTTTTTTTACTTATTTGTAAAAACTTTCATTTATGTATGTGCCCAAACCCTAAGTATTTTTTATTTGTATTTATGATCAAGGAAGGAAGGGTTACTAAATTAAAGAAATATATCAGTTATTGTGGTCCAATTTGTGACAGAGAAAGAGGTTGTGTTACAGAGCGTCAAAGGTGGAAAAAGGACAAGTAGAAAGGCAGTGGTAGTGCCCCCACACACAGTAATGGAGATGTCGTTTATGTGTAAGAGTCACAATTGCCAAGAAACTAGAAAGCTGAAGAAACCATGTACTTTGTGTAAAGCTAGATTTTTGTCTGTGGGACTTAATAGTGCCAAATTGCCAATATCATTCAAAATATTGTTTAATTGACAACTCTTGCATGATTGATTTAACACTACCCAAGTTGCAGACCCTAGCACACATGATCAAGTACTTAATCTTCTGTTCATGACAAAAAATAAGTATTTAATATTCTGTTCATCAAATATGATATTATATATTACTAAAAGGTAATCAAATTTTAGTTAATGTGTTTTTGGTTTGGCTTTTGTGGCTCCAAAAGAACGTATCTATGCAAATTCTATTGTGATTTTGAAAAAGGTATATTATTAAATTTTTACTGCAGTTTAGTGGGTGTTTGGAACAGCGATGGGGCTAAAATTCTTGTGCCCTAATGTATATTTGCGGTGAAAATATAAAAGCTTCAATTTATAACTTTACATTGGATGTATATTTAGGGCCATCTAAACATAAAAGTAAAGTGCTTAAACGGATGCAAGTTTTGTTTGAAATAACTTTTGTTCAAACTTTATTTATCTTGAATCAATCTTCAAATTATCATAGAAAATGTTACTTCACTTATAATAGTTAAATGTTGTAAAGTTACTAGTATTATATGATTGATCATGTATAATTTGTAAAGTTAATATAAAATCATTTTATATATTATTTAATATGTCAACATAAAGGTTTATCCTAAACATGAATGGAAGCAAAAAAGGAAGGAAAAAAAAAGTAACTCTGTTTGTCCTTTAGAATAAAGGTTTATCCTAAAGATGAATGGAAGCAAAAAATGAAAAAAGTAACTTTTGTTTGTCCTTCAGAGTAAAAATGAAGTTCAGGAGTCGTTTTCTTGTAGAATGACCCTTCGAAAGAACAAAGGGGGAGGCAGAAAATTAGTTGTAAGGATACCAATCATGGTAAGGGGAGAGCAGTACGTCCGATCACATATATAAGTAAAAAATAATTTTTTAAATACATTTAATAATTAATGTATTCAGTCACATTTATAAGTTAGATATATTAATTGTTTAATATATTTAAAAAGTTTTTTTTATAAATGTGACTGAAAGAAATAGTTTTTATTTTAATTATATTTTTTGTTCAAAAAGTCTAGTAGCGAAATTCATGTTAAAAAAGTAAGGATTTACATATTCCGTATCTTAACATATCAAGTGTATTTTTAATTTTACCATTTGAAATTTTTGTAAATTATTTTTAAATTTTCAAACAACATAAGGAAAGAGATAAAAAAAAATGGGGTACAAGATAGTAAACATAAAAATTCACACACTTAAATGATTACATTATTTGGTAGTGTAGCATCAAGGAGGGCTAGAGATTTTAGCCAAAATAAAGTGTAGACTTCTGCATGATGGCTCAATTTATTCAATCAAATCTTAATTGTTGAATATAGATTGCATCTGATTTCAACAATTAAGATTTGGTTGAATGACCGCAAATAAAGTGAGTTTCTTTTATTGATAGTTTGAGTAAATTAGTAGTGATTTGTAACTTCATATTTCTCTTTATATTTATTTGCTTGTGAGCTTGCTTAGGACAAAGTATGAACTGGTTTGAGGTCAAGATTTAATACATATAAATTGTTAGTGAGTTTGCTTGGGACCAGGGGCGGAGCCACCCCCAGCTAGCCTGGGCACTAGCCTAGGTTCAGCTCCAACTTTCTTTGTAGCAAGCTCAGCCGTTACTAGAATTTTTAGTGTTTTCTGCGGATTTACCTGCGGATTTTTGGGCAAATTCCGCAGGAAACACATTTCCTGCAGATTTTGCCACGGATTTAGGTTCTCAGGTGAGGTAATAATAGGACTTTAGGATCCGCAGGAAAGATATATCCGCAGAAAATGGGAAATTATTCGCAGGAAGAAAGTAACGTTTTGCGATAATTTTTTTGTCCAGACTCTATAAAATTCCTGGCTCCGCCACTGCTTGGGACAAAGTATGAACTAGTTTGTAGTCAAGTATCTAGTACATATTAATTGCTTTTGAGCTTGCTTAGGACAAAGTGTGAACTAGTTTGTAGTCAATTATCTCGGACAAGGTATGAACTAGTTTGTAGTCAAGTATCTAGTACATATAAATTGCTAGTGAGCTTCCTTAGGACAAAGGATGAACTAGTTTGTAGTCAACCAACCAGTACTAGTACCTTATTATTTATAGAAAAATGTTAACCGATGCTCTAAAGTACTAGTTAAGGAATCAAATATAATAATATTATATTGAAAGTTGTGCAATAATTAATCCAAAATCTAAAAAAGTAATATTTATAACTTAAAATTTTCATTTTTAGTGTCCTTAACCAGTGTCCTCAGATGCGTTGGTTAGCACGATCGGATGCAGATCTCTTTCAGTGAAATTTTCAATAGAGAGAGTGCAGTGGACATTAATATCGTTCAATTACTTTAATGTTAAAGGTCCTACATGAAGTAGTGAAAAATAAATTGTTTAAATCTTACTAAACTCTCCGGTCACATGAGAGAATATGCTCCGAACTTGATCCTTAATATATTTTTATTTCTCTAGTGAGGTTAGGATAAAGTATGAATGAATCAAGTTGTAGTTATTGGATCTATTAAGACTTTAAGTCGGTACAGAATAATCAATATTAGTCAATAGTGCCCTATATTTGGTGTCTTCCTTGGAAGGATAGTTGTAGCAAGTCCTACATCCGACAATGAAACTCATTGAATTGTGCATGTACAGTAGTTAGACACATTAAATTTTTTAGTTGGTCTGAAACTTCAAAGATTTACTAGTATTCAAACAAACAAAATTAAATTCAAGGAGCAAAGCAATTAAACATGTCTCAGATAGCAATTCGTCACTCTGACATTAGTGTGTGAAAATCACGTGTGCTAACTTATGAATGGCTAAACACGTCATTGGCAAATGGTATGTACTATACTCCATCAAGTACAGTAGTGTATTAAATAACGTGCCAGATATTTTTTTTTTTGTAATAAAAGAGGGCTGACGCCCAACGTGCCAGATATTTAATTAATGTTAAAATATTAAATCTACTATTCATGAAAGAGAATTATTATATTCTTGTCAAACAAAAATAAGAGAATTATATAAAAGTTAGGATATTTGAACAATCATTTCAACGACAACTTATGAATAACCATGGTTCACAAAAAAATTAAGGTATTGACATAAAAACTAAAATAATAGATAGAAAAAGTAAAAACTATAATGTGAGCAGGGGTGGAGCCACCTCCAGCTAGCCTGAGCTAGTGCCCAGACTTAGCTCCAACTTTCCTTGTAGCAAGTCCAGCCATTACTAGAATTTTTAGTTTTTTCTGCGGATTTTTGGGCAAATTCCGCAGGAAACACATTTCCTGCAGATTTTGCCATGGATTTAGGTTCTCAGGTGAGGTAATACTAGGATTTTAGGATCCGCGGGAAAGATATATCCGCAGGAAACATGAAATTATCTGCAGAAAATGTGAAATTATTCGCAGAAAGGAAGTAATGTTTTGCGATAATTTTTTTGCTCAGACTCTATAAAATTTCTGGCTCCACCACTGAATGTGAGTATGAGAGAAATTATCACAAAAATTACTAAAAAATGTTTATACAAATATCATTTTTTATTGTATAATACGATGATTCATTCAGTCGTAAATATAATCAAAAGTTAAATCAACAAAAATAGATGTTTTGTTAAAAAATATGTACACTAATTTTGAAATAAATACATCAATTTTTATAATAAGAAAAATGTATAGCTAAAGAGTATAATAAATACAATAAATTTCTTTTGAAAGAATCGTATAAAATGAACAAAGAATATTCTTTCTAGTGTCCCATCCAAGAAGGGAGGGGTCCTAACTTCTCAAATAAAGAGTAGAGATATAGATGAACATCAATAATTAATTTTTGTATAAATCCTTATTTATTAATTTTGTTAAGTCTTAACTTAATTTTTTCTTTTCACTAATCTCTTATTAGGTTTGCAATAACTCTATCCTAAAATTTTGGCTTTAAATTTGCATCATATATGTTTTTCATTTCTCTCTTTAATAACCGTGAATATTTTTCAAAGCAAAAATTTAATTGATATTTTAATCCTTATCTTTATTATTTATTAATTTGATTAGGTCTGCAGCAACTTAACCTATTGTTTCTGTAGATTATTTTTTTTTGACAAGTTGGTGTACACTTATTTAATACGTTTACAAACAGAATACCCTAATTTCCCTGCAAACTCGGCTACCCTAAATAATTTGTTAGGAATGATGAACTGCATTAATTTTTTATGTTTAACTATAAAAGTAATAGATAAAATTGACCCGTGCAACAATATAATTTTGTATTCTTTTTATCTTTATAGTTTTTTCATTATCATTTGATTGTAATATTGTATCTCTAATAATCTAATTTGCGTTTATTGATCGGCCCATAATCTTACGGGTTAAAGATTATTTATTGGTCTCTATTATAGTCGAAAAGACCCATGAGTTGCACGGGCCAAAAGTCTAGTATTTAATTAATGTCACAAATTCTACAAAAATATGCATCTATGTCGGTTAATTTATTTTAAAATTATAAAATTTCTTTCTAAAGAAATATGCATTTATGTCAGATAATTTATTTCGAAATTATAATAAATTTCTTTCGAGAAATGAAGATGATTCTTTTTTTTTTAAACTGAAAACAAGATGATTCTAATCTATAAGTAAGTGATGCATTTGATTATTTTACACAAAAATGTATAAATTAGATAGTAGATTCGAAAAATAAATATTCCATCCGTCTTTTTTAATAAGAACATTTTACAAAAATCAATGGTATTTAGAAAAGTTGTTGAATCATAAATTTGTCTAAAATACGAGTGACTATTAGTAAATTACTCCTTATATATAAATACATTCACTATTATTTTTCATATTTTAAGATAAACTGATGATATAAATAATTAGTATATTTGAAAAATAAGTAATAAATACACTAGTAATTTATAGCGAGTCTAATATTAAGAGATAAAAAAAATTATGCATAGTCTTCTAGTTAGAAACGGAAGAAAGTAGTTAATATTGACTTAAAAATCAAGAGTCATTCACAATTTCTCACAAATAAATTGTGAGAGACAAAAAAAATTAACAAACAAAACACTCATGTGAAAACAAAGTAGTATTTTTATTTGGGAAATAACTTTTGCCCTTATGGCAATGTTAAGAGTTCCACTAATAGAATTGTCTCTTGTACCATATTCAGAGAGTTATGACATTTAGTTCGTGATTGGATTGGAGTATCTGAGGCTGACTCGTATAGCATAGTTGATTATTTCCTTCAATTTACTTATTTGACAGTTGGTTCGGCAACTAGAAGATCTTTTATGCAACTCATTTAGCTTGTATGTGTTTGGGTGTTATGGAACGAACATAATAATATGCTATTTAGTAATAAGGAAACCAATATTTATAACTCGTTGGAAAAAGGTCAAAATTCACTCGGATTGGTGGATAAAGGCAGCTAATGATGTTTATATTTTAGGGGTTCGTAGTTGTTTCGAATGCCCACTCGCTTGTTTGGGCATTGGCAAGCCATGTCTGATTTCAGTTTGGACTCTGTAAACTCTAGTCATACTCTTTTGGCACGTCTTGTGCCGGAGATCCGACTTCGTTGTTGTTAATATATATTCCATTTTTTCCTATTAAAATAAATATGTATTCAGAATTGTGTTAATGTATTGTTTAAAATGTTTGCCTTTTTGTTTTCCTATAATGAAGCCGGTTTCACATGTTTTTGCTTCTTATTAATCTGTGTTTTCTTTGAGAGGAGTAGAAGAGTTGGTCTGCATAGGTTCAAATGAAAAAGGAGACTTATGCAAACACATTTCTGTTTTGTTAATTGAAAAGTTTTATAAAAAGAATTAAAGAGCACTGATTCTTGAATTGAATTGATAAAAGTAACATGGAAGGATTGAGGTAACTCCATAAGGAATATTAAGTTGGGAATATAAAGTAGTAGTAGTTACTATTATTAACTTACTAGGAGGTTGGTCTACTATGTATTTGGAAAGAAACAGTATCTTACTCATTCAATAACAATAATTATGTAAAATTGTGCCAAATTTATACAACCTTTAATTTTAAAACATGCCATCAAAATATAGTAAAAGAATTTATGAAAAACTAAACTAAGATTTTAATTTTAATTTTTAACAATCAATTATTTGGCTTAAATTCCTTAAAATAAAAACTTTGGTTTAAGTAATAAGATGAGAATGACAGAATATGACTAATAGTAGTAAACATAAAAGTTGTATTAATATCAGCAATATTTACATGGGCAACAGATTTTTCTTTGAATCATCGATGATAGTAATAACAATAATAATAAGACAACTTAGACTTAAAAACTTGAAAAAACTAAAAAACAAAAAAGAAGAAAACCTGATGACCCATTATAATTAAAGAGACAGGGCAAATCCAATCTATCTAGCTTGACTTGTTTCTTTCATTCATTCATTCACTTAATATTTAGGGGCTCCAATTCATTCGTATATCTGCCACCAAGCCCCCTCCACATGCTAAAGCTTCTCATTTTTCATTTCGCTTCTTTTTTTGGTTTTCACATTTTTTCCCCCTTAAAACAAGAAACAAAAGAAACGGTTTTTTTTTTTTTAAATTAACTAACTAAATAACTAACGCCTCGGGCGCACTTGAACGGTAAGAGGGTTAGCCATTTCACACGAAAGCCTCAGCACCTCCGTTAAATCCACACCATTCACTTCATCCAACGGTAACCATTCAAACTCATGCAAGAGTTTAGCCACCCAAAAAGTGACGGTAGCTAAACCTAAACTCTTCCCGGGACAACTTCTCCTACCCGATCCAAATGGAGCCAACCTAAGATCCGATCCAAGTACCGAAAACTCCGACCCTTCATTCACAAACCTATCCGGATTAAATTCAAGTGGGTTCCTCCAAACATCGGGGTCCCTAGATATGGCCCACATATTAACCATAGCAGTAGTCCCCGCTGGCACATGAGACCCATCAATTGTCGTATCAGTGATGGCTAATCGGGCCCACGAAAGAAGTGGACCCGGTGGATGCAACCTTAAAACCTCCTTAATTACCGCAGGCAAGTAAACCATTGCCGCCACATCCTCCTCCGTTATAGCACGTGATTCACCACTTGCCACCTCATCAAGCTCCGTTTGTACCTTCTTTTGCACGTCAGGGTGAATCACCAACCTTGCAAGTATCCACTCTGTTAAAACAGCCACCGTGTCGGTCCCTCTAAATATCATTTCCTGACAAAAAAATTATTTTTAATATTTTTGTCACATAAGAACCAATAAATATACTTATAATAAATAAAAGTGTAACATTTTTTTATGTAACAGAATAATAATTTAATTGAAATTGAAATTGAAAAATTGTGTACTGTATTTTTTTAATGAACTTACCCAGAGTACAGCAATCATGTCGGAGTCAGACAATTTATCTGGTTCTTGAAGAGAGAGCAAAACATGAACAAAATCCTTGTTGGTTTGGTTTTTGTCGGCTCGGTGGTCGGAAATAATTGAACCAACGAACCGGTTCACTTTAGGAACTAATTCAGAACAACTGAACCGGATTTTCTGAACATCAAAATCTTTCAAAAATGGAAGATGATCACCCCAATTAAGACTACCCAACAAATCATAACCTTGTTCAACCAACCGACTTAGTTCCATCATTCTCTCATTAACTTCATCAATCTTAAACCTCTGTCCAAAAACAGAGCACATCATGTTATTAAGCGATGCTTTTTTCAAAACATCGCGAACACAAAAACCGTCGCCATGCAGATGACGACGGTTTCTAAACAAGTCAATCATCTGGGTCGCGATTTCACTCCTCTGCGGCCCAGATGATTTGATTTGCATGGGAGAGAAAAGATGATTGGTTGAGATTTTTCTAAGGGTTCGCCAATAAACACCGTAAGGTGCGAATCCTATGGCACGGTTGAACATAAGAGAATAAGCTGATTCTTTGATAGGACGATCAGCAAAGACAGAGCTATGGAGAATCTCTTTAGCAACATCTGGATTGCAAGTAACTATGGCTCTTGTGTCACCAAGACTAAAAGCCATGAGTCTTGTAGCTTTGCATGTTTTTGCTGCTGATGCTATACGGTGGTGTGCTAGTGATGAAGACATAAGGTTCATGCTTCCAATTAGAGGGTACCCTTTTGGACCAGGAATGAAACTTGTTGTAGTACTAGGTTTTGTTGTTGAGGTATTAAGGTTGTTGGTGTTGGTGTTGGTTTTTGTGGTGGAATAGTTAGAGGAATAATAGTACTTGCCCCAAGCAGGACCACCTGGGTGAGACCAATAAAAGAAAGTCATGGTTATCCAAAGTAAAGCCATGACCAAAAGAGAGTAAGCCATGTTTTCTTGTGTGCATTTGGAAGCAAGAGCAAAAATCCAGAGGTTATCAATGTTGGTTGACATGTTTGAGAAGCTAGAGAGAGAGAGATAGAGACAGAGATATAGGTTGGTTATTGAAGAGAAGAAGTGTGGTGTGGTGAGTAAGTAAGAGGTTGGTTGAGGAATATATATAGGGAGAAAAAGAAGAGAGAAAGTTGAAATGAAAATGAAATCATAACCGTTATAGTTATTGTTATGTAAACATACTTTACACATGAGATTAAAATACGTATGTAACGGATAAATAACAGGGTTATGGTTATTAATTGGTGGTATTAGTGGGGGAGATAAATACTCCCTCCGTCCCTTAATATAAGCCTCTATTGCTTTTTTCACATTTCTTAAGAAATGTTGTTGGTGTAGTTAATGTGTCTGTTTTATAGTACAATTTTACAAAATTAACCTCATTAAAGAGATAAAGTGAAAAGTCAATTTATTGTACTTTTAGAATTAGTAGTAGTATTAAATAAGGGTATCTATGGAAAAAAATAATTAATGTGTGTTGTAATTTGAAAAGGGGGTTATATTTAGGGACAAAAAGAAAAACAAAAGGGGGTTATATTAAGGGACGGAGGGAGTAAAAAGAAATTAATGGGTAAGTTTTAATTTTTGTTGTTTTTGGGGAAATCATTGGAGCCCGCCGCCACGAATGTATGACGAAATCTTGGAAAAGTATTCTCCTATAAAGTTTTTGTTGCACGCGCTATCATGCTTTGCTCCTTTTTTTTATTATTGTTAAATGTTCACCTGATAACTTTAATACACCCTCCGTCTCATGACATTAGTCGTTTAAAATTTATGCATGATTATTAAAAAAATAATTAATTGTGTTGATTTTAATGATAAAATTAGTAGCATTTACTAAATTATTCTTATTAATTGTAGTTAGTAGAGTAGTTAAATTGATGAAATTCAATAAATAAGAGTATTATAGTGGAAAAAAATAATAAATGTTGCATTGTTATTGTAAAGTGACAATTATTTTAAGAAAAAGAAAAAATGCTAAAAAGAAAATAATTGTGAGACGGAGGGAGTATATAGAAGACTTTTCATATTCATATTGCAAATGTTAATTTGTGCCCTTAAAGACATACACCATCCAATCACTAATATAAGCAAAAATTTACATTTTGTATTCGTTCAATTAATGATGTATATAGTCTTTATTATAGACCACATACGTCATTTAATGAATGAATCTAAAATATTAACTTTTGCTTATATTAGTGACCGAAGAGTGTATGTTAATGAACTTATTATAGAAATATATTCATCAAAAGTCGTGTAGTCAACTTTTAAAAAGTTAAAATATGATGTTTACCAATGCAAGGTTGCTCTTTTGGGGTTCCTTAACATATGCATTTAGTGCACAAGTTACCCTTAAAGGAATGGTCTTGCTAACCCTTGCTCTCGTGACTCTTTCAAAAAAAAGTAAGAAATATTTCTAGGGCAATGGTTAAGAAAACTATAAATAAAAATTTTGTATTAAAAATACTAGTTTTGACTTTTGATTAAGTATAATGACATTGCTTTTTATAAAAAAATTACTTATTTTAATTGCTTAACCAATGTCGTGAAGGCACCTTAAAAACAAATTATAAGACTCTTCATTTTTCTTTCTCGTTACAATCATTTTCCTTGAAAATCACATGTACCGTTGGAAAATAAAAGTGAAATAAATTCCTTAGAAAGATAAAATAACATAGAATGAAATAAGGGCATATTAGAAATAATAATATTAACAGTTCCTTCAATTTCACATATTAAGTTGGTGATTTTTTTATCACATTAAAGATTTTATGCATTTTTTTCCTGCTTAAGTGCTTATTCTGTTTTCAGTTTCTTACTATTTAAAAGCTTGTTAAGTTATCATTAGATATCCATATTGTTATTTGATTTGTTTGAACTTTTGAGTCTTGGTTCTGATATGTTTAAGGTTAAGTATGATTGTCAAATTAAGTTTAAAATCCTTCTTCTTATGAGACATAATTATTCTTGAGCTTCTATCCATCTATAAATTTTACGATTGTATTTTATTAGTTTAATGTGTATCTAATTAACGTTTATCTCTACATTAAGTACGTTGCACAAATTGAAAAGAAAAAAATATGGATGAATGAACAATATTTAAAATTTGTAACACAAACTAGGCTTTTAGACATGCTAATAGACCAATTTAGGCTTTTAAAAAGGGCTGACAAGGCTTAAAATAAAGCCTTTAAAAGGTAAAAGGCCAAGGTTTATCCCTTAGTTTTTTCAACTAAGTCAGACCTATTTAAGCAAAGCCCGTCTCGACCCGACTCATTTCGACCCCTATCTCTAATCCATTGAATTTTTTCTTAATGGAATATGACGGTGTATGTTTATTTATGAAAATATTTTTCTAAAAATATTTATTTATAAAAATTAAAGTAAAAAATAAAACTTTTTATGATATATTAATTATATTAGATTATAGATCATTAAAATTATTAACCATTAATTAAATTATAAATGCATAATTTTTTAATTTATTGATTAAAAAAGCACAAGTGAAATTACAAAATATATAATTTTACACGTGCCTATATTTTTACTCATATATCAACAATGATACCTATTTTTTTATTTTATTTTATACATGTTTCTATATTTTTTCTCATATATCAATGCGGATACAAATTTTTTTGAATGACACATGTGGCTATCTTTTTACTCGTATATCGATTGGATTGATTTATATAATCGACTTTATCAACAAAGATTTCTTTTTTAGGTCAAGAGGTCAACATTGAAATATCAAATCAACTTGTCGGTCTAATGCTATTTCTCAGTTTAGAGGACAAGGGCGATTTGTATTTGTTCATAAATTCTCTGGGTGGCGAGGTAATATCTGGAATGACCATATTTGATATTATGAAAATTGTAGAAGCAAAAGTATATGCGTAGGAATGTGTATCCAATATTTTTTATTTACACATGTGTGTCTATATTTTTATTCATATGTCAGTATGTGTACCTATTTTTATTTATTTATACATGTGTCTATATATTTACTCATATATCAACACGGATGCCTAATTTTTTTTATTCTATATATATGAGTGCTTAATTTTTATTAGTTTATCAATACGGGTACCTATTCTATATGTAATTTATGAGTAAAAAAAATTTCGCTAATCTGTACCAAAAAAAAAATCGCTAATATATTCATACCGGGACCTATTTATTAAACCGTGGCATGTCACTCATTCTCAAAATTTACCAGGTAAAATAGTGGCGCTGAAGGACAGGATGGCGGTCTTAGATGGGAAAGGAGAATCTGATGTGTTGACTGATGTTGAGTGTGCTGAGTTACATGGTCTTGCGACCGATATTCACTCATTGTCTCGTCTTAATACTAGTATTTGCTGGAAACAGTCTAGGGTCCAATGGTTACGCGATAGTGACGCTAACTCGAAAATTTTTTTCACTCTTTGATGTCTTCTAAGCAGCGTCATAATGCTCTTTGTTCTATTGTTGTTGATGATGTGGTGGTCGAGGGCGTGCAACCTATCCGTAACGCAGTCTTCTCGCATTTCGCGGAGCATTTTAAGCCTACCAATGTTGAGCGTCCCAATATGGACAACTTGAACTTTAGGTCCTTGTCTATGTTGGAAGGGGTGGGCTTAATAAAACCTTTTTCGATGCAAGAGATTACGGAGGTTGTGTGGGACTGTGACAGTAATAAGAGTCCCGACCCTGATGGAATTAATTTTGGTTTCATTAAGGAGTTTTGGCCTGACATGAAGGACGAAGTCATGCGTTTTGTGTTTGAATTCCACCGTAATGGGAAGTTATCCAAAGGTATCAAAACTACTTTCATCGCCCCCATTCCTAAAGTGGATAGTCCCCAGAAGCTCAATGATTTTCGTCCTATTTCTCTGGTGGGTAGTCTTTACAAAATTTTGGCTAAGCTACTAGCTAATAGATTGCGGGGGGTCATTGGATCTGTTGTTTCGAAATCCCAGTCAGCTTTTGTCAAAAATAGACAAATTCTTGACGGTATCCTGATTGCTAATGAAGTAGTCAACGAAGCTTGTAAATCCAAAAAAGAGCTGATGTTGTTTAAGGTGGACTTTGAGAAGGCATACGACTCGGTGGATTGTGGCTATTTGGACTCGGTTTTGGGTGGTGTGGCTTTTCCTGTCTTATGGAGGAAATGGATCAGAGAATGTGTTTGCACTGCCACAACGTATGTCTTAGTTAATGGGAGTTCGACTGATGAGTTCCCGTTGAAAAGAGGGTTAAGGCAAGGGGACCCACTGTCTCCTTTTTTGTTCTTGTTGGTGGCGGAAGGCCTTAATATTGTGATGAAATCCTTAGTTGAGGCTCAGTTGTTTTCTGGCTATAGTATTGGGGATGTTAATCTAGTTGTTGTGTCTCACCTTCAGTTTGCTGATGACACCTTATTGTTAGGTACTAAAAGCTGGGCCAATGTCCGTGCCTTAAGGGCGGGCCTTGTTATTTTTGAGGCTATGTCGGGTTTGAAGGTGAATTTTCATAAAAGTATGCTTGTTGGTGTGAATATTGCGTCTTCCTGGTTACTTGAGGCTACGTCCGTGCTACGTTGCAAAGTGGGAAAGGTACCTTTCTTGTATCTGGGAATGCCTATCGGTGGTAATCCGTGTAGATTGTGTTTCTGGGAACCTATTGTGAATCGTATTAAATCTAGACTGTCGGGTTGGAATAGTCGGTTCCTCTCCTTTGGCAGCCGCTTGGTTCTTCTCAAATCTGTCTTGACTTCTCTGCCTGTCTATGCATTTTCCTTCTTCAAAGCTCCATCAGGTATAATCTCTTCCATTGAATCTTTATTGAATATTTTTTTTTTTGGGGGGGGGGGGGGGGGGGAGTGAGGATAATAGGAAGATTTCTTGGTTAAGTTGGCAAACTGTTTGTTTAAGTAAGGAGTCAGGAGGTTTGGGGGTGAGGAGATTGAAGGAGTTTAATTTAGCTTTGTTAGGCAAGTGGTGTTCGCGGTTGCTGGTTGACAGAGGCGGGTTGTGGTACAGGGTTTTAGCCGCCAGGTATGGCGAATTAGGTGGCAGGTTGGAGGTTGGGGGCCGAAGTGTTTCTTGTTGGTTGAGGGAGGTGTGACGTATTAGGGATAGGGTTGGTGGTGGTGGTAGCGGTTGGTTTGATGACCACGTGTTGAGGAGGGTTGGAGATGGGTCTGATACGTCGTTTTGGCGTGATAGATGGTTAAGGGAGGCTCTTTTCTGTGAGAGGTTTCGTCGGTTATATGAGTTGACGGAGAACAAGTTTATGTCCGTGGCAGACTTGCTCTCTGTTGATTCAGAGCAGTGGGGTGTGGTGTGGCGGTGGAGACGTAGGTTGTGGCAGTGGGAGGAGGAGATGTTAGCGGAGTGTAGGGCCTTACTTCTTGATGTTTCTTTGAATTCTAATGTTTCAGATAGCTAGGTGTGGCTTCCGGACCCGTCACATGGTTACACAGTTCGTGGTGCATATAGTTTGTTAACCTCTCAGGTGCCTCATGTTGACGACTATGCTCTGGATTTGGTGTGGCACAAACATGTTCCCTTGAAGGTTTCAGTTTTCGTGTGGAGACTCATCCGTGATCGCTTACCAACAAAGACAAATTTGGTTGCTAGACGGGTGTTGTCGGTTGACAGGTCCTTGTGTGTAGCTGGTTGTGGACATCCTGAAACGACACAACATCTCTTTTTATTATGTGATACTTTTAGTGTGCTCTGGCATATGCTTCGTGTTTGGATTGGTTGCTGCGGGGTGGATGCGAATAATATTTTCGATCATTTTCATCAGTTTACTAATGTGGCAGGTGGTGGTAATGCTCGTCGTTCTTTTATGCAACTTTTATGGCTTTTGTGTGCCTGGGTTGTTTGGAATGAACGAAACAACCGCCTGTTTAATAATGTTGTTACTCCCGTTCCTTGTTTATTAGATAAGATTAAGACGGTGTCTTTAGGTTGGTTGAAAGCCAAAAAAGCTACCTTTATCTATGGTACTCAGCAGTGGTGGTCTAGCCCTCTTGTTTGTTTGGGGTTAGGCTAGTGTCCGTCTGCTGTGTCATGCTAGTAATCGTTGTAACTCTTGGTTTCTTGAAGTAGTCTCTAAGGCACACCTTGTGCTCTCGGGACTACTCTGTTTAGTATATAATTCCATTTTGCCTTGTTAAAAAAAAAATATTCTCTAAAAAAATAGATATTTAAAAAAATCTTTTTAAGTAAATTTTAATAATATTATAAATGATATTTTTACTCATATATAAATATAGGTGTCTAACAATATATGATATTACAAATCAGTTTTAATTGTAATTATAACTGATTACTCTACGTATTATAAACACGAGTAGTGCTAAAGACATTTAATTCATTACATGTTAAAAAATTCTAATTTTTTATAAAAGAGATTATTAAAATGTTCTTAACAAGTCTGTTAAAAATCATTTAAAAATATAAAAGTTATGTATAATTAAACAAATTTTAATTTAATAGGGACCAACACACACATTTAGTTCCTGTAAAACTAAAATTTGCTTAATTGTGCTTAAACTTTTAAATTTTTAACATATTTTTTGCATACTCTTATTTAGAACATTATACAAAGTTTATCCGCAAAAAAGTAACTCAAAATTTTATTATTAGGTTCAAATTTTCATTAATATAATCTTGAAAATTTGGCTTTTAGAAAAATTCATATTTAATTCATTACATGCTAAAAAAATAAAAGATTTTATAAAAGTGTGTCTTACGATGTTATGGACATGTCTGTAAAAAATCTTTCAAAAATTTAGAAGTTTAAGCATAATTAAACAAATTTTAATTCAACGGAGACTAAAACTAAGTGCTGAAAAATTTTATAGGACCAAAATCTGTCAAATTTTTTTATGAGGACTAAAAACGAAATTCGATATATTTATAGGAATTAAAAACTTAATTAATCTTTTTTTATTTGTTTAAATCATTGTGAGTCTATATTTAAAAATAGTACACAGAGAATGTGGTGAGATGCACAATAATTTCATCCAATAAAAAATGAATGCTAAAAAGAGTGTTCAAAATTGAATATTGCTAATATTTTTTTGGAAATGTTAACGAGTGCCTCCGGAACACTTTTTAAGACTTATAAGTAGTAAGTATTTTAGAAAAACATGTAATAATCGTCTTGAAAATCGAAATATTTGACTTTTTAAAGAATAATTATTTATTTTAGAATGTTTAAAGAATGTCACAGGAACACTCGTTAACAAGACCGGTATTTCTTATATGGACACAAAAAAAAAGAGCGCAACTCGCTCATTCGTGCGTACGCGTGTCTAGCTAGTTAAATACACCCTTCGGTCACTAATATAAGCAAAAGTTAATATTTTATATTCATTCATTAAATGACGTATGTGGTCTATAATAAAGACTATATATATCATTAATTGAACGAATACAAAATGTAAATTTTTGCTTATATTAATGACCGGAGGGTGTACAATTAAAGATTTGCATGCGTTTGTGATGGACGAGATGCAAAGCGCGTAGAAGAAAAGAAAGACATCCTTGGATGACAAATTAACGTGGGAGCAGTAAAAATCAGGTTGTTATGTCTGACACGTGGGGGGTCTTATGATGCGACTAAGTAAAGAGGGGGAAGAAGGCACATGAGGCCCATCCACTTTGGCTCTCATACATTGCTTTTAGGCATTCACTATACCTGAGTAGAGTACTCAGTATCATATCTCAGTATGGCGATTCTCTTCATTCATCTATCAATTTTTACTCCTTAATTCATAAATGCATAAATAACTACTACACCAAGTAGTTATTCTAAAAATTAATTGCATATTTAACTAATTACTTTCTTAATTGTTTGATTTGTATTCATGTAAAAAGTCTCAAACTTGTAGAAAATGTTGGGAGTCTAGGGAGCTCGGGAGCGGCAATGAACCAAACGTCCAAGATCAATAAAATATTTAGACATCATATTTTCATTCAAAATCTTAAGATCCCACCGAGCCTAACCAGGCTCTGATACCAGTTTTTGGGAGTCCCAGGAGCCCCAAAAGTGGCAATGGGCCAAACGTCCAGGATCATTAAGAGACTTAGACACCACATCTCCACCAACAAAACTTTAAGGCATCAAATATATAGGTCTCTTATCTTATATATTCAATATTTCCTCTATTATTAGTCGATGTGGGATATAATCATTCACACTTGATTTTCCATCAGAAAATCTCAACCACACAGATAAATAATTTTAAAAGCAATTATATACAAAGTCAACAAATTTTAACGATCTAACGATGATTGATTAATACGGTAAACCATCTCTACATTGACAATATACTATTTGAATTCATTTCCTAGCACCTGTTTGGTACTATACCATGTTTCTTAAAAGCACAATGGTTTTTCACGTTGACACGGAAACTTGCATTTGTTTGCTTCATGAAATCACTGTGAAAATGCCACTGGGATGTAAATTTGCAATAGAAGACGCATAATCAAACATGTTATTGGTCGGTTTATAAGTATTAAATTAATTGAGAAAAATGTCAAAATTGCTTGATCAGATCGGAGTTTAAACATTTGTCTCCTCCACTTGTGTCTATTAGTTCTCAAGTGATTATTGTTATTTCGTCTATCTATAAAAAAAATAACTATTGTTCTAAAAAGTAAAATCCTTAATTTTATAACTTAACATGGTGATCAAGCTCAACTAAATTGCATGTTGTATGACTATAGACATTTTCCCTCCACATGTAATATAATTTGTTAGAAGAAATTTTGATATAACATAAAATAAAGTAATTCAAACATAGACTAAATTGAACGATGGAGACAACATTACAATGGACTAAGTGTTGACATATCCATTAATACTTTTCTACATGATAAAGATTTAAAATTCATTCTCTAAGAAGAAGAAAAAAAGTATACAATATTGTCAACATGGAGTTGCATGTTGTACGGATGACGATATTTTCAATATTGAACAATCCATTCTCCCCAATTTCCAGCCAAATTTGTTTTTTGAAAAACACTTGTTCACCTAATCAAAATAATTGAAAATTCAGCAAGCTAGTTATGGTGATATATATATATATATATATATATTTCTCGTTATATTCACCCCAAAACAAAAATCCCTCACTATCCATATTTAATATTTTTTTTGAAGGAATATTTAATAAAAATTATTTAGTTTTGCTTGTAGTAATTTTTTTGTCCAAAAAAGTTTGTGGTATTTTAAAGAGCATGTAACCTAGGAGCACTATTGAACATATTTAGTTTAATCTCTTTCAACTTAACTAAAGATCGAATTTTAAATAAACTTATCATTGTTGTCTGCATTTTGTGGCTGGTTTTTATGTTCCATGAAAGTATGTTTGTGCATGTGTTAAGTGTTTCAAACCAAACAGATGAATTGTATAGTCAACACAACATTTGTAAAAAAAATAGATTATGAGGTTCGAACTCAATAAAAAAAATGCAGTAATTTTACAATTTTGGAAGATTGTTTTGCAGTTTATTATAGATTATAAACAACAATTTATTTATTTATTAAAAAAAAAACAACAATTTATTAATTGCTAGATCACCAACTCCTAACAATTTAAATTATATAATTCTGATTTCATATGCTGGAGACAATATTTTGCTTCTATAGAGTTCGAAAAGGTTCGTGCCTTTAGCTTGATCCAGCTAATTAAACAATTAAACATTCTAAATAAAACTTTTTAAAATTACACAAAACCAAATCAAAATTAAGCATGAGTCAGCTGTGTATATTTTATTATTAATCCGACAAACAATTGTGGTGTCCATTTATAGGCCATTAGATATTTTAATAGATTAATTAACGTACCTAGAGTATATAATTAGGCATAAATCAATCAATTTATATACCCTGGCATTGTCATTACCGCCAACAAGCTACCAATTGCTTCTAGGAAACTTTCTATTATACGATGATAAATCATTAGTGGAAATTAAATTTATTAAGAAAGAAGACCATATCCCTCAAAAAAAAAAAAAAAAAAAAAGAAGACTATATGGATTTGATGATTGCCTAATTGAATATCATTTTCTTCGGTCATGAGTCGTACGTGTCAATGCCAAAATCTATAATTTATTAGTTAGATTACGAATAGGATTAACCATGTTAAGGTATATTTGTCACGGATCTTTCCAGGATGCTGGTAGTTGTCTAAACTGTTGGGATGTGTTTGTTTCAAGTTAACTAAATTTATTTTTTGGAATAATATTCTTTGTAATATATAGATGTAAATTTTATTTTAAGTTATTTAGAAAAAAGATGTTTGACTAACATTATAATATTATAAAGAATATAAAAATAGGGATTATAATAAATAATTACACATAATTTTATTCACATTTTTATGAAAACTTTATTTCTACCATTTTCTTTGAATTTTTATTTTATTTTCAGGAACATTTTATACCCGGAAATAAAATTTAATAAACTTTTTTTAGGGAAAAATTTAATAAACTTGCAACAAACATAAACATATGTATTTTTGTGATTTTATTCACAAGAATCTACAACTATAACTTGGAACAAACATACGCTATGTTATAAATATTTTGAATGGAAAAATTTATAAAAAAAATTGAGTGAAAAAATGTGATATTACTCTATTTAGTTCTTTAACCAGGATCCTATAGAATTAGTGATCCAAAAACTTTGGTTAACATTTCCCAATTTTTATATATAAGAAAGTATAATTCATATGGTAGGAAACCATGGAGATATTTGATCTCTTAGGGCGCACAATTGAGCTTGCAACACATCTCATAATTTCATGTGGTTATATGAGTTTCTCCATTAAACTCTTAAAGTTAAAAATGAAAACTTATAAGAAAAAAATTGCGGCTACCAGTATATACTTCATCCGTCTTGCTATGTATAAGGTTTTTTTAGGGGAACCATTTATAAGTTATTTTAATAAAAAATTATAAAGTATTAAATTTATTTTTTTGTCAAAAAAAGAAAAAATTATTTTGTCAATTATACTCATAATTATTTATTTTTCTATTTATTTATTCAATTTTGTAATTTTTATTCTCCATGCCACTTATAAATAGAGTTAATGAATATTTTTATTTTAAAAAAGGAACGAAGTTAATGTTTAAATGCGGGAGAGTAATAATTTTTATGTTTAAATGCAATTTTGATCTTTGTATTTCTAAAAAGTTGAAGTTTTGATCCCTTACTTTAAAAATATTTTTTTGGGTCCCCAATTTAACAATATTTTTTATTTTTAAATTTTGATCTCTCATCTCATTTTTGGATATTTTTTATGATGTGACATTTTTATTTATTATGTTACACTATTTTTTAAACCACGTTGAAATCCATGTTTGTAAAAATGTACTTAAAAAGCAGCAACATGTCATAAATGAATAGAGGACCAAAATTCCAAAAATAAATAAATTAAGAGATAAAAAATTCGATTTTTAGAATAAGTGGAATTTTTTTAAATTTTTTAAAAAATAAGAAAACCAAAAGTGCATTTAGATCTATTTTTTTAAGGGAGGAGATTCCAACTAGGTTGGAACTTTAGACCCCTAACAATCACTAGAGGATACCTATATAAATTAATAATAAAAGACAAAAAGAAAACAAAATTGGTGGAATATAAACCAAAACTCAATGGAACAAATAATTATTTTTAAAGAGAATGATATTTTGAAACACCCTTAGAACTAAGAGATATAGTTTACAAGTGTTATAATTTACAAGTATTATTAGGGAAATATCCTATTGAATCTTAAGACCAACATAGAAACCTAGGAAGAAACTGCATTTGATGTATATTATTTTTTTATGAGAAGCTAATATGTGCTGCGATATCCTTTTAATATTCAATCTCCATTACCATAAGTTTCGATTATTTTCATGTAATATGTTCTTTTTTACTCAATGTAATATGCTTTGTCTTTATTGTAAAAACAAAAGAGTAATATCCTTTAGATTTAAAACTTAACGAAAGGGTATTACCCTTTGGTATTTATGGTATATTAATGAATTGAAAAAGAAAACTGCATGCAACAGAAAAATAGTACGATCAACATAAGATATTTAACTGTTCATGCTGATCAGTCACAATAAAGAAAGAAAAGAAAAATACTGTTGGTGCTGAAATTTAGCTGACCATCGTACATAGAGAAATAATCATTGAATTCAACTTGGTGTACGAATGATCAGTCATTTGGTGAGTTGTAACTTAACAGCGTACGAACGTTTGGATTCGGATACAGATGTAAAAATCCCATATCACTGCTACCATACAAAAGTGATAATGATAATAGAAAGAAAAAAAAAACATTAAATTTCATAAGGGGGTTATAACTTATAAGTACAAAAGTGATAATAGAAAGGAAAATGAAAAAATATTAAATTTCATGAGGGGGTTATAGGTACAATGGATAAAGTTTACCTTTCTTAATTCACGTAAATTTCTTAATTCATGTAAAATTTGTCAAAGTGATGTATATTTTAAGATGAAGGAAGTAATTTTTTTTTTTATGAACTAAAAACGTGGTTAAGTATCAAAGTGAAACTTATACAAATTAACTCTTTTGGCATTTATGAGAAATCTTTATCCTCTCCCATCTATAGATTATTATATTATTTTTTTTAAAAAAATGTATAGTTAAATATGTTTTTGGTCTCTATAAATATATCAACTTTTCGTTTTAATTCCTCTAATATTTTCTTCAACTTTTAATCTCTATAAAATTTTTCATCTTTACTTTTGGAAAGCCTAGCCTCTCCTCGATGATATCATCTCCCAAAGTCCTGAATAGTTTTCGAGGCCGTTATTTTGCTGTGTAGAGCTTGTCTTACTTGTTAAGAACCAATTAATCCTCCATGGAAATTGCTCTTACAATCAACGATGCCTTTGTCATACCCCTCATGTGTGATCTTGATGCAAAGAGTATCTCCTTTTACGGCTGGGGATGGATGCAAATTGTATTGGACGTCTGTAGTTTGTCTGAAGAGACTAGATATGGCCAGGGGAAAATGGCTTCCATAGCCAAGAGCACAAAAACGTGACAACGCAAGATGCCAAAATCGACAGAGCAGAAATCAAACACGATGGATTCAACAATCAAGATGTGAAATTCACGATTCCAACTGTGAATAAAGTAAGAAAATAAGCACTGAACAAAGCAATCACAATTGATCAATTAACGATTCCAAATTCAAGATTCCAAAGTCAACATTGTAACGTTCCTTAAGACGCCAAATTCACAATGCCAATTGTGAGTAAAAAAGTGAGCATTGCACAAAGAAAACCCAATTGATCAATAATGGAAAGAAATCACGATTTCAGGTGGAAACAAGGAATCACGATTCCAGGTGGAAACAATCAATTACAATCCCAAGTGAAGCAAGCAAATCTATTAATGATGGTAGGGTGGCGCTCATGCTAGGAAAACCCTAGCATAGGGTTCTCTTTTCTTATCCATTAAACAATAGTTCGTTTTTGGTCCATTATAAATATACCAACTTGTTATTTTAATCCTCCTAAAAATTGTTCTTAGATTTTTAATCCCAAATGTTTTTCATCACTACTTTTGGTCAATGCTTTTAAGTTAATTCATGTGTATCAGTTGAAATTTTACATTTTATATGTTTAGAATGTTATAAGAGTCTCTTCCAAAAATAATTAGAATTTTTGAACAAAACATGAATTAAATATGAATTTTTATGTTTTTAGCACGGACTGTGGACAAATTGTTTTTTTGCAAGACTCAAATCGAAGAATTTTTTCAGGGAGTAACTTAAAAGTAGAGACCAAAACTGTGGACGGAAATTTTTTTAGTGACTAAAAATTGAAGAATTTTTTTAGTTATTATAGAGATTGAAAGTTTCAAAAACAAGTTAAGTAAACATCTAAATTATTTAAAAAAAAAAAAAAACTCATCTTTCATATCTTTTTTCCTAAGTCTTGTCTTGAAGTTTTTCATTGTTGACAAAACATTCAGTGTGTAGTTATCGTAGAGATTGAAAGTGTCAAAAAACAAGTTGAGTTTAATTAACCTATTTTTTCCTTCTAGTTTGTGCTAATTTTAGACTTTGATTTAATTTGAGGTAACTAAATATATATTATTGAGATAAACTAAATATACATCTAAATGCAAAGAAAAAGCATGTTAGCTGATTAAAGGAAATATCAGAAAAGGCCTTGAACATTCATCTAGAAATTAAGTGTTCAGTCTCTCTACGTTGATAGTTCATTAGATGAAAATGTAAATTAAAAAAGCAAGTTTTCATTCAAAAATAATAATTTAAAAAATTAAGCTCAATATAACTAACTCCGTAAGTGTTTTTATATACTTGGATTGATATAGGTATGTATTTGTAATATTCACTCAATGATGAGATTTGATCTCATATGAGCTTTAAATCACTATTATTTGTCAAGGATCAATGCGAAATTAGAGTATTCTAAGGGTTGAAGAACAGAAGAAAATGGACGTTAGGTTTTTTTTTTTTTTTTTTTGCAAAAATGGACGCTAGGGTTTTATACATATTAATTTGTGGTGAAGAAATGAGAAAAAAATTGGAAAAAATCTGATGAAAAAACAAAGATCGAAGAATAAAGGGAATGAAATGAGCTACAACATTGTTCACGCGACGCAATGTAAAACACTACATTTCAATTAAAACTTCTCCCACATATGCTACCTGATCGCATCGCACATGCATGCGACAAATGATTTTGGTTGTTCCTAAATTTGGCTCGCACATGCAAGCCTATACTTTGTGCGTGTAAGTGTGTGTGACACTACTAAGACATGAAACCAATAATTCTATTTTTTTTTCCTTTATGTGTTAGCTCGCACATGCGAGGAACATCATAATTGATTTTTTTGTCTATTTTGGTTGTTTTTAACTTTTTTTAAAAGAAGTTTTAACCTAACCTTCTAATTTTTAAACTAATCTCTAGGATTAAAACACCATAAACACAATCAAATTCGTATATACATGATCAAAAACATATCCCCACAATGTATAAAAAAAAACCTCACATAATTACCGGTGATTAAGTGAAAATCGAGGTGTTACACGATATTTAACTAAGTCAACTCAACTAGAACTTCATCAATTGATGTGATTGAGCCTAAGGTGCAACAAGACAATGTTGAGGAGGTGCAAATGTAAGAGGATGATTGTTATAGACATACCAGTAAATGGTTTTTATAACCAAGTATTATTATTTATTTAGATTTTTATTTTATTTTATTTTTTTTGGTAGATTTAGATTTTTATTTCTATTCATGTTAAAAATGTGGTTAATAATATACAATTTAACGATTAATAAAGTAGTCAAATTAGTTAATTACGTCACTGTCCTCGTGAGCTTAGCTCAGTTGGCATGAACAATGCATAAATTATGCAAGGTCTAGAGTTTGAACTCGACCACTACCAAAAAAGTTAATTACGCCACTCAATTTTTGTGTGATAAAAGTTCTCTATTTAAAAAATTAAAGTAAAAAAGTATTGCGCACCGTATAAATACTTTATACGGTTAAGAATGTAGATGTACTGTATTTGTGTCAATTATGTGTGTTCAACCATCATTTTTAAACTTGGTAACTGGATTCTTTAAAAGAGCCCCAAAAAAGCAAATTGAGATTAAACTCATCTCTTCAGTTTCCATGTAAATAGAGATTGTTCTATTATTAATGTAGAAATAATAACTAGTATACATATAATTCTTCCATATTTTTTTTATTACAAGTTCCACTAATAAAATGAGACATAAGTACCAATCCCTAGTTACAAGGAAGAAAAGTCACGACGAAAAATGATTTGGATTCGATTACCTCAAACATTGAATATTAATTTCAAGCATATACTCCCTCCGTCCCTTAATATAACCTCCCTTTTGTTTTTTTTTTTGTCCCTAAATATAACCCCCTTTTCAAATTACAACACACATTAATTATTTTTGTCCATAGACACCTTTATTTAATACTACTACTAATTTTAAAAGTACAATAAATTGACTTTTCACTTTATCTCTTTAATGAGGGTAATTTTGTAAAATTGTACTATAAAACAGACACATTAACTACACCAACAATATTTCTTAAGAAATGTGAAAAAATTAATAGGTGATTATATTAAGGGACGGAGGGAGTATAGTTTAGCTGACCTGTCTTGAAGGGACCTAACCTATCCCACTTGCATTTAAACAACTCAAATATCATGTATCATATATGTTGTTGTCTCTGGTCTTATTTATAAGAGATATTTTGGTTAACAACAATTGATATATTTGGTCTAAATTTTTTAACCAAATATATCACCTTTTATTGACCTAAATGTTTCTTATATATAGGACTAGAGGGAGTATCAATTCTGCATAAACGACTTTAGAGGATCGGGATGGACTATAAACATACTTGACTTCTATCTTTTTTTTCTTCTTTCCATATATACTTTTTCCTTTTTTAATTAGAGAATTGGATCTTTGAACAAAGAAAATGTTCAGCAACTAAAATCCGTGGTCCTTTATGAGCACTGCTTTTTTGTAAGGGTTGCTAAGGCTTTGCACTAATGAGTTGATGATAGATCACACCATGCTATATGCATGCCACTTTCTTTTTGACCTATATGTCAAAATTAGTCATGATACTCAAAGCATAAATAACATGAGGCTATATTTTAGTGATGTGAAATAGGGTCCTACACTCATATTTGCATGTTCTGATTCTTTCGAAATATCATTATACTTTGAATGATTTCAATCATTTTAATTACTTTTATAAAAGTTAGGAAGTGTTTCTGTCGGCTCTAGATATATCTATACTCCCTTGGTGATATTTTTAGCAAAATTTGTTACATTTTAGAGAATGCTATATGTCTAAAAAAAAAACATTAAGGGTGTGTTTGTTTCAAGTTATATTTATAGATTTTTAGGAATAAAATCATAAAAATGCATATGCCTATGTTTGTTACAAATTTACTAAATTTTATTTTCGGGTATAAAATGTTCTTGGGAATAGAAAAGTTTTCCCAAAGAAAATGGTGGGAATAAAGTTCTCATGGAGATGTGAATAAAAGTATGTGTAATTACCTATTATATTCCCTATTTTTAAGGTTCCTTGTAATATTATAATGTTAACCAAACATAATTTTTCTAAATACCTTGGAATAAAATTCCTATCTTTATATTCCAAGGAATGTTATTCCTAGGAATAAATTTGATACACTTGAAACAAACACACCCTAAGAATTCTTCAAAAATAAAGATCAACCAATCACAATGCACTATTTGCCGCAATTCAAGGAGGTGTGGCTGAAAAATAAGAAGTGAACAAATAAATCATGCAATTAAAACTTGTCAGTTGTGTCTTGAAAAATTCTTGATGCTATTTTTTAGAGAAATAGCATTTTCCTACATTTTATATCTTGATATCTCCTTCCCTATAAATAGAAACTTGTAGGGCTAAAACAAGAGTATTAATAAAGTTGATAATATTATTAAATTTGTTAACAATTAATATTGTTTTTCAAATTTACTCTTTATAAGAGAGGATGAGTTTATTTTTCCTTTATCATTATTTATTGTTTATTTTGTTTGCAACAAAACAAGACAAAGTAATTAACGGTATTACTGTAAGGAAATAATTAATATAGATGAAAATTTGAAAGAGGTTTCATAAAATGGACAATTTTTTTAAAAGAGTCTTATATTTAGGATGGGAATAGTACTATGTAAACAAAGTATTATTTATTGTTTTCTCATTAATGTTTTATTTTTACTTCCTATTATCAATTCAAAAGAGAAGCTTACTAAACTACACAATATTTTTTTTTATAAAACTTATAATATTAATAGCATTTATTAATTCATGTGTAACATGAAACAAAATTGACCAAAATAAACAAATAAATTAAAATATGGAACAAATGGACCTCTCTCTTTGTCTTACTATGATTGTCGTCACATCTCGTAAGTCGTTATTTTAGACAAATTGAAGAGATCTAAAGATTAAAGAATTAGAATAGTGTAAAAAAATAATTGGACAATAATTTTACCAAAGTATTTTTTTTCAAATATCGAAAAATGACACTCATTTTAGGATAATTATTTTTTTTATTTATAAATATGACGCTTATAATATGAAAGGGGAGTAGATGTTAACTTTTTATAAACTTTCAAATTAAGTAGCGTAGTTCTAAATTGTGGTCTTCAATATAAAAGTTTTAAATTAGTCTCTCACAAAGATATCACATCTGCAATTTGAATTAAGTCGTATTTGACTTTATTTTATCACAATATCACAATTCACCACTTAAATGCAACCGCAATCACAATTTAGAATCATGATTTTATGTAAAAAGTAAATTAACTACCCTTACATTTTCACAAAAAAATTGTGATGAAAGTTAGAGGGTATATGTGTGTGTGGAAGCCGCTTTCCCCACTAAAACCAAAGCCTAAAATATTGGTGGATATTACTTTATAGGAGATCAATCACCTATGAGTTTTGAGCACTTTAGGCATTGAGCATAACCAAAGTGCAACCAACAAAATAAAAAATAGAAGCATTATCTAGACCTCACAATATTCTTATTTACTTTCCAAAGATTTGATTCGACATGCAAAATGAATTATTTTAACCTTTAAATCAGACCTTTGTTGCTTAATATATATATTCACCACCATCCACGTATATCATAATTAACTAATTATGTTACTTTTTAACGTTGATTCTGTCAGTATGTTATGTTAATGTGCCAATTGCCAAACAACATAATCTTAGTATTATATACAAGCTTCATCTGCAATTTTGTACTTCGTATGGTGTAATCCAATAAATGGTGTAAATTCTTTAGGGATAATGTAAGAAACGTTTAATCATATAGGTAGCTTATGCTATTTTATTGTAAAAATCAATAACAGTTGCCAGTTGTTAACAAATCAATTAAGGTATCAATCTTTTCATGTGGATAGAATTACAATTTAATTAGATGATTTGTTATAGACTCAAATCATATCCTCACAAGGATTGTGCATGCCATAGCACGTTATGCACCAATCAATTTTCTCTCTAGACTATACGTTTATTGTTGCACTGCAATGTTTTTAATAAACTTAGGGTTCATACGTACATGTATTCTAGTTCTTGTCATTCTTAAAGTCTTTGTTAAAGTCACTCTCTTTGTTGTTGGATTAACTTTTAGAGTGCGTTTAGACGAGAGAATGTAATGTTTTGAGGGAATTCAAATATTTTGATGTGAATTTTATTGTTTGGATAATAATTTGAAATTTTTTTAAAATGATAGAAATTTATGAAATATTTTGTTCAAGTTAAATTTAGAGAATTTCAAATGACACTTAAAAGTTAGGAATTTCTAAATTCTTCATTATTATAATTTTTCAAATTTTGAATTTTGGTCTTCGATTTTTCCAAAATTTCCAATTTGACCTCAAAAATTTGTAAATTGACCCTTCAATTTTATAAAAATTATAATTTGGCCCCTCAAATTTTTTGAAATTTACAAATTGATCCCTAATTTCAATTTTTAAATTTGGCTAAACAAAATTAACATTTATAAAAGTTGCCTAAAAATGATGACAATGAATTTTTTTATTACTCCATCCAAACAAAAGTACTGAAAATTGAAAGTAATTTAATTGAATTATTTAAATTGCCTAGAATTCTAAATTCTTTAAAATTTCTCAGTTACCTTATCCAAACACACTCTTCGAATTTCATTAACACGTGGAAGGGAGATGTCCCAACACATCCCTTCAAGATGTTTGTAATGTTTCTTAGTTTTTTTTACTTGCTTTACTGTAAAAAAAAAAAAATCAGTCCATTTAGGAGAACTGAAATTCAAATTTTAATTGAAACAATCATTAACACACTTTAACTTTCGGTCAAACTGAAACTTCTTATGACCTCTTTCCAAGAAGAATAAGGGTTTAAGACAAAAAACTTTATTTTTTTTAGTTCATTCTTTTATTTTTACTGGTTGACCAGTTTGTGTGTTTGTATATATAAGGGATATATTAAATTCAAGAGTAACTCTAAAAATTACCTATATTCTCAACTTTAATTTTACCTTAATCTAATGGACTACATTTAAATCTTATCAATAATCATGTACCTCACCATTTTTTTATCATTCTAACAACCTTATAAAAAATGTAAAAATATTTTACACAATCAATTAATCATAATGGTCATATTGTTGGAAACATTTGATATTTATTTTAACTATTTTTAAAGTCACACATATGATTTGTTGTAATGAGCTGATAATGTAATACTTTTTTTTTAATATAGTGCATAGAAATTAAACTCAATATGTCCTCAAGTTTTAGTTCAACCGACAAAAATATTGAAATTGACAAGCGTCAGATGCCATGAACGGGGTTTGAACCCCAATCTTATGTGAGTTTCAATGATTATTTGTCATTTCATCTATCTAAAAAAACTCAATATGTACCAAAAAAAGAAAACTCAATAAATACAATAGGTTATCATGTATATGAGAAATAAGTCATAAAACAATCTCAATTCCTCATATTTTACTGAATTGATCCATCCATCCCAATTATTCATTCACTTTTGATGTTTATGTCTAAAACCATTTATGGACTAACACTTCCCTATCTACATTAACTATTACCACGAAGTTTCCTGCATATTTCTTACCAGCAGCATATTATAGTGCATTTGGGAATATGTGAACTTCTTTGATATAACAAGGCAACATATATAGCACTTGCCATTATATTTTGATGATTAATTATATATATTTTTCCAATGATAGTATCTTTTCTGGTCAAGTGTTACAGGATCTTTTCTGATTAATTATATATATTATTCGTGTATATAAGGAAATAGTCAATGGGTAAGTTTAGGGTATTTAGAGTTTATTCCATCATACCACCGACTACATGTTGGACTGAAATTCCTAACCACAACTAAAAATTCCAGTCAAAAAACCTAAATTAAAATAAAAAATGATCAAACGTATAGAAAGAGAAAATTAATTTGGGGGGACATGCATGGCAAGATATGACCATTGAAGTTGAAATGTAAAGGGAAGTTGGCCAAATCACTGTAAGAATCTTCAATCGTATTTGAAGTTTGAAGTTCCAAGATATAGTTCGATATAAAGATTTGGTCTTTATTGATGCAACAAGCCAAACATGTCACCTCGCCTTTAATGGATTGGTCAATTTTCGTATAGATATTTTTATTAAGGTTAATATCTCCTTTTGATCCTTGCAATATTTTGTTATTAAAGAAAGAGATGTGATATATAAACAACTCAAAAGAGTTATTCCGCATCAATATTGTATGTTCTCCTCTATATGTTAAAGAGTTTCACGATCATGATAATGTGAATAACTGTTTATATGTGAGGCTATTCTTTTCTCACAAGCAGATTTTGAAGGGTTATGTTAGACCAAACTATAAATTTTAAGATGAGATCATAACCTTTTTAAGATCAGTTGTGCCACCTATTATCAGCTTTTCATTATCAGGTTACCCACGATTTAAATTCACACATCATTTATATCCACCCTCCAAATATTAAAGAGTATCACGATGACCTGAATAAGTGTTTATACGCGAGGTTATTCTCATCTCACATGTCAATTTTTATGGAGGTGCGTTAGACCCACAAATGTGAAGAATATGGACATAGAGGCATGTTCCATGGATCCCATTGTTGCCATTGTTTGAATTGTTGTCAATATTGTTTCTAATTACAACCCCATTTCAGAAAAAGAGTTGACCTCCGTCGAAGTTACCAACACCATTTCGGCAGCACCATTTCGGTCGCCTTTGCCAGAGTTCCGGCCATTAGAATTTTTTAAATTTTTCTTTACACGATTTTCTTTCCTCTCATATCCTTTCCATATGAATCATTCATCCATGTCTATCATCTTGTTCTTCCTTTTTTTTTTTCTTCTAAATTCTTCATCTTTTATTATCGATTTCAATTTTTTTTATTGATACCATATTTTTTATGTACTTCTACTTTTTCTTTATCGATTTCTTTCCTTTTTTTTTTTTTTAATTTCCAAATGTTCCTCTTCTTTTCATAGATCTCTCTTCCTTTTTTTCCTTCTTAAATTCATCTTTTGTTTTTATTGATTTGTCTCCCTTTTAAAATAATAGTAATATTCATCTTCTTTTCTATTTTGTTTTTATTGATTTGTACTTTCTCCTATTTTTTTTTATCTTTCTATTCTTTATTTTTTTTCTTTTCCGATTCCTCCTTTTTTTTTATTTTTATGAATTTCAATTTTTTCCTCAATTCTGTGATGTTGTTGTAATATGTATAATATAAAAATGTATTAAATATGTTAAAAATTGAAATTGATTATAAGCGTAATTTTTTCATTTAATTTGATGAAATATTGCTATCGTGATAGTTATCATGTGAGCATCAAACACATGATATGATAAGTGTCTATTATATCAATTTTCTATCTTGTATTTATTCAATTTTCATATCATATCATATCATGTCTCTATTAACTATCATATCCTGATCATAAAACGGATTTAATATTTGGATTTCACATGCAACTTCCATCAAAGTTTTCATCATTGATTTATTATGTATACTTCTTATCGAATATGTTTTCGTATCAGCTTTTCTGCAAACAACTAAAATAATGTACACAAGGTAGTTTGTAGTTGTGTAAATACCTAACAGAGTACTGTATAACTAATCTTTATATTAAACTTGATTCAGATATCAATTCAATCAAATTTATCTATTTTGCTTGTACCAAATTTTTTTTTTTTTTTTTTTTATCTATTTTGCGACCCTCACTTCTGCCTGCCAAGCCTAACGTTCATGTAGATACTACGCAATCCAACCCACTTTGAGCAACATGAGTTGGACCACATATTGGGTTAAGTTGAAACAATGCAATATAAGGAGTTTTAACATGCACAAGTAAACAATTAAAAAAAGAAAGAAAGTTAATATTACAACAATCATCAATAAATAATCAAACATAAGACTAAGAGCAACCAAGTTATTCATTGTTTGAAACAAATTAAGGGAATCTCTTTCAGCCAAAATATTGTGAAAACCCATATTTGGTTTGACTAAAATCTTTCAAGTTGCAACAACTAAATCAGTCTCATTAGAGTTTATAAAAATGGCTATAATCCCAAAAAAATTATTACTTAAAAACTACATTAACCAATAAAACATGGATAGAGTTATTCCTATTGAGTTGACATTGATCAAAATCATTCATTTGTTATTCACAATTTATATTATATATCTATAACATAAATAGTTAAAGACAAATAAATAATTTTAATTTGTGTCAATTCGGCTAGAATAACTCTACCCAGTGGCGGAGCCAGAAATTTTCAATAGTGGAGGCATCAAATCAAATTCCATTTTTTACTTCTGTATAACTTAATTTTATACTTTCATTCATTAAGTGTTTGAGGATTAAAAATTGATGATTGCTCTAAACTTCACTCTCTTTTAAAAAAATGTTTCAATTGTTTATTGCTAGAGATAAAATATAAAAAATACAATTAAAACTTTGTTACAATTCATACTCATACAATATATAACTCATATCATATGCAATAAGCCTAATTCCTAACTTGTGCCTTTGAAAAGAAAAAAAAACTTCTTAATTGTGAACAAGATGTTTGGTGGCTAAATTTAGAAGGAAACAAATTATGCTCACATATACCACTTCATTGACAAGAGTTAACTTTTTAGTTTTAATTACACCGATAAAAATGGATAATGATGAAACAAATGGGGAGAAACAACATCCATGAGGACATTTTATAGGAAATAAACTCTTTAATTTCTATTGGGTGATATATTGGTGGATATGGCATAGTCAATGTATCAACATATATACTAGTACTAATATTAAAAACAAAAATTCTAAAAAGTTTGTGCAGGCTGGTGCCCCATACCCTTCTACTTGCCTCCGCCCCCGACTCTACCTACATTTTTCCCTAAAGAAAAAACCTCTACCTACATTTTGTCAAGAACTAAATAATTTTATTTCCAAAGTGTTATATGGACCCGATCTCAACATTATTTGCACCAACCCAGAGGAAGAGGAAGCTAATTAAAAAAAAAAAAACCCTTACATACTATAATTTTTTTTTTTTTTTTTATAAAAATATGTATAAACAACCCTTTTATATATAAATTAGCCAGATCGTAGCTGACAATATATAAAGATATTGATTCGTGATAGATAGGAACATTGTGACTGACTTCCAAATTGAGAAATTTCAACTCTAACTTCCCATGTGACTTGTTAGCAATAAAAGGCAATTTATATTTTGAAGTACACAATGGTCCCTCTATGTGTCAGCAAAGGCTTCTAATATATATTAGAATGCATAATATTAATAAACCATTCCTAATGCAATTTCTCGATGCTTTCATCTTTGGTTAAAAAACTATAATGAAGGCCAAAATGTAACTAGACACCGTAAGAATCTTAGGAATATACAATGTTGAAAGATTAAAATATACGAAACAATTGACTTTTGGGTGTGAAGCTTTCATTCTCATAGTCTTAGGTTGACTGGTTTTGTTCCAATGACATTGAATTTATTTAGAATTGTTCAACACAAGAAAACCAGTGGCGAAATTGAAACTTTGAAAGGCATCTAAATAACGTGCACAATTATATAGAACAAATTAAGTGACATCAAGGGACATTAACAAGAATTAAATATAAATATGTCCCATCTAAAGTTTGAACAAAATTTAATCTTCCAACTTGTTGTTTCCCCTTATGCACGCTAGTTTCATTCTGGGTAGACAACATTTGATATATAGTCAAATATGTCTATAGTCAACTATGCATGCATCACAAAAATGCAACTATCCATTAAGAAAAAACAAAAGAAAAAAGAAAAATTAGGGACATCAACCTAACTCTGAAAAATAAAAATAAAATAATTAGCTAAAAATTAAACTAAAATGCAAATAATGTTAAGTAGGTTTTCTAACATTTGAGTGGATATTATATATTTTTTTTGAAGGATATTATATTTGAGTGGATATTATATTATATACCTGAATATTTCTATGCTTATTTTTTTTCTTTACTTTGAAATCACCTCTGTAAAATAGTATTTATTTGTAGAACGATTATGTAAATATAAGTATTAATTGGTGTATACGTTTCACTTGTACTGTTTCTCTAACGAGGGAAGACAAAAATACAATGTGAAAGGCAATGATATACTCTCTGTTTAAAACATAGATATTTGAGGCAATGATAGTCCCGAATTTGAGTACTCTTTGTACTACTATCATGTCGGGATGTCAATGAGTGGTATCCATGATACAGATAATATGATACCCGTCTCTGCCCCATCAATGCATTCCCTTTTGCGATGAGTACTCTTCTTCTCGTCTGTGGCACCACCGCCCGCGCCACCACTTCTTCATATGTCCTTTTGCGATGAGTAGATCGTCGAAATTGTCGGCGTCACAGTTTGTTGAGGATTCAAAAACGTAATCGGTTTTGAAAGTGGATCTAAATCTGAAATTGAAGTTGAGAGAATTGGAATTAGGGTGATTTGAAGATGATTTTGATGGAGGAGCCATTGGATCATATTCACCTTTAGGTTTAAGACCAAAATCAGAAACCAAAAGGCCATAAAAATAATTCATGGTGGTTAGGGATTTTGCTATGGAATTGAAAGAGGAATAAAAAGGTGAATTATGCTCTCCACCCTGCACATTTTGCTCCCTCCTGCAGCCGTTTCAATTTTACCCTTGCGAGCCTTAAGTAACGCTACGCATCTTAAGTAACGTTGCGCACCTTAACTCACGCAGCGCAAGTTAAGTGACGCAACGTTACTGTTTTGGTGGTATTACACCCTGACGTATTTTGTGGTGGCCGGTTATGTAATTTGGATATTTGTGGCCAATATGTAACTAATATTATATATATATTAAATGAAATGGAATATTATTTTGGTGGCTGGTTATGTCACACTAATTATTGCTCCCATTACTTACTTTGTCAATAATTATTCAACTATTTATTTTATATCATTTCTCTCATATTTGTTTTTCATTATATTTTTGTGAAGTTTGTGAGGTGAAACATGTCTGAAGATGCACAAGATCCGGTTAAACTTGAAGTCTGTTATGTAGATGTGAAAATGAGGGCTTGGTTCACTGTAAACCCCACCGACAAGTTGGATGAGTTGAAGGCAAAGCTTGACGACTTCTTTATCCATATTGGTTCAAATCATAGAACACGTGATGTGATAGTAAATGTGTCAGGCCTGGACTTGGGGGAGGATAAGGAAGAGGACTTCTGGAAGACCGTGTATTATTCACAACTTCTCAAAGAAGATAGCGACGTTGATTTCATGTTTAGGGTAATGGTTGAGAATAATACTTTGTATCTTTTTGTCCGATCCGTTGAAGTGTAATCATTATTTAAGTGTAATCATGTAATGTTTGACCGTTTATGTGAGATTATGTAATTTTATAAATTTGTGGACAAATTTGTGTAATTTGGATCGTTTACGTGTCATTAAGTGTGTTTAAATGATTACGGGTCATTACCGACAAATTCGTGTAATTTACACCGTTTCGATTGTTATGTGATTGTGAAAAAACGATGTTTTAGTGTAATTTTGATCGATTGTGTCGTATTATCCAATAATATTGTTAAACTGGCGTAAGTAGGTTCAATTACGGGCATCTTGAGGTTACAGGTCTTTGATGACACATATTGCATTCAATGCACATCAGTACAGCGATCAGTAGTGCATGACTTAACATCACGCAGTGTTTTACACTTGCGCATCTTAATTGACGCAGCGTTACTTAACTAACGCAGACATTTACACTTGCGTTAGTTAACTTGCGCAAGGGTAAATTTGAAACGGCTGTAGGGAGCGAGCAAAATGTGCAGGGTGAAGAGCAAAATTCTAAAAAGGTGGAGGAGAAAGGGACCAAGTTTGTGAGAGTGGAGAGAGCATGTCGTAAGGCCTTTTAACCTCATCCCTTAGTTTTATTTATGCCACATATCGCATATCTATGCATTGAAAATGAGTAAATAGGGAAAACCTAAATGGGTTCGACTACCGTGGTCTAGTTCTAAATAACAATTATTTGAAAAAGTAAAAAAAAAATTATTAGGTAAAAAACTTTAATTATCTAATAAGGAAATTATTAAATTAAATAGTAAATAAAATGAAATATTATGTGAACGTGTTACATGCTGCAAATAAAACACAACACTAGATAGAGAAATTCAGGTGATAAGACAAAAGGTGAGAGTGCAGGGTGCAAAGTTTAATTTATGGGGGGTTTATATAGAAACAAAGTAAGGTAGGTGGTGCACTTTTTTTATTTTATATTTGAGAGCTAAACACCCTAGGCTCAATGTGGCTCCGCCCTTGAACTCGTGAACCTTTGCTTCAAATATTGCTACCTGCACATATTCATTTTGATAGGAAGCTAGCATCAAATATTATTTGAGAGGTAACTTTCTTTAAATGGTTTCATAATCAATATTGAATAATTCCCCATTTGATAGTCATATCCGATTTGAAAGATTAGTCTTTACAGTTAAATGTAGATGATACACAATTCACTCCAAAAATATGATTCTTATTATTTTTAAGTTATATGACCAAATAGCGATATGGTGAAAATTATACAAATATTGTTGTTGTCTTTTGATCCAATCATATATGTGGAAACTTTTATTTATAAATGAATTGTTTCTCAATAGTTATAGAAACTAGCGAATAGGCTGTGTTTTTCTGTTGCATAGAAGTAGAATAAAATATTTATGGTAAATAAGATTAAAATAATAAGTTTTTTCTTATAGTGTACACCATTTTTAACCAGTTTTTCTATTGTCGTCGATTGTTTCTCTTATTGTAGTGGTTTGTTCATATTTTTATGAGATTTAACTAATTTATTAATTGTTATTTTAAATAATATTATAAAAATGATAAAATAGATTAAATGTTGGGTAAAAAAGGAAGGAAAAAAATCAAACCCAAAAGGGTAAATTCCCTTTATATATTGGTATATATAAAGGTAATTTTACTATATTCGTATTTCCTAACTCAATTCGTAAATGTCAAAATTGTTTGATCGGATATCTATGGTATATAAGTTTCAAACCCAAAAGGTAATTTTACTCTTTACATAAGTTAAAATACATTATGAGTTTGACTTATTATAAAGGTATCTCTTTTTTATTTTTTAACAAGTAGATATCTCCTTATTTACTTTAACCAAGAGTTTCATTTTGAATAATTGCAAGTTTTCATAAGTTAACTTCTTATTAATGTTAATTTTTTGATGTATACTTATTTTATTTCATATTTATAAACTATTAAAAATGCACAACAATACTCGTTTCATTTTAGTACTGTTTTATTTTTCATATTATTTTTATTTTACAACATTTTTCACTTGATGAAAAGTAAGTGATAGATAATTTTATTTTTTTTTTAAGAAAAGAAACTAATATAATTTCATTAATTAAAATGTGTTCAATACAATCTGGTATTTCTACCAAAATTTGGAAACTAGCCGAGGATGTGGCCGCCTTAGCTAATCTATGGGCTGCCTCATTTGCTTGTCTCCTCACAAACTCAACACTAGAGTTGACATAATATTGTTCAAAGATAGTTTTACAATTATGAATTATCATCCCAAATTCTGTAACATCCTGATGTGCAGATGAAAAACTATCCACCATTTTTTTAGCATCAAACTCAAAATCGATAGGTCCCAAATGTAACTGATGAACACATTCTAAAGCTGATAATAGTCCAAGAGCTTCGCCAACATGTACCTCACATACTGGAGTATACCATTCAGTTTTTGCCAAAACAAAGGTGCCTGTATCATCTCTTATACAAACTCTTATTCCCACTCTATTAGACAGTTGGGAGAAAGAAGCATCAATATTGCACTTAAATCTTCCTTCAGATGGCTTGATCCATTTTACATTTCCTTCTTGTCGCGGTTGTGCACAAGATGTATTAGAAATCCTACGTGCATCTTGCCAATCATGAAGCATAACTTTTTCTCTCTCAACAACATAAATTGGAACATCAATTACCTCATTTCATACTCTGTTGTTTCTTTGTTTCCATATACTCCACAACACACAACAAAATAAAGCTGCATCGTCCTTAGACAAATCATGTAATGCTTTGAAGATAATATTCTTGCTATCCATATCTTGTTGTAGCAAAATAGAAATAGAAGAAAAGAAAGGAAGCATACTCCAAACATTTAAGCTACTTGGACATTGAAAAAATAAATGAAGTGTATCCTCATTGCTGACCGTACACAGTGTACAATTCATAGGGCATGTAACTCCTTTATCTTTTAGACGTACACGAGTTGGTAAGCAATTCCTACAAATTCGCCACATAATTTTTTTTACTTTTGGAGGAATCTTGAGCTTCCAAATTAGATTCCAAGAGGCTTGTACCTTGAAGTGGGATGTATCAAGTAAATCTTGCACACAAAAACGGTATGCACTACGAACAGAGTATTCACCATGATTTTCTTTTTTTCAGATGAGTCGATCTTCAGTCACTGATGGGTAGAGCGGTGTGTTCATTATATATTCAACTACCTAGTGATCAAAAATTGACCGCAGGAAAGGTAGATTCCATTCCTTTCGGTCATGTAGCATGCAATCTGAGACTCTTAAATCAGCTAGAGGAAAATCCCCATCAACTTGTGGGATAAGTGTAATATCATTTGCAATCCACTTGTTATACCAAACCGAGATATCATCATCATCGCCTATCCTCCATCTGCTTCCAGCTTTGAGAATAAATTTAGAATTACATATGCTTCGCCATACAAAGCTAGGCTTATGTCCTAAAGCCGACTCAAAGAAATTGCACCTGGGATATTATCTTGCCTTATAAAGTCTAGCTACCAATGAATTAGAATTTGTCATAAGTCTCCAGCTCTGTTTTCCTAACATAGCTAGTTTAAAGGTAGGTAGATTTTTGAAACTCATATCATCCCTAAAAAAACAAAAATTTAATTCACATAAGATAAACTTATAGCAAATATCGTATAAACAAGTTGATAGCAAATAAGCTAACAATTGGATTTATAATGTTTGGTAAAACAAACGGTTGAACTAAATGATACATATAAAATAGCCTAAAAATATATTTTTAATTAATATTTAATTTTTCAATTGAGATAATAAGAGTAAAGTAGAGAGAAAATGACGGTTATTTAAAGTAATTTAATTTTAAAACCAGCAGTGGAACACTATTTAAAGTAATTTACAACTTGTAGAAAATTGGTCTTGCTAAAGAGAGTCTTAATTTAAAGATGCACAAATTGATTTTTTTTTTTTGTGTAGTGGTCAGGGTTTGAAGCCCGAACCTTGCATATATTATGCATTGTTTCTAACAACTGAACTAAGACTCACAAATTGATTTAAAACTATAACTTTGGTTATATATATATATATATATATATATATATATATATATATATATATATATATATATATATATATATATATATATATATCCAAAGTAATTGTTTTTTGGGTTAATAGTGTTTTTGGCCCCTGTAATATAGTGCACTTTTGGGTTTAGCCCTTGTAAAAAAAAAATTTAGATTCCACCCTTGAAAAATGAAGATTCTTCAGGATTGGCCCCCGACCTCATTGAGTCAGCAGAATCTCCTACGTGGCAGTGACGTGTCATTTTTTTTACCATGTCACGTGTGTAAATAACTGTCACGTCATTTTTTACTTAAAAAAAACTAAAAAACTTAGAATTACAAAAAAGTGTTTTTTTATTAAAAAATAAAAAAAACATTTTTTTAAAAACGAAAAAAACTTTTTCTAATTGTTTTTAATTAATTATTTTATTCTAATTTTTTAATTTCAAAAAAAATATTTGTTTTTTTTTGAAAATTAAATTTAAAAAATCCGAATGTTTTTCGATTTATCAAAAATTAAAATTACAATTTTTGAAAAAAAAGTATGATTTTTTTTCTTCGATTTATTTAATTTTTTTTCTTCTGATTTTTAAAATAATTTTAGCTTTTTAAAAATTAATTAAAAACAATTAGAAAAAGTTTTTTTCGTTTTTTAAAAAAATGTTTTTTTTTTATTTTTTAATAAAAAACAATTTTTTTGTAATTTTTAATTTTTTAGTTTTTTTAAGTAAAAAATGACGTGGCAGTTATTTACACACGTGACATGGTAAAAAAATAAAAAAAAATGACACGTCACTGCCACGTAGGAGATTCTGCTGACTCAATGGGGTCGGGGGCCAATCCTGAAGAATCTTCATTTTTCAAGGGTGGAATCTAATTTTTTTTTTTTTACAGGAGCTAAATCCAAAAGTGCATTATATTACAGGGGCCAAAAACACTATTAGCCCTTGTTTTTTTGTTCAATTGTCGTTGGTCCAACAGCAATTAACAATCATCTGATTTTCCAGCGACGGTTATGTTTTATTAGGCATTTTTAAGAACGGTTAAACAAATTTAAAAAGTGATTGAACTGCTCTAAAAAGTTCCTAACGACACCTAATTGTCGTTGGAAAGCCGAACGACACCGTTGGAGTATGTTTTTGAGAAATTTGAGAAGTGAGAAGAGCAAATATTATATATATGATCATTGATCCACAAAGAGCAAGACCTTAATTAAGTAGGCCTAACCATAAGTCCATACACGAAAAATTAAGGTCTTAATTAAGGAAAATTTATCTTGTACCCTTACACTTATACCTTCACCCCTACCAACCATAAAATTTTCAATTTTAACCCTTTTGTCATATGACTTCGCCCTAATAAAAAAAATTCAGTTCGCAAAAGTTTTTCGGAAAACTTGCGTTAATTTTTCCGATAGGCAAACCAATCCAAAATTCCAGATTCCACATCTCTTTATTTTCTTCTTTATTTTTTCGAACTCAAACTCTTTCACATGCTATTGCTAATTGCTATTGAACTTTGCACTTTTGCAGCATGCATAGTGAAGATGATTGGATGAGATCTGCATTTTAGCCCTCCTTCTAATGTTCCCAAACCAAAATTCATGAGACTCCAAGAGACATGGCTGAATTTAGAGCTCAACAAGTCTCTTCCTTCCTTCTAATATTGTGTTCTTATTTTTGCTTATTAAATTGACTAATGTTGTGTGGACATCACCATCATCATATTCATGGCCGTTTATATGAAATAGGAGGCTCGACTCTTATAGTAAAATAAGCTCCTGATAAAATAAAAACGCAATTTAGAAGGCATGGAGAAAGACTAAAAAAATGTAGAACCTGGAATTTAAGACATATATTAGCAACATATGCCAAACGTGTACTGGAGGTCGGATTGGTGGTGCGGCAAGAGATGTTGAATGAGAAAAAGAAACTCAAATGTGTACCAAAGAAAGAAAAAAAAGAAACATATTTTTTTATTTATTTGAGTGGAGGGTGGGCGTTGTGATATAATTATTTTCTGAGGCCATACAATTTGGAAGCCCGGCTTAGTTGAGCTGTTTGCACTCCACCTAAGCCGGACTTGATCATATTACGTATGAAGATGATTAGGTGGGATATGCATTTTAGCCTTCCGATATTATTTTTTTAGAGATATATCATTGCTCATTTTCTCCTACCAATGCGGTTCATAATTTTGTTTGCCGTTAAATTGTGGCTAAATTTATGAAAAACTTTACGTATTGAAACATTTTGTGGAGATGAAGTCAAATGACAAATGGTTAAAATTAGAAATTTTTTATGGTCTCTCAGTATATGATAAAATCTTTCTTAATTAATTCAATGTAGTATAAAATGCGAATTGGGCCATTTCCACTATCATCATTGGATTAGAACCTCTTATAATATTTTTTTTATTGGACTAGAAGAAAATTCCAATTATTAAAAGAAAATAATAAATGTAATTTTTACATTAAAAATAACATGTTTTACACTTTTAAGTATTTAATTACACAAATTCTTACTATACTTATTTCCTTAGCTACTATGCTAGTTAGCGTTTTTCTTATTACAACTATGAAAACAGCAAAAGTTAGTTTTGACCGGAGAAATAAAGTAGATTAGATAGCTATTTCTGTTTCATTATTTAAATTCATCATGATCATATTGAGTTGCGTTTGGAATATTTGAGGACCATGTTACATGGTGACATATTTTCTCCCATAATTCTCTCGGTTATGTCTGATGGGTAAAGATCCTCTTCACCTCGTAAAGAAAAAAAAAACAGAGTGCTCAATTACTAATGTTGTAAGACCATCTACAATTGCGGGTGTTTTACCTATTTAGCAACACATTAAATAGGCACCCATTATGGAGTATAATACATGGATGGCTATGGAGAAGGGTGGCTATGGAAGCACCCTCTCTCTTTTCATTTTTCATGGGTTTCATTTAATAAATCTTAATAAAATAAATAAATTTTGTTGAAATGTAATGATATAAAATTATTTGTGGGACCTATTTAATAATTTCTTTTAAGGTGTTGGGTTGGAGAAAATTGGTGCTTATTAAGTATTACAGTAAAATGAGTAATGTGGACATGTGAATTCAATTTAAGCATTCAATTTAAGGCGCTCTGTTGTGGATGGTCTAAGTATATGAATGTATGAGTAAAAAAAATGGTATATAATTGTCTAATAATAATACATAATAAATGTCACAACTGCTTAAACTAAAGGTCTCAATGTATTAAATTTTTTAATAAAGAAGTTTTGAAGTAAATATGTCAATTACAAGAAGAGATAGTTGAATTGTGATTCTTTTAAAACTTTTGCCTTCTTCTCAAATTGAGAAGTGAATCAGACCAGTAATCTCACGTATGTATCAAAATGAATTGAAAAAAAATATATGAATGTATAACATTATTATGTCAAAAGCTTAAAGCTTGTGAACTTTTGCAATTACAAATCAATATTAACTAACAAAATTGATTCCATGCATGCAAAATGAAATTGAGGTTCTTGAAAATAATGGCACATAAGACATACTACAACAGGAATTGAAGAAATCCTGGACCTAGCTAGTACATGGATTAATTTAGTTAGTTTCCAGATATTTTGTTCTTGATAGAAAGGAATCGTACTATAACTTCATGTCAATTTATATTCTCTATTTACTTTGTAGGCTCTTGATTGGTATGTGAAACATTTAAAACCCGTAAATATTCTATCATGTGACTGAACAAGAGTTATTCTCTTTGATGTTGACAAGGATAAAGAAACATTGCATGAACCTGAATAAGTGTCACAAATAGAATTCTTAGTTTTCCTCATTAACAAAAGAGATATGATAGACATCAAATTTTTTATGTCAAATATAGTGTCATTTTATTTTTATGTATATTTTTGAAATATACGTTGCAAGTTGTATTAATTTAAGAACTGCTAAAACAAGCAAAGATGTGATGATGTCAAACAAAGGGAAAAAATTGGAGTATTGGACTGCTGCACAAGCTATGTATAATTCTGATACCATACTATCCAAGAAAAAAGAGAATGATATGTGTGAATAGCTTCATGTATTGCAAAAATCAGGGCATGTAAGCAAACAATCAAAGATTAATTGTGTCATAGTCTAATATAATTATTTTCATTTTTTTAGCTGCCTTGGTTGTCAGCATGGAACTGATGGAAGAACATTCTCATAGTTCAAAGGCAGAATGAACTTTATATCATAATTTAATTCAATAGTTTCCAAGTCTTGTTTACCCCTAAAAAAGGTCTTGTTTTGTATATTATTTTAATTTTGGAATAACCATCCGACTCCAAATTGATGACAAACTATACATTTTTTGGTGTTAACCTCCGATTATGAGAAAAGGGATTTAGAAATTCAGAGTTTAACCGTGACATAAGTATAATCTAACTAAGAATTGTTTTACTTAGAAATCGAGATTGACACTAGGATAAACACTTCTGGCGAACCCAATACTTTGAGATGAAGGACATTTTCAAATTTTAAACTAATACTATTAGACCAACCTAAATGAGTAAATAATAAACAATATTAATTTGTAACTTTAGTTTTGATTTAAATTAATTATGTGTTTTAACTATTTAATTGAATAGTTCTGCTACAACTACCACCGAATATTCCAACAAAAATTGTAAAAATTGTTTACTAGTCAATTTTTCATACAACTCCACACAAATTTTGTTTGTTCTGTTTTGAATATTCACAAAGTTTTTTTTTTTTTTTTTATATATACTTCATCATGTTTTCAAAAGTCAATTTTGTCTATTGCTATATTTTCCTTGTGGATAAACATATGATGTTTTCAACTTTAAGTAACTTATTATACTAGCATGCATGTATCAACTGCATTAAAGAAGCAATATATTAAAAAACTAATTTTAGAAGTTGGTTTTTGGGTTAAAAAGTTAATTAATTACCAACTAATTAGTAGTTTTTTTCCTCTCCAATTGCCATGGTTATTCTCAAGCATTTTTTTTTGTTTCAATTGAACTAAACGCAATAGTAGACACCATTAACCATTGACGAATGTCAACATTAAACGAACTTTGGTTGTCACGTAAAGGGTCCGTTTGGATTCACATATTTGTGCGCACTTGTATTACTATTTTGAAGAATTTATTATGAAATGTCCACCAACTTACTTCCATAAACTCTCCAGAATAGCCTTTAAAAACAACTTATAACTTATATGAAAACAATTTAATTTTATTTTGTCTTTTATTACTGAAATAACTATTTATATTATAAGCGCTTAATTAAGTTATTTATCCAAACAAGATCGAACCGCATAGATGAAAATCATTTCCTACAAACTAATGATTATGTTGTAAAAAAAAACAAAATGTCCCTTGATTTTCCCCTGACAACTTCTTCAACAAAACAATGATGATTCTAACATCATAAATTTTGCATATATTTCCTCCACACATATTTCCCTGCTCTGTTTCATTCAAGACCAAAAGTCCCACCATTGATAGTCACAACTTGATTGGCCTAATAAATCATTTGATTCAAAAGCACTCCAATCTTCTGGTGATGTTAAAGAACCATCAGCATGTTCAGCAAAATTCATAAGACCAGTTTCATCTTCTAAACCAAAGTATTCAACCTTTATGCTTGTGTCATCATCTGATAGAACATCAAGTACATGTTCTGATCTTTCCATTGAAGGACTTGGTTTCACCTCAGCCTCACATTTGATTCTTCCTCCATTTTCTGATGCACTTTCCATGCTGTTTGCTTCTTTCACTTGTGAACTACTCTGACTTTGCTCTATTGGCTTTTGTATTAGATCATTCAGCTTCTGCAACTGTTGAACATAGAATTTAGTCAAGTTACTATATAAATAAATATATGATAATAACCAATACAAAATGTAATATATTAGTAATTTAAGCGACACTGATAACCATTTTATAACTATCTTGCTCAGCAGGTATCAGCTTAGTTGAGCTGATACATACCTGATGACTCAGTGGTAAGAGATTGACTTTGTATCCTCAGTGGACATGTGACAGTTGTAAAATAACTATTAGTGCCACCGTTATTAATAAATAATTTCGCCTGATATCTTGTCAACATTTCAAGATGGATTAAAATTTAAAATTGAATTGCATATATGTTAGTCCATTCTAAGTAAAAAAAAAATTGTATGAAAATTATTACTAATTAGCAACTACTAAGTACCTGTATTAGTAATGTTTGTCTTTCCTTCTTCATTGATTCAAACTTTGAAGCCAAATTATTGTAACTATTTTGAAGTTTGTTGTATTCTCTTTCAAGTTGCTTTGATTTCCATCTAGCTCTCTTGTTTTGAAACCATATAGCAACTTGTCTTGGCTGCAATCCAAGCTCCCTAGCTAACTGCAACTTCTTTCTTGGTTCAAGTCTTGTCTCAGTCTCAAACATAGTTTCCAATGATTTGATTTGTTCATCACTAAACCTCTTTGTATTCTTGTTTTTCTTCTTTCTCATGGAAGATGTGCTGCTAGTTGTGTATGTTTCTTCTTCTGCAGCTTCTGCTGAATAACTATATTGACTGTATTCCATATTGTCTAATTCAAACATCATATGAATTAGGAGAGGAATATTTTTTGAGGGAGAGAGTTTGTTTGTGTCTTTGCCTTGTGATGATATGCATGTATCTATATATATTGGTTTTAACTTATTTGAGTTCTTATCATGAGGGGTAGATTAAACTCATCAATTGCTAGCTTTATATCCAAAACTTATTGGTCCTGTTACACAATTTTCTTCCACCTGTACATTGTGAATATTACCTATTTTTCCTTTTTCCCATCTTAGTAGGGTGACATTTATGTATTTTTTTTATTTCTAACTTTTTTTTAAAAAAATTTTATTTTAAAATTTTGACGTCAAATACGACATTCTTTAGTTATTTTGTGTAGTTTACACATGTGTGATATTGTAGAAGATAAAACGTATGAAATAATTATGTATGATGTGATATATATTATATATATTTTGATGTTCAAATAACACGATTATTGTTTATAAGAATTATTTATTAGTATTAGTTTGAGTAAAAGAGAAAGTTTATTAGCTTTTGAGATAAACTCTGAGCAAGCACTGTTTTGGGATCTGAGCCATCTTTGGTAGCTTGGCTTGTGTATGGCTAGCTTGATGCTTCAATAATGATTTTTATAGTATACTATTTTTTGTACTATTGTGTGATCATAGGATACCTTTTATTATTTCAGTGTTTAATCACAATTTTAATGATTTATGTGAGGGAGAATGCTACATTTGATATTCATTCGGTCATTATCAATGTCAACATCCAATTAACCTCAAGGTTTTGTCCTAATGAAGTTATGTCGGTTACATGAATCACGTTCTTCATAAAAATTTTGTTTATACTAGTTTAACAATTTGTAGAGTTTATATATTAATTTATATTTTGGTGATGCCATTGATGATGCACTATTTCTTCACGTTTGTTGGACCATTGGTGTAGTTATTTGTACATTTAAGTTTGTGTAAAACGATCATGCTAAAATATTATTAGTTTGAGCAATCTTTTAGGTTTGGTCAAATTTTATGTTAATACTTTTTTATTTAGATTGAAGCCTCAGTAGTTAACATGAGTCATGTGTCTATGAAATTTTGTTCACATCAAAATAACCTAAGAAAAGGAAGGACATGATGCAATTATGTAATTAGAGAAGTAATCGTAATTTTGGTTCTAGTCTAGTGTGAAAATCTAAATGATATTAGTTGAAAATAAACAAAGTAATAAAGTTATACTCCCTCCGTTTTTTTTAAGCGTTTTTTTAGAAAATTAACATCAAAATAGTGATGTGTATTTTTGCACATTTTTTTCTATTATACCCTTATTTTAATCCACCAATAAATTCCTATTTTTTTGGACACACTTTATCTTTTCAATAAATTTAATATATTATATTTCACTCATAACAAACAATTTTCAGTTATTATCTTTTTTTCCCACAAATTCCTATTTTTTTGCGCGCTCTCTCTCATAACAAATAATTGTCAATTTTTTAAATATTGTGCACAACTTTTTAATTATTTTAAGGCAATATAAAAGTTATATTGATGAAACTTATTCTTTTTCATTGTCCTCTTGTTCTTGTATCTTGTCAAATGAGTCTTCAACTATTGCTCCCTCTTCACCTCTCATCGGCAATTCCAACGAGTCTTCCACTTTTTCTTCTTTTTGAAAATTCATGGAGTATTTTATTTTTCTTTTCCCAAATTTTATTTATTGAATTTTAACTCTTCTTAGAACCATTGTTTGTAACAAAATTTTGTTTAAATTTGAAGATAACAAGAAGAAAAAAAACAAACTTTAGTTTTCCAATTAGATATCATTAATTAGTTTTATTGAAAAATATAAAAGTAATTGACAAAGGGTATAATTGACAAATCGTATCATTAAAGTATCAAAAAGACACTTAAATAGGAACGAAAAAATTACTCTAAAAAGACACTTAAAAAGGAACAGAAGGAATAGTTGTCTAGTTAAGTTAGGTGATTAGTCTAGTCTTCTTTAAAAAAAAAGTTAGGTAATTAGTCTGGTCTGAATATAAGTCAAAAGTAAATTATTATGTAATATACGCTAGTTTATTCTTAATTACTCTCTTTTTTATCCCTATTTACCTTTTGTTTTTAATATTTAATTGTCAATACTACTTTTATTATTTATTGCAACGAGAAATAGTGGAAAATAAATAACCAAGGATATTATAGAAAAATAATAATAATTGTTAGTTGCCCTGTTATCTATAATGTAGAGAGCATGGAGGGTTAGGGGTTAGGCGGACTAAGGAGTTTAATGTTGCTCTATTTGGTAGGTGGTGTTGGAGAATGGTGTCGAAGAGAGATAGCTTGTCGTTTAGGGTGTTAGTGGCGAGATACGAGATTGAAGGTGGTTGTCTGAGGGAGGGGGCTTGGGATGGTTCAATTTGATGGAATGAGTTAGTGCATATTCAAGATGGTGTTGGTTTGCAGGTTGAGGGGTAGTTTGAGGATAATTTACGTCATAAGGTTGGTAATGGAGAGGATTCGATTTGTTTAGACGAACGTGTGGATAAGTGATGTTGCTTTGTGTGTCAGGTTTAGGTGTCTTTTTGTCTTGTTTGAGAATAAGGCTGGGGAGATGTATTGGTAAGGATGGGGAGATGGAGAGGAGGATTGGAAGTGGTGGAGGAGTTGTTAGCGAAGAGTAAGGATGTTCTTGCTAACATATTTTTGCAGAATACTATGTTAGATCGATGGATTTGGTCACTTGATCCCGATGGTGGGTACTCGGTGCGCGATGTGTACCACCTTCTCACTAGTGATAGTTCTCATCATGTGGTGGAGGTGTCGGATTCCATTTGGCAACATGTCCCTTTAAAGGTGGCTGTGTTCGTTTGGAGGCTGCTTAGAAATAGATAGCCTACAAAGGAGAATTTATGCATACGAGGTATAGTTTCTCAAGATGCTCAACTTTGTGTTGGTGGGTGTGGTCAAAGAGAGTCTGTGACTCATCCTTTTTTTGGACTGTCCGTTAATTGGTTCGTTATGGCATCAAGATCGTCATTGGCTGGGTTTTAATTCGGCTCATCCGATTTTGTTATCAGATCATTTTATTCATTTTGGCCATTTAATAGCTACATTATAAGTGAAGACTTCAATTATGTTTTTTTATTTGGTGTGCTTGCACTTGGATCATTCAGTAGGAAAGATATAATAGAATTTTCAATAACAAAGAATGCTCGATTGTTCAACTTTTAGATAATGTTAAGCTCATTTCTTTTTCGTGGTTAAAAGCCAAATTCACAAACCTTGCTTTTGACTATCATAAGTGGTGGCTTAGCCCTCTGCAATGTATGGGCATTGGATAATTTATGTTGTTTTTTCTCTTCTAGCTTTGTTGGATGACTTTGTATCTTTCGCTCTTTTCTCTGACACGCCTTATGCTGGGTTGAGAGTAGTTTAGTTATAATATATTTCATTTTGTCTTCTTAAAAAAAAAAAAGTGTAAGAGATGTAGACTATTTATATATTATATATACAAAATCGGTTTCTTTTAAATTGTCGCTTTTGTAAACAATTTGTTCATATTTATTTGTGATTTTCAAAATTCAACGCAACATTAATGATTATTTTATATATGTTGGAACATTGGTGTGAAGATGGAAAGAAATTGGAAGGTTGGAAGATTAAACACCAAATTATTAAACTTTGATCTAGTGTTGTGTGAATTAAAAAAATAGAGTGTGGGGGTCCCACATAAAATAGAACACACACATTAGTAGTGTTTAAATAGTGATATTTAATTTTAAATACCCGATAATGATGAAAATAATAATAATTATTATTCTTTATTCATGGATATCACTTCCCATAATTTTAGGTTATGTTTGTTGTGATAAAATTGAGAATCCAACTGAATTTTCTATCTTTTCTTCTTTAGTTTTTTTTTTCCAGCTAATCATATGGGTTTGTTTCTTTTTGAGCTTATCCGATTAGTTTGTTACTTGAGCTGATCTGTGAGTTGCTTAATTTTTAAGTTTACTTAATTCTTAAGTTTCTCCAAATTAGTTACAAACTTTCACTATGGAGAGCTCACCTAGTTCAAAAAACACACCTTGTCGGAAACTCTTTCTCTCTTCTCCCTTTCTTGACTTATGTTGACGAGTCTTTCTTCTCTTCATCTCCTTTTTTTCTGTCCATTCGGAATTAGAGTGTTCTTAATACCATAGTCCCTTTTCAGTTTAATGTCCCTTCAAAATTAAGAATGGTCTTAAGTTCACATTCCCTTCAATATTTTTATGTCCTTCGGAATAAATAATAATTTAAGATCATAGTCCCTTTTCGGTATAATGTTCCTTCAAAATTATGAATGATCTTAAAATATATTCTTCTTCGATTCTTGAAGAAGTTAGACGTTAGAATGGTATAAAACCATATTTGAGTGATCATAGTATCATAGTTGGAGAAGTTAATAATTAGAATGGTGGTAACACCATATTTAAGTGGTCTCAGCACCATAATAGAGTGGTAACAATACCATATTAAAGTGGTTTCAGTATTAAAATAATGATTTTGGTGCCATATTAGAGGTGTAATTCTCGAACGATTTTCTACAGTGCAATAGTTAATCGAACAGTTGTAGCTGGACTTGTTTTATCCTGGAGGCGGCGTGGTTGATGGTCTGTCTTGCACAATTTTGGGCAGTGCCACGAAACGTCTTAAAGTGAGCGACCTGGTCGTGACTCAACCTAGTAACAACTTCGATAGATAATAGAATTTGGAAATCCAAATACAACAATTTGGAAATCCAAAAACAACAATATATACTACACTAAAATATTTATTTAAGAGAATAGTGGCATGAGCTAATAAATAATTAAAATTTTCCTTTTAAAACTCTAAGCAGAGATAATGTAGATCAGTTGTTGATTCCCTTTTTGAATAGGAGATCAAAATTTGAAATTGCGACAAAAGGCAAGTCCTTAACAATTCTCTGATTTTCGCCCTATTTCTCTTATTGGATGTATGTACAAGGTTCTAACGAAGGTGTTAGCTAATGGACTTAGTTCAGTCATGGGTAATGTTGTAGCTCAATGTTAACCAAATTATGTGAAGGGGAGACAAGTTCTTGATGGGATGGCTATTGCTAATGAACTAGTGGACGATGCCAATAGACATGAAGGCAGAGTTCATTTTATTTAAAGTGGATTTTGATAAAGCATACGATCTTGTAGAGTGAAATTATTTGAACGTTGTTACATTGAAGATGGGTTTTTCCGGATAAATGATGTCATTGAATTATGGAGCGTATTGGGTCGACATTGACATCAGTGTACGTTATAGGTAATTCGACTGATGAGTTTAATATGGGTAGGGGTTACGTAAAGGGCACCCTTGACCACATTTTTTGTTCTTGTTAGTTGTCGAAGTTATTAATGTGATGGTATAGTCATCTCTTGAAGCGGGGTTATGCACTAGTTATGGTGTGTATGAGGCTATGGTTTTCTTTTGAAAGGGTGTTAGAGAATAGAGAGTATGATGTTAACACCCCGCAACAAATAATATTGGTTGAAAATCACTTTTTGTTATTGTGGTGGTAAGGGTTTGAACCTGGACCTTGCATATATTATGCATTGTCTCTACCAACTGAGTTAAGTTCACGAGGACTGAAAATCAAATTATTGACTAACTATATGGTGCACAAGTAAAATAAATCTTCCTTAAAAAAAAGTTTAACAAGTCTTGCATAATGTATAAACTAATTTTCACCATTAATATCAATAAATTTTATAATTAAGTTAAATAAGATATGTTGCATTATATAATACCATTTTGTTGGTTGTTTATACAAGTTAGACCAAATCAAAATCTACATTATATAATTTTTTTAACAAAAACAAAAGAGTATTCATTCATTCAAATTGATAGAATACATCAGAGGCAATAACATGATCAATCAATATCGCTAAAAACATAAAGAGTGAATCTGCGAACAAACTCACGACATCTAAGTTAATAGCATGCAACGACATAATGCCTAAAAATAATATGATAAAATCTAAATCACCAGAATAGTCATTCTTCCGGATTGCAACGTTGACGTCCAAATCATTGATTGAATCTAAGATTGATTAACCGAAGCTGATCTTTCAATATGAATCAAACAACGTCGCACTTAGACGAACCACAACAAGACGCGAAATCAAACAACACCGCATAAGGCGACAAACAACATAACACCAGACTCAGACGACAAAATTGTGAAAAGACATAAAAGAAAAAACTTGGTATATGTTGAAATCACTTATTTATATTGAAAGAGTGAAGAAAAAATATGTGGATTGATTATTCTAAGTCAAAAAGACATAAAACCACTTCTACAGGTGAAAGAAAAAGAAAATTTAAAGAAAAATTGAAGTTTATCTCAAAAAAAAAAATTATCAGCTTCTATATTAAATCTAATCTAATCTAAATTATATATGAAAGTTTTATGGGTTAAATATGTTTTTGGTCCCTATAAAATTGTGACCTTTTAAGTTTAGTCCTTACTTAATTTTAATAGCTTTTTTAATCCCTACAAAAAAATTATGCATTCAATATTAGTCCTTACCCAATCCAAATTTGTTTAATTTAGGCTTAAACTCTTAAGTTTTTCAACAATTTTTCACAGGCATGTTAAGAACGTTATTAAAAGTTCCTCCAAATTTTTTTGATTTCTATGTCTATATTTTTGTTACTTATATCTTAAACTTTTGTCGTTTTAAAAAATTCATATTTAATTTATTTCATGTTAAAAAATTCTAGATTTTAGTAAATGAACCTTTCATAGTGTTCTAAACTTGTATAAAAGAAATCGTTAAAAAATTTAAGAATTTAAGGATAATTAAACAAAATTTATTTTAGCAGGGACTGAAATTATAAGTAAATTTTATTTTTAAAGATTAAAAAAACTATTAAAATTAAGTAAGGTCTAAACTATAAAGTTGCAATTTTATAGAGATCAAACCATATTTACTCAGGTTTTATTTACGCATTCCCACATGAAATTAGCCTTCATATAACACGCGTCACTGTGTACGCAGGTAGATATCCAAAATGAAAAATTGACCAAAGCGATGAACAAAATGAAGCCAAAGCCTTGAAATTTGAAAATCATAAGCCACGAAGTTGAAGCCAAAATCATTCAGCTAACACTTCTTTTTTGACTCTGAGAACGATATGGTTAGGTTAGGTCATTGTCACCTACAGTCACAACACATCGTGCCCATCTTTCATTCTTCACTTGGAATATTTCCTTTTGACAAAGAAAATAATTAAATAAAATTCCCATTCATATATCTCTTTTTATTTTTTTGAGCAAATATATCTCTTTTTATAAAATAAAGTTTAAATGAATTGAATTTTAAAGTTCACGATACTTTAGCGATTAAAATTAATCCTTTTTAACAAGAATAAATAAGGTGTTTAGGGTTTAAAATTCATCTTATGTATATATTATACAATGTTTCTAACAATATTATACATAATCGTTTTCAAATGAACTAAACTTATATAGACCAGTTCATTGATACTTAAGAATAGATCTCAAATACTAATAAAACCACACGAAATATTTATTGATTATGCATCAAATATATCCTCTCATTAATAAAAGTTAAACCTATGTATTTTTGGAATATAAATCAATTTTTTTTTGTCAAGGAATATAAATCAACGTTATATCAACTAAATCATCTGTTTTTTTTTTTTGTTACAACTAAATCAACTTCTTTGATCATCCTCAATAAAACTTTTTTTTAAGAAGATAAAACTTTCTTTGCTCACAATATATTTCATTATCATAATTCAAAGTTCACAATATTTTATCATTAAAAAAACCAATATTAAAACATATCATGTCCAATCAAATAAGTTCCCTAGGGACACGAACTTTAACTCTGTCAAACATCAACCAATGACTTTAAGCCACATGGTATAATAACAAAAACATAGAATCCCATTACGTTGTCCTTTTCTATTGAGTTTTGTGTTTCTCTCTTGCTACGTGGCACTATAATCGTGGGGCGTACGATCAAAGCAAAAATCAAATCTATACGACACGTGGATCTATTGGTAATATCGTAGCTTGTTAAGACTCTGATTCTGAGCAACATGATTTTAACCGTACACGTGTTTTGATATTTTTTGTTTGCTCTTTCTTCACGACACGTACGTCCTTTGTTTCCTTTTATTATAATCAACAAAACAATGGGGTATTGGGAGATAGTTAGTTGATTAGACCAAAGTTGTACAAATTAATTAAGTAAAATCAAATCAAATATGATTAGGATGCATTTAGATAAATTAATTAATTAAGTATTGGTTGAGTAGGCTTAAAAAAAGTATTGGTTGAATAAGTATTGTTAGTAACAGAAGTACTGGTTCAAATTTCTTTAAAAAAAAAAAACTTATTTTCAAATTTTATTATACATTTACAGAAGTGATTAAACTATAGAAAATAGCTAATGGAATAATGTAAATTATTAAGTTTGTAAATTTATTTGAAAGAAAAAGCTTAATAGAGTGAGTGTATATAAATTGGTAACTGTGTAATTCTTTTACTCGTATAATTCTAATGATAGTAGACCCTAGCTTTTAGTCGAGTCTAGCGGAATTTTTCAGTTTCACACAATATACTGAGTAAAGTTTTATAAATCCAATTAAAAGATGTGTTTATACGTTCTCGTGAGTATAACTCAGCTGACAGGAATATGCATTGTCATATGCAAGGGTCGGGGTTCGAACTCCGGACACCCCGTTTATTCACCGTTGAAAAAGGTGAAATCTAACTACTAGATTTCCTGAAGAAAAAAAGTGTCTATATTTAACATTCGATAGTATCTCGTACATAACTACTTTATGTGGATAAAGGAAATTATTTAAAAAGAAAAAGTTAAAGAAATTAAGTGATCGGGGTTACATGCAATTAACATAATAACTAACAATTAACACTTTACCTAATAAACCTATTTTATAATATCAGCAATTGCACATATCTTAGCTGGTCATCATGTAAAGATGACCATTTGAATATTGAATGGATGTATTATAGTAGCTTCTAGATCCTTGATATCTCATTTTTCTTCTTAATTTTTTTTTAATTTCCTTACTTCATTATGATTTTAGAAAAACTTTAATACACTTGGTATATACATATTCAAAGGTTGGTTTGGATGGATTATCAACATGCAGGTTCTTCCAATGAGGTAAGGACATTTTAATACCAATGAAAACGAACATGTCTGAACCATTAGCATAATTGTACAAATTAGAAGAATGTATTTTTGTCGTTTTGTTCTTTTGCAATTTGTTTCTACGTTTGCTCTAAGTTCATGTCTTTGTCTAGTTGCTACAATTTAGAGAAGCTAAGTCATTAGTCAATCAATTTCATGAGGCCAATTTTTTTGAAAATAGAGGTGTATCATCATTATATATACTGTTTGGATCAGATTTATCACCACAAGCAAGGAAAATTGTGATTAAGATAATATAAGGAAATGATTAAGTATAGTCATGTGAGGTTGACATGGTTATTTTCTTAGGTTGACCATAAACTTTGGCTAATTAAGTTTATTAGAGAGTATATATGCAGTGCAAGTGCGGGGTTCAAAACCAATGACTATGCTATTTTATGAAGGAGAAATTAAATATAAAAAGTGTGATAATTCTTGATCATTAATTAAAGGTTTTATAGTTTTTTGAGTCTTTATTTGATTTTCTATTATGGTTATTTTCTTCATCATTTACTGTCAAGCTTTACTGCAATTGTAATGTCTTTATCATATTCTCCCGGTCCCTACAACAAATACATAGAACTAACTTCAACTTGCAAACAAACGAGGCTAATGCAGACATGCATGAATTGACAAACTCTAAGCCTGTTTTGATTTGGTTTTGGTATTAGTTTTGAAGATTTCTTGTTAGATCCTCTTAATGTCTCTTAGGCCCCCTGAAATTCTGAATTTGGCCCTCATATTAACGTTTGGTTCGGGAGATACATCCCAAAACCGTTCGGGAGTTATCTTCCATTAGGTATGTTTTGGGAGTTATCTCCGAACGGAAGACCCATTATGTCATAGTTACGTTCTTGTAGTTCCTTAGTTGCATGACACTCCCCATTTGCTATCGCAAATTATACTTCTTTGTCCAAATCTTGATTCCCAGTTCATTTTTGCAACATTTTTCCTCTCCAACACAACAAGTTCTAAGAATTTTTTTTTTTTTTTTGAATTTAAGTGTTGTTTTTATTGTGTTGAAATAAATCATGTTTAGGGTTGTTGATACAATATGAATTATGGAAATACTTGTTTAGGCATAAGTGTTTGATCACAAACTTTAGACACACATACATAATTGAGAAAAAGATTGAGAGAGAAAATAACTAAATAATACTTATTTTTTAGATAACTAAATAAAATGTATTTTGTGTGTGAGTGCCTAAGTGATGTGTCCGAAAGGTTGCGTCCAAGCAAGACTTTCTCATGAATTATTAGTTAGCTGTTTATCTGTATTGAGTGAAAGTTATGGTTTATTAATGATTTATGATTATGTTTAGGGTTTGTACATGCAATTGGAATGTTAATTCGCAATGTTTGTTTGATTTTGCTCCAAATGTTTGACATAATGCTTGAATGATAATAGACATTTTCTTTTCCTTATTGTTGTAGATATGGTTGATGATGTTGGGAAGAACAATACTTGGAAAGGAGACATTGCATCGTTCTGGTCGCAGAGATCGAGAAGGAAACTCTCCTCCAAGACGTGGACGTGCTCGTGGTTGGAGTGGGGGCGTAATGTTCTTCTTCACAAGTTAAAGATACTGACGTTGATATTTAGATGCCATTACCACTGCCACACATGCAATCACCACAACCAGAGATGACATCTCAACCTCTTTCCACGGGAGTGGTTCAACATGGATATGGTGGAGGATCTTCTTAGACATCTTTGTAGCCGAATTTTCATAAACATATTGCAACAAAGATAAAAAATGAAAAGGTAAATAATGTTTTTTAATGCTATATTTTAAATTGTAGAATATATGTGAATTTTTCTGTAAATAATATTTATAAATGCTATTATTTAATTTGTCGTGATTTTTTCTTATAAGTGTGAAGAAACCTCAAGATAATCAACAATGTTAAGAAAATATTAGACTTGCCAAAACCAACAGAAGATGTGGATTGATTCTAAAATATAGTGAAGGCATCTGGTTTCAAAGAAGGCGCACACGGAGATGAGTAGTTTTTATCTTTCTATAGGTGAAATAACCATCACTCTGGACGATGCGTTATGCTTGCTACATATACCTATTGATGGTAAATTCCATTTGATGAAAAACTAACATCTCAAGAAGGGGCCGAGTATTTGGTTAAGGACTTGTGACTAGATCCATATGAGTGTGTTAAAGAGAGTGCGAAACTTCATTCAGGTCGTATCACGTATGCATGACTTCTAATAGTTTTTCAAGACTGTCTGAGAGATGCGGGCTTGTTAGCGAATTAACCTTGACAAGAGGATTAGAGATACTGGTACTAGACTTGGTGAATCAAAGCTTTTATGCTCTACCTGATTAGCTCAACATTGTTCAGTAACAAGACTGGACATTGTTGCGGTGTCGTATACCTGAAATACTTTGATGACCTCACTATAGTAAACCAATGGCCTAGAGGTGATGTCTCTCTTTCTTTTATGTAAGATTATCTAGGTGGCCCAACTAAAATTGTTATTTTAAAGTTTAAAACATATCTGAAAACCTTATACACCAAACCCGAGTACAGTAAATTTCCTCAATATTTTTGTTCTGAAAAAGTACAACTAATCCCAAAAGTGGCTTGTATCTTAGTGAACTACAATGTTAACATTGTATGCATCACAACCCAACCTTTTACCAAACCTCCCTTACTATCTTGCAAATATTGTCTAAATCTACCATGAGCGATTTCAACTTTGTTTGTTGTTGTATTACCTAAATGCATAATACTATCATGTCACAACTTCGCTATTTTTTTCCTTCAAAGGTTCCAATATGGTATTTTCAACATAATTTAGAAATTTTGAAAATTGATCACAAACCTTTCTCTACTGTAACACTATATCTACATATAGTTTCACACAAATAGAATTCACCACAACCTTCCAAGCATACATGATGGCGTGACCCAAATCCGTCAATTTCACCTCTTTCAATCTAGGATCTTTGACCTTGTGATCCAACTTGCACCTAGCTCTCACATTTTTTAAAACATGATATTCACATAATAAAGTAGTAGATTTTGAAAAGGTTTTGGCAACATCATTCATTAGTGCGGTATCCCAGTTAATATTTAGTAGCTATTACCTTCTACATATTTGATTTACACTTGAAAAGATTAATACACTCTTGTAAAGTCTAAGTGAAATTATCCTCTTGAAAACTCAACATAATATGTTTTTTTTCAGTTGAGATGACTCCAATTATCTCAATTAATGAAATTTTATAGTGATTGGTTTTATAAGTAAAATCCATCAACAAACACTAGGAAAAAAAATGTTAAACAATTTCACAAATTTAGGATGTGCCAGAAATATATTTTGAACATTTTTTGACCTACTAAACGTTCTATACTTGATAACATAGTTGTTGTCATCCAAACATCTCAACAAGTGTTCTCGAACCTATGATAGTCTATTTGTATCTATGACATACATTGTTTTTGTCCCTCTAAAAATTTTCTTGGACACTTAGTCCCCCAAATATTTTCCATCACCTCTTTTTTTTTTCCCCCTTACTTTTAAGTCATTCTTGAATGAAAATTTCGAGAAATGTTTGAAATATTATAAGAATCATTGCAATTCTTTTTAACAAAACAAATAAAATATGAATTTTCAAACGTAAAAAACATAAAAAAAATTCATATTGAATTCATGTTTTGTTAAAAAAAATTATAACCTTTTTTGGGAGATTCTTATAATATTCTAAGCATTTTGTGGAAATTTTTATTCAAAAATATGAAGGCTATACATAAGTTGACTTATAAGTAAGGACCAAAACTAGTGATTAAACACTTTTGAGGAACTAAAATTCAAAGAAATTTTTTAGAGGGATTAATACGAAAAAATTGAAATTTTTTTGGGACCAAAAACATATTTAAAAATGGGAAACAAAAAATCTCATTTGGTAAGTTTATTTTCAAAGTATGTTTTTAAAGTGAACTACAACAATCATTTTTATACATAATTCACTTTTTTCTTAGTCATTCTCTTATAAAGTCTTGTCTCTATTGAAAATTGTGGTAAGGGAAATTATTGTTGATAACAATGACGCCGATGATTATTTTATAATTGTTACAAGTGAGATTTGAACTCTATCAAAATGTTCAGAGTTATAGTTCTTCATTGTCTTAGTTACAGTCGTTGGATTATGAATCTTGTGTTTTTCTCCCCCTATCAATACTCAGTCACAAGCCCGTTCGCCCTTTGATGTTGTTCATTTTGATATATGAGGGCCAAGTCGAGTCACTTCAGTTGTAGGACATAGATATTTTGCTACTTTTATTGATGAGTTTTCCAAAAAAAAAAAATGACTAGAAAGCAAACTGCAACAACTTACACATTTAGCATCTGATATTCATCATGCCTAATTTCCTAACCAAGATGCAACGCGTCCCATTGAACGGATTCACAAACGAAAGATAATTTAACATGTCAAAGCAGGTTACAGTGACACAATCTTAAAAAACAAAAAGTTTCCAGTTCAAGATAATAAACGAAAAATGAACACATGACATGTCCGAAGTCAAAGCCCAAAACCAGGAACATATAACCTGAAGAGTGAAGACCAAAACCAGCAAGACAACAATGTTCATTAATGGGCCCGAATGATCGAATGTTTTTTCTGGGATTTCTTCGAAGATTGATGAAGTAATGGATGAGATTAACCATATCTCTTCGCAATGGTTGCTAGCTAAAATGAAGAAACCGTTGTGCCTTCTTTATGAGTGGCTTGTCAATCCTTTAGAATGTATTAACATTTAGGCCTTGACCATCGTTTTGGTTGTTGAGCTGTTCTTAGTGGGGATTAGTACCACTTGAACTTTTCACATTTCTGGGGCATAGTGCCGCTGGTAATCACCCTCATTTTCAATAAAATTATTAATCTTTGCCGTTCAAGGAAGAAAAGGTTCCAGAATAAATGATGGCATATATCCTAACTAAATATCCCTCAGAAAACTATCTAGCATAATTTTTTTTTTTTAAAGAATCTAACATAGATGTTAGAAGCACATCATCTTATTTCTTCGGCTAAATACCATCTACGATCCTTTAAATTAGATGATTATAACAAGTTATTCTTTAAATTTTTTGTTACAAATTGGTTTTGAAGTCATAAAATATATATATCATTATCATATTTTCATCAAACTCAATTAAAAAGTGTTTATGTGAATGTTTAATCTTAAATTGGTATCTCTAAATTTACCATTTTCAAAAATAGAGATCATAGATGTGTTATTTAGTCTCGCTTTGAAACAAAATTGATCGATCATTTGATTTATAATATTGTTGATGAATTATGAGATATGATATTTGTACGACCATTTTGTAACAACTTTTTGACAATTTTCTCTCTCATACTCATGTTATTCTTTTACTCTCTCTCTTCATTTTCTCTCTCTATTGTTTTTGACCAACAAGAAGAAAGAAAAAGAAAGTTGTCACAAAAGTTGACACCAAATGGTTGTACAAATATATTACTCAAGAAATATTTATCTCTAAAATTAAGATTGAATTCAAAAACAAAAAGAAAATGTGCGTAAATAATCGTGTTTGATGTCATAATCAATTTTGGACCTACCACATCAAAGTTAAATGGTCTATATCAACTTTGTAACGAAGTTGCCTAAGTAAATGAGTGACGGTGTAAATTTTAATCAATGACCAAAAAAAATTAAAGAAAAAAAACTTAAATTACTAACGTGTTATAGACATCTGACTTATTTAGCTCTTCTGTAATCTACTTGAAAAATAAAAAAGAAAAGAAAACAAAGAAAAAAAGAAGGGGGAGGAAAGAGAACGAAAATACGTTTCCCACGTCATTAGGTATTACATTTACAACCATCTCCGTAAAAATAGGAATTTCTTATTATATATACTTGTCCGACATTAGGGTTTCCCATGTCATTGGGTGCATATTGGTTGAGAGTTAGGGATTGAGTGTGAAGAATAATGTTATCCCAAGAGAAGTTGTGGAAGGAGGATAAGAAAGTTGCATGGGAGGATCGTCTTTTTCATTGGAACTGGGAGGTGCAAAGTGAAGCTAATATTGAATTGGCTTCTATCTGTAAATCCATCACCGATCCTAAGGACCCTCGTATCCTTGAATTCGGTTAGTGTTTCAGTTTTTGGTAGTTAGGGTTTTTGCTTTTAACATTGATTTGTGTGGAGTTTGAACTTTGAATATGATAGGTCATTTTTTCAAAAAGACTGTGGTGGAAGGGAATGTTCATGTGCAGTTGAAGGCATTTGATGCATTGATTGCTTACCTGCGAGTTGCAGATGCTGATGCGGGGAGGTGATAATAACTTAATACTTGATTTCTACTTAATAGTGTTCATATCCTTTGCAGCACAGACACTTCCAATGGAAGATGTATCCGGTGTTAGATACGTGTCTGGTGTTGGTGTTGTGCTTCATTACTCATATTTAATATTTAATTGCATTTTTTGTTTAAGTGAATTTGAATTTAGGGGTAGGTTGTTTGGCAAGGAAGTTTGTGATGCAGTTGTGGCTAAACGTCTTGTGGGAAGGCGAAAGACGGATAACAAAGCTAAGGAAGTGTTATTTCTCTGGGTGGAAATGGGGGCCGTGGATGCGTTCATGATAATATTCTTTTTGTATATGTATTTGATTCCACTGTCGTTGAATGTTAGTTGCGAGTTCATTCCTCTTTTATGTTTCCATATGATTGAATTGAGTGATTAGTCTCAGTTGATATTGTGCAGAATATGTACTTTGTATTTCATATTGTGCAGTACAAATATTTTGACATTTACTGGTTCATTTGATTTATTTTGTAAACTAATGTGAGTTTAGGAATTGAGTTTATAGAACCTAGAAATGGTAAAATTTTATAGTCTCAGTTCTCTAGGGAGACAGTATTGGTTTGGCATGTGCAAGTTAGTCTAACACAAAAATAGAGCTCCCTTTCTGATTCATAGTGCATATTTATGAGGTTATAAAACTTTTGAATTCAATTAGTCTTTTTTTCCATTGCCCCCGAAATGACAATTCTTTTCTATGAAACTATATATCTTATGGCTTCATTTCTTGTGTCTAGGGTTATTAAGATTCTTTTGGGTTCACTTTACACCATTTTAAATTGTGATCCACATCCGTAATTGTGGCCGCATTATTACTAACACGGTAGTCTCTGCAACTGCGTCACACCGCATTATTAAGGCTTTTGGTAATTTTAGGATGCAATGGAGAAAGTAATAAAGAACAAAAATTATAAAGCAGTGAAGCCTGCAATAGATGTTATGATTGAAGCTTTAAGGTTTGGCATATCGTTGCAAAATCTATACTAGTTGTGTCTGTTTTGTTGCTCGCATATAATGATACAATTATCTATCTTCATGCTACTAGAGAATTTGGAGCAGAAATTGTGTCCCCAGTAAGAATTTTGAAGATGCTTCCGGAACTCTATAATCACCAAGATCGAGATGTTCGTCACTCCTCTGAATGGTTGGTTTGTGAACTTCGTCGTTGGATCGGTAAAGATACTGCAAATTCAATTTTGTCTGCGATAAGTAGGAACATAAATGTAAGCTTATCGGTTCTTCTTAGTTATTTGATTTAGAACGAAAGTTGCTCTTTAGCATCACCATTTGCTCTCACATATCTTAAAGCATCTTGAATTGATTGAAAGTATCCAATTTAAAAAGTATTGTTTGAGGGACTACTTAAATCGGTTAAACCAATTTAAAAAGTGATTGGACCGATTTAAAGAGTGTTGAAGGGCACTTAAATACCGTTTTGTGGCCAACCGCAGTTAACTTCCGTTCAAGGTTCAACATAGTTGTATTTTTTTAATGCTATAGCTGAACATGAAAATATTGTTCATTCGTCAAACTTTTTTTGTGATTTTGGTGGAAATCGAGCAATATGGACCGAAGCATATGGACCTTGAAACATCTTAATATGTATTCCACCATTTTTTAGATCTTGGCAAGACAAGGAAACTGAACTGGAAACTATATCTGTAGTAACGGGACGTGGCCCTGCTAAAGTATCTGTGCCAGATGGTATGTAGTTGATGTTGTATTAGATGGTGCATTCTCTCTTTTAAGAATTTTTCGATCCGTTTTCAACATTTAAGAATTTTGTTCTTTAGTTGCGCTCTATAGCAATGTAATGGAAGGACCTTGAATATGAGGTGGCCCGGTTGAAGTCTGAAAAGGTTTCTCTTCAAGGAGAAATTGATTATTTGAAGAACAATGTCGTTGAAGCTATTTCTCAAGCTCCTTAGTGGACTTTACTGAGGCTCATTCATTACACTAATAAACTGTGCTTTTTGATTTATTTGGTCGTGTAGTTGCTTATGCTTTCAATTCATCCACGAACCAAACAACTTTCAAAGTAGTTTTATTTTATTTTAATTATTCAACTTAGCATATTGATCTTTGGAAGTAAAGTATTACAACAGAAGTTTTGACGTAAATGCTAAATTAATGTTCCATAATTTTGTGCAAGAATTATATACACTCCAAAATATTGTGTGTCAAATACACCTCGTCCTATATATTATTAATAAAAAAAAAAAAGACAAAAAAAAGTTGGGGACATTGATAGCAAATAAAATTTCATACGAAACAACCACGCTATACAAAAATTCAAAATTTTCTAATGCATTAATAAAACTCTCTGCCTCACTCTTTGTCTTTGCTTTTCACTACCAGCTAAATGTTTTTTAAGTAACATCTTAAAATAAATCAAATACTCAATAGAAATCAATACAAAAAAAAATGAATAAGTATTTTTTTTTTGAAATGAAAAAAAAAATAGAAGTATTAAAGTAGAGAACAATAGCACCTGAAAAATAGACTGAAATTTCAACGTCCGAGAACAATAACACCAAAAAATATAAAGTTTATCGACCCTTAATTAATTAAATTTGATTCAATAATGCAAAAAGAAAAAACGGTTTGAGAAGGAAGAAAATTAAAACATACATAAATATTGACAATAAAAAAAGACGTTGCTAAAAAAATAATTGGGAAAAGCCCAGAATCGAAGCAATGAAGCACATACATAATCAATCCACAATCATCTTAACAAAGCAATTGAAAGAAAAAAAAAAAAGGGTTTTAGAAAAATTAAACTTAATTGAAGTAAAAAAAAGCTGAAGCAAATCACCTAAAGAAAGAATGATTTAGGAAGGTGATTCGTCGAGAATCAATAATCCTGACAATTTGTTGAGTTTTAGACTTTTTAGTTTTCTTTTCCCATCCTTTCCAATTGTAGAAAAAAGGTTTTTTTTTTCTTTTGTTTTTTAAGAGTTGGGTCTTTTCAATTGCACGAAAAGATTTTTTTTCTTCTGTTTTTTAATGAAATTTTGCCCAATTTACCTTCACCCCTACAAGTTATTAAGAACTCCAATTTTGCCTTTTTTACTATTTAATTTTTCACACCTTAATTTTCACCCGCTATGGTTTTTAATTCAACAAGAGTTCACCCTACATGATATATGTGTTTTTCGAACAACATTTATAATTATTTCTTGTGTGTTTTTTATTTTCTAGAATACTCTAATAAATATTTCGAGATCGCATGATTTTTTAAAAAACTCATGTTAACGTTTCCATAAAATCAAAACTGAAAAGTCATGAAATTGTTTCCGGTGCAGGGTGAAAGCTATTTACCGTAAAGCTTGAGGTGCATCTTCCAAAAACTTTAAACGAAACCAGATCTCAACATAACAAAACACAAAACGAAGGAACGCAACAAACAAAACCCAGCAAGCAAATTATCGATAATATATGGGTCCTCTCATTAAGAATTAGGGAGAGAAGTGGATTCATTTGGTAGAGAATTGGATTCACTATATAAACAAAATATTACGTGACTCATTTGGTAGAGAATTGGATTCATTATATATGTTGATTAAAAAAATTGTGATTAATGAATATTCACTATCTTGAAATGACGATGATGATCATGCAACCCAGCAAAACCATAATCGCAAATACTAAACCTAGCAAACGATAACCTCAAACATCAATTCTGATCACAATAATGCCTGAAACCAGAAGAACTTAATAAGAACCCAGCAAATCAGAAAACTTAGAACGTGTATTGGGACGATCAATCTCGTGAAAAGGCTGAGCAAACCGGAAAACCTTTCCAGGTTTTAAGTGACAAATGAAAGAAAAAAAACTGAAACTTTCAACTTTATAAAAGGGTAAAATAGGTAGTCACAAAAAATGTAAAGGGTGAGAGTAAAAATGTAGGGGTATGAGATAAAATTTCTGATTTTTAAAAGGTGGGCCTTTTCAATTGTAAAAAGAAAAGTTTTGTTTTTTCTATGCTTTTTTAGGAGATGGGCCGAAATGAGAATTTTGATATAGGCTCAATTATACGATTTGCTATACACACCCCACCAATTACCTTAACTTTGCTATATATACACCCCACTTTATAAAAAAATCTGGGCCCACCACGGACCAAGGCCCTAGGCCGTCTCACTCCCGGCCTATGCCTAGGGCCGGTCCTGAGTAATGCATGCAACAAGTTTGGTGTTACCCATGCGATGATCCAAGTGTCATAATTCATGAGGAATACATGCAACGAGCCAAGTAACGAGAGGAATACATGCAACAAGCCAAGTGTTAACGTTGCAATAAACAAAGTGTCATTGCTCATGAGGAATACATGCAACAAGCCAAGATTCGAGAAAAATACATGCAGCAACCAAGTGTTACCCATGCAATAATCCAAATGTCACAAGGAATGCATGTAGCAACCTAATTGTTATCCATGCAACAAACCAAGTGTCAAGAGGATTACATGCAACAAGCCAAATATTATTCATGCAATAAAACATATCTCTTTCTTCTTCCCTCATGAATTCCAACCCCATCTCTTTCTCATGAACTCACCAAAACCTTCCCTCTCTATCATATTTATTTTTTCTTCTGAAAATGGCATCTCTCTTCTACTCTCATTAGTCACAGCCATCTATATTTCTTCCGGATCCTCTCCACTCTCCCTTACTATGCTCGATCTCCGCAAATCCTGTGACATTTGTATCATGCATCTCTACCGCGGCTTCTTCAATTGATAAATTCTTCTATGACTCTGTCGACAAATGGATTAAACAAAGACTTATATGAATTTTTTTTTCATATATGTTGTTAAAAGATTTCAAATTATTTATGTGATTGTTATTAGTTTTTATATTGAATTTTCACACGAAATTTACTGTATATTTTTTTCAAATTGAACACATGACAATAATTTTATCCACCACAACTTCTAACAATATTACAGTTTTCAAATAACTTACCCATGTGAAATGAACTACTTTAAAAAATAATTTTTATAGGTTGTAAACAAATAAAAATAGTTTGAATTTTTTTCAAAAATCTCGAGTTTATTAAATAAAATATGTTTTTAAAGGATAAAACAAACGCACCCTATATATCGTATCCAACGGTACCTCAAAATTGAAAAGTTTTTTAAAATTGTATCTGAAAGTGAGCAAATTTAATATTTTGCTACATTGATATACAATGAAGAAAAAAAATTAAAAAAAATTAATATAATCACGTTAATTAACATAACGCAATTCAAATTTTGGATTGGTATGGATAACCATACCACATAGACTATACTATGAACTGACTGTTCGACTTCTACATCTGAGTTTGATCATTCATATCACATGAGCTCCACATTAAGAATGCTTAGCTTAGCTTGATCGTTCAGGTCACATGAGCTTCAACTACAACAAGTCTAACTCATTTTGATCATTCAGGTCACATGAGCTTACTTTCAACGTCACCAGCTCTTTCTCAAGTTATTGTACAAGTAACATTGTGGTCCTCCTCTTTGAGGTATCTCCTAACGTGTCACACGTCTAGCACTGACAAATGACGTGAGTTGCAAGCCCTAACTCCACGCGCCTTGTATGGGCGAGCAATGCAAAAGAAAAGTGATCAGCTCCACGTGCTATAGTACATGTATAGACGAGCTATGTGGATCTCAAATGATTAATGGGCCTGAACATTCAAGGAGAGACCCATAAGGTCAAGGAAGTGTAGCCTATAAAAGGAGACACTTAGGCAACAACAGAGAGGGATTTATTCACCTCGAACACTATATTTCATCTAAAAAAAAGAGTTAAATATGTTTTTAGTCCTTATAAATATACCAACTTTTCGTTTTAGTTACTTCTCTTGAATAATTTTTTCAAAGAAAAAACTTTGAATAGTACTACCGCGTAAGCAAACTAAACTTTTAAGCTTTTTAACTTTTGTGCATATGTTTTTTTCGCAGACTGTTAGTAGAATTTAAGAATAGCTAGTGTGACTTTTTTTTTGGTTACATTTCTTTAATTATTTAAATTTATTATTTAATTTAGGGAATTTCTACGGTACACCCACCAATTAAGTTGTATCGGTACTCTTGTTTTAAAATTTTTTACATTAACCATCATTTTTTATGAAAAAAGAGCTATTTGTTGATATTTAAATTTAGAAAATATCATTTTATTAGAAAAAAATATCATTTCATTGTTTATAAAAATCATACTAAATTTTTTTACATTTTGTTGTAAAAAATAATAAAAATTCTCTATTATGCGTAATAAAAATTAAAAAAAATTAAATTTTATTGTGTTGACGTTTTTGGTAAATAAGATTTAGTTATTATAATTATAGGTGATAGAAAATAATTTTTCCCTACAAAAAATAACTCATTTAACTATTATTTTATGGAGTTGGTATACTAATACACTTAAATTATTAGGTGCACCATAGAATTTGCCTTTAATTTATTGTCCCACTCCAAAACACAGATTGACTTGGGGCGCCAGAAAGCCCGTTCAAAAGTTTGTTTACAACAACTCCCCTTTTCATCAATTCTTTGTAAATATTTTATTTTATTTTTTTGAAAAACTATATCAATAATTACAAAAAACATAAACCCTACAAAGCACGTGAACTACAAAACAAAGCATGTGGATGAGAATGAATGTATTCCGAGGTGGGTTTTGAAACAAAAAAAACAGCCAAATATTTTAGGACAGACAATGGTACACATTTTAATTGGGAAGGGTGAATTCAATAGTATAAATAAAAAACAAATAAACTAAAGAGTTGCACATATAGATCTATATATTTAGGGTTTAACCTTCGTCAAAGTTCTTATTTCAACTAAAAATTAAATGATCTACATATTTAGGGTTTAACATTCCTCAAATATAGTTGTTATCTACTGTGGGCATGATATATGTAAAACAAAACAAAAAAACGAAAATAATAGATCCAAAGAAAAAAAGTTGCAATTACTATAACAATGACATGGCATGGTGATATATTAATTAGGCATGCAATAGAAAAACAATAAAATTTGAAAAAAGTGAACAGGCTGGGTTAAAGATTTGACATTTACGTGTTGTTTCTTTCCCAACTTTCGCTTTCGCTGTGTGAATCTGAATCTGATACACAAAACACAATGTTCAAGGCTGTAAAAAGCATTGAAATCTGGTGCAAGTATCGTCCTCTCCCTTTGTCATACTCTGATGTGTACCATTCTACAGAAAAGATGAAAGAGAGAGAGTTTCATTCTACAGAAAAGGAAGAAGATGGCGTCGCAGCACGTATTACGGGCAACATCTCCCGTTATGGATAAAACATGGGAATAGGTTAACCCTAATGGAACCAAACAAGCACTTCCAATTCTACATCCTATTATTCCTCAACTACAGTATTGTATCCACAAATATATATACTTGAAAAATTACACAATGGAAAGTAAGCAAAAGATAGTTGTGCCGCTATACATTTTTTATGACAAAATCAATTTTCGTAAATACAATATTTACGAATCTATGAAATCTTACATTGTCATGCATGACACTTTGAAGTATGTAGAAGATCAACACTCTTTGATGATAGGAAGCGAAAATTGTCAAACTCAAATGATATAAAAGTAAATTGATTGTCAAAACACGTTATTTCATATTTGACCACTTTGATTGATGCGGCTTTGACATATGTCTACCCTGCGGTAAAAGTTGTGGTCTTTTAACTATTTGACTCAATTCAACTACGGTTTTTCAAGATTGTTTGTTTTAAGATGATAATGAATTACAACTAGTTTTAGTACAGGCATGTAATCATGTTGAGTTAGACGAAATGACGAAGACAATATAAGTTTTTTAAAGCTCTGAAAGTATAATTTTTGACAAATCACAATAAACCGTAATTAAATTAAATTTACAATCAATTCAAATATTTACTAAATTGATCTTCATATTTAAGAATCTTAACTCAAAGTAATCGGACTCATCTGATCTGCTTACTTGTTTTGTCCCACAAGCTTTAGGTCAGGATTAAACCTAACTCAAGAAATTTGGAATAAAAATTTATCCAAAATCTTAACCTCCTAGAAGGAGGGATCAAGTCCGGGTTGGTATAGAGCGGACAAGGAGTTTTTTTTACTTCAGTATTACACTACTACTACTTAGTACTTATTTAGTTTCAATTTTATGGTTAAATATGTTTTTTGTCCCTACAAAATCACGAGTTTTTAAGTTTAGCCTCTATACATTTTTAATGGTAATTTTAGTCCTCATAATATTGTAGTTGTAAGAATAGTCCATATTTTGAAAACTTTTTACAAAAAATTGATATTTTTAGTCCTCCAAAATAATTCTTATAAAATGCAAATAGGGATTAAAACCGAATTAAAATTTTATATGGACTAGACATGAAAACTTATAATTTTGTAAGAACTAAAAACATATTTAACTCTAAATTTTAAATTTATATTGTCCAACTTCTTTATATGACCAATAATTTTTTTGTAGTTTTTTTATAAAACTTGTAATATTGCTGCAGTTTTTTTTTTTTTAAACTGCAATCAATTTTGTTATACAACTTGTATTTAAGCCAAGGTATACCCAAGATATGATCCAAAGTGATACAAGCACTACAAAGAGCAGGTTGAGAACATGAACCAGCAAAACACAGTCCAAAACCACATCCCTAAAAATAAAACCACATTTTAAGTCTTACACCCTTATACATAACTAGAATTCGTAATCAAAATCAAAGTCATTTGTCCAGTATACTATTCATGTTATGAGTTACTTGTTGTTTAACTTCTAATTTTGAAAAGAAAAAAATATGTATTAATATTTGGTGGTATGTCTTGGGACTAACATGTTCTTTTTGTATCAACTTGTCCTTATTTTACACATATCTCACTGGGTTTGATTGGGTTAACTAATTGTTGGCCTTGAGTCTAAAAACTTGACATGAAATAATGTTACGAATAGTGGGTACACACAATCTGACCTTATATATATATATATATATATATATATATATATATATATATATATATATATATATATATATATATATATATATATATATATGCTTCCGATAAGTTCATATGCTCGTTTTTTGGGGGTGGTGGAGGTGGTTAAGGTGTAGGGGTACTAATTAGGTTTAGCATAGCTTACTTTATTTGTTAAAAAGAAGAAGAAGATGCTTTAGGTGATTTTACTAACTAATTTGGATTTAGTGTTGCAGCAAAGACTCCATTGGATTCCGTTAGCCTAGTTGCTATAGTCAAATAGCTGAAATTCATAAATTTCTTATTTTGTCCATGTTAACGTGAGTGGAGATAGGTAAGTTAAAAATACTAAATTTGAACTCCCATGGGAGAATTTATAGTTTAATTAATGTCTCTCTCAAAATAAACACTGACATTCTCTATAAAAAAATTACAAAAATATAATCTTAAGAGAGAACAGAATGTGAAAATAATTTTATAAACTCTCGTCAAAAAATTAATGAGGAGATATCAAATTACTCTGTTTAATAACTCAAATAAATCCATTAAGAAACAACTCAATATAAATATTAAATTTCAACAATGCAATTACCGTTGACTATGTTCATATCATATTTTTGATCAATCACACAATTTTATGAAAACTTATAATTTTTAATGCTATTTTTAGTTAGCATTTTGCTTCAGAAAAATCATTAACATTTTCTTCAGAAAGATCTTTAGTTAACATTTATTTATATTTTCTTTTTAGGGAATTTATTTATTTTTTAAACTGATTATATGATCCGTTGAATTTATTTTTAGAAATTTTCTAGTACTACAATTTGTAATTATAAAGATTGAAAAAAAAAATCATTATATTGAAAACTAAAATTAATAAAATTTAGGTAAGCCCTTAATTTTCTTTTCCTAGTCGCCAACCCGGACCAAACCATAACGGCCATGCTCTTTATTTTTTAATTTTTTAGGAAAAGCCATGCTCTTTTTTTTTCTTGCGAGATCGCTTATATACGTTAATCAAAGTGTTGAGGGATTAAATAAGTAATAGAAAAAAAAATGATTATATTGAACACTAAAGTTATAGTGTTCGAACACTAAAAATTATAGGGTTCAATTTAGGGGTACACTCGGTTCAACCAACATATGACTCTCTTACAGATTTTGCTTTGGGGGAGGGAGGAAGGGCCACAAAGTTATCTCATTTTCTTGTGCAAGTTTGAAAGAGTTGGATACCTTCCAAAATTCATGTGTTCTCTTGACAAATTCTCTTAGATAGGATTCTAACTAGAGCTAATTTACTTAGGTGAAGGGTTATCACTGCTCAAATTGGCGTTCTTTGTGCTTTTTGCGGGGGTTGTATGGAGTCGGTTGATAATCTTTTTGTTACGTGTGGGGTAGCCATTTTGAGGAATTCCTAGAGTTATAAGTGTGGTATTTGATTTATAGGTGGTTAGGTTGATCTTCGATGGTGTCAAGGGATTTGGATAGCCTTTTTGAGGGATTCCTAGGGTTAGCTGGTAGAGATAATAGTAGGAATGATTTTTTGTTGATCTGACATTCGTTTGTGTGGACCATCTGAAAAGTCCGTAATGAATTTGTATTTTCTGGTAAGACTCTAGAGGTGGAGGAATTGGTTCGTAAGATCCAGTTCTCTCTATGATATTGGTTTTTTGGGTCTCGCCCTAGTTTGTCCTATTCTCACTATGAGTGGGTGGTGGAACCAATTCTCTGCTTGAACTGGTAGTCTTTGTGTGGGGGGTCTTACTTGGGTGATATTTAGCGGGTTTTTTTTTTCTTTTTCTGTTTTGCTGATTTTTTTTTGTATCTTTTTGGTGCCGTTGGCTTGGTCCATTCTGCTTTTGGTTTTGGTCATTAGGAGTGTAGGAGTGGTTTTTGAGGTGTTGTTTTTGTTATAGTCTCTTGGAGTCCTTTGGTGATGGCATTGTAGGTGTTATTTCTTCTGTTTTAGCTAACATTATACATGCAAGATTACTTAGACGATATGATAAATGATCTCTTATAATATAATCAAAGAGTTGATCGAGAATTTTATCATTCTATTTATTTTAAATAAAAAAGGTTTAGTCTCTACAATTGCACGAAAATATATCTCGTTAAAAAAATCGTTAGACTATGATTTGATCAACCAATAACATTTTATATGATGATGGTTTTTCAGGGATGTCAACTTAGTTGAAATGTCTATATTTCTTTGGATGCATGTCTTCTTGATTAAAAAAAAAAATTCAACCAATAACATTTTTTTTTTTTGTAGATGTCAATAACAGACCGTATAATTTTTTATATTTTATCAATAGCAGATCGTATAACTAAGGTTATTTGTTGTTGTGAAGAAGAAAAAAAATGACTAAAGCTAAATTTAATAGGAAATCATTCACATATGATTTGCATTGACTTTAGTAAGTCTGAGATGCCTGGCGGCCCCAACCCCAAGACTAAATGGCTTTTTCCATTATGACAGGGATCCTTGTCTATTAGCCTATGATGCACGTGGTACTTTAAACCTTTTGTAAGGCGAATCAACATGGATCTTGCTCAAAATCTTAAGAGAGCGGCAAATACTAACTAAAAATTTAAGGAGAATAATGTTAACCAATGTTCCCGTGATATTGGTTAAGCATTTAAAAGAAACAAGATTTTATTAAAAAGTGGTGTAATAATTAGTGGTTAAAAGTAACAGTTTATATCTTCAAGATAGTTTTTTCTACTTTTGGATTCCTTAATCAATGTCTTTGGAACACTGGTTAACGAGACCTAAAATTTAAAGGTAGCATCACAATAGTATTTTTGTTAAGGAAACAAAAGTAGTAGTTTTGAATTGAAGATTATAATTTTTAAAATTTAAAAAAGTTGAATAAACCATTTTTACATCACTTTTTGACATAATATTTATATATTTTTTCTCTTAACCAGCGCGTTAAGGATCTGTGTTTTATAGTAGTGAGGTAGAACATGAAATCTTTGTTTAGTAGCGAGGGAAAACGTGAACACTTGTTGTGACACTTTTGATATTAACCCACCAGTTAATTAAGGCTGAACTGAGTTTTCAAATTTTCAACCATTGTTTCTTGAGAAACATTTCTTTTGAAAGATTATTGAGAAACATAAACAACCAAAAAGGAGACCAAAGACACGTAAATTAGCCGACCAGGCTACAAAGATGCAACAAAGCAAAGTTATCAGAACTTTTATAAACCAATGGTTGACTTGGAAAAAGACATATATTGACTTTGCATGTGAATCAAAAGAGTGATTGCATCGATCACGTAACTTTCATTTATTTATACACCCATTTTATGTAAAAAGTTTAGAGTTGTATGTGTATTTCTCAAATTATAAGTCCTTTTAGAAAAAATAATTTGTCATAAATTATAAATAAGTTGTTTTACAATATCAATCAATTATTAATATTACTTTTTTATATATATTTTTAACTACTTATTACTCTATCTTCTTTTAATTATTTAATTTATCTTTTTCATATCATTTATTAAGGACAATTTTGTAAAACAACTCATAATATATCTTTTCTATGCAAAATTAAAAATATTTCTTAATATATGTAAAATGTTTGAAATGTCTTATAATTTGGGACGGATGGAGTAATAATCATGTATTGGAAACCAAATTTTTTAAAATTTAGGTCTAGCAATTTTTGTATTGAAGTAGTATTTTATAAACATATGTAGTACCTAGGAAAAGCAATTTCATACAACTTGGGTCTAGCACAAGTGGTGGTTCATAGTGTGTCTCCAAGTGGTGTGTTTTGGAATGATCAAAATGATAATTTTTGTCGAGCAACAACCATCGAGATGTAAACTAAGGATAATTGCAAGCACTCATACGTTCAGGTCGTTATGAGAACAATGAGTGAGGGGTAAAAATTGGGTACATGGTGTATACCTTTAGTCACGATCTTAGAAATTGGATAGATGGTGAATTTTGTAATCGTCGAACGTTGAAATATATTGATGGTCGGAGGCGTTAATTATTTTTAGCGGAATCCTAAGCTTTTAACTGTTTGGAGTTCGGCTGTTATCCTTTACGAAAATCATGTAGCTTTAGAAGAGATTGGTTGGGTCTTTTTCGGTGGCGGGTGTCCGAGAGCAAGAAGTATTTGTGCTAGTCCAGAAAACTTGTCCCCCAAGTCATGATTCTATTGTTTGGAGTCATAACTACGCGTCTTTTTACATATTTAATCTTCTATTTTTGCATATTGTATTTAAAAAAAACCGCTTTTGAGGGGATTCAAACCCACATCCTCTTGCTCCTATAAAAACATTTTATACCATTTGACCAATTATTAATTATTGATAATACTTGAAACCATTTAATATATATATTCCATAAAAGTTATCCTCGTGAGCTTAGCTCACTTGGTAGGGATATTGTATTTTATATGCAGGAGCCGAGGTTCGAACCCCGAACACTCCACTTCTCCACAATTAAATTATGTGAACTATAGCCACTAGGCTACAGGATCCGCCACTAATTATAAAGGGTCAAACTCATGTGTTAAGCATTATTGTGTTCGAAGTCATTTGTTGGGAGAAATCAATATTCACATAAATTTTAGGTCGACCAGATGTTCGTCAAGGATAATACATTTTTTTTTCCGTTTTGTAGCCTTACAAAGAAGGGAATTGTTGGTTGAGAAGTTCATGCTTGATTATGGTGCGATGAAAGCAATAATATAATATGATATATCCATTCTTTCAACAATGCACTTGACTCTATAGGCTAATCATGATCTTCTCATTGCTCTTTGTAAAGGTTTCCTCATTTCATGTAATTCATCTCTTCATTACATTACCTGGGGTTATTATTGCCTTTTCCCTTTTGAATTATACTTGCTTGTCTTTTTGGCCTTATGCTTCAATTCCTAAATTTTCATGTGAAGCGTTATTCCACCCTTATTCAAGGCAACCGATGATTAACAAGATGTCTTCAAAGCATTGTTACATAGGAACTGGTTCCTTTACCCCCGTTCAGAAGTATTTTGTAGGTTGTTGTTGGCTTTATACACTGAAGTTTGGTTTTAATGGTAAGATTTATTGATTTAAGGCTCATTTGGCGGCCAAGAGATACACTTATATTATTGGTTTATATTATAGTGACCCTTTCTTACTTTTGGAGAAAATTACATATGTTAGATTCATTCTTCGAAAACACATTTTTTTTAGATGCCTTTTTCAAGGAACACTATATTTAATTTAATATAAAATACATCCAACGATCTTTTGTGGCTCTTGAAATTACGTTTAAATATTTGTTTTGAATTTTCTAAAAATAAAATAAAAAATAAAACCCGATAATGAATGGAAATCACCTTAAAGTCAAAACGAAATAAGAAAACGTGATTTTAAGAGTCTCAAAAAGACAATTAAATGTAGACTACTTTTTTCTTACTTTTTGTTACAAAAAATTAGTTTTAAGTTTCAATGAACAACAACGACAACTTAAGCCAACTGAACTGAACCACAGAAATTTCCTATATTTAATTTTAAATTAATTAATACTCATTTAAATTCAAATGTCAAACTTCTACCTTATTAGGGGAGCCTCTATCAAGCTCAGTAAGATATAGGAGACTTGTTGAGGAATTAAACTATGAGAGAGTCGCTCTTCCAAACAATTGGTTTCGGAAAAATGGAGATTAAAAGTTACAAAAATGTGTAAATAGAAGGATCAAAAATGTATTTGAGTCTAGAATTTTTGTGGCATAGTTAAAACACATTGTATTACGCATTTGTTTCTCTGACTAGGTTGTTTTCTTTCTCCCAACAAGGGATGCAGTTTTTTTTGTTTAATGCTAAGGAGGGTTATAGTATTTTATTTAAATAAAAAAATATAGGTTTAGTAAATTGGTAAGATGTTGATTCATATCTCGCGAAAATGTAAGTTCAACTTCTACTACCACCTTCTTTCAAAGAAAAAGAAAACTTCTACTATCACCTATTGTTAGACCTCATTAGTGGATAATCTATAAGTTTTTTTTTCTTTTCTGACAACATGGTCCGAGTCTCTAATTCACCTAAACTTTTTATTATAAAAAGATCAAAAGGTTCACTTCAATTCTAAATTTTTAAAACCAATGAAGTTGAAAAGTTGGACATTATCGCAAGATTCAAACTCAGACTTTATAGAGTGTGGGTTACATGCACGGGCGGAGCCACCCCCCAGCTAGCCTGGGCTAGTGCTGTAACACCCCGTTTCCCAAAACAACGTAATATTATATAAAACATCAGAGTTCAACATACAACGGAGTATTACGTCTACTTTTCAAAATTATTTAAATAGAAAATAAAACTATTTAATCCAACAAAACATTTTCATGTCATCTGCAGCGGAATATTTATTTAATAATCAATTCAACAACTATGTCATCATCCTTGGCACAAAGGCCTCATCATACTACAATTTATTTCATAATAATAAAATCTCCAACAACATGTCCTTCAAATAAAATGATACGTAAAGGAATGAAAGAATTAAACATCAAAATCCCCATCCTGTTACGTATCAGAGCCTAGGACACAAGAGCCGACATCTAACTAGCCTTCGTTACCTGCACTTGCCCACGAGGCGGCAATTCCAGCAGAAGGGGTGAGTTCACAACACAAAGGTAATATATAAATATATGAATCATCAAATTGCATTGAAAAACAACAACAAATTATAACAACCATCATCAGCATAGGCAGCAACATCATCAATATAAGCAACAACATCATCAATTCATCCAACAACAACAACACAACAACGTCCACCGACAACGACAACAACGACAACAATGACATATACAATGCCCACCGACATATGCAACAACCACCGACAACAACAACAACGACAATGTCCACCGACAACGACAACAACGACAACAATGACATATACAATGCCCACTGACATATGCAACAACCACCGACAACAACAACAACGACAATGTCCACCGACAAAGACAACAACGACTCATGTACTATGCATGTGGTACCAAAAATACAGGGCAGAGCCCTCACCGCTTTGAACAATAAAGTGTTCCAGGACACGAGTCCTCCCGCTTTGAACGACAAGGCGTTCCAGAGCATAAGCTCTCACCGCTTTGAATGACATTGCATTCCAGGACCGAGGTCCTCACCGCTTTTGAACAACAAAGTGTTCCAGGACATGAGTCCTCCCGCTTTGAACGACAAGGCGTTCCAGAGCATAAGCTCTCACCGCTTTGAATGACAATGCATCAGACTCCAACTGTGTATATCAACATACAACATGACAACACCGACAACAACCACCAGCCAACAATGCATACATCTACGTATGACTTACACCACGACAATTCAACAACAACAACTGTGCCTAATTCATTTATGACACACTTCCCAACTTGGACAACACAAAACAACGACAACAACCACCAACCAACAATGCATACATCTACGTATGACTTACACCACGACAATTCAACAACAACAACTGTGCCTAATTTATTTATGACACACTTCCCAACTTGGACAACACAAAACAACGACAACAACCACCAACCAACAATGCATACATCTACGTATGACTTACACCACGACAATTCAACAACAACAACTGTGCCTAATTTATTTATGACACACTCCCCAACTTGACTCAACCACACCACAACACCATGGACAATTGCAAACTTAGCAAAGTATAATTCATTTCATTTCATATAAGAATCATTCATATATGCCTCATAAACATCTCCATTCTATATTATTATTACTCCAAAAATTCTCTAAAAATCCAATAATCAACCTAGGAAGCTTAGGTTTGGGTTTGGAACACTTTGAAAAATTACATAAAATGGTCATACAGGGCCAATCTCGCTTAAGCGAAGCTAATCTCGTTTCAAGCGAGTCAAATGACGAAAGTCTGGGGAAATCTCGCTTGGACTTCGCTTGCATCTCGCTTACGCGAGATTTCATCTGGAAAGCATTCTGGGAATCTCGCTTAAGCGAGAAATATCTCGCTTCAAGCGAAGCTTCATCGGGGCAGTTTTCAAACTACGATTTTCTAAGCCCTTTTTCATCCAAAAACCCAATTTTGATCCCCCAATCACCCAAAATGAATTAGAAACAATGTTCATGGGTTTATGGCACGACAAAACAACAGAAACAACTCACATAAGCATCATCATCATCATCATATAATTCATCAATCATGGCATTTCCATATTCTTAACCCTAATCCAACAAACCACCATTTTTCAATTCAATTCATGAAAGCATACATATATACATTAGCAATTGAATCATAAACCCACCCTTACCTGATTAGATGAACAAAAGCAAGCTACAGCAATCAATCTTCTAGGCTAATCCCCTTGTTCTTGGTTCTTCTCCCTTCTACCCCAAAAGCTTATGTTTTGTTTTCTCTGATACGTATGATTGTTACTGACTTTTCTATTTCCTTTACCAACCAAAGTATAACTCCCCTTTTTCTATTAACTCCTTCCTTAATCTCCTTTAATTCACATTAACCCCATAATTCTATAATTAATAATTATTCCACCTATTTTCATAATTCTCCAAAATAATAATATTTCTTCTATTTTCTTAAAACAAAGCAAATATTATATCCCACTACTAATTGATTAAATAACAAATAACATGCATTTAGATAATACATCAATAAATCATATAACTCAATTATTTCACATAAATTATTATAAACAAATAAACACACCACATATTCACATAATCATTTATAAATTCAAATAAAACATGCCCAACAACTAAAAATAACAAAATAGCGACTAGGGCGTTACAAGTGCCCAGTCTCAGCTTCAACTTTCCTTGTAGCAAGCCCAGCCATTACTAGAATTTTTAGTTTTTTCTGCGGATTTACCTTCGGATTTTTGGGCAAATTCCGCAGGAAACACATTTCCTGCAGATTTTGCCATGGATTTAGGTTCCCAGGTGAGGTAATACTAGGATTTTAGGATCCGCAGGAAAGATATATCCGCAGAAAATGTGAAATTATCCGCAGGAAATGTGAAATTATCTGCAGGAAATATGAAATTATTCGCAGGAAAGAAGTAACGTTTTGCGATTTTTTTTTGCCCATGCTCTATAAAATTCCTGGCTCCGCCACCGGTTAAATGTATTGATTGTCACTTGATCTACAATAGAGTTAAAAGTGAGTTGAGTTAAGTTGAATTAGTTTGAGCTCGACTATGGTTTGATATGAACTTTTTTTAGCTTGAGTTTGCCTAGTTCAAGAACAACTCGGTTCAACTCACTATATTTATTCTCATTTCTTATGCCATAAATATAGGGAAACCGTTTATTCTCATTTTATTCTTGTCAATTTGCATTTAAAATAATAAAAATTGAAGGAAAAATAAAAAATTTATTTAATAGCAACACTACATTAATGTTGATATTTTTAAAATATGATGAATTTTCAAAATTTTATCATATTAAATTTCTCATACTTGTGTATAAAATTTGTTTCCTCGAATATAAATACGTAAAATAAAGAATAGAAATACGCAAAACTATCTAGAAGCCCTAGCTCAACTGACAAAATGCCGAAATTGTTAGGCCGGATGTCATGATCGGGTTTGAACCCTGGTACCTCCACTTGTGTGTGTGAGTTTATAATGGCTTTGCCATTTCGTCTATCTACAAAAAAAAACGCAAAACTTGTAACAAAAAAATATAAATACGTAAAACCTACAACGGATGTGGTACAAATATTTAACGTTTTTTGCATATAAAATAACAAAGAAGACTAATAGAAACATTTCATTTTAGTTTTGTTTTGAAGAAGCTAAGTTAGACTCGAGACTTTGAGGATGAGCACACTCCAAGGTCTCGAGCCAACATCAGCGGTCCAACCAAAGTGGATTTGAAACACTACATTAATATTGATAGTTTTCCTTAATTTAATATTTTTAAACATTTCACAATATTAACGATGTAATTGGTTTTTTTTATAATTACCGTAACAAGATTCGTGCAAAGAAAGATTCTATTTATATTCTATATTATATAAATTTGAGAGTTTCTTTCAAGTCTTAATATGGAAGTGTTTTTCTTTTCATATTATATTGACATGTGACACTATTAAGAAACCAAGCATCATTTGGATTCAATACTAAATTGACACGTGGCGGCGTCAAACAAACCTAGCCTTCTCGTGTAATTAGCAGTTAATGTGTTGATGGATTAATGAAATTAGTGAATCAATGAATTAATGAAATGAATTTCTTCTATGATGAGGTGTTGGTCAAATGATATGATTTTATTAATATTAAGAAAGAAATTAAACCACACATTTTTTTTATGAAAATAAAACGGAAGGATGTCTTTGTTAAAAAAAATAAACGGACTGCCTGATGATGCATAATTTTAGGGAAATAAAAACCGTGTAATGAAATAATTATAGTTGTAGGAAACAAAAACAGATGCCCAACAAAAATGCAAAAATGAATAGCAACTGAAGAAAAAAAAATTGCAAGTCACAAGACCACATGTAATTAATTTGATACCAAATTACCCTATGAAAAAATACTATAAGTTAGACCTTTGACTTCACAATTTTTTCACATCACAATCTCGACTCTCTTTCTCTCTGTTTAGTTTTTTTCTATGATTTTTTCTTCTTTGCATTTGACAATCCAATTATTTTTAAAAATTGATTCAATTTATGATATTACTCCTCTACATGTTGTATATATCCATGTATTTTGTTCAAATTCACACATTCACCATATGATACTCTTAAGTTCTAACGGCTTATGACATGGATACCATAAATTTAACCACATAGATTTTGAAATGTTTATGTTCCAAGAGAAAATTAGAGAATGTAATTTTTTTTTTTTAGAGAATGTCGATTTATTGTGTTTTTTCATCTGTAATATATGTGAATATTTGGTTCCATATTCTATTTAGATTTCGCCTTTAGATCGTTGATCAATTCTGTTTGAATATTTTTGTGAGATTTTGCAGTGATTGTGCCCGATTTCCATTTGTCCTTATTTAATGACGGATTTTTATTTTTTGTGTTATTTTCTTTTGGTTGCCATATTGTAACACTAAGATCAAATGTTTTTCTATGCACGTTCTATTGTTTAATTTATTCATATTTTGATATGTGTGTGTATATATACATGCCCATGGTTTGTAAATCATTTTTATATATAATCAATTCATTTTTTAGACATAATTTAAAAGTACCTAAATTAGAGTTATTTTATTTGCCAATATATAAACAATGTGACTGGGTGAGTGCTCTTAAGTTGAGATTGAACTGGTCTACAATATGATCTTAATTTATTTCTTCTAAACATTTTTTTTTAAACATTCTAAACATGTATTCATTTCTAATAGAGTATTATATGATTTTTTTTTTTGGTACATTATATGATTCATTTTCTAATAGAGGAAAAAATAAGTATTTTTATTAATTGCATTTTAAAAAAAAATACGTCTCTATTTTAAAAAGAAAGGACTCAATTTAAATGCATATTATATGTTATATACGTTTCAATCAATTATATCAGTTTCTAATTTAACCCTTAAAAAAATCAGTTTTCTAATTTAAATGCATATATTATCTCAATCAATTATGTTTAATGGTATGAAACAAATAAGTATATATTTCTAAAAATAAGTAAGCCTATTAATTTTGTTTAATAGTATACGTTTGTAATTATTTTATTTTTTTCAACCGTATATTTCTATTTATATAGTACATGTTTGTAAATGTTTTTTTTTCAACGGTATATTTCTACAAATAAGTAAACCAATCAAATTTTATAACACGTTCACATTTTAATACTTAAACCAATTACAATGTGGCATCATTTATCTAATAATCCAATCAGATTACGCTGTTTTGTTTATTTGCATCATATTTTTTATTTAATCAAATTGCACTTTACTTATACCATTTATCTACATATAATGTTATCATTCGATCTTCCTATTTATCTTCCATGTAGCGTTGTCAAACTCTAAAAAATTACCATGGTACCAAGATCTGATAACATCTCTCATATCAACCCGATCATAGTTGGTTCCACCCTAATTTTCCTCACGTTGCTTATAAATAACGCTACAACTGAATTCTCTACCAGATACCACAAAAGTGAGATTGACACTACATCTCCACCCTAAACTTTAAGACATTAGGTATACGAGTTATATCACTCATATGTTGTTCAACGGTTACTCTTGCAGCTAATGTGAAACTTAACCACACTTAACAGATTAACATTTGTTCCTTAAGTACGAGACTCTCCGCATTTGTGGTCTACCATCATGAACCAATGCCACTTCCCCACAAAGTTGAATCGGGTTATGATATCTTTGCCGGACCTTCTAAGGGAGTCAACATTGGTGTGGGTCAATTGATTAGACAAAGAGTAACCACACAAGTGTAAGTGTTTGTTTAACTTTCATTATTCTATTCAATGTTAGACTGAAACCGATATTTGATAAATCACAACATATTCGCGCTCTCAAGTATGGAAAAATTCTAACTTGTACTTGGCACGGACCCACATACTAGTTAAAATAAAACAACCAAAATGCAAAACCACACAAAATTCGTATAACTAATATAGATAAAGACAATCCTTAAAAAAAATATATAGATAAAAACAACGGAAGTTCCACAGCTAGAATCAAGAAACGTCGATATATTTATTCGAATCGACTCATTAGTTGAACTATATATAACCAAAATTCAACTCATTAATAATGATCTTAATTTTTCAACTTAAGTCAATTCGTTTGCTTTAAGAATCAAGAGTTAACTGGCAAACCGAGTTTAAAACTATGGTGGAGTTAAACGAAAATAATTACTGTTTTTTTTTCTTTTTTCCAATCAGTTGTAAAAATTAATCTGTTGATTTTGGGTGAAGGGTTTCATTTGACCATGCTAGCAAATGAGAAACTGTGTGGGAGTCATGGACCCCTTCACCCCCCATGTGTCGGTATACAGCATACTCCCTCGAAATTCCTCTTTTGCTCAAAAGTTTCACCCTTTTCAAGGACACTACCGTTCTCTTTCTTATTTTTCAAATATGTTTTCTACTCTATTTTAACCAATGCAATTGTCCTATTTATTTTTTGAAGAAAAAAAAAATTGTAAAAGCACAAGACGTCAAGAAGAACAGCTGCTCTGAATAATTAATAGGGTTTCCTATTATCGGGCATCTCATAACTCAACCACTCCTCTGACTCAATCGTTACTCTTCTTTTAACTTTTGATTCCCATTTTCCCTTAATAATTTAAATCATCATTATGTCTAACTTCATTTGTGGGGTTTTATCCTATACACCCGCAATTATTACGGTGTTGTGCTTAGGTCGAAGAGGTAATCATCATCTAAAATTCACATATAGTACAACCGTAAAAATTTGGTTTAATTATTAGTGAAAGCATTTTATAGCAATATTTGCTAGTTAAATTGTCTCTTTTTATATTAGTAGTTTATAAAAGGGACGGATGATAAATATAAAAAGAAACGTAGGAAATATTATATTTACCATTTTAAATTTACCTTTAAATTAAATCTACTACTCCCTCCGTTTCAAAATAGATGTCCATTTTGGAGATTAATTTTGTTTCACAACACTTGTCCATTTCAAGTTTCAATGCAACATTAATTATTGTCTTGTCAATAATACCTTATATATTTATTATAAAGAGAGAAAAAATAGAATAAAATAATAAATGGTTAAGGGTATTATAGAAAACACACACATAATTTCATCAAAAATAACAAAATTTATTTATCTTCTTGGTTACAACAATTTCTCCAAAATGGACATGTATTTTGAAATGGAGAGTACTATAACTATTCATGTCATTCCAATGTTTTCAACACTTTTAAATCACTTTCAAGGATAAAATTGAAAAAGGTGTACTTATTTATTAGATTTAAATGCCCTTAGACCACTTTCTCAAATACTCCCTCTGTTTTTTAATATAAGCAAATTTGACTTTTTAGGTTTATTCGTTTAATGATGAATGTAGTCTATATTATAAACCACATTCATCATTAAATGAATTGACCTAAAATGTCAATTTTGCTTATATTTCGACATGGAGGGAGTACTGTGTTTATTAAATAGACATTTATACATCAAAAATGTAGTAAGGATTCCCATTTTCCTTAGACCACTTTGTTGAGATTCAAACCAGCATCCACACTTCATTCAAGCAAAATAAACCACGGGACCAGTTATCACGTTGACAATTTTTTTGAAACCATGGAAGAATTTCATAAAATTTTGGCACCCTGAACAAATTTATTCAAGACGCCATGATTGTATTTTGAACTAGAGACTCAATGTCTGTGCATAAGTTATCTTAAATGACCTTTAATACAAGAATCAAAATTTTCTCTATTTATCAAACTCAACCTATTATCCATTTATAAGAAAGCTAAACACAAATGATATTAGTAAGATTTACTTTTTGATTCGAAAAAATAAATCCACGATTCGAAAAAATTATAAAAATATATATTTAATAAATGACACAGTTGACTCTGTCACACATATCAATACATGATTTTTATATTTAATATATCTAATTATCTATTAAAAAAAATTATAAAAATTTAATATTTTAAAAATATATATCGAGACAAGTCCAACATTTTATATGATATTTTTTATCTTTATATATTAATATAAAAATATAGTCAAAATATGTTAAATCAATAATACACATTATCAAATAAACCATCTAATATGAGACTGATAAAGTACTAAATGAAACAAACACAAACTCAAAAAGACTAGTGTGAGACGAGTGAGTTCCTAGTTTTCATATAATCCTTCAATTGACGGTTAATGTCTCTCTCTATCTCTCTGTCACCCTCTTTATTTTCAATCTCAAACATTGAATGTTAGGCTATGATCTATGTACGGTGAGTATGCACATAGATCCCCACTTGGATGACACCATCAGCCACATCATACTCAATCCAACAAAAATCAAATGGTCGGTCTGAATGTTATGGAATTTGTGGCCTCTACCAACCACAGTCAATGGTTGTACGAGGACATAACATCAAAACCAATATTCCAAATCCAACGGTGGATATCATAGAGTTCACCACCATTTATATTAACACATAGACACATACAATAAAAGTTGAAATATTTGCTGATTAAAGAAAATTGTATTATTTGAAAATTAAAAACACCTATTGCTTTTTTCACATTTCTTAAGAAATGTTGTTGGTGTAGTTAATGTGTCTGTTTTATAGTACAATTTTACAAAATTACCCTCATTAAAGAGATAAAGTGAAAAGTCAATTTATTGTACTTTTAGAATTAGTAGTAGTATTAAATAAGGGTATCTATGAAAAAAAAAAATTAATGTGTGTTGTAATTTGAAAAGGGGGTTATATTTAGGGACAAAAAAAAAACAAAAGGGGGGTTATATTAAGGGACGGAGGAAGTAGTTTAGTGGTTAGATTTACATACTATAAGTGTGAAAAAGTGGACCCTGAATTCGAACCTCGACCCTTGCATTCTAATAACTACGAAGCTACCAAACGAACTGCATTTAGAGAATTGAAAATTAAATATATCTATATCTCCCTTACTTGTTAAGTACAATACTATCAAGTAAATGAAATTTCATGTATCTAAATATTTATTATTGGCAGTTTGATCAAGAATTTGTGATTCATATTCAAGTTTCTTATTTTGAATTTTAAAATACGGAGTAAAATCTATAGTTTTTTTACTTTAGATTTTGATCGAACAATTATAAACATCATAGAAACGAGATTCTCCAAATTGCACGGAATGCAATTTATACACATTTAAAATACATACAAAAATCAAATGACGTTATATTCGACATCAAAATTTCAGTGTTAAAAGATAATTTATTTGCAATTAAGATTAAGAGTAAAAAGGGGTTGGAATTGGGTGCATGGGGTCGTGGTCATTTCTGGAAGTGAGGAACCCAGCTGGTAGGGTCTACTCACACACTCTGCCCCAATCTTTTTGTCTTTTTTCGATTTTTCCTTTTTCCCTATTTCTCCTTTATTTTTACTCTTCTTATAACCCCCTTCTCTCATATCTCATTCTCATTCACCACCACCACTCATTTCTCTTTCTCTCTCTTTAACTCCCCCTTGAAGGTAGCCGAGACTTTTGGGGGATGAAACAAGAGTTCAATAGAGAACACAAAGTGTGTGTGACCATTAAAAAAACTCTATGAAAGTGAGAAAAAAGAAAAAGACTATTAGGAAGCTTTATTTTTTGCGGGGAATGTTGTCTGGCTCGAGGACGCTTTCTCTCTCGATCTAATGCAAATCTGTGGTCATGGATTGTAAAGTATTCTCGGACCAGGCTTCATTCCCCCCAATTATATGCTTCCATGGACTATACATACACTTTCATAGGTTTGGTTTTAATTCTCTCTCTAAAATTATATATATTTTTGTTAATTTTTTGAACTATGAAATTTTGTTTTTTTCTTTAATATAGGTAGATCTGAATCATGGGTTTTGATTTTTTGGTTGAATTAAAGATGTACATGTAATTTGCAGATTGGTGTAATGATGAAGCACTTTGACATTTTTTTTCTTCTCTCTTCCTCAAAAGGTTTTCATCATTACATCCTTTTCGTTTTTCTTTCTCTGATTTTGTTATGATGATGTTTTTGTTGTCAGGTTTGTAACACCTTTTTCTTTGTTGTTCATCATTAGATACTAGATCTTCTCACAATTATGTTTTTTTTCTCTCGGATCTGTCGGTTTCTGCCATATTTTTTTTTCAGATCTAGCTACCCATTGAACTCACTTCCACATTCTCACTCACCCCTTTTCATTTTATCTTTCTCTCTACATATTTTTCTCTCTCTTTCTTTAGGGTTTCATATTCATACCATGCATCTTGATTCCAAGCTTCTTTGAATTTAATAATGTCACTAGCTCAGATAACCAGATCTATATCAAATTGTGATAAAAAATAATAATTATAGATCTGGGATTGATGATTAATAATAATTTAGTATAAAGTTTTTCCAAGTATATATGGTTTATTTTTTTGTATGTGCTGCAAACTCACATGTAGTTTTTTATTTATCAATACACATCTTCATATACTTGATAGCTTAAACCCTAATTTCATACACAAGATGCATAATTTTCCTTTGTTTAATTAACTTTCAATCTTGATTAAGCTTTTGGAGAAGAAATAACAACAGGGTGTTTCTTCATCAATGAATTGTGAAGCAATGTTCATCAAGGATGAAGTAATTTGTTCATCAAGGATCTTGTTGACTTTGTTCATGAATTTAAGCATTAATTGTGCTTTTCACACCCCCTCCCCACACGTACAAATGTATAATCAACTTCAAATGTACTGATTAATTTTAGTTTTTTTTTTTTTTTTAATAATAGGATATTATTATATTGTGCTTTGTAGTATACTAGTATGCATTTATAGATCAATGATTAATTTATAAAGGAATTATTCAAGAGTCTCTTTTACTTAACATTTTAAATTTGCCTTGTTTTCTTCATAAGCACATGGATTTGGAAGAGACAGCAACGTCAATGGTAAATCTGATTGAGAATGGTAGCAAAAGGGGTCAGCAAGCATATATAGCTAGGTAGCTAGTGACATAGGGGAACACGAATGACATAAACACAGTGATCAGATCAGTGCTTATCTAACAGCAGCACTGCTTTTTCTTTATCATCAAATCATCACCATAGTCGATAATTACATCTTCATTCATATATACATACTTGCACGCAAATGTATAGTTTTCAAATATCAATGCAACTCATGTATCTAAATCAAACTCTATAAAGTGTTAATAATTCTTACACTCTTGAATTATAGCATCATCAATTGTCATGGATGAGTTATTATTGTTTTAAAATTTAAAGTATATGGTAAACCCTCACATTAGCTAGAACCACCTTTGAGTGACTCATCCATTAACAATTTGTACATTGATGCTGAAAATCAATCTTTGAATACTGTACAATGCAATTGATTGATGCTCCCTTGATGTGTTTCTTGAATTTAATTATACAAAAACATATCTCTAATTTGAGAGCTCAGTTGGGAGAGAAGTATTGAGGACCAAGTGGATTGAAGAATCATCGATGGAAGTTCTTGACATATTGATTACTCCCATCAAATTTTAATATTTTGTCCGTAACAAATATAAGCAACAAAATACATTTTTCTAAAATAAGCAAAACGGTATTAATGCGAGTACAATGGGTACTTGAACCCGGTACATAGTTATGAGATTACAATTTCATACATGGCTATCAAGAGGATTATTACATGAGTCGCGAATCAATACCACCTAGCCAACCCAAGTGGGTTTCCAATGATTATATCTTATTCCTACTCGTCCATATATACACCACTTCGTAGCTATCCACACTATGAAACGTTTCCTCTTTGATTTATTCTTTCTTATGAACGCGCCAAATTGAAGAAAATGCATGATACTACTTTGCTGCACGTGTCTGTGAAAAAGAACACCCAAAAAAAGAGATATTGTGATGTTTAATCGTCTCTGAAGCAAAAGACGCAGCATATTTCCATTCTTGAATCCATCATATCTCTTCTCGCCAAGCAGTCCTCATCGGTAATCCGTCAAGAAAGAGTTTTCACATAAAATCTCTTACTTTCAACAACAATTACTGCTCCAAACTTGACTAATCGCGTAACTGAAATCATCGTTTGGTCTAATATTTGAAATTATATGTACTTTTTTGTTTATATATTTTATTATGAAAATATATATTAGCAAAAAGACAATAATTCCGCATTTTTTAACATCAAAAGAAATTTATTGAATAAATGTAAACAAGGTACAAATGGTACTGGACTCACAAGCATAAATGAAGTACAAGTAGTACTATATCCACTAAATACATTTTTTTTTTAAAAACTCGGTATCCGATTCAAGAACCGACTAATCTGAGGGACCAATCTCACCGCCCACTTGCGAGGGTCCCGTTTAAAGCCAGAGCAAGCTCTGTATGGACTTACCTACCGAAATTGGCACCAATGACAATCGAACCTGAGACCTTGAGAAGAACAAACTCCAAGATCCCAAGCCTACACCAATCCCAAATGGGTTTATCCACTAAATAGAGCTTACCCCAAGCGAAACTTCCCACAAACTCCTAGATTTATATAAGAATACAACCTAATAGATTTGTGATCCATTCAAAAAATAAATAAGGAGCCCCATTTTTTTTTTATAGCATTCCATATTGACCATAAAATTGTATGCCAAGATCATAGAGTTTATTCGATTTTATCCTAAGAAAATTCATTAAAGGTGGATATTATAGTTAAATCTTAACTAATTATGAATTTATTCAAATAAAAGTGTCTATTATTTATCTCATTTTACATTATATTAACTTTAGATGAGACAAATTTTTATGTATACTTACTTGGCTAAATGCTTTCATTTTGACTATTTTCTTTCCATCTACTTTGATTATTCTTGTGCTCAGATTTATTGAGTGGAAAATGTAGTAACTCCATTGGAAAGTTCACCTTTATTTTAGTTGTCACTATTTTTTGTAGTGTTGAGATTAAGAAAATACTGTCTCAAAAGGAATTGCTTTTGGGAAATTGGATCTTTTTGACCTTTTGTAAAGCATAAAGTTGGGTTGGACCCTTGAAGTTTACTTTGCGTTTTCCCATGCATGATATGCAGATTTAATAGAGATAGAAAATAGAAATTGCTGGGTCATGTAAGTTGAATTCCCATACAGCTTTTATGTTCACATCTAACTTTTCCATGAATAATTGGTGACTTAACCCCAAAATCTTTTTCAAGTCTTTGTAGTAGTTTGTACTATTTCTTCATGCACAGATTAATTAGGTGCACAAAGGGTATACTAGAAGTTTTAGGCCCCTTTGACATATGACATGTGATCCCAAGAGGTGACTTTGGAATTACTACTACCTTTTCATACACTTTCCATTATGAAATTCACAGTTGTTTAAGAAAATATAGTTATAATGGAAAAAAAAAAAATCAATAGTGAGAATTGAACTAAGGACATAAATTGCTTGTTTAGAACCACGACACATTTGCTCCAAACTCACATATAGGGGTGTTCGTGGTCCGGTTCGTATCGATTTTGAGGCAAAATATCATCTGATTCAAAATAAAAATCACATGCGGTTCGGTTTGGTTAGGATGATTATTTTAAAAAAATCCGAACCGGTCCTATCCAAATATATGTGGTTTGATTTGGATCGGTTTTTGGATATCCAAAATGTAAAAAAAAAATAAAATTATTTACATTCTTTTATTAATACTAATATTACCCAAACACGGTAAAATAAATGTTTGATGCAAACTACATTAAAAAAATTAAATTACAACATGAAAATAATCTATCATTTTTGAACACATGAAATAATAATAATATAGATTAAATTAGTGAAATATATAAGATTAAAAACCAACAAGAAACATAATAATGTAGCATATAATACTATTAAAATAAATAAATAAGTATTAATATTTACTTTTGCGGTTCGGTTTAGTTTGGTTTGGTTTTAAAAAAGTGATCCGAAAACCGATCCGATCCTAGCGGTTTTTACAAAACAACGTCCAAACGCATCCAAAAGTATTTGATTTTTTGCGGTTTTCGGTTTTTTTAGATCGGTTTGCGGTTTTATTTTGGATTGGTTTAGATTTGAACACCCCTACTCACATCTGCCATCTACCAAAAAGCTACATATTACGGCTTTCATGTCCAAAGTGCCTCGAAACGTGATAATCAAGCGACAAACGTCCATCCAAACACATACAGGGAGTACATCTGGAGGGATTCATTATTCATCCACCTAAGATGGAAAAAAAATGCTATTGCATGTTTGGATACTTTACGTTTGTAATATGGTGTTGTAGTTGTAAGAATCATTACATTTAAAGAGAGAAACCATTGAGTTTAAATCTAATTGTCTCTACAAGGCTACAACTTCAACATAGTTGTGGAGGATCGAAGTCAATCTTACTGCTAACTCTAGTCTTTTCTTTTTTGTTGGTACAATGCTAACTCTAGTCTTTAATTATCATACTTTTTATATAGAATAAACAAAGGCTGTAACTATATAAACTAGGTATAGAACCTGTCCGTTGCACGGGTTTGTTAGGCTGTTCATACTATATGTTAATAGTTTCACAAAATACTTTTTTAATAATACTAAAATTTGATTGACACAAAAATTGATATATTTATAATGAAACTAAGTTTTTGTAAATAATAAGACAACATAGAGGGGGAAATGTAAATAAAATCAATTATATTAAGCTATTAAATACATGACTTGTCAACATGCCAAATAAAATTAAGAGATTTGATTCAATGTAGGGGAAAATACAAAAACAAAGATCACAATGCCTATATTTACATTAAGAAACAAAATAAAAAGGAAAGCTATAAGAGTAAATTAACAAAATTATATCAATACCAAGCCAGTGATAAAACAACATGGATATAATGTATGACCAATACAACAAAGAAACCTTGAGTCCCTGTCCTAACATAGAAACAAAACCACGACACAAAACCAAAATTTATAGCACCAAATAGTTGGTTGGAGAAACTCACCATGATCTATGATAATTTTTTATTTTTTTTACAATTACTAGCATCATGCATAAAATCATATAGTCATGTACGAAATAATCATAAATTTGATTCTATGGTGGTAAACAGTTATATGAAGGAAATGTATAAAAAAACCACCGAAAATACATATCTTCTAACTCTCGTGGTTCCAAGATTTTTGCATGGAAGGAGAGTCATGTGAAACAATAATGGTACTGTAAATTTTCAAACACCTGAAACCAAACCTATAACAATCAATACCAAACATACCTTTTTTTTTATAATCCAATTCTTGTTTTTTTTCTTTTCACAAAATTATCCAATTCTAGTTAAACTCAATACAAAGTGGATTGTATTTCTACTCAATTGTGTGGATGTGTAGAGGCTGTAATTATTAAGAGTGTGACCATTAAGCCATAGTTAAGATGATTAATATATATCTCTTAAAACAATTGCATGCGATGAAATTCTTAGAGTATACCCATTAGAACATCCATAAAGATTATTAATGTGTACCTCTTCATTTTTTTTATTTGGTGTTGAAACAAATATATATTATTGGATTGGAGAATGAATAGTTAGGCATTCAATAAACAGTGGGGCAACTATGACATTATTTTATATATAATTAGATTAGACGGACATTAAGTTGATATAGTGGAGAATTGGAAGGTTTTAAGAGAGGTTACACATTTAATTGATATAGTGGAAAGTTGCAAAGTACAAAAGAGTGATTTAAGAGATGATATGAAGCTTTTTTAGAGTGTCAGATCATCACAAAGCTTGCAGGAGATCAACTCAAGTTTCCTTTACAAAGATATATAAATAGATAGATAGATACAACCCGGCTAAATGGAAAATTACGCTAGGCTTAATTAAATGCTAACAATTTCATTCTAAAATATAAATAAAAATTGATCAACAAAAATTAATGTATTTAATTTAAAATTTATATCAAATATAGACATGACAATGTGGCGGGGTGGGGACGAGTTTTACCTTCTCCGTCCTCATACCCGATTTTCATATATTTACCTGTTACCCTACTCATATCCAACAGGGATGAGAAATTGAATCACATTCCCGTTCTCGACGGGTTTGGGTATCCCCGTCTCATCCCCATCCTCGTATTGAAAACTATTTTTTAATAAAAAAATAGAAGTTCTCTTTGCATCTCCAAGAGCAATGTTGTACTACATTATCTAACAACATGCTCACTTGAACGTTTGTTAAACCGAATGATTTAGTTGCAACTTTAAATATCAATGGTAGTTTTTATAACATAACCATTATCAAACAAAATAACATGGTTTATCAACATAAAATAATTACATTAAAGTTTTGCTAAATACCAAAAAGGTTCTGTCTTTTCTACCACTGCTAACATGGTGCACTGCCCTGAACTTGCTAAGACTGGGCCCAATTACCAGTGCCATTCATACATAATAAAAGATCCGGGTCAGTTCTTTTACTGACGTATATGACATTGATGTTCACAGTTCGATGTTGGAATAAAATGTGAGAGTTGGACGATTTTCAATTGCAAAACATTACCAACATGTAATTTATATGTTCTATAAAAAAAAATTATACTCTCTTTAATTATATTTATAAATAAAAACAGTTTGAATAACTAACGTATTTGTTTTATATAAAAGTCAAATACATTAGTTATTCGATGTATATAAGAAATTGATTTTTGGTTTATAAATATGATCAAAGAGAATATGTTAAAAATGAAATTACAATTTTAGTTTATTTATTAAAAAAATTGGTGATTTAAGCATATAAGAGAAATGATGATAGACTCTCATGTGAAAATTCGTCTTGTATCGTCATGTGAGGACCTCCTCAGAACCTTTTCCTGTTTGAGAAAAACATATATGACGGTGGTTATGAGCAAATGGCCTAATTTTTCTATAGTGGACAAATAGTCAATTTATTCATTGAAATAAAAGTTACATACTTAATGACTTGTCGATGAAAGTTCATTCAGTTGATAAAGAGTTGACTCATTAGCAAGATCGTGAGTTCTACTTTCTCCAAACATTCTTTGAACCTCGACTTGGTAAATCTTTGAAGTCCAACTTATCTAAACATTGTGAATGACCAGAACATTAAATGTATATGAGAAGTAACTCATTAGCTTAATAACTTAATACTTTTAAGATTTTGAATGAAGATGATAGAGACGCGACGTCTCCATGTCTTATGGTTGTGGAGCATTGACTCCTTATCATATTTAAGGCAACCGGTTTTATCATTGATTTGGAACCACTAGAATGTTAAGCATTGAAGATATTTAGCTTTTGGAAACGTGGAAATTTTTGGTAACTGATACTACTAGAGCTGCGGACATGACTCAAGTCAACATATTCTAGTGACCGAATCAGACAAATAAATCTAATGACTCAAATTTAAATGTTGTCACCTTAGCAGTTGAACAAGCATATGATTGAGGTCAGGTAAAATGTACTCTTTTTTCTGCTAATGTTTGCCCCATTTTTGTCCCTTGGAAACTTAGTACTAGATGTCTCAAGTACTTGAAAATTACTCATGTACTTAATTTAAGATCTCTAACATTTATAGGGTAATGCTTGTGAGGATAAACTTGTAAATTGTGGTCTTCATCTCTAATTTCAATAGGTGGTATAATCTCCCTTTGTTTATTACCTTGGAATTCACTAGAAATAGAAAATAGAAAATTGTTGTTTTCGGATTCATTGTTTCTTAGAAACACATGAAAATGAAAAGAAAAAAAAAAAATTCAGCAGGCAGCACTAGTTAACCACTATTGGTTTCAAAACAGAAAATCGGCGGTAGTTAACTACCACTGAATTTTTTGTTCATTTTCATGTGTTTTTAAGAAACAATGAATGTGAGATCAACAACAATCGTAAAAATAGACATCACGATTACCTTGCTTTAGATTTGGTAAATTTCTATTGGGCTAATGCTTTATAATCTCATACTCTTTTTTCTATTTTTATTATTAATATTATTGAGATGTGTTGCAGATTAGTTGTGTAGGGAATGTGATGCCAACCTGACTGAATCACATTTTCTATAGTAATGCTTTTGCACAAGTTTTTTTTTTTCTCTTATATAACATGTCAATTTATCGTTGGCTAATTTAATTATGGGAAATGCTAACCGGTGCCCCGAGGCACTGGTTAAGGATACGAAAAAAGAAATTATGTAGTAGTTAATATATTGAAATTGTGTAATTAATTTATAGTAATGTCAAAAATAGTTTTTTTTTTATGATAATAATTCTCTTTTATGATATGTTTAACCAATGCTCCGAAGGCATCGGTTAACAGAACAAGAGTAAAACGTCCATTTAATTAGTTCTTTACTATCAGTGTCCCTCTCGAATATGGTTTCTTCACTATAAACTAAGAGAAGTGCACAAATTCTTAAATTCCATTGTTTCCCTCCTACTGCTTTAATGTCTTTCCTAAATAGCAAGTTGATGTTCTATTTATATAGATGTGGTATATGATCAATAAAGTGACATTTAACCTTTACTGGCCAAATTCATATATAGATCTTCTTGGTGCGTCACTATTAGAAAAGGTAGATTGATGAAAAAGCTGTGCAAAAAGTCAGTGAAAGTTATTGCCAAGAAGAAAGTTGCACAGAGAAAATTTATAATCTGAAGTTGTATTTTCATTAAGTTAATAGAGTAGAGTGTGCAACTATGTTTGCTTCTTGGACCACTTTTTTTTTTTGTTGAAGGATTTCTTGGACCACCTTGAAATCAGATTTGTCAAGAATACGTTACACGTAATTCATGGTCTTGGTAAAAAAAGATTGGGATGTATTTAGTAAGGAAGGGTGATTTTAGAGAGAGTGGTGTATTTAGTAAAGAGGAGTGCTCTTATAGAGCTGGGATACTTGATATTGGGCTATTATAATAAGTCTTTGACAATTTCTTTTCCCACCCACGTTCGGATTATGAAATTCCAAAAAATCTAGGGATGTTGGAGGGTGTTTTTAAGTGTTTTTACATCATTCAGATTATAAAATCCGAACTGTTGTAGGATGCACGAGTAGAGTAGGATAAGGAATTGTCTAAGCATTTATTATAAGTCATTTATTTTTGGTAATCAAAATTTAGGATGACGGGATGATGCTCATGTAGAAGACGGTTAGAGTTTAATTGTTCATTTTTATACAATATCTCTTCTCCATTTTTTCAAACTTATTTTTTCTCTCAAAAATAACCTTCTTTTATAAAATAAAAAAAAACAGCATTTAGTTTTTTGTGATTCAAAAAGTACACTAGAAAAACTAATTTTTAAAATTGAGATAGCTACTTTAAAAAATTTGAAATCTGAATTTCGAAAAAGGAAATGCTAACGAATGTCCTTGGAGCATTAGATAAGCCATCAAAAGTAGTAAGTTTGTATGACAAATGTTTTATAAGTAAACAATCAAATTAATCCCTTTCTTTGTAAATAATTCTCAAATTAATATTTCAAATTAGTCTCCGTCTTTGTCAAAAGTTTTTCAATTAAGTCCTTCGTCATGTGAAAAAAAACATAGAAACATGAGTCAAATTGAGAAACTTTTGACAAAGTCAGACTATTTTGAAAGAGAAATGATATTTGTACAACTATTTTGTGACAACTTTTTGACAACCTTCTCTCTCATACTCACATTATGCTCCTATTCTCTCTCTTCTTTTTTATATCTCTATTGTTTTTGACCAATAAGAAGAGAGAAATAAAAGGTTGTAACAAAGGTTGTGTGACGTCCGACGTGAGTTGCTGTACTAATAAGAAGATGGATTTTGATGCCGAAGTAGGAGTGCGAACAACTTTATGAATATCATCCCATAATCCAAACATTCACTAAACTTGTGTAGCAAAAGGGCAATAAAAAATTACATGCTTCAAGTCTTCATGAGTATAATCACAGCTAACACAACTTATATGTAATGCACACCCTTATCTTGAAGGTGAACTCTTGTTGGTAGAAATCTGCGACACATACGCCAAACAAGATATTTTTTACTATAGGTGGCACAGTCATGCGCCATATATAATACCAAACAAAGCTTGTAAGCACTTTTAACATAGTACACCCCATTTTTCTTTGCTTTCCAAATGAATTTATTACCCAGGACATGTGCTAGTAAAGGAGTACTCAAAATAGCAGAGGCTATGTCGGCATGGAAAACTTTCTGAACCAAATCGCGGTTCCAAGTTCCAACTCTTACACAAAGTATCAATAATGCAATTTATAGAAAAATTACAAACATAATGTGCCCCAAGAATATTACCATCAATATGACCTCCATTCAAAGGCCAAGGTTCTTGAAGGATGGGAATTGAATTTTCTAGCCCAATGCACCACCTCACACCACCTCTAACAATAAATTGAGCTCGCAAGATGGCCCACCACACAAAATTCTGATTGTGACCCAGGTTGACCATAAGATAACTCTGAGTGGGGAAGTGCCAAGCTTCAAATAATTGGGAAACCAGAGAGTTTGGATCGGTTTGAAATTTTCAGCCTGGTTTGCCTATCATGGCTAAATTGAAAGCAGTAAGGTCCTTGAAACCCATACCACCATAATTTTTATGCATCAACAACTTTGGCCAAGACATCCAATGAATACCACGATTGTTTGAACCATCGTAACCCCACAAAAACGAGTTCATCATCTTCACAATAGTATTGATAAGAGAGGTAGAAAGTAGAAAAATGCTTATAACATAAATTGTTGTTATTGATAGAATGTTTGATTTTATGTAATTATGTTAGTAATTATTGCTTGACTTTATGTAATTATGTTGGTTATTATTATGTAATTACTCTCCATTATTTTGTAATTACTCTTATAGATTTGACTCTACGTATTCTAGCTATAGATTTCCTTTAGTTATATCTCTACTGATCATGGATGGAAGTTCCAAATACCTACATGTACCGAGCATAAATTGAACCCCCAAAATATATGTGATGGAAGCCTTTATAATGTCAGGAACATTCCTGCTGCAATATATCTCTGATTTGGAGAGACTAATAGCTTGAACAGGGGCTGTCTCATACACATTAAGGATGTTTTTTCATAATTTGTGCATGACACTCCTCAACTCTTAAAAATATAAAATAGTTATCGGCAAACAAGAGACGAGAGGCCAGAGGGGAGCCCTTACAAATAGAAGTGCCATGGGTATCACCCCTCTCCTCGGCGTGGCGAATTAAGGAGGACTAGCCCTCCACACAAATGATGAAGAGATAAGGGGAGAGATGATCCCCATATCTTAAACCTCGACCTGGTATTACATGATCCACCTTATCATTATTGACAAGAACAAAGTAATCAACTGATTCCACACACATAGACATTCAATAGATCCACTAGTTATTAAACTCGATCTTAATCATGACTTTTTAAAATAATCACAATCTATTCGATTGTAAGCTTTGCTAATATCCAACTTAAAGGTCACGCAACCATCATTTACCTATTGAATAATCTCGATGCCCACCATAAAAAACAGAACACATTTTCTTAAATGAAATATACTCATATTATCGAAAAAAGAAAAAGATAAAAAGTTACTTCCTCCGTCTCATAATACTTGACACAGTTGACTTTGTTATGCATACTGATGCATAATTTTGAGCTTAAATATCTTGAAGAATATATTAGAAAAAATTATGAAAATTTCATATTTTAAAAATATTCATCGAGACGAATCTAACGATATCTTATATGATATTATTTATCTTTGTATATTAGTAGAAAAATATGGTCAAAATAAGTTAGGTTAAAATTACAAATTTTCAACGGGAACATACGTTACGAGACGAAGGGAGTATTCAATTATATTTTTCCTTTCATTTTTTCGCTATCGAACTATTTTCTGCGTGAAAGGGAAAGGAATCTTTGTGGATAAGTGAATATACAACACCAACTTGCTGCAAAAACAGAATGGCAATTTTTAGGTTGACTTTGCTTTTCGTGAAATAATTTATTCATGATCTACTATTATGGGCTTCACAAAATAGCAAACCTATATATCATGCGTTCAGCATGACACACTTGGCTCAAGAAATAAAATAATGGATTAGGGGTGCCACTAGATTCTGCCTCATAAGACTTTGTTTAAATATAAAGTATGATTTCATATTCATTAGTAAAATTAGTCACTAATAAAGTCAAAATATCTTTATTAGTTTAGTGAAATTTATCTTTTTCTACAAAGAAATAAATGTTTACTACAAATCGTTGCATTATTTATTTAAAAACAATATTACACTAATGATTCGTAAATATTACTTCATATTGTTGTACATATTCTTTTTTTAAAAAAAACTTACAACAATTCATTATAAAATTTGAGATCTTATAATAACTTTATGAATAGAGGTTAAGGTTACTTACAACAATTCATTTTATAAGATGTATCTCTCCATTGTTAAATGGATCAAGATTAAATGTGATTGTATAGTGACTCAACCTAATTTGGGTAAAGCTTTTGTAGCGGTGTTCTCGGTTGTTGCCATGATATATTTATTGTGGCATTTCCTTGTAGTTTGGGCAGGTAATTTATAACTTGTGTCGAATTATGAGGCATTTTCCATGGTCTTTTGATAGACAATCAACCTAGATTTCAACAAGTCATTGCAGAAAGACTTTAATATGTGTTTCGTCTCTGCAATTAGGAGTCATCTAAACATTGGTTTATGTAATCGTTAATCCTGACAAATTACCTTTTCAAAGTTTAATCATTTAAAATTTGGTCCATAAGCCCAGTTAATTACTGCCACGTCATTGATTAGCTGACGTGACAGTTTTGATTAGCTTATTTCATGTGAACGGACGAAAATACCCCTGAAGCTTCAAGAATGCCCCGGACCAACAGTTCCCCGGTTCGTGCCCAGGCCAAGGGTTTTCTTCTCCTATTCACCACAACAACAACATCTACACTTATTATTCACTCAATTCCCAGTTTGAATTTCTGCTTCATTTCAACTTCAACCACCTCTTCTTCTTCTTCTTCTTCTTCAACAACCCAGTTCTTCCTTTTCCCCAATTTGTCAAAGAAACATCTAGCTGTTCTGGTCTGGAGCATTTTTGTTTCGCTGCTTAAATTTCTGGTGCATTTTTGCGGTTATAGTTTTCCTTGCTTGATGCCTGGCGTAGCTAGCTGTTCTGGTGTAGTTGTTTACAAGCCTTCCTCTCCCATCTTTGTATTTCATGAAGTTGTAAGCTTGATAGTTTACAAGCACATCACATTTGCCTGTACCAGAAGAGCTTGCATTAATTTATTTCCTTGAGTTTAAACACTATCTATTGAGGTCAATATGAACAGGACTAGATCTCTAAATTATTTTGACATTGCTTCACGTATGATTTGATTCATGTCATATTCATGGTTCAAAATTCATGTTTGCTTGAAGCTTTTGTTTGTCACGACAATTGATTGGGATTTGGTGAGTTTGCAATTTGTTCAAAATGAATCAGTGTAGTTGTTGTTTCCACCCTGCATTGTTGTTTCATGTTTGACTAAGACCCTCAAGGGTATTTTCGTCTGTTCATGTCCAAAATTGTTGACTCACACTGCCACGTCAGCTAATTAGTGACGTGACAGTAATTAACTGGGCTCAGGGACCATATTTTAAATGATTAAACTTTAAAAGGGTAATTTGCCAAGATTAACGATTACAGGGACCAATTTTTAAATGATCCATAATTGCACGGACGAAACACATATTAAAGCCTTGCAGAAAATGATTTTCTCTCAACCATTTGAATGATCGAAGATGGTGTGAGGGTTTAAATACTTTTCATCAGCTACCGTCTCAAATTAAGGAGTTACGTGCCATTTGTCATCTGGTATTTGTTGACAATATGTTTATCGTGAAATTAATCAAGTGGCTAACGATCTTGTCAAGTATGATCTTAGTCAATCTGTTTTTTTTAAAGATATTTAACTTAGATCTTGTATCTCTACCCACCTTAGGGATTCAGCTAATTTTTATTTTTATTTTTAGAGGTTTATAGTTTATCTTGAGCCTTAATTAGGCCTCAAATCCTTTGAAACAACCCTAAATTAAAATGGTATGATTTACGTAAATTTTATATGTACTAATGTATATACAGGTTCCAGACATCTCACTATTTTGTTCTTTCAAATGAAGATCATAGTTGGTCTCCACATAAATTAAGTTTACGTTTTTTTTATAGGTTATATCATTTACATTGTTATAATTTTTATTTTAGCTACAATATTTTTATTTCAATTAAATTAAGATTAACTTGAATTTACTATGTTAAATTTTTTAAATATTATATTTGATTGAAAAAAAAAATTAAGAATAGACTGATATTGATTTGATTCATATACTAATTTATAATTAACTTTAATTATTTGTTTTGTTTTTTTTAAGGATTGTTTTGGTTAAAAATTCACAAATTTGTAAATAAAATAGTTTAGGTAAAAGGTAAAACTGAAAGAAAATTGAACCAAAACTTTTTTTCTGAACAAGCCAAAATGAAATACTACTACCAAAAGTGTAATTGTTGCAGCACAAGGTGTGTTAAACAATCACGGAAAGAACAAGGTTCTATCAAGAATACAAAGTTGTCAGTCGATGCTCAAAAATAACAGAGGGCTCGACCACCAATTATGAGTACCAAAGCTAAAAACAACATTACTAGCTTTTAACCACCATAAAGTGGATGAGTTTACTTTGTCTAACATGTGTGGTAAAGAGCTCTGCCTGGCTCTAAAAATTCTATCATTCTGGTCATTCCATAAGACCCAAATACACCGAAGCCAAATCAAATAGAAAAAAATTCTTCGCGATTTCAAGCAACCTGCATAATGAATAAATTGCAAAAAATGGTCGGAAATATGTTGAGGGTCAACACCTTCAACCCCAAGCCAAGCCCTCACCAATAGCCATAAGCACCAAAAATTGAGCAATACAAAAACAAGGGATTCACATCTTGAACCAAAACTTGATATCCCTTTATATATTTTCCCCTTCTAACAAAAAACAATCCCTTTATATATAGGCATCTATTCATTTATTTTTTCACTGAGAGGAGGTATCTAGACTTCCATATCTATACTAACAATAAAGGGGGAGATGTATTTCCTAATTAAAAAAACTATATATATATATAACAACCCATTTCAGATTTTTTGGGCCGGCTTTTTCTTTTTCCAAAAATGCCCTTAATTTTCAATACAAATAACAAATGTAACAAATAAATAAGAATAAATTTAAATATTAAAAAAATGTAACAAACACGATATATATTTCCTAATTAAAAAAACTATATATATATATATATATATATATATATATATATATATATATATATCTGTGTGTGTGTGTGTGTCTGGGGTTTTTTTTCTTTTTTATCATTTAAAAAGTGTAACAAACTAGAGGAGTATATTTATATTTACTTTTTCGTTATCCCAATTATACCTTTAAATAACTTTATCTATAACAAAGATTGTATTTAGATTATATTTTTTTGTTATATTGTTGGTGTCATTGAAATATATAATCGTGGTTTGTTTTGTTTGTTATGACTTAAAAGCAACAAACATTTATATTTTTAGTTTTAATTAAAATCAAAATTTCTTTTAAAAAACACAGTTTATAAGTTTCAAACGTTAGCGCAATAAAAAGAGCGGAAAGACCGTCTTTTCGCTAGTGATAATAAAGGGGCATCTATACTGATATATAGGTCCCCCAAACTTTTTTTTTTGAAGGAAATTGCCCTCAAACATGTATTCTAAAATTATCCTCTTTTTTTTTTTAAATTGAAAAATTAAATCGATATCTATGCCTAAATAATTGGAAACTTAAAAACAAACTAGCTATTTTTAGTTGATTTGTAAAAAAAAAAAAAAAAAACTCTATTTAGGTGAATATTTTTTTATACAAATGTTCTCGTAACAATGTCTTTTTTTCTTTGACTTTCAAAAAAGAAATAATCTCTTATTTTATTTCAAGTTTTATTTTAATTTAAAAACAAAGTATTGATCTATTGTTTTTTGTGTGTATAAATAAGTATTTAAGTATTATTTTTTTTGACAAAATACGCATTGAAGTGTTCGCAAGACTTTTCTTAGCTAAATGGAATTCCAACTAACTTCCCTATTCCTTTTCTAAATTTGTTGGAGTAATCCGATTGATCCACAAAATATGGTGATTATCATTACCAACCAAGATCGAACGGTGTAGAATCCTACTAAAAGTCTAAAACCTAGTGGCCCTACTAATTGAATTCATTGCCTCTTCTCTCCCCTCCTTATAAATTCTCCAAGTCTTCATGTTATTTATGCGTTTTACATTTATTTCTTAGTCTATAATTATCAAACCATGACCATCTTTTCAAACCCTATATTGGGATACTCTTCCCTTATCTTCATCAACAAAGCTATAAAATATCCAGAACCAGTTTTCCTTTAGTTTCAATATATTTTCACTTCAAAGTTTGAGTATTTTGGTCTCTTTGTGTTCCTTTTTGGTTTTGCAAAAATGGGTTTGGTTGAAAAGAGTCCAAAGAGTCTTCATTTGCATAGACACCATCTTCAACATAAGCAAGAGTTCAAAGGTGTTCCAAAAGGGTTTATGGCTATAAAAGTTGGTCTAGGGGAAGAACAACAAAGGTTTGTTGTGCCGGTGATGTACTTCAATCACCCTCTTTTCATTCAACTATTGAAAGAGGCAGAAGAAGAATATGGATTTGATCAAAAAGGAACCATTACTATTCCTTGTCATGTTGAGGAATTCAGAAACGTTCGTGGTTTGATTGATAGGGATAAAAATCTTCATCAACATGTTGGTTGTTTTGGTTTGTGAGAAAACCACGAAGTTGGAAGAAGAAAGAAGAAGAATAAATTTACATGAAAAATTATCTTCTTTTGAGTCTTGACCCTTGAATCAAGGTTTCATGTTTCTAATGATTTGGTCATGTAAATTTCTAGTTTTTAGGTTTTCTTTATTTCTTTTTGTTTAATTATTAGTAAAAGTATAACCTTAGTTAGGTGGTTTTTTTTTTTTTGGCTGAAGGTGAAGACCACAGAATGTTGGTTTTCCGATTGTATTTAATTTTCTTATTAATTTGATGGGAACTTTAACGAAGATAGTGATGCTTTTCTTGAAGATTTTTTTTCGTTTCTTTTACGGGTGAGAATAATTGGTGCACCACTCTTTTGGAAAGATAAGATAATCGAAAAGAATGAATTGATTGTAAGTAGGGCTAAAATTTGTATCTTTTCCTTTTTGAAGAGTCATTGATTGAAATTGCCATTATCAAATTGGTCCATCACAAAATAAAGTGATTCAATAACCGATGGATTATAATTGGGGTTACATAATTTATACCAAAACAAAGAAGAATTGGGGTTACATTCTTCTTTTTTATATTTTTGACAAGTTGGAGTTACATTCTTAATTATTCTGTATACTCAAATTCGGCCAAAAATTGCCTCTTTGATATTAATATATTATTATTATTGTTATTTCAAAGGTTTTTTTTTGTTTGAGATGATAAGATCTAAGGAATGAAATTTGGCTAGAGAGAGATTGTATAGAAGATGTGGCCATTTAGGAATTTATTGAATTCTGTTATTTTGTGTTGTGTGCCGCCTTAGCCAAAAAAAAAAAAAGGAAAAAAAAATGAAAAGAAATGTAGAGACATAAGATTTAGGAAGAGAAACAACTTTTGCAATGGAAGAGAAATAACTTTAGGGTTCTGGTTTAAAATCTAGATTCACACTCTACGTGGTAGAGGATCCAAATACGAGAGAACATTGAATTTTTTTTTTTTTTTTTGTATTAATACTCAAAATTTAGGGGAAAGAGGCTCAAGTAATTTAAAATTTGGCCTAAAAGTAAGTAAGGTATGATCAATAAATATTATATTTCACTCGCTGTTGACGGCGGCACTCCATATCCGTCTATATGTTTTTTTTATTGTGCTAATGTGTGTAAATTATAAATATTTTTTTTATGAAATTTAGATTTTGATAAAAAAAAATATGTTTAGGTGTTTGTGGGTTTCTATTTACAGAAGATGTTTGTGACTTATTGTAACAAATCATACCTATTTTTTTACAATTACACAATAATATTGCAAATATAACATAAACTCTTATCATATTAATCACACCAAGAATATGAAAATTATTGTAGGAAAATTTGTTGAAGGGTATAATTGGAATAATGAAAAATTCCACCCAAAATCTCATATTTCCTTTATATATTTTTAAGATAATATTGTTCCTATTGTACTGGGGTATTTTCATGAGATTTATCTATTTTGTTTAATTTTTAGTTTAAATATTGTTTTAAAAAAGATAAAATAGTAAATAAAATACTATAAATAAAGGGTAAAATTGTAAAGGAAAAAGACTTGCTCTAACTCAAATATTTTCTTTATATATAGTATAGATTAACCACTTAAACTCAATTAATTGGTTAAGAAAAATGATATTGATTGGTATCTAATTACTTGATTACAATCTTCATTAGTTTCTCTATTTTTCTCATAAATTCACTATATCTTGATTTTCTATTTTATTCTCTTGTGCCACTATGTGATGTGCACTCATAAAGAAGGACAAATTAATTTAAAGGGAATTGAAACTTCTCTATCTACTCATTTTCTCTCTATTTCTCTAGAACATCTCATTTCATTCTTAACTATTCTTTTTGAGAGCGATGCTTGAGGAGGATCAAACTAAACTGTAGAATGACTGATGCAAAAGATTAGGATCCCATGTAATTAAGGTCAAATATGATCGACATTGTGATAAAAGTGAATGCAAATTAAAGTCAAGCACTAACTTAAATCAAACCCCATCAAATGGCACGCCTCTTCTTTTCTTACCCCTTAATGATGTTCAAAATCAAATATTACACTTTTTCTCTTTTCTAAGATTTTGTTTTCTTTTCCCTAAAAAAAAGATTTTGTAAGTGCTCAATTATGATATGATAATTAAGTATATCAAAGTGGAGGTCTGAACACTAGGATCAATGTTGAACACTAGTCAATTCTAAACAACGGTGAAAAATTTTGTACCATTATAAAACGGAGATTAACCACTTTTAAACGACGGTGAAAACATCATACCAATATGATATGATGATGATGATGATAATAATAATAATAATAATAATAATAATAATAATAATAATAAAAGAATAACCCTAGCTTGTGAATGTATAACAAGTGACCAAACATATGGACCTAGAAAGGGAAGAATGAGGTTTTGCATGTAGAATAATTGGTAGGCAAAGACAAGCAATAGGGTATGTGGACCATCACTGTTTTTGAAATCAAAGTTTAACTGTATCAACGAGGTCCCATAGGAATGAGTGAAAAAGGCAGAATCTCGAGTGTTTTTCCATTTTCATAGAGAATTGGTTTGTTGGTATTTAAAATTTATTTAATTGGTTAGGTGATTGAGAAAGACAAACAACCTCACAGATTATAAGGTGGCAGTGTGTTGATATGCATGACTACCACGTTTGGTGAGGGTCATGGTGTTAGCTAATACTATATGCATCCAAAAACAACATTTAATTCAATTGAAATATAACCCGAGTCCTTTGTTTGTTTGCATCCTTGATGGTTGAAAATTGAACCAAAACATCCAAATAAGAAACACTATTTGGATTTTGAATTTAACTTAATTCACCTGATGTTATGGTTCAGGAATATAACGTTTTTCACTGTCGTGAAAATATGCTAATATAACAAGAAGAGTGTTATCAACATTCGTTTTGTGAATTATTAAAAAAAAATTAAAAAAGTCTTTTTTTGTGAAGCTCACTCTAATATTCACTTTCTTCATTATATAAAGAGTGTTAAGATCACTCTTTTTTAACGCACACTTTAACATCTATTAGACGAAATTTATGTGGATCTTAACTTTAAAAAATGAATTTAAAAGAGATATTGTTGAAATATTTTAATTAGTTTTTTTAGTGATTTAGTTAAAAGGAAAATACTAATGAGTGCTATTCGAAAATTGGTTAAAAAAAATAATATAAAAGTATTATGTTCGGTAGTGGTGTACTAATTCAACTTGTTAGAAATTCATAATTTTTTATTTTCAATATAAAACTTTTATTTTTTTCCTTAACTAATGCATTAGGACACTTGTTAGCATGAATTATTTAATTATTATATTTTAATATTATTAACTGGACATATATATTTGTTCAACTGTATCAGTTATTTATTTTAGAGCCTTAACCACTTAGTAATGAAATAAAGTAAAAGATCTAAATAGATTTTTAAGAGAGTACAAAAAGTTCAGGGGCATAAACCTGTCTCAAACCACATAATCAACTGAGGGGGCTTAGAAAAAAGTACACATTTTAAGAGAAAATACAATTTTTTCTTGCGTTGAAATAAGTAATAAGTAAATTTGGAAGAGTAAATAAGGACGGGTACAATCTTTAAAAAGTGGAATATTATTTGAACAATCATTTTATAAAATAACTTACAGAACAGCCAAAATATACAAAGAAATATAGGTGTGTTAGCATAAAAACCAAAATAATAGAAAGAGAAATTGAGAATATAACGCGAGTATGAGAGATAAAATTTTCATAAAGGTTGTCCAAAATGATTGTTTAAATATCATTTCTCTTTTAAGAATTGTGGATGAAAAAATATCTCCTTTAATTTTTTATGTAGATAACTCTCACACCATCGGTCAAACTTGAGGGTGCATATTTTATAGGCTCTTTGTATTGCTTAAAAGTCCCTTGTTTTTATTAGATTGTAACTCTCGATTATATAAAATTTATCGAAAATTATGACCAGTTGTTATTTTTTAGATTGAAGTGTCACTTTCAATGGATTTATTTATAAGCAATCTGAAGAACTTTTTTTTTTTTTGTTGAATAAAGCAATATGAAGAACTTATTGAGTGATCATCAAACTTGAGACTATGGTTTTGGTTGCACCCAGAAATCTCGGCTCTAAAAGGATGTTGAGGTCGGTATTAGTAGAAACAAATACCCCTTGTAGATTTGAATTGTACTCTTAAATTTTTTCAACAAACCAAAAAAAAAATCTCACAAAGAGACAACAAATCATTAATCAATGTATTTATTGAAGGTCCGTCTCCCGTCCATTTTTATGAGACTGGTTTAAGAAAATATGAGTATTAAAAAAAGTTGTTGAAATAATTAATTTGTCACAAATATAGTATGTATATTAATGCCAACTTTTCATATTTTAAGATACATTGACTCAGTTGCTAGAAACAATGCATAATATATGTAAGGTCTGGATTCAATTCCCGACCACCATAAAAAGAAATACATTGATAATATTTCCTTAAAAAAAGATACATTGATAATATTAATGAGGGTATGTTTTGAAACAAAGTAATAAATGCATCTATAAATGTGTAGAGATAGTCTTATATTTAGTTTGTAAATAGTCTTAAAATTAAAGACGGAGAGAGTATGGTTTGTTTTTTTAGAGGGAGATCCGGTCTTTTGTTATACTCCTTACGTCCTTATATGTAAGCATTGTTTATCTTTTTCACATTTTTTAAAGAAAAGTAGTTAGTGTAATTAATGTGTCTATTTTATTTGTTAATATTACCAAATTATCCTTTGTTTATATGTATTAAATTTGACTTTTCATATTTCTAGACAAAGTTAGTAGTATTAATTAAAAGTATGGTAAGGAAAAAAAGTAATAAATGCATCTAGTAATTTGAAAAGAGATTTACATTTAGGAACAATTTTTTAGTCAAATAGGTGCTTAGATGTAGGGACGGAGGGAGTATATTATTAAAACAAAAAGAGATTTTACCTTTATATTTCTAATGTTCACGATTAGGGGTGTTCGCGGTGCGGTTTGGTTCGGTTTTGAGCATAAAAGTCATCCAAACCGCGAGATAAAAAAACATGCGGTTTGATTTGGTTCGGTTGATTTTTAAAAAGTCATCCAAACCAAACCAATGCGGTTTGGATTGGTTCGGTTTGTGCGGTTTATCGCGAGAAAAAAAAATTACATTAGCTCTCTAATATTGCTAACTTGTTACAAAATAAACATATTGCTAACTTGTTACAAAATAAACATAGGACATTTTATTTTGTTGTTTATATGATAAAATATTAGGTAAAATTAAGAAGAAACATAAGCATGAAACAAACTATTGAGAAGAAAGAGAAACAAATTCATCACTGAAAATGAATTGAAAGAGATGAAAAGGAATTAGAATCGAACCTAATGGTGTAACAATGGAAAAATCGAATCAAAAGATATTATTCTTGGGCTATGTAAGTGGGGCTAGTACATGTTTAAGTAATATTAATTATTCTTGCGGTTTGGTTTGGTTCGGTTCGGTTCCTAAGATGCAAACCGCAAACTAAACCAAACCGCGCGGTTCAGTGCAAAAGTCATCCGAATTCATCCGAACCAAGTGCGGTTTTTTGCGGTTTTGGTTTGGATTGGTTTGCGGTTTTTCTATTGGGTTGGTTCGGTTTTGAACACCCCTATTCACGACTTTCTCTCTTCACAAATCCTAGACGTCTGTAACCACTTTTTTTCTTCTTAATCTACCAATGCGGGAGGAATTAGGGTCAATTTTGATGCAAAATCACCCATATGAATTGTGAATTGTTTTTCTTCCTTTTTTAGTTGAATAAGTTATTTTCACATATTTTCAATCTTATTTTGTTTGTTTTTGTGATTTCGTCGTCAACTCTGTTTGTTTTGATTTTTCGTCTTTGTGCTGTGTGTTTTTATTTTTTATTTGATTCAGGTTGAAAGGTTAGCTTTGAGAAATTGCAAATTCAATTAATGATCTTTGACGTCATCAACATTGTAGATCCGGAGACATGAGTATTCCAGAGACTTGAATATCATTATGTTTGTAAATATATGTACTCTGTCGTTTTATGTTGTTAATATTAACATGGACATTGTAAGTTTGTTCGCAGATTAATCATTTTTGTTTTTAACGATTTTAAATTTTTATTGTATCAATGTACTCTATCAATTCAAATGAATGAACATCGTCTATTTTTGAAAAAAAAAACTTTTTATATATTTCTTAAAGTGATTTATATAAAAATTTACTCAAAAGTAGTAGAAGATATTTTAAATTTATTTGTGATAAATTAAAAGAGAAAATTTGACATTTAGTAACTAAGATAATCATCGTAAGCGACTTAACATAACAAAAAAAAAAATCTCGAAAATGATTTTACAAGAAACAACTCAAAATAGCTTTACATTTTAAGTATATTTTGAATTTTATCATCCCAAAAAATTCGTAGCAAAATAATTAAAATATTTTTTTATGAAAATCTTTTTAAAGCGATTTCTTATGCGAAGCCCTTTTTTTAATTATCTTTCAAAAAAAGTTATGGCAAAAAGGTGAAACACTATAAAAATCATTTAAAAAAACTATAACAAAGGTGACCTACATCTATTGAGAGGAAATACGAGAAAGAGAGAGGATTGGAAAAAAGTGGTTCAAGATTGAAGAAAGGTAAGGTAAATACGCAAAAGAGAGAGGATTTGAAGACCATTGAAAGTTCTCCAAAGCTCTTCGTTCCGAACACTACAAAATATTTTAAGGAACATGTACTCTAATTGCATCGTTCAAGAATTACGCAAATACGAAATTTGTAAATATAAGTTAAAGTAGTTTCAAAATAATAATTATATCATTTTCTATGTTAAATTACATTTTTTAGTTGTTTAACTATTGTCCTAAAAACATTGGTTAGCATTTTTTTATTTATTTTTTATTTTTATTAGTCAACTGGTTGACCTTTATTTAGATAATGATTTTATAACTATTTATATCAACCCACCACTTTGGATATGTACACCAATTCACATTATGCTCTATATGACACACGTTTCTTATCATACTTCATTAGTTTTTTTTTCTTTCTTTCAAATGATATTGAATTATATTTAGATATTTATATTTTTTTCAAATGATAATTATAAGTACGTGAGGTCAAGATAGAGTAAACACTTTCGAGTACAAAATGTCATAATTTGGGATTTCAGATTCTTCATGACCTTTGTTTCGGGAATTAGTCAATAATCTAATAGTAACACTCAGTGTAGAAATGAGAAAGAAAAAAAAAAGGCCAATGGCTATGGGCCACAAAGGTAACATCTTAAGACTTTTCAAATGAATAAGGTCGAAATTAAAGTCTTCTGTCTCAACCACAATTGATTAATTAGCACAATATTTCTAAAAGTTGAATATACAGTTGACATTGACTAGTAAAATTGTTGTGCATGTATACAACATGAATTCTTTTTTTGAATATTATCATATTAACGCCACCAATATATAGTTTAAATAATAAGTATTATTAGCGAACTTTTTTTTAAGTATATGATATTTTAGGAAAGGCAAAAGTTATAACATTTCATTAATAATCATAGGATACATCTAAAGTATATGGAGGCTAGGATGTTATACACAAATTATATCAAAGTAAAATAATAAAATTATTAAAATGTATTTTTTATACTTTTATATAAAACATTCATACCAACATACTAAGCAAATAACCCGCCAACTTACAATCAATATAGGTACAATAATCAAATACTTCACTTTTTTAAACCTCATACTTTGAGAGTTTCAAGCCGATATACAACTTTAAAACAACTTTATCCTTATAGATCTTGTGTTTGGAGGACTATGAACTGCCATGTTATTTCGAACCACTTCATCTTTATAGGCCTCATGCTGAGAGGGTTGTGGACTGTGATAATCAGACTGACCCAAAGCAAGGTCACCACGTGCACATCATGCAGGCGACATTAACTCAGAGCCCAACATTCTCGAAAAGGGCATAATTGATAGATTGTTGGCAGTTAGAAAAGCTTCATGATAGAGAGAAATTGGATTTGTAATTGTTTTCTATATTTTGTTATTGATTGAATCACAGAGGCATTATATATGTTTATAGTCCTTGGACTAGTGTGACAGTCGTCATAAATGACAGATGTTAACAACACACTAATAGCTTGCAGAGTAAGCAAACACTAGTAAATTATCTATGATAGTATGAAATTTATCGAAGCTTTACAAAGTAGCTAATACTACTAGTTTACTATAAGAAGGCACCCACGCCATGTGGGATAAGAATGAGGGAAGACCCTAATAACCAACACTCAAGAGATATCCCAAAGGTTGTTGCACCTTGTAAGGGCTCAGAAATACTATAAGAAAAATGCTAACGAATGCTCTGAATCACTCTTTAAGCCTTAAATGGTAATATTGGTCAAACCATCACTTTACAAATCATAAAAAAACTTATGTCATAGCATAACACAATCACTAATAGAGGATAGATACTATTGTACTTTCTGCAACTACAGTTTTCTAACTAGAACACCAAGTGTGATTTATCATACCTAAATCAGTCCAGTTAATCAGATTATTATGAATCTTGTAAAGGAGCAAAGTTTTAATATAGCAATTTAGTGATCAATTCAGAAAGACAACAATAGTTTAGTGTTGAAATTGATTGTTTATTGAAGAGTTATTAATGAGCATGTACAGTGCGGGGAAAAAATGTCATAAAAATATGCAAGGCTTGTGCGATATTTTCTTGCTATGTCTACACATCTCTCTTCCTTTCTCTTTTGTTTTGGTAATTATAAAGTTGGTATATTTATTTCTAGTAGTTTATATACATTCCTGTGTGTGTTTTATTCTTTGGTAGCCATTTTAATTTAGATGAAAAATTGGACCATGCATGATGCCATTTTCTCAACCTAGTCAAGAATTTCAACTACATTTCTAAATTAAGTAAGTAATTAGGTGCTTCCTTATAATATGTTTCTTCAATATTGCATCAATATGATGTCACATTTTTTCTAGAACACAAGGAATGGATAAGTATGATCAATTCACGATGACCAAAAAGACAAAAAGAATTATCTAGTAGCTAGATCAGCATTTATACATGCACACACTATTGTCATAACCCAGAAAGTACCCATATGCATTATTTAAAACTAACATTAATCCTAACCAAGTTGTTTGAGCTCTAATGGCAAGGAGTTCTTTCTAAGGACGTACCCAAGAAATATCGGGTTCGATTTCCAGCGGGAACAATGCTTGGTCAATGCGCATGACTTTACGTATGAGCCGGATTAGTCGTCCATCATTAGTGGGTCGAAAACCGGTGCGAAAGCAAAAAAACTAACTAACATTAATCCAAAAAAAGGGGTTCTCAATTGACTGGAAATTATTTTATATTAATTATTGGACCTTAGTGATATATATACTGAGAACTTGTTGTGCAAGATTTATAGGCAAATGCAGCAAATGTGACTGCAATATTGCGATTGTGATATCATTGAAAAACCTTTAGAACTATGCATGCGACTTTTGCTTCTGAAAACGTTAGCAAAAGCAGAGTCAAATGTGGGGCTAAAGGCCAATGGGACCAGCATGGAAATTGTGTCTAGAAGACAAGCATGAACTTATTGAGTAGTTATTTTCACTTATTGCAACCTGATTCGATATGGCCAAAGTTTCAGCAACATTAATAACAAGATTTATCGTAGCAATGAAAAAAAATTATTGCGCTTATATAGAATTATGGAGTGTCCTAGAAGCTTTGAAATATGCTAGAAATTTAGGTTTTTGGACCGTCAAAGTGAATGTAGACTCTTTAGTACTGTTGCTAATTGTTGTAGTGAAAATGGGTGTGGTATCCTGAACAAAAGATATTTGGTTTCGAGTTTCAGAGGTTGATTAATTTGGATTAAGAGATTGTGGTAAAGCATTCTTACAAGGATGATAGATAACCGGTGGCCAAATGCTTTATCTAAATTTGGGTGCTCTTTGACGGGTGAAATTGTCTTGTATAAGTTTTGTCCCGTTTAATTGAGTAACTTGTTCACAACTGATGTAATAAGAATTTATATCCCTATTAGATAATTCATGCTGTAGTGGATTAAAGTGTTCATAAGAGGGTTGATTTTGGTTATGATGCATCATGATGGAACAAGAAACATGATTAGGACCAACCAGAAACATTATTCATGGAAAATTTTAGGTTTGAAGCTCTGCAGCAGTTAACTACCGATGAAAAATAATCTCATCGATAGTTAACTACTTTCGCTTTAGTTCATCGATAGTTAACTGATGATGGAGTTATTTTTGTAAAATGCTGATATTTCTTAGCAAAGATTAAAATGTGAACAACAATTTTCAATATATATTGTCATCGGCCAGAATTTTCAAAGAACGTAGCTTTAATCAACTTGGGCCTTTTCTTCTATTATTGGGTCTTTCACCATATTTGTGTGCTTAACGAAATATAGGATATTATTTAGAGTAAATTACACTCCCCTCCCCTCAAAAATTCTTGAATTACACTCCTTTCCCCTCTTATGTTAAAATATACACTCCCCTCTCTTGAAAAATAAAATTTATACTCCCCTCCCCTATAAGATGCTTGAATTACAACTCCCTCCCTTAATAATTAAATATGCACTACACTTTAATCTATTTTAACATAAATAATTTTTTTTATGATATATACTAATTTTGAACCACCATTTTTAAAAAAATAAATTTATTTCTCTATAGTTTAAATGTCAATGATAATTAAATTTAAATATTTTGGTATTAATTTTATAATTTGGAGTATAAAATTAACTTTTAAACAACCATATTTTAGTCTCTTTGGTAATTTTTCACATATTTAAATTTTATTTTGAGTTTTTTCATATTTTATAATAAGGTTTAAAACTATATCATAATTCAATTGTGAAAAAATAGCGAAAAAATATGTATTCAAATTTTGGTTATATTAAAATAGACTTGCAATACTATTTGTTTTCGAAGTATGTTAGATTTTTTTTTTTTTTGCTAGATTATTAGAAATAAAAAAAAATTATTGAGGGAGTAAAGTGTATATTTTAACATAGGAGGTGAGGGGAATGTAATTTATGCTTCTCTTAAGGGAGGAGATTGAAATGTTTTCTAATATGTTTTGAATAAGAGGGGAAGGGAGTGTATATATTAACATAAGAGAGGAATGGAGTGTAATTCAAGTATCTTTGAAAGAATGGGAGTGTAATTTACTCTATTATTTATTAGGACATGATAAATGTACCCCGCAGCTACTAGTTCTACCCCACATATTTTTAAAACTCCCAAATTATCTTTCGGTGTCCATGTAACGCCCTAGTTGTTATTTTATTGTTTTTGGTTGATTTTAAGTATGTTATATGAATTAAAATGATTTTATGTGATTATTTGGTGTGTTGTATTTTATTATATAGTTATTTTATTATTTAATAGAAATAAGTAAGAAAATAATATTTATTGGGGTTTTGGGGGTTAATGAGAATTAATAGAGTTTAAGGGGAGTTAAGTGAAATGAAAAGGGGAGGTTATGTTTTGGTGAGAATAGGAAAAGGCAAGGCAGAAAACAATTTCACGTACAATAGAAAAATAGAAGAGTTTTTGAGAGCCAAGAGGAGAAAACCTAGAAGAGGCAAAGAGAAGAGGAAGAGAGAGAATCCATTTTCTGTAGAACCTTCGAATCTTCTTAATTCAGGTAAGGGTGAGGCTAACTTTCAATTAATAATATGTATATGATTTCTGAAATTGAATTGAAAATGGTGTTCTTGGGATTTTGGGAATTAGGTTAAGTTTAATAAAAATGGTAGAAACTGTATGAATTTCATGTAATTGGTGTAGAAAAGTGATGTTTAAGTCATAGAGTACATATATGCAGTGATTCCTGATCAATTTTTGGGTTAGGTTGATGAAGAATGGGATTTTCACTTGGAAAGTCGGTGTTTGAATGTTTTACAAACAAGTGTTTATGTGAGGTGGAAACTTGAATTTTTTTTCTGTAGATTATGATAGAGGTAAGTGTCAGGAGCGTGTAGACGAAAACGGCACTGAAATCCGCTTAACGGTTTGATTTTTACGCGCGAAATGGTGAAACCGGAAAAGAAAAATGTAAAACCTGTGCTCCCAGCTGAGCACGGCTGTGCGTGATTTAGCACGGGCCGTGCCAACTTTTTGTTTTCGTGCGTGCTGGAAGGACTTCTGTTTTCACGTTTTTCATACTTTTTCACCCATTTCTGTTTTGAATTGGCTTTTGACGTAAACATGAAAGTTGTAGATAATTGAGTTAGCTTTCTAATGGCCTTGGATGGACTTGAAAATGATTTTTAGATTTTGAGTTATGATGAAAATAGTCCAAGTGGGTCTCTAGAAAACTTTAAGAAAACTTAACATAACTAGTCCCAAGTTAGTCCAAAAACTTATGGTTGATTTCCCAACTTCAAACTTAAGTATTAGGAATTTAGTTGAGGTGTTTTATGAGTATTTGGCTTATGTCTTATTGATCAAACTTGATCTGCTTTTGAAGAATGTTTTGGAATTTGATATGAATGTAATTGATTAATGTATAAGTTGCTAAGGTTGCCTTTGTTGTTAACGTTGTTGTTACTGTCATCCAAGTTGCTAAGTCGTTGATTGTCTAAGTTGTGGAGTGTGTCATAAATAATTTAGGCACAATTGTTGTTGTCGTTGTCGTTGCTGTTGTCGTGGAGTTGTATGCTGATATACACCACTGAGTGTTTCATACTCATGCATCGTTGGGGGCTCATGCCCTGGAATGTTAATCATTCAACCGTTGAGGGTTCATGCCCTGGAATGCTAGTCATTCACCTGTTGAGGGCTCATGCCCTGGGATGCTTTAACCATCCAATTGTTGAGGGCTCATGCCCTGGAATGCTTGTCATTCAACGCGCGTAAAATGGTACCACATGCATATTGCATTTGTTGTTGATGTCGTTGCATTGTTGTTGTCAGAGTGAGTTGTCGTTGGGTAGTCGTTGATGTCGAGGTTGTTGTTGGTGAGTTGTCGCCACTGGTGTTGTTGTTATAATTCTAATATAAATGATGTAGTTATTGTTGATAGATTTTGATGCCATATATGTATGGACTTGATGATACTTGTTGTTGTGCTGTTGTTGTTTTTAATTCAAGTTGATGAATTATTTATATATATTATTTTTGATTGTGAAACTCACCCCTTCTGCTTGAAAATGTTGCCCTTCGTATGGGTAACTTGCAGGTGATTCTGATTAGTAGAAGTGGTGGCTCAAGTGTCTTAGGGCTCTGATATGTAACGGGATGGGGAAACGCTGTTTTGTTTTGTCATTCCTTTATGTATCAAATTTTGAAAACAATGTTGTTGGAGTTTATTTCTGTTGAATAATATTTAATTTTGTTGAGGCCTTTGTGCCAAGATTTGTTGGAAGTTGATATTAATTTAAATGAATTTTCCGCTGCAGTTTACGTGATGATATGTTGTTGAAATTAAATAGTTTTATTTTCTATTTAAGAATTTTTGAAAAGCAGTATAATGCTCCGTTTGTTGATTTACTCTGATTAAATTATTTAAATATTACGTTGTTGGGAGAACGGGGTGTTACAGTCCACATACACTTCACTACATCTTCTTTCTCCATACTCCCATACTCCTCATTCTTGACTATCTTTCTCTCATAACCTTCTCCTTCACCCCATTTCTCCTTTCTTCTCTTTTACCATTTTCTCCTTCTGCACTTTCTTTCTCCTTATTTGTCTTCCTCGTCCATCCATTTCGCTGCTCTTTACCCGTGTTAGATAAGGTCAAAAAAAAGTAAGGTTAAAGTAGTTACCATAACACACATTTTACGCTATATATTTCTTTATAAAATAAACTATCAAATTAGTCACTTATTTTGTAAGACATTCTTAAATAGGTTCATGAAATTATGAATATTTCTAAAAGGTCACCAATTCCATTAAACTGTTAAGTTGGTTTCTGAATATAACTACTTAGTACTTACTATCAATTTGGTCCTTATATTTTATAAACTTGCTATCAATTTGGTCTATATTTTTAACCACTTTCTATCAATTGAGTCTCTTACATATTTTCATAAGGACTAATATAAGTAAAACTTGATAGGGTGCAACTTTTTTAAAATATTTATTATCTTATAGACCTATTTTAGCTTGTCTTACACAATCAAAGACTAATTTGATAATTTACTTATTTTTTATGGAACACAATTTATGCTCTCTTCTGAGTTCGCTTTAGGGACTATTTTATGTTTAACCAGCCTTGGCACCTGTTTCGGTATGGACCGACGCCTAACAACTAATAAATTCCAAAGTGCTCCTCGTGAAAGGAGTCCACGGGGCTGTGGCGCACGAGTGAATAGACCCACATAAGGACAACCAAACAAGCTCGTGACATGGGAAAACACAGATCAAAGGTGAAAAATCAGTATGATTCGTGGCACAGGAACACACAAACCAAAGGCGAACAACCAACATGGTTCGTAGCACAAGGAGCAAGCTCTCATAGCTCTCTCAAAGGACAACAATAGTCCCAAAAAGGACCGTGCCTTCCAAGACAGCTGTCTAAGCAAAGGTACAAGGACCTAAACCCTATATCTCCATGATAAATACTAGTTCATATGCTTGGGTTCAGGTAAGTTCACTAATAATAAATACACCTATCGTCGGACACTCGCTAACTTGAGCGTCGTAGCACGTGTATATATATCATCCACATTCATCCGGAAAAGAAGGACAAGGACGACAGAGAAGAAGGCAACAACTGATATATGTCGCCCTTGTCCTATCATTTGATTTGTGTGACAATGTTATGAGTATTTCGATCAATGATTTGTGTGATAATGATTTGTGTGACAAAGAAGGCAACAACGTGTATATATATCAATGATTTGTGTGACAATGTTATGAGTATTTCGATCACTTTAATTTTATCATATTATTTGTAGGCGTTTTTCTGTTGTATGTAACTTGCATGTTTTGAGTTTGTTTGCAGGATCATCTTTTGCAAACTGAAGAATAACTTCTCCCCCACGTTTTCGCGAATCTCGCTCAACGGTTACGATTCCCACGAATACGTAACCGTCGAGCCTTATGCGTGTCTTAGAATGGCTCCTGCAAACACCCACACTATAAAGAGGACTCTCATCAATCCCCAAGGTTAGAATATAATCTCTTAACTCTCTCTACCCCATTAACCTCACTCAATACTTACTTGAGCGTTAGAGTGTCTGCAGGTATACACCCCTCCGCCATTTCAGTCAACAAGCAAGAGCCTACAACCACCGTCCAAAACCGCAACGGTAGTTACCTTCTAATCAGGTACGATCAACACCCATATTTATTGCATGTCAATCATATAGCTACTTCATTAACTATAATTAATAAATATGTTTTAGTAAATGAACAATAGAAATCAATACTAATAATCATTTACTTAATAACCATGTAAAATTTAAAAGGAACGCCTATTTTAAAATGGAGGGAGTAATGTTTTCCTCGCGCATCCTATACTATTTATATTTTGGTACACGCCCATCCTATACTTTGCCCTTAAATAAACCTTAAGAAAAATTGTAGAATAAACCTGACACTACGACACAATAATTTGAAGAAGACAAAAAAAAAAAAAAAAGGAAGTACGGCTCTTTTTTTTGACACAGGAAGTACGGCTCTTAATGTTCCAAATCTTACAACTTTTTTAAAAATCCAAAACATAAAATTTTATATTTAAAATAGAAAAGTATAGGAAAAACTTTGCGACATATAATTTTTTTTAAAAGAAAAAACATGAGTAATGTTCCAAATTTTTAGCTTTTTGAATTCTTGGATTTTTAAAAATTAAAATATGAAAAGGAAAAAAAAGTAACGTGGAGGCAAAGTTGAAATTTAGATGAGGTGTGTGTAGGGGAGCGGGGGTGTATAGAGTGAAATTATATCCTTCTTATTTGTGGGTGGATGAACCTATCGTATTACATTTTGAGCCAGCCCATGAAAGTATTTGGATTGGAAAATTGCTCTTTAGGCATTCATTGTTTGCTCTCAACACCCTGAACTGAGTAAAATATCTTCAACGACAGTTAACTACCGTTTAAAGGACTTTAGGGTAAATGAATGTTGTGTTATACATAAGTGGAAGATAAGCGGGCAATAAGTTGCGCCGGTAAACCATTTTGGATTACAAAATCAACCTTCGTAAATACAACATTCATGAGCAATGATACATAGACATCCCCATGTGGCATACACATTTTTAACCTCCACACAAAACTGTCACACGTGGCATTCAAGTGAAAGAAAGAGAGTAGTGGTAAGGTGAAAATACTAAATTGTCCCTACCACATGGGGGTGTATATTGATTGTATGGAGAAAACTGCATCTATGAATAATTATTCTTTCAAAAAAGCCAAAATTATCAAATGTAAATGGTATAAAAAGATGTTTATTGTCAAAAACACGATTTCTTATGTTCTACCATTTTACATTATGTAACTTTTAGAGGTGTCTATCATATAGTAAAAGTCTCAACCTCTATTGTTATTTTCTCTATCTAAAGAAATTCTCAATATATATTGAGAATTTCTTTATATCAATATTTTTATAGATAGACGAAAATAAAGGTTGAGACTTTTATTATATATATATATATATATATATATATATATATATATATATATATATATATGAGTCAGGATCCGTTGATACCAAGTGTCAATGGATTCGTTGACACCAAATCTCAACCGTTGATTTTATTTAATCAATGGTTAATAGTAGTGTCACGTTTTTATTTATTATGTATCCTTTTTTTCAATCACACACTATTATTGATTTTAATGATTACAAATAGGCATGGCAACAAAACCCATACCCACGGTTATCGGCCCGAACCAAACTCGATTTGACGGTTTTTCCCCGTTTTGACTGGGTTTGGGTATGGGTTTGGGTTTTCTCCGATTTCAAAACACGGGTATGGGACGGGTAACGGGTATATAGGTACCCACCCCAAACCCAAACCCAAACCTAAACCCGTCTCGAATGTAGAAAATTACTTTATGTTGACATGCCATGTTATTTTGTTTGATGTCATGTCATAAAAACTACCATTGATACTTAAAGGAGCAACTAAATCATTCGGTCTAACAAATGTTAAAGTGAACATATTGTAGGATAATATATTACAACATTATTCTTAGGGTTGCAAATAAACGTATATTTTTATTTTAAAAAAAATATTAAGTGCGGGGACGGGGATGAGGCGGGGATATCCAAACCCGTCGGGGACGGGGATGTGATTCAATTTCTCATCCCCGTTGGTTATGGCTAGAGTAACGAGTAAGTATATGAAAATCGGGTATGAGGACGGGGAAGGTAAAACCCGTACCTACCCCGCCTCATTACTATGCCTAATTACAAAACCTAAATTGGAAACATGATCATATCATAATTCTCTTTATTCTCTTGTCTGCAAAATTAAAATAGTCCATAACTGAATAATTAAAATACTTTTAAATATTATTGTTTAAAATGAATTGGAAATATTAGTTGGTAAATGCAATTCCCTCTATGATCTCTTCTCATACAGCTAGTCCACGCAACATTTTAATAAAAATGATTTATTTTTTTTATATTAAATCAATTTCATTGTGTTCTTGAAAAACGAGATTCTTGATTGTTTTACAATTGAGAAGCCTCCAATTTAATTTACATTCCTAGAAGCTTCAATTATGGACAATAACCTTACCGTAAAAAAAGACAATAACCTTCGAAAAGCTTCTATTTCCATTTTCATTGGGTTCAAGGTAATGAATTCTACGAGGATTTTGGATTAGATCTCACGTGTAAATTTGAATATTGGAATTTAGTAAATCATGAATCAATTTGTTTCAGATCCATTATCTTAAACATTTCAATTGATTCAACATGTTTTTTTTTTTTTTTTTTTACGTTAACAATAACGTTGATGAGAGAAATTGAAAACCAGGAAGATTAGAGAAGAGAAAGGATGAGAAAATAAATCAAGAGGTAATAAGGTGTGTAAAATAAATTTGATGTCACGGTACACTTTTAAGTGAATAATTAATAGTCTTTAGATTAAATCAATTCAACGGTTGAAATTTGGTGTCAACGGATCCTATATATATATATATATATATATATATATATATATGAAAATGTTAACCAGTGCCCGGGCACTGGTTAAGGATATGAAAAAGGAAATTATATAGAAGTTAATGCATTGAAATTGTGTAATTAATTGATAATAATGTCAAAACAACTACCTTTTATGGTAATAAATCCCTGTTATGGTATACTTAACCAGTGTCCTAAGGGCACCGGTTAACGAGACCTATATATATATAAATATATATATATATATATATATATATATATATGTATATATATATATGCATGATTCTGGTTTGTACAATCAATGCCATACAGCTCACACCTTTGTTAGTAACAAGTTTTGTTCAAGGTAGTTAGAATTGTTTTATTGCACTTGCACACGAAGACCTTCACTTCACCTTATAATTTAATTCATTCCCACCCTCCAAAGTATACGGGTAGTCTATACTATAGGGAACTTTGTAGAGGTTCATTGAGTATCTTGAAAGTAACTCATGTATATATCCATCAAAGACAATATTGTTAGTTTTATTTGTTAAAATTGGTAATGCTCTTCAATGCTTCGAAGCAACCACATGATAATGAGTAAAGTAAATGATGGTGGGTGGAATTAGGCCAAGATGATCATAATTGATCACTAGTACTTTATGACGGAATGTCTGCAGAAGTAACTTCATATCACCGACCAATTCTCTCAAACCCTAACACACAAAATGTCATGTTATAAAGAATTTTAAAAAACAAAAATGAAAATGATACATTTTAGACTTTTTAAACATTGATTAGATAATTTTTAATATAATACTATTATACTTGATTTCTTACCCCGTACCTATGAGATATTGATTAACATTTCCAAAAATATCTCCGAACTATAGGTTATATTGAAATGCAGTTAATATATATCGAGGCAAGGCCGGGCTGAACTAAGTAAATTCATGGCTTGGCAGCCAACTGTATAGAGAAAATTAATATAGACCCCTTTTGCAGCCCCACACCAACAAACATAAAATAAAGTGCCCACTTTTTTCTTTGACAGAAAATTGCCCCACAAAAGTTTAAGATTGGCACCCAAAGTAAATTAAATTATGTTCTTTTTATCATTAAACAATTTATAGGGTGATAATTCAATTAACTACAGGAAAAATTATTATTTTTTAAAGCATATTTTACTAATCAAGTTGGGCCTTTCTCATAGTTTGCTCACCAAATGAAGTATGTCGGACACTCAGGGTCGTCCCTGGGGAGGTGCAAACAGCTCTACTGAGCTGGGCCTCCCCAATTTTATTTTATTTTTTTATATTTTTTTTTATATAATGCACTGAAAATATAATATATACACATAGCATTGTAGATGTTGAACATATGTACCCTGGTTCAACTCCTGTGAGGGCTGATTTTTGTTTTATTTTATCATTTAATTTTTTTTCCAGCATAATTGGGCCTTTATTTTGCCTAATTTTTATGGATTTGAGGTTTATATATCCTAAATACTATCTCCTCTTCTTCCAATAAGCTCTAACAATATACATTCTAAAAATATAAAATAAAAAACATTATAATTTTTGTTTACTCTTTTAAAAAAGTTGTATTTTTATTTTGACTAGGGGCCTATTTTTATTTGAAAGCCGAGCCTCCATTTTTATAGGAACGGCTCTGCGGACACTAATATAAGTATTTTTATCGGTCATAATTTAAACATTGATTCATTATAATATGAAGCTATATATGTTTGTGTGTGAAGTTTTTAGTCACACCACATGTACAATTTTTCAAATATTTTATTGCTAGAATAGTTAAGTTAAAAAATGAAATCAATCAAACTTGAGTAAGTTTTTTTTAAGGAAAACTTGAGTAAGTTTTAATAGCTAATCTATATTAAATTTGGTTTTGTATTATGAAATTTATATAAATATATATAATAATAAAAAGGTATTTTTTCATTAAAAAAATAAATTTCGTAGAATAGTTAGTTTCTTTAATGTTTTTCCAATATTTATTGCTAGAAAAAGTTGAGTTAAAAAATGAAACAACCATGTTGGTAAGAGCTTAGTGTTGTAACTTGAAGGCATTGAATTAAAATTCTACCGAGAGTTGTTGTAAAATGATAAATAGTGTCATTTTAATTAATAAAAAAAACTCCGTCTTTCTAAACCATATGAGTTTAATTCAGTTGGTAGGAACATTACATTATATATGTAGGGGTTGGAGTTAAACTCAGCTTTTAGAGTTGTCTGTTCTACCGTAAAATCCCCGGCCCCTAATCCCATGAGTGGTGAAACCCTGATCAAGTCCACGCATGCATGTTTTTCTTCTTCCCATCTGTACACCATAACATGTGTATGCCTAAGTATCGATCTTCTTTGTAGTGGGTCGATCACATGAATATATCAAAAAGGACATCCCGAACAAAGTCATGTCTGGACTTAAAGCCAGGAAACTCGTTACAATGAACTGTATGCTACCCAAAAGTATCCAAAACACCATACGATAAACAGGATACACCTCATCAATATGAAATAGTGCAATCATAAGACGATATCTAAGGATAGTATGGTACTCCGTTTGTGACATATGCTGATCTAACCCATCAATTGGGAAAACTAGAAAAAAAAATCATAAGCATGTGTTGCTTGCAAACTCCCTAAAACTATCTTCTGTCTGGTCATCATATCAAACTTAAAAGTAATATTTTTTTTATCACTCCTTTTTGCTCGTAATTCAATGTTTTCTGATACTGATTTATAGCACAAATCAAGTAAGAAAGCATTTTGGGTGGGTGGGGGCACTCCCTTGCCCTCAGCGTTGACATATATGTTTATGTAATGTTAATTGAACTTTTGCTTAACAAAAAGTCACAAATTAATAGTATTTGGGTAATATGCATTTAATTACAATGGGAAAATTCGAAATGGTGTTCCAGTTAATTAATGACTCTGGATTTTATTCCAAAATCATGATAAAAAAGTATGCAACATTCAAACAATCATTTTCATAATATTCACTCCAATGATTTAAACTCCACACCAAATATTTCCCAAATTAGGTAGATAAGTACTATACTTTTAATTTTTTTTAGTAATTCACTTTTGACATGCTAATTAATTCAGACTATTGATGGTTCAAACTACAACTAGTTCTGCATTTGTAACAATTTCAAGCACCATCTTGTGATCCTTATTTTTTTTTCTTATTTTGATTTTGATGGGGACCGTATTAATCAAAACCAAACTATAAGAAGTGGATGCAATAATGCTGACAAAAAGCTTTATCTAGGTCCTCCATGTAACATGGAATGATGCATATAAATGTGAGTTGAATTCAGATCTTGTGATACAAGTTTAGTTTGTGGACACAAGTATAGTTATTTCGTATATCTTGTGTGATAGTATGATGTCATTTTTATTTATAAAAAAAAAAAAAAGGGATGATGCCATTTGGAGTTATTGTTATTAACTATTTTGATGGATCATTTTGGAGTTATTCAAACTTTGGCTATCCAAATATAGATTTGGGTCAAACTTTAACTTCATAATACTTTTTTGTTACGAATGGAAATGACAAAGAAAGGAATCACTTTGTCATCATAATAACATTGCTAGAAGATCCTAAATATAATGATGGAAAAAAAAAACCAGTTTACTTTTATCAAGCACGAGAGGAAAAAGACATCTTTATCTATTTATATTTCAATAAGTTATCATTGGAATTTAGGGATGGCAATGGGTACCTAATGGGTAGGGTACTACAGTGCCCATTCTCATACCCGCATTTGGAAAAAATACCCGTACCTATGTCCATACCCTCGTGGCGACAGCTTTAGTGCCCTTCTCCATACCCTATGGGTACCTAAGTGTCCGTACCCGTACCCATTATCCGCACTTTAACTATGAAAAGACAATAAAAACATCACTATTAAAATAAAACTATCGTCCAATTTTTTTAAAATTAACTTATAAAATAATATGAATCGTAATATTTACTCAAATAAAAAAAATCTAACATATCCTTAAAAAATTGTACACCGGTAGGATGGAGCTGATATTGTATTAAGCAGTTTTTTTTAGTTTAGGTTTAAGTTTTGTCTTAAATATCCAAATAAATTAATTAATTATGCACTAAAAATAAATAAATTATTTATGCTATTATATAAATATGTATATGCGGGGTTGTGGGTCTGGGCACTATAGTACCCTTACCCGTGCCCATACCCATTAATATGTGTGGATATTACCCGGACCCGTGCCCAAACCCATGAAAGCGGGATTTTACCCTACCAATTGTGGGTATTTTTTGTGGGTACCCATAGGGTCTGGGTCCAATTGCCATCCCTATTGGAATTAGATCTTCTAATTGGAAAAACAATTACAACAATTGAAAAGCCGTTTGATCAAGATCGACATAATCGTTCTTAATCATGTTAAATTGCCTTAGATCTCATTCTTAAATACTAGTTCGTAAGACGAGTACACTTATATACATCTAATTGGCTAGGAACCTTAATTAGCAACTTCAATACCCACCTGGACGATTATAGCGAGGGTTAATTCTGAATAAAATTCCCACATTTTCATCATTAACCCAACTTTAAAACCATGTTAAATGAAGTTAAATTTCACTCTAAAAAACTAGCTTATAAGATGAAGATGCCTAAACATACATATACATCCAACAATCCAAAAACCTCCTTAGCAATATGAGATTCTATTACATCTTTAATAAATCTTATGTCTCTATAACCCCTATACATGTACGGTAACACAAAAGAAGACCCAAATTCACATCAAATAATATTCTAGTCGAGTTTAATGGTGATGCTCGGTCAGTGTACAAAAAAAAATACACTAACATCCTATTAGGACTCATCATTACCCAATATAAGTTCACTTTGTAACGATATTTTAAAAATAATTGCAACATACTTGATTTTTATTAATTTTTATTAGACGTCAATGTAAAACTAATTTGTAGTAAAACTAATTCATAGTAACAACGCATATCCCATTTTCTCATTTATAACACCCACAATTTTTTTAAGTGATTCAAATTTGGTAAAAACTAAATTACACTAAGGACGCTTATCTCATTTTCTCATCTCTAACATCCACAATTTTTTTAAGTGATCCAAATTTGATAAAAGACTAATTTATAGTAACGACGCATATCCCATTTTCTCATCTCTAATACCCGCAATTTTTTTAAAGTCATTCAGATTTGGTATAAGATCGAAATTGTAATACATGGTAGGGTGCTAACTACAAGTACATGAGTAATACATCCAAATGAAATAAGGGACCATAAAATAAAACACTAAGATCAATATCACGCGGTGATGGCATGGCAATGACAGGACATAGGTAGTTAGTTGCATTTGCATAATATCCATGGACATGTTCATGTGCATGCCCTCACTATCTTTTCATCAATTTATATATTAATTAATTAATTAATGTAAAAATATATGGCCCGTTCCCATACCCTACTGTTAGGAAAACGACATTATGTAATTCATCTGACTTAGGTAAACTCTGTTGAATCTTTTAATCATCAAGATATAAAGTTTTTCTGTCAAAAAGGATATATAGTTTCTCAATCACCGCAGAACAAGGAAGGTACAAAATAACATGTAATCATGTGACTCTTGGAAGCAAAGCATAGTCACAAATACACCTCAAACATAGGCGTTATTTTTGTTATGTAAATATATAAATATAAGTGTAAAGCTCCACATTCATTCCATTACGAGTTATATAAATATGGAAAATGCTATTTCTCTAGAAAAATAGCATCAAGAATTTTTCAAGATAAAATTGGTAAGTTTTAATTGTATTTATGAGTTTATTTCCTATTTTTCAGCCACACCTCATTGAATTGTGGCAAACGGTGCATTGCAATTGACTGCTATTTATTCTTAAAGAATTTTTTATGTTATTTTTCTAGAGATATAGCATTGCTCTTATAATATTCATAGTCATAATATATAATTACTAAAACAGAAAATTTGTTTCCAAAAGTACGCAGATAAATGAACACTAAAAAATAAATACAATGATCACATAGTTCAACCAATAGTGACTACGTCTATTACAATCGACAATAGAACGATTCAAGTAGTTTTATCTTATATCACTACTAAAATAAAATAAAATTAGTGAGATAAATTTAAAGAAGGATGATGTGAAATTTCTCTCTAATCCCGTTACTAAATTTTGTGACGAGAAAATTTGTGAAAGATTTCATTTTTTGTCACTGATTTTCCTCCTTAATTTTGCTTTTTCAAGTAGTGTATATATTGTGAATTAAAATTACTCTTAAAATCGTATATCTGATGAAATGACTTAACAATGTGTTTATAAATAGCGAATAGTCACTTTACAAACCAATTTTATAACTGTTTGTGGTATGCTCAATTCAAATTATAAGAATTATGTGCTACAAACTTCACTTCAACACAAAGATCTAGCTAGATTACAATATTACAATTCTCTCCACATAATTATCAAATATGATGAGTCATACTCAACAATAATGTTGAAAAAGCTTTCTTTTTCTCGAATGTTTAATAATCTAGACATAAAGTATAGCAAAATTGACGTGAATGGATCATCCTACTTTTGAAATTTGTTCTCTTCAACTTTATTTCCTTGACAACCTGTTCTTCCTCCGTTTGAAGGTTGGGTATCTTTCATTCTTTGGCATGTGAAGTGCTACCAAAGGTACATTTTTTTCCCTTCAATAAATCCAAACCAATCATAATATTTTCAATGGAAAAGACCAACAAGTCATGTGTGTAAGTATATATAATGTTCCATGAGAACATAAGTATATATAAAGGAAATTCGTGGCAATATAAGATGACACAAGTACCTTATCATTAATTTATGAAAACGTGACGAAACAGGATAAACGAGTTGCCTTCAACTCCAACATTTCCATTATTCACAAGACATAAAAGATCGAAGATTCCATATAGAGATATTGCCCTTTCTTTAATAATGATACCTCCAAATTAAATCTGAATCAGAATTTATTGTTGTTGAAAAATCAATTATAATTTCCAAATATTGATGTAAATAGACGAAATTTAGGAGATACAATTTAAGACGTGGATGAATGTATTAGAGTCTTGAGAATTTCACTAGCTATTATGAAGTGATACTAGATGGAAATGTGATAGAATTAATATGTACAAAATTCTGCATGAATAAGAATAGTATTATAAATAGAGAGATTTGTGAAGAGGTGACTTAACTCTATTCTTAGGTGATCATGTGGAAAATTGAGACATCTCCAACCATATCCAAGAGAATAAGGTGTGGGTAGTTATTTGATGTGTAAGATATAAGTGGTATTTTTCTTTGTAAGTCATGTGGATCATTATATACGGTAGTTTACTCAATAAAGTTTACAAGTTGAGCCTTAAGATATTGAGACATATGTAGTAGTATAATAATATTTAGGTTTAATTGTATTTTTGGTCTTCACATTTTAACCAACTCATAAAATTGGTTCTGCCTTTTTCAAATCAAATAAAATTGTCCCTAAACTATCATGTTTTTTTGCATTTTTAGTTTTAACCCCCATTTTCACCTCCAAAAACGCAGAGATGGCAAATGAACGCCTATGTGGCAGTGTCAATCTGAAAAATGTCATTTACATGTCATTAAAATAGTAATTTTTAATTTTAAAATACATTTTAAACATTTCATAAATTAAAACAAAAAAAAATTAAAAGAAAGAGGCAATTTAATTGAAATAAAGCCATAAACCCTAATTCCCAAATTGATTTCCAATCCATTCAGAAAATCATCTTCTTCGTCAATTTCGTCTTCCTCCTTGTTTACTCCTTCCTCGTTTTCGCTCAATTATGGTCTTTGTTCCACCATGACATTCCATCTCCAGCTTTTTCTTTGCCTTTCTCTGCCATGGTCGAATTGATTCGATGGAAGCAAGGAAGAAGATGATTTTTCGTTTATGCTTTCGTATTTGGGAAGGAGAGCAAAATCGATTTGGGAATTTTGGGAAACTAGGGTTTCTATCTTTGTTTCCCACTTAAATATTTTCAATTTTTAATTCATTGTAATTTCTGAAAATGTTAAAATGTTTTTCCGTATTTATAAAATCAATTTGATGAATTTATAAATGACATTTTCCAAATATTCATTGCCACATAGATGTTATTTTGGCCACATCAGTTAAAAATTTGACACATCATCGTTTTTGGAGGTGAAAATGGGGGTTAAGACTAAAAATGCAAAAAACATGATAGTTTAGGGACAATTTTGTTCGATTTGAAAAAGACAGGAAAAATTTTGTGAGTTGGTCAAAATGCGAGAACCAAAAGTGCAATTAAGCCTAATATTTATATAAAATGAATACTCTTGTATTATAGAGTTGATTGAGTACATACTCATCATCCAATTATTTAATAACATATTTTTTTTATATTTAATTATTTTGCCTGATTTCTTTATTAATGGAACTTCAGCTTGTGGTGATATTATTCGCGATCATCATGGTGGTTTCATAAAAAACTTTTTGGGAAGCTCTCTCTTTGCAGAAACATGGACATTAGTGTGGAGTCAAATCACTGCAGTAAAAAATCTTGATATTAAGAATATTATTTCTCTTGATACTTTGGAGTGTGCTCCTCGTTAAAGTATTAAGTTCAATTATCTTCGTTAACAATTTGAGTAAAGTAGTTTAACTTATTAAAAAAAACCGCATTATTTCTTAAACTAATTCTCTTATTATCTTTAATATGGTTAATAAATGTCGAACATACCACCTACATTCATCTTCTTTTGCGGCTTAAGGAAGTTTCCTTTATGCTGCAAATGGGGATTTGACTAGTTCTATTTGCTTAAGGAAATTTCATGTTAGCTCAATGCAACTTTTCTACTTTTTCTCATTGCTATGGTTGAGCATGTTGCTCCACTATTATGTTCTCATATCATTTTGATTCTTCTACATCTCAATTTTAGTTCTAGTTAATCCAAGGCCTTCTTCATAAAAAAAAATTATAAAATAAAAATAAAATCACTAGGTAGTAACATTGTAAACGGAGAAAGGAATATACTAGCATTTAGTTCTTGAAGAAAGTGGCAACTTCTTCTAGATCATAAATATCATATAACTCATCACTGATTCCAATTTCTAAATATTTCACTTGGAAAGTAAGGTATCATACTTTTTAGTCCTTCAATTTCACTGCATCAATAACAAATTAGCAACAAATATAGTATAGTGATGTAGTCAAACAAGAGAGTACCAATCATACACAGAAATCTGACTCCTAAGCATATATATGTGTCATGTGTGATGGGTACACGTATCTAATACCCTTAAAACATGTCACTAAGAACCTCACAAAAATACACGCACTCTCACGTCGTCTTCTACTGTTTTTTTTGTCCTTGCCTTTCTCTCTCATGTCACGAGCTAGCCAACTCACTCATTTACCTGCCAATTTTTTCTATAGAAAAAAAAAATGTATATGTTTATGAAAGTTGGATCTAGTGAAAAGACAATTAAATTCATGCTCGGAATCAAAATGAACTTACACATGTGTACAGTGTACTTAACCAATTACTTTACTAACAAATATTCATATTGAAAATGAGATTTAGTTTTAAATTAAATTAAATGGACCCAAAAGCCTGCTGTCACCATTGCATGCATTTACCCAGTTAGTGGATTTGTGACCGTTTGATTGAGGGTTGACTATCTGATCTTGATAGAACGATCACACGTTGAGCTAGAAGTTTGACACAATTATACCGAATAGAAATCTCGGTTATTAATGATAAATTGGACGGTTCAAATAATCCAACTACCAAATTAATTTTATAAAATCTCGCCCTTCAATTTTAGATTGAAAGACCGAGATCTATAATTGTGTTACAAAATTAAAGCAAGAAATCCATTTCAAAATTCTATTTACAATACAATGAATTTAGAAGTTACTTTTGCAATTATAATATCTTTTGTTCATATCTTTTAATGGTTACTCTTTTTTGCTCATATCTTATCACAATGTCAATATTCTTTGTGTAAATACCTAGGGGTGTTCGTGTAACGCCCACTTTCGTTTTATTATTTATTTAAATCGAGTTTAGGTGATTATATTATATTTATATAATATATAAGTGTTTTGATATGTTTTGAAGTGTTTTGATATGTTTTGATGTGTTTTGATATGCTTGGGATGATTTTTGTGGTGGATATAATGCTAAGGATAAGATTAAGAGGCTTATTTTGTTATTGAATAAAATAAGATTTGAAAATAAAATAAAATATTTAGTTGTGGGTTAGTTTTGGATTTTAGAGAGTTATGTGGGAGAAAGAGTAAATAAGATAAGATTTGTTGGGAGTATAAATAAGGAAATTAGGTTTAGAATCAGTAACGCTTTCAGACTTTTGGGAAAAAGAAGGAAAACGCACGCGTGAGAAGAGAAGAGAAGGAGAGGGCTGCGATTTCATCAATTCCAGGTAAGGGTGGGACTAATAATTCTGTAATATCGATTGGCATGATTCTGATGATTAATTAGCATGAATTAGGGTTGAATTAGAAAGTGAGAAAACTAGGTCAAATCCTTAGAAAGTGATGAATTAACGGTTGGAATAGGTTTATTTGGTGTAGAAAGTGTTCCTAGACCTTAGATTATGTTTAGGATGAACCCAGGAATCAGTATTAGGCTTGGAACCATGAAATTTGTGAGTTTTTGGAGGATTTAGAAAGTCTGCCCGCGGCGACATTCATCGCTCGCCACGGCGAGCAGTGATCCTCGCCTCGCGAGTGATGATCTTCATCGCTCGCCACGGCGAGCACTATCCCCGCCTCGCGAGTTGCTTCTGGCAGCTCGCCTTAGCGAGCTAACTTACTCGCCACAGCGAGTTAGGCCTGATAGCACGTAGGTTGTGCAACTTTTGACCTGTAGTTGATCCCTGAATGCCTTGAGTGCCTGTTTTTAAGTGATGACGTATAGGATTGTTTGTGAACTAGAATTGAGCCCAGAGCAGCTTAGTTAAGAACTGGCTCTACTCGCCCTGGCGAGCAGACATACTCGCCTCGCGAGCACTACCAGAATGGGGTGTTTGAGAGTTGTGCGACCTGTTTCGTACGAAGGATTAGGAGAGGACCCCCTTGGAGCTACTGAGACCTGTTAGTATTGTTGAGAATAATGTGTACAGAGCGGAGTAGTTTATGTTTGAATTTTGAGTAAGAATTAAAGTATTATACCTTATGCAAATATGATAAAGTTTATGTTGCTTTGAATTGTAATTGATATAATGATATCATTCTGCTCTTGATATTTTAATTATGCTGCTGATGTTATTAAACTGAATTCGTATGATATATATATGTATATAAGATGATAAGTTATTGTTTAGCTCCAATTTCTTGGATGCATAATGATGAAGTGATTAAGATAAGTTGTTGATTTGATTTGAGTCCATGCATTAGCATACATTGAGCTTAGTCCTCACCATGATAGGAGCTTTGTCCTCCGCACGTTTATTAGGAGCTTTGTCCTCCGCATGTTTTTAAGTATATTAATACTTATGATGAAGTTTGGTACCACATGCATATAAGGAGTCTAAGAGCATTACCGCATTGTTGTGTCTAAAGGATGCATTATTAATGAAGATTGATTATGTGACTACGTGCTAATTGTTATTTTGTTATGCAAAAATGTTAAGAATGTTTGATGTTAATTATTATTCTAAATTATGTTGATTGATATTATTTTGTTATGAAATCTCACCCCTTCTGCTGGAATTGCCGCCTTGTGGGCAAGTGCAGGTGATCGTGCGTAGTTGCTGTTGCTTCGTGAGTGGCCTTATCTCACTGTGTCATCTAGGTCGCTCTGATACGTAACGGGATGGGGTTGTATTATATGCATGCTTCATTCTTTTACGTGAATCTTTATGATATTTTGCAAATAATGGAACTAACTCTTTTGAGATATTTTTATGGGGCCTGCGTGCCAAACGTTTATGATTTATAAGTATTTTTCCGCTGCAATATTTTGAAGTTATTTAGTTAATTTATTAATTAACTGTTTTTCGGATTATGTTATATGTGATATCCCGTTATTGTCGTGTACTTTGATAAATGTTTTAAGAAATTTTTATGTCGGAAAAACGGGGTGTTACAGTTCCCGGTCCGGTTTGGATCAGTTTTGAGGCAAAATATCATCCGATCCAAAATAAAAATCACATGCGGTTTGGTTCTGTTTGGATGATTATTTTAAAAAAATTCGAACCGATCCGATCCAAATATATGCGGTTTGATTTGGATCGGTTTTTGGATATCCAAAATGTAAAAAAATAAAATTATTTGCATTTTTTTATTAATACTAATATCACCCAAACACGGTAAAATAAATGTTTGATGCAAACTATATTAAAAAAATTAAATTACGATATGAAAATCATCGATCATTTTTGAACAAATGAAATAATAATAATATAGATTAAATTAGTGAAATCACCTAATTATGTACCCAAAAAAACCACCTAAATAGGATTTTTGACCCTCCAATAGACAGCTCAAAGTATCTCCACGATTTTAACTTTTTGGATTTAATTTAAGACTAATCTTCAAATCGGGCAACACATGACATTTATATTTTTGTCGTTACCAGAGCTAGACTATATATCAAGTGGATGACTCCAAAATTTAAACGGGAATTTTTTTTTCTTCATGGAAAGTCATGTTGTCGACTCTTCTAACACCGCATTGGTAATACCACTTTATTTAGAATCATTTATACACATTTATGAAATATTTATACTAGTCTTTTTTCTTAATCCCTAGATTTTTTTCTCTCCCTTGATCATTTACCTTTTACTTTACTTTTCTTATTCTTCCCACCAACATGATCCTAAAACAAACAAAAAGAAAACCAACATCATGTCTTATGTCTCTATCAATCTTACCATCTTACCACCCAATCCAATTGTCTTTCATAATTTCCCTCTCAACCAAACTCTTCATTTTCTCTTTACTTTCAATTCCTCCTCCTTCTCTTCTTCCATTTTTCACCACAACCTTTACTTAACCAAAACCATATCACATTTTCATTCAAGTAACAAAAACAAACCAACCCTCTTTGTGTTTTACCTCACCTTAAAATATTCAGATCCTTTCAGCCTTATTTAACACCAACCCATCATTTTTTTCTCTTGTTTGTTAACTCAAATGACTCGCCTTTTTCGATCGAAATCATGCAACATAGCTGGTTTCAGTGTGTCTGAATTCAACCCTGTTGCACAAGTAAACAACAAAAAGAAGAAAGATGAACAACAAGAACAAGAAGAGGAAGAAGAAGAAGAACTAGAAAGTGATGACAATGACAATGATAATGATGATGATGATGATGATGAATATGAGAAATATTCAAGCAACAATGTTTCAAGACAATTCACAAAAGGATCCAACAACAATCATCAAAACCAGTTTGCAATATTGGATATTGTTATGGCTGCTCTTAAGAAATCTATTGTAACTTGCAGTGTGGAGAGGGAAGATGTTTCTTCCTTGGATATTAGCTGGCCAACTGAAGTGAGACACGTGTCACATGTTACTTTTGATAGATTCAATGGTTTTCTTGGTTTGCCTTCTGAGTTTCAGCCTGAGGTTCCTACAAGGGTACCTAGTGCCAGGTCAATTTTTTATATCTCTATTGTTCATAGAACATGAAATTTATGTAATTTGGTTCAATTTTGTTTAGATTCTTCAATTTATGTTTTGCTTAGATTTTTTAGTTTATGTTTTGTTCAATTTTTGGATGAGTGTGTGTGTCAATTTTTTTAGTATAATTATTAGATGCATTGCAGATCTCTCTCTCTCTCAAGAGAAAGTTTTCAGTAGTTTTTTATTTTTAATTTTTTTTTTACGATAAATTATTTTAAAAAAGAAAAAAATTAATCATATATTTGTTTGTGTCTCTGCTATAGAAGATTCTGGATGATATTTCTTCTCAGTGTTTGATTGTCACATCAATTTTTTGAGTTTATGAATGAATGCTTCCCTTGAAATTATATAAAGTATGAAGATTCCCCAAAGAAAATTTTAGGCTTTTAATGTGCTTGGTTGATATTAGTTTGATATCATCAAAATGCTTTGTTTCTTCTTGTAGATTGCTTCAATTAACCTATGAATTTACCATAGTTTATTGTACTTACAGTAAAATGGTAGAACGGTTAAGCTGATGTAGATATTAACAGAGTTAAATTTATGTAATTGAAAGTATATTACTATGCATGCATTTCTTTCGACATGTTCATCCGAGTGGTTAGGAACTCGGACACCTTAAGCTAGTGGTGAGAGGTTTAAATCCTGACTATTATATTATGTATGGAAAACACTGTTAAACGGAGGTCAGACGTTGTTAAACGACAATAGATAGTTTGTACCTATAACCTGGTTACCGAGAAAAAATGTTTGCAATTCCGACTCAAACAAAATAGAATGCAAGGTTTTCATTACACGCATTTTGCAACTTAAGAAGAAACAAAACTAGTTTGTCAGATTTTTTGCTGCAATAACAGATGGTCCTTGATTGATCATGTTGTTTTGCTTGTGAATCTCTTCTTTTATTTGTATTCTTCTTTTGTCTTTCTTTGATTTTGTCCTATACCGTCTTTAAATGATGCAGTGTGAAGGTATTTGGAGTTTCTGCAAAGTCAATGCAGTGTTCTTATGATGATAGAGGGAACAGTGTTCCAACAATTCTGCTAAGGATGCAAAAGCAATTGTATTCTGAAGGAGGCCTTAAAGTATGTGCTGTAATTTGTGTTGTCGTATTTGTCAAATTCATTTGGCTTGATAATAGTTACATATTAAGTTTTAAGGTCTAATTTCATGCTTTCCATGGATGAAGGCAGAAGGAATATTCCGTATTACTGCTGAGAATAGCCAAGAAGCGTTCGTTCGAGATCAGTTAAACAAAGGCGTAGTGCCACATGGAATTGATGTTCATTGTTTATCCGGCTTGATTAAGGTATTTATGAAGATGTCTAATTCAACTTCTCTGCATAATTATAATCAATTGAATTTCATTTGACAGAACTCATGTAACATTCAACGGCCGAACTCCGTGATCAAACATCTCGTGCTCTCTGTTTGCGTTTTTCCGTATCTGTTTATTTTTCAACCTGGCTGCTCTAATAGATATAATAAGTTAAAGACATTTTTTCTTGTCAAAAACAAAGTACAACTGCATTAATGAGTTTTTGCTGTTAAATAAGTTGATTATTTTTCTCAAACTGGTGTTAACGAAACTACCTTGCCATATATTTTATCATTATCTATTTCAGGCCTGGTTTAGAGAGCTTCCAACTGGTGTACTTGATTCTCTAACACCGGAGCAAGTGATGCAATGCAACACAGAAGATGATTGTACTAACCTTGTCAAGTTACTTCCTTCCACAGAAGCTGCTCTTCTTGACTGGGCAATCAATTTGATGGCAGACGTTGTTGAAAATGAACAGTTCAATAAGATGAATGCGCGCAACGTAGCTATGGTTTTCGCTCCCAACATGACACAGGTTTGTTAACGTACATTATCATATCAAGAAAAAACAATTGTTTTTGTTCATAATTTTCTTTAAAACCAGAAATGTTTCTGGTTTCTTTGAAAATATACAAGCATGTTAAAATCAACTCTATATCTCTAAAATCAATTTTGCATACTCCAAAAGTGGAACGAAAAATAGAAGTACTAAGAGACAATCTTTCTTGTGAAATCCAGATGGCAGACCCCTTAACTGCATTGATTCATGCAGTACAAGTTATGAACTTCTTAAAGACATTGATTTTGAAGACGCTTCGAGAAAGAGAAGAATCAATTGATAGTGCAAGATTGCTCTCACATAGCATGGATTTTGCCTCCTGCAATGATGAATTTCCTCCTTTTAACTTGAACAAAGAAGAGTCGTCATGTGAACAAACTGAGGATGCTTGTGACAAAAACTCATCAACTACCAAAAGAAAATTCTCAAGGACTTCCACCTTAGGAAGAATAGAATGGAGTGTTGAGAAACTTCGGAGCTCCGAGGAAAAAAGGAACCGAGACGAGGTATTCAGGTCTTTTTCAAGTGATAGCGTAACTCCAAGATACGAGAGTGGTCCGTTAGAAAATAGTTATAGTTATCGACGAAGATATGACAGCGAACATTGGTCGCGATTGAGAAACGGTGTGCGCAAGTTATGCAGGCACCCGGTATTTCAATTGAGCAAGCCATCTAAGAAGCCTGCAAGTCTTGCCATTGTAAATACTAGAGAAAGAGGAGGAGAAGCTTGGGCTTGAAAATGCATTTTTACAAGGTTTTTAATAACGTCCTGCGACACAATTGTGACCGCAATGTCAAGATTTCTTTATGTATTCCTAACAGGACCGCAACTACAACTGCAGCCGCATCAGGTATAGTTAGATGTAGTTTCGCACAATGTTAACAATTGTAGGTCGACCGATTAAAACCTTGTTTATGCATGCCTTGTTTTACGGCTTGTGTGACTTTGATAGATGTGTGTGTGTAGTTGTACTTAGCATAAGCATAGTTTAAGTTGTAACAGCTACTTGGTATTTTTAGAAGAATGTAAGTTTATAAATGTTTGAAAATGTTAACAAAGGATCTTGCAAATTATTGTTAAATAGAAATCTTAGTTTCTACATTCACGCAACAGTATCGCATAAATCAGATTGTGCGAGGCAGTGACACGCTATGACTGTAAAACAGAAATGCATAAACCAGAATTGCAATTATGCAGAAATGTTATAACTTATAAACCAGAAAACCGTTGATAGCAGAAATACAAATATACAAAAGTCAAATTCAGGATAGAAACACAGATTATGTACCGAGAGGTTAAACATACAAAATCACCATCATGCATACACTATTGAAAGATTAAAATTGCTCAAATAATTGCAAGATTAAGGGAGGAGGAGAGCACACAAGAATTGATTGCAGATTTCGGTCCAAAAAAGATTATCTACGTTTCCGAGAGGGAGCAACTCCTCTACTATCAATCAAAGAATTCTGTTCGAGATTACAAGAAAATAAAATCCTTGATATTGTCCAATTCAATGTTCAACATGAACAATCAACAATGTCCAAAACTTTCATCCTCTGAATTTTCTCTCAAAGCCTCGATCCCTCAGTCTTATTTTCAGTCAGTTTTCTCTCTTTTCTCCCATATTCCCAAATCTTCGTACCACTGTTTATATCTTCTCTCAAAAAAAAAATCTTCTGTAACCCACTGCAGTGACCATTTCTTTCGTATATCGCAACTTTTCACACTTAAAGGATGTACTCATCCGGGCGGGGAAAAACATAGTCATTCTCACATTCTGATGGTGCATCTGGAGCAAATATTATGTTTCTTTTCCATCCGCATGTGTATTTCCGGACGGGGTGGGGGTAAAAGTAGCTCTCCTATATTATATCCCTTAGTGAGCAAAGCTCAACGAAAACAAAGAAGAAAAGGCCCAAGATGCCGCCTAATAAATTTGTGAGAGACTGCAATGTTTTATAGTGATTCATTTGAAACAGTAACTCTACACATTTAAGGTGGTGGAGTCAAAATTGATTGTGGAGCAGCTAGTAGATTTCAATAAAATTCTTGACGACTCAGAGAACATTGATGTGAAGCTTGATGATGAAGGCAAAGATTTAGTCCTACTTAACTTGGTCCTTTCAGAATTTCAATAATACTTTTTATATGGAAACGAGTGAACCATTACTTTGGATGAGGTTCAAACCTCGATTCTGACCAAGGAGCTTCAAAAGCTACAGGAGGAATGATGACTTCTAGACCTTGGATCTAAAAGAAGGTGGAGTGGTTTGCAAGGTACAAGATATGAGTTCCGTTAACTTTTTTTTCTTCCGTAGAAGCTAAATTAATATTGGGGAAAATCGAACTTGAAACCTTGATGAAGAGCATACTTCTAGATCCCAAACCAATACCACCATACCAACTCAAGTGGGTTGAATTCCGTTCTCTTAAGGGTGTTTGATAATCATGAACTCCTACTGCAAGGTGTGAGGTATGTTCCTGAACAAGTTTATAAGCATGTTTTATGGATTAGAATATAAACTAAAATTGAACATGGTACGGTTAAATTTTTTAATGGTGCGCTAAATAGTATCTAAAATAATTAAGAAATATGGTTTGTATATTCTTGATCCTTATTGCTTATTGGTAGCTAGTGCAGTACCACATGATAAAACGAAGTTATGATATGTGAAAATAGTCCATGCTAATGAAAGAGTTTTAGTTGAATTTGGGAGTTGCGTGGAAGTTGTTAATAGGTCTTCTGAGCATGTTCACTCGTATTTTTAGGATGGATATTGTTAAAGCATTATAAAATAAACAATTATTTTTTTAAAAAGTTAAATACTTCAATTTTCGATGCAATGATTACACACTTTTTCACAAATACTCATTACTTATAGTCTTTAAAGAGTGTCCCGGAGCACTCGTTAGCCTTTCCCTTTTAGGATTATATATAAATGGTGATGACTCATGGAGGGGTTCTATTTTCTCACCATAATTGATTAGTTTCTCTAAGAGAGTGCGGGTTTATATTTTTAAATATAAATCTGAAACGTTTTAAAAGTTCAAAGGACATACTCTTTTGGAAAATAATTAGGAAAATAAATTGAAAGTGTTAAGGAATTAATGACAATGGCCTTGAGTTTGTTTTAGAGCAGTCTTATGAATTTTGCAACAAAAAAAAAAACATGAAATCAAGAGGCCTAAGACAATGACAACGGCCCCTTAACAAAATGGGTTTGATAGGCACATTAATACGACCATTTTGGATTGAGAGACGTATATGCTCTTGGGGAGATGGAATGCCTAAGATTTATGGGGTGGACGTGCAAGCACTACAGTGTAATAGAGGTCCTTCGCCAGCTTCGGACTTCAAGAAACTTATGGAAGTTTGGAGTGGTAAAGTAACATACTACTTTAATTTGAGGATGTTCGAGGCTTTGGTGTTTGCTCAGGTCAGACACGACAAGCTTGTGAAGAATCAGGATGTTTGATAAATGTCAAATTATAAAGGTGAAAAAAACACACAAGAAAGAGGGGGGGGGGGGGGGGGGGGGGGTGTGTGTGTGTGTGTGGAGAGGAGGGATCCGTTGAAATTCATTAATTTGAGAAAAAGAATGACCCAACTAATGATCCAGGAAGACAATTATTAGAGCCAAAGACTCATTGGTATCGAGATGGTGACTTTAATACAAAAAAAATTTCATGCTTCAGCCACTTCTCGTAAAAAGGTAAATAAAATTATTGTCTTAGAAAATGATGTTGGTCATAGAGTCATGGATGAATATGGTATATGTCAGGGTTGCAACAGGGTATTTTGATGAGTTATTTTTGCAACAACATAGTGTATCCATGTCGGTTGTTGATGCTATTGCGATAGTTGTTTCATATGAGGATAATATGTTCCTTACTGCTCCTTTCCAGGAACAAGAATTTAAGGAAGCTATGTTCTCTATGCACTCGGATAAATACCCAGATCCGGATGGTTTGAATCTTGGATTTTTTCAGCATTTTTGGCCTATTAACAAGGCTTATGATCGCGTTGATTGGTTGTACCCTAAAGTAGTTATGCTAAAAATTGGTTTCGCCAGTCAATGGGTGTGCTGGATTCTTATCTGGATAGAAATTATATATTGATTACTCTGTCATCCTAAACAATGAGATGGTATGACCTATTATACCTGACAGGGGATTGCGGCAGGGAAATCCATTATCACCATATTTATTTATTATTTGTGTTGAAGGTCTCTCAGCTCTCATTAGGTAAGCTGAAAGGCGTGGATATCTCCATGGCACTAGCATTTGCACTAATGCACCTATTATTTCTCACCTTCTTTTTGCAGATAGTTGTTTTTATTTTTCAGGGTGAAAGAACAAGAAGCACTAGTAATGAAGAATATCCTTGAAACTTATAAATCTGCTTCAGGTTAAGCCATTAACCTCCCAAAATTTGAAGTTTACTATAGAGGCAGTGTGGAAGCGTTTTTGAAAGACACCATTACTAACATTTTATATGTCAGAGTGGTTATGGGTACCAACAAGTATCATGGTCTCCCATCAATGGGGTGACGTAGCAAAGAGGCAACATTCAGTTTCATAAAGCACCGTATTTGGCACAAAATTAACACATGGAGTTGAAAATATTTATCAAAAGCAAGAAGAGAGGTAATGATCAAATCAGTACTTCATTCAATTCCCTCTTACATTATGAGTATATTTCTACTTTCTACAAAACTAATTGATGCTATATACAAAATGATTAATGCTTTTTGATGGGGACACGGCGGATCCATGAGACGAGGTATGCATTGGTTTTCTTAGGAAAAGTTCTTTGTTCATAAGAATCATGGTGGTATGGGATTTGAAGACCTCACATATTTCTATGTGGCAATGCTTGGTAAACAGGGGTGGAAATTCCAAACAGATAGCGCCAGTCTTGTCACATGTTTGTTTAAGGCTCGATATTTTCCTAACTGTGATTTTATAGGATCAAGGCTTGGGGCCAATCTGAGTTATGTGTGACACAATATTTATAGTGCAAAGATGGTTGTAAAGCAAGGAGCGAGATGGCGTATAGGAACTTGTGCCAACATCCCATTGCTTGGCACACCATGGATTAAAGACGTGTTGTTTTTGACAACTGATAGCCCTATGTATGCGCCTTTGGCTCATGTGAAGGTGACGGATATTCTTCATCAATCTGCTAAGGTATGGAATGCTCCCTTAATTTATAATCTTTTAGATCAAACTACGACCCAACTGATATTGAATACACTGCTACAACCTCTGTTGATAAGGATAAGTTGATTTGGAAGGTTGAAAAGAACGGTAAGTACTTGGTGTGTATCGCCTATCAACTTTGTGTGAATGAAATTGATGATAACTCCCATTTGCACTTACCAGGTTGTTGGAATTTAATTTGGAAACTCAAAGTCCCACCCAAAATAAAGAAACTTGTATGGCATGTGTGTCGTGGTTGTTTCCCAACACGAGCTCGCCTAACTAGTAAAGGGGTTCATTGTCCAACATATTGTGTGTTTTGTGAAAGTAATTATGAGGGTAGCATTCATGTTCTTCTTGAGTGTCTTAATGCTATACAGGTTTGGCGCCATGTGAATTTATGGGATAAAATTGATAGAACTGTTATGCAAAACTATAACATGGATGTGGTGGTGTTTACCCTTATACACCAACTTAGTCCGAGTCGAAGTGAACTTTTTGCCACATTCTTATGGAATCTATGGAAGAGAAGGAACTTATAACTTTGGTCGCAAAAGAATGAAACAAGCATGCAAGTCGTTCAACGAGCAACGCATATGCTCGATGATTGGCGATCAGCTCGACTTATCCTGGGTGCTCATGGTTTGACTGTTAGTGGAAGCCAGCCGAATCCAAAGAACCAAGACACAGTTCTATGGGAGAAGCCAACACTTGGCTGTTAAAAATGTAACATTGATGCTTCTTTCTCCTCACACATTTGGCTGTGAATCCATGATGATGCGGGACAACTTGTTCTTGTAAAAACTTCTTGGTTCTCTCCTCTTTGTGATGTTGTCATAGGGGCAGCAGTTGGGTTGCATACGACGTTGGAATGGACATCAGACCTTAAGTTTGATAATATAGATTTTGCACTAGAATCTAAGAAGGTTGTGGATCTTTTAGAACATACGTAGAAGATAATAGTGAATTTGGTTGTATTATAAGAGGCAATGTAAATTTCAAAACTCTGATGTCGAGTTTAATAGGAGTCAAACTAATGGGATCACTCACGAGTTAGTTCATGTAGCCCAACTAATTCTAACTCTCATATTTATGATGATGTATCATCATGTATTTGACATATTTTAGCTAATGAAATGCTTTGAATTGAATTGCTTCCTTAAACAAAACAAAAAGAAAACTCTTTATGAATCATGGTGTAAGATTTGACATTTCATCGTTACTAATAGACCTACTTTTTTTAAGAAGCTTGGTGCCAATAGAAGAATATTGAAATCAATGTTCATCTTATAAGAGAACAATAAAAAGCGGGTCAAGTGAAATGAAAGTAAAAAGTGTGAAGAGTAATAATTTAGAAATATTTGATATTTTAGGGTATAGCCATCAAAATTCAACGGAATTTTTCTTTCATATCCATTCTCTCCTTCTTTTTTTTTATTTACAAAATCATATCATCCTCTCTTATCACACACCCTTTAATATTTCCAAAACGCATGAAAATGAGTGTTTGATTATGTGAATATTTGATTTTTAAAAAAAAGATTATGTGAATATTCCACTACTAAAATTGAGATCATGAACACGTTTGAAATTTTCACTTGGATTAAAATCTAACAAAAATATTTTTTTATGGACAAATATCTACTATTTTGATGTGACGAAAAAAAATATTTATTGAAGATTTGCTCGGTAACTATACTGATTGCGTTTCGAATAAACAATTTTCACTTGAAGTTTTCCACTAAAATCAAAAATTAGCCGAACTTTCCAACGTTAATTAGTTAGCCATATAAGGGCAATTTTAACTTTAGCGTTCCATTCCATCATCACACCAGTCACCACCTATAACCCTGTATTAATAATAATATAATAATAATAATAATGCTAAATTATACTATTATTTTCTTTCAGAAAAATAATACTATGATTTAATACTTAATGTTGCTTTCTTCTTTTTTTGACAAAATTAATGTTGCTTTCTTGATTACCTCTAAGGTTTGTTAATTATATTCAAGACATTGTCCCCACGTGTTAAAAACAAAAAGATAGTACTTTAAGATAAAGGTATATACTCAATAAAAAAAGTGGCTGATAATATTTTTGTGTAAGGAGCAGTTACAATAGTACTTTAATATATTACTCTCTCCGTCCTAAATTGTACGACGTTTTGGACATTTGACATATATTAAGAAATGCAATTAATATTGTGTGAAAAAGAGATATTATGAGTTGTTTTACAAAACTGTCCTTAATAAATAATATGAGAAAAGATAAATAAAAGAATTGAAAGAAGAGAGAGTAATAAATAGTTAAGGTTATAATAGGAAAAATAACATTAATATTGCATTGGTATTGTAAAGCAACATATAATTTGTGACACATTTTTTTTCCTTAAGCGACATACAATTTGGGACGGAGGGAGTAAAATTTTAAAATAATTTTTTATTATATATTTTGTTGGTCAAAATAATCTTTAACGTTAAAATAATCATTTAATGCTTGACAATAACATTTTTTTATAGGATTGATATGACAATAAATAAGTGAGAAACAAGTGAGAAATGCTAGTAACAAAACGTTCCCTAAAAAAAAAAATGCTAGCAACAAAACTAATTTGACTAACAATGCACGCTCATAAATTATTTTAAAATTTTGATATATTAAGGGACTATTATAATTACACATCAATGATAAAAATGATTATATAAAACTATGTATACTATGTTTAGAGTGCAACCGATCAAGACGAAAATGACTATATAAAACTATGTATACTTATGCTTAGAGACAAATCAATTAAGTTCAATTTTCTTAAATAAAAAAACTACCAACAAAAAAATATAGTCAGTTTTGATTTTAGAATATTTTCTTGGTAAATCCGGACCAAACCAAACCAATACATAATATCTTAGTTTGGTTTGATTCAACTAATTTGATATTTTTAAAAATATAAGACATTTATATTTTTTGACAAAAAGACATTTATATTTAAAATTCTTCAAAAAAGTCAAATTCTTTTTTTTTCAAGTACTATAGATTTTTTTTATACCATTAAAACAACACATATGCTAAAATTAGAAAAATAAATATAATAATTTAAAAAATACATGAATACTCCTTAAAAAAAATACATGAATACAACATATTTTTTAAGATAACACTGTATTGTGAAATAAAATAAATAAGAATAATAATAATTAATTTGTTTCATATTACGAATGATCAGTTTTGAATACGAAACCAATACCCACCTTTCAAAAAAGAAAATGAAACCAATACTCAAACAAGCCTAACGTTTCTTTCGAGCCAAACAATCCAACATCAAACAAGTAGACTGATGAGGGCTTTGAAACTATCCGAATTGAATCAAAAAATGATTGAGACGGATTGAAGATCACAATGGAATGGTGTATGAGCCGAACGCCAACACGGACGCATTCACGAACCAATAACCCCCTGCAATAAACACAACAAGCATCAACGCCCTTTCGAGCACAACAAACTCTAACCAAGCGAAGAATCCACAATCAGAGGATTCATCTGTGACTAGTCTTTGAGCAATAGAACCAGTGGCGCGGTGACAACAACCCAAAAGCCTTGAAAACTGCAGATCTGGACATAACAAGAGATCAGAGGCAAGAAATAACTATCAACCATATGTTACACAGACACACAATGTCACCACCATAAAAGTAGCAACACCGCCGTTATGAAACAGTGAACAAGAACATCATGTGCTTTTCAACATATTGACACTAGCACACACCAACAACGATGTTTTAGACAAAGGACAGAAGACAAAACGGATCGTGAACACATCTTGTGATCTGACACAATTTAGAGAACAAGCCAAACGGAACAAAACCTGTCTTGCCATGACAAGGCGCAAAACCAACGTCACAACCGCGTGAACTAACAAACAACACAGAACCCAGGCGGCGATGAGCTACCCCAGTGGTGGTGACGCGACCTTGAAGGCCGATCGCACTACCATAGATTCAAAGTTACATCACAAAAGGCTTGTTTGGATTGAGGGTGGAGAAGGGTGGTTGTTGGGAAGCGGTGACGACCGTTTGAGATTAGAGAGAGAAGAGAGTGTGTATTAGTTCTTGAGGAGGATTTATCAGAATTTTCTTCGGTTATTTATTTCAAAAAAATAATTAAGTAATTATTATATTTCAATTGAGGATGAATCTTTGATAGAATAAGTTTGAATCGTAGTTCAAACAATATTTTGTCAAACTCTCCTTATTTTGTCCTCGTAATCTAGCTTAATTGGGAGAGACAATGTATAATATGTAAAATGTCTGAAGTTCAAACCCCGACCACAAAAAAAAATCCTTATTTTTTTTATGAAACTTGAAATTAAATACTTGTTATCGAAATAATGGATTACTCAAGACAAAATAAATAAATTAATAGATAGTCCGTACAGATGTCGAAATTATTATATATTAAATCAGCAAAGCTAAACCTTTTCAGTTATTATAAAATAATAATTGAGTTTAGTACCAGGATTAGCTTAACTTGAAAAATAATCAAACATTAAAATATATCCAGTGGGTATCATCATTTTTTCTAGCAATGCAGCAAAAGTTTTCACCCTCATTATTCACGCTTAACAATATACAAACCTTGTCACATCATAGTTTTTTTATTAAAAAATATAATTCAATGTATAGCAAGATACAATGTATATGTGTAAAACATGTTTACACCATGCTCTGTAAAAAAAAACTTATTTATACTATTATTAGCATATGTTATTAATTAAACTTATATATGCACATGTTTATGAAATCAGATTACAGTGTGCCTATTAGAATCAATGGAAAGTCATACAGAAGTGCTTTAGAGCCAAACCAGATAAACAAAAGCAAACATAATCACAAGAATTCATAATAAAAGATAAATTACAATTTTTAGCTTTAACTCAAAAAAAAAAAAAAAACTAAAACTTTCACTTTATTCTTATTCAACATCCGGTCATGTACAAAAGTTTTTATTACGAAAAGTTATTTATTCAACATCAAGGTATTATATATATTTTCTGTCAAAAAAATTACAATAGTTACCGAACAACTTTAGCTTTAGCGTCAAAGAAAACTTGGCCAAACGGTCTATAAGATTATCGCTTTCATAGACAGATACATTTATCACCAAAATGTAAAATTAAGTTTTGATTTTATTATTAAAAAGGTGTCTCGTTATATTATATATGTGCCAAATCTCCTCTCAAAAAAATATATGGCAAATCACTATACTATACCCCATTGAATTTTGATTTCTTTGTCCTCCATGCACAAGACCCCACCTCACACACCACTATGCATTATCTATCATTTATATACCACCTTGTGATGCCCTAATATTAATATAGTACCACTATGGCACCTCACTATACCACCTTGCTTCCCCGTATATAAGTACAATACATATATGCTCATAATTCTTCATATCTTCTCCAAACCTAATTACACACTCTTTCTTACGCTGAAAAAGACTTTTTCATCCTTTATCAAATTGAAGGGAGAGAAAAGAAAAAGACTATTCCATCCGTACAACTTTAAAATTTTCCACTTTTACACTATTAATCAATTTCAACCTCTTGTTTCCTTTTTCTCCAACCTTTTCCAAATATGGAAGATTTCATTATGTCACCATCTTCATCTGCCTCTACGATATCACTTGCTCACGAAAACGAAAACCCTTCACCACAAACACCATCTCTTCAACAAAAACTTCAATTTTTACTCCAAACCCAATCCGAAAACTGGGTCTATGCCATTTTGTGGCAAACAACAAAAGATGAAAAAGGTAAACCTTTCTTATCTTGGGGTGAAGGCTATTTCCAAGGAACCAAAGAAACAACAACTTCAAACAAACAAATCGACAGTAGCACATATACAAACGGCGATGCTGAATGGTTCTACATGATGTCGTTTACTCGAAATTTTTCCGTAGGTAATGCTTCTTCAATTTCTTTACCTGGTAAAGCTTTTGCTTTAGATTCTGTACTTTGGTTGAATAGTAAATATGAACTTCAAATCTATAACTGTGAGAGATCCAATGAAGCACACGTGCATGGAATTGAAACATTGATTTGTATTCCGACAACTAACGGTGTAATTGAAATGGGTTCATACGACAATATCCAACTAAATTGGAACCTAGTACACCAAGCCAAATCTATGTTCCAAACATCCTCATTAGAATCTAACTCAGAATTAGATCTTATCTCCACAAACCCACTTGAGAAATCTATGATCCAAACATTTGCTGACATCGGTATCGTCTCAGGAGCCGCAGAAGACACCAATGAGACACAAAACGATGAACAAAAAATTGCAACAAATGAATAACATTGTTTCATCATGTATGTTGAGTCTGAAAATTCTGATTCAGAATATTGTCCACCATTAGCAACACCAACAGAAACAAGAATTGAAAAAGATTCTTTTGAGAAAAGAGAACCTAAGAGAGCAAGAAAACCATTTGGAAGAACTCAAACACCGGCGAACCATGTGGAAGCAGAGAGACAAAGGAGAGAGAAACTAAACCATAGATTCTATGCTTTAAGATCTGTGGTTCCAAACGTTTCAAAGATGGATAAAGCTTCTTTGTTATCAGATGCAGTGGATTACATCAATGAGTTAAAAGCAAAGATTGAAGATTTAGAATCAGTGCAACAAAAAAATTCGAAAAAGGTGAAGATGGAAACAATTGAAATTGTCGATGACAACACTGCAACGACAATTTCAACTGTGGTAGACCAAAAAACTCCTTGTAAGATTAATGCTTTAGAGATTGATGTGAAGATAATAGGAAATGATGCTATGGTGAGAGTTCAATGTGAGAATGTTAATCACCCTAGTGCAAGATTGATGTGTGTATTGAAGGATTTGGAGTTGAAGGTACATCATGCTAGTTTATTGACTGTTAATGAAGTTATGGTTCAAGATGTTGTTGTTCGAGTTCCTAATGAGATGAGCAAAGAAGAGAGTCTAATTAGATCAGCCATTCTCGTGAAATTAGGTCAGTAGTGAGTAAAAAAAAAAACCAAATCTTTGGAAGCTATGAGTTTAATTGCTAATGAAAAAAGACTCGTGTCATTTCATACAAACCATAGAATTGAAAATATTCCTCGAACACAATTTGCTATCAAAGCAAAGTATGTGTATAAAATTCCACCTTTTTTTTATTGTTTCATCTTTCTCATCAATTCCCGACACCACACAAGTCCGAGTTGTATTTATATTACATGTGTGCATAGTCGTCTTAACCATTAGGTCAATAAAGCCTTACTTTTGGCTCTAAATTTTAACTGTTTTAATAATTAGTATATATTTTGTGATTAACATTGCATTAGCATATGTATGTCTCCGTTGCGATGGATGACGATTTTCTAAGATTAATGTCTGTAGTTTTTCTTCATTAACATTGTGATTCATACTCATATTTTAAGGTTTAGGCACAATTTTGCTCTTCACTACATGTTACTGTAGATCTCACAATTATCTCTTGGTTTAGATTCACAGTCTATTGAAAATGAATCTTTTAAATCAAATTGATTAGGATAATTTAATGAATCATTTTGCATCCAAAAAAGTATGAAAAATACAAATTACATAAGTTATTTTTTTAAAAAAGTATTAATTTTAAATAAACATCATTGTTAAAATTTGTTTTAGGGAAACTTCTAATGTACACTTGTAAAGAACTATTTGTCGACTTTTATATTTTAGAAATATTATTTTATGAAGGAAAAAAAACATAATTTCATTGTATATATGAATCGTACTAAATTTTTTACATTTTTATCATAAACAGTTATTAATATTCTCTATTATGAGTAATAAATATTCAAAAAATAAATAAATAAATTTTGGGTAGTGTTAATTTGTACCCTTAGAGCACATGTTAAGAACTCTAAAAGAAGAAATATTCTCTAAAATTTTGTGCATTAAATTCATAAAAAGTTAAAGATTAAATGAAATGCACACATTTTAATATACTCCCTCCGTCCCTTAATATAACCCCCTATTGCTTTTTTCACATTTTTTAAGAAATGTTGTTGGTGTAGTTAATGTGTCTGTTTTATAGTACAATTTTACAAAATTAACCTCATTAAAGAGATAAAGTGAAAAGTCAATTTATTGTACTTTTAGAATTAGTAGTAGTATTAAATAAGGGTATCTATGGAAAAAACTAATTAATGTGTGTTGTAATTTGAAAAGGGGGTTATATTTAGGGACAAAAAAAAAAACAAAAGGGGGGTTATATTAAGGGACGGAGGGAGTATTATTTTTATATTTGATTCTTTAACTGGTGAGGAAACAAGTTAACATTTTCCTTGATTTAAAAGATTTAATATACCAATACAAATGAATTTTTTGAATATAGTGTATAATTTACCTTGTTTTAGGCCTCGATATTAGTTGGGAGGGTTTTATCGGTGCGTCCAAATATAAACCTGTTTAATCTCTTTTTTTCTTTTTATAATATTTTTTTATCTTTAGTGTGCTTGATGACGTAGGAGGTGGTTCCATCCCCAATCATGTCATTATATGATTTCTCTCCAAAAAAATGTCATTATATGATTGATTTCAGGAATCTAAGAATTGTCAGTTTGCACCTCTGTTTTCGATTTTAAAATTGAAGACCAAAATTAAACAATTCCTATTTGTACGATGAAAAGTTTTGTTAATGTTCTTAAATTTTATAGACGCTAGTCTAGTGGATATATTAATATAATCGAAGCAGTTATAGCAACATTCTTTTTTCAATATTATTTTTCAACATTCACTTTTTATTTACTTAAAATCATAGTGAATCTCACATTTTAAAAAATGAGTTTTACTTAAAGTGGTGAATCTCACATTTACAACTCTAAAAAGACATACATCCAAAGTGACCAAGATTATAAGTTTTCATGTCTTTATTTTTATTTTTGAAGTAATTTAGTGGTTAGAAATTCACCTTAAGGTAAATAAGTTGAGAATCTAGATTCGAACTTCGACTTTCACGTATTATAATGTCGCTATCAATTGAGCTATGCTCACAGGGACAGTTTACACGTCTTAATGAAGCTTTGGAATAAAATCCTGGAACGACTGAATAGCACTACGAATATTCGCCATTTATTATAAGTCAATGTAAAGTCAAAAGAATTGAAGAAAATGTGGAAGTATTCGACAAGAATTGAAAAATTGATAGAGAATGTTACATTCAAGGCACGATTGAGTAACGCGGCGAGCCTCGATGCATTGTCACTGTTATTAAGCATGTGTTACACAACTTCAAATCGAAAAGAAAAACGATAAAGAACAAGTTTAAGACGTTTGTGAACAGACAACTCGCGATATGTTGAGAATAACTCAATAAAGTAACTACCACGATTGTGGCTCGTCGTTAAAGTGTCAATTGCTTAGTTTCCTTTCTCTATAAATAAGAGTTCTCACACAAAACAAATGGTTGAATACTTACTTTCTACATCATACTCCTAACCAGAAACAAACTTAAGTTTTGTAGAACTTTAAACGTATTATCACCGTCATTTAAAGTCTTTTAAATTTTTGTAATTTCAATTCAAAGTAATTTACATATTTCAGTAATTTCACCTTTCAAAGCAATTCATTTACTTTCTCCTCACTTTATCTTTCAAATCATTTCAACAAATTATGCCATTTACATTTTAGTCTTTTAACTTGAAGCTTTTTTACTTTCAAGTTCTTTTAATTTTTTCAGCAATTCGGCCTCCAACAGTTTTTAGCTAATTTTGACCATAAAGTCTGAATTTAATTTAGAGACATTTTCCAAAATAACTCTTAAACTCATGAGTCCTATCAACTATGCAATTACACGTTTAACTATGTTTCAAATTTGGTTGACTTTCTTTAAATAAAAAATACTCGTAAACAAATTGGTACATCCAATAAGACAAGTTTAGCGTAACTTACGTGTTTGCACGTCTTTATGAAGCTAAGGAATACGATTGTGGAACTTATAATAACATAACTAATTATAAAAGTGTTGCAATTTCCAGTAATGTAGGAAGTATGCCATCGGTTACAACTGTCAATAGTCTACACATGATGATGATGATGATGATGATGATGATGATGATGATGATGATGATGATGATGATGATGATGATGATACCCATGGTGTCGTCCGCCTCATTATTGCCTTCGTTTGACTCAGTGGATTCTTTCAACGCAAATGAAAAGCAATTTCATACTTCTCATTTGCAGTTTACGGACGAAAATAGTCAACCTATGTTGCAAAAGTTGGTGTGTGATGTGCGGATTAGGCAAGTGTACCAAATCGTTTACCAAGAAATAAAGTGATAAGTAGAGTATCGTATCCACATGGATTGTCGTTTCATCCAAACAATTTTCGATACTAATTTTTATAAGTTGACGATATAAAAGATAAGGGTTTAAAAGTCTTGCAATATTTATCTGTTTGCAACAGAGTAAGTTACCTGTTTTTGGTTGTAGAAAAGTAAGCAGCGGTTAGCATTCTTCGAATCCCCTCTGTTTATATTGTTGGATATCAAGTAACAGTAATGTCGCGTTTATTAATCTTAGGTAGACTATACAAGTGGTGAGGCTGTTAGGACATTACTAACCTACTTTGGTCTATTCCTCTGATGGCTAACTGCACCTGTTGATCGCACAGTGATCTTTACGTGCAGGGTATTGCTAATTCAAAGGTAATTGAAACATACACTTTAAATTGGCTTTCTTCTGTTTCCCAAGGCAATGAAGGTCAAGATTACCTTAGGTATGCCCATCTATGAATCTTAGGACACTCATAACACACTCTCTCTAAGATTGCTTAGTAGGTCCACAAACAGGCAGCCCTTACTAAGGGTTTCAATAGAATGGTTTTGTTAGGCTACAACTTATTAGCTTTAGCTAGGGACTTGTTTCCCAAATTAGTAACCTGTTAATTCCTATGTACGGTAGGGCACCACCCAGTCTTAATAGTTTCACCTACTAAGTACCTACTACTAGGGTCAACAATCTTTTTAGTATCTTTGGCTAGTTAATAATCACTTACTTCTTAGACAGATAGTTATCAGTAAAAGGATATAAATATCAAGATATAATCATCCAGTTAGTGATAGCAATATTAGGCCCTGCGCAACCTAAGTACCTAATATAGGGTTGCCCCTATCACACAAATAAACTATTTCCTAGTAAAACTTAATATTGAACAAAAAACAAATAAAATATAAACGACATTGAAATAAATAAATATCCAACAAAAATAAACAAAAGTTCATCTTAGATCTCTAACCTAAATAGATTTAGTTACACATGGTAACTAAAAACAAATTACTAAAGATAAAAACATACCTTAGAAAATCAAGGAGAAGATAGAAACTCTCCCGAAGCTCCAAAGTAGCCTTCCTCTTGAACTGCCACAGTTATGAACGAGAATTTCTGAATGAGGAAGACTGGTATTTATAGTGAGAGTTTCTACCTGGGTTTGGGGTAAAAGTGGTTAGTGTGCCTAGCGTATGGGTGTATGGCAAATGCCATGCCCTAGGCGCATGGTAGCCATTCCCATGAGCTAGGCGCATGGTATGTTCCCCTGGGCCCAAATTCCCTGATTTTCCGTCGTTTTAGGTCTTCGTCTTCAAATAACTTGCCTCAGGACAAGGGAACATAATTCCTCCCTCTTGTAAGTCTTCTGATGCCTCTTGAATCTTCATTCTTTGTTTCCTTGAATCTTCACAATTCTTTAGATGTTCTTGATTTGCCGATTTGCATGATTTCTTCGTGAATTACTTCAAAAACCCTCTAAAGTTGTTATGTTTCGGGAAAACTAGAATCACAGACTCAAATATTAAAAACATTACAAAAGTCATGGAAGCTTCAACCTTAGGCGGTTTGATCTCGACGAAATAATCGACAAAACTATGTTTTGGATCAACCGGATCATCGTCCGTATTCTCAACCATAACTCTAAATAAACAACATATAATTGCAAAAACATTTAATTAACATTTATCTAATATAACGTAAAAATAACAACAACAACAACAAAAAAACAAAACAAAAATTAGGCAGTGAGCACTGTCTTTTTTTTTTTTGTTGAGAAAATTCAAAGTCCTCAGCGGTAGTTAACTGCAGTTGGGTTCTAATCCTAGCGATAGTTAACTATCGCTTCGCTGCATGGGACAAGAAAAAAATGGTAGAAAAATGAATCAATGTAAACGAGTTAAAAGATGCATTGTTTGTTTCTTGACGTCAAATATGTGTAGAAACATTCTAGCAATCCTTCTCCAATAATTTGAAATCAAGATTTAGGGGAAAATTTTTTTGGGAGATTTTCAAGGTATGGTGATGTAAGGTGATGAATGAATAGGAGGTAGGGTGTGAGCTGCACTGGTTTTAGGGGGAAAGTCGCAATGGTAATTGATTTTGATCGTAGCGGTAGTTAACTGCTGCCAGATTATGCCAATGGTACGGGGTATTTAGGTATTTTCCATGTGTTTTTAGGAAATAACTAATGTCGAAAAAGCAATTTTCTTCTTTTATTTTGCTTTTTGTTGAGATCGATAAAGATGGCCCATAAAATAACCGGGCTTCTAAAATTGCAAGCCCAACAATTACCGATAATGAGGAAATTATACCTTGCACCCATACATTTATACCTTCACCCTTACATTTATCTTGAACTTCCTATTTCACCCTTGTATATAAATTAAAATATCCCTAATTTTTACACTTTTTTCTGAAATTCATCATATTTCTTCCTCTTCTTCAATTTTGAACTCACAATCACATGAAGAAATTGTCAAACCTGCAACAATTTTCATTTGATATTTTCTAGATCAATACCAATTTTTCTTATAATATTGTTTTTTTCATACTTGAACAATTTCATTTGCTTTTGCAATTCCTTTCAATTTTTTTGCTGCCCTCAATTTTTTTCCTTCACTCTCTACGATTCTTCTGTAATCTCCGCTTTCGAATTACTATATGATTCTTTTTCTATTTTGTTCTTATGATTGGATCTTGGATCTGTTTGGAACCTACATTCTATTCACTTTTATTTCTCAACAAAATAGAAAAAAAATCATAATCTTTTGATTTTTTAATTTTAAGTTTGGATGGAAGATTATGGTGTTCTTTTGATTCCAGAAACCCTTTGGAATTTGTCAATTTTTTTTCCCTTAATTACAATAGAAAATTAAAGATAAATTGAGTGGGGAAGCATAAAACAAACCAAAAGAATATAAATTATGTTTTCCATAATTGTTTTTCATCCTGAAATGTTAAATTAAGTTTTCTAGAAAATTGTGGGGTGAACCATGCTGTTACGGAAAGATTGAAAGTGAAAATAAATAATAAAGAGTAAAATCGACATTTTATTATGTTTGTAGGGGTGAAGGAAAAGATGCAGGAGGTACTCGGTAAAATTTCCCGACAATGAAAACACTAATTTTTTTTAAACAAAAATAATGCTTCGAGCATTACCAAATATATCATTAAAAAAAAAAAGAGAATACAAATAAAGAAAAGAAAAAACTAAGGTCAAGACCTTTCAAAAAGACATAAATCAAACCTAATCTATTTCTAATGAAGTCAACATTAATGCTGGAAGGAAGAGATGAAAACCAAATAAAGGATGACAAATCTAATCCAATGCTAAACAGTTTAGTCATCTGCTTCTTAGGCTCCAAGGTACCATAAAATGAGATTGAAAAGCTAACAAAACCAGTTTTAAATCTCTTTCAAGCTATAAAACCAGTTTTTTTTTTAGTTCAGCCTTTTCAGGCACCATAAAAATTTCTGAAAATTCCCCCCACAGGAAGCCTTGGAGGGATTTTTCACTATTGCTCCATTAAAAATTGTAATTTTTTTGGTGTAATTAGAAATTGGGATTCCACTACAAAAATTATTCTAAATAAATAGTTTTCATAGACATATATTTATTTATTTATTTTGATGTGAGAAATAAAATATGTACTGAAAATTTGTTGAGTAAACTATACGAATTGCGTCTCGAATAAACAATTCCCTAAAAATTTCCACTAAAATAAAAAATTAGCCGAACTTTCCAACGTTAATCAGATTGCCATATTAGCGCTATTTTAACTTACGCGTTCCATTCCATCAGCACCAGTCACCACCTATAACCTATTGTGTATGTATAATGCTAAATTATAATATTTAATGTTGCTTTCTTCTTTTCTTGACAAAATTAAATTAATGTTGCTTTCTTGATTACCTCTAAGTTTGGTTAATTTAATTCAAGACACTGTTCCCACGTGTTAAAAAACCTAGTACGTTGAGATGAAGGTATATACCCTCTGTAAAAGAAATACCTGAAACTATTGATTGAGGGAAAAAAATATATAAAACTATAATACTTATGTTTAGAGTGTAACTGATCAATTTGGTTCGTTTGTCTTAAAAAAAAAACACTAACCAATAAAATATAGGTTTTTTTAAAGGACCAATAAAATATAGTAAGCTTAATAAAATATAGTTACCTCTAAGTTTGATTTTTGGAATATTTTCTTAGTAACCAAACCAATAAAAAATATGTTGGCTTAATTCTCAAAAAAAAAAACTTTTTTGATTCTTTCAAATACCATAGATTCTTAAAAAAATCTTTGAAATGTAGATTTAAGTTTTTGGAAGAGTTTATTTTCTTTAAGAAAAAGTAGATTTAATTTTTATTTTATAATTCCAAAAATAAAGAGTTTAAATAAGAATTATCCGATTGTGATCGGACGTCCGAGGATTCATGATTGCGTGAATGCGGCAAATTGTCGAATGCAGTCAATCACCTTTATGGGTTTTGTTCAATTAATTTGGGACCAACCATAGAAATAAAAACGAACTAATTTAATTGGTTTGGTTTTTGGATTCATCGAGTCATTTGTTTAGTTTTAACGACCCAATTTAATATCATATAAAATCAAATAGTTGAATTTAAGTGGTTAATATATTTCAACAAATAATACATCTTTGATAGAATTCAAGTTTAAATCATGATTGAAACAATTTTTTTTGAACTCTCCTTATTATTTGATGAAACTCGAATTTAAATACTTTTTTATGGGAATTAAGGGTTACTTAGGGCATTTTGTCAAACAATAAACAGGATTACTTAAGACAACAACAAACTATACTTATAGTTTTTTTTTCTCACTAAAAACAAATGTAGTAGATAGTCCGTACGATTATTATATATCAAATCAGCAAAGCAAAACCCTTTTCACCTATAAAATAATAATTGAGTTTAGTACTAGGATTAGCTTAACCAGAAAAATAATCAAGCATTAAAATATGTCCAGTTGGTAGCATCATTTTCTAGCAATGCAGCAAAAAGATTTCAGTTTTCACTCTCATGGTTCACGCGCTAACGAATATACAAATCTTGTCACATCATAGTTAACTATGTAGGTCCTTCGACTATAGATGGTGAAAAATAAAATTCAATATATAACAAGATACAATGAATATGTGTAAAACATGTTAGCACCATTCTCTAAAATAAACATGTTAACACTATTATAAGCATGTGGTTATTAATTGTGCATGCACTTGTCTATGAAATGAGTTTACGGTATCAGGGCAAATTGCATGTTTATGGAAAAATAGATATATAATTCTTTTTAAAAAGCGAAAATGATGATAAAATTAAATAGATATCATTTCAACACAAGATGTGGCAATAATAGAATCAAATAGAAAGTCAAAACATAAGTGTCTTACTCTTAGAGCTAAACTGGCCAAACAAAAGCAACAGAATCACTAGGTATAGGTAGAGCTGTCAAAACGGGCGGCCCGGCCCTAAACGGGCCGGCCCTAACGGGCTTCGGGCTTTATCGGGCTGGGCTAAAAAGCCCGGTTGGAAAACGGACTTGAAATATACTACCCGAGCCCGGCCCTACACGGGCCGCGGGCTAACGGGCCGGCCCGTATTAAAAATTACATTTTTTATATATAAAACAAGTATTATAAAATACTCCTATAATTTTTTTTCTATAAATAATATTTTTAATATGTTTAAATAATGTCTAGCACAAAAATCAATTGTAAACATTTTCGTACACTAGTCGTAAACTAAAACGGCGAGGAAAACAATTTTAAATAAATTAGATACGTTATGGTTATAGATATTTATATATTCGATCTTTAAAATTATAAATAACGAAACGAGTAAATATAATTTTATATTACATTTATATGTGTTAATTCATTGAATTTTCAATTTTATTTTTTACTTTGATAATCAACTAAGTAAAGAATTATTTGAAAAATTATATATAATTTATAGGATTTTTTTTGTTATGCGGGCTACCCGCGGCCCGTTCGGGCTAGCCCTAACGGGTACCGGGCTTTTTAGGGCCGGGCTAAAAAGCCCTATTAAAATTCGGGCTCAATATTTAAGGCCCAAGCCCTAAAATTAATCGGGCTAAACGGGCCGGCCCGTACGGCCCAGCCCGTTTTGACAGCTCTAGGTATAGGGCATCCCAAGACAAACTAAGATATTTAAATCACGTGTATGGTAAATAATATGGATCATATATATTATTTATTGAATAAATCTAAAATGTAAAATGTTGATTACATTTAAGATCGGAGTGAGTAGTAATTCTTAGTTTTTAACAAAATAACTAACACTTGCACTTTATTCAACACTTAATGTAACAAAAGCTTTTATTATGAAAAATACGAGAATTCTCTTTTCAAATACTCTAAAAAGATGTTAGTCAAATGAGATGAAGGTTTGACCGAATGTTTATAGAGAATAAAGTTGAACCACCAAATTGAATGGTGTGATAAACATAAGATTTCGAGAGAATGTAATTTATGTCGAGCCAATGTAAAATCAAAACCCAAATTTTACCAAAGTAATCATAATAAAAAAAATAAAATGGTCAACAATTTCATCCGACTCACATCTTTGTTGGCTCGTGAGTATTGGGAATAACTCAAGTCCCACTTAGAAGAGAGACACTCATCTCCTTACGAGCTGATTTTGTAATGATGACTCAGACCAAATATAAAAACCTAAGATAGTATCAGAGCTTATCGATTAGGTCATCCATCATTTATATACACACAACAAGCTCAATATAATGTTGGGCGTGAGGGGGTGTATTGGAAAAAATCTAAATTCCACATAGAAATGATACGACTCTTGGTAAAATTTTATAAAGAGAGACACTCCCACCTTACGAACCTATTTTGAAAAGATGGGTTAGACCCAGTATAAAACCTAAGAATGAAGAATGTCCGAAGGATCATCCACATTCCGTCAAGATCAACCACACAAGTTAGTTTCATACCACTTAATTATTTATCCAAAATCTTAAATCTTTGGGTTTATGGGTCTTGACACTTATATGTTGTTCAAGTGTGAGTCATTCCATTCATTATGCTCCCCCTCAAGTGGAAGTTTTTTTTTTTTTCATCCATATAGACTTGCATTATTGTTGCCACTTCACTTAACAGACATGCCACCTGAACAAAATTGTCATATAGACTTTCGACAAAAGGAGTTGGTTGAACTCTTGTCGAACCAGGTATGTTACCATTATTGAATCACGAGGAGAGTCTGTAAGGATCATCCATATCGGGTCAAGAGCAATCACACAAGTGAGATTCACACTGCAATTTTACTCAAAACCTTAAGACATTAGGTTTATAGATCATCTCACATATATATTATTCAACACTCACTTTTTCATCCAATATGAGACTTCTCACACTTACCATAAGTCACCCAAATAAGATGAAGGCTTGATCAAATATTTTTATAGAATAAAGTAGAACCACCAAATTAATTGGCGTGATCAGCATAAGAATTAGGAAGAACACAATATATGTCTAACCATTGTAAAATCAAAGTCCATATTTTACTAAAACAATCACAATCAAAAAACAATGGTCAACAGTTTCATCTAACCCACATCCTGGAGTGCATAAAAGATAACCAACATGTAGAATTCGACAACGAGGAATTCTATTATTCAGAAGCCATCATGCAAGCAAAGACACATACATTTATATTCTTGATGTATAATTATTAGGAGACTTTTACGGTACACTCACAAATTTAAGTGTATCAGTACTTTTGTTTCACAAAATTTATAAATTAACAATAATTTTTATGAAATAAAAAGCTATTTGTCAATATTTATATTTTAGAGAACATCATTTCATAAGAAAAAAAATCATTTCATTGTTTATAAGGATCATATTAAAAAATTTACATTTTGTCATAAAAAATAACCAATATTCATTGTTATGAGTAATAAAAATTCGTAAAAATTCAATTTTATTTCGTCGAAGGTTTTGGTAAATAAAATTTAATTATTATAGTTTTCAATGATAGAAAATAATATTTTTTCTTAAAAAAACAACTCATTTATTATTGATTTAACTACTTGGTGTACCAATACACCCAAATTTATTGGATGTACCATATAATTTGCCTAATTATTAAACTTACACACACGTATAAACTTGACAAAGAAAACCTCCCCTATTATTATGTCCGGAAGAAAGAAAGAAAAACTCCCTTATTTCATGTTTATGTTGCGAACGATCTTATATCCTCTTTAGCTTTTGTCTTTGTAAAAATATATGTTGCGAGTGTTCATAATTTACATAAACTAATTTAAAGACGTGATAAATTAGATGTGTCTGTGGGTTTTTATTGAGTCAATACACTTTAATATTAGTACCCAACGATAGGAGAACTTTTAGTTGTTTTCAATCGATCTAGAGACTAAAGGATAGGCGTAGGTGAAATTGTCTCCTTAAACTACTCAGAGTATCTAGCAAAGGAATCACGAAACCAATAATGGAAAAGACACGAGATTATTTCAAAATAGTATTGAATAAATTATGGTACATTACTTTCATATTTTATATGAAAAGTGATAAAAATGATTGTACATTACTAGGCACTAGCTGTTAGTTTTGTTCATGTTGTTTAATTATTAAATTAAATGAAATATGATTAGATTTAATGATCATATAGTAGGAAATAAACTTGTGTAACACCAAGCTTTTGGTCCTACTAATACTTTTGATTGAAGATAGATGTAAATATATTTGTAAGCGTATTTTAAAGTTGGAGGTTTTTTTTTTGTCTTTTGAATCCTTCATCCCAATTTTTTTTCTCAGCAATGCTATAGCTCGCGACACATTTTATCCCGATGGAATCACGACAAGTTTACAACATATAACTTTGCTCCTGCCACAATACAAGGGAGGGTACTTTTGTAATTAAGAAAAAAAATGCAATTAGTGCAAATTAACGTGTCGGGAAACATTCGCTATAAATTTTGTCAGGACATTTAGCATTTTTCTTTTTCTTTTTTTCTAACAAAAAAGAAAAGAAAATATGCTTATACATAATGCAATTCTAATTCACTTGTACACATTAAACAAAAATCATTTCATCATTCCATTAATAAAAACATTGAATAATATATACAGAAGTCGGAGTTTAAACTCCGAACATCATATTTATTCATGTTAAAAAAACAAGATTATTCCATCCATACCAAAAAGAAGTAAACTTTGCATGGTCACTAACTCCACCCATAACTTTGGGTACATGAGTGGAGAATATATGGCCATGGAGTGGAGAAAATGAGGTTTGGGATAATTTTTAGCGATGGGTCAGGTGACACAGCTTTTCCTTTGTCTCTCTGTTTCACTATTTTTCTTTAAAATTTTAAATATTTATGTGTTGTCGGTTTTTGACTGGATGCGCCATGTTGTGCTCTAGCCCATGCAAATTTACCTCACTCATTTAATGAACTAAACAAAATGAGAATTAAAAAAAAAGAAAAAATGCAATTTATTTTCTTAAAGAACAACATTTTTGTTATGCCTTAATATCTTTAGCTTGGTATGTATTTGTATTGACTCTGCTCTTTATTCAAGTAGTTTTTTTTCTTACTTTTGTGGTCACAAAATCCAATGTATAGAGAGAGACACACATAGATACATTTATCACCCAAATGTAAAATTAATTCTTGATTTAATTATTAAAAAGGTGTCTCATTATATTATATATGTGCCAAATCTCCTCTCAAAAAAATATATGGCAAATCACTATACTATACCCCATTGAATTTTGATTTCTTTGTCCTCCATACACAAGACCCCACCTCACACACCACTTAACATTATCTATCATTTATATGCGTCATTGCATTTGCACCTCTCGCTTTCACTTCACGTGCTTATGCCTAATATAGTACCACTGTGGCACTATAGCACCACACCATTATTTGTACCCAAACAAAATGTAACACTCTTGCTTCCCCATATATAAGTACATGTAAACCCCTCCACTTATGCTCATAATTCTTCATATCTTCTCCAATTCTAATTACACACCTTTTTCTTACGCTAAAAAGACTTTTCATCTTTTATCAAATTAAAGAGAGAGAAACATAAAAGACTATTCATCCGTACAACATAAAAATTTCCACTTTTACACTATTAATCAATTTCAACCTCTTGTTTCCTTTTCTCCAACTTCTCCAATCTCATCAATCATCTCTTTATTCTCTTCCTATACTATACACATAAGGAAGATTAGATTTCATCATGTCACCTTCTTCATCTTCCTCTATGATATCACTTCCTCCTGAAAACGAAAACCCTTCACCACAAACCCTAACCCTTCAACAAAAACTTCAATTTTTAGTCCAAACCCAATCCGAAAATTGGGTCTATGCTATTTTATGGCAAACAACAAAAGATGAAAATGGTAAACCTTTCTTATCTTGGGGTGAAGGCTATTTCCAAGGAACCAAAGAAACAACAACTTCAAACAAACCAAACGACAGTAACACGTGTACAAAGGGTGATGCTGAATGGTTCTACGTGATGTCGTTGACTCGAAATTTTTCCGTAGGTAATTCTTCTTCAATTTCTTTACCTGGTAAAGCTTTTGCTTTAGATTCTGTTCTTTGGTTGAATAGTAAACATGAACTTCAAATATATAATTGTGAGAGATCCAATGAAGCACACGTGCATGGAATTGAAACATTGATTTGTATTCCGACAACTAACGGTGTAATCGAAATGGGTTCATACGAAAATATCCAACAAAATTGGAACCTAGTACACCAAGCCAAATCTATGTTCCAAACATCCTCATTAGAATCTAACTCAGAATTAGATCTTATCTCAACCAACCCACTTGAAAAAATCCAAACAATTGACCAAAACATCTTGTTCGCCGACATCGGTATCATCTCCGGTGCCGGTGAAGAAACCGAAGAGACACAAAAATCTATGAACAAAAATCTGCAGCAAAAGCATAACATTGTTTCATCATGTTCTATTGATTCTGAACATTCTGATTCAGAATATTGTCCACTATTAACACCAAAATCGACAACAAAAAACAACTCTTTTGAAAAAAGAGAACCGAGGAAGAGAGGAAGAAAACCATTATCAGGTACTCAAACACCGATGAACCATGTGGAAGCAGAGAGACAAAGGAGAGAGAAACTAAACCATAGATTCTATGCTTTAAGATCTGTGGTTCCAAACGTTTCAAAGATGGATAAAGCTTCTTTGTTATCAGATGCAGTGGATTACATCAATGAGTTAAAAGCAAAGATTGAAGATTTAGAATCAGTGCAACAAAAGGAATCGAAAAAAGTGAAGTTGGAAACGATGGAAATTGTCGATAATAACAGTGCAACGGCAACTTCAACTGTGGTGGACCAAAAAAGACCTTGTAATGTTAATGCTTTGGAGATTGATGTGAAGATAATAGGAAATGATGCTATGGTGAGAGTTCAAAGTGAGAATGTTAATCACCCTAGTGCAAGGTTGATGTGTGTATTGAAGGATTTGGACTTTCAGATACAACATGCTAGTATATCGACTGTTAATGAAGTTATGGTTCAAGATATTGTTGCTCGAGTTCCTAATGAGATGAGCAAGGAAGAGAGTCTAATTAGATCAACCATTCTCATGAAATTAGGTCAGCAGTGAGTAAAAAATCAACCCAAATCATTAGAAGACTTGTGTCATCTCATACAAACGAATGACTTTTGCCATTCATTGTATCGAAAATATTCCTTGAACACAGTTTGCTATTGACATATGTGTATAAACTTCCAACTTTTGTATTGTTTCTTCTTTCTCATCGATTCCGACACCATACATATCCCAGTTGTATTTATATTACATGTGTACATAGTCGTCTCAACCATTAGGTCAGTAAAGTTCTTACTTTAGGATATAAATTTTAACTGTTTTAATTAGTATATATTTTGTGATTAAAAATCCTTGATTATGATTAATATTGCATTAGCATGTAATGTGACTCTTGTGATGGTTTGCAATTTTCTAAAATTAATGTTTGTAGTTTCCTTGTTTAACATTGTGATTTACACTCATATTTTATCGTTTGGATACCGCCTTTCTCTTTATGTGTTACCCTAGGCCTGACAATTATCTCTCGATTTAGTTTCACCATCTATTGAAAATGAGTTTTTAAATGAAATCGATTATGATAATTTAATAAACTATTTTGCATCTAAAAAAATATGAAAAATATAAATTACATAAATTATTATTTTTAAAAAATATTGATTTAAAAAAAAACTCATTATTAAAATTCGATTTAGGCCTCAATATTAGTTGAGAATGCCCTCATTGATGCGTCAAAATACAAAACTCTTCATACTATAAATCTTTGTACCGTCCTATAATAATAATTATTTTTTTGACAAAATTAAATGATATTCATTCATTCAAATTGACAGAGTACATCAATATAATGTAAATTCGTTAAAAACAAAAATGATGAATCTGCGAACAAACTCACAACTTCCATGTTAATAGTGTAAAACGGCAAAGTACAAAAACCTACACATATGACTATATTCAAGTATTTGGAATACCCATGTCTTCGGATCTGCAACGTGTACGACGTCAAAGTCATTGATTAGATCTGCACTGGATCGAAACTGATCTGACAATCTGAACCGAACAAATATCTGAACGAAACAAGAAAGACAAACAACGTCGCACAAAGACGACGAACAAACCAACGTTGCACTAAGACGACGAAATCACAAAATAAAAAACAAAATAGATATAAAAATCACTTATTTCAATAAAAGAAAAAAACAGGTTATATTGGTGATTTTGAGTCAAAAATTGACTCTAAATCACCTATCTTTGATACTCCCTCCGATCACTGTTATAAGCAAAAATTGTCTTTTTGGGTTCATTCAATAAATAATCTATGTGGTCTATATATAGACTACGTACATCATTTATTGAATGAATCTAAAAATTAAACTTTTTGCTTATAATAATGACCGGAGGAAGTATATTATAAGAGCCCGTTTGGTGCGCATGATATGACAGAGATAGGATATGATTAGAAAATTGATAAAAATAGGATATGATAGTGAAATGATAGACAATTATCCTATCGTACGTTTGGTGGAGATATGATATGAAAGAGGATAGCATTTTTTTTATCCTATCATGTGTTTGGTGGACATTTGTTAATGACATGATAAGAAAAAAATTAACAACATTGCAGCATATTCATCACTACCATTCGTCTCCTTCGCCATTTCATCATACCAAATTCATTGTCTTTAAGCACCGTCGTCGAGCCTCCATCTTCGACGGACGAAGCACCTCACCTAAACTAAAATATCCATATCCTTTGATTTTTTATGGCCAAAATATGAAATTATATTAAAATTGGGAGCTATACACCATTCAACGTATAATCCTAATATCAAGATAACAAGAAATCCATTCAATTATTTCAACAAAAAAAAAAAAAAATTCATTTCGTAGAGTGCCACAGCTGAACCACCTAACACTAAATCCTATCATAAAAAAGAAATACTAAATCCTACGCAGATAACCAAATAATTCTGATTAACGGATCCAATTTCTACCTTCTTTCCAGCAACCTTCATTGAAATTAAATTCTTCATCATTCCATCAATAGTCACATGTTAGACAAAACACCTCCAGCAACCTTAGTTATTGTTGTTGCATCTGAAGCCATTGCTTCTTTCTTGTTTAAACTTGAATTTGCAGAGAAGATGAAAGAAAGAGTTTGAGTTGTGAAGTTGCTCATATCAATTGAAATCAAATTGGGAATTGATTGTGTTGCCAATTGAAATTAATTGGGAAGAAAGACAGAAGCAGTGGGAAGAAATCGTAGGAATTTAATTGATATGTGTTGGAATTTAATTGAAATTGATATTGGGAAGAAAGACAGAAGTAGTGGGAAGAAATCGTTGGAATTTAATTGATTTGGAACAAGAAAATTGGGAAAAAAATGAAAAAAGAACGAGAATTGAAGGAGTGGGAATCGAAGGATGTGTTGTCATGAATACAGGATACGCGTGTGATAGCTATATGCTATCAGGTTGCTAACCCACCAAAAGCGATAGATAAAAACAACAAAGGAGGAGTGAGATATGATTAGAAATAGGTTAAACTTATCCTTTCTTATTGGTGCACCAAACAACGGATTGACTCAAGATAGGATATTCTAATCATATCCTGTCTCCTTATCCTGCGCAACAAACCGGCCCTAAATGAGAAGAAACTAGGTTTTGTGACGGCTCACATGATGGAACAATGCAACATTTTTTATTTTTTTTTGAATAAAAAGGGGAAAATGCAACTTGGAATTGTAGTACTATAATAGTTATATTATTTTAATCTCTTCTATTTTTAGTGTGGTTCAATCCCCAATCATGTCATTATATGATTGATTTCAGGAATCTAAGAATTTTGTCGGTTTGCACCTCTGTTTTCGGTTTTAAAGTTGAAGACCAAAATTAAACAATTCCTAGTTGTACGATAAAAAGTTCGGTTAATGTTCTTAAATTTTCCGAGAATCTAGTCGAGGGCGTTGGATATATTAATATAAAGATGAGTTGTCATAGCAATACTCTCATTTTAATATTTTCTTCAATATTTATATTTTTATTGGCTTAAATGATCTCATACTTTATAAATGAGTTTCACTTAAAGTGGTAAGTCATACGTTAATTTCATTCAATAAGAAAATGAGTGTTAAAGAAATTGTTAAAAAGAATGTCTTTAGTATTTATAACTCTACAAGGACATACATCCAAAGTGACCAAGATTATAAGTTTTCATGTCTTTATTTTTATTTTTTAAGCAATTTAGTGGTTAGGAATTCACCTTTAAGATAAATAAACGGAAAATTTAGGTTTGAATCCGACTTTAATGATTGCAATGTCTTTGTTAATTGACTTATGGTCACGGGAACAATTTGCACGTCTTAATGAAGCTTTGGAATAAAATTATGGAACGACTGAATAACGTGACAAGTATTCGACAGTTATTATAAGTCAACATAAAGTAATTCTTTTGAAGAAAATGCGGAAGTATCTGACAAGGCACGACTGAGTAAAATGACGAGCCTCGATGCATTGTCCCTATTATTAAGCATGTGTTACACGACGACTTCAAATCGAAAAGGAAAAAAAACAACAAAGAACAAGTTTAAGACGTATGTGAACAAACAAAACATGATATGTTGAGAATAGCTCAATAAAGTAACTACCACGATCGCAGCCAGTTGTTGAAGTGGCAGTTGCTTAGTTTCCTTTCTCTATACATAAAAGTTTCAACACAAACAAATGGTTGAATACTGACTTTTTACGACCTACTCCTAACCAAAAATAGACTCAAATTTTATAGAACTTCAAATGTATCTATCACTGTCATTTAAACTCTTTTAAATTTTTGTAATTTCAATTTAAAGTAATTTATATTTTTCAGTAATTTTACCTTTCAAAGCAATTCATTTACTTTCTGCTCACTTTATCTTTCAAGTCATTTCAACAATTTAATTTTCATGTCATTTACATTTTAGTCTTTTAACTTGAGCTTTTTTTACTTTCAAGTTCTTTTAATTCTATTCTCATTTTCATTTCAAGTCTTTTAATTTTTTGAGTAATTCGCCCACAAACTATTTTTATCCAGTTTTGATCATAAAGTCTAAATTTAATTCGGAGACATTTTTCAAAATAACCCTTAAACTCATGAGTCTACCCATCAACCTAGAAGGACTGTCAGAGTCGCACTGATTACACGTTTATCTACGTTTCAAATTTAGTTGACTTTCTTTAGATAAAAAATACTCTTGAACAAAATGTTGCACCAAATGAGTTAAATTTAGGAATGTCAAAGGTTTGAAAGACGTAATTTGCGCCCATAATAGATATAATAAAGATTTATACAAAGAATTAGTGTTCCCTCAAAAAAAAAAAATTAGTGTAATATTGGGATTCTCCGTTTTTTGAAAAATCAATAAACCAAAAGAGAATAGGGCATATGAGAAAGAGGGCTACCTACACATTGGAGGTTGCATTAGAAATTCCCAACACATACACATCGCATGGTAAAAGTAGTTTTTTTTTTTTCTGGAGTTCGAACTATCGACCTTGCATATATTATGCATTGTCCATACCAGTGGCGGAGCCAGGATAATTATAAAACTTTGGGGGAAAAAAATTGCAACACATTTACATGAGTTTACATAAGAAATTGCAATAAAAAATATAACGGAGTTGCTTAATTTATAGGGGTTTATATAAGAAATTCAGAGGGATTTACATAAGAAATAGCAAAAAATTTGGGTCAGAACCCGAGCAACTGCCCAGGCTCGCCGGGTCTTGAAACTACCTCTGGTCCATACCAACTGAGCTAAGCTCACGAGGACAAAAGTAGTTATTATTTTATTTTTGTAGGAATAACATTTATTTAATTAATAATTATACTATATTTTGTTTCAAATTAGCAATAGAATCTAGGGAAGGCCACATGTATTAATGTGCTTCACATAGCCACTCACACAACCAATAATGGTTCCTTTGTGGAGAGTTCAGATCCTCTCCATTTGGAGATGGAGAGTAAATTGCAATCTCCCTTTACTTTCATATCCAACTGACATGTGGATAAATGAAAATCAATGGCTCAGATATAATAATAAACTTAAATCATTTATTTTTATAAAAAAAAAATGAAATTCTTCAGATCCCTTCTTCTCCCAACTTCGAATACGACTTTTCTGTTCTCTAGAAATCGCAAAACTCTCTTCTTCTTCATCATGTCTCCTTTCTTCTGCACGATACTCACTAGACGACAAAGGTCGCTCAAGTGTCTTGACCACTCTTTGTCGGTGCTGTAAAACTCCACCACGGGGTTCATGATTGTTAATGGCAGCGGTAGAAGAACAGGTCGATCTAGGTTTACAACTAGCGTGGGTCTCATTTTTCCATTGTTATTGTGTCTCTCGTTCATTCCCTCCCTCAATTTTTCTCTATTTTGCTTGTGTGGGTTATTGTTGTGATAATGGGGATTGGGATAAATTTGGATGAATTCATGTTGACAAATTAGTTGTATCATAAAACCACCTACTATATTGATGTAACAATTTGGATTAAGCACGCATTGTAATAGATGTTTAACAAGGTTGTTGTATTGATGTAATACAATTATAGTGAAAGCAAGGCAAGTGTATTGAAGAAAGGATTGAAGAAAGGGTTGAAGAAAGGATTGAAGAAATTAGAAGACTACTATATTTACTAAACTCAGAGAAAGGATTGAAGAAAGCCAAGAATCGTCAAGAACATTATGCTCAACAACCAAACCATCCCATGCACTCAAAAACTCACTTTCCTCTTCATGTAAATTGATGCATGCTTCAAAATCTGAGCAGAACTTAGGACTCCTTTGATACAGATGATTTACATGTCTTAGAGCATTTTCTCTGATATGCCAAGTGCATAATCCATGAAATGTTTCTGCTCCTACTTCACCATACATACGTGTACATACGTACACCCTCTTGTTTCTGCTCCTTTGATATAGATGATTTGCATGTCTTAGAGCATTTTCTCTGATATGCCAAGTGCATAATCCATGAAATGTCTTAGAGCAATGCACCCATTTCACCATACATACGTGTCGTACACCCTGTTCTTGTTTCTGCTCTAGACTCTTTAGTCAAGTAATCTCGCTTGTCAACACCTCGATTACCCTCTTTGGAGCATACAGATCTTCTTGAAGTCAGAATTCCATCTTTTTTGCTTTTATTTCCATATTCTCGGCGAATGCCAACCCCAATTTTCTTGTTGTACTCGTTTTAAAAATCATATGCTGCTATCTCATATTCAAATTCCATTTCTAACTGTGGTATATAATTAACATCACTCTCTGTACCATGTTCCCCAATGTCTTTTTGGATATTGTTCACTAAATTCTCTACATCTTCGACTAATGGAATTGAAGATTCGTTCATGTTTTCTGACAAAGAAAAGGCAATGACTTTATATCTACCAAATAAAACGAAACAACAATAGCTAATATATGCAAAACAAAATGACATGGACATACACAAATAGTAACATATATAACAGGGACATATATAACAGTAACATGAATGATAAGATCAAAAGAGAGACAAATTGATAACAAACTAACAATAAAAACCAGTATATAACATAGACATGTTAAAAATTGAAGACATGTAAAAAATCAAAGACATGAGATGTTAAATAACATAGTAACATGAATAATAAGATCAAAAGAGGGACAAATTGATAACAAAATAACAATAAAAATCAGGCAAAGTGCATATTTGACATCCGGTATTGAATTGACTAGAATTATACTTTTTTGGAAAGCCCCAAACCTCACAAGCATAACTCATCGCTTAGCCATGATATACGAGTGAATTTAGCCATTTGAAGTCATCTCAAGACCCAAACCGCATTTTTTATTATTTCAGCAAATTTATTATTTTATGTTTTATTTCAGTTTGTTATTTTTCGACCCATTGGGGTTTGTTATTTCCCTACTATTTAAACAGAACTTTCTCAATTCTGGTGGATTCCAGAAACCCTTACTTGACATGTTTGCCGCTTACAGTTTATCTGTTTATTCTTTAAATTTAGCGCTTGCTATCCTTGTTTCTGTTCTGCGTCAGTAATTTTGCTAGTTCTCTTCGGTAGAGTTTTCAAATGGCTAAATGTTATAACGGTGCTTCCTATTAATCCACGTACCTTACTTCTAATTTCTCATGTTTGTTAAGGAGGGGGAAACGGTTGAAGGACTTATTGTTTATTTGGCACACGGTTATTTGGTCAATTTGGAAGGCTGGAAACGACTGAATTTTCAACTTAAAATTGACTTTTGTGAAAGAGGTGTTGGTCTCTTCAACATAAGGTGTACCAATGAGACCACATAGAATTTACAAAGTCAGTACCTGAATACAGATACAAATCAGTCGTTACCCAAACATACAAGCGGGCTCGACACCACATATGAGTCCCAAAACCAAAAAGATTTTCTTAGATTGAAGCCACCGTAAAGAATAAAACTTAACATTTTCTAATAATTGAAACATAATATTTTCTTTCTACTTAAATAACCTGTTGTTAGGCTCTTTCAACACAAATCAAGCACATAGTAACCAAATCAACTGAAGAAAATAATATTTGTTAGTTGAAGTTGCCTAGCCCATGGTTCCCTTTGTATATACTAGAGTTCATACGAGCACTCTGTACCCGTCCGTCCGCTTTTTTACCATTCTTTAAACTATTTTTTTTACTATTTTATCCTTTAATAATATTATTTTAAATTTTAATTAAAAAATTAAATCCATTAAAATAGGAAATATCCCACTACCATAGGAATAATATTATCAATATTATATATGAAGGGGATAGAGATTTTGGGCTGAATTTTTTATAATTTCAATTATACTCATAAACAAAAAAATTTATATTAATATTATATTGTTGGTGGTGTTATAAAAGATAAGCATTTATAGTATATTTGTTAATTTAATGTTGTAATTGAAAAATACAAAAATGGTTTTTTGGGTTTGTTACAATTTAAAAGTCACATATATTTATACATATAATTTTAATCAAAATCAAAGTTTCATATAAAATATCGTTCATAATTTACACTCGTTAGCACAATCAAAAAGAGCGAAAAGAAAGTCACTCACGTGTCCGTCTTTTCGCTAGTAGTAAATAAAATACTTTTAATGAAGGATAAAATTGAGAAGTGAAAAAGTCACCCAATTCATTTATTTATTTTTTTGTGAAAGAAAGCCCACTTTGTTGTATTTTCTTTATATATTCTAGCAGCACTCCTTGTCCGTCTATCTGTACTCTTTATTGCACTAACAGGTGTAAATTATAAATATTTTTTTTAAAATTTTAGATTTTAATTAAAATTATATTTATTGGTGTTTGTGACTTATTGTATCAAATCATGTTCATCTTTTTAAGTTACGCAAACAACACACCTTCTAACACACTCTCTTTGATTGGTTAAAATTCACATGGGTCCCACCAAATCATGTGGGTCCTATTTATATTTGGTGGGTCTCATGTGAATTTTAACCAATCAAAGAGAGTGTGTTGGAAAATGTGTGTTAGAAGGTGTGTTGCTAGCATTTCTCATTTTGCAAATATAATATAAACTCTCTATCATTTTCAATTACACCAAAAATATAACGCTATTATAGGAAAATTTGTCTAATGTATAATTAGAATAATGAAAAATCCAACCCAAAATCTTCTGTTTTCTTTATATATATTAAGATGATATTGTTCCTATTGTAGTGGAGTATTATAAGGAGATTTATCTCTATTTTTAATTAATAATTTAAATATTATTATAAAAAAATAGTAAATTAAATACTTTAAATGAAGTGTAAAATTGGAAAGAGAAAAAAATAAGCTCAAACTCATGTATTTTCTTTATATACAGTAAGATAGTGTGTGTTACATTTTTTTTTTGAAAGAACATGTATTTATATTACAACAATGTTACACCGCGATTACAACAATGTTACAATGCTCTTTGTGCGCTAGTTAAGGACCTTACATGATAAAATTTTATTAAAATTTGTGTAATTAGTGTATTGAAAATTGAAAAGTTTGACATTTTTAAAATATAATTACTAAATTTAGAATGCTTAAAGAGTACCTTAAGGACACTCGTTAACAAGACTCAAAAATAAAAGAATAATGATAGGTTGACACTCTAATTGTGTACACTCTTTGTACCACTCTGAAAAATTTAAGTTAATCAAATATATGGTCCGTGTGACCACTTTTTTTCAGTTGTGTGATCACTATTTTCTAAAATTTAAAAGCTAAAAAATATGGTCATAATATAAAATGCGCGTGATCACTATTTTTCCAATTAGTTAACCAAATAAATTTGAAAAAATAGTGGTCACGTAACTAAAAAATGTGGTCACACATACCATATATTTAGTTAACTTAAATTTTTCAAGTGGTATAAAGGGTGTACATATTTAGAGTGTCAACCTATAACTGCTCAAAAAACACTTACACTAAATCTCAACTGTAACACCCTGTTTTCCCAACATATAAATAGTATAAGATAAATCAAAGTTTCATCGCAAATAGGATGTCACATTTCGTTCTGCAAAACATCATCAAATATAAATAGAGTTAAATTCACTATTTATTTAAATAACTGCTTTCAATAATTCAAAATAATGTTGCAGCGGAAAATAGTCAACGTTTTAATAAAAACTCGGCACTAAGGCCTCAACATCAGCAACATAATAAAGTTTCAAATCCAAAAGTGGTTCTACATCAACTTATAAGAAATACGTAACAAGGAAAACAAAACATATCAATGTCCCCATCCCGTTACGTATCAGAGCATGACTCCAATGACGACACGAGGAATCAACTCACATCAGCGGTTACTCCTGGTTATCTGCACGTTACCCACGTAGAGGCAACATTCAAACAGAAGGGGTGAGATTTCACATTCAATAATAATAATCAACAATTCATGTAAAGAATTAATCAATGTAAAACAACAACAATTCATCATTAAGAATACTTCACATAATTCCAACAACAGTCATCATTTAGCTTCATTCAATAATGCAACAACAACGACTCAACAATGCAACAACAACTACTCAACAATGCAACAACAACTACTCAACAAATGCAACATATTATGCATGTGGTACCAACAGAGCTACAGCTCCCTTCGATAATGCCTTAATTCGGTTTGACAGGCTACAACCCCCTTCGCTTAAGAAACAACAGAGCTACAGCTCCCTTCGCTAAAGTCATATTCGACTTGACAGGCTACAACCCCCTTCACTTGACAATGCTTATGTGTTATCGCGATTTTCGGGTGTCAAATCATTGATTAGATTTGAACCTTTCAATCATTGATATCTCTATTTTTTTTTGGGAAAGGTAAAATCGAGAAAAAACCTTAGAAATTCTAGGTTCGGGGCTGATTTCACTACGGGAAGGTGTTAGGCACCCGCAATGACTATAGTATCCTATAGGAACCGCTTTACTATGCTTTACGTATACGCTTTGCTTTTATCGCTATTTGTAAAAAAGAGGGGTTGATTTTAAGAGTGAGAGAAAGAAGATTGGATTTTATTTTATTGGACTTGGAGAGATTGTGAGTCTCTTGCCTACATACCCTTTTAAGGGATCAAAATTCCATGTAGTTCTCTTCCAAAATATTTTTGTGGGTTTAATTTGTTTTATAAGTTTAAAAAAAGATTTTGAAGAAGGGAAAGAGGCCGTATAGGCATTAGAATTGAAAATAAGAAGAAAGCATTTGGTTGGTTCAATTGTTAATGAAAACGGTTAAAGTTGGAAATTAATTGCATTTCGATTTGATTAAGAAAATAAAGGAAAAATCCTTTGGAGTTTTGACTCCAAGGTTTATTTGGAAAATATTTGAAGTGATGGAAGTTATTTGTTTTTTTTTTTAAGATTTATTTTCTCTAAATATCGCGCATCCTAAACATACACCTAAACGGTAGACATACAACGTGTGTGCGTGTGTCGGTGCATGTGTCGGTGTACATCATTATAGTCCATAGTCCTTTACATCGGGTCCTATTTTACATTCTATAGTCTTGCATGAAATTAAAGAAAAGTAAACTACCTAAACATTGCATAAGAATTAGTTGAACGTTCCATGAAAGAGTTAAAGGGAGAAATGGAAATGAGATGAGATGCTTAGTATGCATGAAACATAGAGTAGAGTGGTTAGTAAAACAAGGAAAAAATAATGAAATACTAATCCTAAACAAAATGGTAACTATCTCAAAAATGGGCATAAAATCACACTATTAGTATCAAGAACCAAACTAAACATGGTTGCAAAATATCACAAAACTAATATCAAGAACCAAATTTAACAAAATTGCAAAATATCACACAATTGGTATCAAGAATCAAGTTTAACAAAATTGCAAAATATCACACCATTGGTATCAAGAATCAAATTTGACAAAGTTGAAAAAACGTCACAAAATTGTAATCAAGCATCAATTTTAACAAGAACATGAGAAATATCGCAAAATTCAAGTTTTAATAAGATTGAAAATACTACAAAAGCACCAAACTTCACACAATCCAAGGAGCTATTATGAGAACAGGGGTAAATCACCATGGGATCAAAGCCAAGCACTAAAATATATGATACGAGCTTGAACTAAAAATCACACGAAGACATTCACAAAACAGCAAAACATACCAATTAAAAAAGAAATTTACCCCCATCATTTTCATCAATCTTAACATGAAAAATCATCATCAAACAGTCAAGAATATACCAAGAATCCCATAGAAAAAATTACAAAAGTATTCAATAAAATTAAAGCATGTCAGGGGTTCAAACAACAAGAAAGAAGGTGCAATTATCAAAAAAACGCAAGAAAGCTCAGGGCCCATAGTTTCACAGTCCAAACCCACGGATCTGATGGATCCGGATCAAGCTAACGCTCCAGGAGCGTTGGATTGATCCAGATCCAGATCCATCAGGATCTTGATCAAACGGCCAGGAATAGGAGAGAGTGGGTCGGGTTTGGGTCAACCCGACCCAAGCACATATATAAAAGGGGTTTTTCACCCGTTTCCTTCATTTTTTCAAAACCTTTCTCTTTCTTCCTCTCTTCTTCTCCGCCGTTCTCTCTTCTCTTCACAAACCCTAACCCTAATTCGTAATCCAGTCCAGAATTTGTTCAATCATGGCTTAAACGATTTGCTTCTTTGTTCTGAGCATGGATTTATGATTTGCAAGTACTTTCAAACGGTGAATCGACGTAGATCGTGGAATTTCTCCCACGGCTTACGAACGGATTTTCTTTATGTTTCTTGTTTCAAACCTTTTCTGAACGAATCTTCTGTGGATTCTTAGGTTTACGACGATTGATTTTCGTTGTAAACCGTAGATTTCTTACGGCTTCAAATGATTTTTAGGGTTTTCATGATTTTGAACAATTTCTGGATTTCTTTACGAATCTACATCGATTCACCGGTTCTTTGATGTTCTTAGATGTGTAAGAGTGAGGTTTTCGTGTTTACCTGGGTTTCAATTGGAGGTTCGAGCTAGAATCTTCGAGAACTTGAAATTTGTGGTTCTGTTCTGTTGATTCTTGGTTTGGATCCAGAAATAAACTGGTAATTTCCTCTTCCTTCTCTTAACCGGTTCAGAATCCTTGAATTTCTTTCCTTCTTCTTCTCATACAGCTTCTGTGATCGCATTTAGGGTTTGTGGCCTTGTGCAACGAATCTGATGCTTGAATTGCAGAAGCTTAATGCTCAGTGATGAAGATTCAATTGAATCTCTGAGAGTTCATACGAAAACTCCATTGATTTTGGTTCAAGCTTGCCTCTGAAACGGTTAGGGTTCTGTGAATTGTTCTTGATGAATTTTGTTTTGATCTTAACTGCCAAGAGAGAGAAAGATGAATCTATTTGTGTTGATGTGGCGCTGATTTGTGTATCTCTGGCTCTGATTCTGACACTGTGTACTATTTATAGCCTGCCATGTGTGCCTGCGAGCCAATAGGGGCGTGCCACGTGGAATTGAACACTTGCGTGGCCTTGGACTTGAAATTGGACCAATCTGCAATTATTGAAACTAAAGGGACTGTTTTGCAATTAAACAAGAATTGAACTGCTTTGAGAATTAAAAGAAATGGGACTGTTTTAAAAATTGGAATTGGACACTTTTGCAATAAAATATAAAATTTGGACTGAATTGCAATTTTTGAAAGTATTGGGACTAAAATGCAATAATAATAAAATTGGTTAAAAAAAGGTAATCTGAAATGCAACGTAAAGCGAGACAGTTAAAATTGACAAAATGGACTAAAAACGAACAAACTACCAAAATGAGGTATTCTAAAATACCTCTCTGCCCAAAATTTGTTTGATGTGAAAAGACTAAAATGCCCCTGGGGCAAAAACGACTCAGACTGACTCAGATGCAAACTAAGATGATTTTTGTACAAAATTTGATTAATGATTCATGCAAACAAATTGAAAAGGCTCAGGGACAAATTGTAGGGACTAAAATGGGTTCCTTTGTAGGAAATGACCAAAATACCCTTTTGTATGATTTTATGCAAAAATTAAAAGACAGAAATAGTAACGTATGCAGCTGAAGCATAGTAGAAAACACGGTGAATTTGAAAGTATTAGAAAATAGCAGGGAAATTTGAATGAGTATTTTTAGGTCCAAAATGAGGGTATAACAGCTGCCCCTATTTAAGTTTCTTCGTTTGGAGAGTCAAGAGACAGAGTCTTTGGCTTGACGCGACGAAGATACTTAAATATTGACATTAGCACTGATTTTGGGCGTAAAAATACATTTGTAAATGCTATGTATGCCATGCAACATTTGTGTTATGAATGCAAGACAATTGAGAATTGATTTTAACAAAAATATGTCGTATCCATTGCGGGACTGGTTGACATTAACAGAATAACAAGAACAGAGTATGTCGTATCCATTGCGGAATTGGTAGACATTAACAAAATAGCAGATAACAAAATATGTCGTATCCATTGCGGGATTGGTAGACATTAACAGGATAACAAACAACAAGACTCACTGGGGAGACTTGATAGCAAATTTGATAGGTACAAGCTGTTCTTGGATGCGAACTGGCCACTTGACCGGGAACATTGACAACAAAGGGTGCAAGCTGCTCTTGTATTTGAGCTGGTCACTTGGCTGAAAGAAAATATAGAAAGCACAAGCCGTTCTTGGATACGAACTAGTTACTTGGCTGAAAGGAAAAGTAGGAAGCACAAGCTGTTCTTGGACACGAACTGGTTACTTGGCTGACAGGAAACAAAATAGAAAGCACGAGCTGTTCTTGGATGCGAACTGGCCGCTCGGCGGATATCAAAAGGATAGGTACAAGCTGTTCTTGGGTGTGAACTTGCTACTTGACCGATAACAGAAACAAATTGACAGGTACAAGCTGTTCTTGGACGCGAACTAGCCTCAGCTATGTGAGATTGATCGCGTAATCCAATGCACGAGGCAACCCCCGGAATGGATTGTCGATTATATCTCTTCCTAATCTTAGGTTCACTCAGCCCGGGTATAGGGCTTTTGATATTCTCACCCCACACGTACATAAGAAATTTTTTACATGTAACAATAAAGCAAAGCATAAGCATAAAGCATGAAAAAAACTAGGCGTAGCCCTAAAAGTCCCCAGTGAAGTCGCCATTTCTGTTATCGCGATTTTCGGGTGTCAAATCATTGATTAGATTTGAACCTTTCAATCATTGATATCTCTATTTTTTTTTGGGAAAGGTAAAATCGAGAAAAAACCTTAGAAATTCTAGGTTCGGGGCTGATTTCACTACGGGAAGGTGTTAGGCACCCGCAATGACTATAGTATCCTATAGGAACCGCTTTACTATGCTTTACGTATACGCTTTGCTTTTATCGCTATTTGTAAAAAAGAGGGGTTGATTTTAAGAGTGAGAGAAAGAAGATTGGATTTTATTTTATTGGACTTGGAGAGATTGTGAGTCTCTTGCCTACATACCCTTTTAAGGGATCAAAATTCCATGTAGTTCTCTTCCAAAATATTTTTGTGGGTTTAATTTGTTTTATAAGTTTAAAAAAAGATTTTGAAGAAGGGAAAGAGGCCGTATAGGCATTAGAATTGAAAAGAAGAAGAAAGCATTTGGTTGGTTCAATTGTTAATGAAAACGGTTAAAGTTGGAAATTAATTGCATTTCGATTTGATTAAGAAAATAAAGGAAAAATCCTTTGGAGTTTTGACTCCAAGGTTTATTTGGAAAATATTTGAAGTGATGGAAGTTATTTGTTTTTTTTTTAAGATTTATTTTCTCTAAATATCGCGCATCCTAAACATACACCTAAACGGTAGACATACAACGTGTGTGCGTGTGTCGGTGCATGTGTCGGTGTACATCATTATAGTCCATAGTCCTTTACATCGGGTCCTATTTTACATTCTATAGTCTTGCATGAAATTAAAGAAAAGTAAACTACCTAAACATTGCATAAGAATTAGTTGAACGTTCCATGAAAGAGTTAAAGGGAGAAATGGAAATGAGATGAGATGCTTAGTATGCATGAAACATAGAGTAGAGTGGTTAGTAAAACAAGGAAAAAATAATGAAATACTAATCCTAAACAAAATGGTAACTATCTCAAAAATGGGCATAAAATCACACTATTAGTATCAAGAACCAAACTAAACATGGTTGCAAAATATCACAAAACTAATATCAAGAACCAAATTTAACAAAATTGCAAAATATCACACAATTGGTATCAAGAATCAAGTTTAACAAAATTGCAAAATATCACACCATTGGTATCAAGAATCAAATTTGACAAAGTTGAAAAAACGTCACAAAATTGTAATCAAGCATCAATTTTAACAAGAACATGAGAAATATCGCAAAATTCAAGTTTTAATAAGATTGAAAATACTACAAAAGCACCAAACTTCACACAATCCAAGGAGCTATTATGAGAACAGGGGTAAATCACCATGGGATCAAAGCCAAGCACTAAAATCATATGATACGAGCTTGAACTAAAAATCACACGAAGACATTCACAAAACAGCAAAACATACCAATTAAAAAAGAAATTTACCCCCATCATTTTCATCAATCTTAACATGAAAAATCATCATCAAACAGTCAAGAATATACCAAGAATCCCATAGAAAAAATTACAAAAGTATTCAATAAAATTAAAGCATGTCAGGGGTTCAAACAACAAGAAAGAAGGTGCAATTATCAAAAAAACGCAAGAAAGCTCAGGGCCCATAGTTTCACAGTCCAAACCCACGGATCTGATGGATCCGGATCAAGCTAACGCTCCAGGAGCGTTGGATTGATCCAGATCCAGATCCATCAGGATCTTGATCAAACGGCCAGGAATAGGAGAGAGTGGGTCGGGTTTGGGTCAACCCGACCCAAGCACATATATAAAAGGGGTTTTTCACCCGTTTCCTTCATTTTTTCAAAACCTTTCTCTTTCTTCCTCTCTTCTTCTCCGCCGTTCTCTCTTCTCTTCACAAACCCTAACCCTAATTCGTAATCCAGTCTAGAATTTGTTCAATCATGGCTTAAACGATTTGCTTCTTTGTTCTGAGCATGGATTTATGATTTGCAAGTACTTTCAAACGGTGAATCGACGTAGATCGTGGAATTTCTCCCACGGCTTACGAACGGATTTTCTTTATGTTTCTTGTTTCAAACCTTTTCTGAACGAATCTTCTGTGGATTCTTAGGTTTACGACGATTGATTTTCGTTGTAAACCGTAGATTTCTTACGGCTTCAAATGATTTTTAGGGTTTTCATGATTTTGAACAATTTCTGGATTTCTTTACGAATCTACATCGATTCACCGGTTCTTTGATGTTCTTAGATGTGTAAGAGTGAGGTTTTCGTGTTTACCTGGGTTTCAATTGGAGGTTCGAGCTAGAATCTTCGAGAACTTGAAATTTGTGGTTCTGTTCTGTTGATTCTTGGTTTGGATCCAGAAATAAACTGGTAATTTCCTCTTCCTTCTCTTAACCGGTTCAGAATCCTTGAATTTCTTTCCTTCTTCTTCTCATACAGCTTCTGTGATCGCATTTAGGGTTTGTGGCCTTGTGCAACGAATCTGATGCTTGAATTGCAGAAGCTTAATGCTCAGTGATGAAGATTCAATTGAATCTCTGAGAGTTCATACGAAAACTCCATTGATTTTGGTTCAAGCTTGCCTCTGAAACGGTTAGGGTTCTGTGAATTGTTCTTGATGAATTTTGTTTTGATCTTAACTGCCAAGAGAGAGAAAGATGAATCTATTTGTGTTGATGTGGCGCTGATTTGTGTATCTCTGGCTCTGATTCTGACACTGTGTACTATTTATAGCCTGCCATGTGTGCCTGCGAGCCAATAGGGGCGTGCCACGTGGAATTGAACACTTACGTGGCCTTGGACTTGAAATTGGACCAATCTGCAATTATTGAAACTAAAGGGACTGTTTTGCAATTAAACAAGAATTGAACTGCTTTGAGAATTAAAAGAAATGGGACTGTTTTAAAAATTGGAATTGGACACTTTTGCAATAAAATATAAAATTTGGACTGAATTGCAATTTTTGAAAGTATTGGGACTAAAATGCAATAATAATAAAATTGGTTAAAAAAAGGTAATCTGAAATGCAACGTAAAGCGAGACAGTTAAAATTGACAAAATGGTCTAAAAACGAACAAACTACCAAAATGAGGTATTCTAAAATACCTCTCTGCCCAAAATTTGTTTGATGTGAAAAGACTAAAATGCCCTTGGGGCAAAAACGACTCAGACTGACTCAGATGCAAACTAAGATGATTTTTGTACAAAATTTGATTAATGATTCATGCAAACAAATTGAAAAGGCTCAGGGACAAATTGTAGGGACTAAAATGGGTTCCTTTGTAGGAAATGACCAAAATACCCTTTTGTATGATTTTATGCAAAAATTAAAAGACAGAAATAGTAACGTATGCAGCTGAAGCATAGTAGAAAACACGGTGAATTTGAAAGTATTAGAAAATAGCAGGGAAATTTGAATGAGTATTTTTAGGTCCAAAATGAGGGTATAACATTATGCAAAGACACAAGTTAAATGCAACAACAACAACATCATAAAATCATATTAAATCAACCACAAAAGATTTGAACATCAACTCAAAACCATTGGAAAGATAAATCAGTTATCAACAATTTTCATGTTTATGTCAAAGTCCAACTCAAAACTGAAACGTGCGAAAAAGACACAAGAACGCAAAACAGGTAGTCTGCTACTGAACAACTCGTGAGGCGAGCACAACTACTCGCTCTGGCAAGCTCACATATGGACCACTTGCGACGCGAGGAAGATTACTCGCCGAAGGCGAGCTAAAACAGGCACCTTCGGGAACTAGACATTTTTCACCCAAAAATCCCAATTTTTAACTTCCTAATGTCCAAATTTGATTTTAAAAGTTGTTTAATCATTTCTAAACATGAAAAGACACTCAAATTCATATAAACCTGACCCGAAACATCATTTCTACAAAAATCACTATTTTCTACTAAACAGCTCGCTAGGCGAGGAAAAACACTCGTTGTGGCGAGTTGGGAACTACTCGCCAGGCGACTAAGATTACTCACTGGGCAAGCGATGACATCTACTCGCTAGGCGAGTTTGAGCACTCTTCGTGGAGAGCGACGACAGGTCTACGAACTAACCTCTGTTCTCACTCCAAAACCAATTTTGACAACCCCAAACCGAAAATTGATAGGAACCATTACCTATTGTTATTCTATAACCTAGACATCACTTTCTTACATTAATTCATGGGATTGCATACACTTTCAACAATTTTTATTGAATTTAACCTAACTTTTATAACATCAAAAATTCAACAAACAACAACATGATTAAACCCTTTTCAGAAATTATATGCTTATGATTAAAGAAGGTTAGTCCAACCCTTACCTTAGATTGGTTGAACTCTGAAATCTATAAGCTTTCTCTTCTCTGACTTCTCACTTTTCTCTTTTTCTCCCAAAAACTGTTTTTATGTGTTCCGACTTTCTATTCCTCACCTCTTATATTCTTAACCTAAATAAATTCTCCTTATTCCAAAACTGCCCTTACTGCCTCATTATTCTATTTTAATTTTATTCCTTCACTAAAAATATTTTAATAAACCACTAATATTTACTAACACATAACACAAAAACCCACACACCGCAATTATTCAAATAAAATACGACAAAAGACACTAAACTCGATAAATAAATAGATAATAAAAAAATAGGGCGTTACAACTCTCCCCTACTTTGAATATTTTCGTCCTCGAAAATGTACCTCATGTGAACAACTCTGGATACGACTCCAACATCTTACTCTCCAACTCCCATGTCAAACTTTCACCAGCCGCTCCTCCCCAAACGACTTTCACAAGAGGTATCTCATTGCCTCTCAGCTTCTTCACTTCACGACCTTCAATCCTCACTGGTAAGGTCTCGATCATAAGGTTGTCTCTTACTTGCACATCATCTCTTGGAATCACATGAGATGGATCCGCAACATACTTCCGAAGTTGCGACACATGAAACACATCGTGTAAGTTTGAAAGATGTGGTGGTAAACCCACTCTATACGTAACCGTTCCAACCCTCTCCGAAATCTGATACGGGCCAATGAACCTCGTAGTCAATTTCTTTGATTTTAGTGCCCGTCCAACACCGGTCACGTGAGTGACTCTCAAAAACACATGGTCTCCTTCTTGAAACTCAAGATCCATCCTACGCTTATCATGGTTAATCTTTTGTCTACTCTGCGACGCTTTCATCTTTTCTCTAATCAACTTGACTTTCTCAGTAGTCTGTTGGACAATCTCTGGTCCTAGCACCACACTCTCACCGGACTCATACTAACATAATGGAGTTCTGCATTTCCGACCATACAATGCTTCGAACGGTGTCATTCCAATGCTAGAATGGTAACTGTTATTGTAAGTGAACTCGATCAATGGAAGATGACTATCGCAAGTTCCCCCTTGCTCAAGTACAGAAACTCTCAACAAGTCCTCCAACGACTGAATTGTCCTCTCCGACTGTCCATCTGTCTATGGATGATACGGCGAACTCAACCTCAACTGAGAACCCAACGCCTCCTGCAAACTCTTCCAAAATCTATAAGTAAATCTTGGATCCCTATCTGATACAATACTCGATGGAACACCATGTAGCATCACAATCTCACGGATATAAATCTCCGCCAACTAGGATACAGGAAAACTAATGTTAATCGGAATGAAACGCGCCGACTTCGTCAGTCTATCCACAATCACCCAAATCGCATCATGTCCTTTTGGAGTATTCGGGAAACTCGTCACAAAATCCAAAGATATACTATCCCACTTCCACTCTAGAACATATGACGGTATCAACAACCCAGCAGGTTTTTGATGTTCAACTTTCGACTTCTGACAAATTAGATATGCATACACAAATTGCACCACATCTCGCTTCAACCTGGACCACCAAAACAATTTCTTCAAATCATGATACATTTTTGTAGCTCCCGGATGAATACTCAAGTTACTTCGGTGACTTTCTTCCATAATCATCTTTTTCATTTCAGCATCATTAGGAATACAAATCCTATTCCGAAACCGCAACACTCCATGATCATCAACTTTAAAGTCAGTATCTTCAGTCTGATTATTTTCAACCATTAAATCTACCAACTTCACATCTGTCTTCTGAGCTTCCTTGATACTATTCAAAAATTTACTATTGATCTTCAACATTCCCAACTTCACACTTTGTGACAACATTTCACAAACCAAGCTCAAGTCTTTGAACTGTTCAAGCAATTCCAACTCTTTAACCATCATAGCAGACATATGTAACGTTTTCATACTCAAAGCATCTGCAACAACGTTAGCCTTGCCCGGATGGTAGTTCAATCTGAAATCATAATCCTTTAGCAATTCAAGCCACCTTCGCTGCCTCATATTTAACTCTTTTTGGTCAAATAAATACTTCAGACTTTTATGATCACTGAACACTTCAAATCTAGAACCATACAGATAGTGTCTCCAAATTTTAAGCACAAAAACCACTGCAGCTAACTCAAGATCATGAGTAGGGTAATTACGTTCATGAATCCTCAACTGCCTCGATGCATAAGCTATTACTTTATTATCTTGCATAAGCACACCACCTAAACCCAACTTAAACGCATCACAGTATACAACAAATGGTTCATTGGCTTTTGGTAGTATTAAAATTGGAGCCGTCATCAAACGTTGCTTTAGTTCATTAAAACTATTTTCGCACTAAACATCCCATACAAAAGCTCTACCTTTACAAGTCAACTGAGTTAACGGAAGTGCTATCTTAGAAAATCCTTCAATAAACCTTCGGTAATAACCTGCCAAACCCAAAAAGCTTCTAACTTTGGTAACCGACTTCAGAGTATCCCATTGCGATACCGCCTCAACCTTCGATGGATCCACAACAATACCACCACCAGAAATAATGTGACCATGAAAACTCACTTCCTCCAGCCAGAATTCGCACTTTGATAACTTGGCATATAATTTTTTCTCTTTCAGCACTTGTAAAACAACTCTCAAATGCTCGGCATGTTCCTCCTCGGACTTGGAGTATATCAGAATATCATCTACAAAGACAACAACAAAACGATCTAGATAAGTATGAAAAATACAGTTCATATATTCCATAAACACTCCAGGTGCATTAGTAACACCGAAAGGCATCACGGTATATTCGTAGTGTCTGTAACGTGTCCTAAAGGCCGTCTTCTGCATATCCTCATCTTTCACCTTGATCTGATGATAGCCCGATCTTAAATCAATTTTACTGAACACACACGCACCCACTAACTGATCCATCAAATCGTCGATCCTAGGAAGTGGATACCTATTTTTTATTGTTACTTTATTCAGTTACCGGTAATATATACATAGCCTCATGCTACCATCTTTCTTCTTAACCAAGAACACCGGCGCTCCCCAAGCCGATACACTTGGTCTTACAAACTTTTTATCAAGCAAATCTTCTAACTGCTTTTTCAACTCAGCTAATTCGGAAGCCGACATACGGTAAGGTGCCATAGAAACAGGCTTCGTTCCCGGAACAAGATTAATGGAGAATTCTACTTCCCTCTCTGGCGGCACATCAGGTATTTCATCAGGGAAAACTTCTGGAAACTCGCATACCACTTGCAACTTATCAATCACCGCTTGATTCTCGATAGATAAGAACACCATCAAAGAAAACATTTGGATTCCATCGTGCATTAACTGCTTCAACTGCTTGGTAGTTAAGAACTCAGTTTCTCCTTCTTCGGCAGAAGAAAAACATATCGTCTTACTAAAACAGTTAATATGAACGTAGTTAAACTCCAACCAGTTCATACCTAGTATCACGTCCATCCCACTCAACGGCAAACAGACTAAGTCCACCGTAAAATCTCTACCAAATATCGACAAAGGACACTTTAAGCACACTAGAGAAGTAGTCACCGAACCCTTAGTCGGAGTTTCGACAACCATCTCCCCATTCATAGACGACATATCAAGACCCAATTTCGAAGCACAATCAACAGCAATAAAACAATGTGTAGCACCAATATCTATAATAACAATTAAGGGAATACTATTAATGAAACATGTACCTCTGATCAGACGATCCTCATTTGCTGTCTGAGTACCCGCTAAAGCAAACACTTTCCTACTAGTTGGAGCCTTCTTAGGTTGCTTACACTGAGGGCTAGTATGTCCTTCTTCACCACAGTTAAAGCAAACTATATCATCATGCTTGCAATCCACAATCTATGTCCCTTCTTTCCACAACGGAAACACCGTTTCACATCGCGATTACAAGTGTTACTCTTATGACCTTTTTCTCCACACCGGAAACAAACAATTTCAGCATAAGTATCTCTCTTTCTAGGCTTACTCTCGTCATTCACCCTCTGTTTACCCTTATCAGCCGGAGCGCTGTAAGGCTTACCACGACTTTGTTGTTGCTTATCCTTCCGCTCATTCATAATCTTGTAATGAGCTTTGGTGTCTTCCTCATTGATTTTGCAGCTACTCACCAAATCAGAAAACTGTCGGATCTTCTGGTACCCTATTGCCTGCTTAATCTCAGCACGCAAACCATTCTTGAATTTGATACACTTAGAGAATTCAGCAGTCTCAACATTATAGTGCGGATAAAACTTGACCAACTCGACAAACTTAGTAGCATACTCCGTCACTAACATATCACCTTGCTTCAGCTCCAAGACCTCAATTTCCTTCTTCCCGCGAACATCTTCCGAAAAGTACCTACTCAGAAATTCCCTCCTAAAAACAGCCCATGTAACTCCCTCTGTTTCGTTCTCCAGAAGCGGACGAGTACTTACCCACCAATCCTCAGCCAACATATGCGTACCAAAATGTACCATCTGAGCTTCATTGCATTGCATGACTCGAAAAATTCTCTCAACTTCCTTGAGCCATGTCTGAGCTCCATCAGGATCATATCTGCCTTTGAAAGTAGGTGGATGGTTCCTCGCGAAAGTCTCCAGCATTCGAACTCCATCATTACCACCAGCATTAGGTTGTTGCCCCACAGCTTGAGCCATGGCTTGCAACGCAGCAGCAATAGCAGCAACGACAATATTCAACCGTCACACGACACAAACGACTCAACTACTTGGCCGGACGGAGCGACCTGCTCTGATACCAATTGTAACACCCCGTTTTCCCAACATATAAATAGTATAAGATAAATCAGAGTTTCATCGCAAACAGGATGTCACATTTCGTTCTTCAAAACATCATCAAATATAAATAGAGTTAAATTCACTATTTATTTAAACAACTGCTTTCAATAATTCAAAATAATGTCGCAGCGGAAAATATTCAACGTTTTAATAAAAAATCGGCACTAAGGCCTCAACATCGGCAACATAATAAAGTTTCAAATCCAAAAGTGGTTCTACATCAACTTGTAAGAAATACGTAACAAGGAAAACAAAACATATAAATATCCTCATCCCGTTACGTATCAGAGCATGACTTCTATGACGACACGAGGAATCAACTCACGTCATCGGTTACTCCTGGTTATCTGCTCGTTACCCACGTAGAGACAACATTCAAACAGAAGGGGTGAGATTTCACATTCAATAATAATAAGCAACAATTCATGTAAAGAATTAATCAATGCAAAACAACAACAATTCATCATTAAGAATACTTCACATAATTCCAACAACAGTCATCATTTAGTTTCATTCAATAATGCAACAACAACGACTCAACAATGCAACAACAATTACTCAACAAATGCAACATATTATGCATGTGGTACCAACAGAGCTACAACTCTCTTCGCTAATGCCTTAATTTGGCTTGACAGGCTACATCCCTCTTCGCTTAAGAAACAACAGAGCTACAACTCCCTTCGCTAAAGTCATAGTCGACTTGACAGACTATAACCCCCTTCGCTTGACAATGCTTATGCAATGACACAACTTAAATGCAACAACAACGACATCATAAAATTATATTAAATCAACCACAAAAGATTTGCACATCAACTCAGAACCATTGGAAAGATAAATCAGTTATCAACAATTTTCATGTTTATGTCAAAGTCCAACTCAAAACCGAAACGTGCGAAAAAGACACAAAAACGCAAAACAGGCAGTCTGATACTGAACAACTCGCGAGGCGAGCACAACTACTCGTTGTGGCGAGCTCACATATGGACCACTTGTGAGGCGAGGAAGATTACTCGCTGAAGGCGAGCTAAAACAGGCAGCTTCGGGAACTAGACATTTTTCACCCAAAAATCCCAATTTTTAACTTCCCAATGCCCAAATTTGATTCTAAAAGTTGTCTAATCATTTCTAAACTTGAAAAGGCACTCAAATTCATATAAACCAGACCCGAAACATCATTTCTACAAAAATCACTATTTTCTACTGAACAGTTCGCTAGGCGAGGAAAAACACTCGTTGTGGCGAGTTGGGAACTACTCGCCAGGCGACTAAGATTACTCACTGGGCGAGCGATGACATCTACTCGCTAGGCGAGTTTGAGCACTCGTTGTGGCGAGTGACGACAGACAGGTCTATGAACAGACCTCTGTTCTCACTCCAAAACCCTAATTTTGACAACCGCAAACCCAAAATTGATAGGAAACATTACCTACTGTTATTCTATAACCTAGACATCATTTTCTTACATTAATTCATGGGATTGCATACACTTTCAACAATTTTTATTGAATTTAACCTAACTTTTATAACATCAAAAATTCAACAAACAACAACATGATTAAACCCTTTTCTGAAATTATATGCTTATGATTAAAGAAGGTTAGTCCCACCCTTATCTTAGATTGGTTGAACTCTGAAATGTACAAGCTTTCTCTTCTCTGACTTCTCACTTTTCTCTTTTTCTTCCAAAAACTGTTTTTACGTGTTCTGACTTTCTATTCCTCACCACTTATGTTCTTAACTTAAATAAATTCTCTTTATTCCAAAACTACCCTTACTGCCTTATTATTCTATTTTAATTTTATTCCTTCACTAAAAATATTTTAATAAACCACTAATATTTACTAAAACATAACACAAAAACTCACACACCACAATTATTCAAACAAAATACGACAAAAGACACTAAACTCAATAAATAAAAAAATAATAAAAAAATAGAACGTTAAATCAACCATCAAATTTAATAGATGGTCATGCGGTTTAAAATATCTAACAATTTTTTTTAAGCTTGTCACGTGATGCAATTTATTTTTTCTCTTGCTTCAAACAAAATAAAAATTCGTTACTTCTCCTCCACGAACCCCTTTGAACCCTTTTCTTATCCATGCCTCTTGGCTGAAATGCACTAGAAAGTAGAAACATGTGTTTTTCATGTTTAACTTTTTCTTCACTACTTGCACGAACCACATTAAATTTTTTTGGTGCATGCAACCACACATAACTTCATGTGTATTAGCGTGATTCAAGTCTCGTCAAGAAGACAAAGGAAAAAACAACAACCTTGAGTTAAAGTGATTTCGAATTGTTGTTTTGTTTTTTTCGCAAAAGAGGAGCTTCAAATTTCAAAAAATTTCTCTGTGGATGAGGTGACAAGGCCAATCTAAAAACATACACTAGAGATTTTGGATTCAAAATCAGACAGAAAATATTCACCATATCAATCCTAAATTGCCAATTAAATTAGGCTCTACCCTTTTAAAAAATAAATAAATTAAATTATTATTTACGGACAATGGTCGCGGAACATACATCCTCTAATCTTAAATATCAACACAAAAATTTATATTCTATTGCTTTTTAACAAGGAACTTTTATCATTTCCTTAAGAAGAAAAAAAAAAGGAACTTTTATCAAGGAGACTCTCAATTGAAGAAAGTATTATTGGGGGCAAAGTCAGTCCTGATTAATTCTAAATGAAAGAGAGAGTAGAATGAATTATGTGGCGGACGGATGTTTGTGAGTTAGGTAAGATTTAGGGAAGAGAATGTAATTGGAAAATTGTTGTTGATATATTTGATTTGGCTGAGAAACACATGTAAAAGACGAAAATGTCCCTCGGCAGTTAACTGCCGAATTATGAAACCGGCTGCAGTTAACTATCGAGGAAAACTTCGGTAGTAAACTACCGAGTAAAACTGAAAATTTCGACAAGAGGAAACCTCAATTTTTTTTTTTTACAAAAACCATAAATTGTCATTAATAATATTTATTAATTTTGATTGTTTTAATCATTATTTTGTACGTTTCAAACAATTGCAGTATTATATATATATATATATATATATATATATATATAGACACACACACACACACCTTAATAAGAATATCATTTAAATCTTGACAAAAAAAATAAAGAGCATTTAAGTCATCAAAAAACATTTCAATAAGTGTAAAAATTAAGCATTTGAATATTGTTTTTCAAATTAGTTAAATAAAAAAAATTGTGCACAATTATTTTAATGTAGAAAATATAACAACATATTATACCTTAAAAAAAATCGTTGTGCACAATTATTTTAACGAAATTTTTATTATTATTTTTATTTAAGTAATGTGCAAAACAATATTCAAATGCTTAATTTTTACACTGATTTAAATGATATTCTTATTAAGATATATATGCATAAGTATAATATTGCAATTGTTTGAAACGTACCAAAAAAAATGATTGAAACATTCAAAATCAATAAATATTAATAATGATAATTTATGGTTTTTGTCAAAAAAAAGAAAGGTTTGAAGTGTCCTCGGCAGTTAACTACCGAAGTTTTCCTCGGTAGTTTACTGTCGAAGTTTTCCTCGGTAGTTAATTGCAGCCGGTTCCATAATTCGACAGTTAACTGTTGAGGGGCATTTTTGTATTTTATATGTGTTTCTCAGCCAAACCAAATGTGTCAACAACAATTTTCATGTAATTGGCTTGGGGAACTAGTGAAGAAGAGGATTGTGTGTGGTAAATGGTAATGCAAGTCAAGTTAATTTTTTTAGGTTGATAGAATAATTAATGTATCTTATTAGAAATATAGACTAGATACATCACTTACACGATGAATCAAAAAAGTCAATTGTTTCTTATAATAAGGACTAAAGGGAGTATTTTTTGGTGTACAAACACTTTACTCAAAGCCTTCTTCCCGCATTTGTTTGTCCTAGGTCTTATTTACAAGAAACAATTGACTTTTTAGATTCATTGAATAATTGATGTATTTGGTTTATATTTTAGACCGAGTACATAAATTATTCAATTAATCTAAAAAGTCAATTGTTTTTTGTAAATAGGATCAAAAGGAGTATTATAGATCATGTATATAAATTTTTACGTAAATTTAAAATCATTTAATATGTTTTCGAGACTTGTCAAGATTAAGATTATTTATGCATTTTTATCCAACATCATTAATCTTGGTGGATCGCAAAAACATATCAAATTATTTTCGACTTGTATAAAATTTTACCTAGGTGATTCATATGGTACTAGCGAAAAGTTTTCGTTATTTTTTTTGCGTTTACGTTTGAAAACTATGAATGCTATTTTTTTTAATGAAATTTTGGTTTTGATTAAAAGTAAAAATATAAATGTTTGTTGCTTTTTTTAATGACACGAACAACAACCTTTATTATAGGAAAAATTATTAAGAGAATAATTGTAATAATGAAAAAGTAGGTATAAATATACTAATATAGTTTGTTATACTTTTTAAATGATGATGAAAAAATAACATGTATACATATATTCATATTGTGTTTGTTACATTTGTTTTAATATTTAAATTTATTCTTATCTATTTGTTACATATTTGTTACATGTGTTACTTGTATTTAAAATTAAGGGTATTTTTGGAAAGAAAAGTCCAACCCAAAAGTATGCTGAAAGGGGTAGTTTTCTTTATATATAGTATAGAAGTATAGATATAGATTTATTCTTATCTATTTGTTACATATTTATTATATGTGTTACTTGTATTTTAAAAATTAAGGGTATTTTTGAAAAGAACAGTTCAACCCAAAGATGTGCTGAAAGGGGTAGTTTCATTTATATATAGTATAGATAAACTTACAATTCAATGGTTAAATTTGAAAAATTTATACTCCTTCAGTCTCAAATTATATGACGTTTTGGTCATTTCACACAAATTAAGAAATATAATTAATGTTGTATGAGAAAAAAATTTATAAGTAATTTTACAAAATTATCATTCATCAATGATCTAGGAAAGATAAATTAAAGAATTGAAAGAAATGATAGTAATAAAAAGTTGACTGTATAGTAGGAAAAATAACATTTAATGTTTCATTTGTATTGTAAAATGACTTATAATTTAGGTTAATTTTTTTTTTTCAAATTGAGTTATAATTTGAGAGAGAGTACAACAATATTAAATAGTATAACAATGTTGTAACATTACATCATCTAATTTGATATTTGTCCCTCTTTCTCATCTATACTATTAATAAAGGTAAAACATGGATTTGATGTGGCTTATTTTTGTTTCCATTTTACCCTCAATTTAAAAAGCCACGATTTTTATTATGATAGTTGAAGGGGTTTTATTTTTTTTTCAATTGGATGGTTTACTTATTTATTTTTTAAGATGCACAACCAAATAAAAATAGCATGACCATCGTAAATTGTGACTGATTAACTTCCCCATTCCAACTCTAGAAATTTTCTGAATGCATTTAAGTCGCTTTTTTTTTTCTTCACTTTTTTTAGTAGTATTGTAATCACTTTCAATTAACTTCTCACAATTCCTAAAAAATATTTTTATCACAATTATCGGTTTTCCATTTTTTTCATATAGATTATAATTTCACTCTATTGGATAAATTAAAACATTTATTTTAGTGTGTTTTATTTTTTTTCTTTACAGGACTTTAAATTTTTATAAATTGAAACATTTATTTCACTATTCGCAACGCACTCATGCCGCCATGTACCCGTGCTATAAAAGGCTTTTTTTTGGAAAATGTTACATGAACATCCTTTATCCTTGTACACCCCATCCACTGGGAAGAGAGAAGAGGAGATGAAAGAGAAAGTGTGTTTGTGCGGGATCCATTTGGCCACGTGTCAGATTTTTGTGTGGGTGTCAAGAAATGTATTGCCACATAAGATGGTCTATGTATCATAACTCCTTTTTTTTTTATCCATGCCACTTGGAATGTTGACCACACACGCGTATTACCACTGCGACATTATTTTTTGATCATAAAAAATACTAACTTTTTTTTATCCATGCCTTTTGGCTAAGAGGCACTAGAAACATGTGTTTTTCATGTTTAATTTTTTTGTTCACTACTTGCACGAACCACATTATTTTTTTTGTACATGCAACCACACATTACTTCATGAATGTATTAAAGCGATTTAAGTCTTGTCAGGAAGAAGAAGAAGAAAACTTTGATTTAAAGTGATTACGAAATTGTCGTTTAAGAGAGAATGACGTAATCAGCTAATCACGAAATTACTAATGTCTATATATGAATTTAGAGGGGCTTCAAATGTCAATTTTTTGGACTGTTGAAGGAGTAACAAGGTCAATTAAAATCAGACAGAAAATATTCGATATATCATTCCTACTTTGCCAATTAAATTAGGCTTTATCCTATCAAAGTAAATAACTAAGTTAGTCGAAACATACATGCTTTAATCTTTAAATATAAACACAAATATTTATATTATATTGTCTCATAAGTTTCTTCTAGAAATTTTACTAGCTTATTTAACCTTATCAAAATAAAATAAAATTTTAAATAATATTAAAAAATAATTATATTTAACAAAAAAAAACTTCATAATCAAACCAAAAAAAAAATTCATAATCAATTTTCAATTCAAGTGAGTAAATATTTTAGAACTTTATTTTTCCTTGCTCAAAAAAAAAAAAAAAAAGAACTTTATTTTTCCTTGTCTTTTTTTGTCAGATTCAGAAACCCACGTGAATGATGCATGGCATGACGATTAGACACAGCAAAGCACACCCCACAACATTGATAACTAATTTATTTTGAATGGATGTCTGAATTTTAATCATTCACATGCAAACAAAATTTTTGGAGCTGACTATTGCCTATGATAATAACTTGACTATTATCGCTGTTGTGTTTTTTTTATTCCTTTTCTTGATTCCTAGAACAAAACGGTTGTTGTGTTTTTAATATTGCTGGTGTTACGTCATGTAGAAGAAATCAAATAGTTTCACACAGTTTGTATGTTGTCCAAATTCATTTCCTCACGTGCATGTACTTCTAAATTTTGAGTAGCATCTTAAGCATAGTTCGTCCGTTCATATTGATGTTCACGAATTCCATGATTATGGAAGTAGAAATTTGAACAACTTGTAGAAGAATTTCTCTTATCATTTCATTAGAAAATGAAAGTGTTTTACTCATTAGAAAATATAGATGCTCAAATAGTACAATACCGTGGAGCTCTAATATAGTTCTCAAATAAATAACTCAAAGGAAAAATAAATTAATAAGTTTGTAACGAACTTACTGACATGGTAAGTCTAACAGGTTTGAATAACTAATATTAACTGATTATGCATCACTCATTTTTGGCCCGGAGTTGAAGAGTAATCTTCTCGGTATTGGCCAGCTACAAAAAAGAGGGCTAGTTATTCTAATTTAGTTTCGGAAGTGCAACATTTATCATTCAACAAGACGCTTAATCATCCAACTAACATATGATGTTTGTTCTTCTAACTAATACTTATTGTCCTAAGATGGAATTAAAACATAAGTGTGCCTTCAAGAAAAATCACATGATGTATCTCATCTTTGGCACTATCGATTTGGTCATCTTAGTCATGGAGATCTCTTAACCTTACAACTCAAAGAAATGGTAAGAGGTTTACCAAAGCTTCCAGAATCTAACATTATATGTCTAAGTTGTTTGAAAGAGAAGCAACATTGAGACCATATTCCAAAAAAGAGTACATGGAAAGCATCTCAAAAACGCAAAAAAAAATTATATGAGTTTGTTAGAGCTAAACAAGTTTTATCTACACCTACAAATAAATGATGTGGTAGTCGAAATCGAAAAACCAACATATTTAATGTTAGGCAAGTTTCCTTTAGTCAAATGAAGTTTAGACAAATGCATATACAACTGAATATGAGTTAGTTGAATCTTTCTCAAGTCTACTGAGATAAAAGAAGGTTGTGAGGATGTTAAACTCAGCCAACGTTTAGTTAAACTTAATAAGTTCGCATTTTACTCATATTTCATGTTCGTAGCGACACTAACAGAAGTAGTCATTAGCGCATATGCACGTTCTACATAATTATCACACGTGTCTAGGAAATGAGAAAGGTCATGAAAGAGGGAGGATCAAGACAAACACGGGCCACTCACACAATTGGATGAGCAATGCTAAATGTTATAGGCCACATTATTTCGCCTAGTATGACTATTATTTTCCCTTAAATACCACAAGTCTACAATTTTTAGAACACACACAATCAATCAAACAAGCTTTTCATACAATTTATCCCTTTAACTTTCTACTTTACTTTTGTTCATTTCTTAATTCAATAGCTCAAAAAACATCCGTACATTATACTTATGACGCTTTGGGTAAGGAATTCATTGCTAAGAGAGAAAGTTCATTTCTCTTCGTAATCACTTGAAGGACACAAATTCACAGTTGAGAACTATTACTGATACCGCAACTAACGTAAATAAATTAACTATTAGGATTAGGTTTCTACATATATGAAGAAAAAAAATGAGGTTCAATAACATGACTTGTTTGAATTAAGAGTTAAGGAGTATGAGATATTGACTTTAAATCCAGACAAATGAGTAATAATCTAACAATTAACTATGCATATTTGTCATTAAAAAAACATATATAAAAAATTTAAAAGAAAAATAATTTACTGATGTCATTTTTTATGTTTAAAATCTTTTCTATTTTAAATTTTCTCATATTTATATGTGTTTCTAAACATTTTTTATTCAAGACTCTCGACGTAAGTTTTGGTTTTTAATGGAGTGGTTTACATATATAAACATTGGTACATCATTGGTACCCCTCATAGGTACCCATGTGGTGAAAATCAAAATTACACCTATTGAGATGAGTGACTCACGATTAACACTTTATCATTTCGTAGGTCTTACGTATCTTAATGTTAAAAATTTGTGTGAGATGCTCGATTGTAGTGTTTATTACATACTACTCCCTCCGTCTCACAATAATAGTATCTTTAGCATTTTTTCTTTTTCTTAAAATAATAATCACTTTAGAATACCAATGAAACATTTATTATTTTTTTTCCATTATTATACCTTTATTTATTGAATTTCATCCAAGTCAACTACTCCACTAGCTATAATTAATAAGGGTATTTTAGTAAATGACATTAATTTTACCTTTAAAATCAACACAAACAATCATTTCCTTAATAATCGTGCATAAACTTTAAATGACTACTAAAATTTAGAGACGGAGGAAGTATTTAATAAGAGTAACGATAAAAAACACATATTAATATCATAAAATGGCAAATAATTTTATACAAATTATAAAAAGCATCCACTAAAACTCATAATTTCATGAGAATTGCAGACCTAATTAGGCTCTCTTGATTTCTCATCTCATTAGGAACTTTAACAATAACATCTTGAACCATTATAACTTCATTAACGGTCGATATACTAGCATGATGTACCTGAAACTCCAAATCTTTCAATACACACATCAATCTTGCACTAGGGTGATTAACATTCTCACTTTGAACTCTCACCATAGCATCATTTCCTATAATCTTCACATCAATCTCCAAAGCAATAAGGTTCGTACTACAACTAGGTTTGTTTTGGTCTACCACGGTTGAAGTTGCCGTTGCACTGTTATTATCGACAATTCTCATCGTTTCCACCTTCACCTTTTTCGATTCTTTTTGTTGCATTGATTCTAAATCTTTGATCTTTGTTTTTAACTCATTGATGTAATCCACTGCATCTGATAAAAGAGAAGCTTTATCCATCTTTGAAACGTTTGGAACCACAGATCTTAAAGCATAAAATCTATGGTTTAGTTTATCTCTCCTTTGTCTCTCTGCTTCCACATGGTTCATGGGTATTTGAGTTCCCGATAATGGTTTTCTTCCTCTCTTCTTCGGTTCTCTTTTCTCAAAAGAATCGCTCTTTGTTGTTTTTGTTGCTAATAGTGTACAATATACTGAATCAGAATCTTCAGAATCTAAAGAACATGATGAAACATTGTTATGTTTTTGTTGCAAATTTTTTGGCTTCTCATGAGTGTCTTCTTTGGCGCTAGCGCCAGAGATGATACCCATGTTGGCAAAAGAGATGTTTTCGTCTAATGCTTCACATTTGTCAAGTGGGGTGGTGGAGGTAAGATCTAAATTTGAGTTTGATTCTAACGAGGATGTTTGGAACATAGATTTGGCTTGGTGTACAAGGTTCCAATTTTGTTGGATATTGTCATAAGAACCCATTTCGATTACACCGTTAGTTGTCGGTATACAAATCAGTGTTTCGATTCCATGCATGTGTGCTTCATTGGATCTTTCACAGTTATAGATTTGAAGTTCATGTTTACTATTCAACCAAAGAACAGAATCTAAAGCAAAAGCTTTACCAGGTAAAGAAATTGAAGAAGCATTACCTACGAAAAAATTTCGAGTCAACGACATCACATAGAACCATTCAGCATCTTTGTTTGCACACGTGCTACTATCGGTTTGTTTGTTTGAGGTTGTTGTTTTTTTGGTTCCTTGGAAATGACCTTCACCCCAAGATAAGAAAGGTTTACCTTTTTCATCTTTTGTTGTTTGCCACAAAATGACATAGACCCAATTTTCGGATTGGGTTTGGAGTAGAAATTGAAGCTTTTGTTGAAGGGTTGGTGTTTGTGATGAAGGGTTTTCATGAGGAAGTGATATCATAGAGGAAGATGAAGAAGATGAGATAATGAAATCTTTCATAGGTAATAAAGTATACGTAGAGAAGCAAAGAGATTATTGATGAGATTCGAAAATTTGTAGAAAATGGAACAAGTTGTGATTGATTAATAGAGTAAAAGTGGAAATTTTAATGTCCTACGGATGAATATACTTTTTTTTTTCTTCTTTCTTTTCTTTAATATGATAAAGAATGAAGAGTTTTTTCAGCATAGGAAAGAGTGTGTAGTTAGGATTAGGGGAAGATATGAAGATTTCTTAGCATAAGTGGAGGGATTTACTTTGAATTTATATCGGGAGGAAAGAGTACGGTTAAAGTTTGGATGCAAATAATGTTGAGGTGCAATCCCTTAAAAAAAAAATTGAGGTACAATGGGGCATATAAATCATTGGAATACAAGCTATACTTGACTATGTATGGTGGCTTTTTTTTAGTCGGGGTTTACCCTAAACCTTGTATATATTAAACATTGTCTTTATCAACTGAGCGAACACTCTATTAGATTCTTGTGTATAAAGAAGTAGAATTTATTTCAAGTAATGTTAATATGCTAATTGCTTTTTTTACTTAACTTTTAGTTTAAATCAATTGAACTACTCAACTTTTTTCTCTAAAAAAAGCTACTCAACGTTTTATATGAAGAAATAGAAATTAAAGAGCAAATTTTCAATGGGTATAACTCCAAATAAAAATTATTTGAATATATATACAAATAAAAATAATTAAAAATAAATTAATTAAATGATGATAAAATATGTGACTAAACTACTTCTCTTTTACTTGAGAGCGTTTAAATGAGATAACGCATGTCTCTTTTAGTTTAATCAAGGTTTTGAGTTTAAATTCAAACTTCGACATGCAACAACGTTAAAACTTTTAGGGAGAATTTGATATCCATTTAAATCCCACAAAATCAAGAGATTAGTCTTTACGGTCGCGCGCAGATAATACTAATTTACAGAAAAAGAAACCACTTCTCTTTTAATTATTTTCATTTAAGTGGGTTTTCAAATGACTTTCTTTTGAAGTTGTGATCAAGAAAGCTCAAATCAAATTATTTAATGGGTAAATTTTAGGTGATGATCATGAGAAAATTACGAAGACTAACCAGACAGACTGATTTCTTGCGACAAAAAAACAGATTCCTCTTATTGGATTACTGTTTTGTCATTTTTTTTTTTTAATAACTGTTTTGTCACTGTTTGTTTACAAACTTTTTAACACCGATGAAATAATCAAGAATCGGTGGGAGTTGAGTTTCATTTTCAGGATTGTAACTTTTTTGTGACTAATAATTAAAAAAAGTCACGTTTAGCGTTTTAAGGATATTGTTTAAGAAATTTACAAAATAAAAATTTGTTTTGCAAATACAAGACAAACACTTGTAAATGTCATAACTAAACAATTTTTAATATAAAAATTGCTACTTTTAAATGTTTAAACAATGTCTTAAAGATACTTGTTAACTAATAAAATTTATGTTAAAATTATTTCATCTTAGAATTTATGTTAAGATGAAATAATTAACCACGTATTTTACATAAATATGTGTTTTTCGGTAATTTTTAAAACTGTTAAATAAATTGTTAATGACTTCCTCAAAAAAAAATTGTTAATGACTTAAACTTTTGTGGTTAATGAAGTAGCCAAATTGATTAGTAAAACTCATGTTAAAAAAGTGGTTAGCAATATATTAAAGTAATTATAAAATAGGAAATGTTAACTTGTGCCCTTATGACACATGTTAAGGTACCAAAGATAGAAATTATGTATTGAAAATTATGTAAATTTATTTTTCACAAAATTGAAATTTAATGTTTCTTCATAAATATTTGCTCTTTATAGAAACTATTTAATATGTGCCATAAAGACAGAAGTTAACATGGTCTTTATAAAATAGGTCAGTGACAGAATTTAAAATTTGTGTTACAAAAATCCTCTTCTTTATTAAAAAAAAAAAAATTAAACCGTATTTTCTAAAAAAATTGCTTTTAAAAAAGAATAGAAATTAAAAAATTTATCAAACAAATGTATTGTTCACCATAACCTAGTTCTAAGGTGAATAGTATAGTACTCAGATTCTGTTGTCACTTGTCAATTATTGGCGTTCAGATAACATTTTTGTATTTTGAATGAGTGCCTGAATTTTAGTCATTCACTTTCAAACAAGAATTTTGGAACGGCCTATCGCCTATGAACTTTTTTTTGGGTGGCCTACGATAATAACTTGACTATTTGTTTTTAATAAAATTTTTTCTTTTTGTGATCTTTGTTTTTAATATTTCTGGTGCATATAGTTTCACGCAGTACTATGATTGTTGTCCAAATTCATTTTCTCTCACACACGCCTGTGTACTAAATTGTGAGTAGCATCCGTTCATATTTATGATGTTGATGAACTCCACGATTATGGAAGTGGAAAAGCCAACAATTTGGAGAATAATTTTTCTTATCAATTCATCAGAAAATAAAACTGATGAATTAAAGTGTCGTACAAAATACACCAGTGGAGCTCTTGTGCAGATGGTCAAAGAGATAATTTAAACGAATAATAATCAAATAATTAAACTTGTAAGGAGCTAGGATTTTCTGTTTTGCAAGGTCAAAGTTTGGCATGATTAAAAAATATGTATGATTTGTAGTCTATCTTAAGCTTGTTTTTTAGGTTTGACATTTTTAAACGTTTTGCATTTGTACCTGTTTAAAAACCTATTTAATATTTTGTCAAAAAAATAAAACCTAATTAATAGTGTGAACGTGTTTAAATAAGTAGTCTAACTTATGTTTAAATAGACTAACGAAATAATAGTCTAATAAGATTAAACTCCCACTTTAATATTTATAACATCACTCTTTAACATGAAATCCCAATACCCAATATTAGTTAACACTTTTTGTAGATTATTAACCTACATGAATTTTCTCACATTTAAACATAAGGTCTTGTTAACAAGTGCCCTTGTTGCATTTGTTAAAGATTCAAAAAATAGAAACAATTGATAACTTTTATGTAGAATATATTACTTTTTGATATTTTAATGTATTGAATACACAAATTTCAAGACAAAATTTTTATTTTAAACCTCTCATCTCTTTGTAAGAACTCATTGATAGTGGATTGGAGATATCAATCTCTCCCCAGAGTAGATCAAGTTGGACCGAACTGGGTAAACATTTCGTGGTATGTTTGTTTCTCCTCTCTCTTTATCTTTTGCTTGTGATTTGTGTTTTTCACTTTGATTTCTAGATTAGATCTAGGTGTTGTTATTGTTGTTATTGTCTGTAATTTCTTTGTTTGTGGTTACTACTTTCCTTTACTCCACACATCAAGTATTATTGGTGTGAGTTTTAAATCCGAATTCACAACGATCTCTTTCGGGTGCACGGACTAGGGATAAATTATGTAAGCATTAACCCACGTGAATTCTATACGAGCATGACAATGAGACACGTGAAAAGAGAATGAATATACCGTTAACGTTGTTTTTTTCTTTAATATTGTTGGTGTTTACGTCACGTGGGCAGGCATGTATGAGGACAATATATCAAATAGTTTTAAACAGTACCATATATGGTTGTTGTCCAACTTCGTTTTATTCGTAAACAAGTACGTGTCCTCACGGTGGCTCTGAGGGCGGGCTTGAGGGATAATACTTACGTGACATTGTGGTTGGTGATATTGGTCAACCACAATGTCACAAGTGTCTTTCTTCTCTCTCTTTTCACAAGTTTTTTTGTCATTTTATATACTTGTGACATTATGGTTGGCCAATGTCACCAACCGTAGTGTCACCCAAGTGCTATCCTGGGCTTGAGGGGCGGCAGCCCGATCACCATTTGTTTAGGGACACTAAAATTATTATTTTTATTTAGTACTTAGAACTATATTTTTTTTTCTTTTTAATTCACTTTGATTAATTCTATTGAAAAAATATTTTTAGATAAATGAATATTTTGCAACAAAATATATAAAAATAAAATATTTGAATAATTAAAAAGGCACAATTTATAGTTTTGTCCTAGGCACAAAAAATCTTAAGACCGACCCTACGTGTATTACTAAATTGTGCGTAGCATCTTTACACCATCACACAAATGGTTTATGAGTGCATCCCATTCAACAACGATGCAAGGACACAATGGAGGAATGAAACAAGTTTTTTTTAATAGCAAATATATATATATATATATATATATATAAATATATATATATATATATATATATATATATATATATATACTTATTTGAATAGTCATCCATTTTGATTACAATTAAACTACACTTATTTAAAAACAATAAATTGGAAGTTTTTCATGAGTTGGGTGCAGTTGAAAGCAATATAGAATTTGGACCTTAGAATGATGATCCTATTGAAATGTTAGACTTCCCTAATACTTGCACAAGCGATTGGATATTTATTCTTTGTCCTTGTTCTAAATTCTTTCTGCATAAGCTAATTGTGTGGATAAACAATGGTTCAAGCATGAGTTGGATAACATGATATTTTACCTAAATTTATGCTAAGGTTTATTAAATAAATTTGTTGTTTTAATTATAATTTTTAGGAGTATTTTTACTATTTTATGTTTTTATTTTACGTTAAAGATAATTTCATTAAAGTCTGACAATAAATCAAATGTTAATACTACATACATACACACAAGGTGGAATATCTTCTATCCATGTACATTTCAGCAGATTATGAAAAGATTACAGAACTAAATAATTGATAGTTTGGTTAGTCTCACGCCTAACATGCTAGAAACGTAAACTACGAAAAAAGACATTAAAATTAATGCAATCTCCAATAATAGATTTAACATAGTTTGGATATTGTTGATGAGTGTTCAACGTCCTAAACCACATTAGAAGCATCTAATTCCGCTATAAGATTCATAAAAGACATGTCTTTTGCAAATTTCAACCCCTTCCGCATAGCTAAAGCTTCTGCTACCTTTGAATCTAGTAATGAAAAGATTTGTCATAGCAACGACAACAACTTCATTATCTCTCACAACAACACCAATGCCTCATTTATTCCCCTCTATCGGCTTGTTGCATCAACATTTAGCTTGTATCAACCACTAGCAAGGGGTGACCAGTGAACATCAGATATGAGAAAATTTAGACCTGCACTTAACGTCTCCAAAAACACCGTACTAACACTACTAAAATTAACAATAGATCTTTGTGTCTTTTGAACATGACAACCATATCAACATCGGTCCCCTCAAAATATTTTTTATTTATAGTGCACTATATTTCATAACACAAGGCAAGCACATTAACTATTGAGCATTCTAACATCAAATATCATGATGAATGAGATATGAAACAAACATAATATCACAATTAGAAAGTTTAAGTGACGAAATCTTTGACCATTTTGAAAAGAAAGCCAATTATCCTCCCATATATGAATTAGGTGATCGTCCCCAACTCTCCAAATACATGTTTTCTCAATAACATTCACACAAGCTTGCAAAATACTTCTCTATGTATAACTTGGGCAATTACTGGTTCAAGTTCTCAAATAAATGCTTCTACAAAAATATCTTGCTTTCAAACATTATGACATCAATAAGTTTTCATTATGCATATCCACCTTTCTTTTTTTTATTACATAATGTCTCCCATTTAATCCAACGAATTTTACAATATATAGGATATGGTTCAACAGATATTGAAGAAATGGTAGAATTATGATGGAAAGTATGCATTTGTTAAAGTCTTGACAATCAGGATTGGAATCATGATATGGAAGTGTTCATCGCAAAAATAGTGGTAAATCAATTTTCAACACTTCATAATTCATATGATTAGGCCTACTTTAGTTTAATTTTGTTGTTTTAAATCAAAATTGTTGCAGAATCCTTTAGAAAAAAAAGGTGTTGTTGCAGCAGATTAGGCGAACAAACTAAGACTGAAAGGGGAGGTGCACAACCATTTAAATGGTATGAAGTGTATTTTCACATTGAGAGTATGTTTCTCTTCGGATCTTCATTGAAGTAGCCATCCCTTCTGATCTTGTCAAAAACTTTTCTTTTTTTATTGTGCCCTAAAACGCATCACTTCTTTCTTCCTAAAATCATGAGTGTGGCGTCACCCTCACTTCTTTCTTCTACATATTTTTTAATTTCTTCTTTGTTTATACTTTCTTATCTTGTCATTTACAATTTCACATAGCACTTGTACATTCTTGTTATAATTAAAACTAAAAAGTTCAAAAGAATTAATAAATCAATCAAATTAGATAGTCATTAATTACTTGGTCTTAACCAAAAGGGTTAATATAACCAATATTAAATATTAACAAGCAATAAATAATTTAGAAAATAAAATAGGATCAAATTTTTGTAAGACAGTGAAAAAGAAACAGGAAGTATTTTCTATAGCTTTTACTTGAGACACAGAGGGTTATCATTATCAAATGATGGACAACAATTTCTATTTTTGTTCGATTTCTTGCCCCACTTAGTTGAGTCAAATGACTAATTTTTAAATCAAAATCCAATGATCACCATCAATTTTTACCTTAAGACTGTGAATTTTGGCAAATAAATCAACCGCTCTTTTAACCCCTCTATTATCTGCGGTAAAAAAATAGTCGTGCCCAAAAATAACCCCACCGGGTCGGAGGATTTGATATCCCCGATTTATGTCGGACCATACCGACAAGAATTCATGGCTTGCATCAATCTCTACCAAATCGGCCGAAACACCCCATTCACAAAGCTTTATTAATGCTAGCTCGCTCGAAAATGGTAAGGGGAGAATTGATTCGGTTTGATTAAGGGTCACAATATTTTGAAGAAATTGATAATAAAGCAAAGTGTCCCCATTTAAACTTGATATGTTGTCGAATTGGTCCCTAAACTCGACCCAACTACGAAAATCATCGATGCAGAAAATTTGAGTTTTGAGTCCTAGTCGTTGAGTCACCTTAGCCATGTGAAGTGCCGAAGCCCCAAGGAATGTTCCAACCTCAACAATTATTTGTGGTTTCACATTACGAATTAGGTTCTCGAAAACGGCATCATTTGAACCCCAACCTTCGACCTTCTTGTGGCGAAGCCTATCCACTGCATGTGGCGGTGGAAAGTCAGTAAACGGTGAGGTTCCATCGAAGATGTGGTCAATAAGTGTCCGGCGGGTGTTTCCCGGGGGAATGGGATCGGCACATTGAGTTTTGACTTGAAATGGTTCGAGCTCAGTCGTGTTAATTAGGGAATGGTGGGATAAGTAACCTAAGGTGTAAGTTAGCAAGAGGAGTATAAAATAAGTTGCTGGTTTTGCTGTTTTAACGATGGTATTGGTAAATGATATTGAAGATGAAGGTGAAAGTGAAAGTCTCTTGTTATGCTTTCTTTTCATGTTCAAAGGAATTCTCAACTCTTTTTTGCTTCTTATGTTTGTTGATTGATTTGAAAGGGCTTTATGGTGTGGAGTTCATTGTAAGAGTTTTGTGGTTTTCCATTTTGGTGGTATACCCGTCTCTACTTATAGGCGACTGATATGGCACGTAAAAGCATGCACAATATAGTTCTAATTTACAATGTTTAATCTTAATGATTTACAAAAAAAATGCCCCTTATCAAATTTATATAGGGAAACACAAATTTACTTTCTCTTTTCTATTACAGTAAGTAGAATCACTTTAAATTAATTTTCGGTAAATTAATAAACTCTCTAAAATAATAAATTTGTCCGGTCCCGACTTGGGTCAATGTAAAAAATTGAAAAACTCGATATAATAATAAGATAATAATTTTTCGGGAGATCCCTTTATAATTTTCGGTCTCAAGAAAATCATAAATTAATAATTCATAGAAACTGAAAAAAATATATTACACTCTATTGAAATATGATTCAATAGTTGTATGTACTTCAAAAGTCATTATTGATTTCCAATGCATATAAACACAGTACTTACTAATTTACGTTGAGTCTAAAGGTTCGTTGCAACGTAATTCTAAGAGACATAGACTAATTTGTCTTTTTGTTTGGTATGTATAGTATAATTACTTAAAAACTCTTTAAATTAAATTACTAATTTATCGATAAATTAATAACTCTCTAAATTAATAAATTTCTCCAATCCTAACATTATTAATTTATAGAGTTTTAACTGTATACCATCAAGTGTATGGTAATTATGTAAAAGTAATATAAATGTTTTAGAAATTTAATATTGCAAACTACTATTATAATATGGTAAAATTTGTAGATGGTCTTATAATTTTGTGTGGATGGAGTATTATCTAATTTAATAAGAGTAATGTTATTAATTTTTTTTAGAGAAAAGTAATGTTATTTGAACATGGATCTAAATATCAACAATTATTTAACAAGTGTAGAAATACATTAACAGAGAAAAAAAATCAAAAAATACATAATCCGTATAAATATACACCAGTACTTGACAACATTTTCTTTGTCAACTTGTCGTTACTTTTTAATAATCAACAAGTACATCTTTTTTTTTTCTTTCTGTTTTTAATTGTGAGGTACGTGCATTAAAATGTGGGCTATATATATTTTATGCCATATGTCAGTTCCTGCTTGGTTTCTTTCTTGTTACTTCATGTGAAGTGGCACAGGGAGTGAGGGACTTGCTTGTTGGTGGATCCTTAATTTATTCGGTTTCTTTCTCTTTAGAGATGTGTTTGTATTGGATTTTGTCCCTCCAATTGAGGCCTCAACGTGTGATTGCTTATTTTATCTTCTCAAGTGGGATGGTAGCAATTGAATTGTTTGTTTATTCCTTAGTTTAACAATGTAGATTAACTTTTATAGTGTCTATCTAACGTCTCTATTAAGCTTTAGTCTTATCATCTTGAGACATGAGAGGGTAAAATAATTTGGGTAATCGCTTTGGACTCCCAACTAGCTTATCATCTATGGAATGTGATTATATTAGCATTCACGGGAGAATTTAGAATTTAATCGTATAATAAGTTAAGTGGTAAAACCGTCCAAAAAGACATATATAACCATTCATAAAGAAATAATAGTTGGATTATGTTTAGAAATTAACAACAACAAAAAATTGTTGAACATATGACATGATATGATTCACAAATTTTTTGTCAACTTTAATACTTTCTAAGTCGTCCAAATATACCACAACGCTACGTCTTAGACGATATTCATTCTAACTCCTTGTGTTATTTTTTTTTAATAATTAGATTGAGCGTAAAATTATTCAAAATGTGTTCTATGAAACCCTTAAATAAGACTGCTAGATTTATATAATATATATTTTTTATTTTTTTATATCATACAATATAATAAAGTAAAGTTAGTATTTTGATAAATTTGACATTTGTCGTCCCTGTGAGCATAACTCAGTTGGTAGAGACATGCATTCTTATTGACATCTGATCCAAATGTTGCTCCATGGGTACAAAAATACCAACGGCGTCGCGAAACTGTCTCTCGAACCAACTATGAGGTAAGTTTAATTAACTATGTATGTTTCTATATACAAGAGAAGTAAAACAGTTACTGAAACTTTTGTTTGGTTAAAAAAAAATTCGCTTGGTAATTCTCTTTGGTTTGTTATCTTTCTCAGGTTGATCTGATAACCACTTTCACAAAATTGAGTACCTTGGGACAAAAAATTAACTATGAGGCATATACATGTCCTCGCAAGAAGATCGACATTACCAAACTCAAGTTGTAAAAATAGAGTACCATATCATGATCACTTCCTTCCCCCAGGACAAACCTTCAATTTCAAGTTTTGACTTTATTCTTTTTTCTTTTGTAACTGAAAAATGTTGAGCTTCTATGCAATTACTTATGCTTATGTAGTGAGATAGAACATATATCTTCTCATTAAGTTGAAGCAAAAGAGAGAAAGAGAAGAAGGTGAAGAAACTCATTGTGTTTCTCTCTTTCCCATTTTAAAAAAATTAAAATAAGCCTTTGGACAGGTGGCACAACTTGATTTGCTCAATGGCACATGTCATTCCCACCCTAAAGGCACTGAAGCCTCGCCCGAATTTCGGACACCCCACTTATTCATCTTTAAAAAGGTAAATTCTAGCCACTAGACTACCTGACAAAAAAAAATTGACATTTGTCATCTTCTAAGAGACTCTTTTCTTAAAACTCTTTCTTAATTAATGCTTAATAAAGAAAATATTATTTTTCTTTTACAAATGTATTCCTTTTTTTTTCAAGTACATTGTAAAATTCTTTCCATAAATGTAGTTAAACTTGTCAACTCTTTCCTTTTTTAATTTCACTATTTTCCAAAATCACTTCTCATGTCTACCACTTTAGTTTTGTGCTCTTCTCTTACCTTCAAGATGCATAATATCAAAACAAATAGTTTCTCGGAATGGATTACTCAAATGCTACAAGCAAAGGATACAAAGGGTATGAATCTTATCGTCTCTATTACTTAATGTTGTTTTTGGATTTTAAAATTACGAGAGAGCTTAGAAACTATTACCGGGGTGAGTCACGACCAGGTCGCTTTCTTTAAGACGTTTCACGGCACTACCTAAATTGTGCAAGGTAGACTATCAACCGTGGCGTCCCCAGGATAAAACAGCCCAGATTCTTTCTGTACGATTAAAGGCTGCACTGCCAGAAATCGCTCGAGAATAACACCTCAATATGGTTTACAAAAAACCACTCTGATATGGTTCGCAAACCACTCTATACCGAAAGCCACAGAAAAAACCGAAAGCCCACAGAGGAGGAGGGAAAAGAACGGTTCGTCAACACAAACCGCGGGAGATGAGAAGGGGGAGAAAACCAGAGAAGAGCGTTCGATTCTCGGTTTTGGGATGAAGGAAATGAGAGTCCTGAGCTCTCTATTTATAGGGAGAATTTCCGGTTCAAAACCCGCGGTTTAGCCCACGACCCAGTTCGCGACCCGCCAATATTCGCCCACGACCCGGATAACGGTCACCCACGACGCGTAAACGTGGGGATAAGCTTGGGCGGACGCGCGAGCAAGGAAAACGTGGAACACGTGGGAGAGACTTGGTCTCGCGGAAATTTCGGAGCAAAAAAAAAATCTGAAAGTTTTTTTTTATTTTCTGAGCCCAAAAAATTATTCCTTTTTCGACCCAGACCCAAGCCCAAGCCCGGCCCGGTCCGGTCGGTCGGCGGCATCGTCGTCGTCGCGCGCGTTATATAATTTTTGGCATGGCTCACTCCGTTCACAAAAGTGGGTACCCCAAGGGCACACCCTTGGGATTGAAATCCCACATATATAAACACTACTAGAGTGTGTGATTTACCCAATGTGGGACATAGAAAATTTTCAATTCACACTAACACTAGTTTCTTCTTCCTTGTGTTTATATTCCAATGGCTCCCCATTCCTCACTAGCATACTCCAAGTTCCTCCCCAATATATACTAGTGTTCCAACAATCCCCCACTTGAATTCAAAATTGGTTTTCGATAGTTACGTCTTAGACGTTTCTTAAAGATTGCTAGTAAACAAAGGTGTCGCCAACAACTTGAACCTTTGCATAGTGAGTAGTATTCCGATTAACGAGAGTTGCTTACAGCATTGAACTCTATCTCAGACATAGGACCCACACACAACCTTTTTCCTTAGGTGTTTTCTAAAAGCCCGTGCGTTAATGGCCTTGCACGTCTATCCCAGTTTTAACGAATGCTCTAGGAATTCTGCCTCGAAATTCCATAAGAACCGGCCTCAGTTCTACATACGTATAGGTGAGTCTATCAGAAGTACTCCTGTAGCTATGTACTTCACTCCATCGGGAGTATAGATCTCATTAAGAGTTTCTATTATCTCATCCTTCGGTCACTGCAGGATCATGCGATCTCATAGCATGTTCTATCACTTGCGACTTGTTATTACCCATTGAACCTAGTTCTTGGGATCTCCAGTCATATAGGTCGGGTTACCATCACTTATGATCAATAGGCATTAGTCCCATCCTACTGGATGTATTTGCGACTTTCTCTCTGTTTAGTCCTTTCGTCAAAGGATCAGCTAAGTTTTCATTTGTTCGTACGAAATCTACTCTTACCGTTCCATTCGAGAGATATTCTCTTATCGTGCTGTGTTTTCGTCTTATCTGTCGTCTCTTACCATTGTAATAACGATTCTCAATCTTTGCAATAGCCGCGGTACTATCGCAATGAATTAACACAGCTGGTAACGGTCTCTCCCATAAAGGGATTTCAGATAGCAAGCATCTTAGCCAACTTGCTTCTTCACTAGCAGTAGCTAGAGCTATCATCTCAGATTCCATTGTGGACTGAGCCAGAATGGTCTGTTTCTTGGATTTCCAGGAAACAGCTCCTCCAGCAATGCTAAATATATAGCCACTGGTCGCTTTGGAATCATCTGATAAGGTGTTCCAATCTGCGTCACTGTATCCTTCAAGCACTGCAGGATATCTCTGATAATGTAGTCCTAGAGTCATGGTCTTCTTCAAATATCTCATGACTCTTTCGATAGCTTGCCAATGCTCCATGCTTGGCCTGCTCGTAAACTTGCATAGTAGTCCCACGGCGTAGCCGATGTCGGGTCTAGTACAATCAGTGGCATATCTAAGACTGCCAATGATGCTCGCATACTCAGTTTGTCGAACACTATCTCCAGTGTTCTTAAATAGCTTCACACTTGGGTCACAAGGTGTGCTCGCAGGTTTACAATCGAAGTAATTATATTTCCTTAAGATCTTCTCAATGTAGTGAGATTGATTCAAGGAAATTCCATTATCAGTTCTAGTAATCTTGATTCCAAGAATTACATCTGCTTCTCCTAGGTCTTTCATATCAAAGTTGTGGCACAACAATGATTTCACATCTTTAATGACATTGAGGTTTGAACCAAATATGAGTAAGTCGTCTACGTATAGACATATGATCGTGCAAGTGTTATTTTCGCACTTATAATAAATACACTTGTCACTTTCATTCACCTTATACTCATTCTCAATCATTAGATTGTCGAATTTCTCATGCCATTGTTTCGGTGCTTGTTTTAGACCATACAAAGATTTGTCTAACTTACAAACTTTGTTCTCCTGTCCATGGATTACAAAACCTTCAGGTTGATCCATGTAGATTTCTTCTTCTAATTCACCGTTTAAAAAAGCAGTTTTTACATCCATTTGGTGTACTATCAAATTGTGGATAGCCGCCAATGAGATTAGTACCCTAATGGACGTGATTCTAGTTACTGGTGAATATGTATCAAAGAAATCTACATTTTCTCTTTGTCTAAAACCTTTGGCTACAAGGCGTGCCTTGTATTTATCGATTGATCCATCAGGTTTTAGTTTCTTTTTCAAAATCCATTTACAACCTATAGTCTTGCATCCAGGAGGCAAGTCAGTTAGGTGCCAGGTTTCATTGGACATTAGAGAATCCATTTCATCATTTATAGCTTCTTGCCATAAATCAGCGTCAATGGAAGACAGAGCTTCCTTGATGCTTGATGGATCCTCCTCTAGTGTATATGCCACGTATTCGGGGCCATAATCTTTAGCAATCCTTGCTCTCTTACCTCTACGAGGTTCTATAACATCTCTTTCGATGTTTTCATTGCTTGTTCGGATTTCAGAAGGTTGATCAAGAGGAGCATTATCGGTGCCCCCACTATTACCCCCACTGTCTCCTGACCTAAAAGGAAATTTATTTTCATAGAAGTCAGCATCATTAGATTCTATGATCATTTTAGATTTCAGGTCGTAAAACCTATAGGCTTTACTATTTAAGGCATACCCAATGAATACACATTCATAGGCTCTACTTGCTAGTTTGACTCTTTTGGGGTCTGGTTTCCTTACATAGGCAAGACTGCCCCATGTTCTAAAATAAGACAAGTTTGGTTGTCTTTTCTTCAAAATTTCATATGGAGAAATTTTGTTCTTTGTTTTGGGTACTCTGTTTAGCACATAGCAAACAGTCAATAAAATTTCTCCCCACCAATGAGGCGCTGCTCCGGAATTAAGCATTGTCGCAACTACTAATTCGGTAAACGTTCTATTTTTTCTTTCCGCTTTACCGTTCATTTCAGGAGAATAAGGAGCAGTTGTTTCATGAATAATTCCGAGTTCTTTATAATACTCATTGAATGTATGTGATCCATATTCAGTTCCTCTGTCACTTCTAAAACGCTTGATTCTAATATTGAATTGATTTTCAATTTCTTTTACATACAGTTTAAACATTTCAAGCGCTTCATTTTTATTTCTCATTAAATACACATGGGTGTAGTCCGAGCAGTCATCTATAAAAGTGATGAAATATCTTTTTCCATTTCTAGTCAAGTTTCCATCTAATTCGCATAAATCAGAATGAATTAAATCAAAAGGTTCGGTTATTCTTGTTACTGATTTATGTGATTCTTTGGTTATTTTCGCTTGACTGCAAAATTGACATTTTTCAAAATCGTTTAAAGATATTTTAGGAATTAATCCTAAACCGCTCATATTAGAAATAATTCTTTTGTTAACATGACAGAGTCTAGAATGCCAAATATTAAAATCACACAACATATAAGCAGAAGAAGAAATTTTATTAATATCAATGTTCAACTTAAACATGCCATCAGTGGCGTACCCTTTCCCAACAAAAATACCATTCTTAGTGATGGTGTACAAATCAGCCCCAATGCTTTGAACAAACCCAGCCTTATTTAAAAGAAAACCTGAAACTAAATTCTTCCTAATCTTAGGAGTGTGCAGCACATCCTTCAATATCAGAGTCTTTCCAGAGGTGAACTTCAGCTCTACATCTCCGATTCCAGCAACATCAGTGGAGTGGGAGTCTCCCAGCAACACCTTCTGATCATCACAAGCAGTATATGTTTTGAACATATCTTTATCGTAGCAGACATGGCGAGAAGCACCAGTGTCCACCCACCAGCCATCAGAACCTGCAATCATGTTAATTTCAGTAATCATAGCCACATAGGGCTCATCAGGTGCAGCAGCAGTAGTCATGTGAGCCTGTGCTGGTCGGTTGGTTCTGTTTCTGCACTTGCGTGCCATATGACCTGGTAGTCCACAATTGTAACAATTGAAAGGAGTAGCAGCATCATTCCTTGGTGGCTGTTGAATCTGGGGTCTGGGATTGTTCCCAGTCTTATTCCTGTTGGAATTCTTATTCATAGGGCGGTTCTGATTCTTAAACTGTTTGCCAACAGGCTTCAGAACAGCGCCTACAGATTTCTTTTTAGTGTTGTTGTTAGAAACAGCAAACACCTCTTCATTCTGGTCCTGCCTTCTCGCTTCTTCTTCAATACGAAGGCGAGTAATCAGACTTTCAAGAGAGAACTCCTTAGTTTTGTGTCTAAGAAGACTCTTGAAGTCCTTCCAAGCAGGAGGCAGCTTATCAATAATCACAGCTATTTGAAATTGTTCGGGAAGTTCCATCCCTTCAGCTATGATCTCGTGAGCAATTTGTTGCAGCTCATGTGACTGTGCCTCGACGGACTTATCATCACTCATTTTGAAATTCAGGTAGCGGCTTACGGCGTATTTCTTAACACCAGCCTCTTCCGTGTCATATTTCTTTTGCAGTGCCTCCCATAAATGTTTGGCAGTGTCACAGAGTCTGTAGTAATCATACAGAGGGTCTGTGAGTCTATTAAGAATATAATTCTTACAGAGGTAGTCATTTTCCTTCCATAGAGCAATGTCTATGGCTAGCTGTTTATCAGCATCAGCTTTCTCAGCAGCATTGTCTGTTGCTGCACCACCGTTTGTATTCGATCCAGCAGGAGTCGAACTCGTAGGTGCTACAGGCATAGCATCCTTCAGAACGTAGGCAACTTTCTTAGTAGTTAGAAAAAACAGCATCTTTTGTTGCCAACGTTTGAAGTGGCTGCCCGTAAACAGAAACGGTTTGTTAAAATCATCAGCTGAAACCGCGGTAATCTTTTCAGAACTCATCGTATCGTACGGAAACGTCTTAAAAATGTTGTTTTTGGATTTTAAAATTACGAGAGAGCTTAGAAACTATTACCGGGGTGAGTCACGACCAGGTCGCTTTCTTTAAGACGTTTCACGGCACTACCTAAATTGTGCAAGGTAGACTATCAACCGTGGCGTCCCCAGGATAAAACAGCCCAGATTCTTTCTGTACGATTAAAGGCTGCACTGCCAGAAATCGCTCGAGAATAACACCTCAATATGGTTTACAAAAAACCACTCTGATATGGTTCGCAAACCACTCTATACCGAAAGCCACAGAAAAAACCGAAAGCCCACAGAGGAGGAGGGAAAAGAACGGTTCGTCAACACAAACCGCGGGAGATGAGAAGGGGGAGAAAACCAGAGAAGAGCGTTCGATTCTCGGTTTTGGGATGAAGGAAATGAGAGTCCTGAGCTCTCTATTTATAGGGAGAATTTCCGGTTCAAAACCTGCGGTTTAGCCCACGACCCAGTTCGCGACCCGCCAATATTCGCCCACGACCCGGATAACGGTCACCCACGACGCGTAAACGTGGGGATAAGCTTGGGCGGACGCGCGAGCAAGGAAAACGTGGAACACGTGGGAGAGACTTGGTCTCGCGGAAATTTCGGAGCAAAAAAAAAATCTGAAAGTTTTTTTTTTATTTTCTGAGCCCAAAAAATTATTCCTTTTTCGACCCAGACCCAAGCCCGGTCGGTCGGACGGCGGCGTCGTCGTCGCGCGCGTGTTATATAATTTTTGGCATGGCTCACTCCGTTCACAAAAGTGGGTACCCCAAGGGCACACCCTTGGGATTGAAATCCCACATATATAAACACTACTAGAGTGTGTGATTTACCCAATGTGGGACATAGAAAATTTTCAATTCACACTAACACTAGTTTCTTCTTCCTTGTGTTTATATTCCAATGGCTCCCCATTCCTCACTAGCATACTCCAAGTTCCTCCCCAATATATACTAGTGTTCCAACACTTAACAAATTTGGACAACTAGGAATAACTTAGTTTTCCATGATCAAAAATCATATACGGATTATCACTTGCATAATGCCATGCACCGAATAAGAACTCCTTTTGAGGACAGAAGCACGCATAACTACAACAATAGATGGAGTCTTCTCTTGAGGGGCTTCCTAAAGCTCAACATGGATGCTCGTCTTTTTTATGATTGTTGTTGGGGTTTAGGATTCATCCTTCAGAGGAGGATGGCACAATTGTGGTGGCTACTAAGGTCGTTAGGAGTGGGAAATGTGCTAAGGTGACGAAGTCATTAAGTAAAGGAAGCAATGGCGATGATAGAGGTTGCGGATGTGGTTATAAAATCTCATGTGCTCAAGGTTGTTCCAATTATTAATGAGGGGAATTTTTTCAAAAAATTCTGGGAAAAATTTCTAGGGTTTCCCACCTTATCTGGTTGAACATTCTAATTCTAGAAAACTGCTATCCTCCTTGTACTTTTCGCTCGCGAACTGCAACCATTTTGAAAATGCTTTTGCGCTAGTTAACTAAAGCAAGTGTAAATAAAATTAGATTTAGTTTTTACACATGCGTGACTTAAGTCACGCCGCGTGAGTTAAGTCACGCAGAAATTAACACCTACGTGAGTTAACTCACGCATGTTCAAACTTGCGTATATATGTATACCATGTGATTCAAACTTCTAATTCATCTAATTAATTTATTGTGCTTGCATCTAGTAGACCAACCATCAAAACCGCCATCAACTCTTTTGCCAGAGAAACAAATACTTGAACTGGTCCTCGACACTTTACAAAGGTGTTGGTTAGCTTTAACTTTTTCCTGTCACAATCAGAAAACCTTAATATAATTGTGTCTTGTATATAGGTATGATTTTGTATAAATGTTGGGTTGAGTGAGAAATATTATTTGGTATACAACTTTTTTGGTAGTTATGAGTGAAGAACCATATTATTCTAAATTTCAAGGTTGCTGATTAAAATGACTTGTTTAATTTGTCAATATTAAAACTATTATTGGCATGTTTGTTTATAAGGATATTGTGAGAAAACATAACCTGCGTGAGTTAACTTACGCAGGTGTTAATTTCTGCGTGAGTTAACTCACGCAGCGTGACTTAAGTCACGCATGTGTAAAAACTAAGTCTAATTTTTTTTTTACACTTGCGTTAGTTAACTAGCGCAAGGACATTTTCGGAATGGCTGCAAGGCACGAGCGAAAATTACAGGGGGAGAGCAGTTTTCCTAAAGCAGCTTTCCTAATTCTAATGTGTCTCTTCATTGGGCTATAAGAACAGGTAATTGGGTTGCTCATCAAATGGAAAAATGGGCTTCTAGGAAACCAAAGGCAACTGCTCTTTAGGCACCCTAAAAAAATAACGAACGATAGTTAATTGCCATTCATGACAGTTTTTAAATCGGTTAAATAACTATTTAAATCGGTTATCCAAACAATAATAATTATCGTTCAACTTGTTTTAGATGTTTGCGAACAATTGACAGGTTCATAAATAACAAACTCCGGAACCAAATAGAATATGGACTTCTAATGTTTTAAACCAGGTAGCGTTTAGCATGGGAACAAGGAGTTCTTTCTCACCATGGAAAAGTTCCCTTCCCAAGACAGGTGGCAGTTCCCAACCGGTTAGTAAGAAGAAGAAAAAAAACTGAAAATAAATTTTTAATGTTTTTTTGTTTCTTCTAGTGACACCCCCATTTACTTTAGTATTCTCTCACTTCGTTTATTCCTTTCCATAACTCATTTATTTCCCTTCTTTCCAGTAGCTACACTGAAACATAACAAATTGCAAGAGAAAAGCTTAACTGAAGAACAACCTCATCATCGGTTTCTCACACACACTTCAAATAATATTCTCTCTTGTCAATGGCAGAGGTTGTAGACAAAGTTTGTTGTTGAATCAAGCAGTACCCATCAGATCTGTTACCGATCTCGATCTGGTTCGACACACAAAACAGTGGTACGATTTTACATCCTTATGTTGATGAATTTTCGATTTGAAACAGAAATGGTGGTAATATTTTGTATTTGCCCCAAACATGTGTCTTTTCGATAATTCATTCAATTTGGTCAAATTTCCCAACTAAGTCCATATTTTGTATTTGAATAGGTACTGCTTGAGGATGCCATAACTTTGTAAATTTACAATTGAATAAGGAAGGAAGGAAAAGGATTGCTTAGACTTTCTATAAGCATGCAGCAACAAAGAAGAACGGAGGAGAAAGGTCCGAGGAAGAGAATGGAATATCAAAGGTTCTTTGAAGAACACATCAAAAAGTATGAGAAATGAAAAAGAAATTATATCACAAGTGTTAATGTAGAAATAAAACAATTACTAAAATAAATTATAAAATGTTGGGCAAAGTGTTAACGTAAAAAATCAAATTGCCAGGCCCATGACTTGTTTAAAACAAAAATAAAAAAATTGTTGTTTAATCAATAGGTGGGGTTCACAGCTGCAATTCATAATATCATGCAACAAGTTACAACAATTACTAGGTCATAAATCTTAGTCATTCAAATAAAAAACTATTAAATTTATAGCTATAGTTCAACTTTTACATGATGGGAAATAACTTTCCTTTTCTATACTAAACTCCATTTAAAAGATATTGTAACCCAATAAAAAAAGATGTGAGTAGCTATTCTAGTTAACATTTCCCTTCTTATTTTTATCAACAAAAGGAATACATTATTTACTTTGATCATGTTAAAACACCAAATTTTCCACTTTTAAACACGTAAATTGTCTCTATAAATTTAACTCAATTATAATAACATTGCATGCAATATAAATAAGTTCGAACCTTAAACACTTCACTTATTTACCTTATAAGAAGAATATCTATCAACTCGGCTAGTTGAAAAAAAAAATTATCTACTTAACAATTTTTATTATTATTATATACAATAAAAAAATTAAGACCAATAATATCACACCAATATTTTTTTTAAGGAAATATCACACCAATGTTATTCATTTACCATAAAATTGTTGTCCAAAAATCATTTCTCTATTATTTTTCCGTTCCTTTTTTTCACTCTAAAATAAAACCTCTACATTTCGTTTCATTATGTATTTACTTATTTATCCTTTCTCGTTCCTTTTTTTTTCACTCTCTGCGTTTTCAACATAGGGTTTAGGGTTTTGCAACAATTTGGGATTTTCAATGCCAGAAAATAATCCCAAGAAGAAGGTTACCTTCTCCGAAAACGACGCCGCTTCAATCACACAACGGTATCCTCTCTCTTTCTCTCTCTAACTATTTGTACTATGTTTGATCGATTATGCTGAATACTGGAATTTTGTGTTATGCAGGTATGACACAAAGACCTTGTTGACGTTGCTTCAGGAATTATCAAATTACCCTGATACCAAATTTGATTTTGATTGGAATGAATTGGTTAACAAAACCTCCACTGGTATTTCTAATGCCAGAGAGTATCAGATGCTATGGCGCCGCTTGGCGTATGGTTATTCTTTGCCTCAAAAATTTGATCAAGGCGATCAACCTATGGTCTGTCTCATACTCCGGTCTCGAATATAAGCAAAAAATCTTTTTTCATATTCATGGTGTAATTTTTTTTTTTTTTGACAAAATCGAATAATTGTTGTATATGGCTTATAAATGATACATTAGTTGTTTAATAAACGTGAAGAAAAGATTTGCGCTTATATTTGAGACCTATTTTGTTTTCTAGATTTATATATTTAAGGGAAATGTTAAGAAGTGCCCCCGGTCCGGGGCACTTGTTAAGGAATTATAAAGGGAAACATTTTTGAAAGTTAAAAAAACATCATTTTCAATGTAAAATTTGACTTATCTTTAACAAGACCCTATATTTAATTTGTCTATTAGAGATATTTCATGATCAAATAACCTTGTTTAGTTGGGATACCTCTTGATGTTTGTGTCTGTTATTGTTGGAACTTGGATCAACCAGCAAAGTTGTTGTAATAATTAATTGATATTTCTGAATAGGGTCTTTTGCTAACTTGTGTCTAAAGTTGTTTTGAAAAGAGCAATCTTTGTATGTTTAAGAATCTGAATACACGACTTTTAACATGTGCCTGAGGCTACATGTTAGCATTTTCCTACTATATGTAGTTCACTAACATGTGTCTGAGGCACATGTTAGCATTTTCCTTTTGAATATTATCAATTTTGAATCTGAAGATTCAGATTACGATCAATTAGGGCTTATAGCACAGGTGATATAAGCTGTTTTCAGCCGTCCTTTTATAGCATATACAAAAAACACTTATGACAGTTTTCATAAGTGTTTTTCAACTTATTTTCAACTTATTTCAACTTGTTTTCAGCCGTCCTTTTATAGCATATACAAAAAACACTTATGACAGTTTTCACTTATGGCAATTGAAATAGCACAAGTGATATAAGCTGTTTTCAGCCGTCCTTTTATAGCATCTACAAAAAACAACTAATTGATCGTAATCTGAATTGCCATTCCAATTGCCATTTCCAGTTAGGTTTGCACAATCAGCCGTCCTCTTTTTTCTTTTTTATTGAATTTTTGATTCGTAGATTCTTTGATAGGTATTGTACTTTCATGTATTATTCATTCTTTTTTGTTTTCATATTTTTAGGATGATGATAGTGACCTAGATTGCGAGCTGGAATCATTTCCTCCTGTATGTGTGGAATCTACATCAGAGTCAACAGCATGTTCGAAGGTGAATTTACTAATATACTAATTATTAATTCTATTTCAATGTTTTAAATTTTGCAAATTTCTTTCTGATTGTGGGGAGCTTTATAATTATAATTCTAGTAGAAAAGTGGATTCTATCAGATTAATATCTGACAGTGATGTGTTGCCTTATCATACAGCTATAGGACTAGTAATGGTTTTACTGAAAAATATGGTTTTTGATATAGCCTATTTTTGTTGGTTAGTAGATAGTCCCATTTAGTGTCGAATAACTAAGTTCTTTATGTTTTCAATGTTTAAACATCTTGTATGTGCTATTTGTTGTTCTTCAATTTTGACCAGCCTGGTTCTCGGCGTTGTTTAATCATCAGGTGATAATTGCTTCCCGTACACTAAGTGAATCTACCCCTAGTAGCTCAACAATTGAGGCTCCAATGACTGTAAATTTTCCCGTTTACCGTTCATCTAGAACTTCAAAGGAAATTTCACAGCCCTCTAATTTGATGGAACAGACTAGCATTACGTTTCCGGTTACTGTTCAGAGACAGAAACTGCGAACTGTATCATCAGATGCTTTAGAAACCAAGAGAACAGTTGGTGGTACCACAGCCTCCAAAAGGAAAAGAAAAGAATGGTCAGAGGAAGAGGACAATCAGCTACGGGCTGCTGTTCAGAGATGCGGTGAAGGGAATTGGGCAGCCATGGCAAAAGGAGACAGCTTTCCTATTAAGAGAAGTGCAACAGAATTGTCTCAGGTGGTTTTTCAACCCTAAAAGTTTGTGAACTATGTGGCATTTTCCTCTCATTATATCATTTATTTATCAGCAATTCAGCATGCACTTGTATTGTGTATACTAGCGGAGAGACGGGCACTAACATTCCTGTCTATCCGTTTATTGCGCTTAACGGTATATCTATTCATCACATCTTGTTATAAACTTTTACCATATACCTCCTTTTAAAGTGCAAATTGTTCCGCTTTTATTTTTTATAAGATATTGTTCCTCTATTTTACCATATCCGTAGCCACTCCTATTTAAATCTGAGGATTAAACAAAGACATATTAGCAACTGAATCATAATTAATAGGTTTAAGAGTAAAACTTTTTAATTTAGGTATATTTAAAATAGGCTACACCAAAAAATTATGTATCCCCTTCATTAGTAGTATAGAATAGATTTCATGTAAGGCAACGTGTTTCTCATTATCCCTTTTGATTAATAGCTAGAAGTATTTGTGAATAGTCATGCCCATCAGGGCAGTGAAGAAAGGAAAGAAAATACGTTTTAAGGGTTTAAGTTCTTCAAAATCATAAAAAGGGCTAACCTGCTGCTACAAAGCTTCTGCCACGAGGGATCCAGGGAAGGATGCAGCCTTCCCTTGCATTTACTAGAGGTCTATTCCATGACGTCAGCCGATGACTTTTGAGTCACATAGCCACAACTCCAATTGTTGTGTAAAATCCCATTTCCCCTTCAAAATAATCTCTCCTTTATTTAAAATTCAGTAATAAATTTTCTTTTATATCACTTTTTGTAGTGTGTCTAAGATTTGGTTGCTTAGTGGTCATAGCCCTATAACAGTACCCATTGGCAATTAGAATGATGAACTAATCCTCAAATCCTGCATTATATAACAATATGTAGTTTATTTAATCTTTGGCCTAGATTGTCGCCAAGATTCAATATATGTACACTATAATACACTATCCATTACATTTGCCTACTAGCCTGATTTTCCCTTATATTCAAAATACATTCCGAATTTTAAAATGATCAACTTGCTAACCATGAATATTAATCAAAATTCATTCTGGTTTGTGTTATCATGCTGATTAATAAGGTAGATAACGGTGGCAGGCATTATTTTAAGTTAAATATTGATAGGTCACAATCCATGGATTCCTATAGATGGTTGCTTTGTTGACATGGGCGCTAATAAGTTGTCTTATTATGTGATTTTTCTAACATGGCAGTTTTGGGCAGATAGATCTATACTAGCCAAATCTAGCAGCTACTGCAGTTGTGCCTGTTGATGCTGATCATATTTAGTGTACATTCTTTAGTGTACATTTGCACACTGCTTGTCTTTCTTAAATATTACATTTTACTGGAGTCTGATGACTGATGGTACTAAATTTATTTTAAACCGTTGTCATCTAGTCAGATCAGATGTCTGGGTATCACCCGGTTCTCCCGGGTTCAAATCCCGGCAACGGAGTTTTACAAATACTGCTCTTTAAACAACTTCTGATATGTATAAGATGTGTAATGTGTAATCAGCTATTTTAGGTCATAGTAAAATGAATATTTGTTGGGTTTAGGTGGTAATGCTTGCAAGTACAGTTTTGTACTAATTGTTTTGTTTCCATTTCACCTTCGTTGATAATTGACTGTTGATGCTACACATTTCCATGGTCTATCCAAATACTCTTTTAGAGGTGGAGCACTTTACGAAAGAAAGACGGCAGTGCCAATTCAGGATCCACTGCGACCACTGTGACCACCAACACACAATATACTGCTGAACAGTTGGCAACTCGTCACTCCCTAAATTTAGCCCTTGACAAGCCATTCAAAAAGTTTACTGCTCCTGGAAAGACTGATCCCGGTAATAGTCATTTAACTCTTTCATTTTAATTTATTTTCAAAGTAATCCAATTCCAGAATTTGCTAGTTGTATTTGCTTATTGTTTTCTTTTTTCCTTGTTTGCTTGAAGTCTCTAACTATTGACCGAGTCTCAGGTTAACTTTATGTAATGATGGCTGTAGTTGATGATTGTCGAAATATTTAATGTCTTTTCTAGGCTTGGCAACAGGACCCATTATTATAATGATCATAATAAATGTTTTTTAATTTAATTTTTATATATGGGCGAGGGGAGCCCACTTGGGTTGTCCTGATGGGGTTGGCTTGGAACCTTGGAGTGTGCTCGTTTCAAGGTCTCAGGTTCGATTCCCATCTGACAATTTTGGTGGGCTAGTCCATAAGCTTTGGCTTTAAATGGGAACCTCGCAAGTGAACGGTGGGATTGGATCCCTCGGATTAGTCGGTCCTTGGGCCGAATACCAAGTTTTCAAAAAAAATATATATGGGTGAGGGGCAGGGCCGGAAACCCTACCCCCGTCGAGGGTGGGCATGGATATCCATTTTCCAACTACGTCCAGTATTAGGTAGTGGGGATTGGTTTTTTACGAGCAGTCGGGGTCAGGGAAGGGAAAACCCACCCCTGCTGTCATACTCAGTCTTTTCTAAGGACCACTTGTTAGTCTTCATGAATGGTTGATAGTGTACTACGGCCTTCTATCATGCAAGCAAGTTTATAAGAGAAGGAAGCCAAATCAAAGGTCAATAACATATTTTAATTTATCCTTTGACTGACAACAGTATAACTGTCATTATGTAGGTAGTAGTTAAAGGTGTGCAGTCAGTATAAAAAAATTATAGCCCTGCCCCACACCATTGAAAGTGATTTGGGGGTAAACAGTCTTTCTCTAAGCTTGTTACATTATAGAGAATTATGTTATCGCCTCATCCTTTACATTATAGAGAATTATTTTATCGCCTCATCCTTTTAGCTGAATCCACATAGCGGGAAAAGGCTAAGACGCTAAGTTGTTGTTGTCATTGATCGGTAATATGAAAGATCAATTATTGGAGAATATTGAATGAGCACATTGTCGTCAACCATCCTGCAGGTTACTTCTTGCAGTTCCTTGTTGGAGTGAAACACCTTAGTGGCTTTCCCATTATCTCAATTCCATCAAATAGGACTAGTAACGTGTTCTTTGCTACAGATTGTTACTGTTTTTATGGCTTTTAAAGTGTGACCAATGTATTTAAGTATGGGATTTAGTAAACGACTACTTAAGGAATTTTATACCTAATTAGGCGAGTTAAGTACAATATTAAATGTTTGCTCATAAATCTTCTGGAAAATGTATTGTTTATAGTTTCATTCTTTCAATGTAAGGCTCATGAATCTAATAGAAAAGTTGATATCTGAATAACTTAAATGATTGCAGGTAGGACCTCCACACCAATTAAAAGTCAAGAGCACTCTCGTAATACGACACAAGTCTCCACAGTTCGTAGTTCTGTAGCACCTCAACGTCTGTCTCAACAAGCTTGTGGTCCCCTGCGAAACCGAAATTGGCCTGTGAAGCATGCATCTCCACACATGGAGGCTAATTTTTAAACTCTTCCGCCAACAATCTGTCTTCGCTTTGAAGGATGGTTTATTTTTTTTGTATATCACACAAACTAACTGTTTGGACCCCCAAACCCCTCTCCCAATAGTTTTCATATGACTTCTTCTCTTTAATCGCAGTAAATACTAGGGCATTTAATGTGGTACATAAATTTCCCATTGTGGAAGGAGAATTTTGCTGGTCCATGGAACCAAATGTATGAAAACGACGCAGCAACATTGTTTTAAGTTGGAACTTTGACCAAAGTTTATACTCTCTTGATTGAGTTACATAGTACATAGTTCAAATTAAACAAAAAGTAAGATCTTTTATCCTACGTGGGCAGATGTGTAATCCAGTATGCTAATTTTACATAACGGAAATTAACTCTATTGCATGAAATATGAATCTTTTTTTTTATATAGTAAAGAGAAAAATTGCATGAAAAATGAATCTCTTTTTTTTTTTTTTATAGTAAAGAGAAAAAAAAATAAGTATTCCATGCATGACTCATCATCTTAACCACTTCAAAATTTCTTCTGCAAGTTTCTTCTTGTCTTCAAATTCTTGCTTTTAATGTCTTCATAACTGCATTCGTTGTAACAACCTTTAAATCTTCTCTTGTGCCCTTCTAATCTATCAATTATTTTTTAATGGAAGTGATTTAAATTTTTGAATTCCATCAGAAATTACATTCTTGAAACTTTGCTCTGATGATTCATAAGGACATGCTTTGTGTACATATGTAAACTTGGACCATTATCTTTGTCTCGAGGTGACCCTTCAAGAAGTAGCCGAAATGTTCCATATGTAATCTATTAGCTTACTCAAAAACAAATACTTAAATTTTGTTTATAACTTGTCCCACAAATCAAATTTAAATCTATGATATTCTATTTAAACGCTAAAAGACTTTTCTGTCTTGGATTAGAATATCATCCACTCACTTTAAATCTTTTCTTAAATAAAAAATTAAATCTATGATATCATGCAAGTTACTCAATAGAAACATATTTTACATTATTTATATATCAGACTTTATGGTGTAATTAGGGGAGAGGTGAATGGATCCTCTCAATTGTTTTTCTCTCATCATGTCTTTCGATTGTTATTAATCTCACTATTAAACTTTTTTGTCTTATTTTTTATATTAAAAATCAATCTCACCTTTTTCTATTTAATATTGAGATTGACACCAACTGAGAAACATGAGAGAAAAACAATTGAAAAGATCCATTGCTGCATAGTACAATTATTTTCACAAGTTTCTGTTAAATCAATTTCTTACAAAGTGTGACATTATTTGTTCTCTTCTAGATGTTAGAGTACTCTGTAAAATCGAAGCAGATTCACACGTATTTTCAGTGAACCTTAAACGTAACCTAGTTTGAGCCACTCATGTCGAAAGTTTAACTGAACTTATACACATAATTTGCCAAAAACAAATGCTGAACATTATACAAAAACAACTTGACTTGTAAGGAAATTCTACAAACAAAATTAAAAACCAGTAGTACAATTTCAATTGCCTTGCCCTACTCCTAATACAACTGTAGACAGTAGACACTCAAATAATAGATGAAAACTTCATCTATTCAGAAATATTTTAAATACAAAGAAAATTCTAATTTATACGGCATAGATGTGCATAAAGAAATTTAAAAAGTAAATCATTCATGTCATATGCAGATTGAGTGGGTGTGATAGGATGGTTTGAAAGAACATTTGAATTGAATGATAAATAGATTTGAGTTCAACTTTGTCTTATAACAAAAACAACAACCAACATTTGTCATTTAAAAGAAAACATAGCTGAGTAGTGTGAAGTATAATGAAATATTCGTGATTAAATTATAAATACAATATAATCAACTACCCTATCATTTTTTTTTTCACCTAGACTATCATATTAGTCACTCCAAAGAAAATGTGTTGCCGTGCAAAAAAAATACTTGGTTGAGTACAAACATAGACACAGTGTTTGGACACACATACAAAATTATACACCATTTAATTGTTTTAAAAATACACATTATTAAATTATTTTCACTTTTTATCTTTTATTATCGATTTCTTGTGTCTATCCAAGACTTCCTTGCAATGCAAGTCATTGCCATAAGTTGTAAAGCAACTTGATTCTTAATAATGCATGTCATTGCCATAAATTGTAAAGAAACTTGATTCTTAATAACAACGTATATTGAAAGATAAAATAAGAACAATAATCATATGTGTACACTTCTAATATTTTAACATCTATTCAACGTCTTGTTTTTCTTTCATCTCTGTATTCTTATCATATCATCAATATATCACATCATCATACCATATTTTTTCCTCTCTTTTAAGATATACGTATGAATCTTCGAATGATAATTTTCAAATCAATAAGTAAAAGACTTTAAACATGAAAATTTTAATTCACCATCACAAAAATCATATATCTCAACTTATTCGATATCAATTTCTTTTCTTGACCTCAAAGTGTAACTTTCAACATTTACATAATGAATAAATTTGATAAATAGGAATATACCTATTTTTTTTTTTTAGGGAAAATAGGAAGATACCTATCAATCTATCATGTATGTAATGTATGACTATTGTATATAAGTAGTGTATATAACCCAATGTTGACCATCAATATTCACCTTAAGACCATGAATTTTAGCAAATAAATCAACAGCTCTTCTAACCCCTTTATTATCAGCAGCAGTAAAATAATCATGCCCAAAAATAACCCCACCTGGTCGAAGAATCCGAAAACCCCGGTTTATATCAGACCAAGCCGATAAAAAATCATGACCCGCATCAATCTCAACCAAATCGGCCCAAACACCCCACTCACAAAGCTTCGTCAAAGCTGAACCGCTCGAAAACGGAACTGGTAAAACCGAACCGGTTTGATTATAACTAACAACGTTCATAAGAAACTGATAATAAAGCAAAACGTCACCGTTTAAACTTGGAATATTTTTGAACCGGTCTCTGAACCCGGCCCAACCACGAAAATCATCGATACATAGAATCTGAGTTTTTAATCCGAACCGTTGAGTTAACTCGGCCATGTGAACCGCTGAAGCACCAAGGAAAGTTCCAACTTCAACGATGATTTTTGGTTTCACTTTACGAATTAAGTTTTCGAAAACGGCACCGTTTGAACCCCAGCCTTTGATTTTTTTACTCCGGCGAAGGTGCTCCGCCGCGTGCGGTGGAGGAAAGTCGGTGAACGGCGAGGTTCCGTTGAAGATGAGGGAGATCATTTTCCGGCGAATTTTTTCCGGTGGGATTGGATTGGTGCAGTGAGTTTTGACTCGGAATGGGTCGAGTTCATTGGAAGAAGTATACGGCGGAGACTGTGGTGGAGATGACGGAGGCGGCGGCGGCGAGATTTTTGGTTGTGGTGCGAATTTTGGTGAAGAATAAGAATGGGATAAGTAACCTAAGGTGTAAGATAGCAAAAGAAGGATAAAATACGCCGCGAGTTTTGAAGTTTTAATGATGTTATTGACAACTGAAAATCTATTGTTATGTTCTGTTTTCATGTTTATAGGAATTTTCGAATTTGTTTCTCTTACGTTGTTGTTTGAATTGGAAGGAGTGTTTTTTTTTTTTTGAGCTATTGGAAGAAGTATAGAGTGTGGACTAAAGATAATTAGTGACCACAAAAATGATAAAATGAAGAAGAAGAATAAGGAGATGATATATGTTCTTCAATTTGTGTTCATCCTTCAAATTTATGTGACTAGTATTTAATAAATAAATAATTAGAATAGTTTATTGTGTAATATATTTTATTTTTTTATTTTTTTGGTAATATATTGTGTAATATATTTTAATTCATTCTTCAAATAGAATATGGTTGCTTCTATTCTATATATGGATTTGTCTAGTGTTTAATAAGAAAAACGGATTTCCTTAAAATTAAAAAAATAACAAAAAAGATTTGACTATTAAGAATTGCCTATTGCAATATTTTTTTGCAATAATTGATTTGGTTGACTTTTGCTCGCGTAATTTATAAGAAGAGATATTGCCATATCTTTTAGCATAAGTCAATAAATTGATAAATGAAATTTCTTTTTTTTTTTAATAGAATTTTTAATAATTATTTTGATCAGCTTATAAAACTTTTTGAAGAGGTTAAACTCTAAACTTATTGGTGGTTGAAAGCGAACTACATCATGTTTAATTTTGACTACCTTTTTTGAAGACAAAATCCTTTCTATTGTTTTCAAGCTGTGATGTAATTTTGTTTTTTGTTTCTTTGGCTATCGGTAGCCTGACTGTTATGTACGTAAACTTGTAACAGTTATCTCTAGCATACCTTGTGTTTGAGGGACTGTTCGTTATGTTTTTAATATAATTTGCTTAGTTTATTAAAAAAAATAATGGTTGGAAACAAAAAATGATAATTTAGCTTTAAATTTTCATTTTTGGAGTTAAATCTTGTCCAAAGTATGAATTTGTTATCTAGGTTTTGGTCACGCTCATTCTCTTTATAGGTTCTTGTTTTTGTACCCTTTGTAGCACCTTAAAATCTATCTTTAAAATCCTTGTGCCAGATATAAATTTTTGTTGGTATTAATATATTTTATTTTGTCTTTTTAAAATATTTAATTATAATAATTTTGCTCAAGTCAAATATGTAGTCTAAAAAAATCAGTGTCATTATCATAATTTACGGAAATTTATTTTGAAGAATTGATTTTAACATTTCCTTTCTATTTTCAATCTATAAGACGCGACGTATGGTATTTAATAAAATATTTTTTCACTAAATTTAAAACACTCATACGCAATAACTAGTCTAAAAGGAGGTGGAGATAAGTAAATCAATATACAGTCAGATACAGAATTTACGTGCCTTGTTTTAGAAGTTAACAGATAACACTGATATATACTCTATCATCGTTTATTTTTTAATGAAAACATTATTAGTATTTAATAAGATACCGTTTATACAACAAAAAAAAAATATCGTTTATACAAAAAAATAAAAAATTTATTGGATTATCGTCACTTGTATATCTTGCAAAAGGAATTTGATGGACTGTGCATTAGGAGAATCAGGGAATTTAATGTGGTTCTTTTGCAAAAGTGATATTGGAGGTTAAGGGCGGAAAGGGAGACATATTGTGGTTTATAATTTTAGCGGCACGTTATGGGAAGGTTGGAGGTAGGGTTTGTGTACGTGGAAGGTTAGGTTCAGTTTGGTGGAAAAATCTTACTGCTATTAGTGAAGGGGTTGCTTTGAGGAAGGGAATTGGTTCTTCGATAATTTAGGTCGTTGTGTCAGTGATGAGTCGTCTACGTTGTTTTGGTGGGACCATCGGTTGTGGAGGGGAGTTTTAAATGATAGATTTAGTCGTCTCTTTGATTAGTAGAGAACAAATTGATGTCAGTTTCAGGGATGAATTGTAACAGCCCGAATTTCGCTAGTTTTATTTTAATTGTTTTAATATGTGTTTATATGTGCTTGTGTGTGATTATTTATCCTTGGGTCTATTTTCATGGGTTTTCGTGTTAGAAGGGTATTTTTGTCATTTTGCGAGTAAGGGTGATTTAATAATTTCATGGTGAAGGTTACTTTTAGTGTTTAGTGTGAGGTATTATTTTACTAAGTTATTAGTGTAGAAATTAGTTTTGGGCCGTTAAGTTTTCGATAACTTTAACCGTAGACGAGTAATTATTTGCGGGGTTAGTTAGTAAGTGAATTGAGCCCATTAAAACATAACAGGTTAAGCCCAATAGTGGTGAGCCTATTTAAACCTTAGTCTTTGAGGAAATTAGGTCACCTAGTGTCATTTGTTCATTTCACATAATATTTTGAGAGAGGTAGAGAGAGGAAGAGCTTGAGAGAGGGTTTTGAAGAGAGAAGGCTTTGGGAAGCAAGAGGAGGATAGAATCTCAAGGGTTTGTAGCTAAAGTGAAGCACTAGCTTAGATCGTGAAGAATTAAGGTAAGGAGGTTACATTTCATTCATAATCTCTTAGTTTAATTTCTTCTCTAATTCTATGCATAAGTGCTTATTTGAATAAGTGATTATTTTGAACTTAGTTGTTGAAATTTGTGCTCTTGTTATAATGATATATTTGAGTATATGAATTTGTTGATAATTGAATTGTTGTTGATGAAATCACTTGCTCAAGATGCATATATATGAATAATTGTGTTTTGTGCAAAATTGGTGTGAAATAATATTGTTGTTGTTGTTTTGTTGATGATTTCATGATCTATTGGTGTTGTTGTTGTTATGAGATGTTGTTGTTGTGAATTCATGCTATGAGTATTTAGACTATGAAGATTGTGATGAAATTTGAGTTGTTGTTGAAAGTTTTATGAAAATGGGTTGGAAATGAATAAGTTGATTTTGTTGAGTATAATTAAGTTGTTTATGATGAGATTAATGTATAAGTGATTAGAGGACATTACTATGAAGAATTGAGTGTGTTTGAGTTTGATTTTGAACCTTGGAAGGGCCTAAAATGGTGGAAAACGCACTTTTGAAAAACTATTTTTTGACCTGATGCTGTCAAAAGCGTGGCACAATTTTACCACCGTGGCACGATTTTGATGGCAGAATGTTGGGTGCTTTCTGGTGATAAAATTGTGACACGATTTCTGCGAACCATTTTCCTCGTAGTCCACTATGTTTCACCCTTTTCTGTTTCGAATTAGCTTTTGGTGTAAACATGAAAGTTTTAGATAATTGAATTAGCTTTCCAATGGCTTTGGATTGACTTGAAAATGTTTTGTGGATTTCAAGTTATGATAAAAACACTCCAAGTCGGTCTTGGAGAAACTTTAAGGAAACTTAGCGTAACTATTTCCAAGTCAACCCAAATCTTATGGTTTGTTTCCAAACTTCAAACCTTGAGTATTAGGAGTTCAATTAAGGTGTTTTACGAGTACTTAACCTATGTATTGTTGAATCAAACTTAGTTTTTTTTTGAAAATGTATTGGTTTTTCAATATGTTAAAGTGAGACGAACTTTGTGATTTTTATGATTTTGTCGTATTTGGCCGGTGAAACGCACATGTATGCACAACTACACTCATATGTGATTAATGTGTATACATAGTTGAGGCAATTGAGTTGTGTGCGTAGTTTTGGTTCGATTGTCATAGTTGTTTTAAAATTGTGGAATATGAGACGAACTTGGCTGGATTTAATCTTTAAGTCTGATTACCTTGCAAATCTTTTATGAATAATTTGATATGATTATATGGAGATATGTGAATGATTGCTAGGTGTTGAATATGATGTTTATCATAGTATGGTGTATTTTCTCCTTTACTTGAATTGTGAGAATTATTCGAAGTTGTTAATTTGTGGTGATGTTGTTGATATTAATGTGCATGTTGATAATAGTCATGATTATGGTTTGGTGTTGATTATGGTGTTGCTTGTTAATAATCATGATGATGCTTGTTGAATTATTATGATGATGATGTTGGTGAATTATATATGTATATGTGCATTATGTTGTTGATGAATTTCTTACATGTTATTGGTGACGATTTGATGGTGTAAGCATGTATTCAAATATGTTGGTGAATTATATATGTATATGTGCATATATGTCGTTGACGAGTTTCTTACATGCTATTGGCGACGATTTGATGGTGTAAGCGTGTATTGAAATATGTTGGTGTTGATTTGGTGACGAATGTGTGAACATATGCATTGTTGTTGACGAGTCATATGTTCATGCATTCATGACTGATGGTGACAGATTTTATATCCATATTGGCGACGATTATGATGTGTTTGTTGCATCATGAGGTGACGACCTCAGAGTTGACTTGGTACCACATGCATCTAGAAGAGTCTAGAACATTGCATGCATTTATTATTTGGAGAGTCGTGTCATAAATGAATACGTGACTTGATGCATTGTGCTTGGTGATGTTTGGTGAATGTTGTGATTACGTGACATTTGATGAATTTATTAAATGCGTCATATTTGAATTATGTGTTTGGTAAACTTGGTGATTTGTGTGCATTGGTAAGTTTGGTGAATGGTACACTTGGTGATATTTAGTGAATAAGTTAATATGTGTACTTGTTGATATTTGTTGTTAATGGTGATACTTGTACATTTGATGATTTTAATTGGTGATGTTTTATTTCGGTGAAAATAATGAAGTGTGATTTATATGAATGTAATTTTATTATCATTTGGTGACGATGGCTTCTTGCTTATACTTTGAAATGATGAATTATATTCGTTAAGTTGATTAGGATAAATGAAGAATAAGGTGAGTAATCCTTTCATTGATTGATATTGATAAATGATAAGCTTATGTCGATGATTTGAGTTGAGAATTGAATATGCTTGCTATGCTATGTTAGAATTTTAATAGCATGATGTGTATGGAATGGGGGATAATAATCATGTGATGTTAGTATTCTACGAGAGATGTTTATGTATATGTGTCTTGCATGAAATCCTTGAATGCTTACGTTTGATTATGTTTGATATGAAGCTAACCCCAGTGGTCGTTCGGTTGACCGCCTACCTATTTGTATGAATGGGTAGACGGCGCACAAGATTAGTTTTGATTGATTGCTTGGTGAGTTGCTTGAGGATAGCGGAAGCTACCTCTTGTTTATCATTTAGAGTCTTAGATTAGGCTCTGATTAGGGTCCGTCTTTATGATTTTTGGATTTGTTTATGTTGTGGAGATTTTGCCCATATGTCGGATTTTTGAATATTATATTTTATGGATGTATTTATGAGTTGATGACATGGTTATTGAGGTGTATGCTATATTTCCGCTGTGATGTTTTATTATCGAAATTTTTATGCATGTGATGTTTGGAGAATTTATGGAAGACGTGACGTCTATTTCTTGAATATTTATTATATTCGCGCGATTTATCGGTTTAATAAAAGTAGGGCGTTACATGAATCATTTAGGATGGAGAGGTGTGGAAGTTGTGTAGGCGTTTATTGACATGGGAGGAGGAGCAGGTTGAGGAATGAGTGCATCATTACATAATATTGTGATGCAGGTTGGTGTGTCAAACGGTTGGCACTAGAATATTCATTCATCTCAACGTTATATAGTCAGTTCTATCGCTACTTGACAACTATGGAAAATGTTACAACTCATAGATCTTCAGACATCATGTGGCATAAAGTGGTCCCGCTAAAAGTAGTAGTCTATCTACTTGACGTCTTCTTTAGAATCACATTCTTACTGATAATTTTTTGCTTTACGGCTTACTTCATAATCAACCTCAACTATGTGCGGGTGGGTGTGGTTCAAATGGTGGTTTTTTGTTGTTGTTCTATTTGGACTTTGGTTTCTCATTGGCTAGGGCATGTTACGGTAAATCCAGCTCTTATACAAACCACTTACATCAATTTGACCATCTAGGAAGTTTATCAAAACATCATCGTTCAACTATGTATCTTTTATGGTTATAATTTGGAATGAAAGAAAAAGTAGAATTTTCAAGCACAAGGAGCACCATTTTTGTCAAAAGTAAACCACCATTTTTGTACATTGGATAATTTTATCCTCTAGATTTATAAAATAATGATGTAATATTTTAAATCAATGAGTAGCTTTTCTTGAGACATGATTTTATTTTTGAAGAATGAGACAAGATCATTATATGAGTAAAAAAAAGAAGATAAGATCTTTATGTTTGTTTTGGATATAAAATAATATTTATTTAATTTTTGTTGACCAATAGTATTATTTACTTGATTCCTTATACCGATTAAATTAATACTTTTTTTTTTGAAGAAATCCGATTAAATTAATACTTATTTAGTAATAAATTTATAAATTATGATTTTGCCTATCAATTATTTATGTATGTGTTTGTATATGTATGTATATAATATTGCCTAAGAAAAAAGATAAGATAATATTGTCAATACATTATTATAGAGAACATGGACGTATTTATGTAAACTTTAAAGGAAATAATGTTTACTCAATTTAACGATTTTCTTATTTATCGAAGAAATAAATTAATAAAACTGATGATGGAATCAAAAGCATAAAATATGAAGAATCTCCCCTTCAATACCTAACGAAAATGAATAAAACATTAGTATATACACACACAAAAATAAGTTAGGTCAAATCTCCATGAAATAAAATAAAATGGAGTACTAAGGAAGAACTAGGAATTTCATACGAAAGCTTCCAGCTCATCGGCATGTCATGGTTTATCACTCTTTCTTTGTTTTTTCTTTTTAAAATCCTTTGTATCATCTTTCACGCATATATATATATATATATATATATATATATATATATATATATATATATATATATATATATATACTGTTTTAAAATTGAGTTTTGGGAGCAGGTGGGTACAACACAATTTTTTTTTAGAGGTACTTGACACGAGTTGTTGGTGGAAATATATATTTCAAGAAATATATATCCACCAAGAGATTGAACACAAAATTTCCAACCAAAACTTATATCGAAAATACAGGTCATGTCTTTTATATATTTAACATTTAATTCATTTATAGTCGGACCAATCATTCACACTTAAATTCAACTACTCAATTTGAGTTTTTTACATCCTACTCAGTCAAAGAAGAAAAGTCCCTTAGATCTTATACTTGCATTAGCCAGAAAGAATTTTGATATAAAAATCCAACACTATAATCTAATATACTCTCATTATATGGGAGACACATTTTATGTATCAAACATTTAGTTCATTTATAATCGATATGTGGCTTATCATTCACTCTTCAACCCAACAAAAGCAAGCACGATAAATGGAATATAATTTACTTGTGATATAGTTACATTTGGATGGGACTGATTGTGATGATGCATTTAATCACGACCAATATATTAAATTAAATTTCATAACTTTTGGAAAGTACTTATAGACAGCATAAGGAGTGTGAAAACCGTATCAAACCCCTTTTTAGTATTTTTAGAAACCCAATTATCCACTTAAATTCATGCACCTCTTTTGAGAGTCATGGACCACACTATGCTTGATTTCTCTTTCCTTTTGTTTTCTACTTTGAGTACCATCTACATTCTCTCATATCACATGATCAAATCTCAATTTATTCAACTAGCCTATTACAAATCCCTAAAATTTTGGAAAAGTGAATAATGATTTAGTTAATTGGACTAATAATATCACTAAATTCTATGTCTAACTAGATCATCACAAGAATGCACTCAACACAATTCAAAATATTAATAACCTGAATTCTCTGCAGTTATCAAACCCTACAGTTTCTGTATTCAAAGGATCTCAGTCGTTAGATAAAGATCACACTACGCATGCTACAGCTTCATCTAATCGAGTTTAAAACACAATAAAATATGAATAGTTTGATATTCATCCAACGGTTGAAGTCGATGATAGCTTGAATTGTAACAAAAGAGTATCCAATAACTCTTCACTATTTCTCATTTGAACAAAAAATGGTTAAAACAACATAACAAAATGTTGTTTTCATCATTTCATGAAAAGTCTTTGAGAATAAGAGAAAGTATGAAAACAAGGTGAAAATTTATAAAAATTACCGAAAACTAAGAATGAACTAAAAAACAACAATCACAAATTTGAAGGGCAGTGCATTGTTACTATGGATCACAAACTTTCACCTCTTTAGGTAATGAGTACTTCCTATTGCGGCAACAACAATTTCAGCCGACACAAACTCGCTGCATGCCAAAACCCTAGCAACACAACATCACATCTACCTAAGCTCCTCTGGTCGACCAATCAAAGGGCATCAAGATCATACTAGTCCTGCTACCTTTTTAAGAAAATCCTACTATCAACAGTCACATGTTATTGTCTTATTAAACAACATACACGAAAATCACATCACTTTCCCTCTTCTGAAGCATCTCCACTGTTATGCGCAGCGGCGGCAGAGGTTCCTTGACCGTCTCCACCGGCTGTGCCAGCTTCCGATGCATCTTGCTTGCTTCCACCACCACGTCCATCATTCGGACCACCACTTCCGCTACCTCCAAGAGCAGCCTCGTTGTGCATTGGATGCATGCCGTTATTTATCCCTCCAGGTCTAAGTCCCATTTGACCTTGCATAGCCTGCTGATGTAGCTGTTGTTGTTGCTGTTGCTGCTGCTGTTGATCCTGCATCTGATGCGGATTACCAAACTGCATTGGCATTTTTTGGGGGAACATTCCTTGTTGCTGAGCCATTGCTGCAGCCTGAGGATGTTGCATATAGAATCCTTGTTGCATCGCAGGGTGCGGGGCCATCTGCATAAATATAACACATTACAAGGCAATTAAATTGGTGTTATGGAAAATTCTTCCGACTTCCAAGGCACAAGCTAGGATCTATTTTTACCTGTGGAGGCAAGGCCGGTGTTTGTGGCTGCGCATCAGCAATTGCAGCTAAATACATCAAATTCTTCTGAAGCTGAGCTTGGTACCTAAGATGTCAAATTCATTACACAACCATAACATAAAACCTCGACAATGCGCCAGTGTTGACACAAACATCTAAGAGAACAATTGCTTGCACATGGATTAAAAAGTTATATTATTAGTAAATTCGATTATCAGAAATGAAGACCAATATAGTCCTAAAGTGCCGCTATTTCACAATATTTTGTACTAAATAGGCGTATCGCAGAACAATAACAATTTCTTTAACTTCTACTATGCAATAGCACTATAGAGCCACTATATAAAAACACTGAATGTTGGTACTAACAAAAACATGCAGAGAATTCGAGATAACTTACTGGGCACATTCTGCAAGTTTTCCAAGATTTTGATTGTCCAATATTGCCAGGATCAGCTTCTTGTTCTCATCAAGATACTGCATGAAATGCCAAGACAGGGCTTTTAAATTACAAAATGAAGTAATAGTTCTTGTGATCAATAGATAAATGGAGAAAAAAACTTAGGTTTTATCCTATAAATTTCCTAATACATAAAGGATAAATGGACAATTTCATGACAATAAACAGCTTGCTTATATACAAATTATTTCTATAATCAAGGAGGAGTTGTACAGATAAGTGTAAATTGTTTCCATAAGCTTATTCTTGGGAATTCATTGAAATAAGCAACAAAAAACATAGACATGTCATAGGCTTTTTTATTTCACAAAGGCAAAGAGAGTGCTTTCAATAACCACAACCAAAAACAACACGCACAAGGAATGGAAAAAAAAAAAGTTCTGAATTAAAATCAAACTCAAAACACCACAGCCAAACTGACTCCGAAGGAAAACACGCCAAAAGCAAAATGAGCAAGAACTAGAACGAATGCTGCATAAAAAAACTGCACTGCCGCCAGCCAAATTGCAACTCAGACACGCACAAACAGCCCCCGAACTGCAAACGTTGCAGATGAAAAACAGTCCATTGACATGACATTATACATCCTGACCAAAGCATGCAACCCCAAAAACCAGTGTTGTCAAATATCAGCCATGACGGCGCCATAGCAGATATTGGTGGCGTTGTTTTTGGCTTTTTACCATGGCTAAATTTGGGAAGTATGGTGGCACAACGCCGCCATACTCGGATATGGCAGCACCACACGTTGGTCGGTATGGCAGGTTTTTGGCTCTCTGCCATGGTCCGCCATCCGCCATGGACAACACTGCCACAAACAGAACAATCTGATTTCATGCAGAAAGGTTACAACAAGGCATGAAATTGAGCCTCATTACTCTAACCCAACCTCTTGAAACTAATGCAACAATGGAGCAACTTATAAAGGAACCCACTCCCAAACTAAAATTGCATCTCATGATTCATAATCAGCTCGCATCAAATGATTCACCATCATCCTGTAAAAAACAAACTGAACACATGGGGCTTCAGTATACTCTCCTCACACCTAGAGAAATTAAGTATAAGACCTCACTAATACTACTCTCTGATTCACACAGGCCGGAGGACCAAAGCAGCATAATTGCCAACTCAACTCGCATGCCACCGGATGCATAAAACTTTGAACTATCATACAGCCACATAGAACACCTGTGCTTAAAAACTGTCCACTGCAGACTTAAACAAATAATTCGCCAACACCTACACAACCGAGAGGGTTAGACATCCATTGAGAAATTGAATATTTGAAACCTTTTCCTTGAGTGTAACCAATTCAAAGACAACAATTTAGACTGTTCTAGAATTACATCCCGGATAACCGCCTTGCCCTAGGAAAGTTGCAAGATTTCTAGCTTTCAAATTGACCACACATGGTTATGCCATAAGATAAGTATATGCTGAGGGATTGATTAGTAAGACCATATGTCATATGTGTGTTTGCCTTTATTATAGGATAACTATAATTAATCATCCTGCTTGTGTCCGCTTTCTCCTTTCTTTTAATAACTGTGCAAGGAAGCAATACTACTAATGCCCTTGAAATTCCAAATGAAGCAAACTGTTCAGATTCTATACAGCAATGGCTGTCACTACTCTCAGCCGTACATTTTCTTCAATTAAAATAAGTAATCATAATCTGTCTATATTCTTCTATCTTCTATCTATCTTAAAAAAAAGTCTAGTCCTAAATATATATGGCAGAATTTTCCAGGTCTGTTTTCATTAAAATTTAATGCTTACTCAACGCAGAATTGAAGAGTAAGGAAATTCTTGACCAAAAAAAAAAGAGTAAGGAAATTTTCAAGGGTTTAAGGTGTCTATGTAGGATGATTTCTATGTAGGATGACTCACGTCAAATGCGGAAATCACATGTTTATGATCCAACAAGAGGTTCTCAAGATAGAGAATCTATTACACAATACAAACTAAGACTCCGCCAGCCCTGCAGGTACAAGACTATGTTCTCAGCAAATAGATATAGATATATACAGAATTACATATACGCCTTTTGGACAATAACAAACTATCAACAGGCATCAGTTGACATCAAGAAAGCCGAGAAATAATCAGCACATACAATTGTACAGAGTGGAGGTATAGACTCCACATAAACTAAATTCATTCACACCATCACGGAAATACATGCTTCGACATCTAGATAATTATCTAAAAACAACTCAAAAATGCACTTCTTGTTCCTTCTTGCTTTCCTTTGTTGTGCGGAGAATTGAGACACATAACTATTACCACAAAAGCAGAAAAAATAATAATACATATTATCAAAAATCCAAATCATTATCTTCTGTTTAACAACAATAACCTCTCAATATCCAAATCATTCCAATGAAGGGAGGAACAATAAAATCCAACAAAAACCATCAAAAAACTTGAAATAAAAATCTATAACTTATAATTGAAAAATAGGGTTTTTATTTATTTTTTGCATCAAATTGATAAATAGGGATTGAAACAGTGAAAAAAACATACTTTCTGAATCTGCTCAGTGGTTATGTTTGTTTGTTGTGGGAATGAAGGCATCATAGGAATCATTTGCGGTGTCTGCTGCATCTTCTCCTCCTTGTTATTTATTTTCACTGAAATAATTAATCAAAAAAATTGATTAAAAAAAAACCTAAACCCTAATTAACCAAAATCAACGCAATCAACAATTAACAAACCCAAACCCCAAATAGAAACCTATAAAAAAAACCCAACAAGGATAAAACATAATTAACATAAAAAAAAAGCATGAAAGACAAAAACTTTAACAAAAAAAGAGAGAAATAGTACCTGGGTTTTGCTTCAGTTGAAAAAAAAAAAAACTTTTTGAAGTGAAACTGAAGCTGTTTGTGGAACAAGATCTTTGTTGTTTTGATCTTTAAGGATGCTATGTGTGTTGTTTCTGGAATCCAAAGACAAAGAAAGAACGTGAGAACAAGGAATAAATTAAGGTACTTTAACAAGTGTTGTTGAGTTAGAATAAAATATTACCGAACCAAAGAACAAAACTTGTTAAAGACTAGATTTGGTGTGTGAGTGTGGTTCGGTTTTAGGTTGTTCCAATCTTTAACCTCAAAAACGACAAAGGGTTTTTATATGTCCGCGTGCGTATTCTTCTTGTACTTGTTGTTGTTGACTGTTGCTTCGTTTGGTTTGGTGGTAGTACAGTGTTTTTATAGACCGGATCGATCGGTTCAACCGAAAATTGGGTTCGATTTTGAATTGGTTTGATTGGGAATTATTGTTGAATCCGTGCCGGTCGGATCTTTAGGACCGGTTTTTAATTGAGAAAAGTTTGACTCAATTAAAAATCGGAGCAACTTAGTCCGATCTAACTTTTGAAGATTCAAATAGTTAGAGTTATGAGTTTTATGATAGATTGTTTTTTTAAAGATGCTATATGAAATTTTAAGGAAATCTCAAGTGAAATTGGAAAAATTTACTCTAGGTTTTCTTGTGTGTAATATTGACTATCGCAAAGCTTGAATCTAAGTTTGATAGAATTGAAATTAGCATAAGATCGAAAGGGATAGTAAGATTGTAAAATATACGATTGCAACAAAAATTGATGAATATTACACTTGTGTAGGGTCGAAAGGTGGTAACAAGATCATAAAACATAAAATCGCAATCAAAATTAAATTATCCTACAAAAAATAAAATAATAGTAGTATATACACATAACAATACTTGAACAAGAGTATGTTGTAGCGAAAATGTGAATGTGGTTAGAAAAGTGGGGTATTTTTAGAGAAAAGGGGGTGTCGACAGGAAAAAGGTTACTTTTTCTTTTAAAATAGTTAAATATTTTTTTGTTACAAGAAGAAATTTATTGCATTTCATTCATAATAATAGTACAGATACAAGATGGAATCTTAATATGAATGTGGAAACTAGTATGACGCGAAGCCACCTTAGCAAAACTATGAGCGACTTCGTTGGCTTGTCTCCGAATAAACCTAACATTAGAGGTTACTAAATCAGAAGCTAACAGGGGTCTACAGTCATTAATTACTGCGCTAAAATTAGAAACGCTACTTTTACTACCATAAAGACTATCCACCACAATTTTGGAATCAAGCTCAAAGTCCACACTACCCAGCTACAGACCACGAACCCAATACATTGCTGATAATAAACCTAAGGCCTCACCCAAATCCACATCAATAAGCGGAGTCATCCATTCAGTTTTGGCTAAAACAAAACAACCTTGATCATCTCGAATACACACACTAATGCCGACCCGATTCAAAGCTTGAGTAAAGGACACATCTAAGTTACATTTAAACATGCCGGGACTTGGTTTGACCCACTTCAAATCGTTTAGTGTAATGGAGTGTTGAGGGATGAGATGACGAAGAATCTGAACATTCCTCCAACTAGTAAGAAGAGAACCTGCACGATCACAAATAGCTTGAGCTATTTCAGTAACATTGTTTCATACCATATTGTTTCGGTGCTACCATATACTCCATAGAGTCACACTGAATACTTGCTTTTGCTGCTGATCCATATGTTGTAAAATAGCAAACACATTGGTTGGAAAGCTTGCATTAGTATCAAAGGCAGTCATCAAAGAGCTCCATAAGCCAATGTGCTGCTAGCAAAGCATGCTTTTATTACACATAAAGAACAGATGAGTATTATCTTCACCAAATTTATCACACACCGTACACCTATCAGTACACTGAACTCCTTTTACTTGCAAGCGAATTCTGGTGGGCAAACAATTACGATAAGCTCTCCACAGAAAGTTCTTAACCCTCGGGCACAATTTTAAACTCCAAATACAATTCCAATTACCCGAAACACAATGTTGTACAACTACCACATCATGATTCAGAATATCCTTGTAAGCACTTTTAACTGAATAAGCACCATCCTTTTCGAACTTCCAAGCAGGCACATCATGAGTCACCGAAGGGAGTAACAGGGTGTTAAAAATATTTCTAGTAGTAGCATTGTCAAAAAAAGCATTAACTAGCTCTATATTTCATTGTTTTTGAGATGTAACCAACAAGTTAAAAACAGTAACTTTTGGCCACTCCAAATGATGATGAGTAGACGGTACAATTCGTGCAGCATTACTGAGCCATGGATGATTTCAAACTAGTATATGTTCACCTGTAACTATACTCTACTGAAAACGACGAATCACATCTTTCGCACTCCAAATACTACGGCAAACATAACTAGGATTATGACCTATACTAGCTCCAAAATAATCACTTCGAGGAAAATATTTAGCTTTAAGTAAACGAGTGATTAGAGACTCTGGAGAAGAAACCAACTTCGAAACCTTCTTGACAACCATAGCCATATTGAATGCCTTGAGGCCCTTAAATCCAATTCCTCGAAACACCTTAGGAACTAAAAGGCGTTCCCAAGAAAGCCAATGCCATCCTCTAGAGTTCGCTGAATTATAACCCCACCAGAAGGAGTTTAACATTTTTTCTATTTCATTAATGAGGGATCCCGGAAGAAGGAAAATACTCATCACATAGGAAAGAATGGATTGCAAAACAGATTTAATGAGAACCTCCCTTCCAGTCCGGGAGAGATATATGCTACTTCAAGAGTTGATTTTATTCCAAATGCAATCCTTTATAAACTTAAAGGTTGCATGTTTGCTCCGTCCAATCATTAATGGATTAATGAGGCTCTTTAAATGTTATTTACACTAGTTTTGGATTAGGCGTCCAAGCTCATTACACTAAGTCGGGATTCTATATACAATTTGGATAGGAGATGCTCAATAAAACCGTAAACTTGACAATTTTTGGATTAAAATCGAGATTTTGATAACTACACTTGAATCACATTTTCTGGAAGAAAAAAAATCCAAACAAAAAAACTTTTGCGTAGCGGAAATTTATAAGGAGATAAACTTATACCGTATCTAAAGGGTTGGAAGTGAAGTAATGAAAGGGTAAAAAGTTAAATGGGAGAAAGAGTATACCTGATTATTTATTTTTTTATAGTTCATATGGGTAAAGAATTAATTGTAGATATACATGATAATTTTTTATTTTTTTTTTAATTTTATGATTCCTTTGATACGTTTTCGACTTTATTTCATCCACATCACTTGAAGTCTCGCCTTCAAAAGCTTTTTTCTTCCTTCAAATCTTCTCCAATATATGACTAAATTCTCACCACTATAATTATAATTTTTAGATAACTATCATATTATAAATAAGAAGTATCAACACTTTTGTCAAAATTTGTGTTGTTTCCTTTTCCAATCATGTTTTTACCAATCATTAGACTCAAACTAAAAATCTTATTTAAGAGTTCAAAATCCAGTTTCACTAAGACCAATATTGTGATGTTGGTATATTGTATGAGTTTAAGGACTTTATGCAAGCTTGCAAATGTCCACATTGTCTGCTTGAAAACAACTTTAGGTTATGTGAGTGCAAATTCTGCATAGGTTGATGCAGTGATCTGCTACTTTCCATTTTCCTGATGGCGGCGCCTACTTAAACTACAACCAAGTTGTTATGCCATTGACCACTACCTATTGAATTTGGATGAAACATACTGATTTGAAACATGTTGATGCCAACCATGACTTACTTTATAAAGCAATAGCATCACTGATTCCATCAAAAAGAGAAATACCATCAACCCATCTATTTGCGTTGTTGTGATTATGTTGACTTGGGATCTTGAAGCGTATTTTTCTTAAAGTTTCAAATTCGATTATTTATGGTGTCAATTTTGATGGTCTATTTTAGCTTATTAAAAAAAGGCTTAATACATGCTTCAGTCCCTTAACTTATTTTCGAATTTCACTTTGGTCCCTTAACTGTAAAGTGTCTCAATTTGGTCCCTTATGTCTTTTGCCGTTATCTCTTTTGGTCCTATCCGTTACATTTTAACTGTTTGATCTATTTTTCAAATAGAAACCGTTGGATCATGTAGGTTCATTGTAGCCTACGGTGAATGATTAACACCAAATTTTTTTTAAGCCAAAAATATAAAAAATTCATATTTTTTATAAAATATGAAGGAAAAAATATTCCTGAATTTTATAAAATCTTTTTCAAAATTTGAAAAAAAATAATTTTTTTACGAAATTTTTAAAAAAAGGTCAATATTTTTTTGAAATTTCGTAATAAAAAAAAAATTCAAGTTTTTAAATCTTGGAAAAGATTTTATAAAAATTCTGGAATATAGTTTTTTTTTTCTAATTTTAAAATCTGAATTTTTTATATATTTATTTTTCTAGATTTTTAAAAATTAAAATATTTTCCAGAATTTTGTAAGAAAAAATTTAAAAAAAACTTTTTTTTTCGAAAAAAAAAAACTGACCTTTTTTAAAAAAATAAATTTTTTCAATTTTTTCATTTTGAAAATGATTTTATAAAAAATCTGGAATATTTTTTTCTTCATATTTTATAAAAAATATGAATTTTTTTATATTTTTGGCTTAAAAAAAATCAGGTGTTAATCATTCACTGTAGGCTACAATGAACCTACATGATCCAACGGTTTCTATTTGAAAAATAGATCAAACAGTTAAAATGTAACGGATAGGACCAAAAGAGGTAACGGCAAAAGACATAAGGGACCAAATTGAGACACTTTATAGTTAAGGGACCAAAGTGAAATCCGAAAATAAGTTAAGGGACCGAAGCATGTATTAAGCCTTAAAAAAAACATTATATAGAATGAAATTCACATAATTAAGTGAAATTTTTCAATAATTTAGTTTTTTTTTCATAACCCTCCTGTTCTTGGCAGAATGTCTCCTTATAATTTGAAGTTCTGTCGAGGATACGAAAAGTTTGATCAATGTTGCTTCAATTCGGATTTAAATTTCTATTCTTTTAAATTATTTGTTATTAATTGAAGCTCATTAGCCAATTGAGTAGAACCGATCCAACATATTTAAAGATCTAAAATAAACTTTATAACAAGGTTTTTAAAATAAAAAAGCATTTAAAAAAAGCAACAGACCGTAAAAAAAAAAAAAAGCAACAGGCATATGAAAAAAAATTAAGTGTTTGTTGAGTCCAAGGTTTGAGCATGGGTCAGAGAGGTTATGAGACCACATGTTTGGCTAACTGAAGTAAGCAAAAATTTATGTATATGTTTGGATTGGCCGTCCCATTTTACAAATTTGCGAGGACAACCAATCTGATCCCAGGTTCAAGTGAGAGATCAAACTTCCAACCTCTTAATGTTGACTAATTTTCTCCTCCAATTGAACTTTCTCCTTATGCAAAAGTCAAAGAACAAACTTCTGACCACTTATTTAAGAAGTCTAAATTTCTTTCACGGATCAACTTATTGTTGATAGTAGTAATAATTCCATAGAAAAAAAATCTAAACCTATCTAAATCAATTGTACACATTCTCTATCAATTTTGTCCCCTCTTAAATTGAAATCAACCCTACATTTTGTCGGTTTATATTGGAAAAAATAGACTTAACACATATATCAGTCATATATTCAAATAAGATTTAGGGAAGGCAACATCTCTGGCTAGCATAACCGTTTATTTCTTTCTCGTGCTTCCACATCACACATATGACCTAGAATCATATATATTTTTCCTACCATATTTTCAATTACGTAATATATTACATTAGCAATGGAAAATAAGGTCCCTAGATATATCAACTCTTTATCTTATGTTATAAGAGATATAAATTGAATAAGAGGCAAAGAAAAGAAATATCATTGGGCTAATTTTGGCATATCTTGTGTTAACAAATAACAATTTTGTGAATAAATTTTTAGTTTAAGAAAAAAACAAAGAAAAGGAATAAAGTGAATAAACATAAACATAACTCAGTTAGTAATGATACATACATACATACGTAGATCAGAATTCGAACTTGAATTCCCAACTTATTCACCAATAAACTACTTACACACAAAATAAATAAATAGTGAATAACTACTTGACCACAAAATAATTAAATAAAGAATAAACATATTCTTGAAAAAAAGTGGATGGTCCATAGTAACTTCTCCTAGACTAGAAATGCCCAAGGGAACAAGAATTATTTTGAACTTAAATTACCAAAAATACAGCATCCACTAAGAAGTATTTTGAACTGTTTCAAGAAAAAAATATACTAGAAGCAATTATATGAGGTGATAATATACATATCTGTTATACAACACAATTTTTATCTCATATATGATATATAACACCTTACTTTCAAGTTCTATAGTTTGAACTATTTCCATAATAATTAACATGCACAAAATAGCTTTTAGGCCAAAGATAATCTCTTTGGGTGACAAGTTGACTCATCCATTGGATGAATTTGATTAAGTTGACTCATATTAGAAGCATCCTCTAACTCTTCATCACTCTTGGAAATAAACAAGTGAGAAATGAAAAGGGAAAACCAAATAATGAGTGGAGTAAGAAAGAAAATGAGGCCAAAGGGTACCATCCAAAGTTGCCTATTTGTTGAATGATATTTGTGATGCCACCATACAAGCAAAGTTCCTCCAAGCATGCTTATCAACAAAGACAAGACCAAAATCATCATGTATTGCTTTGTTATAATCCTCTTGCTTTCATTGCAGTCTTCATTCTCCAATTCTTTAGTTTGTTCCATTTAATTGTAGCCCAACAAAGAAAAAAGGGTTGCCCTGAAATTGAAAATAAAACAAAACATGTTTCTCATTTGCTTGAAAAAAAAGGTATATATCAAGAGAGAGTCTCGTATTAAAATTTTAAATACAAACATGAAAAAAAGGACACAAAAAAAACTTGCTTGCAAGAGGTTTGGAAGAAGAAGAATTGTGGTGTATGGTCAAGGAATTGTGGTGAATATGATATATATTAGAGAAGAGAGAAAAATGTGTACCAAGGGGGCAAGAAGCACATGATAAGGGATTTTGTTTCTACAAGTTATTAATATATACACAAAGTTTGTTTTTATTGAGCAATACTCATCTGGGTCAGGGAGGATTTTACTTTAGATTGAAGTTGTCACTATTGAATAAAAGACTATAAATATTAGGCATAATTGTATACGTTATTGGCACTATTGCATGAGGTGTAGTTAACTGGGGTAGAAAGGAATTGACATTTAATATTAGTTAATGGAATAGTTTTTTCATTTGGACAACTAGTTTGTTTGTTGGGATATTGCATTGGACAAAGGTAGTTCACCATTTTAGTTTGGACCCCCCAAAAGAAAAAACTTTTAAGAGAATATATCTTTGTTTTTCTCAAAATATATCTCCCCCAAATCTCATCTTTCTTTGACTAAATGTCCTATTTAATTATTGAAGTGGTAAAATTTTATCAAGCTGGTCCTCCACATTTAACATGTTCATTGAAATTGCAAACTGTTAATGAAGTGCATCCCTTCTTTGTCTAATTGTTTTTGCAGGTACTATAACGATATTAAGTTGGTGTTTGTAATAATGCATATGAAATTAAATGAATAATAATGTGAAAGATGTAATTGAAAAAGGATTTAGGTGAATGAACGAACATAATTAACATTTTTCTATTCTAAAAATAATGTTGAAATATGGATAATATTGGGGACTAAATATATTCTCTTGAAAGAGAATTTTGCCACATCATTACGATTCTACCCATTTTGAGATATATATGTGACAAAATACTCCCTCAAAAGAATGTAAGGTAATTAAAACTGAAAAATAATATTATTATTTCTTTTGAAAAATATGTGGTGAGAAAAAGAACTTGAGATATAAATATCTTTGAATTTTGCATCATACATCATAAATTCAAGCACTTAATGCAAGCACTTCCCTAACTGGTCAAACACTTGTTGGATGAGAAGGTTAATCAAAGGGTAAAACCACCAAAACAATCGCCTTAGACCTCGAAAAATATACAAAATTTAATTGATTAAAATGGTCTCGCGTTCTACAATTGATACAAATTTACTTGATAAAAATGTCTTGTGTTTCACTAAAAGTAGTAAAATATTATCTAAAATGTACTTGATTAAAAAAACACCATATTCTAGTAATTTTACTAAAATACTGTTGTGAGTTTCAAAACGATCACATCTTAAAATTCGTTTTAAGCCTCAATATGTGTTGAGTCGGCTTTGTTGGACGATGAACTATTATTGACTCTCAATCACGAGCTTTTCATGCAGCTAGGCAACTAAAAAATAAAGTTTAAAGAAAACCTTCCCCCCAATTCATGGCGATATCGTTTGAAAGATTCCGACCATGGATAGAGTTGAGGAAGGAAGGGAAATTTGCAGTAAAGACTATTGTCATGACTACTACTTTTGATTAACATGTTCTATTTTGCTAAGCTACACATGTCATTAATATTACAATAGCAGGTTGTTTAGTTTTTCATTTGTTGATACTACTAATCCAACATAGAATCAGTAAAATTCAAGGTTTAATGGTTTAACATAGTCAAACTCACATTACTTTTGTCCTTAAATAAAAGTCATTTTGATCAATTAAGAAAATTTAACTAAATTTATATAAAATGTATATTGATATTCTAAAATAGTCCTTCAATTATGAGGACTCATATTTTTTCACTTGATTAATAATCATCTGAATTTTTAAATAGTTAGGAAAATAATTTGTAAAAAAAAATAAAGATGCCCAAAAAGACTATAAAACTAGCCTATCCAACATTTATTATAGTCATATAAGATGGAGAAAATACAATTGCTCCAGTACAAATTCTTCCAAGTTAACTTCCATATTCATAGTCATTTAACATAGGCTTTAATATGTTATTCGTCCTTGCAATTAGGGGTCGTTTAAAAATTGGTCCCTGTATTCGTTAATCCTTGCTTTTTAGCCTTGCAATGTTTAATCAGTTAAAATTTCGTCCCTTGACCCAGTTAATGACTGCCACGTCACTAATTTGATGACGTGGCAATCACTGCCACACATGAAATTCCAATTTTGCCCTTAAGAAGGGGAAAGAAGATGGAAGAAAGAATTGGAAACCCAGGGGTAAAATTGGAATTTCATGTGTGGCAGTGATTGCCACGTCATCAAATTAGTGACATGACAGTGATTAAGTAGGTCAAGGGACGAAATTTTAACTGATTAAACATTGCAAGGCTAAATTGCCAGGATTAGCGATTACAGGGACCAATTTTTAAACGACCTCTAATTGCAAGGACGAATAACATATTAAACCCTTTAACATATATATAGTCATATTCTTCTAAGTTAACTTCTATATTCAATTGTTTCTTATGCAATTTCTTCACTAAAAACTTCTGCGAGAGTGTTTCATAAGCACCAGGACAAGGAAAAATCTTATCAAAGTTTAAAATAAGAAATTGACATAGCAGCATTCAAATATGAGACACATAACTAATGTCTAATGGGACCATACTTGCAGTTGGGGATAGTAGTATTAGGCCCTCCATTCTCATCATGGACACATTGGTCTCTAGTTAGATCACAAATAGGAAACATTGAAATTTCTCAATTTCATCAATCACCACAACATCACAGCAATTACTCACATGATTCACAACTTCAACACTAAAACTAATAAGATCATCTTGAAAATCTTTATTAAATCCAGCCCTATCAATCAAGTCAGAGGTATTTTTGGAAAACAAAATATGAACCTGTTCAATTTCATGAGGAAACAAACTGTTTGGTGTGTTTGAATGCGAACTCAATTTGGAACTAGGTACTGCATCATGAAGATGATAGTAGAACGATTAGTTAGAACTAAATTGCTTAGACAGCAAGTTACCTTGCTAAGTAGTTAGTTTCAGTAATCCTATGTGATTACTTGCACAATAAGCCACAGTAGAGCTTCATTTGTATATAAATAGAGGTTGTACAATCATTATCAATCAATGAATTCACTATTTTCATTCACATAAGACTAGGATCCCACGTTCGCAGAAGGAAGTGAGCTTCAAAACTTACACAAAATGCAAGCAAGTTCCAAATTCTAGAGACATTTTATAGCAATTCTAATGGAATTAATGGGGACAGACATTGCTAAAATTAGTACGATGAATTAACAAAATGACATTTCTGGTATCGATCGAAACATAATTTACCGGCTTTGTTTGCTTTGAGATTGGATACCAAGGGAACACCTCTGACACAGGTAGGGCAAGCGGCGGTGTGTGTGGCGGTTTCGCAAGGGAGCACCCATTACATTTGACTTGGTCGATCTACACTTGCTAAATACACAATTTGGATTCTGTTAAAAAAAAAAAAGAATCTTCTAAACTTAACCCACTAAACCTTACTTTAATATAATTAGTAAGTATAATTTACGTTTTCTAAATTTTCATAACTGATATAATCTAATTAAACAGTGGAAAAAAGTGAGGCCGTACAAAAATAAGAAACTAAGTTTTCACACCATATATTGATATTTGTTATAAGAGAAGCTGCATAACTCATTTGTAACTAACAACAACAACAATAACAAACAAGCCTTATCCCACTAAATATACACATATAAAAGAAACTAAATTTAAGTTCTCAATTTTGAGAATGAGAATTCAAATAAAATATACACAAGAGCTATAATCAAATGTTGTCGCAAGGTGTTACCTTATGATTCTAATGATTGTTTATCATCCATTGAACTGCCATAAATATATGAACCAAATCCCCAAAATGTAATCACGAGGGAGAGGATCTTGAAACCACTCATTGGATCATGCAACAGTATAACAGCTGCAATGCTTGTTATTGGTGTTCTAACTGCATTAAGTACACCAGCTAGCACAGTTGAGGCCAAGAAAATTACAGCAGTTGCCCCTAAAACCCCTAACTGAAAAGTTACTGCACCCCAAATGAGAACAAGATAATAAGCACTTTTACCACCTTTGAAACTAGTAGCCTCAGTTGTCATTCTTTGAAAATCACCACTTACAAATGTTCCTACACTGGTAAACAGAAATGCAAATAATGAAACCATGATTTGCTGCTCCAAAACAACGACGAAGGATCGTCTTCCAAGTAGTTTCACGAAAATCAGCTCGGAGAGGGCGAAAATAAGACCGTGAAGAGCAGAAGCCAAAACATCCCAAACCAATCCCATGATGTATTCCTTGTCACTGATATTATCATATCGGTCTGAACTTGAATCCAAGGCAATGATAGTCAATCCAGCAGTTATGACAAAAAGTGCATTTATTATAGAAGCGTTCATTCTGTTATTTACGAGAATGTATCCAAAAAGTGCTGAAAACACGAGGGAGGATGATGCCACAAGAGCAGCAGTTGAGGCAGGTAGGTAAGCATAGGCATAAGCATACATGAGATTATCAGCAGCGCTTAAGAAACCCAGCACAATGTAAGAAACAAACAATATTAAGCTGAGAGGAGTAGGAAAGGTTTTAGTAACAAAGTATGTAGGAAGCAGTATTAATGCAATTAGAGGCCACCCCGCAACGGCAACCCAAGATATGATCCACTTGCTCTCTCCGCCGTTCGCGTAATAAACACGGGATAGAATGCTTGAAGCAGGAAATGCGACCACCATTGCAATGATTCCAAGAACAAGAAGAATCCAATAAGGGATTGGCTTTCTTTTGTATGCTGCAATCATCATGGTTTTGTATTTGGAAATCTGATCCATGAGTGACTCCGAGGGAATTGGTGCTTCTGCTGCCTCCATACTTTCTGCTAGTACAGTATAATAATCATTTAGAACTCTTATAACATCAAGTGGATATAAAATTTTCTTTTGGTATTAAAATAAGCAATTATTTTTAAGAAAAGATAGAAACAGAAGGGAAACTTCATACATGGAATGGAACAAATATTTGAATAACTTAAGATTCAGCAAAACACAATGGTTTGTTCCTTGTACATTTAACATAGCCCAGCTCAATGTGTATGAATGATATAACACTATACCTTATAATAGGCTTAGATATCAAGCAAAGGGGTTTATTTTCCGAATCTTGGTTGATTTAGAAAACAATTCAACCATGTGAAATATTGTAATATAACACTTTACTCAATTTCCTTGGATTGTCAAATAAAATCAGGTACTTATATGAGTTAAATGAAGATCTAAAACTATATGGATAAAGAATATATGAGTATGTATGCATTGGATAGCTCTGACTGTTAAGGTGAGTTGGGAATTAGGTAGAATTGAGCCCATATGTTCATGTCCTCCAAATAACTAGCAAACACCTGGAGCAGGTAGCTTGGTCGGTGAGTTGAAGAAGTTTCAAACCCTAACTTAAATCTCTAATTTACTATCATTTGAACATCAATTTGGGATTACAATATTCGACATTTTTTTTAAATAGTTTAACGCAGGTCATACGTGTTGTTAATGAAGTTTTAGATTTGGTTAATAGATATATCAAGTGTTGCAACTTATTGATCATCTGTTTAACTTTACTAACCAAAAACTTATACCTGATTAACCTTGATTTTCAACTGTTCAAATCTACATGTAATTAGAAGAACTGAATTTGTAGTTAATAATGTTTAAATTCCTTTAGTCGATGGTTCATGAGATATTGAATCTTGATATAGCCATTAACCATTCGTTGAAATGCTTTAACCACACGTGTGAACTGATCACTATTATAAACAAAACATCATTTTTTAGATTAATTGAATAATTGACCTATGTGGTCAATGTTATAAATCAGTTATTCAATGAATCTAAAAGCGATTTTTTGATTCATTCCCTATAGTGAGTATGAAGCACAATCCTTCAACAAAAAAAAGGTACTATGAAGCACAAACTCACACACGAACACCAGACACGTACACGTCAACCCCGACAATGATTTGAGAAAATGACATAATTCAATGCAATTATATGTGTTGGTATCGTAACGGTGTCGGGGACATATATGTATCCAAGATAGCGGGACACGTCTAACCTGAAGAGTATCTGAGCTTCATAGGTCAGGTAAGTGGTAACTAACTAGTGAATATATTTGGCACAGTAAAACCCAGTGTGGACAAGTGGTAACTAACTACTGAATTATGAATCTGCATATTTCACAAAGAAAGAACTACCAGAACCCACTAAAAAACTAATTGTATAGAAGCGGTAATAATTTGATTGATGATCCCGGAAATTGAAAAAGAATAGAAAATTTAAAGATATATGATTACAAGGAAGTAATAAAAAAAAAAAAAAAAACAAACCAGGTTGAAGCAGTGAGGCAGACAGCATGACAAACAGTTGGGTTCAGGAGAAGGTGCTGCGACTGCGACACTGATTTCTCAAATGGAAGGAGGACCTGGTTGGTTAATATGCTTTAATTATTAACTTTAACAAATTAAATAACGAGAAATGACACGTGGCATGATATGGTACATACGATACTGCTTTAATTATTGGATGTTTCATGCTTTAATGGTTGGTTCACGAAGATCAGGTGAGACCTAGGTTACCTTTGAAAACTCATGGGCAATTTACCCTTAACCAATAGAAAATAGTCATGTGTCTTTCACTATTTTTTTTTGTGTGGAATGTGTCTTCCACTATAACAAACATATTTATTATTTTATTTTCCAAAAATTTAGCATGTATTTTATTATTTGCATATTCACCCCATTTTAAATCAAAGACATTTTACAAGTTAAACCATCAAATTAATTAAATGTTCCCTCTAATCCAATCATCACTCTCCAAACTATTTTTTTTTCTTTAAAACCAAAGTTTACGAATGGCTTTGCAAAAATCATTAAAAATTTCACCCATGGGAATCGAACCACGGTGCTCACACTAACTAGGATCTTACTCCCCAACCACTTGACAAATACATCTTTTATGAAATAATTTGGAATGCAAATATATATATATATATATATATATATATATATATATATATATATATATATATATATATATATATATATATAGTTACAATGCAAATATATGTTATTAGTGAGCAATTGTATAATTTTCTTTATGCAAGTGTCTTATAAACCTAGCTTTAGTAAAAAATAAATAAAAATTATATGTGTGTATATATTCCTAAAAAAAAAAAATATATGTGTGTGTATATATGAAATAATAAATCTTTCCATCCTTAAAAATAAAAAACTTTCTTAATAAAAAAGTATGAATTCATTCATTTGATTTTTTATATTTTAAATATTATTTTTTTTATATAAATTCATATTTTATTTAGATTCGATGAACTACAACAATGTTTCATTTGTAATCAATCGAATTGTGATTTATTTTAAATCCGACATTTCGTTTGGATCAGATTAACTATTTAAAGGTATTCAATGAAAATTGTGAGAATAAATGTAATGTTTCGATTAAATATTTTTGCATTGTATATGTAAAAAAATATGTTAAATATTTGTTTTGTGCTCCTTGAAGATTTTATTTGCTTAAATATGTTGATACAAGTTTTTATGTATCAAGATGAGAAAGTTAACATGACAGTTTTGAAAACTAATAACTATTTTTAAAATATTAACATTAATGTAGTGTTTCAATTATATATATATATATATATATATATATATATTATTTTATTTTCAAAACATCGTTAAATAATTGCACCACACACGTCACGAAATTTAAATGTTTATATTTGCGGAAGAAAATTTTTATGTACCGATATAAGAAAGTCGATATGATAAAATTTTCAAAACTCGATATTATTTTCTCGATGAGTTACAAGCATATTTGAAAACAAATAAACTTGAATTCAACAAAATCATATCTTCTACAAAGAGATTCACTGCGGAAGCCCTTTTAAAGGAAGTTATTCAGGAACAAATGAGACTCTTTTTACTTCTGGAACAAGTGCAAAAATTTATCATTAGTTTCATATCTTTATTAAACATCAACCCTTGACGGGCACTGAACCTCGCCAAACAACAACCCCTAAGTGGGCTTTGAATAAAGACATGACGCCAACCCAAAGAAGGGCTCTGAGCACGATAATTCGTCATAGATTAAAACACAGGGGGTCCTCCAGAGAGGCTCATCAAGCTAGCTTGAATCCCTTCCTGGGACTTCCCGCCATAGCAATTGTTCTGGACCGGTCAAAGACATGGGCTTAACTGCTTAGGCCCAATAACAAATCAAGCCCAAATGCTGCATTTGGTGAAATTACTCGCAACACACCCCTTCCCCACGAAAGGGGGGGGGGGGGGGGGGGGGGGGTGGTGCTCGGAGCAAAGGAGACTAGTTCAAACGTTTTGCAACGTTCGGCAACGTCTCTTTACCCACGTTTCCGCGAATATCTCACCGGCAGTTACACTTCTCCTGATTTCGTAACCGCCGGACACACGTGTGCCATTACAACGGCTCTGCATTCACCAACCTCTATAAATAAGAGGCTCCTTGCAGCCTCCATGGTAGAAGCTCTTTCACACTCTCACCCTCATTCTGAAACTGTATCTGACTTAAGCGTCGGAGTGTCTGCAGGTACACACCCCCCATTCGGTCCAACGCTCACCATAATATTTCCACCACCGTGAACCACCACATTCAATCAAGCACCAACAGCCACCTTCTGATCAGATACGATCAACAATCATCTAAGAAAAGTAGCAACAAGCAGCATAACATCCAAACAGACAAATTCACCACTTTGCCTTGTCCCAAGTCTCATGTTTGGGGGGATGTGGACCGTCATTATATTCCCAAGGGCTTGGAAGCCCTCCAGAAAGGCTTTGACGCCCTCCATATGTAACACCCCGTTTCCCAAAGCAACGTAATAATGCTAATATAATCAGAGTTCAACATCAACGGAGTATTACATCTACTTTTCGTAATTTATTTAAATATAATATAAAACCATTTAAATAACAACAACTTCATTTTATAAAAATCTGCAGCGGAAAATCTTTATTTAAAATCATAACCAACAACTACATTAATATCCTTGGCACAAAGGCCTCAACATGATAAAATATTATTCAATAATAGTTTAATCTCCAACAACAACAAAACTTCAACAACATGTCCCAAGTTGATACATAAAGGAATGAAAGAAAACATTATAACGATCCCCCATCCCGTTACGTATCAGAGCCCTAGACACTTGAGCCATCAACCTACTAGACTTCATTACCTGCACTTGCCCACAAGGCGGCAATTCCAACAGAAGGGGTGAGTTCACAAATCAAAAATAATATACATATAATGAATCATCAACTTGAATTAAAACACATTAACAAATATATCAATATCCATACATATATGGCATCATCATTCATCAACAATAACATTTCATTTATCATTTCATTCACAACAACTCTTGTGGCGACATCTCACCAACTACAACTCCGACACCGACTATGCAACGAATTCAACTACAAAATGCAACATGCATGTGGTACCATTTTACGCGCGTTGAATGACAAGCATTCCAGGGCATGAGCCCTCAACAGTTGGATGGTTAAAGCATCCCAGGGCATAAACCCTCAACAGGTGAACGATAAAGCGTTCCAGGGCAATAAGCCCCCATCGGGTGAATGATAAACATTCCAGGGCAATAAGCCCCCAACAAATGCATATGAGTATGAATGGACTCAGTGGTGTATATCAGCATACAACCCAACAACATCTAGTGGTGTATATCAGCATACATCCAACAACAACTACTTAGGACATCCTCCCCAACTGGACAATACTACTTAGCAACATCAACGACAAACTCACACTTAGCAAGCATAATTATTTTCATGTAAACATACATAACTCCATCTTAATCATCTTCATAATATAGTTTTACCATCTAAACAATTCTAAATAAATCCAACAAACACAATAGGAAGCTTAGGTTTGGGTTAGGAGCACTTAGAAAAATTACACAAAATGGTCGTTCATGACCAAATTCGCTTAAGCGAAGCACAGTTCGCTTGAGCGAACCAATTCACGTAAGTTAGGATGTTCCTCGCTTGAGGCTCGCTTGACGTTCGCTTGAGCGACGCTCACATACTACAGGTTCTGGGCAGATTTCGCTTGAGCGACGGGAATTTCGCTTGAGCGAACCAAATGACGAAAGTTAGGTTCTTGTTCGCTTGGCGCTCGCTTGAGCGAACTAACTTTTCAGAATTCTGGGCAACTACTATGGTAGCTCGCTTAAGCGACGGGTCACTTCGCTTAAGCGACGCTTCACCTGGACAGACTAGAAACCTACGATTTCACAACCTCTTTCTCATCCAAAAACCCCTTTTTGATCCCCCAAACACCCAAAATGATTTGCTACATTGGTTATGGGTTCAATACACAACAAAACATCAGAAACAATTCATAACAACATCATCAGCAATACAATTTAACACATTTGATCAAATTATCATGTTCTTAAACCTAGTTCCAAAACTACCATTTTCAATCCAATTTTCATGAAATCATGCATATATATATATATATTACAACTGAAATGTAAACCCACCCTTACCTGATTACAGCGAATTCTACAGCAAAAATGGATGGATTCTCTCTTCCTAGTTCTTCCCTTGGTTCCTTCCCTCTTTCTCCCAAAAAGCTTAAGTTTTCTTACTGATACGTACAATAGTTTGTCTGACTCTTTCTATTTTCTTTTCCCACAAAACATAACTTCTTCTTTTCTTTTAACTCCCTCACTAATTTCTATTAATTCTCATTAACCCCCCTCCTTAACTCTAATAATTTCTAACTAAATCCCTATAACCAAATAAATAATATTTCTCCTCCTATTTTAATAAATCACCAATCTTCATATAAATAAATATAAATCAAACAACACACTACATATTCACATAAATTATTTTAAAGCATATAAAATACTTAAAATCAACCAAAAATAATGAAATAACAACTAGGGCGTTACACCATAAGGGCCCATGAGGCTTAGACGCGCCCTCCTAGGGGCACCACCTCACCTAACTTCAAGAAATCTATAGATCTTGGTAAAAAGACCTAACTTCAAGTACGAATTTTTTTTTTTGAAAAATAAATAAATTATTATTCAAATTATACAAATAAACAAATTTTCCAATAATAATGTTGATGTAATTTGAAAAGATAATTATGTTGTTACAATTTGAAATCTCAAACGTCAATGCCAATAACTTACACAAATAATCCAATCTTCAAGGTCTCTTGAAATTGAGCAAACCACCTTTTAATACATAAATGTGTAATTTTAATCCACTAAAATTAAAATCCTAAGTTTAGATGATTTTATTAATTAAAATGAGTGAGGGACTAAATCTCGCATTTTTTCTAATATGTTCTCGATCAATCTATTAATCTTGCTACTATGCATATAAAATAGAACAAATATTTCTCTTGTACCAAAAAAAAAAAAATTAGAACAAATATTTAATGAAATACTAGATTAATGTTGATATTTTAAAAATAATTATGAGTTTTTTAAAATTTTATCATATCAATGCAAAACGGGTATTTCATTAAGGTTATTTTTATCATAACAATCATATGATAAAATTTTTATCATATCAATATATGACCTTTATTCATATAAATACCTTTGTTACTTGTTTGGTTTAAGGTTATAGTCATTTTTTGTACCTTTTGTTGTTAATAAACCATACGAACAATCTTCTGAACTATCTTCTGATCAACCTTATGAACTCTGACCGGGTTCATAATCTTTAATGTTCTCTAATCACTTGATTTTTGATTTGATTTACACTTTGTTCATGTCTTAGTTAATCACTCAAAAATACATATTAAATACGAAGAAACTATCAAAGGCCATTAATCCTTTAATCATCATGTTTTGTTTATCTTTAAAACATTTTAGGGATTTTGCCTCAATATAGTTTTCAAAATTTTACACATCGACTTTCTCATACCGATACATAAAAATCTATTTTCGCAGATATAAGCACATAAATTCAACGACGAGTGTGCTGCAATTATTTAAGAATGTTTTGCAAATAAAATTAAAAAAAAAAGATATTTAATAGAAACACTATGTTAATGTAAATATTTTCAAAATAGTTACTAGTTTTCAAAATTGTCAAATTAACTTTCTCATCTTGATACATAAAAATTTGTATCAGCATAATATAAACAAATAAAATCTTCAACGAGCGCAATGCAAATATTTAACATATTTCTTACATATAAAAGGCAAAAATATTTAATAGAAACATTACATTTATCCAGACAATTTTTGTTTAATACCTTTAAACAACTCATCTGATCCAAATGAAAGGTCGGACCTAAAATAAATCACAATTTTGATCACAAATGAGACATTGCTAAAATTCATCAAATCTAGATAAATGTATGAATTTATATAAAATAATAATATTTAAAATATAAAAACTCAAATGGATGAATTCATATTATTTTTAAAGAAAGATTTACTATTTCATATATATACACATATAAAATGTTTTTTTTTTACTAAAGCTAGATTATAAGTTACTGCAAAAAACAACAAGTTATTCAAAAAAAAAAATTAGTGCAAAAAAAATTGCTCACTAATAATATATATTTTGCATTCCAAATTATTTAATAAAAGGTGTATTAGTTAAGTGGTTTGGGAGTAAGATTCCAGTTAGAGAGAGCACCGTGGTTCGATTCCCATGAGTGATATTTTTAATTTTTAATTATTTTTGCAAAGCCATTCTTAAACTTTGGTTTTAAGGAAAAAAAAGGTTTGGAGAGTGATGATTGGATTGAAGGGAAAATTTAATTAATTTGATGATTTAATTTGTAAAATGTCATTAATTTAAAATGGGGCGAATATGCAAATAATAAAATACATGCTAAAATTTTGCAAAAAAAAATAATAAATATGATTGTTATAGTGGAGGACACATGGCTATTTTTGATTGGTTTGGGTAAATTGCCCATGAGTTTTCAAAGGCAATTTAGAAAAAACCCGAAGATTAACAAGTCTTTGTTTTTTAAATATTGATTCATTGACTCAGAAAATTAATCAAACAAGATTATAATAATAAGAGTAAATTACATTCCTCTCCCCTCAAAGATACTTGAATTACACTCCCGTCCCCTCTTATGTTAAAATATACACTCCCCTCCCCTCTTATTCAAAATATATTAGAAAATATTTCACTTCCCTCCCCTAAGAGAAACTTGAATTACATTCCCCTCCCCTCTTATGTTAAAGTCTACACTTTAATCCCTCAATATTTTTTTATTTCTAATAATCTAACAAAAAAATAATAATCTAACACACTTTAGAAAAAAAATAGTATTGCGGGTCTATTTTAATATAATCAAAATTTGAATACATATTTTTCTTTATTTTTTATTCACAATTTCATTATCATATAAGTTTAAGCCCTAATACAAAATATGAAACAACCCAAAATAAAATAAAAATATATGAAAAATTACTAAATACAATAAAGCATGATTATTTAAAAGTTAGTTTTATACTATAAAATATGAAATTAATAGCAAAATATTTAAATTTAATTATCATTGATATTTAAATTATAAAGAAATGAATTTATTTTTCTTAAATGGTGGTTTAAAATTACTATATATCATAAAAATATTTATTTAAGTTATAATAGTTTAAAGTGTAGTGCATATTTAATCATTAAAGGAGAGGATTGTAATTCAAGCATCTTATAAGGGAGGGGAGTGTACATTTTTCTTTTCAAGGGAGGGGAGTGTACATTTTTCTTTTCAAGGGAGGGGAGTGTATATATTTAAACATAAGAGGGGAGGGGAGTGTAATTCAAGCATCTTTGAGGGGAGGGAAGTGTAATTTACTCTAATAATAATAATAATCCACCTCTCTTAGTGACCAATCTGATAATTTTATATAAATTAAAATAAGTGTATAAATAAATGAGAGATGGATGTTTTTATTAAATTATCTTTTATGATATATTGTTGTAATTACCATCACCATATGTATTGACTTCAAAATAATGAAAATAATACTAATTAGAGGGCTTGATTTTTTCTTATTGTTAAATATCATGTTGTACCTTTCATTTTAAAGAACCTAAACACAACATAACCAAAGTAAATGCATTAAGGTTCGATGCGCTTTAGAAACACCCGTTGGGTGACCAAATTGAATAAAATAATCTGAAATTCCAAGAGGATCAACTGAAGAAATACCAAATCAATTATGCACAAGGTGCTAGAGAGGACCGAAAATATTAGTACAAGCAAAAAACAAATTATTTTTTGTTTCAAAGTTACCACAACCACTAACAAAGTTGTGAGTCGTGGGAGATGATGTCTCATAAAAATAATTTTTTTTTGGTGGACAACCTATTATACGAAAAAGATGCCAAACAAATAATGAAACCGTTAAGAGAAAGTCTTTTATGTCAACTGAATTTCGAAACAACAGTAAAATGGTGTGGTTCATAGCAAGTGAGAAAATGATACACATCACGAACTGAATAACCTGCAAACGAGTCTAACTGACAACACCATTGATCATTGATATAAACATGCAAAGTCACATTGTGAAGTAAAGGCGTCTATACTCCCCTACCAATTCATCCTCCTACGCCAACAACCGACGCCACTACTTCTAAATGTCTCCTCCCTCACCCCACCCTAAAGCAAACATATCTATCATTGTCATCCAACGATTTTCAGACAAATCTTACAACCTCATAAACCGATCACGTAAAGTGATCTCCTCTAACCATCCCTTCCACCCTTCTTCCTCACCCCATAAAGCAAACATACATGCCATCGTCATCCAACGATTTTCAAACAAATCGTACAACCTCATAAACCGATCACGTAAAGTGATCTCCTCTAACCACCCGTCCTTTCAACCCTTCCCCCCTACACCACAACACGCCGACAACACTCTATACCACATTACTTTTATATCCACTATCATCCTGCAACACCATTTACCTAAAAAAACATTAAACTCCCTTATCCTCCAAACCGCCATACTCTTTTCCTCAAATAGACTCTTAGTTCAACCTAATTAATTTTCCTATGATCACCCCTCCCAAAATAATAATAATAATAATTTAAAAGCGGTTCAATAGAGGAAATGATACCTGAGTGAACCTTGAAGAAGGAAAAAGTATAGATATGAAGATATTCAGCATACGACCCAATGATAAATTTATGTTTTTCCAACCTGACAGTCTAGGCTTAATGCAGTTAAGCAACAAATCCTAAAATTTTATACGCCTCACATCACCACCTATAGGGAGACCCAAATACACGAAAGGGCAGCCACCCCAGTTATACAATTCAAAACCGAGGCCACCTCATTTAACCAGGAATCATTGACATTAATATAAACCAACAAGCTTTTATGAAAATTAACTCTTAAACCTGACATAAGCTTTTATCCCCCCCTAAAATCAGAGTCTCGTCGACAAATTGAACATGGGAAATAACGGTAGGTTCATTCTTACCAACTTGGTACCCAAAAAAAACATTAGACTCCACCATAGTTGTCATCATAACATGTAAGCCTTTTGTTGTCAACAAAAATAAGAAAGGAGAAAGTGAGTCACCTTGTCTCAACCCTCTCTAACAATAATTCTTCAGTAAGACTACCATTCATCAAATTAGTAGTCGTTGTGGTACCTATATATTTATTCATCCATTTCCTTCAACATTATATGCTTTTCTGAAATCCACTTTAACTTACGTGCCTCATCAACCACCTTATTGGCTATAAGAATCTCATAAAGGATATGCCTACCTTTCACAAAGGTTGATTGTTGATGACATGTTGTCATTACGCAATTTTCTATGTAATTTTGTCACATTTTCGAGTTCACAAGACAACTTAAGCAGCCAGAAAAGCAGGAAAACTGAAGAAAATGCAAAGAGTAAAACGTGTCACGATTTGTCTAAAACGTGACACGATTCCACAAGGCAGAATGCATTGTTTCGACATTGAGGAAAACGTGTCACGATGGCTAAAACGTGACACGATTTGGTGAAACCCTAATTCAGTTTCTTGTTACACAAGGCAAACCGTGACACGATTTACTTAAAACGTGACACGATTTTGGGCAAACTTCTGTGCCTATTTAAGCTGAAGACTATTCTCAAAACAAGGTTACGATTTCTGGAGAGAAAAAGTGCGATTTGCAGACCTTGAAACTGAAGAACGGGGCGATTTCCTCCATTCTTTACCAGTTTATGTATGTTTTAATTCTTTCATTGATTATCTTATTTGTAAACTCAATTATGAGTAGCAAAATCTCTTAGAGATTAGGTCTGAGATGATTCTATGCAACTCTGATTGATCCATGTTGCTGTGAAACTCTATTTATTGTGAATAACAATCTAGTTTTTATTCAATTCAATTGTTTTAAATGCTTTTTATATTTTGATCACATATAAACATAGTGAGAATGAATGACTACTGACCCTAGATTTCAACTTAGACCTAATTGAATTGTTCTAATAAACATGGTTAGTCTAGGAATGGATAATCGTTTGTTAGTGATATTAGGTTAATGTGCTTAAACCTTCGAAGATTATTAGACCACCTAAGGAATTAGGGGCTGTAGTTTAAGAAGAGGATCCTAACTCAAGGGATTGATTAGGGCTATTTTGTTAACTATTGTGAAATTAGAGAATCATTCATAAGAATAGGGTGCAGTATACCAATTAGGGGAACATAGATGATTCGAAAGACCTGATCTCATCTCTCTCTCTCTCTCTCATATTTTCTTAATCGATCTTTATTTTCTGTTATTTGATTTCATAAAATCAAACCAAATCAACTGTCTAGTGGCAAAACAAAATAAACTTTATACATCCTATTGAATAATGCTATTGAATTATTGAGATTAAAACAATCCTTGTGAGAACGATATTTTTATTACTTCGATAGTTTTTGGTACACTTGTCAAACGTTTATCAATTGTGACTCTGAAATAACACTCTCAATAACCCTCCGCAATCTATTTGCTAACAATTTAGCCAACACCTTATACAATCTTCCTACTAAAGAATTGGGTCGAAAATCATTTAACCAGTGAGGGCTATCAATCTTAGGTATAAGTGCATCAAAAGTGCAGTTGATACCTTTCGTTAACCTTCCATTACGTTGGGAATCAGATATGATCCTCATAATGTCATCCTTGAGATCGGCCCAAAATTCTTCAATAAAACCAAAATTAATGTCATTCAACCCAGGACTCTTAAAATTGTCTTAATCTCAAACCACAACTTTCTCCTCGTCCCAACAGAAAGATTTAATCAAATTCACCCCTTCCGTAGGAGTCAAGGTACAGAACTAAAGATTATCCACACAAGATCTCTAAACATTACGAGCCTTGAAATGAGCCGCACAATGAGAAAAAAATAGCATTACACACATTACCCACACCCTCCACCAGAGCGCCCTTAACAAGAATGGAAGTAATGACATTACGACGATTTGACATGATGCCATGAAGATATTTAGAATTCACATCACATTCTCTAATCCCATTTAACCATAATTGTTGCTAACAAATACTTGTATTAATTCGAGATAAAAAATATATAAATCAGTCATGAGCCCATGTAACTCCTTGACCTCACTCTCTAATAAAGGCTCAGTTCCTCCCCTTTGCAATCCAAAGAAGAAATGTGCTCCTTTAAAGATGTAATCCTTTGCGGTAAATTTTGAATATAATTATGATTCTTTTATAATTATCTTAAACATAAGCTGTTGATTTAGATTCTTTCAATTGAATTTTTTTTTCAATTTTTATTTAAGTGGAATCCCAACTATTAAGACAAGAAAGTTAAATTATAAAAAAAATGGTTACTGTGTTTTAAGGATGGAGATAAAATTTGAATGGAGACAATTCAAACCATAGGCTCATAACCAAAATCATAGTAGCTTTGACAAAGCTGCATAAATCCCTTTCGTTTCGGTTCGTATCTCTGTAGTTTGTATTTTTTTTATTTTTTACGAAATCTCTCTACTTTGCATCTAGACTCTAGTCGGTACGTATTTTTTTTTTTATAGAACTAGTCGGTATGTATTTGTGTTGTCTTCATTATTAATAATGAAATCTTTTTATTTATAAAAAAAGAAAAAATAGTAAAGAAGAGAGACAACAATTTAAAAGGGATTTTCTATTTCGACACAATTTAATACTGAGCGTTGTTAATCGACACCAAATGAATGGCAGTGCTAACATGAGAAATAATAGAGTGAAAAATAAAAACCATTAGGAGAAATAGTTTTTAGGGTTAAATATGTTTTTGTTCCCTACATTTTGCACGATTTTGATAATAGTCCTTACATTTCAATAAATGTTTTTAAAACTCTTATATTTTTCCTCTGTTATCGTAAATAGTCCATGCTGTCAAATTTTTAACGTGATGCCGATGTTGGCGATTCAGTCTCGGCAGAGAACTTCCCTATGAGCTTCACCGCGATCTTTTCTGCAACGTAGTAGACGCGGATCGCCGGTGTTTGTCACGCTTCCGGTGAAATATGTTGGTTTAAAGGGAAAGATTTGGAGACCGAAAACGATGATGTTGTCGTTGAAAGCGCTTGTTGTTGCGGGTGTGGAAGGTGTTGTGGTGGAGATTTGGTGGGGTGGGGTTGAACTTGTTATGATGGTTTGCGTTTCATCAACATGACATTGATGGCAGGGACCAATTGCACTAACGGAGGAAAAATGTAGAGATTTTAAAAATATTTAATGAAATGTAGGGACTATTCTCAAAATCACGCAAACCGTAGGGACCAAAAACATATTTAACCCTAGTTTTTATTTACACATAGCAAAAATGAGTTTAACAGAGATGCAATAAACAAAATTTATAACAAAAAAAGTAAAAAAGAGTAAACAAAAATAATATATGTCACAATGTTATTTTTCTTTTATAAGTGTAAATTAGACATTATGTGCATCTAACTTTAAAGCTTAACCATTTAATAACGTGTTTGAGTTTAATGGTGGTAAGTTGACAGTTCAAAACAATTTTGCACATACGACTAATTAAAATATTTTAAATTGTCACGTCAATTAAATTAATGCTGCATTGGTAAGACTTCATTCGAACCCATTTTTAAAATGCCCTAACCTAGCTTAATTGAATTTTATTAATTAATTACTTATAAGTGAAAAACAACTATTAGATAGGTTATAACATATTATAAGAGTTGGAGAGCGATCAAACATTTCTCTTTAAAACAAAGATCTGATACTGCATGAGACGATTATTACTGATTTAATGACAAAACTTCAAAATCTAGTGGTGGTGTTGCTGTAAATCTGAGAGTAGGGTCTATATATTCCGACCAACAATGTATATCGTGGTCCCTTCTAAGGCTTATTACAATTTATTGTTAGGTTAAGAGTACTACATGTTGTTGGTGCCATTCCCTCCACATTCCATCAACTATTAGTTTTTTTGTTATGAAGAAGGCTATGTGAAGCATGTAAAAGTAGATCAATCAATTTACAAAGGAGCAAACACTGAAATAGAAACACTGATAGATTGTTGAAGAGTCTGAATCCTCATAAAAGCTAGAACATCATCAACATGAAGAAGGTTATGTCAGTCCAACCACTATTATAAATATTCATTCACTCCTCTAATATTAATTTATTTTTGGGTTAAATATGTTTTTAATCCTTATAAAATTATAAACTTTAAAGTCTAGTCTATACAAAGAATTTATTCACTTTTAGTCTCCAAAAAGAATTTATTCACTTTTAATCTTTATTTTCATTTTACAGGGACTATTTTGGAGTACTAAAGTATTCATTTTTTTTTTTTTAAAAGTTTTCAAAACGAGGGTTATTTTTACAAACTACAATATTATAGGGACTAAACTTGAAAAATTATGATTTTGCAGAGACTAAAAAGTAAAAACATATTTATCTCTTCATTCTTTTTTTAAAAAGTTAAACCCTTTGGTTAATATTATAAAAAAACTATTTTTCTAAGTTTATTGAATAAATGATGTATCTAATCTCTATTATAGATCAAATTCATAAATATGTAATTACCCTAAATTTCGTGCATTACCTACTTAATAGATACCCACACGTATACGAGACAGATAAGGTTATCATGCTATATATGCCGATTAATACACTCATTTACATCCCTAATTACACTCCATCATGTAATAAAATAAAAGTAAGGGTTTTTTTTTTCCTGTGATGACCATAATTTGAACCCAGGACCTTGCATATATTATGCATTGTGCCTACCAACTGAGTTAAACTAGGCATGGCAATGGGGCGGGGTGGGGACGAGTTTTACATTCCCTATCCCCATACCCGATTCTCATATACTTACCCGTTACCCTACCCATACCCAACGGGGATGAGAAAGTAAACCCCATCCCCATCCCCGACGGGTTCGGGTATCCCCGCCCCTTCCCCGTCCCCGCATTCAATATAATTTTTTTAATAAAAATAGAAGTTTTTTTTGCAACCCCTAGATAAATGTTGTAATGCATTATTAAGCAATATGCTCACTTTAACATTTGTTAGACCGATTGATTTAGTTGCTCCTTTAAATATCAATGGTAGTTTTTATAACACGACAATTATCAAACAAATAACATCGCATATCAACATAAAAGTAATTTTTTGCATTTGGGACGAATTTGGGTATGGGTTCGGGGTGGGCACCTATATACCCGTTACCCGTCCCATACCCGTGTTTTGAAATCGGAGAAAACCCAAACTCATATCCAAACCCAGTCAAAACGGGGGAAAACCCATCAAATTGGGTTTGGTTCGGGTGGGTAACCACGAGTATGAGTTTTATTGCCATGCCTAAATTAAACCCACGAGACAAAGTAAAAAGTTTAAACAAATTAAATGTATTTTGGTCAAACATTAAAAGAGTATATTTGGAATGAAGGATAATCATTTTTTTAGGAAGGATGATCATTTTTTTTAATGTAAATAAAACGTTCTTACCATTTGCATGCATCTATTTATGGTATTAAATTTTCAAAATATACAAAAATTAATAAATTAATAATATAGGAAATTTCCAGGAAACCAGTGAAGTAAGCAAGAGCAATCAAGAAGAAGCATGCATGGCCTAGGGAACACATGTTTTAGTTTGGCATTCATGTATACATTTTTGTCTTGTTCCTCTCTACCAAAAACCACAATTTTTGTAGGGACCACACCTTCTCATGACCCCACACGTTTGAAACACGTATTCAATCATTTCTATATCATACTATATTTCATCTATATCTCTTTCTCCATCCTCATTCGTCACTACCTTAAAACACTATCTTAAACACATACCTATAGTTTGCGTATATAACATTGAATTTGTGTCAAGTACGTAAAAGTAAAGAAACTTAACTGAAAATAAAGGTGTTTGTTTTGAACGTTGATTTTGTTGAATTCAAAGAGAGAAAAGAGAGTATGAGTAACAGAGTACCACCACGACCTCGTACTAGGGTTGGGAAGTACGAGATGGGAAAAACTATTGGTGAAGGAAGTTTTGCTAAGGTGAAGTTGGCTAAGAATGTTGAGAAAGGAGATTATGTTGCCATCAAAATTCTTGATCGTAATCATGTGCTGAAACACAATATGATGGATCAGGTACACTTTTATCTATTATCGGTTATCTTATTTGTTATTGGTTCATCCATTATGATAGAATTTGTTAGTTATCCGCTATTTTTTACGACGCTGATCTTTGATTTTTTTTTTTCTTCTTGTGTTGAATTTGAATTTGGCAGCTGAAGAGAGAAATTTCAGCTATGAAGATGATTAATCATCCAAACGTTATCAAAATATTTGAGGTACCTTGTTGCTATCTAGTTGGTGGTTTGTTTTTTGTTTTTGGGTACTATGCAAGAGAATATTTTTTTGTTATATTATTACTTTTTTTGAGGGATTGATTATAATCCAGTCAAAAGTTGTACCAAAAACAAAATCCAGTCAAATTCCTTAAAAAAAAATCCAGTCAAATTAGAACTAATTAAAATAGTTTATAATGTGTCTTATTTTTATATATGTTTATCTAATAGTTTGTTGTCATTAACTATTTTTAAATTTATGCAAATTTATATATAAATGATTATTGAACAATATTTAATTATCTCTAAAAAAAATTAATTAAGTTGTTTATTCAAATAATCTAATTTCATGTTTTCAATATGCTTAATACTTGAGTCGCTAACTTTGCAATATTTTTTATTTTTTTTTATGACTAATAGCATCTCTTCTAAAATTTCAAGAACAACTAAATACAATGTTTGTTTTTTCCATCTGTAATTTTTTTTATTAACATAGTAGAAATTGTTTTTTTTTTTGTTGTTGTAAGAAAACAAATTGGAAAAAGATGCATTGTGAAAAAACTACATTAATTGTTCTCTGTTTAAGCGCAGGTGATGGCAAGCAAAACAAAGATTTACATTGTTTTGGAGTTGGTTAATGGAGGAGAACTATTTGACAAAATTGTAAGTTGTTTCCTTTATTCATATTTCCCCATTTTTACTTGTTTTGAAACATGTGAAGTTGCGTTTCTCAAAGTATATTAATGTTTGCATATAAAGATTTTTTAACACTTCTCGGCATCTATGTAACACTCATACTTGAGACTAAATGTGTGCGTAGTATCAGACACACATCAGTCTTTGAGAGCGGCATGATACTAGCAAACGTAGTTAGAATCAATCACTTCCATGTTTTAAAATTATTATATGTGTCAGTGCCGTGTCCTCTGTACGTGTTTGTGTTCCATAGCTCATTATTCATGAAGTATTTCTTGGGTCATGCATCATATTGACTAGACCTCAAGAATTCTAAGGTTGATTGGTAAATTAATTTTTAGGCTACACATGGGAGACTTAAAGAGGATGAAGCAAGAAGTTATTTCCAACAACTAATCAATGCAGTTGATTACTGCCATAGTAGAGGAGTGTATCACAGAGATTTGAAGGTCTAACAGCTTCCTTAATCCTCTTATTTCCTATCTAATTTAATTAATAAGTTGTTAGTTTTGAACATGAATTATACTCTTTTTTCCGTTAAGTTAATCAAAAGACTTATACTCCCTACATTTTGCAGCCAGAGAATCTTCTTTTAGACACAAATGGTGTTCTTAAAGTTTCAGATTTTGGATTAAGTACATACTCACAGCAGGTAATAATTTGGTTTTGGATTATACTTTAACCTAGTAAATGAGTGTTTCATTTGCATAACCTTAGGACTCACCTTTGTTAAATTCATATATATTTATCACAGGAGGATGAACTTCTCCGCACGGCATGCGGAACACCGAATTATGTTGCTCCTGAGGTAGTACTATTTCTTTGTGGATCAAATGAAAGACTCATTTTGTTTTCTCAAACTAAAGTAAATGTTATTTTGTGTGTCCTTTTGTATCAGGTGCTTAATGATAGAGGTTATGTTGGTTCTTCATCTGATATTTGGTCATGTGGAGTCATTCTCTTTGTACTTATGGCCGGGTACTTGCCGTTCGACGAGCCAAATCTAATTGCACTGTATAGAAAAGTGAGTGATTTCATAATATATATATATATATATATATATATATATATATATATATATATATATAGCAATCCAAAAGAATACAAAGTGAAACAGAAGTTGCTCATGTTATTATGGTTTTTTGGGGTGAAAATCATGTCATATATTTCAGATTGGTAGAGCTGAGTTCAAATGTCCGTCTTGGTTTTCGCCCGAGGCAAAGAAACTGCTCAAGTCTATACTTAACCCGAACCCTCTAACGGTGAGTCTTTAACCGAAAGCTTTCTTACTTTTAAAGCTTTACATGCACTCTTTTCCCTACTTGACATTATTCGGATCAATGAAGTTTTTATAGCATAATCGATTGTTATATTAGTGCTTACGTATTGGTTTGTTTTGTGTAGAGGATAAAGATTCCTGAAATCTTGGAAGATGAATGGTTCAGAAAAGGATACAAGCCGGCATCTTTTACCGAGGAAGATGTCAATGTAGATGATGTCGCTGCTGCTTTCAATGATTCCAAGGTACTGTCTATTGCGTTTTTTCCCAATAGGTCTATTAAATATCTTGCATAAATTATAGGAACACAAATACACAATGCACATAGATACATCAAAGGCTTTTTGGTGTCTCCGTGATTGTATTGCAATCGCGATGTGGCCTCATTAACCGCCTTTAACCATAATATTTCCCAATATTAAGTATCGCGATGTGATTGCAGAAGCAATGTAAAACCTTGGATACAACTAATCAATAACTTTTCTTTGATATGTAGGAAAATCTTGTGACGGAGACCAAAGAGAAACCGGTGTCAATGAATGCTTTTGAGCTTATTTCTAGATCGGAAAGCTTCAATCTTGACAATTTGTTTGAGAGGGAAAAGGTGTGTGAAAATATTCGTATATGCTATTCAACATTTTAAAGTCGTATGCATTGCAAAATATACTTGATTTATTTTTAGTAGTATGTAGATAACAAAATATTGATGGTTATGATTATTCTTTGTAGCTAATTATGCTTTTTTCTCCATTTTATTTGTACTTATTTACAACAAAGGGGGTTGTAAAGCGCGAAACACATTTCACTTCACAGCGTCCTGCAAATGAAATTATGTCTAAGATTGAGGAGGCTGCCAAACCTCTCGGATTTAATGTTCACAAGCGAAATTATAAGGTAACAGATTAACAATATAATGTATCTCTTAATCTCTTAATAAATACAAGCACTGGTCTTACTGTTTTCTACGATGTTTCATTCGTGTGATTAATCGCCATAAAGAAGGATCAGAAGTTTTAGATTGTTAATGTTATACGGTAACTTGACCTTATCGACATTTTAATTATGCAGATGAAACTGCAGGGTGATAAAAGTGGAAGGAAGGGTCACCTTTCAGTGGCTACTGAGGTACTGATTCACTCCTATATGATTTTAGGCATTTTCTGTATGTATAGTTATGCAACAAATTGTTAATTGTTTATTGCAAAGAATGGTAATTCCAATTTTCTTATGTTGTCTCTTTCATCTAATTGATATCATACTCTCTTAATTCACTAGTTTTAGTCATAAACCAAGATTACCTACTATCAGTATACCATGAATTCACACAATCAGCACATCGATGACAGTTGGACCCAAATCGGATGATCTCATTTTCAAGTTTGATATTTGAGATTTAAAAATAAATAATCCAAATCAGCATATTTTGTGAATTGTCCGATCTGAATCCAACTATCAGCAATGCAATGTTTGTGTGAATGCAGTGATATCCCAACCGCAATGAATCCATATCGCTTGACTTTATTCTTGTAAACTTGTTTTAATTTTTTAGGCATGGATTTTGTTTCTCCACGCTATACTCTATGTTTTACCAAATGCTTTAAAAAATAATCCGAAATTGTTACCGTGATATCAAATAGATTTTCATTGGTTTCTTCTCATTTGTTTGGTTATGGTTACAGGTTTTCGAAGTGGCTCCCTCCTTGCATATGGTGGAGCTGCGAAAAACAGGCGGCGACACACTAGAGTTTCACAAGGCATGTAGAAATTATTTTGATTCTCAATTTAGTTTTTGGGCAAAAAAATATATAAATCTATTTATATTATAGGCATGTGAAAATAGCAAGTATTACCACATTTTTTAACATCTTATGCATTGTTTTATATGCAGTTCTACAAAATCTTTTCATCAGGGTTGGAAGACATAGTGTGGAACACTGACAAAAAATAATGAAGTACTAAGGTATCCCTGGGAGAGTCTGGCTCAGAACTTGAGGCATATATTTCATTTGGCAATGAATCTGTACAAATCGGGCTATTTCATTAAGCTTAGAACTAGTTTGATGTGCAGCAAAAGTAACACTTGCATCTTATTATAATCCATTGCAAATTGGGGCATTTATTTAAAGTTGAAGTTAACATTCTTTAAGCATATAAAATTATGTCACATGTGCAATTTCATCTTTTGAATTTGATTTATATTTTATTATTATATAATTGTTTTGTACATTTAAAACACATTGTCTAGTTACCAATAATGGTTGGATTAGTTGTCAAGGAGTCAAGTCACCCGTAAGAATATGGGTTCGATGATGTGAAAACTTTTTTGATGGGTGATCGGTAAGTACTTTTGTGAGTGTTCGTTGAACATTGAGGTCTACCCTGACCTTTATGATCACTTGTAGTCTAACTCACCTAAACTTTTTTAAAAAGAAAACACATCTAGTTTATTATTCGATGTACATATAATTTTTATTTTTTGGTTTATAAAGAAATCATAATATATAACCAAACAATTGTATTAAAATGGTTAATGAGCTTCACCAAAAACAAATTGTTTAGGAGAGGCTAAGTTTGATATTCCTAATTTTGAATAATCAGGATCCATTTTCTCCATAAACCGAAGAGTTAAAAAAAATAAAGACTTATGATGAACATGTCATATCATACTTTTATATTGAGGTTTTTTGGGAAAAAGAAAACTCAATGGTTACAAGGTCATATCTTCCCATTTGTTTGCTTATGGTTACAAGGTTATAAAGGACGACTTTTAACTTATTAATAGTGGAGTTATATCCTCTTAGGATTTTGACTCCTAATTGTGGACTATTACACGGACCGGGGAAAATTACTCTTCTCCCATCATACTTTGCTCACTCTCAACTGCACATCTAAAAATGCCTCAAGCGTGAGTTAACTCAGGCCGGTGTTACATGCAGCGTGAGTTAAGTCACACAGCGTAAGTTAAATCATGTTGAAGGTCAACGTGAATTAATTCACGTTGCGTGTCAAAAGCATTCATTTTCTATCTTTTTGCAGCAGCAGGCGTCGTTAAAAAAGAATGAGTATAGCCCACCATCTTTGACCCTAAAATCCAAAAAGTAATCACTTTGCAATTTTTTAGAGTGTCTGAAATTGTTCCTGAAAGTTTATTGTTGTATATTATCAACATGTGGAGATCTATGACGCTACAAAGGAATCTGGTCAACACATGGAGATCTATGAGGCTACCAAAGGAATCTGGAATTGACCCAATAAAATTGTTATTCGCCATGTTCAAAATAATCATTTTTGTTCCATTTCTCCAAAATTGAAAAGGAAGTTTGGGTTTGACACCAACGTCACTTAACTCACACTAGTGTTCGAAATGTAACCGAACGTGACTTAAGTCACGCAGGTTGTATTCCAACGTGACTTAAGTCACACTAAGTATAATAGTTGTGTGACTTAAGTCACGCGGGGGTATTTTGGAAAGTTTGGTTTGGAGTGAGCGATTTTTTATGGGAGAAGAGTAATTTTCAACCTGGGGTGGGCATCTGTTTGGTTTGGGTTCAAGCCCAAACCCCCAAACTGATTTAGGATATGTCTAGGAAAATTTCTCTTCTCCCATCACGTTTTACTCACTCCCAACTGCACTTTCAAAAATGCCCTCAACGTGAGTTAGCTTAGGCCGGTGTTACATGCAGCGTGAGTTAAGTCACGCTGAAGGTCAGCGTGATTGGTCAAAAGCATTCATTTTCAAACTTTTTGCAGCAGCAGGCGTCGTTAAAAAAGAATGAGTATATTCCACCATATTTGACCCTAAAATCAAAAAAGTAATCACTTTACAATTTTTTAGAGTGTCTGGAATTGTTCCTGAAAGTTTATTGTTGTATATTATCAACATTTGGAGATCTACGAGGATACAAAGGAATCTGGTTAACACGTGAAGATCTATGAGGCTACCAAAGGAATTTGGAATTGACCCAATAAAATTGTTATTCGCCAAGTTCGGAATAATCATTTTTGTTTCATTTCTTATTGAAATGGAAGTTTAGTGTTGACACCAGCGTGAGTTAACTCACGATGATGTTCGAAACGTGACTGGACGTGACTTAAGTCACGTAGGTTATATTTCAACGTGAATTAAGTCACACTGATTATAATAGTTGCGTGACTTAAATCACGCAGGCAATATTCTGCAAATCGAGTGTTAACACTCCGAGTTTACCGAGTTTTCGTGTTTAGGTATCAAAATCGTGTTAACTCGGAGGTAAACTCGGTTTATGGTAAAATTGGAAGGTTTGACGAGTTTGACCGAGTTAACACTTGGTAAACTCGTGTAAACTCGACCGAGTTTACAGAGTTTTACGAGTTTACATCTAAAAAAAATTGGCCATTTTTTTGGGCCATTTTTTTCAAAACCCACTCTCTTTTCTACAAGCCCAAAGACTTAAACGTTTATTGAATAATTACATTTACAATAACACATTGTTCCTTAAATGAAACGTTTCTTTTTCTTTCTTCTCTGAGTTCTCAAACCATGAACAGGGGAGCACATACTAGTGAGCGTTGCAATTCTGACGGTGGAAATTTAGATTTCGACGTTGGTGATTGTGACGCCGATTAGGGTTACGGTGGTGGTGTTTGTTGACCTTTTGAAGTAATTAACTAGTTTATTTTTTAGATAGTTTTATTAACAACTTTAGGAACTTGTGAAACTTGCTTTTTTGGATGGTTTTTTGGATGGCTTAAACTTAGAAACTTATGAAACTTATGATTTTGTGCGTTAATTTTTGCATTTTGATGCTAAGTTGAGCATAACATTTTATTATGGTAGTTTGGTATAATTTGCCTTTGTGATTAAGTCATATTTTGCACTATTGACTTATTAAAAATATTATATTAGCTTATATATGTCATGCATATAATAAATTTTATATAATTTTAATTTTAGGTAAACTCGTACGAGTTCTCGAGTCGAGTTTACCTAGGTTAAACGAGTTGAGGTAAACTCTCAAGTCGTAAAACCTTACACGCAGGGATATTTTGGGAAGTTTAGTTGGGAGTGGGCGATTTTTATGGGAGAAGAGCAATTTTCTATGTCTAGGCACTAATTAGGGTTTTTTCTTAATTTGGTTTTATTGGTTCGGGTCATTAAGGTTATTTTGGACCAATATTACGGGTTGGGCCAATTTCTTTGCCGGTTCAGATTTTGTGGCCCAATTAAAATGATTAAGAATTTATCCATGAAAACTGCTCTTTACCCAACATATTTTGCTAATTCTCAACTGAGTTAACTCATGCTAGTGTAAATCTCAGCATGAGTTAACTCACGCTAGTGTAAATCTCTGCGTGAGTTAACTCACGCTAGTGTAAATCTTTGTGTAAATTTCTGCGTGAGTTAACTCACGCAGATTTAACACTAGCGTGAGTTAACTCACGCATGGACATTTTTGAAATTTCAGTTGGAAATAAGCAAAATGTGTTGAGTAAAGAGCATTTTTCTTTTTCCATCCTTATATTCAAAATTAGGCATATTTTGACCATTTTTTCAATTATAAAAACTGATCCATCTTAACTTTTTTTTTTTAAATTAAAATTTTTGGTCTATTTTAGACCATTTTACCATTCAAAAGGGGCCACTAAAAGCATACAAACTGAATACTGAATTATAAAATTAAAACTTAAATCCTCCCATTAGAGTATAAATAATCACGCACAAATTATTCGGCATACGTTATTCTTTTAGAAAGTTAATTATCAATACTTAACCTTAATAAATGACCATGTTTATTTTAAATCTTAGCCCCCAATTGAATTACACACGAGAACAAACTCTTGCCTCCTTGTAAATTTTGCCCGGTCTACAAAGGTACCCTTTACTTGGATTGCAATGGCTATCTTGTGAACAAATACACAAACCTTCTAATGCACACCCATTTTTCAATATTGTCACACCTTCTTTTATTCCAAGCACTTGATCCGTCCATGTACTAGAGAAAAGCCCTTGTGAATCATATTTTTCTTTAACCTTCAAAAATTTCTCAATATCTTTATACTTCTTGAATACTCCTTCAAATGCCAAATTTCTATTCTTACCCCAATGAGGTAACCCTCCATACTTGAAAATTCCTATTTGTTCAATCTCTTCAAGAATGTCTTCATAAAGCCTAGGAGCCATTGGATCTTTGCTCCGGTAATATGTGATATCAAAGTCTAATGCATCCTCTTGGTTTCCTAAGTAAGCACTTGAAGTCGTGACATAACGCATGAGAATTCCATTGTATTGGTCGATTCCACATAACCCCTTTGGCACTAGTTGAACTAGTTTTTTTATGTCTTCAATAAAGTTTTTCACTTTAGATAAACTAACTCTAAATGTGGATTGCTGAAAGAACTCTCCTTTTATTCTGGAGTCCCAAGCACATGTTGTTATCTTTGCATCTTGAAGACTATCTAAGCATGATCCAGAAGATTGAAGACGATTATGAAATCCAATTACAGGATATCCAGTAAAGATTATACCTACAAGCATACAAATTTTAAAAATTAAAAACTTTAGCTTATGAAATTGAAATTTTTTAATAGTATGACATTAACACTAATACTATTATAGTTTGAGTCATATAGAGTACCATTATTCGTAAGCCCATAAGCAGATATGAAGAGAAAATTTGTTGTTAATTTTGCAACTCTGCACTTTCCATCAACATTACTAGTGAATTCATCAAGATCCTCTTCAACCCCAACAATAACAAAAAAAATGTCAGCAATATTAAAATAAATTTTAATGGTTTTTATCTAGCCATGACTAACATGCACATGATATTGTTAATAGAACACAAATAATTTCAATAATTGAATTTTATTAATCCACACATTATTATAGTGAACAATCAACCCATTATCCTTCCATTACTTTCACTTTTGGTCGAAGCTCTGCCACCTAGACAAACACAGTCACTGTAACTCTTCCACCGATGACAAAAAATAACATGCCAAGTAGGCATCAATGTTTCAATGAAGTGGATATATCTCATTTATGCATCATAGGATTTGCTGCTCCCTCATTTAATCCTAGCCACGCCACTGATTTGCTGAGTTGTCATAGGTGATTGGGTAATACAATTGTTGAGTCATATAACTAAAGGATGGATTAACGAAAATGCCCCTAGGGGTTTAAGGCAAATGCAAAATGATAAAAAAAAAATACTCTTTCTCCCTCTCTCCCTCCCTCTCTAGTCTCCTTCTCCTTCTTCTGCTCCTGCTCCTCTTCCTATTCTTATAAATACATGGATCAAAATTCAAGTGACCCCTATTTACATGGACTACACATATAAATAAGCCAAGTATAAATTGTTATTTTTGTGATATAATTAAATTAAGTAATCAAAATGCCAAAAGTTGTTAACTGATATTATCAAGAATAAAAAAAATGTTAACTAATCCTTTAATAATATAAAAGCTTAAAATAGTCTTAGTTGTTCCCTTAACAAAAATAAATAATTTTGGAATGAATTAAAAATATATAAAACATAATATTAACCCAAAATATATGATAATTGAAACAAGAAAATATCCTTCTTAAAAAAATATACATTGTGCATAAACTTCTTCGTCGGTTCTAGTCCTCATCTTCTTTAACTACCTTTTGATTTTTTTTTTCTTTTCAATGACAAATGTTAGTAGTTAGTTTGTTAAATGAGTTTTTCTATAATATGCAAATCTGCACATGTTAAGAAGTTTAAAATAGAAATTTTATATTGAAATTTGTACATTTAACATTAAATATAAAACTTTTGAATAAATAATTGTTGTTTTCTAAGAAAAAGGTACTACTATTAGTTGTTTTAACATATGCAATGTTGCACCATGTTAGACAAACCCTTGTTAAATTAATATTTTTCTCCTTTGTCCGTGTTTGGACCCAGACCTCTAACTCAGGTTCTCTTAGCTAAAACAAGTTGAGATACCCATTCACCCAAACACCTTCCAAAGCTTGTTGGACAACGTGTAGTCGTCGTCAACATCGCCAACCTTATTCTGATGGTGTTTGTTTGGGATCTTTGAATGTGCTCCTTTTAAAATCTCATGTTCAATTCTTCTTAATGTCAATTCTGGAGTGTTAGTTTAACTTCTTACAAAAACATCATCAACGTTTATTGCATACACTTGACTATACGATGCACCATTATCATCACCTTCCGAAGCTAATTTGCATAGATTTTACGCATCTTGTCATATCTTATCTTATTATATATAAAAGTCCTGAAGTCTCTTGAGCAAATTTTTGGAGCCAAAAAGTTGTTATGAATTTGCTATATGTTTTTCCTTTTTTAAAAAATGATCTTAAAAATCGTACATAGAAAAGTTTGTAAATCTCTTAAGAAAATTTTTGGAGCCAATTTTTTTTTTTTTTATGAATTTCATAATATTTGTGTTATTTTCTTTTTTTGAAAAAATGATTTTACATGTCTTATCCTATCTTATACATAAAAAAAAGTTCTTAAGTCTCTTAAGCAAATTTTTGGAGCCAAAAAATTTGTTATAAATTTTTTTTATTTTAGAAAAAAATTATATTTAAAATCTTATATATATTAAAGTTCGTAAGTCTCTTAAGAAATTTTTTGGAGTAAAACATGTTAGGAATTTCCTAATTTCTTTGCTTTTTTTTCGTTTTTTAGAAAAATTGTCTAACACAAAAGAAAAAAAAGTCAATTTTTTTTTAAAAGATAATTTTTTCAAGATATAAGTAGATTATTGAATTATTGAATTCAAAAAAATTGTAATTAACTCATTTGAGGTTGGCCTAGTGGTTGGCTTGGAATCTTGGAGTGTGCTCCTCTCAAGGTTTCAGGTTTGATTCTCTCTGGTGCAAATTTCGGTGGGTAAGTCCATACAGAGTTTTGCTCTGGCTTAGAATGAGCCCCCTGCAAGTGGGCAGTGGGATTGGTCCCTTTGATTAATCGTCCTAGGATCGGATACCAAGTTTTAAAATAAAAAAAAATTGTAATTATATCCCAATATTTGTCGGTGATTTACAATTATGTTTCTTAACTAAAACAATATTTAATCACGTCTTAATTTTTCTAATAATTTAAAATGAGTAAAAAGTTATTTTGATCTATAAATTTCCGAGTCAATATCACTATAGTTTTTAAATCTATTGACTTTGTAAAAATGTATTATTGAACGTGTTTTTAATTAATAATTTTATGAATTAAGCAAACTAACGAAAGACAGATTTAAAAATCAAACTAACTTACGAAATACAAGTTTGACGATAAAATTAACTCACTAAAAATTGTCTTAAAAAAATTAACTCACTAAAAAAACCTTATGTTGAGACGTTTTTATAATTTAATAAACTAAATGACTATAATAATATAGTTTGACACATTCAATGACCAAAATTTTGTTTACTCAATTCATAACAAATCTATGAAGTATTAAATAATTTGTAATCTTTTAGGTTAATTTTGCGCTGCACAAGTAAGACAAGTCTTGTATCATGAACAAGATAGTTTTTACTATTGAATTAATAAATTTCACCATTAAAACAAATGAGATATGATTTGACTTATTAATCGAATGACGAAAAAGACATTTATGTATGGTGTAAGATTATTTTACTTGTGTATCTAAGACAATTTTTTTAAAAGGAAGTAAACTATTACTTGGTTCTAAACTCAATACAAATTTTCTTAAATTAAATACATGTTTAAAGATTATAAAATAACTTAAAGATATTGGAGTATATAACTTTGAACAGAACAATTTTACAAAAAATAAAATACATGAACATAACAAAGCTAATTAAGCTGACCTGTGATTCTTATGGCAGCCAGTGCAATGGAAGGAGTGGGACGAAAGGGGATAAAATCATAGAGACCATTGCCAGGTGTATTTATGGGAACACGATCATCAACTCGATAGATAGCTCTGTGTTGACTTGGGTACCAAGATATATCTGCAAACTCATGTTCATGCCCAAAACTTACTACTTGATCTCCCAAATCTGAATCACTTTTTGCCACATACGTAATGGATCGCTTGAACATGGGTTCTAGCTTTAGAGTAACCTACAAATTCAAGTGATTAAAAATCATCATAATTAAGCCTTATTACATGATAATAACGAACATGAAAGAAAATACTTTTTAATTATTCATGTATTAACAAAAAATTATACAAGAGTATATACAACATCAACTAAATTTAAACCCATTGAATAAAGTCGGGTATATGGATCAAACAGCGTCATAATGTTATACTTTTATCATAATGTTCTACTTCTATCAAACAACATGTGATTTGAAAGACACGATCTTTTGTCCTAAATTTCTTAAAACAAATCTTTATTTTCAGCTATTTAACTTCAATTGCAAACCAAACCAATTTCCTCGTGCACCCCCTCAATTTAAATACATCCTTCAATTTAATGAAATCGCTAAGTAGAAATTAGAATAGTCCATGTGGGGACGAACTTATAAATCACATTACTTCGATATAATTTAGTATACTTACGAAATTTGTATCAACAACTTAACTCCCCATAATAATGCTGTAATTTCAAATCATTTTTTGTATAATTTTACCACACATTCAACGTAAAATTCACATATTTGCTACACATAATTTATTTTTGTGGTGGTTCTTGACAACACCACACTATCTCACATACAAACATCGCTGGTCTTACATCTTCCCGATAAAACACTCAAGGACCTCCTCCATTTTAACCACTAAACTTGAATTAGATAGTTTACATCTCCTCGATTTCTCTGTTGTTTTGTTATGAATCCAAGATAATTAAACCATATTACTTGTGTATGATATGATCTCCAACTTTTATCTCTAAACTAGACACACTTCACCTTATGCTAAAATTACACATTATATATACTCTATTTTGCTTCTTCTCTAGTGGAAGTTGAATGTTTCTAAAGCTTGTCTCTAACCATCCATTTAATTCCTATCTCAACTCTTCAAGAAGGACTATATCATCTGCAAGATGCATACATCTTGGTGCGAGCTCTTAAATGTGTTTTGTAAGTACATCCAAAACTAAAGTAAAAAGATAATGGATTAAGGTTGAATCTTGGTGCAATCCTATTATCCTATTATTATGGGAAAACTATTAGTGTCTTCATCTTTTGTCCTCACACTAGTCTAGACTCCCTCATATATATTCTTTAGGGCTTGAATATTCGCAATCCTACCCCTTTTCTTCTTAAAATTTTTTAACAAAATCTCTTCGGGCAGTCTGTCATACTCCTTCTCCAAATCAATGAAAATTAAGTGCAAGTGTTTTGATTTATCCAATAATAGTCTATCACACATCGCAGTAAATAGATTTCTTCCATGGTCGATAAGGCATACCACAAAACTGGTTATCAGTAATGTGAGTCTATTTTTAGAGTCTCCGTTCAATCACTCTTTCCAATAACTTAATCGTATGACCCATAAGTTTAACCCCTGTAATTTGCTCAACTATACAATAGTTTTTCATCTATAAAGAAAAAAACTGATGCAATATTTACGTACTTTGTCACTATTTATAAGCATCTATGACCCAGTTCAAAAGATTTTTATTTGTTTCATGAAAGAATTGTGACGAAATCACCGATTAACATGACAATCCAACTTTCTGTCTCCAAAAGATAGGATCTTGGGTGGACACCATAAAAAAAAAAGTGATTATTTGGGATTTTGAAATAGAAGAATTTAGAAGTGTTTAAGGATCTATTTGCAAGTATTTGAGCAGTGATGTATGGTATTGGTATACAAGTGCAACCTAAAAATTGTCACAACATAGATGAAAATTAAAGTTAAATGTAACGTGGATGCGCCGATCTTTACAGATAAAAGATCTTTTAGCGCTGGTATGTGTATCAGGGATGAAAGAATTGAATTCATTTGAGTTCAAAAAATATGGAAAAATGGTTAACCAACACCTCAAGAAGTGGAAGCATGGGACGTAAGAGAATTATTTTTATGGATTTTAAATTTCGGTCTTACTCGAGTGGCGATATAACTATATAGCAGCCTTGTGGTGGACGGCACGTTGAGTAAGCTTGATCATAAGCCATATTTTGGTGTTATTTTAATTACTTGTTGGAAGTTACTTATTTTTTTACCAAACTTTAGGTTATGTTTTATTCGGCGGCAAGTCAACAATGTTGTTCGTTTGTTAGCTAAAATTGCATCGTCACGTGTTAGTCACAACACTTTTAATTATATTAAAGCCTGTATTATTACTACTTTAATGAATGAAATGAGTTAAGTTTGTTTTTGTCCCAAAAAAATGCAACCTTGAAATATTATAGGTTTAAAGAGTTAATAATTTTAAGAGTAAATTACGATCAAATGTAAGTTGAGTTTCACTTCTATTCTCTCATATGTTAAAATATACACTTTCAATCCTTGAGAAATAAAAGTCTAGAGTAAATTATACGTCATTTTTTTTAAAAGATGCTTCAATTACAACGATCCATTTTAATATAAATAAATATTTGAATGATAACTACTAACTTTGAGCAACCATTGAAGTTTTATTTCTTCATACTTTATCATTTTTAGTAATTTTTACAAGAATTTAATTTTGTATTGTTGCATATTTATAGAGTTTAAAACTACATAATAATGATATTGTAAATAAAGATAGATAAAAATCTGCATTTGGACTTTGATATATCAAAATGGGCCTGTAATACTCCCATTTCCACACTTTGCGTGGTTGATTTTTGTTGCTTAATTATTAGACATAAAAAACAATATTGGATCCATCAAAATAATTTAATGGACTAACCTAACCATGAAAAAATGGACCAATCTTTCTATAGGTGCAAGTTATAAGGACACATCCACTGATCCACACATAAATTCAATTGAGTAACATTATATTAGTACTAGTAATTTTTATTTCCACAAACTGTACGTACAAGCAAATTAAATGATCAAGTTATTTATTGGGTGTAGGCAATGGTTATAGGTTTATTTTACTATTATTAGTTGTTCAATATACCCTGTACATTTATAGTAAGGACAGCACATTTCTGAACTTTCCTCTATTGACTTGTTCAATAGATCCTGTAACTTTTTTTGTTTTTTTTAATAATTGAAAAATCTACTATCACGTTTGTCATTGTGACCCGATTTTGTTCAGAAATGACTTTGAAATAATTTACCACGAAAAAAAAAAGACTTTGAAATATCATTAGTTATAATGTCAACTTTTTAAGAGTTACACATTATATTAAATATGGCCTAGAAGTGTGTTCATTAGTGATGAATAGTTCTGAAGACTATCCAGTCACGTTACAAACATATTATGAAAGGGTTGGGTTAGGCTAAATTGAAATCATAAAATAGTATTAGACTCTATGTTGAATCATCCATTATCTCTTATCATATCACCACTATCAAACTATTTAAGGTCACGTTTCAGATAATTAATTTTGGGTGTGACAAGTGTGTATTAAAAGTCTCATTATCTTTGTACCAAAAAAAAAAAAAAGTCTCATTATCTTATGCTTAATAAAATATGACATTAAAATATTAGTTTTCATCTTACAAATCGGTTTTCTGAAAATCAAGTTAAGTTCGATCAAAAATCTACTCACAAATTATTTATATTTTTTTTTTTGAGGAGACTGTTGACAAATTATTTGATGCCCTACAAGTCAAGAACTTAATTGAAAACTTTTTCAATTTGCAACCCATGAATCATTATAAAAAAATTGGGTTACCGATTTTGAATAAGGCCATATTTAGTTGGAGCTAATTTACCAAGCATGTGAGGATTCAGATCCAAGCATATAAAAAAAGAAAGAAAGAAAGAAAAAACAACACATAAAGCAAAAAAAAAAAAAATCAATACCATATTTAAACAAAAAAACCAAAACTAAAAAAGTTCTAACACCATACCTGTGAAATAACACCAAGCACACCAAGTGATACTTTAGCTGCATTAAAATCTTCATTGTTTTGTTCATTAAGAATCTCAACTTTAACATATCCATCTTCAGAATTTGAAGGTCTAACAATCCTTATCTCCACAACATAATCATGAACAGCACTTCCTTTTCCCCACAATGTGCTTCCATGAGCACCAGTTCCAATCATTCCACCTATTGTTACACCATACCAATATGGTGTATATGGTAAAGCCAAACCATTTTTTGAGGCTTCATTAATAATTTCCTTCAATGTCACACCACTCTCCAATGTTATTGTTTTTTCTTCCACATCAATGTTTACTACCTTGTTGAGATATTTTGTGCTTAGTAGTATCCCATTTGAATCATCAGGACATACCAATTTTGGTACGCTGTGTGAATAACGTGTAGCAACTTTGACTTTGCTCTTTTCTCGACTTGCTGATGCAACCATTGAAACTAGTTCTTGTTCAGAAGTTGGATAAAAAACTTGTGAAGCTTGACATATAGTTCTATCAGGGAACATTCCATAAGAGTTAGTGATTGTGCAGGTTGTGTTATGTGAATTAGAACACTTGATTGGATCCTCCGGGGGTGTAGATCGTACAATAATAGAGGGAAAAATAAGTAAAAGAATTGAAATGAAGGATTTTTTTGACAAATTCAACATGGTTGAAAATTTTGAAACTTCAAATTTTTGGTGACCAATTTAGAAAAAAACATGAATTTTGCGTATGTGTGTAATGTAATTGTTTTGCCTATTTGTTGAGTAGAGAACAAGGAAACTTGGGACAGAGCTTTAATTGATGTTACTTAATATAAACTCAAGATCAAGGTTATTATTAAATAGTGCATTTTTGTAGTGTGGTGTAACAAAAGGAAATGATGTGTTCAATTTAATATCTTTTATTGTTCAATTGAATTTAAAATATTTCCTCACGCAATTTAATCTTTTTATTGTTAAACTAAATTTAAAATATTTTAAACCAAGTTGTTTGAGTTTCAATGGCAAGAAGCTCCTTTCAAGGACGTACTCGGAGAATACCGGGTTCGATTCCTAGGGGGAATAACGTTTGGTCAGTGTGCATCCCTCTACGCAGAAGCTAGATTAGTCGCCCACCTTTAATGAGTTGGAAATAAATCAAACTATTTTTGTAAGTTATCATTGACTACTTATATATATCAAAATAAAGTGAAAATAACTTATAAACTTGTCATACACTATTTTTACTAATTCTCTCAATCAATCTCACAAACACTTACAATTAGATAAGTTCAAGTAAATCAACCTAAACTGACTCTAAGACATCTATGATTTTGTATACACTATGTTGGAAATATGGTCGTTCAAGATAATTTATTTTAACCATTATAAGTCCTACATTTTAATTGAGCAAGGTTGCTTCTTGTGTGTAATAGTTGATACACGTGAGGAGACTCAGGGATGTTTCATTTATTTGAAATGATGAGTTTTTGTTGGTTCGGTATTCAAGTAGTATGAAATACACCTGTCCTAAGCTTGAGAGTTAAAAATAAGGAAATAAAATAGTGTTAGCATGCTTCTCAAAGAGAATAATGTTAATGTTGCTATTGCTTTAATATTGCTTAGTGCTGTCTTTAAAATTAAGGTTTAAACAAATGACCCTGAGACATCTATAACTCATTGTCGAAGCCAACACATAATCCACACATAAGGTCAGTGGAAACCTTGTGATATTTGTAAGTTTATGTGTGCTATGAATACTTATTGTTCATATAAATTTTTCTCATATTATATTTTATTTTTTTGGTGGACTTTAATTTAACATCAGATTCATGTCATTAACTTGCCGTTAATTTTTAGTCAAAAAAATATTGAATATAAGTTATCAAAGAATTATATAATCATTGTAATAAAAAAATAAATTAAAAAAATTATGCAATTAAATTGTGTGAGTTTTAGCAACTAGGCTACTTGATCAAAAAAAATATATATTATAAAAACGAATGCATATTCGATAGTTATCTACCGAATATATGTTTAACAAAAAAACGCACATCCAATAGATAATTACCGAATATGTATTTAGAGAGTCTTAAAGATATTAAAAGGGGTAAAGAGAAATGTTCATACTTTTTACAAGAGACCTAAGTCTGATTTTGTAAAAAAAATCAATGCTCAAGTTTGGCCTGTTTTACAACAATCTTGATTGATGATGTATACACATTCAAGTGCTCTTGAGTGGTAAAACATAATGATTGATCAGGTATAATAATTAGACAACAATTTTTTTTTAAGTATATATTTTGTTTTATTATTATAAAGTTATCAATCAATACACATTTTGTAGAGGTTTATTGATAAATAACCTTATAAAATGACTATTTTTTTCGACAAAAAAAGGACCATATTTCAAATCTTGCACCCCCAACTGAATCACACATAAGAACAAACCCTTGCCTCCTTGTAGACTTTGCCTTGTTTACAAAAGTACCTTTTACTTGGATTGCAATGACTATCTTGAGAGCAAATACACAAACCTTCTAAAGCACACCCATTTTTCAATATTGTCACACCTTCTTTTAATCCAAGCATTTGATCCGTCCAAGTACTAGAGAAAAGTCCTAGTGAATCATATTTCTCTTTAACCTTCAAAAATTGCCCCATATTTTTATACTTCTTGAAAACTCCTTCAAATGCCAAATTTCTATTCTTCCCCCAATGAGGCAACCCTCCATATTTAAAAATCCCTATTTGCTCAATCTCTTCAAAAAGGTCTTCATAGAGCCTAGGAGTCATTGGATCTTTGTGACGGTAATACGCGAATTCAAAATCTATAGCATTTTCTTGGCTCCCTAAGTAAGCACTTGAAGCCGTGACATAACGCATTAGAATTCCAATATATTGGTCAATTCCACGTAAACCTTTTGGCTCTATGTGAACTAACTTTTGTACATCTTCAATAAAAATTTTCACTTTAGATAAGCTAATTCTAAATGATGTATGGTGGAAAAATTCGCCTTTTATTCTCGAGTCCCAAGCACATGATGTTATATGTAAATCTTGAGAACTATCCAAGCATGACCCAGATAACTGAAGACGATTTTGAAATCCGATAACAGGATATTCAGTGAAGATTATACCTACACAAGTATTCAAATTTTAAAATGGAATAGTTTAGCTTATGAAATTGGTTTTTTTTTTAAGAGTATAAAATTAACACCACTATTATAGTTTGACTCAGAGCAAGTACCATTATTCGTAAATCCGTAAGCAGATTTTATGAGAGTATTTGTGAATACTTTTGCAGCAATGCACTTTCCATCGGCATAACTATTGGATTCCTGGAAATCCTCTGTAAATCCAACAATAATACAAAATGAAAAATTGTGAACAACATTAAAGTTAATTTTGATGTTTTTTTGATCTAGCCAAGCTTTCATGCACAAGATATGGTTCATGCTGCACAAACACAGAAAATATCATATCGGATAGTGTTGGTCTCGGTAACAAGAACCAACACAGAAAATAACATCTCGGATAGTGTTGGTGTTTTTATGTAGTTCTAAAAGATTATAAAAGTACTTGTTTATTGAACTCGTTACAAAATTGTGTTAAGCAGTCAACTATGTCGTTTAATACGAGACATGAGAAGTACTTAGTTATTGAATTCATTACAAATTTTATTAATTTAGGTACTGGAAAATAATTTTCAAGTTACTGACCTATAGTTCTTTCGAATTCCACTACAAATGAAGGAAGTGGACGAAAAGGTATAAAATCACATAGACCATTGTCTGATGTCTCTACGTGAACACGATCATCAACTTGATATATAGCTTTGTGTTGACTCGGGTACCACGTTATATCGGCAAACTCATGTTCATGCCCAAATGTAACTGCCTGATCTCCCAAATCCGAATCACTTTTTTCCAAAAAAGTGATGGACCGTTTGAACATGAGTTCCAGATTTAGAGTAACCTACAAATTCAAGTGATTAAAAATCATCACAATTATGCCTTTTTACATGATAGCAAACATGAAACGATCATCAAAGAAAACACATTTAGTTCAAAATTAAAAAAAGAATACTATACCAAAATTTATCTTCTCCAAAAATAAATTGATTATAAAAATTATACTTCCTGTTTATAGTGCTTAGATACAAATCATGTAAGGATTGAACTTGGCTAAACTTGGCTAAACAAATCAAAGACCATACCTGTGAAATAACACCAAGCACACCAAGTGATACTTTAGCTGCATTAAAATCTTCATTGTTTTGTTCATTAAGAATCTCAACTTTAGCATATCCATCTTCAAAATCTAAAGGTCTAACAATCCTTATCTCCACTACATAGTCATGAATAGAACTTCCTTTCCCCCACAATGTGCTTCCATGTGAACCGGTTTCCATCATTCCACCTATTGTTAAACCATACCAATATGGTGTATGGGGTAAAACCAAACCATTTTTTGAAACTTCATTGATAATTTGCTTCAATGTAAAACCACTTTCCAATGTTACTGTTTTTTCTTCCACGTCAATCTTCTAGATTTTGTTGAGATATTTTGTGCTTATTAGTAACCCATTTGAATCTTCAAGACATACCAAATTTGGTATGCTGTGTGAATAACGGGTTGCAACTTCGACTTTGGTTTTTTTTTCTACTTGCTAATGCAACTATTGAAAACAGTTCTTGTTCAGAAGTTGGATAAAAAACTTGTGAAGCTTGGCATATAGCTCTATCAGGAAACATTTCATATGAGTTGGTGATTGTGCAGGTTGTGTTATGTGAATTAGAACACTTGATTGGATCCTCTGGGGGTGTAGATAGTACAATAACATGGGAAAAAAGAAGTACAAGAATTGAAATGAATAATTTTTGTGACAAACCCTTCAACATGGTTGAAAATGTTGAAACTTCAATTTTTTTGACCAATTTAAAAAAAACATGAATTTTGCATATGTGTGTAATGCAATTGTTTTGCCTATTTATAGTGTATTTTTGTAGTGTGGTGTAACAAAAGGAAATGATGTGTTCAAAGGTTATTCTTGTGCTAGGTTGCTACTTGTGTTTAAAGGTTGCTTCTTTGTGGAAGTTTTATTTACATGAAATGATGAGTTTCTGATTTTTGTTGGTTTGCCATTCAGTGACATGTTGAAATACAACTGTCCTAAGCTTGATAGTTACGAATAAGCAAAGTAAAATAGTGTTGGCATGTTTGGGAAAAAAGAAAATATTGCAATTGCTTTAATGTTGCTTGAGTGCTGAATACAAGGGTTAAAGAACATATGATCAGATCGAGATTGATCTTCCATTGGGTCACTTGCACATTGTTGAAGCCTTTCAAAATTTGATGATTGCGTTACAGCAAAATTGTGGCATGATTTTGAATCAACATTTAGAGGTTTTATTTTATAAATGTCGTGGAACGGAGGAATAAATCGTGCATAGTTTGAAGATAATGTTCAGCATTTTACTGTGTGCGAACTCCAAATTGTCGCACGATTTAATTAAGTTTGAAACATTATTTAAACACTGTTTGACCCATTTCTTGAGAGAGCTTGAGAATCTCATGAAAACCAAAGGAGGAAACTTTTAAGAACTTAGAGGCTAAGAGTTTGGTGTCTTTGGGGTTAGATTATAAGTATCGAAATTTGAATCTTTGAGAACCAACAAAGGGGGCTCTTAGGAAAAGGATGGTACCTTTTGGGGAGAGATTCATGGGATTGGAAAACAAATCAAAGAGAATGTTTTTTAGCAACTTGAGGAAATCTTAGGAGACCCAAAAGTGATGATCCATAGGAAATCAAATGGTATAGATTGGTTACTTTTGAGGGTTAGATTCTAGTGTTGAAAAATAATTGGGAAATACCTTAGATAGTAAATTTTTTGAGTCTTTTGGCCATGGAAAAGATTCGGGAAAAGGTTAGAATATACTGATTATTTCCCTGTAAATGCACCATGTAAACTTGGTATTGACGCGTAACTGTCAATAATAGACTGATTAATAGTAAGCAAAGTTGTAATTAAACTTGACTTGTGCTATATAAAAACTTGCCAAAGTGAATATCGATTACAACTTGATATGGCCAAGTGAATGTCGATTACAACTTGATATGGTCATTACTAAGCGCCAAAATGTACCAAAATATTAATGGTCTTATAGCACCAAAACATTCAAAAAAGGTGCTAACCAAAATACATATTAGACTAAGCACCATACTACATTAAATAGGTTCATAGCAAATAAACATAGACATAGCTATAGATGACATATGCAGTCCATTCAACCTTCAACATTCCCATTAACTCGTTTTCTTGTCTTGGTCCTTTCAACATTCTCATTCCATTTGACTAGACCCTGACTAGCTCTTTGGCAACCTTCTCCAATTCCTCTAGTTGCAGTTGTTGCAGTCCAATCAACATTGCTTGCCTATGATTTCCATATGAGTTCCTAACTTTCTTGGCCTGTTGCCTTGATCTTTTGAAATATTCTTTTGCCACTTAAGAAGACCAACAATTACACCATTGATTGTGTCATGAAATTGTCTTGGTGGTAGTGTCTTCAAACCATTCATTATCATGTCAACATCATTATCACTGTTATACACTTGAGCACAAGCAGTATGATCATTGTTGTGTGACTAAGTCTGAGCAGAAGCATTATGCTCAATGTTGTGTGACTCGGTCTAACCGATAACTGGAAAACTTGAAACAATAAAAAAATGGAAGAAAAAAAGAACATACATTCAATAAATGCAATTCGAAGCAAATACACAACAAAATACAGTAATGCAAAGCAGATACATTCATATTTCGTGAAAAAGTTTCTAAATAACATACCTTCGATTCGATTCTCCAGATATTGTGTTCTTCCTTCTCTTTTCTTCAATCCCATTTTTGTTTCGAGTTCGTTTGGGTTCGATTCGTTTCAATTCATTTTGAATTGAATTAAGATCGTCTTTTCAATCCAAGTTTCACATCGATACGTTTGGTTTCGATCGTCTTTTCGATCTCAAGAACCCTAATTCCCAATTCCAATTCGTGGTGTGTTTCCAATTCAAGAGAAAATGGAATCAGGGGTATTTTGGTCTTTTCACGTTTGCTTGATGAGCCCGGGGGCATTTACGTTAGTTCACACCAACTTTTGCTGAGTCAAATCGCCATTTTACCAATCAATAGTGACACCTCAGTTGATTAGTGATGTGGTCGTCATTAACTGGGTTGAGGGACCAAATTTTAAGTGCTTAAAATTTACGGTGGTTGTTTGAAATAATCAGTAAGTTAAGATACCAAACTTCAAATGAGCCCTACCACGGACTAAAGATATAAATAAGCCGTAAAAAAATTATATACCTATTATGCAAAATCAAGTGAATAGTTTTAGATAATAATTAAAAACAAATTGTTTAAAAGAACTCGAGTTTGAACTCTACATTATCAAAGTAGGAAATCGAGTTATGATAATAAATTGAAATAATAAATTGATTCTATTTATTGCAAACAAATAACACTAGAATTCCCCTTCCTCTAAAAAAAAAAAACTAGAATTCCCCCTTGATATAGGAGTAGCTTTTATGCACCATTATAGTATGATTTTGATATAAAAAAAATACAATACATTATCACTATGTGTTAGTTAAATTTTTAAATTCGAGAGTTTCTAGTCTTAGAAATAGAATGTATTTGAGAAATTCGTTCCAAGATACAATGTTTGTTAAATTATTAGGAGGTTTTTTTTTAGATTATACCTTTAAAAAATGGTGGGTAATTTATCTATTAACTAATGAAAATGAACAATTTATTAGTGGGGTCAAGATAGTTAATGAATACCACTTAAAAAAGTGCTTATGTGGTTAATGTTTATTGATTGGAGTAAATTACCCATCATTCTTTTATGGATACCCTAAAATTGGTTGACTATTATGGAAGCCTTTTGTTGGAATGGAGGAGATTGTTGACATAGGAAATAGCTTCTTTATGTGAAGTTTGATATAAGTGGAGAGAGTGAAATAGTAGCTTTGAAGATGGGCCTACAATCAATTTTGATCATCATCTTGTTGTTCAAGAGTGTTCACCAGATTTAGATCCTACTAAAACCAATATCCTTCGTGCAAGTGCTTCATGTGGATTGTAGTTTCAGGTTTGAGAATCGAATGCTATAACGCAAGTGTGCTTTTAATGTTCACATTTATATCAAAATGGATATCCTCACCATAGAGGGATCACGGGAAAAGTTTGTGCGTATATGTGATGAAATGGACATGTTACACAATTAAGTATTTCAAAGTTTCTTATAATGGCTTACACCTTATATGCAATAATTTTAATTATTATGGCCATGTGGTACTAGATTGCATCAACGAAACTATGAACCTAGACAATGGTGACATCGATAATTAACATGAGCCATGCAACAAGCATGCAACATGCTAACCTTAGAAGCAAGGTAAGAAAATTAGCCAACATTGTTATGAATATTGGATCGTGATATCCAAATAGAAAAGGCAGGTGAATAATCAAACCAATTTTGAGAAAATAATTAAGAGCAAATTTGGAGTAGAAATATTTTTCCCATCCTTGATTTTCAAGCAATAAATTCAATATCATTAAGAATATTTTTGCACAAAATTTAATTTTAACTTGATACCAAATTTAGTGAATTATGTGCCTTAAGTAGTGATTATGATAATATGTTTTTGAGTGTTGTTGCCATAAAGAAAATCCATAAAGCTTTTATGATCATGAAGTCCTGCAAAGCCCTAGGTCTTGATGACTTTCAATCTATCTTTTTCAAAATGTTTTGGAATGGTATTAGGGATGATGTTTAATTCGTGTTTTGTAACGAAGGCCTTTGAGACGGTGTTTATGGATTCATATGTTTCAAAATCCCTCACGATTCTCATTCTTAAAGGTGACAATCCTCAAAAGTTTAAGGAATTTCGTTCAACCGACCTATGTAACATGACTTGCATGTTGGTTTCTAAAGTGGTGGTGAATCGATTGAGATCTATGTTGAATGATGTTGTAAATATTATTAAAAATAGTTTCATCACTGGGAGAATGACGATTGATAACGCAATTATCCTATATGATTTTATTTATCACATTTATAAATATAAAATGGCATTTATATGCTTGATCTTGATTATTAGTAAAAAAACCTCTACTCTTGATTAATAAAAGTCACAATAGCCGCCCACGTATAAGTCATAAATTAAATGATATATATATATATATATATATATATATATATATATATATATATATATATATATATATATATATATTGAAATTGGTGGATCTGGATTGTCTCTTGATTAAAAAAATGAGAAATGCTAGCAACACACCTTCTAACATACACTTTTCAACACACTCTCTTTGATTGGTTAAAACTCACATGGGACCCACCATGTGAGTTTTAACCAAAAAAAGTGTGTTGAAAAATGTGTGTTAGAAGATGTGTTGCTAGTATTTCTCTAAAAAAATATATGTCCAGCGCCAACTTCATCCATTAAATTTATATTGTGTTTCTCTCTCTTCTAGATTACATTTATATTTATTTTTCTTTATGGTTTGTCAACCATTGAATTTGAGGCAGGACAAACAGCAGAAGGCATGCGCAGGAGAAGATCCATTCTATATCGTACAATGTGATTGGAGTTCGAATATTAGTTCATCCACTTTATATACGTGAGTATTTAATAATTATTTTCATTTCGTCCGAGTACCAAATAAAAACACAATAGTCACTTTGCTATCAAAGAATATGTATAATTGACTAAACTATATGTGATCAAATCTCGTTTCCACTTTATCACGTTTCTCATTCTCATTTTCACTTGAGTTTTCGGTTACTGTTTATGAACAATTGAGTCTATATGTAGATCCACAATTGTGGTGCTTAAATCGTACTTGCCCTTAAGAATTGGGACCGTAGTTATCTTGCTTTTGTGGCATGACAAATAAAATTTAAAGTTAATTATCAATGAATTCCCATTTAATAATATTTTTTTGAGCAATTTATTAATATATTGTTACGTGTTATGTTGAAGAATAGGGTATTTATTTATTTTTTGACGAAATAACATGGAGTTTTTGTTATCAACGGATTGATTTGAATGGTAAGGGACTAGGTTCTTTATTTTAAGCATATGATTAAGAGTTTAATATTTGAAGATGTGTATAGAAAAAATCTAGTTGGAAGGAGAAAATTCATATTGTATGTCCTAAGTATTATATGATGAGATTCATTATTTGATATTATTATTTTTTTATGCTAAATAGTGAAAATAGGTTATACAATTTTTTTAAAAAAAATTGAGACTTTTTTATGAAAAAATACGATGACTCGTCATTTAGTATTAACAAAAAAAACAGAAAAATAATTTTGGTAATCCACCATCTAACACAATCCAAACTGAATATTAATGGGTTTGCCCAAATCGACCTAGTAGTCTAATGGATGGATATTTTACACCACTCAAAAGTACTCTATATGGTTAGCCCTTGTGCGGCATAACTTTCGGTAATATTGGTGACACTGTGCATATCTCTCTTATTCAATCGTTCTCTTTCATTTAAATAATTTATTTTAATCATTCATCCATCATTTTCTCTCATCTAAAATACACTAATGTCACCAAATAATTATTTCACCAAAGTGCTATCTTTCAGGTCTTAGATTTGTCCAAACTCAATTCAAACATACACGTTTAACAACGAAGATTATTCACTGTGAAAATTTGTTATGGATATAATGCTAACAAAAAAATATGTACCGTTGCTCCTAGGCTATTTAAATAAAAGGTATAAGGATTAATTAGACATTAAATTTTGAGTAATTAGGAAAAGGACAGTTAAAAATGAACTAACCACTCAATCACTTAAATATTACACCCTCCGATCACTATTATAAGCAAAATTTTACTTTTTAAAATCATTTAATTAATAATGTATGTGGTCTACATAATAGACCGCATACATACATCATTTATTAAATAAATATAAAAAGTAAACTTTTACTTATAATAGAGATTGGAGGATATATATATCGAAGAAATCGTTAAATGACATTAAATTAGACATTAAAATGTATACGGGATTAATTAGACATTAAATTACATATCACCTAAAAAGTATACATGATTAGTTAGACATTAAATTTTGAGTAATTAGGAAAAGGGCAGTTAAAAATCCACTAACCACTAAAGCACATACTTATTTTTCAATGAAATCACATGCTTCCTCCGTCCCAAATATTAAAAAAAAAAATCACACTTATTTAAAAAACTAAAATATAAGAATTTAAAGGATAGTTTTTTGCGTTTTCTCTGAAATAAGTTTTATAGGAAGATATAAAAACAATTTCCATTGGCTATTGGTTATGGAGAAAATGAAAAATAAAAAAAATTGAATGTAATTTGAATTTAATTTCATGAGAATAAACAAGAAAAATCTTAGAAAAGATGCGTTTTAAAAATAAATAAAAAATAGAATAAAAGTTTGTCTTTTTTACTTACATTTAAAAAAAAATTGAGTTTTTTTTACTTACATTTTAGAACGGAAAAAATACTTAATTTTGGGTCGCGCATTAAGGTATTTAAAGTAGAAATTTCATAGCAAAGTAATCAATGTTTATATTTTTAAAAAAATTGAATTATAATAAAATATCTACTTATAAGTTTATCACGTTAACATTTGTCTTTATTATTTGTCTCTTATAAACAAAATATCGTACACCGCTTCACATATACTACATCTGTACGATTCCAAATTTTAATTACAATGAAGGTGTTAAACTTAACAGTTGAGTTAGACTTCACCTAATACTTTATTTTTAAGGAAACGTTACGCAATACCAATAAGTTGCTATTTTGAGTATGAGGATATTGAGGTTCCTTCATGTATAGTACTGCTTTCTAATAACGGTTAGTATTCAGTGAGATGGGACCCATAAACAGCTAATAATTCCACGAAACCTATGATTATGAATTTCAGTGAAGAAGAAAGAAAAGTTATAGATCATGTGTGAGTTGTAAACGGTGCAATAATCTCTCAACCTTTTTCACAATTCTCAGAAACTTGCACAAAAATAGTACATTTTATGACCGAATTAAGCTAAAGTTTGAAGCAACCGCATAAAAGTCCAATAAATATATGGGAAATACTAACCGGTATTCCCACGGTACTGGTTAAAGATATGAAAAAAGAAATTATACATTTTTTTTGTTTCTTTTAATTATTAATGTGTTTCTATTTAACTGTCACTTTCAAAGTTCAATACAACATTAAATGTTGTTTTATCAATATTATCCTTTGATATTTATTGCAAAGAGAAACATATGAAATGAAATATTAAATTAATAAGGCCATTATAGTAAAAGTAAAAACAATTGTGTCAAAAATAGTACTACCTCCGTCTCTAATTATAGGACTCCTTTGTAATTTTCAAGTAAATTAATTAATTCTTTACCAACATACTCCTATTTATTTTATATCTTTTTCTTCAATCAACATTGAAAACTACATTGAAAACATAGACTAATCCTCTCTCTTAAAGGACAAATTTGTAAAAACAATAGTAATTGCAAACATATTTCTTATCATTTTTAATTTTCTTAATTCCCGTTATTTTTCCAATAGGATCCTATAATTAGGGACGGAGGTAGTAACATTTATTGATTGTCTTGGTTTGTGGAAAATGTTAAAAAGTGACAATTAAAAAGGAACGGGGGTAATAATAGTTAATGTGTTGAAATTATGTAATTAATTTATAATAATATCAAAACAGCTTCCTTTTATGCTAATAATTCTCTTTTATATTATGTTTAATCGGTGCCAAAAATACTGGTTAACAGACCTAATTGTACAAAATTAAAGATAAGATTTTAGAATGCAGGTAAGTCACGTTCATCATATCTTCACATTAAATGCTCAATAGTACTTTGTATTTTACCTCTTTTGGTTGTTGCAGGCCAAGCAGTAGGGTGAAGAAAACACCTGATTATGTCATTCTTTCTTCATTCTCTTAAGCAATAGTTTTGAGTAAAGGAATTTATAAATAGAAAGAAAAAAATAAAATTTTGAATTAAAAAATCTCTTTTTCAACTTTTAGAAAAGTAGAATAGACATTTTTTTTTTAAATGATTCATTTTTTATTCCTTAATAAGTGCTTCAGGGCATTTAGCATTTCCCTCACGTAAATACATTGTTGATCTCCTTTTTTCACATGAAAGAAATTTCAAAAATTGTTATATATATAACTTGTTTTAATTTTGTGATTACAAAAATTGACTTTTAATGAATTTATTTTATAAAAATATTTTTATTAACATTAATTTGAATGTGAAATTGGAGTATATCTTTGAATACATTTAAGTAAAAATGAGTCAACAATAGATTTAAGTGTAAAAAATGATTCTACCTAAAGATATCTAAACATGTGAAAAATAAATTTTACACATCTACAATCGATATATTTTAAGAAGTCTTTGTTTGAATTCTAAAGGAGTTGGATAAACTCATGAACCACCATGATTTTGGGTAACTCCCGGGTATTAATTTTTAACTTTGAATTAATTTTTCTCTCAAAAAAAAAAAACTTTGAATTAATTTTGGAAGCAAAATTAATTCCACTCCATAACATCCACATTTGTCAAAATCAATTCAACTTCTCCAAAATGGTCTAATTAAGTTCTTTATATTGTTTTTTGGTCATATTTTATCATATTATTATACCCTTTTTTTTAGGAAACATAGTATACTTTTATGTCTCTTTCATATACCATCTTTTTATGTCACTTCAATTACTCGTGTAGGCTTATAAAGGTCTAAGAAATTGACAAGATCAAGACTTTAAACATTAGTGCCCGGTAATTTTGAAAGTAATATATTCATTGGTATATGAACATTTTATTCCCTAAAATTCAAGTAGTTGATCCACTTATTCTCAAATTTACAAAAGGATTAAGAATGTTTTTAGTCTTTACATTTTGCGTCATTTTGAAAAATAGTCCCTACATTTTATTAAATATTTTTAAAATCTTAACATTTTATTCCCGTTATCAAAATTAGTCCCTATTGTTGACTCTCTAACGGAATGCTGATGTGACAGTTAGTAAATCCCAATTATTTTAAGATTAAATTGTTTTTGGTCCTTACATTTTGCGTGACTTTGAAGAATATTCCTTATTATTTTAGGGATTTTAAAAACATTTATTGAAATGCAAGAACTATTTTTCACAGTCACGCAAAATGTAGGGACCAAAAACATATTTAAGCTTATAATAAATGTGTCCCACTAACTGTCACATCAACATTCTGTCAGATAATTAACACCAGAGACTAATTTTGATAACGGAGATTAAATGTGAGGATTTTAAAAATATTTAATGAAATGTAGGGACTATTCTTTGAAAGGACGCAAAATGTAAGGATTGAAAACATATTTAACTCTTTACAAAATGACAATTTAATATATCTTATTAAACACATGGATTAATTCAGCTCTGTTGAGATCTTCTCCAATTTTAGTGCCACAATTTTAAGATTTATATTTGTTTTGATGCAATGCAACAAAAGACAATTTTAACAAAATTAGGGTCCGTCCTAAGATATTTTGTTCAGGCCCGGCTTTGGAGAGTACAAACAGTTCAATCAAGTCGAGCCTCCAAATGATATCGGTCTAAAAAAAATTATAGACCGATATCCACCCTCTCACTCAGAAGAAAAAAAAAACGTATGTTCCATCTTTTTCTTTCTTCCGTACGCATTTAGGTTTCTTCTTGCTTAATGCTTATTTATAATTACTTTTTAACTAAACACCTCTTGTGCACCACGAATCCGACCTCCATCTCTCAACCGTGCACCACCACTGAACATATGGCTTAATGCTTATTAGTAATTACATTTTAAATTTTCAGTGTATAATTGCTAATTTTGTTGAAGGTTGCATATATATGATTCTAATATATTTTGAATGTCGAAATTTTTTGGTATATATTGAATGTTTGAAAATATAATTGCTAATTTTCTTACATGTTGGACGTTGAATTTTGAAAATATTTTGTATTTGTTGTTAATATATGCCTTCTAAATTTTAGGTTCTACATTTTTTTTTATTCGGTCTTTCTCTATGCCTCCTAGGATTAGAAAGTTTAAAATAAATTGCATTTTTATTGTACGCCTATTTTATTATGAGAGGCCCTGATTTTGTGCCCTAAGCAAACTAAAAAATTGGTTTCCTTTCAATTATATTCTTCTTGTATTTTTTGTTGTATAAGATTAATTAGTAGTCAAGGTTCTTTAAAAATATATTTTCAATAAAAATAACTAAAACGAGTTAAACAATTTTGATCTCCTAAAAAATGGTGCTCTGGGTTGTAACCCCTCCGCCCACCCTCAGGTCCGCGAAGAAATATAGAACTTTCATTTAATTTAATGTACTAAAGAGGTATTTTTATTGAACAATTAAATTTTAATTAACATTTTTTATTTAATTTTTTTTTTTTTGTCATTTCATAAATTTGAGACACTATTTGTTACAATTTCTAAGAACCCAACTGCTGATTTACTCTATATATACATTGATTAAACCAAAAGCAAAGGTTAAAATATTACATTGCAAACAAAAGGCAACCATAATTGAAATTCCAAAATATTACATGTTATTTTGACAAGACAGTCCATTTAAGGACAATACATGTTGTGTAGGCAATTGTTTCAACACCCCAAGTGAGGTAGGCCAGAACATATGGCCAACATTTATCTTGGCATCCTAACAAACAAATGATAAAACCAAAACACAATACATGGTTCTCAGCTTCCTAGCAACAACATAGTACTTGTTTCTCAACTCCTAACATCAAATTTTTAGGTTCACCCTATGTTAACTTCTTTTCTTTTTGGGTGAAAAGGGTTAATACTAAAATAAACAAACACTAAAAACATCACACAAGCCTAAATAAAATAAGTGAATGGTGAAAAATAACCTAACGTGTCATAGTTGTAACCGAATCCTCCGTAATCGTTGCAGAGTCGTTGAAACTGAGTGTGGTTGAATCGTCTCATCTCAACCACCGTCTAAGATCGCTGGTTGAAGAAGGCGAAACCTCGCCACCGATACTCTCAGTACAACAAGAAGAGTAATTGGAATTTTGCTCCAATCCATAATGTGATGCTGCTACATTCACACTCTTGAAACTTGGACTCCTTAAACTATGTCCATAATTTCCATAACCAACTCCTCCTACATTATAAGGATCAGGAGCAGGGAAAGAAAGCCTTTTCTTTACTGATCCGGTTCTATCTCTCTCTGGAGTCGATGGCCTTTGCCTTGGCGCACTCTGCGACCGAATCCGAGCCTTCGCAGACTCAGTTGCTTGCATGTAGTTAGGCAATGTGGCTGAAGCAGTAGTAGAAGCAATACTATTACTACTACCATTACTTGTTCCACCCCTGCTATTTTGGTACAAGTTCCCATTGTAATGGTAATTAGACCTCAAGCTTGGTGTTTGAGAGGTGTGGTGGTAGCTTCTATCTTCTCGAACACAACGAGGGCTTGACGATCGGACTTGAATGGGTCTTGATTTTGCTGGAGACGGAGTAGTGATGGATTGGTTGTGAACGGATCCATTTTGGTGTGATCTATGGAGCGGTGAAGCAATGGAATGTCTTTGCGGTTGGTGATGTGGATTATATTGATAATTTGGATGTGATCTTCTGTAATTTGCTCCTAGATATGAATAAGGTTGAGATGTGTCAACTTCCACAGTCTTAATAGAGTCTCTTTGATCAGTTGAAGCTCTTCCCCTATTCTCCCATGGTTTTGTAGCCATCCATCTATCTAGCCATTTTGGTCTCTCTTCAAGTTCATCTTCATTTCCAATTGATGATGTCCTACCATTTCTCCAAATCTATGAAATTGTCAAATCCAATTAGCTACGAAAATTGCTTGTGTTTGGTTATGTGGTAATATAAATTGATTTGGAATGAATTGATTGTGTAAAATTAGTTCTAACTAAAAGTGAGTTGAATGTACGTTGATTTATGTTTCGATACTTCCATGTAAAAGTGAGTTGAATATTAAATTCGATACCAAAAATCAATAGTTGAGGAAAAAACTCTAAATTCTAGTTTCGAGTTAGAACCAATTCTCCTCGAGAAGATCCAAACAATTCAAAATCAATTCTATAGCTCTAGAATCAATTTTACTCCTCCAAAAGTGGAAACACACACACTCATGAGTAAATGTTCGGAACCAATATGAGTTCGACAAAATCTAGGTAGTATTGTAATTTTGTTAAAGATTAAAAATGTAGATTTTTCCGCATAGTGATTTTGGCAAACTCACTATCAATCCAAATATGCAGACTTAGAACAAGAAAATAAAGCGAAAAGGGTGAAACTAAAACCTGTTGTGAAAATGCTTGGGACAAGGATTTTTCCCTCTTCATTGCTGCTTCTTTCCTCTGTTGCAACATGGCCTTAACTTCTTCAACTGTGTGTGGACGATCATCCCAATCATCAGCAATACTACTCCCTTCTCTTGACTGTCAAAACAACCACAAAAGATTCAAACACATAAGCCTATAAACAGAACACCAAAATAACTATAAAGTTCTATTACTTTGCTTTTCTAACCAAAAAACACTTTTGTTTCCAAACATAATATTTACATCTAAAAGCATGGAAAAGAAAAGTACACAAAGGTTGATTATAGTAATGTTGGTCTAATCAAATCAAAGCAACATATAACTTACTATTGATTTCCTATCTGAAATGTCTTGAAGATACCGCGAATCCCAAACACTAGCAGTATCACTGAAGGTTGATTTTCTACTTCCTTCATGTGAAGTAGACCTTATCCTTTGATCAAGAACTCTTGCTTGTACTCTAACAAGAGCTTGCATGCACCTAAGTGTCATCTTTGCTTGCTTCCTAACATTGTGACCTCTCACTAATGCTTGTAACTTCACTAACCCCTTAAGCGCACGAAGTGCTCTTCTTGCCTACAAGGTTCTCACACACACACACACACACCAAGAGAGAAAAAAAGTACTTTTCAATTTCATATCACACAAACTTTTTATCAAGGTTAGAAAATTTAATACATGGATTGAAATCACACTGAATTTAACGAAATCACAATAACATGTTCATTTTATTGAAGCTTCAAAGTGTAGTTTTTGCCAAATCACAGTTGAACATTGTGATTCTGCCAAACTCACCGCTGATCCAAAATCATTGTGGCCATCGGCAGGATCAGAATGACTCATCGTGATTTTACAAAAGCTACACTTTTGAACTTCAACAAAGTGACACCATGATATTGTCAAACATAAAGTGATTCTAAACATGCAAGAGCTTCAACAAAATTAAGTGGCACCGTGATTTCGTCAAACTCGCAGTAATTCCAAACATGCAATTAGATCTGTCATAAGAACTCACCAAATAACCTCTGAAAGAAGTTTGAATCACAACAGCAGCATAATGCTCCCTAGCATGATTTGAAGGCTTAGTCAACCTTGCAACTTCCACAGCAGCTTGAGCAGTAGCTCTTGCTGCCTCAGCTGTAGCCATAGCCACAGCAAGAGCATGTTTCTCATCCTGATCTGTCCTTGAAGCCACACTTGTAGCAGTAACCACATCGTGCTTCAATTTTGTTGGTGTACTTTGTTGAGTACTATTCACTGTTTCATGATTCACTGGTTTCCTAAAAATCCACCTTCTCTTTTCTCTCTTCTACAAAAATAAAAAAAATAATATTTTTTTCATTGTTTTCATTCTTTCAATGCTTCATTTCCATGAATTACAAAGTAAAAACAAAAGGGTCATTAAAACTATAAAGAAAAATGAAAAATTCACAGAATTTTTTTAAGTACCTTTTCTTCATCTTCTTCTTGATCACAATCTTCTCTTCTTCTACCACTCCTTTTTTCACTATCTTTTGTAGGAGATCTAAATGCTCTTTTCACAGCAGTTAACCATGAACTACTTCCTTTCTTCCCCATGTAAAACTTAGCAACATTTACAACAAAATAAAATAAAAAGTACTAGTAAAAAAAGTTCTTATAAAAAGCCTTAGAAATTTTGCAGTGTTAAAGACAGAAAGATTCAACTTGGTTGGGTGGTAATGTCTTTAAAGAAGAGAAGGAGAAAAACAAGGAAAGCTAAAAGAAACACTTGTGGATGTTTGGTTCAATGTTTGTTATTTTTATCATAGTACACATTCAACAATGTTACAGGTAAATTGTCCTCATTTGTGCAATTAAATGGATCATTCTTGCTGTGAAATTAATATCTAATAATAATCTTAGAGAGCTACCAATAAAATGAATATATAATTATTCATTCACCCTTACTGTTTGTTTCTTTGTGATAGTTAATAAATTATTTTGACCAATGTACTACTATAAAATATTGAATTAAAATCATGCTTTAAGATTATGTTGAGTACTACAAGGTTTCAAAGTTTGTATACAAATTGATTTATGATTCAATATAATGGTAGTCAGAGACAGGCTGTGTTTGTGAGTGAGAGGAGGGGGTAGCATAGAATATTAAAATCCAAAACTTTATTATGTAAATGAATCTAATTGTGCAAAGCTTATGGATTTTTGTGGCATGAAGGTGGACTGCAGTGGGAGTGTCAGAAGGTATACATTAATGTGATGAATACTGAATATGAATAATAATTGAATGTTGAATCAATGGATGTGTGTGTGAGATATATTATTATAAAATAAGAAGAAATAATAACTTGTCTCAAAACTAGTTCCTATAAATTTAGCTCAATAGAAAAAATCATTGCATAATTCTATATATGTATAGAAGTTAGAGTTTGAACGACAGACATATTATTTAATTATCTTATAAATATAAATTTACGGTCGCTATATTATTTGATAAAATAAACTTATCCTCTAACTTTTAATTTTAAAATTGACTTATATATAAAAAAAGTTCAACTCTCTTTTATATTAATGTATTTAAACATAAATAATTTACATTTAATTAGTAAATATATAGTAAGTATCTTTATTATCGCAGAATCAAACATATGATCAATACAAAGGTATCTTCTTAAAAATTATATATTTAATATTTTTGAAAAAATAAATTTTATATTTTTAATACAAAATGTACTTTTTAATATTTTTGTTAACTCTTTAATTTATGCTTAAAATACATATTACCGTAACCTTAAAATAAAACAAGAAATGGATGTGTGCGAGAGAATGCCCACGAGACTGAAACTAGGGAAAGATGCAAAGCAACTTGAGGGGAGGCCTAGAGAGAAACCAAAAGTGGCTTTTTCTATAATGGAATCAGAAAAAGCTATTGTTTCTTTTTTGGTGCTAAGGTCCTTCTTTGTTATTCGTAAATAAAGAAGCTAAGTACATTATTAAACATTAAACAATTTTATACATGAGGACCATGCGTATGTTTGATTTTGCAATAATGATAATGAATTTTGTTAGGATTCAGTTGAATGTAAGTAATTTACGATTGGATATATTTAGAAAAAAATAAGTATTATTAATTTATGTATAAATAATATGGATCACACTTGCTTTTGTGTATTTGCAGTAAATCTCTACCATTGTAATAACTGTTATAATTCATTATATGTTGTTGCTGACTTAGAAAATGAGTTGTTAACTTGACGAAAGAAAAAAAAAAGTTTAAATATGCAATTCATCCTTGTAATTAGGGATCGTTTGAAATTTCATCCATGAGCTTACTAATCCTCTTATTTTGCCATTGCAATTATTAATCATTTGAAAATGGTCCTAATTACATCTGATTAATAATTTCAGGGACGGAAATTCAAATGACATATATTTGCAGGGAAGAAAGATCTATTTAAGTCAACCACCTCGCCCAATCATCACTTGCCACATGGGTACCACGTCGCTAGTGACAGTCCACCTCAGCAAAAAAACTTAATTAGGACCAAAAGTCAAATGATTAATATTTGCAATGGCAAAATAGGAGGATTAGTAAGTTCAGGGATGAAATTTCAAATGACCCCTAATTACAAGAATGAAATGCATATTTAAGCCAAAAAATAATGAGTTACGAGTTTGACGAAACCAAATCTAAATTGTGATTTTGTTGAAGTTACAATTCTATTATTGAGCTTGAAAGTCAATCATAATAAGTTGGTCAAATTATATTTGCATGTTTAGTATTCTCCGTGTCTTACACAAAATTACTTCTCCTAAGATAACAAGGCAGCAAAACTTTGTTTAAAAGGTCTTTTATGCCATTGCATCCTCCATAGTGTATTGAATTAAACTCAGGATTACTAACTAAATTAAAAGATTATACGTGTAACATGTCGTCCAAAACTTTGTGTTATTAATCAAATCAAAGTAAAATTAAGTTGAACAATTCTCTCATGGCGTCACGTGCTCACCCAAAGACTTGTGAGAAGGTCGAGACATATAAGGTGGGTGATGGACCATGGTGGACCTCTTATCTTATAAACAAGCAAGATCATGTGGCTTTTGCATCTTTTCCAGCAGTAGCTGACGGCACATCAATCAATGCAGATGTTATTACTATTATTATTGTATAAATAAATACATTACTCAACTAATGGTGACCACTTCTAGTTCTACTACTTCAAGAGGTTCAATTCAACTACTCATGATGTACTCACCCAAAGACTGGTCAAACTGTCCTAGATTCTCTTGGGACTTCACTTATATTACTTGCTTTTTTATGCGGGTTGCTTGTCCTTTTACCACATAGAAGTGGAGAGGAAGAATTAAAATTTTCCATTGATTTTCAAGTGTACAATGGAGTCACATGTCAAGCACTTATTTAAGGTAGGACAAATTAGTTTGCTAAGGATGAAAATATCACAAAAGAAATGAAAGCATTCCAATAGGAAACACGAGATAAGTTGTCCATTCAAAACATGTTCACGATGATATGATCAAACTATTTGATAATTGCTCTTCTCTCATCTGTTTTTACTCATTTCCGTTAAATAACCGAGTTTGAGTTAACTCATGCAAGTGTATATTTTTAGCGTGAGTTACTCACGTATGTATATTTTTCAGCGTGAATTAACTCACGTAGGGCGGGAATGAGCAAAAATAGATAGGAGAAGAGCAATTCTCAAACTATTTTACTCTTACAATACAAACCTCGTGTTTGGGGATGTTGAATGGAATGAGGTGCTCGACCCACATTAGAATTTAATATTCAAGCATTATACCCTTATAGGTCTCACGATTGAGGAGTTGCCGACTGGATGGGTCGCTCAGCCCACATCAGGATTCATTATTCAAACATTTCATCTATACGAGCCTTGTGTTTGGGAGTTGTGGACTTGATCAGTCGCTCGGTACATAACATGATTTGCTATTAAGCACTTTATCCTTACAAGTCTTGTGTTTGGGAGATTGTAGATTGGATAGATGGATAAGCCCACAGATCCAACAATGTAAGGGCCCTTCGTTAGAGAGTGGGGTAACACGTGACCCGATCCATGGGTTCACACTAGGGCAAGTTTTCATCATGTGTGGGAGAAACAAAAGGAGTAAGTAAGCGTCTAAATATCTATACCTAATGGTGAGGAGGTACTTAAGGATCAAGTAGCCATGTAAATTATAGGATTTAGTTGCTCAGCCTATAGGGATGAAACCCTAATAAATATCTATATAAAGAGGCCTCTGGCTAAACCCTAACTCACTCATTTCTACCCCTATAAATACTAAACATGTCAGACTTATTACTTGGCACACTGCCTACTATATCTTGCCTAAAGTTCACTAGCAATTACAAAAAAACACAGAGGCTTTTCTTTTGCAAGAGTTTCAAAGATAGTGAACATATTTCTCTAACTTTGGTTGCAAGGAAGAGTTTGACATAGTGATTGAGATTAACAACAAGTTATGTAAAATCGGTGTTCATACCAAGTTGAGGACCAAACATTTTGGTTCAACTTTTGTTGATAATGGTAAATTTAATAAAAAAGAAATATTGTGAAGTTCATGAGAGTTTATTTTGTTTTTGTTGGTGTGCCTTTCTTGATGATTTGGTATTCAACAACGAGTAAGTTATCTGACTGACTTGGTAGTACTTCTAACATTGGTTCTCTCTCTATGGATTGTTTTATACGACTTTGTTTTCTCCTCTCTCTCTATTGGTTTTGGTAATTGGTTATGTGCATGACTTCTATTTATTGTGATTTGATTCCTCTCTTTGATATTGTCTCTTCTTTGTTTGTTCATTTATATATTGACTCTTTTGCTTAATTGCTTCTATCTATTGATTCTTCTGTTTTATTGGTCGTCTCCATATTGGTTCTTATGTTTGATTGATTCTCTCTCTCTCTCTCTCTCTCTCTCTCTCTCTCTCTCTTATTTTGTTCAATTAATCCTTTCCCTATTAGTTATGTTTGATTGATTCTTTCTATTGGTTGATTCTCTCCCTATTTATTCTTCTATTTAATTATTTTTTATCTATTGATTATTATGTTTGGTTTATTCTCTCCTTATTGGTTCTTCTATTTAATTGATTATCTATATTTGTTTTTTTGTTGATTGCTTCTCTCTATCTATCTATCTATCTCTATTAATTTATCTTTCTATCTCTAGGGTTTTTCGATTCATTGCTCCTTTTTCTGCTGGTTCTTTTGTTAGGTTGTTTTCTCTCTCCAATAGCTAGCACTTATATTTGGTTGCTTCTCTCTATCGACCCTTCTATTTGATTTTGTTTGGTATGATTTCATTCTATAGTTGCTCCTCTTCTTTGATTATGACACTAGTTGGATTGGTTTGATCCCTCTTTTTCAGGGTTAATTTATAACAAACTTAAAGTTTAGTAAGCTTCATCTCAAGAGAATTATTAAAATATTAGATGTTTTAATTTTATATTATTTATCATTGAGTAAACTTTCATGTCTTGTTTAACAAACTCTCAAGGCTCCATGTTAATGCAATGTGAGTATGAGAGGATGTGTGAAAAAAATTAGGTTATGTTAGTGGGCTTAACTGGGTTTAAGGTACCCTATTCCTTTTAGGTTTTACTATATATATATATATATATATATATATATATATATATATATATATATATAAGGATTGACTAATTTAAGGGTTTAATTCTATCGTCCACTTGTTAATGAAGGGGGTTCAGTTAAAGCAAGAGCAAAACTTTGTATAAACTAACTCATCAAAATTGGAATAATCAAACCTAAAACTTTAAAAGGAGAGCACTTTAAATTTCCATTCCAACACCACTAGACTAACAATTCAAATTTTCAATCCAATACGACTAGACTAACCAAGGTAAGTTTACTTTGGAAACATTGTTCGGGTCGACGGACTAAACCATTCCATGTTGGGTCAAGGTTGTTTTATGATAGATTGAATTTAGCCGAAATAACTTCACACTCAAATTTTTTATAATTGCTCTATAAGATCTTGTTTTGCTTTAAATCCTCTCAATTTCTATGTGAAGCTAGCTTTATGCAGGGTACTTTTTTACTTTTTTTTTTCTCTTCTGAAAACAATCTTTTGGAAACTATCTTTCGATTGTGTGTTTTTACTTGTTTTATTAGGCTAATAGACCATGGTGTATCGTATCCATTACTCTTGACCAATGGTTAGTTAGTTGATATTATTTGTTAGTTATTTGACAAGTGTACAAAAACTATCGAAGTAATAATAAAATGCGTATATGCGAGAACCATTGTTATTTTATACTCAGCAATTTTGTTAATGTAAAGGGTATATTAAATTGGGGGATTGCCCTAGGCAATTGGTTTGGTTGCGTAAAGTTGGTTTTGAAAATTAGGTTTACAAGTGATCAAGCCTCTGAATCCTCTATTGCTCACTGTAAAATAACTTGCCTCTCTTCTCTCTCAATGTTCACCTAGTTTTACGACGAATTAACATAATAGTTTTGATCAATCTCTTGAGTCAAAACCCTTTCCTAAATTATAACCCCTTAATCTCTTAAGTCGATTCATAATTGTTGGAAGTATTACTAGTTCGTTAATTCATAAGTCATAACTCAACAATTTTCTATCTCTAACTTAATATGTTTAGTCAAACAATTTTTTTTTTGAAGGAATAAATTCATTGCATTTCATTACCTAAAATATGTCAAATACATGTAGGTACATCATCAAATAATATGGGGGAAAGGATTAGGCAGGGCTGCCTGAGCTAACTCGTGAGCTAACCCTATTTGCTAGTCAAACAAATTTATTAGGTCAGATTTAACAGATATGACTAGTAGTCAATTAAATCCTAAAATCAACTCGTATAATTAATAAGCTAGGGCTAGTAGTCTGGAGTTCCTTCCACTCAATAATTTTTGTTAAGTAATCAATAATTATTTCATCTAAAAAATAATACAAGTTTACTAGAATAATTTATCTTCTGGTGAGGTTGAGATATCATTATTTAGATATGTATAAAGAAAACACTAGTATTATGAAATTGTAAAATACAAATATAAATGGAGTAAGAAATGAAATGTGATTAACAATTCCTAATTCAATTAACAAAAATGTCAAAATTAGTAGATTGATCTCGTGGTCGGAGTTTGAAACTGAAAGTCTGAAACAAGAAAATCAACAATAAGTTCATTCCGTAAGGTTTCATTCCATTCCATTTTACCTTATTCCATTATTCCATTAATTTCAATATAGTAAATGAACTTTCAAATCTCAACCCTAAGATATATACGTATTTAGTTTCTGACTGGAATGTTGTGTAGGTGTGATCCACCGAATGTGAAAAAACAAGAGATTTTTTCCTTCCTTTTTTTCTAATTGTTTTTATGTAATTTAAATTATGTTATCATTTTATTATTGAAATATTATTTCCATAGAATGTTTATCTGAAGATTACATGCTTCAAGATTTAACCCCTTGCTATTACAAAAAAAATAAAGACTTAACCCTTTTAATTTGATCTGCAGTATGTTTTGTAAACAAACCTGATTGACTTCAACAAACTCTCTAGTCTATAATGTTATTTTCTTGAAGTATAAAATTACAAAGAGAAGAAAGGGAAAAGACCAGAGGAGTCTTATTTTTTTATTTTTTAGAAAGAAAAGGGAGGTCTTAAAGCAAAGTCATGTTTTTAAGGTCCAATATTGAACGAGTTCGGACATGATAAAAGATCTAACAAAAATTTATGTATCCTTCCAAAGCTTTAAGAAAATAACATTAAGATCCGCAAGGGAAATAAAGAATTTTGGTGAAGAAGAATGAAGAAAAATGTCTTGTCGAGTGCATAACATAAAATAGTTGATGGTGGTTCTATGGCAGAAGAGGTTTCGGCGCGGTGGAGGGGTAATCCTTTGCGTGGAGGATAGTAACCTTTCTTTGGAGGAGAGAGAAAGGTACGTGCTAGCAGGTTATCACTCCGACGTCAAAGTCAATAAGAGTGGATTTTGTGCTAAAAAGTGGTGAATGAATCGTGGTTTGGGTGTGATGCACGGCGGAGAGGTCGATAACCGTCTCCATGGTATGCGGTGCAATCTTGGAGAACCTTCAGCGAAGTCTTCAACTGTGAAGATTGCCTTAAAGAATGCTTCTGTGCGGTAAGCCGCACATAGCTTCTTGTACACCTCTCCTTTGTACGCCTCATGGATCCTTGGGCTTTATGCTTGTTGGGCCGTCTTTGTGGACGAAGGCCCACTCCAAAACAAAAAGGATTGGACAACAAAATTTGCTATTCACACATAGTGTTTTGCTGAAACACACCAGTAAAATCCCTTATTTAATTTCAGGTTTGAAGTTATGCGGCAGTTAACTGCCGATGTCCTGCGGTAGTTAACCACCGCCGGTTAACTTCCACAACAGTTAACTGTTAAATAAATATTTCAGTATTTTACTGGTGTGTTTCAACCAAACACTATGTGAACAACAAATTTCTTAGACAACATTGAAGAAGAATAAAAGAGAAGATGATAGTTGGAGAACATGCGAGAAAAGGTTGATTGTTGTTTCGAGAACTTGTAAAAGAAAACCTTTAAGTAAATTTATGTATGTTTCCAGCAAAAAATTATGTATCCACACCTTTTTATCATCCTTTCTTTTCAACATTTTATAGTTCATCCGTACTCTCCCTTCTTACCTATATATGCGAAAATTCAAAACAGTGATTTCTATTTCCGCAAAAGACTATTTAAAGTCTAGTTCGGCCCAACTTTTTTAATAAAAAGGTCAAATTTAAACTTTTTATAAATTGTGTTTAATTAAATAGACCATATTAATGCTTACAAAAAATCATACTAAGTCTGTCAGACATATTTGTTAATTTTTTTATATATAATAAATATATCTTCAATTATTGATATTGTTAAAGTTTTTTCAGAAACTCAAGCCTTCATATGATTTTTTTGTAAGGAATGATTTGGTTATTTAATAGCAGATATATTGATGTGATTAAATTTTCGTAAGATTTCGTTATTTAGTAACAGATCTATTTGTGTGCTTTAGGCCTTCATAAGGTTTGACCTATTTGACATTAAGCTTATCGGTGTTGCTATACCTTAATGTAAATAAACTTTTAAATAAGCTTTCATGCATCATCAGACTTTTAACATATGACATTTAATAGACCATACTCATGCCTATAATTTTTGAAGTAGATCAGACTTAGGCCTTACAAAATCCGACCTGACCTAACCCATTTCCATCCCTAGTCATACCTAAATCGAAAGATTAATTTTTTCAGCTTTACGTAGAGATATCTCATATACACAAAAACTATTCATGTTCCTAAAAATGCTTTTTCCTAATTTTTTTTTTGAGAATCGGAAATTCAAACTTTCCCTTAATCCAATTAAAAATTTAATTTAACAAGTTATAAGCATTAAGACTAAAACCAATTAAGTAAAAGAAAAATTAAAATAAATACTCAATTGAACACTTTGAATTTGATTTCTTTCACCCAAAAAGAAATGCTAGACAGAAGCATCAATGACAATGAGGCCCATTATCATAAATAAAAGTAATTTCGACAACATCACATTATATCCAAACAAATAGCTTCACCTACCAAATCAAATTGGTCAACAAAATGATTCCAATCACCTTATCCACTTATTAATACTACTAAGCTTTAAAAAGTAATCAAAAGGTACTAACATTCATTGACATCACACATGATATTTCCCTTGGATTCCAAATACGTTTGAAGTTGTACACATAGTAAAAGATAATCAATTGATTCAAAAAGAATTAACTTTATCTATTACTCCTATTAAAAATTTAAAAATAATGTAAAGTGATAAGGAAAGGTGAATGGTAAAAACCATCATTGCATGTGAAAAAAGAAACAAATAAATAGACCTTAATATTTCCTCCAAAAATAAAAATAAAAAATAGACCTTAATATTTTCTTTTCAATTAATCCTATCTTTAGAAGAAAAAAATAAATATTAAAATCATGAATGTGATGAAAAATAAAATACATATAAACCTATTGAGCTACCGAAGCTCAACTTTTACTTCCTAATTGACCAACCATTAAAGGGTTCAAAGATATAAAATCAATCTTTTTAACCCATGTACTAAAATATAAACAAAGGAATATTATGTCATTGGATGCTTCCAACACCCAAGACATAATCAATAGTTGAATTACTCTAGAAGGTAGAATCCAAAGTTTAAATAATTAGATTCTACCCTATGCTGAATACATGAATGAATATGATCTTCTCTACATCTATTTAAAAAAAAAAAAAAAATCCTATTTTTCTAAAAAAATAACACTTATGATGATCATGATGATGATGGTGAATTTTTTTTTCATGATGAATTGAGAATGTTGTTAAGGTTGGTTAGCCTTGTAACTTGTAAGACACCATGATCAAGTTGTAGAATGTTGTTGTTCAGTATCTGTTCCAGAGGCTTGTGAAGTACCAACCCTTGTTACTGCCACAGGTGCTGCTATTGTAGTAGTAGTTGTGGTTGCAGATAGTGTTGCTGAAAATTGTTAAAATTTAGTCTTTATACAAAGTTAAAATGATTAAATCACTAATTTAATCTCCCAAATTATAGAGGTAAGATAAATTGATATTTGATATTAATGAAGTTTCAAAACAATTCTTAAAATTGAAAATTCTTGATCACATTAGTCCTTTCAGGTCGGTCAATTTAGTTTCGAAGTATTTTTTTCTTTCTAAAACGGACTAATATGATTGATGAATTCATTTTAGGAATCATTTTGAAATATGCAGCTTTACAATGAATACATAATGAACTATTCTTTCGCTTTTTACTGAAAGAATTATTTTAAAATTTCGTGATCAAATTTTCTCTGCCTAGTTTTGATACTAAATTAATTAGTGATTCTAACTCCATTTTGAAATAAAATTGCTCAACAATGAAGAGACATTATAAAAAATTTAAAACTAATATCATTATGGATTAGACTTATTACCAGCACTGATGGTTGGGATTGGTACTGAAGAAGGAAGTGTCAATATTCCTTGTGACCCATAATGCTGAGGCAAAACTGGAATTTGTGTCATTTGGGGGTATTGAACTCCAAAACCATGACCATGGATATTTTGTGCATATTGACCATAGTAAGGGTACATACTTTGGACCAAACCCATTGCCCCAGAAGCTCCAACAGATGGGTAGTAAGGTGAATATTGTTGAACTCCATAGACATTGTAATAGTTCTGCATTTGTTTAGACAAAAGAGTATACACCAATAAATAATAATGTATCAAAATATATCATTTATGTGTTTACTTAAGTGTCTGTTTGCTTTAGCGGTGCGTTTGTCTTTTTGGCATTGAAAAATCACGTTGCTGCATAAACTTGCTTTTGGAGTTTCTTTAAATCACGGTGAAAAAGGTCATAAACATGTGTTTGGCAACCGAAATGCACAACCAAACAGACACCAAATATGTTTGGAATAACTACGAAATGACGATGCCACTATAATTTAGTTGATTCTTTAAAATGTAGATTTTGTCAAAATCACAAGAATATACTATGATTCTTTCAAATTAGTCACATATATATTTAGATTGACGGTCAATTTTATAGAATTACGATGAATCAGCGTGATTTTGACAAAAATACACTATGAGGTTTTCATAAATTTACAGCGCCATTGTAATTTTGTCAATTTCACCATTAATCCAAATATTTGGAATTTATTACATCAACACTTACCGCAGGATACAATGTGTCTTGTGAATATCCAGAATATCTGTCAGAATAATATCATAGAATTGACATCAAAGAAAAGGACATAAAATGGGTATAAAAATGTTCATAGAAAATAACTAGCTCAACATAAAAATTATCATAACATAAAAGTTACCCATATGCTGAATAAGGAAATGTGTACTGCCTAGTGGGTTGATGGAAAACTGTGGATGAAGAACCATGATAAGGAACTGATGGTACCACTCCATGTGGAGGCCTAAACCTTCCTGCACCATTTCAATTTTTCTTTTAAAATCTTATAAAACATATAATCATAATTTTTTTCAACAAATAAATTAGTAAATAAATAATCAACCATAAAAAGTGGTAGTTTCTTTAATAAAAAAAAGGTGGTAGCTTTTAGCCTAGGATGAATCAAATTGATAGGTTGAAGAATAGCAGGGAAAATTAAAAACCAAATAAATTGCTGCTAATAAACAACACAATATACAGTTTTTTAAATAAAAAAAATGGGAATTTTACTATAAATTTGATCATAGTATAACAAGTAAAATAAAATAAAAAAGAAATAAAAGAAAATGGTAGAAGGATTAAAACCATGCTGAAGAGTTAGTGATCTATTCTTGTTAGCACCAAGAGAAGCAATATTGCAATTTGCTCTTCTTCCATCAATAACTGGAGATGGATTTTGACATGCTCTTATAGCTGCCTCTGGATCCTTAAATGTTACCTATAAAAACAAAATTTTTTTGCAAAATCATTGTCTATGATCATATAAATATATAACCACAAAAAAAATGAAGAAAATAAGATTCCACAACTTTTCGAGGGGTAACGTAGAAAAAACCATATAAACTATGCCGAAATGTGAGAAGCATAGTAAAATAAATTTAAGGAAAAGAAAAATGGACTTACAAAACCATAACCTTTAGATCTCCCAGTATACTTATCAGTGATAACAACAGCTTCTAAGATCTCTCCAAATTGATCAAAATACATTCTCATTGTTTCTCTTTGAGTCTCCCAAGCTAACCCTCCAACAAATATTTTGGTAAATGTTGTGTCATTATATTGGTCTTGATTGTTACCACTCACCATATGAGGTTGTCTTTGTTGAGACATTGAGAAAAAAAACACACAACAAAAAAGAAAAACAAACAAACACAAAAACCAAAGACAATATGATAGAATGAAGAGTGAAAAAGAAAAGGGTTAATAAATAAAGACACAAAAAAATTCTATTGTATCTTCTAAAAACACATCAATGATGAAAACACTCGTGCATTCATGATTTTGTTTTGTGCTATAATTGCTACTTTTGTACATTCAAAACAACAACCTCTTCCTAAGATTCCACAACATTGGTACCCTTAACAGAAAGGAAATCATTACTGTCAAAGCAATGAAAGGAAAAAGAGAAGACCCTCTTGATGAAAATATTTATGTGCAACAAAAGAACATTGCTTGGTTGATGGGGGTGTGAAGAGTAAAAAAGAGAGTGTAATATTTAAATAATAGACAAAAAGCTGCTTGTGGGGCACCCCACACAACAAATTGTAGATGCTGTATCCAATGAAGTGTCAAAGACCACAAGACCAACCTTTCTTGTTGTAATCCACTTTCTCTATTTCTATATTATCATACTCCTTCCTTCCCTTTCAAATATAAACAAAAAAAAAACTAATTCATTAGATTATTAATGTATTTTGTATTTGATTCATATTATACATGAGATGCATCAATTATTTAATAAATTAATTTTTTTTTTATATTTAAGATTAGATACATTATTCGATTATTATTATAAAGAAAAAGTTGTTTACATATCTTATTTATATTATATACAAGATTCATCACTTATTTAATGAATTTAATTTTTTTTTTTTTTACTTATAACAACGACAAAGGGGGTAGAGTACTAGACAATAATAATAATAATAATAATAATAATAATAATAATAATAATAGGAGTTTAATGGCGGTGTAGGTTGATAGTCCAATATATTTTTGCACAAACAAGCAATCAAAATATTTAGAATTACCATATCAATTAATGTTTTTAATTTATGTAACAATTCTAAATATTTTAATTAGTTGTGTGTACAAAATTGTTTTATACTGTCAAACCACCATCATTAAACTCTAATAATAATTAATATTACATGCTCACCAAAAATAATAATTAATATTATATGGTGAGTTGGATGGAATCAAGTCATTTTGATCTCTATTCGACCTAATCTTCTTTTCCAAATTGATAGGCTCCAACCTGTCTTCCAAGTCAATGACATTGTTGTGCAGCACTCAAAAGGCAACCAAATTAACCTCGGAATCTCAGAAATTCAACAGAATATATATAAAAAAAATTAAACAAAAATGTTACAAAAATTAAACAAAATATTGCAAAAATGAAACAATTTTTTTTACAAAACAAATCCAAGATGCTGTGTAATCAAAGTGAATTTTTGTTGGCATAACAAAGGTTGTGATCACCTAGTGCTACTGTCTACTACACCTTGGGAAGGATACTATGAAAAGTGATTGTGTGGAGGTTTCAACTTTTAACCGTTGATAATAATTTGATGCTTGATACTGTTAAGCAAATAATTATAACACAACTTATTAAATATTTCAATGCAAAATTTTTACTTGAGTTCTTTAACATGTGTCATAAGATAGAAGTTAACAAGACCCTTAATATTATTAAGAGTAAATTACACTCCCCTTTCCTCGAAGATGCTTGAATTACACTTCTCTCCTCTCTTAGATTAAAATATACACTTCCCTCCCCTCTTATTCAAAAAATATTAGAAAATATTTCACTCCCCTCCCGTAAGAGAAACTTAAATTACATTCCCCTCCCCTCTTATGTTAAAATCTACCTTTACTCCCTCAATATATATATATATATATATATATATATATATATATATATATATATATATATATATATATATTTTAATTTCAAATAGTCTAGCAAAATAATTATAATCTAACACACTTCAAAAAAATAGTATTGCTATCTATTTTAATATATTCAAAATTTGAATACATATTTTTTGCTATTTTTTATTGACAATTTCATTAACATATAGTTTTAAACCCTATTATAAAATAAGAAACAACCCAAAATAAAATTAAAATATGCGAAAAATTACTAAAGAGAATTAAGTATGGTTTTTTAAAATTTAATTTTATACTCTAAATTATAAAATTAATAGAAAAATATTTAAATTTAATTATCATTGACATTTAAATTATAAAGAAATGAATTTATTTATTTTAAATGGTGGTTCAAAATTAATATATATCATAAAAATATTTATTTATGCTAAAATAGATTAAAGTGTAGTGCATGTTTAATTATTAAGGGAGAGGGTTGTAATTCAAGTATCTTATAGAAGAGGGGAATTTATATTTTAATTTTTAAGGGAGGAGAATGTATATTTTAACATAAAAGGGGAGGAGAGTGTAATTCAAGCATCTTTGAGGGGAGGGGAGTGTAATTTACTCTATTATTAATTTAGAATATGAATTGTCTGATCTTTTTACAAATAGGGTGGTGAGCTTTGTAAAACTGTCACTTTTGATTAAATGATTATAAGGTGTTCGACATGAGTTAAATATCCGACATTGACAAGTTTAATTACATTGAAGTATGTAGTTTTTTAAAATTATTATCAATGTAGACATGCCTGTATTTTAATTAATACACTATTCTAAAAATCTAATGGTTAAGATTATTTGTCAATTTTCCATCTGATCTTAGGTAAATAGGTGGTGGCAGGGGCGGTTTCAAGGCCCGACGAGCCTGGGCAGTTGCCCGGGTTCTGACCCAAAACTTTTGCAATTTTTTATGTAAATTTTTCCGAATTTTTTATATAAATCCCTATAAATTGGCAATTTCTTTAGATTTTTTGATTATTTGCTTGCAATTTCTTATGTAAACCCCTTTGAATGTTGATTATTTGCTGCAAATGCAATTTATCCCAAACTCAATGAGTGAAAGAGGTCTACATCTAAACAATTGCAGAGAAAAAAATGTGTTGCAATTTTTTTTTCCAAACAATATTTTTTTGCCCAAACTTTATAATAATCCTGGCTCCGCCACTGGATGGTGGTTTGCCCAAATGTGTGAAAGGACGAAATTGTGACAGCAGACAATCTAAATCCTACAACTTATCTTGGTTAATGACTGTTTAGTTAATTGATTAATTCTGTGCTGCATGCCTAGAAAGGAAAAAGAGAAACTTCTTTATATAAAATACATTTGCTAAGTTTAATAAAAGGAGTAAGAATTCTGTATCATAACATACTTTAGGTATGGTCCTCTCTTCTTCTGCTACTTTTGTCACAGTGTCACGTTGCTGGTTAACAATGAGAGCTACATCCATTCTCCTACTGGCAAAATGCAAGGCAAAAGTAGAACACATGTATTTACAGCTAATCTGCTCTAAAGTAAAAACAGCAACAAAAAAACTAGTTGGTACCTTACTCAAAAAGAAGGAAAAAGGGAGCACCATGGAATATTCTATACATGGGAAATCCCGCATTTGATGTATTGCAAATCGTCTGATCGAAATCAGATGACTCAAATTTTAATCACACTTTTCAACTTTGATTAGACAATTGAAGTATATGTTATCTGATTTTGATTAGACATTGCAAAATGTCAATAAATTTTGGTTCGATGATGATTTTGTATTTTTTTAACAAAGGTTCCGAGATAATTAAGTATATTTTGATTGAATTACTTGGGTTGAAAGTAAGTTAAATGTAAATTTATTTAGGTTTGAATAAATTCACCAAACAATGATTTTTATCAATTTATGTTTGGACAATTTGGTTCATTATTGCTTGTGCGCGTATACATGTCAGTAAATTTGAGATTTGTTCTATGCTACCACAGAAACTAATTTTTTATAGCTTTTAGGTATAATTTGGGTCTGGTATCGATTTTAAAATTGGAAGCGAAACATAACAATTCAGTGATCCAATATTGATCTGACTCTGATTATAACAATTCCAAATCTATTACACACAAGTCTGTCACATATTTCCCTTTATCCTCTGAATGTTATTTGATGTTCTGTGCTTTACCTTGATTTTTCAGCTGTGTTAATTTATCAGTAACAATGGTTACATAAGGTAATGTTGGGAAAGGGAAATCAGAAATGTGTTGCTATTCGAAGGGACATCATGTGTTACTGAAATGTTGTACATGCTCACTAGTTTTTATTTATTATGGTCTGGTTTTTTTCAACATTTGAAGGTGATCTCTCTTCACTTTTGCTTGTCACTTGTCACTTGTCACACATCATTGAAAATCTCCATATTAATCCTAGTTCATTTTCATCTCTGTATTTTTTAGCTTTTACAACTCTACATAGACACAACCAGCTTTAGCAGATGGACAGATTTGCTCCTGTCACGGTCTATGAAGGACGGATACAGACACTGACACCAATAATAATATGAGAACATGACATAATTCAATGTAATCATATGCATCGGTGTTGTATCCGTGTCAGCCATCGACGCATGTCCGACATCGAGACACATCTAATCCGAGGATTGTCGGTGCTTCATAGGTCATGGTACATTAGTTAGGGCTTCAGGCATAAAGCTGGTTTGCAACTTAAGCAAAAGACGAAACAGTCTCAATGCAGTCCAGATTATTGATATACATACCAAATTTTACTCATTGATCAGTTTTGAAAAAGGAAATTTTAAATACAGCTTGAAAATTGGTCAATATATTCAGATGAATTCACATATTAACATGGAAATGAAATATAAGTAGCACGTGCACATGAGCTTTATTAATGAAATATCATTTGAGACAATATACAAAGATATAAATTCCAATGTAGATAATAGGTTGCAATACAATAGAAGTTTGGTACAATAGAGGAATTTGAACAACCTGTCTCTTCTTGAGAGCAGATAAGCTTACTCTTTGATTAAAGAGAGACAGGTATTGGCAGCAATATTTCTGCATCAGTAGAGAATGTCATCATCAACATGCCTTGAAAGCAAAATATAGAAGTGATTAAAGTTCATTGATTCAGTTATTTTTATCAGGGTCACTAATCCTAGGTGGGCTGTGTGATAGCTAATGTTGCTACCATCACGATGACTGCAAATAAAATCCACTCCCACTATATCTTGGGCAGTTCTTAGAGCCGCTAATTTTTTTGGAAGATAAGCCACGGAGGGATTTTTTTTTTAATTTTATTTTAACAACTCCAATAGATAACCACATGACATTATTTATTCAAAAGATATATTGAGGAGGTCTAAAAAGAAATCATCCTTTGCCTTTACATAGCAATAAAGCCCAATTTAAACAGACCAATTAAGCCTAAAACTTATGGGCTTCCAATTTCAAACCTTTAGGCTTCGGATTCTATTTTAGGAATTATTATGAAAACCCCCCTCTCCAAAAGAAGTATGATATCAACTAGAATATTTGTTTTGGTAAATCAAAAGTATCATGTGCACACAATTGGGGAGAGTAACTGAGTTTAAAGGGTTGATATCTTTCAACAAATATTTCTCCATACACAAATCATGGATCGAATCTTAAATTAAATGATAAAAGGACTCAAGTATCTATCACTTATATATATATCACACGATGTTGGTATATCAACCTTTATTAATCCATTATATATGCACATGTAAAATAAACCATTGGACTATTATTACAATTTACGACTGGGATTAGATTCCTTTTACAACAGTGAGCAGATGTGACATGCCATTTTTTAAGGGGCTGCGACATGCAATTAAAGATCCTGTTAAGGTGTTATACACCATTTGATTTGTGAAAATAGGCCAACTTCACTGCTCTCAAAATCATGGTTTATAGGTGTATTATTTAGTCTTAGTTTAAAACGAAATTGATCTATTACTTGCTTTATAATGTTGTTTGTAAAATATTTTTTTGTAAAGTTAGGTTTGAGGTAGGAAACAAAAATGACAAAATGAATGTTAGTGATCATATTTGGTGTCTTAAGTAGTTTTTTGACCTGCTCAAATTTTTTATTTTTTTTGGTCAGATAGCTTTAGTGGCTAGAATTCACTTTTTAAAGTGAATAAGTGAGGTGTCCGAGGTTCGAACCCCGATCCCTACATATAATAATGCATTGTCCCTGCCAACTGAGTTATGCTCACGGGAACTGCTACCTCAATTTTAAATGGTAACATAAGTACATTTTAACGAAGTTGGATGAAAAAAATGGTAGCAATGTAAATATTTTATGACTTGAAAGATCAATTCATTACTAAAAGAAAAATTAAAGAACTAATTTATTACAAACATCTCTTAAAGAATCGCATGAGGTATTTGGCCGTGAAAATATTCAACTGTTTTAAAACAATTTTTGTTTTTAAATTTTTAAGTTCAGGTATATAATAATAATAATAATAATAATAATAATAATAATAATAATAATAATAGTAATAATAATAATAATAATAATAATAATAATAATAATAATAATAATAATAATAATAATAATAAATATATACAAATGCATATAAGTACAGTTGCATTAGCCCAATCCATCTGAAAATTTGAAATCATTTCAGAGCTCCCTCCCACAAATGGCAGTTGCATTGTCTAAAAATGGACAAAGTTTGCCATTATATGTCTTCACAATGGGATAGTCTCTAGGCCTCCCATCCTTTAGACTTTCTCATGTGTAAATTGATTCGACCCCTTTCCTTATTCTTTTATTGCATTTATGAACTTTTCTAAAATAAAAAAGCTAATATTAATGATGTAGATTATATTTTTTTTATAAAGAACATAAAAAACTATTGAAGGGGGTTAAAATTACATATAAAAAAATTGATGAGTAAAAATCAAACGATAATTACTATTAAAGATGACTGGTCGGAATATCCATCTTGTTAGAAGTTAGTTAGTTCTGTTTGTAAAGTTATTTAATTAGAACAGTTTGTTGTAAAGTTTATCTGAGAGTTAACTTGTAACTCAAGCAATTTGTAGTTTATAAATAGACAAGCTCATGTGTGTTTACAACAAAAAATATCCAATATACAATTCCGTTTATTTTCTCCCAAATCATATCATAATATCATAACCCTTTGTTTCAACACGTCTTACTCAATTTCAACCATTGGATAAATCAACCGTCGAAAAGAATTGCAAACCACTGCATTGGTTTTAAATATCATTTGTTTTGTTTACAATCCTAATAAATCTTGGTGTTTTGGTAAAAAAAATAAATAATCTTGGTGTTGTAATATAATGAGTTGGTTAATTCCTTTTGCTTATAAAAATAAAAAAAAATCAACTGCTGAATATGTTGAAACATAAAATGCTGTTTTTTTTTTCAATTGGATTTAACTTAGAAATTCTTAGATTTTTTTTTTTTTGTGAAAGAAGAAATTCTTAAAGTGGACACGCAGTTATGCGTACAATATATATGTGTCCAACTCCACTAGTGATTAGACAGAAGAACCTACGTACGACAGAGAAAAAAAAGGAAGCACACTCATAAAGGTAAAAAACAAACAAATCTCGACATTTTTTTTGTTTTGATAAAGACATACATTGTTTTTACTCCATATACACTTTATCACAACTTCATTTTTTTTTGAGGGGTTTATCACGACTTCATGTTTTACAAATCAAATGTATGGCTAACAATATAATATGATATGGTCCCCCAAAAAAATATATGATATGATATGTAGCAATTCCTTTTCTTATGTGTATTCCTTGTTTTATCTTTTTGTTGTTTATTTCGGGTACATACGTACGTACGTGTTCCTTTATCGGAACATGAAAATTCAATGTATATACCCTATCCTTTTCTGTGATTATTATTATAATTACAAACATAAACCTTGTTATACGTTTCTATATTTAAATCCACTCATTTATATATATCATCATCAGAAAACCCCATATCCACCTACAACTAAGTTCCAATGCAATTTCCTTTCGATGCTAGATTTGTTTTAAGCCCTTAATTATTTTTAGTTCATGATGATATACAATTTTTTTGTTTTGTTATGTCGTGTGTTATAGATTAGGGCATGCAGTTGAAACACATACATAATAGTCAAAGATTTGGACAGTAGTATTAAGCTCTAACTATACAAAGGACAATTATACAGTGTTTGTTTGGCTACATTTCAACCAGAGGGTTCGTGGTTATCAAGTGGCCCTTAGAGTTTGTTGGAGGTGAGCCTACACAAGTCAACGTTTTTCAAGGGCACCAATATTTTTGTTTTGTTTTGTTTGCTTAGTATCAATATGAAATTATATATATATATGAGTAAATTACACTCCCCTCCCCTCAAAGATGCTTGAAATACACTCCCCTCCCCTCTTATGTTAAAATATACAATTTCCTCCCTTAAAAAATAAAATTTACACTCCCCTCCCTTATAAGATGCTTGAATTACAACCCCCTCCCTTGATAATTAAATATGCACTGCACTTTAATCTATTTTAACATAAATAAATATTTTTATGATATATATTAATTTTAAACCACCCTTTAAGAAAAAATAATTCATTTCTTTATAATTTAAATGTTAATGATAATTAAATTTAAATATTTTGCTATTGATTTTATAATTTAGAGTTTAAAATTAACTTTTAAATAACCATGGTTTATTGTCGTTAGTAATTTTTCACATATTTTAATTTTATTTTGGCTTGTTTCATATTTTATAATAGGGTTTAAAACTACATGTTAATGAAATTGTGAATAAAAAATAGCAAAAAAATATGTATTCAATTTTTTATTATGTTAAAATAGACTTGCAATACTGTTTTTTTCGAAGTGTCTTAGATTATTATTTTTTTGCTAGATTATTAAAAATAAAAAAAATATATATTGAGGGAGTAAAGTGTAGATTTTAACATAAGAGGGGAGGGGAATGTAATTCAAGCTTTTCTTAGGGGAGGGGAATGAATTTTTTTCTAATATGTTTTGAATAAGAGGGGAGGGGAATGTATATTTTAACATAAGAGGGGAGGGGAGTGTAATTTACTATATATATATATATATATATATATATATATATATATATATATATATATATATACTGATCTGCATATGCAAATCTAATAAAAAGCTATACTCATTAAAATAATGTGAGCTTAATAATATGGGAGGGCAAGGATATGATATAAAGGTCAAATATGATAAGAAAATACCAAGGTGCACAAAAAATCATTAGATATAATTGTACGCACAATGTGGTTGTCATAGTGTAAATGCGAGAATATTGTAGGGGGATACCCAAATAAAACTTATTGGAGATGATGAATCAATTATTTTGAAGTGTTTATGAAGATCCGATCAGTGGTGAACCCCATAATTCTTTGTGTTCTATATTGTTGTGTAAGAAGCGTATTAGAAGTCATGCATTGAATGGAAAAGTTAATATTGCGTAATTTATAAGTGAGAGGATTAATAAGCCTATAAGATTTAGAGTTAAATGTGGTGTCTAACTCATTTATGTGGTTGTTCTTGACTCAATGTGAACGATCTTCCACAAATGACCTTGTCGCTCTCTCCATCAATTAATTACTCTTTGATGACAAGAAATCATTAAGGGTTTTTAGTGTCGTCCTTTAAGAGTAAAATTAGTTAGTTTACATATGTTTTAGTCGAATTTTGTAAAGTAATCATTCAAAAAGTCATGAAAGAGCGACAATGGGTAAAAAGACCTTAACACATTACAAAATCACCCAAACTAGACAACTCTGTGACTGCATTATGTTTATTACAAGTTTTATCATATTAATTCTTGGGGTATAGTCATTACAGATATTTCGCTGAGAAGAACTGGGACAAGGAATGAAGAAAACCAGAAAGATCGGCTATTGCCTAACTCGTGTTGTATGTTGTAAGCCACGTGTTGTGACATTGAAGGAATCATAAGTGTTTCGTGACTAACTCACTCGTGTCACAAACTACAAGCTTCACATCGTGAGATATAAAAGAATTTTGAAGTGGTTCATCAGTGTCTAAGTCGCATCACGGATGATAAGCTCGCATCATGAGAACCAGAGAAATTTAGAAGAACCATATCACTTACTAGAAAGGTGGCGTGCAGATAGTAATAATAATTGGACTGACCTAACTAGAATATTATGTTGCTTAGAAATTAAGTCTAAACATGCTTATAAATACAAGAGGCAAACAACACAAGAAGACATCTATCATAAGTGAATACAAGAAACATAAATTACGGTTTTGGAGAAACCTCAAAAGGAGACAACTTCAGATAGGAAAGGATGATGAATCAAGTAGCAACACCATGATGATTATGTCAATTATTCTTCTCTCTATATCTAGTTAAATTCTCTTTTATTAGGTTAATTAGCGGATCTTCTTTGTAATTGCTTATCATGTAACTTTAAATGACTTTATGAATATTCAATCGAATACTTTGCTATTTTATCCGGTTAATCTTGTTCTTAATGTTTTTTATGTGCTCAATGAGTACTAACCCTAACTTTGTTCCATAAATGGAGTTTAGGTAATGATTATCAACCCTAACTTTGTTGGCTTACCTATTTTAATCGTTCCATTATTGATTAGATTTAGACATAAATTAATGATAATTGTTACATACTTTGGCGTTCTCAAACCTTCAATTAGGTTAGGGTTCACCTAAGACATTAGGGATCATAATCGTTGGAGATAGTTAGTGACCAAGACATTGACCTAACTATTTTGTTAAAAGGTATTGAAATCAAGTAATCAGTAGCACTGTATTCGTAGTTTGTAGTTACTAGACAATTTAGAGAAGTGAATCAAACAACCTAATCATTCTCCTTACGTCGATCTTATTATTTTATGCAGACTAATTTAGAGAACTGAATCAAACAACCTAGACGTCTATTTCAACCTCAATCTCCTTTGATTCAATCATGTCCCCGAAAAGGGCAAACACATTTTTTTCATGATACATTTGATGATTTGTCAAATGGGTGGCACTTTGGCTACAACGATGTATCTTCACACATTTTTGAGTAGTTTCTAACTCCCCAATCACCCCTTTCAATCATATGGCTTCTTTGATCCCTTCAACAAGGACAACATATTATGCTTGAGTGGTAGATAGCGCCACACAGATTGTTGATTTTCCTTTCAACTAATAGTCATGCCAAATAACGCAAACACAAAATCGGATAAAGATATCCTAGTATTCACATCGTTCGCATAATCCGCATCCACATACCCCCTATTTATCTATATATATGGTTTTGCTAGAAGTCACCCATGAAGGTGTCTTTTAGCAATCCACACCTCAAGGTGTGATTATCCATTTTTTCGTTATAAATTTGCTAAAAAACATCTTCATAAAAATTAGTTAGCGTCTTTTAACAAATATCTATATGATAATTTCTTAAAATACACCTTTATAAATGACGTCTTCTAGCAAAACACTATAATTGCTGAAATTTATTGACAATTCAGATGGAGACACGTGAGCAACCATTGAGCTAGCATGACGACAATTTGAGTATTTGACAATATAAATTTTGTGCACATTGACCATCAATGTTGAAAGTAAAAAGGGTGTCTCATCTTTGTTATCTATCTCTCTTATTGAAAACTTTGTCGTGGGAACCCTCCATGATCATTAAAAAGAAGAAATTAGAAGGAAAAAGTTGGTGTCCAGAAAGATGCTGGAAAAAGATGCTACGTAACTGATGGAGCTAGCTTTTCTCTTGTACAAACCTTTAAGGGTGTGCAAGTGACAATATATTGTCCAATCATAAACCTCTCAAATGATTTTGTTGTGGAAGCCAAAGGAATCTTGAAATGTTTAAATGTCTTTATTTGTAAGAACTTTTGAAGTTTTTTTTGTTCACATTTTTGTTTCCATTTTTTCACAAATATCGTTTGTTAATAATAACAATTTTTCATAGAACATAAAAAGTAAATATTAAATATATTTATACAATTAATAGTAACTTCATGATGGTCATAAACAAATTATACATATTTGCCACACTAACCATTTTTTAACAAACTCTTTTTCAACTCAACCAATATACTTTGACTAATTATATATATAGAGCTATTTACATTATCATGGTAATTAAACTCAACCAATATACTTTTACAACTGCTACCACGACTGTAATTAAACTTATTTCCTACGAAAATAGCAAAACTTATTTAACTTAAGAATCTCCAACAAATCACATGGAAGATTATTAATTAATGGGGTGAGGCTTGTCTCCTTCTCATATAAAGAACCCCATGTTCTCTTACCTGGATGTTAGTGAAAAGAGAATAAATGTCTCAGGGTCATTTTAGTTTGCACCACTTGAACTATGGGTCTAAATTGGATCAGTTTTTTTGTATCATTGGATTAAACAATCTATCAAGTTTTTCCATGATCTCTCTACATCAAATTTATTTCTCTTTCTTATGTTTGATTTCATTTTTCTCTCTAAAATAAAACCCTTCTTTTTAATATGCAAAGAAAGAATCCATTTTTTTTATCTGGGAGAGTGTATTGAAGAAACTTTTTGTTTTAAAAAAATAATCAGAGAACTTATTTTTTTTTAACGGATCCCTTCTTATTGAATATGAAAAGAATCCATTTTAAATCTTTGTGAAAGTTTTAGAACCCATATTTGACATGTGAGATAGACTTTTTTTTGGTTAAATATGTTTTTGGTCTCTATAAAATTGAGAATATCTAAGTTTAGTCCTTACTTAATTTTAATAGCTTTTTTAATCCCTATAAAAAAAATACTTAAAACTTTAGTCCATGCTAAAAAAAAGTTTGTTTAATTATCCTTCAACTTTTTAGCATTTTTTCGAGACTAGTTTAAAACACTATGAAATGTTCAGTTACTAAAATCTATAATTTTTTTAACATAAAATAAATTAATTATGAATTTTTTTTAAAACGACAAAAGTTTAAGATAAAAGTAAGAAAAATATGGACATAGAAATCAATTTTTAGCAATAATTTTTTATGAAGAAACTTTTAATAATGTTCTTAACACGTATACAAAAAATTGTTGAAAAACTTAAGAGTTTAAGCATAAATTTGGAATAAATAAGGATTAATTTTGAATGCAATTTTTTTTATAGGAACTAAAAAAACTATTAAAATTAAGTGAGGAACAAACTTAGAAGGTTCTAATTTTATAGGGACTAAAGATATATTTATCTTTTTATTTTTTACTCGAGAGAAAGAGAAGTAATAGAATTTTTTTTTATTAAATCAAAAGAACCAATTGAGTTGGCACATATGCAAAGAACACAAATTTCTATTCAATCATGAAGTTTTTTAAGAAAAAAATTGTGAAGGTGAAGGGAGAATTATGAAAAACATTTTCTGTGTGAATTGATTCCATGAGAGTGAGAGAGAGCAATGAGACTGGGAGAGAGAGATTTGGTGTAGACAATTTATGATAAAACTTGTGGGATGATTTAATCTAAAGGTAAAAAAAAGTGGTTCAAGTTGCATCCATCTATTTGGTGGTGCAAGTTAAATGGACCCAATGTCTCAATATTAGTTCTAGCCAACAAAATGACTGAAAGGTTTGACAAAAAATTTGTTGAAGAAAGGCAATAGCCTTTTTCTATATATTCTTTTTAATTATTTCATCATGTATCACATTGTGATTTGATTCTTTTGGGCCTTGGCTGTTTTTCAAAAAAGATACATAGATGATAAGACTTATTATTCTAAAGCTAAACTCCTTTCAACCCATCATCTAATTAGAATTATTGAATCTTCACTTTTGTTTTGATTTAGATGTCACACCTTGTTTGTACATTTCATCTTGTCCCTACACTCGCCAACCGTGATTAGTTTACTTATTTAATGTCCCCAATGTTTTATATTAAGTTAATTAATTTATCTTTGTAAAAAAATAAAGTTAATAATTTAACTAGTGAATTATGCTAATTCGAAATAGAGCTTGACAACAAAACAACTCATAAACTGTTTGTTGAAGAATAGAAAAGAACCGTATACATGTTTACAAGTACATGAATTACTCTATCACAAGTTTTTTTTTTCTTTTATTTTATTTTATTTATATCACAAGTACAAAGATAGAGACAACACAATCAAAATTATAAATAAAAAAAAATCAAACTCAGAACTCGGTCGTACATGACCTAAAAAAAATCATAGAGAAATATTTTTAAACTTATTCTTTCCTTCGTAACTTGTTATCTGCTTGTCTTCTATTCAAGTATAAATTATTATTTATATATTGTATCTCGATTTATTTGTATGTGCTCTTTGATCCTTAAAATCTTTCATCCTTTAAAAGAAACATCATTCCACACCTTAAATTTTTCATATAAAAAAAGGAACAAAGAAAAATAAAGGGAATCCTCCAAAACAAAAGGTCCTAGCTAGCTAGCTAGCCAACAACCATTTCTAGAGAGCAACAAAGGTAATGGTCTCAACAAGGATTGTGACACTTTAGGGGAGACCTAATCAAGGCAGAGCTAGTTGTTTTCAAAGCATGTCGGCAAATTCCCCAGCCTTGTTAATTTGGACTTCACCATGGTTAAAGTGGGTCATTTTTAATTAAGTTTAAATGTAGTTTTCCTTTTTATGTTTCAAAACGTTGTGATTTTGATCACCTAATAAAAAAATAAAAATTTTGCGCTCTATCTTTAAGGAAACATGTTCTTTTGAGCCTCCAACTTTAGAGAAATATGTTCTTTGCAACGTGTTGTAAAATTAAGGAATAAAATTGTTATTTTTTTTAGGGGACAAAATCGCAACTTTTTAAAAATTAAAGGGTCACAAATGCATTTAAGCCTTTTAATTATGTCACTTGTTAAGAAGTTTAAAATAGTTCATCAATCATTTCTAATTTTGAATCCTTAATTTAAGGGCACTTGTTAGCATGACCATTTTGTTGTTTTTAATAATAAAGTGAATATCTTTTACTAAAATACCCTTGTTAATTGTAGTAGTGGAGTAGTTAAGTTGGATGAAAATCAATAAATAAGATATAATAGTAGAAAAAAATAAAATAAATGATGCTTTGGTATTCAATCAAAATTGACAAGTATTTTTAGAAAGAGAAAAAATGTTAAAGAGATATTTATTTTGAGACGGAGGAAATATTGAAGATGTTTTTACTTTTTTAAGCTATGATGAATAAAATTAAAACTGTGGTCTCATAAATTTAGCCTCCGCAAACCAGAACGAAAGGTAGTTAATGGAGTTAAATATGCTTTTTGTTCCTATAAATATATCAACATTTTTTTTTTTTTTGTTACTTGAGAACATTTTCCTTTTACTCCCTTAAAACTCTTGTTAGACTTTTTTTTTTTGTTTCAATAGCCTAGTGGTAAGATCACACACTTTTTAAAGTGTGGAAAAGTGGGGAATTCGAAGTTCGAACCCCGACCCCTACAAATATTGTCTCTGGTCGCTACCAACTGAACTACTTTTAATTCCTCAAAAGTTTTTTATCACCACTTTTAATGCATATTTTTTAGTCAACTCATATCTAACCTTAATATTATTTTAATAAATATTTTAAGAAATGGATATAATATTATGTCAACCTCTCTAGAAAAATAAGATTTTTTTTTAACAAAACATGAATTAAGTATGAATTTTATGTTTTTGATGCTTAAAAACTAATTTAATTCATGTTTTGTTAAAAGATTCTAATTATTTTGAAAGAGATTTGAAATTCTAGCGTAACTTGTTTTAATATGTTCTGTGCGATGTTTAAACGTTTACGATGTTCCGTTTAATGTTTCAACACCGTACGATAAGCCGAAATAAAAACAAAAAAATAAACGACAGGAAAGTAAAGAACAGAGTGAGTTTGTTGACCCAGTTCGATGACAAACACACCTACTCTGGAGACTACTAAGCCAGGAAGGAAATTCACTAGTGTAGTCCTTATTCTATAGCTCTCAACAAACTCCTCGTTTACACTAAAGACCTAGGACCTACCCGTATAGACTTCAACCTAGGAACTCCTAGATCTGAGATCCCATCTCACTATCCTAATGGTCAATTACAACCCATGCAACTTTAAGACCTTAACAAACTTAGAATGAAGTTACCTTCAAACACAAACAACTAGCACATTGTTTCACAACTTCGGTGTAGTACAAATATGAGTATACAACTCGATCTAGGTCCTTAACATGTATCACAAACAATACAAGAAAGGCTCACAAATAATCAGAACTAAACTTGCATCAATCGATACAAGAGTAGAACACAAAAATACTCAAACCCTAAAAATCTAAACTTTTTAGTACGACGGCTTGAATGAGCAATTAGGTATTGGAGTCTTGTATTTATACTGAAGCAGCTTGGGCTAAATACTTAGTTGGGCTTCAGAACAAAGCAGATCGGTTCAGCTAATCTGCAAAACAAAATCAGTAACAAATCTGGAAAATCCTAAAATGTCGGAACATCTTTAGGATCGACCAAATCAATAACAAATATTTCCTAAAAGTATAATATCTATTTTAGGAATATTCTAGAGTTGATCTTGTAAATATATGCGCGTTACTTGGTCCACAAGGTAAGGAAATATTGTTTCCTTAAACAATAAGGCGCGCGCGTACAGGTAGGCATGAACTCAGACACACTGAACCGTGTCAGGATGTTGGAACATTATGACCAACATCTTACGGAGATGCCTAAACACATGTTGAAACTTTGGTTCCAACTTACAGAACAAGGATATTTGTTTTAGCAACAATGCAGCTAATACAAATACCCAACAAGATTGTTATAATATTCTACACATTTATGAACCGACTCGAAAAATAGTTGACTAATTCTTGTTCGGCTGTAGTAGCATTCGCCAAATCTTTTCTCAGCTTAAAACTGGTTTGTCCTTTTTTTTTTACAAAAAATAAATGATATTCATTTATTCAAATTGATAGAGTACATCAATATAATGCAAATTCGCTAAAAACAAAAAGGATGAATCTGTGAACATGCTCACAACATCTATGTTAATAGCATAAAACGACAAAGTACAAATGCCTATACATATGACTATATTTAAATCTCCGAAATAACCATGTCTCCGGATCTGCAATGTGGATGACGTCAAAGTCATTGATTGGATCTGCACTGGATCGAAGCTGATCTAACAATCTGAACCGATCAAATACCTGAGAAAAATAAGAAAGACAAACAACGTCGCACAAAGACGACGAACAAACCAACGTCGCACAAAGACGATAAAATCACAAAATAAAAAATGAAATAAATGTGAACATCACTTATTTCAATAAAAGAAAAAGAGAAAAATGAGTTAAAGGGATGATTTTGGGTAAAAAAATTGACCCTAAATTACCCCTCTTTAATGAATGTTTGATGGATTACTGGTATGTCCTTCAATTTTCTATTTGGCAATGACAATTTTTTTAGGCCTAAACAAATTCCTTCGTAGTTAATCATGATAGTCAAATTTACTTGTCACCCTGGCCGACTCTTTTCAAACAATAAGGAACACTTTTTTGTGAGTCATAATAGTATTGGAATTTGAAATGTTAGATTTTATTTTTTATTCTTCTTTATTCACGGAAAAGATCTAATTAATTGATAAACCATGGTAAAATGGTCCCTGGAAGTTTTTATTTTCCGAGCAAACACAATAGGATAATTTGATTCCGGGGATCAATGGAAAACATCCTATTTTATATAGGTTTAATAGACCTTCTGGTGGTCCTTTGTCGAGGAAAAGTTGATGGAAAATTCCAACCTTCAATTGAACCTAGCTAATATAAATATATAATATCTAAGAAAAAATTATAGAGCCATAAAAGGCATGCACATTAGACAGCCGGGAAAGGGATAGTTGCCCTAAGTACGTTGGTACCACACTATATGCATAAATTATCTTTTTGGGGATATTGCATTTTTTTCGATGATATCTTTCATTCTCTCTTTATAGGCAAATTGTATTTATTTAGAGTATAATTAAGGGATACTCTAACCCGTATATAATACAAATACAATCAACACTTAAATTTCAGAAAGTAAGAGAAAAGGGGTTAGAGAGCCAATAAAAAAAAAAATCCATTGTTCCTACCCTCTAAATACAAAACATCCCCAAGAGATTATTTTTACATGATCAATCTCATAAAAAAAAAAAAAAGTTCCTTGCTCGTTACATCCTTTCCATAAAAAATGACTTTGTTGCGATGGAGCCAAACTGACTATATTGTGGATAACATTGGAAGAATAGATGGTTGGTGTTTCAATATTATTCTGGAAGAAAATGCATACACGGTCCAGTAAATTCTCAATAATAACTCTACAGTGTAATGCATTTGTCAATAATTCGTTGACAAAACTATAGTAATGTTACTTGCTAAACAAGTTAACTATGGTTTTGGTCATTAAAGATTCGACAATTCTTCTAATCGGATAAAGCCTCACAAATGCCAAGACCTTCGACGGTACTCATCACTTCCACACTTCCCTAAATCCTTGCAGCAACTCATCATCGAAGTGGACTTCAAGGTTTTCGGTTAACAACAAGTTATAGCCACTATTAACGGTATACTGGTCACATGGATCCATTTTTCATTCCCGTTTATCTATTATATCTAATATGGGGTGAAACATCTGCAAAAAAATCAACGAGTTTGCTCTCTAATTCCTCCTCCTAAGCGAATAATCTTCTACACCAACATAACCTCCAATTTCGTAAATTATCTGTCCAACAACCCATATTTGGAATGCTTCATTCTTTATTTTCGAAATCTATAACATATGGGGAACCTTACCGATAAACGAGTGTCACCACCCCAACATTAATCATGCCAAAAATGATATGAGACTCCTTAACCGATTTTCAAAGATGGTCCATTCTAAAACCAAGATGAATCTTCAACTTTAAACAAATCCCGCCGACATATTGGTGGGTATTTTGACACTTCACAATCTTCACGCCTAATTACATTTTGATTTAAACTATCGTGTTTACCATTTTTTTCTTTTCTATATTATTACTTATAACTAAGTTAAATTTCATTACGATAGGAAGAATATTTTCATCAAAAAAAGAAACAATATACACTTTAATTGGTCCCGATGAAAGTGTACTCGAGTTCAGTGGCAGAGCCAGGAATTTTATAGAGCATGGGCAAAAAAATTATCGCAAAACGTTACTTCCTTCCTGCGAATAATTTCACATTTCTTGCAGATAATTTCACATTTTCTGTGGATAATTTCACATTTCTTGCAGATATATCTTTCCTGCGGATCCTAAAATCCTAGTATTACCTCACCTGGGAACCTAAATCCATGGCAAAATCTGTAGGAAATGTGTTTCCTGCGGAATTTGCCCAAAAATCCGCAGGAAAAACTAAAAATTCTAGTAATGGTTGGGCTTGCTACAAGGAAAGTTGGAGCTGTGCCCAGGCTAGGTGGGGGTTGGCTCCGCCCCTACTTGAGTTTTGTCCTAAAGAACACCCACTTTGTGTATAAATAAGAGTATTTGGTGGTAGTGAGATATAGTTTATCATAGGGGTGACAAAAATATCCATGCCTGTGGGTAAAATCCGTCACGGGTACGAAGCGGGTAGCTAAACGGGTATCTACAGGTATAATAAACGGGTATCTAACTACCCATTATTATATGGATACAGACACAGATTTGATTGTATCAATACCCACGGTTACCCATACCCGATAATAAATTAAGTAAATTATTAAAATATCTTTATATATCTTATTAATTAAAGTTGTTACCTTAGTAAATGTTATAAGATTTTATTTCTATTATCATTGGCATGTTGATTATTTGGATTTTGATTTAGAGATATATATGTTTTAATTTTAGGAATTGGGAAGTCAAATGAAGTTATTGAAGTTTGGAATGCATATGAAATTTAGATGTTTATTTGGATGTTTTTATGCTTTTATTTTACTTCAAAAATTTGTATGGACTATGTAAGAATAATGAATTTTCTATGGATTATGTAAGATTTATGAAATTTCGAATGGATTATGTATGAATATTTAAAAGTTGAAGTTTTTGGTAATTAAAAAAAAGTTATTCTTTTACAAAAATATAAATAAATTCAAAAATCTATGGGTACCCATGAATACTCATGGGTATCTCAATACATGCGGGTACCTGCATAGCAGGTATCCACGAAGGTACGGGACAAACACAAATATCATATTTATCTAACGGAGTGGAGACGAATATCATACTATCCGTACACATGAATATCCATCGACAATCATATATATATATATATATATATATATATATATATATATATATATATATATATATAAACGCACACTATTAATATACCCTCACCAACTTTTTGTGGGAATAAAGCACAATTTTTTTTTATAAGAACACAACTTAATTTTCCAAATAAACAGGATCCTTCTCTCTCTATATATATTTTTGCTACATTTTGACTTGTAATGGGTTTAGCACCCCTTACTTTTTTTTATGTTTTTGAGGTGAGGGTTGAACACCCCTTATACTCTATACCTTTTATGGATTTGATTTGCCAATAATAAAAAGAATGTTATATCACTATAACAAAATGATGACAATTTTTTTGTGTTAACCCTCGGATTTATAAGAAAAACCGGACTTTGGTAATTTAAAGTTCGTTTGAAAGATAAATGACGTCTAATTAAAAATTGTTCTATTTAAAAATCAAACTCATATTTTTTTGAATGATTCGTCTTTGATAAGTTCATTAATCAGTTGAGACAAACCACTTAGTTTTAAAATGATGACAATTATTAATTTATTTGATGACATGAAAATATGCCACGTTTTAAATGGCATTTGATTCACGTAGATTATGATACAAGTTAATTTATACATGTCCATATATGAGTAGGCGAAAAAAAATAAAAATCATTATACAATCGCAAAAATTGACGTGTGATAAAACTAATCGTGTAGACTTAAATTCAAGAGCATCATTAAGCTAATGTTGAATCCAATTAACAATGATGCAAAATGAAAAGAAAAGTAAGCTTATTTTCTTGCACAATCTGATTACCTCCTTTAGCCTGTAATTTGCACTAGCTAGCTATACTAAGAGCATGCCGTTAAGTTTTCCCTTTCATTCATTGTAGAATTCCATTTTCCAAGCACGTAGTTGTATTTCTATTTGCTCTCCTTGTCCATTCTTTCGAACTAATCATATGATTATAACATTATCTTATCTCTTACCAAACGACTTGTTCTATGGTCCTTTGTGTTATACTTTATGATAATAAATTTTGTTGATGTTTCACATCACAAATACTTCGTGTTAGATAATTAATACTCACTCCGTCTTTAATTAGGTGTCATTTTTTTTATTTTACACGGTTAATAAATAAATAAATAAATGATTAAAATTGTTGATTTTAATGGAAAAATGTGTTTTACTTACCAAATCATCTTTATTAATTATAGTTGATGAAGTATTAGATGATTGAAATGCAATAAATAAATGTATATTAGTGGTAAAGAATAATAAATGTTATATATATGTTTCGGTAAAAAAAGTGATAGATACAAATTAAGGAAAAAGTCTACCATAGCTCAAAACGTATACGATCTCACAGCATAAAGTTTTCGAGCACCAATCAACTCCAATTTTTTGTTGTTGAAGGGAATTAATTCCAGTTTCAAATGGTACTCCCCAGTCCCTAGTCTTTGATCATTTTATACTTAATAAAAAAGTGTATAGATAAAAGAGAAAGATGATTTTAAATATTGATACATTCATCTTTATCATAAATGTAAAGTGAAGATAATAATGTAGCCAAAAAAAAGAGTTGAAGGGTGCTATTAAATAAACTATATTATTAAGTCAGTTGGATTGATCTAGTGGTGTTGACTTGTGATCTTGAAGTGTACTCTTCCATAAAGTTTCATGTTTGATTATTTTCAATCCTAATTTGGGTGAGCTAATTTAACTTCTTCGAAAAAAATATAAGAACATAAAACTTAAGTTATAATAAGCATTAAACACAAAGTTCAAGTGAGGGTGTTTAACTAAAAAGTTTGTAAGATACTTTAAAAAAATGAATTACATATTTTACGACCGCTATAAATTATGAAACTTATTTTTTATAGTACAACTATTAATTGAGTGAATTTTTAATTCACGGGACAATATATGGGAGGTTTGAAACCCTCGCAAATTAGAAGGTTTGTAGACCTTCGCTAACCAACCAAAATGTATAAGTTCTAATGCAAAATTACTATTTTAAACTTCTTAATATGTGTAAATTTTCAATACATTAAATACACTTGTCTTTATAAAACCCTTAACAAGTGCTCTGGGAGCACTCGTTAACATTTCCCTTTAATTATCGGTGTTTGATACATAAGAATGATAACAGAGAACATATGAGTCAAGAGCTAGCCATGGGAGCAATATTTTTATTTATTTATTATGGAATAACAGAGAATAAAACCACTATAAATGTATCTAGCTACAGCTAGCGGTAACCATGAATTCGCTAAGTGAGCCAACGAATGGCCTAGCGGATCAAGTCATCAAATTTCGAGGGAAACCTGGCAAAGTCGCTAAGTGGGCATACCATTCTCTTAACGAAATTAAGGTGCGGTTTCTGAGCTAGCAAAGACTTAACCTTGAAGAAAACACAATTTGCTTATAGATAATATATTCACTTAGAGATTATTTTTTTTAACCAAGTAAAGGAATGCAATAAAAAGCAGAAGAGGGCCTGAACCCATTTACAAAGAGTCGAGACATAACAGCTCTATGAAAAGGCCTACCAGAACTATCCCTGAATAAAAGAGGAAGAATAAAAAGGGGAGGGAAGGATCATAGAAGGCTTTCACAACAATTACTGAGTCACTCTCAATCCATATATAGTTCCAGTTCATTTCAACAGATTTTTCTATACCATACATAACCACATAGAATTCAGATTCTAAACAGGTAGCATGTCCGATATTTTGCGCAAAACCCCCCACAAAGTGGGTCTGCGACCAAACAATTGCCATTTTTAGACATTGCTTCAAATTTCTCAGTACTAGTACCAAAGGGAAAGAGACCTAGGTGGAGAAGGTTGAGGCATCATCTTCAACGTCCAAGCTCTTTTCATTTGAATATGTATCGTAAGGTTACCATGTATAACTAATTCTCTATTTTGTTGGAATTAGATGTAAAACTATTGATTTTGTAGCTGATTGCAATTATGATTTTATAACCATTTTTTAACAAAAAAAAAATTATATTATGAAAAAAGTAATGATATTTGTACAACTATATTGTGACAACTTTTGAGACAATCTTCGTTTTCTCTTTTCTTATTGGTCGAAAACAACAAAGAGAGAAAAAGGAAGACAGAGAATAAGAACATAATGTAAGTATAAAAAAAAGTTAATCAAAAGTTGTCACAAAATAATTGTACATGTATTATTTCTCTTATAAAATTTAAAGAGTATAAGAGATACTCAAACAAACACCAATATGTTACGACAAACATACGAGCAACACCTACATACAACTAAATCACACTCATACAATTGTGTTTATTCATTTTTTAGAATTAGAAGTAAACAAGTATATGGATGTCACTAAAATAGCAACTTTGCCGAATAAGATGTAGAATGTAATCCCCCATAAACTTAGTTCAGGGGTCGGAGTTTGAATCCCGGACACACCACTTCTCTATATTTTATTGTGTGAGGTTTAACCACTATGCTATTTGAAAAAAAAGATGTAAAATGTTCGATCGTCGTAAACTTAAATTCTTTTGATTTTTTTTCAAATAGTATAATGACTAGAAATTCATTTATAAGATGAATAAGTAAGTCTTCGAGATTCAAACTTCAACCACTCTATATATTATTAAATTATATAATGTCTTTACCAACTGAGATAAGTTAGAAAAACTAAATTTTTTTATTTTATGTTGTAGATTTTATAAGAAAAAAAAAAATCACACTATTGAAAATTATTGGAAAGAAGATAAAATTAAAATACGAGAAGTTTAGGATTTTGTTGAGGGTAGGGGGACAAAGATTAGGGTAGCTGCCTGACACGACGATGTTGTCGTTATCGAATTAAATCGAAGAATAAACAAACGAACGTAAAGGCCCTGTGTGTATGTAAACTTTAGTGATTGGTGCATGGCCTTAAATTCCGCACTTAATTCTATTGCTAAATTATTTGCCTACCTTTGCTCTTTATTCTTCACAAAATCTTAAATCAAACCACCTCTCTTTATCTATTTTTAAATCTTCCGACTTTTGAGGAGAAAGTGTCATGTAATATAGAATTCGATTTAAAAATAAGTAAAGTCTAGAAATACCTTCTATCATGCACCCAAATATTTATATGTACTAATGCCTTAAATTAAAATGACCAATAGGTTTTTGACAACATGGAACAATTAAGTTTGACTAGATTATAGATTTAGTACCACCAAACTTACAAGTTTTGCACTTTAGGGCTTTTATTTTATGATATGATTTTTTTAATTTTATTTAATAGAAAATAAATCAAAACCGTTAAACTCCAAATAAATCTTCTTCTCCTTCATTGCAGTAATTCTTCTTCATCTCCTTCATCGTCAATTTTCTTTTGGATGTTTTATTTCTATTTGGAAGAGCAGTTGAAGCAAAATTAATGGTTAGAAAGAAACGAAGGAACATATATAGTACCTGAGTGAGAAATAATGCTATTAAAGGAAGCTTTGTTCAAAGATGTATGAGACAAAATTGATACACAGATGAAATTGTGTGTTCCCAACAAAGAAAAAGAGGAGGATACGTTTCAGATGATGAAGATTGTAGAGAAAATTGTGATGGCGGTTAATGATTTAGTTTTGTTTTTATTAAAAAAATTAATTAATTACTTTACCGGATAATAATTTGTACAATTTTTGGGGGGTTAAATTGAATAGAGAAGTGTACCAAAACTCTTTTCTTAAGTCAATCTTTAATAATGCTGACATGGACCATTTAATTGAAATGACATATTTCTATTGGTTAAACATTTGAAAGTACCAAAACACTCAAGTCTAAATAGGAATTGTTTTACTTAACAATCAAACTCAAGTTTTGCTAACCAATTTTGATAAAACTCATTAATCATTCGAGTCTATTTGGCTAAATCATTTCCTCTTTGTCATCAAGTGACTTGAGCATCTATCAAAACAAAGCCCCTGTTTAAATCATATGTACGTGAGGTGCGGGTATTATGGTAATTATACTTGGTTTCTCATTCGACAATGGTTAGATATTCATTCAGTAAATAAGTTGCATTTTCCTGATTATCTCAATCACTTTAGTAGCTTAGCAAGTGACTTTAGGAAATTTGGTCTTCAGTCATTTGATTTGGCTGACTTGTGTTTGAGTTTTGTGGAAAGAAAGACAAGTTGCATTTTCTTGATCATTTGAACTCTCTTTGGTAGCTTAGCAAGTGGCTATAAAAAATTCGGTCTTCTGATAATTTGATTTGGCTGACGTGTGTTTGATTTGGCTATATAATATTTTTTCACTTTTAGTCTCTGCTTTTTTTTATATATATATATATATATATATATATATATATATATAATACTATTTAATTTAGGTCTTTATTTTAATCCTACAAAATTTCTTCATATAAGAATTGATCTTTGTAATATATTACTTTTACTCCTTTATCTAACTCAAATTGAAATATAAAAACGAGGACTAAAAAAAAACAATATATTTGCAAAGACGAAACGCAAAAGAGGATACATGTTTAGACTAAAACCAAAATATAGTATATTTGCTAGTATCAAATGCATATTTAAGCTAAATTTTTTAATAAGGTTTTTTTTAATTGTTTTTCTTATACTTATCCAAAAATGCTTTATATTAGTGGTCCTACAAAAGATATTAGTGGTCCTACAAAAGAGTTAGTTTTATTTGAGCACCCACATCTACCACACCCATTTAAATTCCTTAAATAAACTCCACTCAATATTTTATATTATTTCACATTTTTCAATTAAATATCAATTATTATTTAAATTATATCTTAAAAAAAAAACAACAGAACTGTATTTCTTAAATATTCATACAAATATAAAAACTTTAAAATGGGTCTAGATCCCACATCATATTCATACAATTTATTAAAACTTTAAGATAGGTCCCGATAAACCCACCAAGGCAGAAAATGAGAAGAAACACGTACTACATTTTTTTATGAAGAAATGGAGACGTATTTGTTGAAAAAAAACACGTTCTACATAAAAACGGTTGTAAATTTCAAAATAGAGGATGCATTATAACTTTACAAATTTATTAATCAATTTGCAAACTTAAGATAATATTTTGTCTAATGCATAAAATTTCGATGAACATTTTGTCTTTCAACTTGTAATTTTTCTCTTTGGTCCACTAGTATTATTACAAGTTTGAAAGCTATTGAAAAACATTAAGGTTCACTTGAGCTAGGCCCATAGAGGAATCATATTTGGCATTTACAAAAATATTATGAAGTTTACTGTCCCTACCACGTCGCTAGCAGCCTGGTGCTCAAGAGTTGACTCTATTATTGGCCAAATTCTGGCTTCAAATTATCTCAAACAATATATACTCGATCAAATTCATATTGGTTCAATTGATGGCTTGTTTTAAAATTGGATAATCGAAAGCAAAGTAATTGAACATTGGTCCAATCTTCTCTTCCTTTGAACATTGCCTGCAACCAAATATTGTCGACAATTTCACTATGTGCGATAATCAGACACACCATCCAATCAAATATGCCTCTCAAACTTAAAAGAAAATTCAAATATAAGATGGTTGTAGTAATTTTAGGATCCAATATGCATGTGAGAGAGTGTTTTAAGTAATTAGTAGGTAGTTAATTAGGTTGAAGTAGATTATTAGTAACTGATCCATTAAAATTAAATAATAAGAGGTTCATTAGAGTTAAATATTAGAATGTTCTATTTTTTTTTTTACATAAAAGGGAATTAATAGGAGTCATTGGGTATGACGTAATAAGTTTATGTTTAGAGCCAAATAAAATTATTCTCTGAGTTGTGTCGGAGTTTTGTTTTGAGAATAGTTAGAGAAACCCTATACTACTATTATTTTCATTACCACAAATAAAGCACCTTATTTTTCTTAATTATTCATAGTAGAAAATCGAAATCTTTTGTTCCATCGCAGAAAATTATTTGATTCTTTTCATTTCAAATAATTTTTTGTGATACATTATAAATATTGGATTGAATGCGCTTTTAGGAAGCATTCAATTCACCCCTTTAAATGCAGTCACTTGATTTGGTAATAAAGTATAATAAACAGAAGAAAAAAAATGAGCGAGCTGGTTATATATTAACGAGCAATCGTCGATAAAAGAGAAGGTTCCATTGGAACAATTATTTATTTTTATTTTAGGGTACCTGGTCTCATTTTGTTCATGTGTAGGGATTAAATAAAAAAATGATACTAGAACGTAACTTCTTTGGGGGAGAGAGAGAGAGAGAGAGAGAGAGAGAGAGAGAGAGAGAGAGAGAGAGAGAGAGAGAGAGAGAGAGAGAGAGAGAGAGAGAGAGGAGAGAGAGAGAGAGAGAGAGAGAGAGAGAGAGAGAGAGAGAGAGAGAGAGAGAGAGAGAGAGAGAGAGAGAGAGAGAGAGAGGAGAGAGAGAGAGAGAGAGAGAGAGAGAGAGAGAGAGAGAGAGAGAGAGAGAGAGAGAGAGAGAGAGAGAGAGGAGAGAGAGAGAGAGAGAGAGAGAGAGAGAGCTCTGGATAATTGGAGGCATGAGTGGTGGTTAAGGTAGTTGTGTTTGCATGAGAACGGGAGAGTGGTGGTTAATTAAATATATATTTTTATGTGATCATTTTATATTTATGAACCAGTAACTAATTTTATCAAAAAAATACAAATTCAACCAACTAATTATACACTACAAACTAGTAGTTTTTAGCTAAGAACTGTTTTTACAAACAGAGCAAATTAATTAAGTACATAATAAAGTTAAAATGAATGTCATTTCCCTTTTCCTTAATCAGTCAGGCATGGGAAATGTTCAACAATATGTTGAAAATAATATATGATTGAAAGATAGAAAGAGAAAAAAGAAAGTAATAAGTTTGGACCAAAATCCAAACAAGACCGTTTACCTTACCTTACGTTTAATAATTTGAAATAATCTCGTTGAAAATAATATACAAACAAAAGATATGTTGAAAATAATATATACCATAACAAGGAAAAAAATATATGAATGAAAATCAAACAGATATACTAATCTTTCGTACCGTGTCCTAGTCGGAGAAAAATCATTGTATAAACAGTTTCGTTGGCTATTTTTTGCATGGATTTATGAAAATACATATAAAAACAAAAGATAGCCATGCTAATGCTGGTGGACTATTATTTTCCTTTTGATAAAAAGCTAGTATCTTTATTTTTACCTTTATATATTAAATATAGAATAAGTGACGAAATGAATATGCAAAGCTTACGTAATTAATAGTGATTAAGAGATTCTCTTTTGACTTACATGAAGCTAAGCAAAAGCTTTTTAAGCCATAAATCTCTTTTCTCTCTATATCAAGCTCTATGTTGTATTGTGTTTGTATTTTTGCATGTATGAGTATTGGGACACTTCCTTTTAGGAATAGTATGTTGGTGCAATATGACAAACTCTGCACCTTCCTATAACAAACCGACAAACCACGTGAAATATAGAAAAAAGTAACATGATATTTAGAAACATGACCTTATTGATCATCATGATCAATCTTACAAGGTGAAAGTCCTTATAATTGTAGTTGAGAAAAGGAAAAAAAAAGATTATCAATGTCACAATTGAAACACGAGTTTTCAATTCCTCTAGTTAGATAAGAAACCATCAAATAAATTAAACTAAAATAAGGTAAAAATGAAAGGCTAAAAAATAAATAATGGTAGACATCGTGATTAAGGAAAGACCCATGGTTGACAATGCCATCCCATCTAATAACTTCAATTACTTTCCCACCTTTTCTTCTTTATGTCATTCTTTACATATTGTAATTATTCTTTTTATTTTTTTACAAATTTATATATATATATATATATATATATATATATATTAGAGTCTCAAAGCTAATTAAGTTATTTCCTACCTCACATCTTAAATATAAAAAAGAAAAGTATATGTATTTATTCCAAATTGAAATTCTACATAGTGGTTATATTCTACCCTCTTTCGTATATTTGTCTCTTAATATTTTTTTTAATTAATTTAAGGAAATGTTTACTAGTTCCTCTGGCATTAATTAATAACCTTAAATGGTAATTCTTTTATGAAAGTTTGTATAATAAGTCCATTAAAAATTAAAGACTTATAATTTTAAAAAATAATTACTTAATTTAAAATAGTTAGTCTACCTCTCAAATTATATTCGAAACCCATTAACTGTCTACCTCTCACTATATTCTTTTTCTTCTCTACTATATTATCAACAGATTAAAAATAGAAGCTAATTCAAGTAATGTGTATTGACTAACAACATTATCCAATTTAACATATATTCTGTAATAATATAATCCCTTATTGACTTGAGGAAGAAAAAAAAACTAAAAATGATATATATGATATCAAAGTTACTAGTTATTTATCTATTTCACAATCGAACAAAGGAAGAATAGAAGAAGAAAAAGGGGAAATTATTTTTATTTTAATATGTCACACTGACGTATTCGACACGTGACACAGTGGTTCAGAAGAAGATAACAAGGAGGAAGTTGATCGAGCAAAGTTCCAGAGGTCAATCTCGCTTGCATAGTCATGTGAGGGACTAATGTAAGTAGTAGTTGTAGTAGTAGAAGTAGTAGTAGCTCTGGCTTGTGTTGATAGTGATGAAGTTGATGATGATGACTTAAGGGTGGGAAGTTGAAGATCATGATCATTAGTGCAATATCCCATTGTGGGGTCATTAAAGCAAGCCAATTGCCTAGAAGCCTCAGTTTGTCCATTCAATTGAGAAGCAACAAGCCTATCCAAAGCTACCCAATTAGTAAGACCACCATCACCACATGCTATCACCATTGATGATGATGATGCCTCTAATGGATTATTAACCATGTTGTTATGATGATGATCAGAGAATGACCCTTCATTTTCATTAGCCATATCTACTTGAATAATTGCATGGTACCCATCATTGTTGTTGTCATTGTTCTCCATGCTTGTTGATTTTGGACTTTCTAAATTTGGAAGTTTCATGAACCTTTCATTGTTATAACCACCATTGTTGTTGAGAGTAGATTCAAAAGGCCTTGCAAACCTTCCATAATTATTATTGTAATTTGCTTCATAATTCTCTTCCTTGCAACCCCTTCCCATTTGTTGAAGTATTTGCTCCAAAGCTCCTTCATCACAAGCATCATACAAATGGTGGCTTCTTCTTCCCTCTCCAGAAGGGCTGTCTAGGGTTTTGAGATGATTCTTCTTCTTGAATATCCTACAAACCACCCATCCTTCTTCTTGACCACCATCACCAATCATATTCGACACCTAAAATTTTGTCGCAATAAAGAAAACAATTTAACCAATTTATTTTCTATATAATTATCATTCAACGAAGTTCTTAATTAAGTTGTTTATCCAAGCGTATATTTGTATCAAATACTTACCAGATTGGTGTCATTGGTGGTGTTATCGTCGAGTCTATACTCATGCATGATCCAATCAGATTTTTGGCCATGAGGAGCACGACCTTTGTAGAAAACAAGAGTCTTTCTCATTCCAATCCTTTTTCCATTACTATATATAACTTTGTCACGACCGGTGGCTTTCCAAAACCCCGCGGCTGTAGCGCGGTTGGTTCGTGTTCCGGTTGGATACTTCTTGTCTTTGTGGCTGAAGAAGTACCAATCATTTTGTGGAGTCGTTCCTATTTTGCATTTCTCTACAAAAAAGAGGATAAAAATAAACCTCAAATTAAAAACACGATACAATATTCCAATATATATTTATTGTCTTCCACTTGAAGAAAAAAATTCAAAGGAAGAATAAAAGGCTAAATAATCTTAACAAAAATAAAAATGAATGAATGAAATAAATAAAGGTATATAGTTAGCTAGTTATTTATATTACCTTGAATGTCCCATGGTTCAAGCTTGTTGAGATCAACATCACGAATAACATCAAGGTCAATCTTCTCATAAGAGACTTTTTTCCTCAAGTAGTATTGAAGAAGCTCTTCTTCAGTTGGATGAAACCGGAATCCAGGAGGAACTTGAGATTGTCCATTAACAGATATGCTCATGTTATCAGGCATTAAGGTAACTAAAGTAGCTAAGAGAGAGTGGTAGCAAAAGAAGATAAGCTAGGTAGCTATGTAGTGGTTCTAGATTCACAAGGGACCCAAAAAGTTGAGAGAACACATTCAAAACAGGTAGGAAAGAAAGGAAAGGAAAGGTGAAAGATAATGAGGTGGTGTGTGTACTGGAATGAGTATGTAAAGGCAGACTATATATATGTGTTGTGGGACAGAAAGGACCAAATGATACAATAGAGAAATTAAAATATTGATTTTTTAAAAAAATCTGTTGAGAGTACCATAATAATGATATGGGAAAAAAAGTGGTTAAGGCGGAAGGGAATAATTTTTTATTTTTTTGTTAAATAGGTTAGTGGTGAAAAACATAAACCTTAAGTATAGAGAGAGAAATAGAACCTTGCGAGTTTGAACTTATGTTAACGAGTGATCATGAGGCATTCAATAGCAATTCCCTATCAAATATTCATACAATTGAGTTGTACTAGATATCCATACAATTGAGTTGTACCACTGAACAAGAAGAGAATCATTTATATACAAAACTGACTTGTAAGGTGGACAATATCTTATAGTTATAAACACATTTTAAAATCGCATTTCATTCAGTGATGAACTCTCAACACACCCTTCATGTCTGGGACTGGTGCATGGTCCAATAAATATTGGATAGACTTTGATATCATAATGGAATTTGGAATGAGTCTAATTTAACCCTATAAAACTGGTATGTAAGGTGAAAGACGTCTTCCCTATAAATTCTCTTAGCTAACTTATTGGCCTTGCCAAACAGAGCCTACTTAGTCCTAATAAACCTAGCTAAGAGAATTTCGAAGGTGAATTTTGAGGGTTCGATTTGCGATCCAAATAAAAAAAACATGATAGGATAAAATATTACTTTTCATCCCGTAATAATTGATCTATTTGTACACAAAAATAAAAAATCCCCAAAATAATCAACACCTTCAATTTTGAATGTGACATTTATTATATCTTTCTAAATGTTAACCTTGTACTATATATATAATCTATATTATATAAACCACTCTTAATTCAATATCTTCCACCATAGTATATATTTATATATGACAATGATAAATACATAAATACTCCCTCCGTCCCTTAATATAACCCCTCTTTTGTTTTTTTTTTGTCCCTAAATATAACACCCTTTTCAAATTACAACACACATTAATTATTTTTTTCCATAGATACCCTTATTTAATACTACTACTAATTCTAAAAGTACAATAAATTGACTTTTCACTTTATCTCTTTAATGAGGTTAATTTTGTAAAATTGTACTATAAAACAGACACATTAACTACACCAACAACATTTCTTAAGAAATGTGAAAAAAGCAATAGGTGGTTATATTAAGGGACGGAGGGAGTACTTGATAAGCGTAATGTAAAAAAATTACTATTCTCTCTCTTTCATCTATACAATTTTTTATTATGTTTGAAATTATCAAATAAATGATATATTATTATGAAACAAATGGAGAATATTCTTTATTAATATTAGAAGAGCCAACAAAATATGATAAATGAATTTTATCTCCTTATTTTATTATATCTCTCAAGTTAAATTTTATCCTATGGTGGGGGTCTTTAGAAACCATCATGACATGATAATTTTTTTTCCCCTCATTTGCACTTAAAAAATATAAAAAGTTGATATATATTATAAATTTTAATTAGTATAAATATTAATAAAAAAATTAAATGTTATAAAAGGTGTAATTTAATCAATTTATAGAATGTAAGAATTTAATTTCTAATGAAGAATATTTAAAAATAAAATAACGATTATCAAATATTATAAAAAATAAATATAATTTTAACCAATGTTTACTATATTTTTATACAACGACATTTTTTTCACTAAATATAATATAACCAACCACTCAAGGAACTACCAACACCAATAGAGGTCAGGTTCCAACACACACTCATAATGGGAACAAGAATTACCACATATTTTCCAACAAAAAAAAAAAATCAATGCCATGAGAAAAATTAAATTATGTCAACTAGTTGTTTAATATCTACCGTCTTACTCGAAATTAATATGATCATACGACTCTTTCTTATGGAACACACAACTGAATGACAGATTAAGGTCAAATCAAGCATAATCATATCCAACACCATTAACAAACTGACGAGTAACTCCTGCTCACACACAAACTAGCCTCTCATCCTCCTCAGGTCCCATCGCCACCCCCCTACTTCCCACAATCTCATGTTCCCCATCGAAAAGCCTTGAGTTGAGGCCTAAGAGCCTTAACCGTGTCCACGGGGGTTCTAGACACACCCAAGTATCATCCCAAAAGAAAGTTCTAAGCCCATTATGGGTAACCTCTTGACTATCTCGTTAAACCAATATCAAAGGTAGAATTTCGACCAGGACTTAATAACGAGACCCTTTTCCACTAGGGCGAAACTAATCTCAAACTTCCCCCATGCCCTGGATAATGCGACATAGTTTATCTAACACCGTTCATGACACAAATAATATACCTCCAAAGACTAGTATCCACGGAGAAGACACTTCAACGCCACTTTCCAAGTAGGGTCAAATTGACATAACATATATCTCTAACACAACCCACTTCTAGATTTAACTCTGCGACATTTGACCATCCTTTTACAGTTATCAAATGAGCCTTAAGCGTCTTATACAAGAAAATGATATAGTCAAAAATATCACTACCAACCTTTTTACGTAGATATTAGAGCTACCAAATAATTGTTCAAAAACTTTTGTATAACAACTTTTTTTTTTCTTTCTGTGGGTTAAATTAAATATTACTCTCTCCATTTCACAAAAGTAATGTATTGGGCCTTTTCACACTGTTTAAAAAAAGTATAAATTATAAATAAATAATTATACTTTTAATACATTTTTCTTCTTTTGGTGACCAAAAATATCTCTTGTATGCAATCGTAATGACTAATTCTCTCAAGGTAACTGAGATCTATTTAAGGGATTGACCTCTCTCAACGAATAATTTTTCATACGCATCGGCTAGAAAATAAAAAAAATAAAAAAGCGAATATATATTTTTGAAAAAACAACTCAAATATATTAGAGGTAAAAATAAAGAAAATAATAGGAGAGAGTGTGTATATGTTTCTATTAAAGGGAGGATCATCTAATAATTTGGGACCAAATCAAAATTTTCTTTTATTGTTGCTTATTGAGTGTTCTTTCATTCTTCTATGGAAACAACAGATTAACAAAACACAACAACATACCAAAGAGAATCAATGAAATCAAGAAAGTAGAACAATCTAACAAGCGTGATCATGATACCTTCTGAAAACGCAAACTAGGACTCTTCAACAAAATCACATAACTATTCATTCTATGCAATATGCAAGAATTATATTATGATGATTTGTAAAGTGAAATATATATATATATATATATATATATATATATATATATTAACATAAAAGTTATGCAAATAATATTAATTAGAGAATACTAACAAAAAAAATCTATTTAATTAATATTTCATCAAAATTAAAAATGATTATTCATTTTCAGATTTTTTTTTTTTTTACAAATATGTGATTTTTTAGTAACATTTTTCTACACACGATTAATCGTAAAACGGATGGAGCAAATTGTGTAAAAAAAAAATGTGGTAGAAAAGAAAAAGGACAAAACTGATTTCGTTTGTTTTATTGTTTGAAGGGACACCAGACACAAATAACCAATTGGGTAGAAGGGTTATAAGAAAATATGAAATTGTGGGGTTAGTTTTACTATGCTCCTGGAATTGCCACCAACCAAGGAAGATGAAGAAAGAGAGTTTTATTTTTTTTCAAATCGGGTATTCTCTGTGTATAACGATAGACATTCATTTCTCGAATTTTGTGGGATATAAATAGACGGTAAATTCTTCCTAAATGTTTTAATGTTACGGTATTTGTATTTGAACCAAGATCTTAGTTAAATTATAAGAGATTTGTGATATCTCATCTAAACGTTTTTCGGTCGAGAAAGAGAGTTTTTTAAAGAGGAAAAAATAAAATAAAAAATAAAAAATGTTAGTGTGGGGTCCATATGTATGCAGGTATCAGTTAAGGGACCCACAAAGGGTGGACGTTGTAGGGATTTTATAGAAGAGTAAGGGCGCACGCCCACATCCATAACTACGACCCCTGACCTTAAAATCTCCACAGAAAAGCACCTCTCAAACAACCATGGACCATCGCCAAAAATTAACCTCTCACTCTCTCTAGAGAGAGACTATAGAATAAAGATAACTAGCTATTTCTTTCTTTATCTTACTTTTATCCCTTTCTTTTTCATGTTTGGCTTGTGCAACCACCGCAACAAGAAGAAAAAAAGAATAACTCTAGTAGGGACACTTAAGATGAAAATAAGAAAAATGTGATGGATGGTAAACTAGTTGCTCAAATATTTTTTATTTTTTTTACAAAGTTGCTCAAAAGTTGTTAACATATATAATATAAACTAGGGTTAAATAAGTTTTTCGTTTCTATAAATACAACAAATTTTGATTTTAATTCCTAAAAATTTAAATTGAATGTTTTCATCCTCAAAAAAAAATTATTTTGTTTTTGGTCTTTAATGGCCACCTTATGTTGATGTGAATGTGAAGATTATAACTCTTTTATATTCAAATTGTATCCAAGTAATGTCCGTTTATTATGTTCAACATTTATATATTCATATTATGTTCAAAAAAATGTCAAAAACGTGTCAAAATTATATCCATTAAGGACTAAAATAAAACAATTTTTTTTTTGTAAAGATGAAAACATCTCATTTTATGTTTTAGGGACGAAAACCAAAATTTAATATATTTAGGAACAAAAAACTTATTTAATCCTATAAACTATAAAAAAAACTAAAATACTAAAAAACCAAGGATTTGACTCTCACCCTCAACATATAAAAAAAAAAAAAAACTAAAATACTAACATTTACCTACCGTTTAAAAAAACCGAAAAAAACATAATATAAAAATAAATGTGGATGATTGGTGGTTTTAAATTTGACAATATCATGTTTATAGTTTCATATGCACTTTGTACTCAGCCTCTCTTGCTCTGCTTCTTCCTTGCTCTCTTTCTTTCTTTGTGTTTTTTTATGCATAAATATTAAGGACAGAGTCTATGTAGAAGTAGAAACAATCTTATTGTTGAAAGGAAAAAAAATTCCTTATCTTGATTGGTATAATATGAAAATTTAACAAAAGGTACATATGTATTAAGTAAAAAAAAAAAAAAAAACATAAGTTACATGTAAAAGCCTATGTCATCATCTGGCCCAATGTACGTAGATATTATTGTAGGAAATTCTTTTACCGTTAAGGCATCCCCATTAAGAATATATATAAAAAAATCATAGCAAGGAAACTCATCAAATCTGACAATTGACACGGAAGTTATATATATATATATATATATATATATATATATATATATATATATATATAAAAAATTGACAATCTATGTAAAAAAAGAAAATAAAGAAAAATTATGCAGAGTTATATTTACAAGGTTCATATAGTTAGTTAGTAGGTAAATACGTTAAACACGGCATACTAAATATGGACTAACGTAGCCACACTGAACTATCATTTCTTCCACAAATATTGTGCATTTGGTTGAATTTTTACATTTTTTTTTTTTTGAGGGTGGTTGAATTTTTACTATATGCTAACGTGAGTTACAATCTGTCATTGTTATTTTACCATCAGCATCAGTCGCATTGTTATACTAAATTTCAAATGCACAAATATATAACCACCGTTAATGACTGTTGTATCAGCATCCACCTTCCTTCCTTCTTTGTCACAACTATTAATTAATTGCTAATTTGACTACTTGCTTTCGTATTGGTTATATTATGAGAAAATAGGTCAAATAATACTATTCTTAGTATTATGACTCTGAATCTTCCGACTTGTTTTAGCCATAACAAAGTACACTTAAGCTACCTGCATATGACTCCCTTATTTGTCTATTATTCGCAACTTGACAATGAAACTTTTTTTTTTTTTGGTAGATTGTTTTTCAAAATGGCATTCTTCTAGAGTACCTTATTTTTTATTTATTTTTGTTACTCTAGAGTACCTTATTTGTGACTATACCCGCTTTAATATTTTCGTTAATTATCTAAAACAAAACCTATAGAGTAGAGTCTGGTTATTAAGATTAGCGAAAAGCTATTTTATCGCACTAACGCATGTAAATTATCAACAAATTACAAACAATATTTTATTTAATTTTTTTGATATAGTTTAAAATTATAAGTATAGATATTTGTGACTTTCCAATATAACAAACTCAACAAACTATATTTATCTTTTCAATGACAACAATAATATAAGAGTACTGAGTACAAATATAACAAGAACTCTTATCTTTTTTAATAACACCAACAATAAAAAATTATTATAGAAAAATTTGTTTAAGGGTATAATTGGAATAACAAAAAAAACCATAATCCCTCCCCCCCCCCCCCCCCCCCCCCCCCCCCAAATCCAAGAAAGAAAAAAAAAACAATGAGGGATAGAGGCAACCATCTTAGGGTTTCCCTACGGCAACCACGCCGGTATTCTCCTTCGTCGACCGTCAGGTTCCATCGCCCAGGAAGGGTTCCAGTCAGGGTGACACAAATTGGGTGATGTTCGAAAGCAATCCTAATGAGAAGCACATGACACAACAAGTTTCGAAGGTTAAATCAACTTGGAGGGTTTGACAGAGGCTTGGATAATCAACAAGGTTGTGCTCAATGCTATCGTCATGGTAACATGTTGCAAAATCCTCTTCGTAATTCAAGGTGCAATTCAGGGAGCAATTACCAAGGTTCAATAATTGATCCGAAAGAGAGGCTTGGTGGTTTAAGTGTGGCTCTTGCGTCAATAGATTCATGAAGAGATCATTGTGATGTTCTTAAACTGCCTTGGCCCGTGAAAACAATGAGAACATGGCACGACATAGTTTGGATGTTGTAGAGGTAGACAAGGATGAGGGTACCAATCATGACGGTGTTAATGGCAACCATTCCACTTTTGTCATAGTGAAGCATATCAGGGAAGAAGAGTATGGTGTATCATCTTTCTATTTTACAAATATCCTTGTACAAATACCATGTGTGGAGTTGCAAAGGAATTTGAGGTTTGCAATAGTTAGATGGAGGATTTCATCTTACACAAGAGAAATGCAAGAGTACAATTCTATGGTGTAGTAATATGCCGATGGTGAATGAGAAGGTTATTGTGGTGCAGGAGGAGAGTGATTTTGAAGGTGGAAGTAACTTTTGGGGGTGAATCATTTGAGGGAGACAAATGGGCTATAGGTAGAAGAGGGTGCGCAATGGGAGAAAAAATGTAAGGGGGTCGTTCTTACAAAGAAGCATAAAGGAGGGGGAGAATCACAATGGTGAAGGATAAGGAGTAGGCGTGTAAGGGGGTGGTGGAAACGGGGAGATATATTGACTCGGTGCAGTTGTTATAGCAACATATATATTGTGGATGCGAGTTTTATAGCCACTTAGGTTGCCCAAATAGGGGGGATTAAGGTATTTGTTTTCTATTTTGGCAATAATATGGTAATGGATGTTATTAATGATGTTATTGATTTCTTTACCTCGTTTTTCATTAATTTTAACGCTTGCCGCCTAATGATGTCGAATCAAGAACGTGTAATTTGGTTACGGTTGATTGAGTTTCCATTGCATGTTTGGTGTGACAATTTCTTTAAATTAGTTATCTCTTTTCGTGGATAACATCTGAAGGTTAATTCAAAAACAGATAATAAACTTCGACTTGACTGTGCTTGAGTCATGACGAGTACTGGTTGTATGGCAGGTTTGAATGACGTTGTCAATGTGTTGGTGGATGGGGTGACACATGGTATAAAATTTATGAAGGAAATGAGAGGGTGTTTTGGTGGTGACATTACTTGTAACGATGACGCTTCTTATTCTGATTCTTGTAAAAGTGAGGCAACAAAGTGTTATAGTGTGAATGACAGCGATGGTGTTGTTTTTTTTTTTTGACAAAAATAAATGATATTCATTCATTCAAATTGATAGAGTACATCTATATAATGCAAATTCAAAGTCGCTAAAAACAAAAAAGATAAATCTGTGAATAAACTCATAGAATCCATGTTAATTGCATAAAACAGCAAGGTACATATGCCTACAAAGATGACTATATTCAAGCATCTGAAACACTCATATCTAAGGATCTGCAACGTTGACGGCGCCAAAGTCATTGATTGAATATGCATTAGTTCAAAGTTAATATTTCAACATGAATCAAATAAACAACGCACTAAGAAGACAAACACACCACGCAAAGACGGAAAGTCAAAACAAATAGAGTCGTACAAAGATGACGAAATCACAAAAACACACGTATGAATACTGAAAATATGTGGAAATCACTTATTTAACTAAAAGAGAAGGAAAAAGAATTCAGAGGGGTGATTTTGGGTCAAAATTGAACCTAAATGACCCCTATTCGGTAGACAAAAATAAGAAAGGTGTTGACAGCTAGGGTTTCGGGAGGAGAGAAGAGAAAGAAAAACTGTGGTGATATCGATGATGTTGTTGATGAGGCAGTTAATGAACATAACAATGATTGGCTAAAAAATCAATTCAAGAAGAAGGGAGTTATAATGGCAGCGACGACAAGTAGTGTTTTACCTGAAGATAGGTATTTAAACGAAGGGATAAAAGAGGATACAATTTTGAATACTGAGAAATATATTCCTTCTCAGGATATCTTTGGTTTGCAAACATCAGACCACCGAACCTAGGGTATTTTCGTATCTCACCTAGAGTTCCCCACATCAAATGCCTTTGCAAGTTGATAATACGTTTCAAAATATTGACATGGGTCTTAAAACTCTAAAGAAAGAAAATAAGGATGTTATTCAAGACATTGTTAAGAAGGACAAACCTACCAACGAGATTAATATACTTATTGCTCAGCGACCCAAGCCTATTGGAGATAAGATGAATCAAGGGTTCCTAGGTCGGCTCCTACCAAGTATTTTTCCCAATGGGTAAATCGGGATACCTTAAAGGGACAAAGCCAACCTTACGGTGCAATAAGCGTTATGCCATACCCAAGGACTCAATATTCCCATTGACCCATATGCGACTGCTCTTAGCAAAGTTGATATGGAGCCTCAAACCTAACTCAAAGCAACAAACGATCATCTTGATACATCATTTTAGGAAATGTTAAAGAGTGCCTTTATGTTATTGGTTAAAGAAACAAAAATTAAAATATTACTATGTTACGTAATGGTGGAAAGTGATGAATTCAACTTTTTACAAATTTAAAAGTTGTATTTTTTAATGTAGACCTACTATTTATGACATCTTTACCAAGTGCTCTTATGATATTACCCGATGGTTTCACTATGCCCCTAGTACACACACCCACGCAAAGACACGTTATGCACTAGTTGTAGTTCACTTTCTTCTTAACGTCATCAATTGTGAAAGTAAATTGCATTTAGTTAGGAAAAGTCCACAGGTCACAGCACTAATCATTTTCATCCTTCTCTAAATTCCCTGCCTCTAATCATTAAATTTTGCTGATTGAGGATGGAGCAACCACTTTTAGTTACTAACCGGCACTTACATTGGTCGTGATATTTGTTGTCTATGTCTCTTTTTACATTTTATTCTCTTCAAAATATAATTTTTTGACTGGTTATTCTCCTCGTATATAGCTCATGGCATTAAATAAAATTATATATATATATATATATATATATATATATATATATATATATATATATATATATATATAGTAGTAATATTGGAATACTGAATTTGTTGGTCGTTACGTAGAAAATGCAAGCTTCATCATAGTCTTACTACGGAAGAGAATTTTTTTTTTTTTTTTGAGAATATCTGAGGAATAATTTTCTCTTCTATCATAGTCTTATCTGATTTGAGAGATTAGCCTCCGCAATTGCACGTAAAAAAGATAGATGTTCAAACCAAAAATTGGAATACTTACTAAAAATAAAAAATGAATCTCTTCTTTTTTTTTATGAAAAAAAGGGAGCCAACCCCAAACTAAATGAAAACGAAAAGACAAACTAAAAGCCTCTAAAAGCTATAATAACACTCTTTTTCTTTAAGTTACAATAACATTTTTTTTAAGGTTACAATGACACTCTTATTTAGCAAAATATGTCGTTAATACATATATTAATCAATAGAAAATATCTTACATTATTATATATTTTTCATAGTCTCTCCAATGGTTTCCCTAACCGTGTAATTAGTTTATCAAATTACATTCCAGAAACATGATTCCAACTAACTAGTGTTTGAGGTTGAATCGTGTAATCAATAATCATTCCACATGATTACATTAAAAATATTAATATTTCAACCACTATAGTAAGCTGTATAGCCCTAAAATGAAAGACCGACCGTCATTGTTCCCAAAAGCTATAGGATATATTTCTATAGGGAAATGACAATATTTTTTTTTAGGGCTCAAGTATTTATTTCCGTTCGAAGCTTTCGTACTGGTAACATATATACTTTGATCACTATTATAAATAAAATTTTACTTTTTATATTTATTGAATAAATAAGGTATATAATCTATATTATAAACAACATATGTTACCTTGACCAAAAAAAATAAAATACACAACATATGTTACTTGTTAAAGTAGATTATTGTTATAATTTCTTTTAGTTTATTCAAAAACTTTTTTAATTTATTTCCCTCTGCACAATAGACCCAAGAACAAAAATACTAGTAATGATTAAGAATATAGTGCACCATTTTAGTTAGGTGGTGTGTGGAATCCTTCACTAATTTTATTAAGATTGAAATCAATTTTCGAAAAAGTTCTCTACCCATAATTTTACCTTTCCATGTTAATTAGAAAATAAAGGAGACATCATTGATTTCCGACAACCTAGAATTCAAAACTAGACGACAAAAACAGTAACAACAAGTTGTTATAGTAAAGATATGTGTAATCTTAATAAGAGGCTATTTATAATATCATTTTGAAGAAGAATATATAAATCTGCCGCCACTAATTGCACTTTCGACCCATAAAAAAATTATTACCCCAATTGACAAATTGAAACCTTAGCTGTTAGGGTAGTTAGTAATGTGACACAGTGCCCAAATGAAAGGGAAAGAATATAAGAGAGAGAGAGAGAGAGAGGGGGAGATAGTGAGTTTGTTAGAATTTCTTTCAAAAACACACACACCTATCTGGACCTAGACTTGAATATGTTTCACTAAAAATGAATTAAATAATAACATCTAGAATATATTATATCATCAAGTTACCTTATTTGCATTTCACTATAATTCCACGTGTAAATGGTCATTTGAAACTTTGTTTTAGAAATTGTTGTTTTGATTTAAAAAAATTATTTTAATGATTATAATGGCAAAATTTACACAGATAAATGTCCTGAATATGAGTATTGAGGTTCTACCATAGACCCTACCACAGTAAATATTTCTGCAACATTTACCGCATTAACTAAACATATACGAGACAAAAGCATTTTCCTTTGGTATGACAAAGTATTGTTTATAAAAGTTAAGGAAGTAAAACAGATTTCTTTATTATTCAGTGAAAAACAGATAGAAATATTTTACTTGAAATTGTAAAAAGAAATGAATAATATCGTAGTGTTGTTGCAAAAAAGAAAAAGATTCTGCTTGATCAAACGTATATTTATATATAATAGCTAGGGCATAGTTAGATACACCAAAAAGCAAAATTGATGTAGTTTTTCAAAGAAAAGACTACTTTATTGAAAGTACGTAGACAATAAAATATTATGGAAATAATATTTATGTATATTTTTCATGAAAAGCTATATGAAAAGTATTTATCATCAAAAGTTCACCATGGGTTTATTATATTACCTTAAAAACAAATGGGCTTAATTTAAAATTCAGATATGATATGTGAGTATAGTGATTTCTGAAATCTAGATGGAATTAAATCATGGGAAAGGGAATGTAGCTAGGTATATTTTGCATGGGAAGCAACATTTCATATTGGTGTTTCTTTTATGGTTGGGAAGGTCGTACTCCAGGTGAAACGTCAACATGTGGTCACACACATAGGTTTGTTTCAAAGCTTAAGTTGAACATACTATATGCCTAGCTAACATACTATGTATAGGTTGTTTTGACATTTATGAAGAAAATCAGTTTGGGTATATTCCATTATCTCTAATTATCATCCAGCTAACCCTATAGAATATATTTATTTTGTTAAATTTTCCATACCTAAAAGTAGGGATCAAATTATGAGATGAGTTCTGGATAGTGGTTCACTGGTCAATAGTTTTTGATCGGGTAAACATTTTATAAAATTTATTGTTGAATTAAAAATTTATATCATATAGATTGTTTTTATAAATTAATTTTTTTTACATAAATTACAAGTTCTTTAATATGTTTATTTAGAAGCATCAAGGCTAACATTGTTTAATAAAAATATTTAAGTCGTTAATATTGACACACTTCAATAGTATATGAGATAATAGTATGATGTAAACTTCCAATCCATCGACAAATTTTAAAATATATGTTTTCGATGAAAAATTATTGAGTAGTCTAGCAATGTATAAAAAGAGGGAAGTCTTTATCCTCGTGAGTTTAGCTCAGTTGATAGGGACAATGCATAATATATACAAGGTCCGGAGGAACCTCGACCACCATTGATAGACTTTTGGCAAGTGTATTATAACTATCGAAGTAATAAATATAAGTTCGTATTCATGAGGACTGCGTTAATTTCAATTTAACAATATTGTTATTATCTAGGATGTGTAAATTATTTTGTTTGTCTTAGGCAGTAGATTTGATTGCATAAAATTAAATAACATAAAATAAAATTTGTTTGGAAAATATAAGGAGAGATGAGATTAGGTCTTTCAAATCCTCTGAGTTCCCCTAATTGGTACACTGTACCTAAGTCCTATGAATATTTCTCTAGTTTCACGATGGTTAACTAAAATAGTCCTAATCAATCACTTGACTTAGGACCCTCTTATCAGATTGCAAGATTGCAGTCCCTAATTCCTTATGTGATCTAATATTCTTTGAAGGTTTTAAGAACGTTAACCTAACATCACAAATAAACGATTATCCATTTCTAGACTAACCCTGTTCTTTGAACAATTCAATTAGGTCTAAGTTGAAAGTTATGGTCAATAGTCATTCTTTCTCACGAATTCATGTTTATATGTGACCAGTATATAAAAAACATTAAGAACAATTGAATTGAATAAAACTAGATTGATATTCACATGAAATAGAGTTTCACAGCAACATGTTTCAATTAGGGTTACATCAGAATCATCTCAGACCTAATCTCTAAGGGATTTAGCTACTCATAATTGAGTTTACAAATAGCATAATCAATGGAAGAATTAAAACATACATAAACTGGTTGAGAGATGATGAAATCGCCTCCTCTGCAGTCTTCGGGTCTCAAAATCGCACTTGTCTCTCCAAAAATCGTAACCTTTGTTTCAGGAACTGGATTCAGCTTAAATAGGCAAACTTCGCCCCAAATCATGACACAATTTAGAGTAACTGTGACACAATTATGCTTTATAAGGCCCATGGATCCAAAATTCAGTTTTCATAATCGTGACACGAATATGCCACCGTGTCCCGATTTTAGCATGCCGATCTGTACCTCATCCTTGTCTTCAAATTGTGTCACGATTCTCAGTAATCGTGACACGTTTTCATATTCTTTCACATCTTCAGTTTTCTTTGCTTTTCTTACTGTTTAAGCTTGCTTGTGAACTCAAAATATCATGAAATTACATATAAAAAATTACATGATGACAAGACGTCATCAACCACCAAAAAAGAGGGAAGTCTTTATGTGGTTGACGGTTGTTTCGTCATTGTGGTTTTGAAAAATAAAATATTTGTAAGGGATGTGTAACATAGAGAAATGCTTATATAGTCACAAACACAAATAAAAAGTTATTAGGCACACACACATGAATCAAAACAAATTAAAAGAAGAAATAATGAATGATTTGACTAAATTCTTTTTCATTTATTTTGCTCCATTTATGTGAGTGTGTACAAACATATTTCATTTATATTTGTGTTCAAGTAAGACTAGCTCATGTAACATATTGCAATTTTTGATTTCACTCATAACATAGTCTCTTGAAGTGGTTTACACATAGAATGGAAAGAAAAACACGAGTAAATTATCAAATTAGTATCAATATGTTTGGGTCTAGCAGAAAGGGTTAGACAACAATGTGGTGAACTAAAATGTGGTAAAAGAAATAGTGGATACTCTTATTTTGAACAACATGATCCAATTAAAAATATTACTTTACTAGATCCAAAAACTCTTATATTCCATTTAATTTTCATGATAAAATAAATAATATTGAAACAATTTGAGTGAAGTGAAGTAGTCAAAAGTAAAAAAGGAATATTATGGTATTTTTTTCAATTTCACTGCTTTCTCGTATGTCTTATAATATTTTGGATTATATAATCTAAAATGCTTAAAACACGTTAAAAAAAACCTTCAAAACTCTATTTTTTCGGATTATATAATTTGAAGTAAAGTTATACGCGGAAAAAGAAACCCACGAAGAATATGTCCAAAAAAAGGGCAAATGAGCCCAATTTGATATTTGGCTATTAAAAAAGTTATGGAGATGTACCAAAAAAAAAAGGTTATGGGGATGGTTTGTTGGAGCCTATTCTATAAAAATACAGCAATGGGTCAGGATCAGATTTGTGTTTGTAAAAGTTGTTATCACTTGTTTGTCAGCGTCGCAATATTTGTCATATAATTATATAAGTATATCTCAGTTGATAGTTGTAAAAACACTAATATACAAGAAATGATGTTCAAACCTCAAATTCTCCTCTTCTTTACATCTAAGGTATGATAAAAAAAAAAAATTGCATCTTTCTTATTTTATTTTTGTTTAAGAAATAAGAAGGCTTTTCTTTTTTACAAGAAAGCTTTTTTTTCTTATTAAGACCACATACTTAATTACTTCTTTATATCAACAACAAACAAAAAAGGACACATCATTTCATTGTCATTTTTGCATACAGTCTTTCGACCAGTGATGATTATTTCATTGTTGTTCTAATCATAAACTTTTCTAAGTTTGGATTTAAACATTAGTTACACTGTAGTAGAGTAATTTATCTTGTACATATTTCAGGTTTTGATTTACAGTAGCAATTGATGCATTCAATGAGACACGAAAATAATGAGTTTGCACGTTTTTATTCAATATTGATCATTAGACTTTTAGACATATTTTACTCACCACACATATCATGTTTTGCCTATAATCATTCTATGCTAAGAATCTTTGAATTTATTTTCAAAGGTTTAGCCTCCGTAGGCAGCGATATTCCACCAGATGCTAGGTGAGCTTTTACATTTTTGTTTCTCCCTAGGTCCAAATTGTTGCAACAAAGATTTTTCAATTATATCTATGCCATGTATTAAAAGTGGCAACTTTTTGTTGCTTAACTATTTATTTATTCATTTAATTTAATCTAAATTAATCACATGTGTTATAAAAGAGAAAAAAGGACTTGCAATGCTTCATAGGGTGTTTGAGGCACTACTTGAATTAGTCGTAAATCAAAAGATCATGTAATTCAAATATTAAAACCACTAGCAATTTTTTTGGATAATCCATTTTTTATTTGAAAGACATTTGGATATAACTCCTTTAAAATGCATTATCTATTTCTTTTGTGGTGGCCGAAGTTTGAACTCTGAACCTTGCATATATTATGTATTGTCTCTACCAACTGAGTTAATCTCGAAGACATTCAAAATTATTATCTAGTTCAATTAAATGTAGTTTAGATTGCATTCATATTTCGGTTATTCCAATTGTAAACAATAATTTTTTTTACTAATACTATTAAGTCAGGGTAATCATTTTGATGCAAAATATAACGTATATAATAATATTAAAGTCATTGTGAATTTAACTTAGTTGGTAGAAACAATGCATAATATATGCAAAGTCCGAGGTTCAAACTCCAAATACCACAAAAAAATAATATTAAAAATTGACACAAAAAAACCTTAACGGAGCCGCCATATTCTTTTCTCGCTTTCCTAATATTTTACACATGATCATTGTTATAATTATGGTTTTTTTTCTTTCAAGAATGTGTATTAAATAGTCACAATAGTCTTTCAATGTATTAAAATTTTAAAATAGCCTTTGATGTTAAAATAATCTGTTGATGTTGATAGTAACTTTTTTCTTATATATCGACCGATATGACAGTAAGTAAGTAAGTACTTATAAGACTCAACATGACAATAAGCAAATATATTGGAAGACTAATATAATAGCATTAACAAAGAACTTCAACGTTAGAGACTATTTCTTTGCAAAAAGGAAAGTTAATTAGTGAATATTTTGACTAATTGAGTGTGCACTTATGAACTATTTTAAAATGTCGATACAATAAGAGACTATTGTGCCTACACGTTACACATTTAGGGATGGTAATGAATATTTGTCATTATTATTATGTTGTACATGATGCATGATTGGCTTGTAGTAGTGATTAATCATTGAAGCATGAGAAATGATATATGTACAACCATTTTGTGACAACTTTTGAGATAAATTTCTCTCTCATATCACATTATGTTTTTACTTTATCTCTCTATTGCTTAAATTTTTGTGTCAATACCTACTTTTCTTTGTAAATTTATGGTTGTCCCATAAATTATTATACAAATGTTGTTCAAATAACACACCTCTTAAAACATATCACATGTTTATGTTTTCATCACCTTGTCGGTTTTAATTTCACATACCCGAAAATCGATCAAGATTATCTTTTTTCATCAAAGATTCAATTCTATCCATCGATCAAGTTTATTTTTTCTCTATGAGAGCTTGGTGTTTTCTCATCTCATTGAGAATTTGTTATTGTCTCTCCTTATCATATGAGATTAGTGTGTTGCCCTATCTGTCTCATTGAATTGTTCTGTGGGGAATTATAGAGGTGTTGGTGGTACACATTTTTTAAGGTATCACAGCGTAAAATTTGAGGGTTGTTCGAAAATAATAAAGTCACCAACAAAATTTATTAAAACAGAGAAAATGCTGAAAAACCCCTTTGAAAAAAGGGATAGAATTCAGATTTTGAATTTGTGGGTGGATTATGTTATGAAATATGTTAAACATCTCACTTTACAACATTCGTTGAAAAAATGGCTACCTCTAGATAATTGTGCAAGGTATTGTTAACTTTAAAAATATATATTTTTTCTTTTATTAAATGTGAATTAAAATTATTTCATTATATCAACAAAAAAGAAATACAAATTATTTCAGTATTTTTATTTTTTCATAAATTCTCACCATGGAGATACATTTCATTGTTTTATTTGAAACAATATTGACTATAAACATGAGTACCTTTCTAAGATTGGATGGAAACATTAGTTAGTTACTGATCTTACTCGATCAGAAGAACATCGCCAGGTGCAGCGGTTTACTTTGTAGTGTTTGTGAGCTTGAAACAACAAGAGGTGTGTATCTACAGACACTTCGATGTTCAAGTTCGTATATGAGCTAGAAAGTGGGTTAAGGGTGGAAAAAGTAACGTACCTTTGGGGATTGTAAGAAGTCCCCTTATATAGTAAGGAGGTGTGGACATCGTTGTTAATGGCGAGAGATATTGCCTAGCGGTTATGGTTGCAGGAACAGTAACCGTCGAGCGTTACTTAATGACAACCACGGGTCATTATAATTCTGTTTGAATTGGTGCCCCGTGTTGCTACGATCATCCCTCTCCCGGAAAGGGGGTGTGAAGTGAGTAATTGGTCCAATATTAAGTTGAACTTGTTTACTAGACCTGGATTGCTTCGAGCATAAACCTTTGGACAGTATAGAACGAAAAATACTCTTCTCACTTATGAAATTGCTCATTCACTTACATCAGCGACAGTTAACTGCCGCTCATCATTTTTCAACTGCAGTTAACTGCCACCGACACTTTTTAGATTTGTTCAATCACTTTTAAAGTCGGTTCGATCAATCTTTAAAATGACAGTGACAATTAATTGCCGCTGAAAAATAACAATGTAAGTGAATAAGCAATTTCATAAATAAAAAAGTAATTTTCGTACAGAACACTTAAGTTGTAAGACTGTAAATTATTTCATACATGTTTACGTTCGAGGTAACAATTTGATGCATCATTGAGACACGAAAATAACAGTTTGTACGTTTTAATTATTGATCATAAACTTTTAGACATTTTTTTTTCTTGAAGGGAACTTTTAGACATATTTTAGTCACCAAACATATCATTTGCAGATAATCATTCTACTAAGAATCTTTGAATTTATTTTCAAAGGTTTAGCCTCCGTTGGCAGCGATATTCCACCAGATGCTAGGTGAGCTTTTAGATTTTGGTTCTCCCTTTTTCCTTTCCCTTAAAAAAAAAAAATTAATAATTTTGGTTCTCTCTAAGACCTGAAATTGCTGCAACAAAGAAACTACTTGGGGACCTATTTCAATTTTTAATTATACCCATACCATGTATTATAAGTGGCAGTTCAAAAAAAAAAAGTATTATAGGCAATTTTTTGTTGCTTAATTATCTTTTTAGTTTATTTAATTTAATCTAAATTGATCACATGTTTTTTAGTTTATTTAATTTAATCTAAATTGATCACGTGTTAGAAGGAAAAAAAAAAGACTTGCATTAATACTTCATAGGGTACATGAATCAGGCAAAAAAATTTTATCTAATTCAAATATTAAATGAGCGGTCGTCAAAACTCTAGTTTCTTCTCCTTCATTCACCAAAGAGAGGTGATTTATAGTCAATTTTTTGACCTAAAATCATCCCTCTAACTCGTTTTTCTATTTCCCTTTTTATTGAAATAAGTGATTTTTACATCTATTTCGTTTTTTCTTTCGTGATTTTGTCGTCTTAGTGCGTTGTTTGTCTTTTTTGTTTCGGTCAGGTATTTGTTCGATTCAGATTGTCAGATCAGCTTCGATCCAGTGCAAATCAAATTAATGACTTTGGAGTCGTCAACGTTGCAAATTCGAATATATGAGTATTCCAGAGACTTAAATATAGTCATATGTGTAGACTTTAGTACTATGCCGTTTTATGTTATTAACATGAATGTTGTGAGTTTGTTCACACATTCATCATTTTTGTTTTTAGCGAATTTTCATTGTATTGATATACTGTATCAATTTTGAATAAATGAATATCGTTTATTTTTGTAAAAAAAAACTATGAGCGATTTCATTTGGAAAATCCTAAAAAAACTTGATCTAGTTCAATTAAATGTAGTTTAGATTGCATAGATATTTCGTTTGATCCAATTGTAGACCGTTCTCTCATAACAATAGAAAAAGTGTTAAAATTTATATCCTTGTGTTGGTTAGGTTTGTTTCCTTTTTTTTTTTTTTTTTTCGAAAATAAGAGAATTTAAAATTTGATATATATGGTTTTCACAGAAGAAGATCTAAAATCCAATATTCACAAAAGAAGATATAAAATCCAATATATTGGAATATATGCCATTGTTTCGACTTTTGAATTGGTTCATTGGTTTGATTAACTTGAATCAGTTTATTTTTTATTTTTTTAATATACACATCTTTAATAGATAACTCTTGTTAACCGAAAAGTGAAGGAATCAAAGAATGAAAAACTTGCCTTCAAAAAGCAATCTTTTTGTTTCAAGTCCTAAAAACTAATACTTCGCAATTGACATTAGATGGGTGATTTGCTATTCAACAAGAAAGGATTGTTTTGTTCTTAACGTGGATGGAAGCCGCTTTGGTTATGGTAAAGCTGAAGTTGATGGTTTAATTAGAAGAGGTGATGGTAGTTGAATAATTTGGTCCAAAGGTGTTCTGCGTATTGCCAATAATACTTATACGAAACTTATGACACTGTTTCTTAGTTTGAAACTTGTTAAGAATATGGGTTGCAATCAAATTTGTTGCTATTTAGACTCAAAAACTATTATTGATATTGTGTTCAAGAGTTATTGAAAATGGACACAGTTATGTCATTCTCTAAGAGAAGAGAATGCTAGTGCAATTTTCTTTTTATTTTTTTGGTTAAATTAGGTGTTGTTAATGTGGACAAGTTCAAGATTTGGGACTCCTCGCTAATAAACTTGAATTCTTTTCTTTTAAGTGATTCCTTGAGGGTTATTTATCCTCGAGGCTAAGTTTTTTTTTTCTTTCTTTGTTTTAAGCATAATATGTACCAAAAACGAGTATGAAAAAATCACATTATCTATACACAAAAGATCGACTTACAACAGGTAGTCTCATGTCAATAACTACTACAAATAATTATCAAAAGAACTACTTCAACTAACACAAACTGAATTAAAACTAACAACACCTCCAACGCAAGAAAATTAAGAATACTAACTAGGTGAATCATACCTTGCGACATCAGATAAGAACTCTAACTCCAATGAAAGTTAGAAACAATTTTGCAGCAAAAAGTGACAATAGCAAAAGAGGGGGGCATACACAATAATTTTAAGACCACTACAACTATTGTTCTTGCATATGACACATCCTAGCTACTTCCACCGTCTCAAATTAGATGTTTTATTTGAGTTTTACACGATTATTAAAAAAATGATTAATAATGTTAATTTTAATGATAAAATATGTGTGATTTACTTAAATACCCTTTTTAGTTATGGTTAGTGGAGTAATTATAGATGATTGAAATACAATAAATAAAGATATGTTAGAGAAAAAGAATAATAAATATTGTATAAATATTATAAAAGAGACAAATAGTTTGACACATATAATTAGAAAAGAGCATGCCTAATATCAAACGGATAGAGTGTATGTTTATAACTTCAAACCAATTTATTCTCAATATTACTGATAACATGTCATCTTATGTTATTCTTAGCATGTTTTTCAGTAATTTTCAGTAGGTTTTATCAGCAGAACAGAGGAGTATTAGAATAATTGCTTATGATTTCAAGACATTTTGTAATGTTTTCTATATTTAAGTATGTAATTTTATTCTTCCCGAAACATAGCAATTCTAGGGGTTTTTTTTATGTAATTCACGAAGAAATCATGCAAATCAGCAAATCAAGACATCTGAATATTAGTGTAAATGTCTGTTACACTCTATGCATTCATGTGACACAAATTCCCCCTATAAACCATCAATCCTTCCCAATTTCTCATTCCATCATCTCACATTTTCTCCTTCGCTTTTTCTTCTAAGATGTGTTTCCACCGTTGGCCTTTTATACAAAAAGGTTACTATAGTGTTTTAGCTCCATCTGCTTGGGTGTAAGTTTGATTTGACTGGGTGTTAGGTTGACCATCAAAGTCTCATTTCTCTTAAAATGAAAAAAAATCTTACTTCAACCTCCTCCCCCTCTCCATCTTCTTGTACCACAGGTTTAACTTTAGTGTTTAATTATTGTGCTATAAGCTTCGATGACAATGTAAATGTACTATGAAAGATAAGATCTATTAATAAAATATTTGTTTTATTCATTCGTTTGTCTTTTTACATTTTTGTCTCTTTTAATTTTAGTCATTTTCAATTATGCAATCTTAATATTATATGCAAAGTTGTCCTGTAATTCTAGGAAGTAGAAGATTTCATATTATATAAACTAAAACCTGGTTCGAATTATATTTGTCGAGCACATAATATTTTAGGAAAAAATAGGACGCGTGAGAAACCAATATAATGAAAAAAGAAATATCCAATTCTAACTAAAGAGCTGAAGAAACCAAGACATGATCAAGGGATAAAGTCCACACACATTGGTTCGACCTTTCTCTCAAACAATACTATCAAAACCTTAAGAGAAGAAAAAATAAAAAAATAAAGAGAATTTCTTTTTCAAGGTTCATAACTCCACCCATGTTCATAAGTCTACCAATTTCAATTTATACATATTTGTTCGGTTTTTATATACTCATTTGTGACGCATATGTGTCCCATGTTTTTCCCTCAAAAAAAAAAAAAAATGTGTCCCATGTTTTTCTTATGTAATAGTGACCGATATTTTTTCGGGTTTAAATAAATAAATTAATTACAGGTATTTGTTCTTTCAAAAAAATGACAGGTATTCTCCTCAAAAAAAAAATGACAGGTATTTGTTTTGCATTTTATTGTTATGGATCAAACACAGCCGAGTGATGCATTGATAGTTAAATTGTAGCACAATATTCATAATGCCAAAAAAAAAGAGTAATTAAGTTGTCACAGTTTAACTAATTATTCAATCATCAAATAAAATTGTCCCTTTTAATGCCAAAACTAAATTATTTAATCATATTTTTATTTAGAAGATATAAAATAATATTAAATTTAACTAATTTATTAGTGTCAAATAAAATTTGTTTCATGTATGGATTGTATATATATACCAATGATTTCTTTAGTTGCTCATTTAAAAAAACATTGAAAAATCCTCAAATTTCACAATTGTTCGATTTTAACGTTCATAGGTTTTTTCGTACAATTTTAGACCTCTAAGTTTACCCCTATCTGATTTCGTAACCCCCTCCAATTTTGCATTGAGTTGGAAATTATGGTGATATGTTCATAGTTCTTTTCTCTCTCAATTACCATTTACCACAGTGCATCATCCTCCTCTCATGGTAACACGGTGAATCTGAAGTTTCTAAATAACCATTTAGTAGAAACAATTTGGAAATCTAAAAATAGAGAAAGATACTCAAACTTGGTCCAGTACAATCTAAACTCCGATTAAATACGCTTGCGATATATAATCAAACAGCATTGTCAAACAAGCTAGTTCACACAAAAATCAAATGTTGAAATTGAACAATTCACACATGCATTAGGTATGAAAAACAATTATCTAGATAAATTAATCACAGAAACATGTAATTATCTAAAGGCAGCTAAGAATTACTAAAAGATAACAAAAAAATAAATAAAAATAAGTGGTGCAGGGTTTTTAATAGGGTAATGTGAGAGATTGTGACCTACATGGTGAGGATTATGAGGTAGGTCTACTTTCAGTTCAACAATGGTGTGTCTTTGTCTCTCTGTGATTGTGACTATCATGCCGCGAGGGGAGATAGGAAGGAGGAGAAAGGTCCATCAAATTGTGACAAGTGAACTATCAAATTCTTCTATGATTAAATAGATTCATGAAATTATGAATATTTCATATACACTTCTGACTCGATCAAATGTTAATCACAATCGTCTTTTTGTCAAACTCGGTTGTTTAATGTCGTTTCACTTAGGATCATATTGATTGTAAGTAGTTAAACATAAGGACCTAAGTGAAACGGGTTACAATACAGTTTAGCAGAGACACAAATATAAGTAATGTTTGACAGAGTCGGAGACATTTGAAATATTCATAATTTCATGAACTTATTTGACAGCGCGTTAAAAATGCAGGGGCAGATTTGGTGGTTTATAACTGAGTTTATGTTTCATCTCAAGTTCCACCAATTTCATTTAATGGTAAACGATATGCCCTAATAAACAATGAAACTGAAACAATATGCACATTAACTTTATTAGACTCATTATCCCTAATCATATTAATTCAATATATGAAAAATTGATGCATTTTGGTTTCCTGCACCCCCAATGTTACAGATGATTTAAATAACAATATTTTTATAACATTTAAAATTTCAAATGTTAAACAAAAATAAAAAAAAACATGTCAGATTTAAGTGAAGATGGTTATAAGTATGATTGCAATAACAAATTGTAATAAGTACTAACTTTTGATTCAAGTTACATTATTCTATTGATTTTGATTTGATATATTGATCTACAAATTGAAATTGGGGGTTGTTACCACAATAGGGCTCCTCACCACATGCTTCCCATCCTGCCAAGTGAGATATCCAAAAGAAATTTCATTCTTTTGTGTCATTCTTGCATCTTCAATCCTCAACTTGTAGCTTAGCTTCTCGTTTTTCTTATTGAACACCAACTTATTTGGGATAACTCTAACATGGAACCCTTTGATTGGAGTAATGTGAGCAACATAAATCGATTTTCCCTTACCAACATTGGTAACTGTTCTATGAAATTCTTGGGTGGTCTTTGAAGCATTGAAGAAAGCAATAAAAGAAGGGTAATTGAGATCCAATGAAGGTTTAGAACAATCATTGGTAGAAGACCTTGTAATGGTAGTGATGTTTTTCTGTGTGAAGTTGAGTGCACAAAGAAGATTAACATAATCTTGTACACCAACATCATAAACAAGACCAGGGTCAAGTGCTCTGTTAGGGTTGATATGACCAGCTCCCTTTGCAAAAGGTGTTGCTACGTTGTTACCTTTTCCAATGTCTTTTATGAGTTCCTTAGTGTTATCATATATATCTGATGTTGTCATCATTGCTGACCTAATAGCTGCAGGGCTCCAATCAACATGTGCACCTTTCAAAAGTGCTCCTACGCCGGCAACATGAGGGCATGACATAGATGTTCCACTTAAAAATTTGAACTTGTTGAAGACTTTACCTGACCCAAAATCCAACACAGGAATATTTGTAGGCCATGCAGCTAAGATTGATGTACCGGGAGCCGTAATGTCAGGTTTCAAAACATTTGGGCAACTATTTGAAGGTCCTCTTGAACTATAAAAATCCACACTAGGGGCTGGTTTAGCACCAAAAGATGTTATCTTGAAAGACATTTTTTGTATTGAACTGGAGTTAGAGTTACTTTGTATGTAATCTTTGACAATTTCTCCATTGGTTTGGTTAATAATGATGGATGGAAGCGGGTACCATAAGAGCTGTGATACATTATCTTGTGAAGTGTTTGATATGAAAACAGCTCCTACGACTCTTACTGTAACCAAATTATAAAATTGAGATAAAATAGTTCCATTATTGTCTTCACAGACTATAATCTTGCTCTTCACTTTGATTAGTTTTGTAACATTGTCACACGAACCCATGAAAACAATTGGAATATTACTAGCAGAGAAGTCTCCTAGGTAACTAGATAAGCCAGAGAGTGAGACTCCATTACCAAGTGTAAGATTCCCACGAAATTCACGATCTAAAGTACTAGCAGCAACAGTTATCACCCAAGGTATTCCATTGTGAAGAGATTTAGAGGAAGGTCCATCATTACCTGCTGAAGTAGACACAACAATACCCCTTTCCATAGCTGAAAAAGTGGCAATTGCAACTGGATCTTCATACAAAGATACATTGTTCATACCTAGTGATATTGAAAGAACATCAACACCGTCTGATATTGCGGCATCAATTGCAGCTATTATATCAGATGACACTGCATCTCCATCTTCGCCCCACACGGTCTTGTACATAGCTACTCTAGACAATGTAGCTATTCCTCTTGCTGTTCCGTTTGCGTAACCAAAGAATGATGCACCATCAACTTGATTCCCAGCTGCTGTTGTTGAAGTGTGTGTCCCATGACCTTCTGTGTCACGCGTCGAGTTCAAAACTGTGCTACTAAGATTTGGATATTTTGCCAAAAACCCTTTGTTGAAGAATCTAGCTCCAATGAGTTTCTTGTTGCAAAAAGATGAATTATTGGTATTTTCAAATTGACATAATTTCCCTTTCCATTTTGAAGGAATTTGAGGCATGCCATTATCTTTGAAACTTTCACTTTCTGGCCAAACACCAGTGTCAATCACACCAACAATGACATCTTTGCCATAATCAGAAGCTGGCCATGCCCCTTTGTATGGATTAAGGCCAAGAAATTGTGGTGAGTGTGTTGTGTCAAGCTTCAAGGGTAAATCAGGTATTGAAGAAATGTAACCAGGGGAAGTTTTGAGAGCTTCATGCTCTTGAGGTGATAGATTAGCACTAAAACCATTTATAACATTGGTGTATGTATAAATGATCTTAGAAAAGGTAGGATTATTGAGATTGTTGGTAGTAACTTGAGAGAGAGTGGATTCATACCAACTATTTTCGTTTGAAAATGCTTTTGGCATAGCTGATAAATCCATGTGAATGATGTAATTATCAGAGTGAGCCAACGTTAAAATTAAGTGAAGGCTTGTAATATAAGAAAACAACAAATAGACAGAAATATTGGAAGCCATGAACGAAATGTGTTTTAGTGTGGATGGCTATGAAATCAATATGATATTAGTTTTACAAGAGTTCCACAATATTAATGGTGTCAAAATATATATATTTAAGTTTTTTTTGACTAAGTATAATTAAGTTAATCTGCAGTCAAAAAATTGGAATGCATATATTGACATCTTTGGAAAATAATGATTTATACCAAAACTGAAAATTCAACACCATAATTGTTTTTTAAGGGAATTCAACACCATAATGGTGAGTTGTCGTTTATATAATAATTTTTTTAAGGCGTCTTTTATATAATAGTATAATAGTATTAATCCAGATATAGACTATAATACATTATTACAAAGCTGTTAAGCATAAAAAATAATTAACACCCCTAAAAAGAAAGTAATTAATAAAATTAAAAATATAGGACCACGTATTATGACTATTTTTTTAGGTAATTTTTTTTTTTTTGAAAAAAAAAATAATTTACCTAAAAAAATAGTCATCATACGTGGTCTAATATGCATGACTTTCCGCTTTTTTTACTGCGCTAACGTTTAAAAATTATAAACGGTATTTTTTATGAATTTTTGATTAAAATTAAAAATATAACTGATTTTTTCTTTCAATTTATAACAATAAACTAACTATGATTAACTACTCCCTCCGTTCCTTTTTAAGTGTCTTTTTAGAAAATTTCCATCAAAATAGCAAAGTGTATTTTTTCACGTTTTCTTCCAATTATACCCTCCTTTTAATTCAACAATAAATTCATATTTTTTTGCACACACTTTATCTTTTCAATAAATTTAATATGTTATCTTTTTCTCGTAACAAACAGTTGTTAGTTATTATCTTTTTCTCCAACAAATTCCTTTTTTTTTTACGCGCTCTCTCCCAAAATAAACAATTGTCAATTTTTTAAATATTCCGCACATCTTTTAAATTATTATAAGTCAATATAAAAATTATTCCAACTTCACATTAATCAAAAACTAAGAAAAACTTTACTTCCTTCCAACTCCTTTAATCAAAGTTAAGACTTCAACTATGGCTTCAACCAATGCTAGATTCGCATTGTGCGACATCTTATTTATAGAATTTTTAAATTTATAGAATTGTTATTCATCTTATTTATAGAATTTTAACTCTTCTTTGAACCATTGTTTGTAACAAAATTTTGTTTAAATTTGAAGATAATAAGAAACAAACTTTGTTTAAAAAAAAATAAACAAACTTTGTTTAAAAAAAACAAACTTTAGCTTTCCAAATAGATAACATTAATTAGATTTATTGAAAAAGTTAAGAGTAATTGAAAAAGGGTATAATTGACAAATCATACCCTAAAAATACAAAAAGGATAGTTAAATAGGAACGAAAAATACACGCTAAAAAGACACTTAAAAAGGAACGGAGAGAGTATTTCAATGACACCAACAATATAAAAAAATACTATAATCAAAATTCTTATTTTTATAATGACACCAACAACAATCTTTATTATAAAAAAATGGGTTAACAGTGTTTTACCCCCTGTAATATAGCTCATTTTCGGTTTTACCCCTTGTAATTTTTTTTTTTGGGTTTCATTCTTGTAATTTGAAGATTTTTGGTTTTGGACCTTTATGAATTTTGACTGTACAAAATCGAAGATATGGCAGGGGGTAAACCTAAATTTGCTCAAATTAACAGGGGGTAAATCGAAATTTTCTCAAATTACAAGATGGTAAACCTAAATTTTCTCAAATTACACGGGGTGAAATTTTCCATGAAGGTCTAAAACCAAAAAAATTTCAAATTACAAAGATGAAATGAAAAAATATATATTTTACAGGGGTGAAAACCGAAAATGACCTATATTACTGGGGGTAAAACACTATTAACCCTAAAAAAAATTGTTTAAAGGATAAATATATTCATCTAGTTTGTTACACTTATCAAAGGATAAAGGAATAAAAACTCCACACACACACATATCATGTTTGTTATCCTTCAACAAAAAAAAAAAATCATGTTTGTTATATTTTTTTAATATTTAAATTTATTTTTATTTATTTGTTACATGTGTTATTTGTATTGAAAATTAATGGACATTATTTAAAAGAGAAAAGGCAGCCCAAAAAAGCTGAAAATGGTATTTGTATTTTTATTTATATTTTATATAGTATAGATTAAAAGTACTTAAATAATATTATATCTTTCCTTTTTTTTTTTTTGAAAGAATATTATATCTTTCTGTCAAGTATAGAATGCGTACATTTTAGGAAAGTTTAATTAATACCTTTTAAGTATTTAGTTTTTTTGGCATCATTTTATATTGGGGAAAAACTTCAATGGCAGGTTTAACTTTTATGAAAAGCTAATTTGACTTTCAAATCCTGAAAATTATTGTTTAATATTTTAGTTTTATTAATAATTAACATTTACATTTATAATGTGATGATTGTGGTCTTGTACAAAAAATGTGATGATTGTGATTCAGTTGAAAACAAATATTGAACCTGTCCCTCAAAAAACAAATATTGAACTTGTGTTCCATTAAGAGAGGATAACTTATAATGGTATGTTTGGTGCACAAGATAGAGAGACAGGATATGATTAACATATTCTATCCTATTTCAATTTTCCGTTCGATGCAACAATGAAAAAGGATAAATAATTCTTTTTACTTATTCTATTCTATCACTCTATTGTATTTTCTATCCTAAATTTAGGCTTGGTTAAAATCAATCCATCCGATTTGACAAAATGAATTCATATTTTACCCTTATCCTTCTCTATCAATTTGTCAAAAAGAAATAAAATTCTCCGTCAAAAATTAATGTGGTGTTCCTTCTAATATCATGGGAAATAAATAAATAAATAAATATATATATATATATATATATATATATATATATATATATAGTTACTCCACATCTCCACCATTCATATCATCTTGATCTAATCGACTACATTTTAATTTTATCAATTATCATGCGACCTCATCTTTCTTGATCTGTGTAGTGGAGCTAATTTTAATCTATAGGTAGAGAAGTTAACTAGCTTGGTATCTTCGCTGACGGTTACGCAAGATCAGCCTTTGTGCCCAAAACGGCCTCAGAATCAGGTTCCTCGGCAGTATACCCCTCAGAATCCGGTTACTCGGCAAGTTATCCCTCAGAATCAGGTTCTTTGGCAAGTTATCCCTCAAAATCAGGTTTCTCAGCAGTTTATTCCTTTGAATCAGGTTCGGAAAGCATCACTATGTGACCCAATACCTACGAAATATGCGGATTTGCTTCCTATCTTGCTCAAGAAGAACCTTGTTCAAACCATACCACCTCCTCGTGTGCCAAATATGTTACCACCTTGGTATCGCCCTGACCGTCATTGTGCCTTCCATCAAGGGGGCACCAGGTCACGACACCGAGCAGTGCTATCCTTTGAAAGAAGAAGTCTAGAAGTTGATTGGAAATAATGCCTGGTCCTTCGAAGACCCAGATCTAAAAATGTTAAGTCAACAACAGTATCTGGCTTCTCACTTTGTTGTCGTTGTTATGCCTATCATGAATCTTGTTCAAAATCCGAACCCCAGTTTCAACAGTATCAACAACAGCCTCGACAACAGACTTCGGGACAACCACAGTTTGGTCCGACGTCCATGAAGTATGCGGTGCTGCTTCCCGACTTGCTGAGGAGAAACCTTGTCCAGACTAGACCACCTCCTCAAGTGCCTAAGAAATAGTATGTCAAAGATAATGAAGATAGTTTTAATTTTTTTTCAATTAAGATAATGAAGTCGCTATAAGTTATAAGCTCGAGTGCTACCTAAAATAGTATGTCAAAGAACACTATAATCTCGTAAAAATATGCTATTAGCTCGTGAATAACGATCGTTATCGAACAACTTTGCTTTTAACATACAAGCATATGTTATAAGATATCCGCTATAAACTAGCGTTTTGGCCTTGCTAAACAGACTTTTACATTACAATTTAAAAGGAGCAAAAGCGCTATTAACCCTTTATATTTTGAAGTTAATAAATAATGATCTATTCAACTAACTATTTAATCTATACCATATTTAAAGAGAATACATGGTTTTGGGCTGATTTCTTTACTTCCAATTATACTCTTAACAAATTTTGCTTATAAGAATAATATATTGTTGATGTCATTCAAAAGGATAAGAATTTTTATGATATTTGTTATATTGTTGTTGTCATTCAAAAAGATAAAAATGTATATTATACTTGCTATATTGTTGGTGCTATTAAAAAGATAAATATAGTTTGCTACAATATGAAAGTGCAGAATATCTATATCTATATCTATAATATTAATCAAAATCAAAATAATTTTAATCAAATTTCACAAAAACTATTGTTCATAATTTATACGCATCAACACAATAAAAAAAGCGGATAGACAAGCACGAGGTGTAAAATGCCTTCTATAATATACCAGTATGTAATTTATCAGACAAATTAACCATGTAAAATGCTTTCTATAATACTCCCTCCGGTCCTTTATACAAGATACAAAAGTGAGAATTATTTTGGTCCTTTTTATAAGAAACATTGACCAATTTTAAAGGGTGTTTGAAGCTAAATTTTATTTGTGCCCTTATTTATTATGAGAGAGAATATTAAAAATAAGTAAGTTGGTGGAATCAAGAGTAATTATTTAGGGGTATCCATGGAAAAAATTTAAATGTATAGATGTATTAAATAAAAATAACTATTTTCAATGTATTTCCTTGGTCTTGATGATTTGTGTCTTTTGTTTCTTGTATAAAGGACCGGAGGGAGTATACCATTATATAATTTAGCATAGGAGTCATCTACTAAATTATAGTTAAGCCATAGAGAAAGCTGCATTATACATAATAAATAAAAGCTGAGCATTGACTAAAACCTTTAAATCTTCAAATACTGAGACTAATTATAATTAAATGAGTTTATGTTATTGAAGATACAGAGATGAAGAGCTTAAATGGAATGTGTTTGCAAAGAAAATGAGGTTTTCTCTCATCTCTAGTTTCATCAATTTCATTTGCACTTTCTCTATTTTTAACTTGCAATTCAACTTTTTCAATCAGCGGTAAACGATATGCCCTATTAAGCATTGATACTACTACTCTTCGTCACTCATCACATAAATTCAATATATGTAAAATGGATGCATCCTTGTCCTTGGTTTACAGATAATTGGAATACCAAAAGTAGTTCTACTATTTATTAGGTAACACAAATGATTCATATCAAATACAGCACAAAAACAAATAGCATGACAAGTGGGGTTCACCTACACCAATAGGTTACTTCTTAGGGTTTATCTTGCTTGATGCAAGTAGGATTATGTAACAAGAGCTAACACCAAAATCTAATAAGAGCTAATTTTCTATGAAATTAAAATTGGGCGTTGTTACCACAATAGGGCTCCTCACCACATGCTTCCCATTCTTCCAAGTGAGATATCCAAAAGATACTTCATTCTTTTGTGTCATTTGTAGGCCTTCAATCCTCAACTTGTAGCTTAGCTTCTCATTCTTCGTATTGAACACCAACCTATTTGGAATAACACTGACATTGAAGCCTTCAATTGGAGTAATGCTAGCAACATAAACCGTTTGTCCTTCACCAACATTGGTAACTGTCCTGTGAAATTCTTGGGCTGTCCATGGAGAAGAATTTCCAGCATTGAAGAAAGCGATAAAAGAAGGGTAGTTAAGATGCAAGGAAGGATTTGAACAATCATTGGAAGATGATCTTGTAATGGTAGCAATGTTTTTTTGTGAGTAGTTAAGTGCACAAAGAAAATTAACATAATCTTGTACACCAATATCATAAACAAGACCAGGGTCAAGCGCTCTGTTGGGGTTAATATGACCAGCTCCCAATGCAAAAGGTGTTGCCGCTTTGTTACCTTTTCCAATGTCTTTGATAAGTTCCTTAGTATTATCAAATATGTCTGATGTTGTCATCATTGCCGACCTAATAGCTGCCGGGCTCCAATCAGCATGTGCTCCTTTCAAAAGTGCTCCTACGCCGGCAACATGAGGACATGACATAGATGTTCCAGTTAAAAAATTGAACTTGTTGACGACTTTAATAGACCCAAAATCCAACACAGGAACATTTGCAGGCCATGCAGCTAAGATTGATGTACCGGGAGCTGTAATGTCAGGTTTCAACACATATGGACAACTCTTTGATGGCCCTCTAGAACTATAAAAATCCACCCTAGGTACTGGTTTCGCACCAAAAGATGTTATCTTGAAAGACATTTTTTCTATTGAACTAGAGTTAGAGTTACAATGTATGTAATCTTTGACAATTTCTCCATTTTTCTGGTTAATAATGATGGATGGAAGCAGGTACCATAAGTTTTCTGATAGATCGTTTTGTGTTGTGTTTGATATAAAAACCGCTCCAACAACTTCTGCTTTAACCACATTATAAATTTGATTAGAAAGACTTTCATCCTTGTCATCACAAACCACAATCTTGCTCTTCACTCGGATTAGTTCTATAAAATTGTCACACATACCTTTGAAAACAATGGGAATATTACAAGCAGAGAAGTTTCCTATATAAGAAGAGAAGCCGGTGAGTGAGACTCCATTACCAAGGGTAAGATTCCCAAAAAATTCACGATCTGAAGTACTAGCGGCAACAGTTATCACCCATGGTATTCCATTGTGAAGAGTGTTAAAGGAAGGTCCATTATTACCTGCTGAAGTAGACACAAAAACACCTTTTTCCATAGCTGCAAAAGTGGCTATTGCAATTGGATCTTCATACAAATTAGATGCATCGTTGAAGCCTAGTGATATTGAAAGAACATTGACATTGTCCGATATTGCAGCATCAATTGCAGCTATTGTGTCAGATGAAAGTGCTTTTCGATTTGATCCCGGCCACAGTGCCTTGTACACTGCTACTCTAGACAACGGAGCTATTCCTCTTGCTGTTCCATTTGCATAACCGAAGAATGATGCACCGCTAACTTGATTCCCAGCTGCTGTTGTTGAAGTGTGGGTTCCATGGCCATCTGTGTCGCGTGTGGTGTTCACCATTGTTGTATTAATGGTGGAATTTATCGCCAAGAACCCTTTGTTGAAAAATCTTGCTCCAATGAGTTTCTTGTTGCAAAATGATGAATTGTTGGTATTTTCAAATTGACATAATTTCCCATTCCATTTTGAAGGGATTTTCGTCATTCCATTATCATTAAAACTTTCACTTTCTGGCCAAACACCAGTATCAATCACACCAACAATGACATCTTTGCCATAATTAGAAGCTATCCACGCCCCTTTGTAGGGATTAAGGCCAAGGAATTGAGGTGAGTATGTTGTGTCAAGTTTCAAAGGTAAATCGGGTATTGAAGAAATGTAGCCATGAGAGGTTTTGATAGCTTCATGCTCTTTAGGTGATAGACTTGCACTAAAACCATTCATTACATTGGTGTATGTATAAATGATCTTAGAAGAGGAGGTAGAACTATCGAGATTATTGTTGGTGGTAGTAACTCTAGAAAGAGTGGATTTATACCAACTATGTTGGTTTGAATATGCTTTTGGCATTGCTGATAAATCCATATGAATTATATAATTTTCAGAGTGAGCCAATGTGAAAATGAAATGAAGATTTGTAATATAGGAAAACCACAAATAGAGACAAATGTTGGAAGCCATGATTGAAAGGTATTTTGAATATGTATGGCTATCAAAACAATGTGTGTTAATATATATGATATTAATTTTACAAATGCACAATAAAAAAAATGGAGTCCCCTGTACAAAAACAATAATTGAGTCCCCTAAAAAAAATGGAGTCGCTTTATTGTCTACTAAAAAAATACTATAATTAAGTTGTTAGCAGTAAAAAATTTAAATGCAATTGAACATCTTTGGAAAATATAGATCTGTACGATATTAAAAATTAAAATGATCAACCAATGCCCCTTCAAAAAAAAAATGATCAACCAATGAGATGAAACTAGCCTTAATACCTTTGTCAAAAAAAAGAAACTAGCCTTAATACCTTTTATATACTAAAATGGTTACAAAGCTGTCACGTATAAAGAATATGTAATTATTAATTAAAAAATTGAGTTACATACCAAAAATATGACCATTCTATTATGTAGATAATAATTATAATTATAGTTATAAGGAATAAATTATTGATTAAATTTCCATAATTATAATTATAAGGAATAAATTATTGATTAAATTTCCTATGTTAAAGATTTGTTTTTTAATAATATTTTTTTTTAAAAAAAAGGTGATAATAGCATTTCATTAATAATAAGTTGTTTGATACAATGAGGTACATTATAGTAGGTAGTGGGACTAACTAATAATGTGGCAACCTCCACAAGGGTATATGAGCTATCTCATTGGTTTGTCGCCTACTGAACCTTCGAGTTTGTGAAGTGAGATGTAAACAATCGTCGGCACGCGGAAATTATTTGACCAGGCTCGTAACATCAACCCGGTCTTGATGGAAAGTGTATGTGTAGGGATGGCAAAATGGGTTGGACATGTCGGGTTGATCCGTTTAACTGGTCTTTTTTAGCATGATAGGTTGAGATTTTGAACCCGACACTAGTAGGGTGCCCGCTCCGCCTAACCCGCTGAAAAGCGAGACGGTTTGGTCTGTTGGGTTGATATATTAAAAAGAAACTATCTTTTTCACTTCTTTTATTTAAAAGTCACAATCAATTTTTCTATTTTCTCCTCCGTATAGTGGGAAAAAAATCCAATTAATTTTATCACTTTTATTTCATGATTTTAGCCTCATATTTTTAACCGTTGATCAATTGATAACTCTTGGAGTTTTTATTTTAAATGTTTTATCGATTTATTATATATTTTTAGATCTTGTAATTGATATGCTTGAATGATTATTTTCATATTTTTAGTGGAGTCATTAGTTATATATTTAGATTTTCTTAAATTGCCTTTAAATTCATATATTTTTACATTGTTGATGTGAAGTTTTTAAAAACTATATTTTTTTATAAAAAATAAAAAACATTGACGGGCCAACCCGTCGGTCCGCCATAAAACGAGATCGAGTGAGATTTTCAACCTTACATATCTAGTTGGCCTGCCACCCTTCGCCCTTTTTAGATGAGTTATTGACGGAGTGGGTTGGCCCTTTTTGCCATCCTTAATATGTTGTAACTTTAGAATCTGAAGTGAAGTCCACATTGTCGAAAGACATGTCACTCAACCATTCCATAACATAGTATAAAGTCAAGGCTTCCCCAATTGGAACTGAACACATCATAGAGATATGGATAGTTTTTTCCAACACAAATATGCCTTCTTCATCATGAATACAAATGTCTATCCTTGTCTGTTTAGTTGATCGAAAAAGGATGCGTCAACATTGCATTTCACTCGACCACACTGTGGTGGCTGCTATCGTGTTTGGATTGATCGTGGAACCATTATCAACATGGGTGACTGTCTTGAAGTCAGAGTCCGAAGCATCGTTGTTCATAAGTTGCAGAAATGTGTGAGTTTCTAGTTGTCACAACTGATGCATTTGCTAGTTTCCAATCCTCCAACATACGGATAGCATAGTCGATTACATGAGCAACCATTTTCGAGACTACTTGCCAGAGCTTGAGGTTTTTTTTCTTTCAAAGGCTCCAAAGAGTGGCAGCAAAAAGTTGAGAATTTTCGCTTGAAAGCTCGTGTAAAAGATAAAAATGGCATCAGTTGATGAGTCTATATGAAGAAGCGCATGTTGTACCATATTCCATAGGCCACTTCGATGCCAAACCTGCACAGCAAAAAAACAATCGAAAAATACATGGTTAAGGTCTTCAGAAGGTGTGTCACAAGTTACGCACAACGTCGACGAACGCTACACCCCTTTGTCCTGAAGCCTAACATGGGTAGGCAAGTAAGCTCAACACATACACCAGGTTAAATTCTTGATTTTTGGTGGGACTTTCAAATGCCATATGCCAGACCAATATCCATGTGGACATATGCTAGACCAATATCTAGGACGCCAATGCCAGATAATGAAATTTCTTTCTATAACAATACAAATACAATACAAATACAGATAAAGAGTAATTTCGTCTAGAGCCTACATGTATACGTATGGGTTTGATTTGGTTTTTGAGTGAAAATAAATCTGAACCAATAACATTGGTTTGGTTTTCACAAACTTTTTTTTTAAGAAATTTGAACTCAACCAATCCAAGAAAAACGAGTTGGTTTGGTTCAAATTGATATTTTTTAAAATTTACACATTTACTTTGTCAAAAAATATAATTAGGCATTCTTACTTATAACTTAAACAAATTTTTCTATAATAAATATTGTTGTTGGTGTCATTAAAAAAATAAGAATTTATATTTTTTGTTATATTGTTTGTGTCATTAAAATGGATAATCATGGTTAGTTTGGTTTATTATAATTTGAAAGCAACAAATAATTATATTTTCAGTTTTAATCAAAATCAAAATTTCATAAAAAACCACAATTCATAATTTTTAAACGTTAGCGGAAAAACAGACACGTGAGTGACCATCTTTTCGCTGGTTATAATAAAAAAAAGTTTAGAAAAGAGGAATATTGACTTTTGAATTTGATATTGTTATGCCATGTCAGCGAAATTCCATGAGAGGCATGAGATGACATTGATAGAAGGTTCACATGTACTCTGTCCGTCCCAAATTATAAGGAAAAAAAATCTCAAATCATATTTATTAAGAAAACTAAAACATAAGAATTTAAATTATTATTTTTTTTTGTGTTTTCTTTGGAATAAATTTAATGGGAAGATGTAAAAACAATTTGCATTGGCTATTGGTTATGGAGAAAATGAAAGAGAGATAAAATTCAATGTAACTTGCATTTAATTTCATGAGAATAACCAAACGTTTTTCTTAGAAAAAATGATTTTTTTTTAAAAAAATACAAGATTAAATAGGATAAAAAATTGTCTTTTTCGCTTAAATTTAAGGACAAAGAAAGTGAGTTTTTTTCCTTACATTTTAAGACCAATGGAGTATTTTTAATTAATTATTATTAACTAGTAGATAGTTTAATACAATGTTAATACTCCATCCTTTTCACAATACATATTGTTTTATTAGAATAATTTTGTTTCACTTTTCTTGTCATTTTCAAGTTTCAATGCAACATTAATTATTGATTTTTCGATTATACCCTTACTTATTTAATATATAGAGAGAGAAATAATAAAATGAAGTAATAAATTGGTCAGGGTATTATAAAAAGAAACACAAAGAATTTCATCAAAAATAACAAAATTTATTTGATTTTTTGTTATGTGTAATTGTTTCAAAAGCAGTATTGTGAAACGAATGAACTTTTAACCAAATAAAAAAAAGGCTTAAATGCTCAATTCATCCCTTAACTTGATTTCAAGTATCGGTTTGGTCCCATAAGTAATAAAAGGTCTGTTTAGGTCCCTTAACTTTATTTAAAGTATCGGTTTGGTCATTTCTATTAATTTAATTCAAAAAAAAACTTTAAGTTTAAGGACCAAACTAATACTAATTAAATAAGTTAAGAGATCAAACTAATACTAATTAAATAAGTTAAGGGACCAAAACTTAAGGTTTTTTTGAATTAAATTAATAGAAAGGACCAAACTAGTGCTTTAAATAAAGTTAAGGGACCTAAACAGATCTTTTATTACTTACGGGACTAAACCGATACTTGAAATCAAGTTAAGAGACCGTTTGAGCATTTAATAAAAAAAAAAGATTAAATCATTAAACAATAAGTTGAATTTTAAGGTAAGGGTTAATTAAGTCCATCAGAATCACATAAAAAAACGGTTTGATTTAATCAACTGTCTAAATTTATTGAAAATCAAAACGAAAATACTCCCCCCGTCCCTTAATATAGCCCCCCTTTTGTTTTTTTTTTGTCCCTAAATATAACCCCCTTTTCAAATTACAACACACATTAATTATTTTTTTCCATAGATACCCTTATTTAATACTACTACTAATTCTAAAAGTATAATAAATTGACTTTTCACTTTATCTCTTTAATGAGGTTAATTTTGTAAAATTGTACTATAAAACAGACACATTAACTACACCAACAACATTTTTTAAGAAATGTGAAAAAAGTAATAGGGGATTATATTAAGGGACAGAATGAGTATCATACTACACATTTCTCAAACAATCCCTTACTACACCTTCTCACTATTATGGTGTTGAATTTTCCGTTATGATCAGTCGGAATGCATTAAAATTAGTTGAAGTTTGTAAATCTACATTTTCCAAAGATGTTAGCTGTATGCTTTGGAAATCTTAACGGCAGATCAACTTAATTATATTTTGTATATTGGGTCGTAGACAATAAAGTGACTCAACTTTTTTATGTAATAAAAAAAAGTGACTCCATTTTTTGTTGGTAAGCCCTTGTAATACTAATATCATATTCATATATATACAATGTTTTGATTTGATAGTCATCCACATTCAAAACACCTTTCAGTCATGGCTTCCAATGTTTGTGTCAATTTGTTGTTCCCTTATATTACAATCCTTCACTTGATTTTTACGTTGGCTCACTCTGAAAATTATATCATTCACATGGATTTATCAGCTATGCCAAGAGTATTCTCAAATCAACATAGTTGGTATGAATCTACCCTTTCTCAAGTTACTACCAACAATAATTCTACCTCTTCTAAAATCATTTATACATACACCAATGTTATGAATGGTTTTAGTGCAAATCTATCACCAAAAGAGCATGAAGATCTCAAAACCTCTCCCGGTTACATTTCCTCAATACCTGATTTACCTTTGAAACTTCACACAACACACTCACCACAATTCCTTGGTCTCAATCCATTTGAAGGGGCATGGCCGGCTTCTAAGTTTGGTCAAGATGTCATTATTGGTTTGATCGACACGGGTGTTTGGCCAGAAAGTGAAAGTTTTAATGATCATGGAATGACTAAAATCCCTTCCAAATGGAAAGGGAAATTATGTCAATTTGAAAATACCAACAACTCATCATTTTGCAACAAGAAACTCATTGGAGCTAGATTCTTCAATAAAGGGTTATTGGCGAAAAATTCAAACATTAATACAACAATAGTGAACACCACACGCGACACAGATGGTCATGGAACCCACACTTCAACAACAGCCGCGGGAAATCAAGTTGATGGTGCATCTTTCTTTGGTTATGCAAATGGAACGGCAAGAGGAATAGCTACATTGTCTAGAATATCTATGTACAAGATTGTGTGGGGACAAAATGAAGATCCAATTGCAATTTCATCTGATATAATGGCTGCAATTGATGCCGCAATATCAGACGGTGTTGATGTTCTTTCAATTTCATTAGCTCCAACTTTTGATTTACCTTTGAATGAAGATCCGATTGCAATAGCCTCTTTTGCAGCTATGGAAAAAGGTGTTTTTGTGTCTACTTCAGCAGGTAATGATGGCCCCTACTTTAAAACTCTTCGCAATGGAACACCATGGTTGACAACTGTTGCTGCTGGTACAATGGATCGTGAATTTCATGCGAATCTTACACTTGGTAATGGAGTCTCACTTACAGGTTGGTCTAATTATCTAGGAAATTTCTCTGCTGGCAATTTGCCAATTGTTTTCATGGGTTTGTGCGACAATGTTACAGAATTAATCAAAGTTAAAAACAATATTGTGGTTTGTGACGATGGAGATATTATTAAACAATATTCTTATATGTATCAAGCAAACGTTGTTGGAGCTGTTTTCATATCAAATATATCAAACTTCGACTTCTTTAGAAAAGAAGAGTATAGTTTTCAGGACTTAAGTTATGCAAACATCTTTATTAGTCCAATAGATGGAGAAATCGCCAAATCTTACATCAAGAATAACTCTATGTCAGCTTCAATAGCAAATATGTCTTTCAAGTTAACATTTTATGGTACTAAACCAGCACCTAGTGTTTATTCTTCTAGTTCAAGAGGACCATCAAATAGTTGTCCATATGTCTTGAAACCTGACATTACGGCTCCTGGTACATCAATCTTAGCTGCATGGCCCTCAAAACTTCCTGTGTTGGATCCGGTGACTGAAGTCTTCAACAAGTTCAAATTTTTAACTGGAACATCTACGTCATGTCCTCATGTTGCCGGTGTAGGAGCACTTTTAAAAGGAGCACATGTTCATTGGAGCCCTGCAGCTATAAGGTCGGCAATTATGACAACATCAAACATATTTGATAATACTAAGGAACATATCAAAGACATTGGAAAAGGTAACGAAGTTGCTACTCCTCTTGCATTAGGAGCTGGTTATGTTGATCCCAATAGAGCACTTGACCCTGGTCTTGTTTATGATGTTGGTGTACAAGATTATGTTAATCTTCTTTGTGCACTTAACTTCACACAAAAAAACATCACTACCATTACAAGATCCTCTTCCAATGATTGTTCTAAACCTTCCTTGGATCTTAATTACCCTTCTTTTATAGCTTTCTTCAATGCAGAAAATTCTTCTTTGGGGACTACCCAAGAATTTCACAGAACAGTAACTAATGTTGGTGAGGGACAAGCGATTTATGTTGCTAGCATTACGCCTGTTAAAGGGTACCGTGTTATTGTTATCCCAGATAAGCTGGTGTTCAATAAGAAGAGTGAGAAGCTAAGCTACATGTTGAGGATTGAAGGTCCTAGAATGACAAAAAATAATGAAGTAGCTTTTGGTTACATCACATGGCAGGATGGAAAGCATGTGGTGAGGAGCCCTATTGTTGTAACTACCCCCAATTTCAATTTGTAGATCACTATGTTAAATTAGAATTAGTAGAATAGTATAATTTGAATAAAAAGTTAGTACTTATTACAATTTCAGTTGTCATGCTTTTTTATTTTGGGCTATATTTTATAGGAATTATTTGTGTTTTCTGATGAATACTAGAAATCATTTTGGTACTTAGATTATGTGTATCAGAGGGGGGTGCAGTAAACCAAGGATATGCATCCATTTTCCATATATTGAAATAATGTGATGAGTAAAAAAGTTGAATTACAGATTTAAAATGGAGACAGAAAAATTGAAATTGCTCAATTTAAATGCAAACAGATTCTAGTTAGGCTCTTCATTTCTGCATCTTCAACAACATAAACTCAATTAGATATAATCAAAGGAAACCACCAAATTTATCCATGTAATTTATTGTGCTTTCAAATGGTCCATGAGATTATGAATATTTCAAATACGTCTCTTACTCTTACTCATATCTATCTTTCTGTCAAATTTTATTGTTAACACGTTTCGCTTACATCCTTATATTTAACTACTTAGTATCAATTTCGTCCCAGTGAAACGATGTTAAGCAACTAAGTTTGACAAAAGGATGAATGTGAGTAACATTAAAACGACGTTAAGTAACATTTGAAATATTCAAAATTTGACATACCTATTTAAAAGAACTTCACAAAATTATAGGTCAATTTGATGGTTTACTCGTCACCGCTGAGCTGATCAAACATTATATACGAAGCATGATGCACCTTTTTCTTTGACCAAGTATATATGCTGACTTTACAGTGTACGTAGCCACAGAATCATGTCTCCAAATCAATTTGTCCGAAAAATCTGCACTAATAGTGATCCCTGCAATGACAGCCCCTCCATTGCCGATCCTTCTAACACTTGAATTAGAGAACCAATTTGTGCACGCTTCTGTTACCGTATCTGTGTAACAGCAAAGGATGCCACACCACCTCAATGTTTCAAGTCCTTATATGTTATAACCATATAAGATAGAACAGTTACATATTTGTTCAACATATATCCACTTTCTAATCCCAAAATTGATGTGTAATATTCAATATATAAATCCAACGTGTCGGGTTAGGGGAGTAAATATCAAATATGGAATAAAGAAAAAAGGATATATATGTGAACACCAAATTAATGTACCCATATATAGTTTGAAGCTTGGAAGTGAGAAATAGTTTACCATCTTAATTGAGCAAGTTTTGTACATTTGATTATTTTTTACCACATTTTCTGAATTGAACTAAACATGGACATGATCATTCCAACTTTAAGAAACATGGACTAAGGCATATCATATGTGCTTGCAATGGTAAATCCTTATCCGATGCTAACTCATAATCACTAATCAATTAAGAAGCCTCTTTATTTTATTTTTTTAAGGGTAAGAAGCCACTTTATTTAGTTTTTTTTTTTAGGGAACTTTATTAAGTATTATAAATTATAAATAAACAAACATACACTCATGGATGTACTTAGACATATTGATATGAACTAATTCGAGTAAGGATCATATTCATGGAAAAGAAAATTGATTATTTTCATTGATTCCAATCACGAGGCAATATAATGCTTACATAAGTCAATGTATACTCATAATAAGATAATTGTAACAACTACAAAAAAGCAATGCTAATTATACTATAACTCTTAAATAACTTGCTACTAAAAATAAAGTATATTTAAACTATTCTCCTAAAATTACTCCATCATAATTTATTCTAAAACTAAACTTAACGTGTTACTCTAGAAAAAAACTAATAATCTCTAATAATAATTCATCATCACTACTTGTTTTAAATATCCTATCATTACCGACCCTTCAAGATCAACCTTCCATAATGGTGTGTTTGATTTAGAAGAGAAATTGTGAAGAGAGAAGTATGTAAGAGAGAGTTGGAGTAGAGTGAAAAAGATGAGAAATAGAGTAGATTTGATGGATTGTTTGGTATAAAAGAGAAATAGAGAAGAGAGAAGTGTTGTTTATATTTAAAAGTACCATAATGTCCCTATGTCAAAATTACATTTCCACTCAAACTAATTTGACTCTTTTGTTTAAATTCAATTAATTAATTTAACTACTTATTTTAAATGGAATGTATATTTTTTTTTATATAAATTTAAGTATTTTTCCTATCAATAAAAAGAATAGTATTTTCCCCAAAAAAATTGTAATATTTCTTAAATGTTTTGTGAAATATCAAACATGAGCGTACCACGTATACTTGTGAAATACCCATATACATTTATATACTAAAAAAAACATCCACTTCATATGAAATAAAAGTTTTTTTTTTAAAAGGAATGAATGAAGCAAAGTTGACGTTGAAAAAAAAAATTACAGCACAATAAAGTATAATGAAAGGTATACCAAATTAATTGAGAAATGAGGGGTATAATAGGAATATAAAGAAACATCCCATCTCTCCTTCTATTTCTCGTCAGTCATGGGGAGAAAGAATTTTGTGTGGGACCCATGGCGTTTTAGTCTCTCTCCCCTATTTTTCTTCACTACCAAACAAGAGAAATTCACCATCTCTCTTCAACTTCTCTCTTCCTTCACTCTCTCTTTCCTATTTCTATCCTACCAAACAGAGTGTAAAAGTTGTAAAATGTTGTTATTGCAATGAACTTTCCTTGATTCCATTGCTTGAACTCGAAGGAAATACGTGGAGTAAATTGCTCATAGGAAGTTGTTTCTTTCTTTCTTTGTCAATGGATCTTCAATAAGCAACAATGATTCTTGCATATCATGACTGTTTAAACGAATGGAATCAAAAGGAGGTGGATGTTTTGTGTCATTCCTCACCACATGAGTTTTTACAATCAGTTTCCAAAAACTTGGATCTAGAGGTTCAAATGGAGGTGGTGAAAGGAATCAAGGATGGAATCTAATCCAGATTGCAAGGAAAAATAGTGACATCATTGTGAAAATATCGTTTTCTTATGTGCAATGTCTCGCCTATGGAGGTGAATAGAGTAATTTGGAAACATATGAGCATGGTGAGGGTAAGTCGATTGCTAGAGTGTCTTAGGCCCAACTTTTGTATTGTGGGGGGAGACGACCGACTGGGCGTGCGGGGGTGATAGTTCCCGTGGTACGGTTCAAGGGTATTGATGTAGTATGAATCCTAGTAGTGGTACTATATATATGGCTTGTAACAATAAACCCCTAATTCATCACGAAAGTACAAACATAATTATAGTTGATATATAGTCGCAGAGGTAGGCACCATTGGCCAAACTACGTTAACAAAGATCGATCGTGTCCATTGTCTTTTAATTTAATTTACATTAATCTTCTACTATTGGTTGTTGTTCTATCAATTGGTATCAATGGTGATTAACCTTAGTTTAAAATTCGAGGTGACAACTACATTTTCAACATATGGTGATTAACCTTGGTATTAAATGGCGATTAACATTGTTCTTACATTTCGCTTTACCATTTAATCTAATGTTATACTTCCTATAGTAATAGATATACTTCTTATCAACCAAAGATTTCATGAGATGCTGCATTTATGTTCTCGGAACCCTAATATATTGTTTATACTTGAAGCTCTATTGTTCCTATTCCTTAAATTGGTAAGGATATGCCTCGGAGGAACCTTTGAGTCTGTCAATTCACGAAGGTGTATACTTTCATTTGGGTTTAGACGTCCAGTGGCTTTACGACCTTTCAACCCATCTGTCATCTCATGGTTGTGTTTTTTATTACCAACTTTAAGGCTCCAATCACCAGGAGTCAACAAATAACCTCTCTCACGAAATGAAGACTCACGTTTCACCAAACCAGATATCTTATGCTTGGACAACTTTTTGTACTCGGTATATGAACCTCATCTTTCACACATCACTGTAGCAAATGCATTTATGCCATTTCCACATTTGTCTGATTTTCCAATAACGGTTGAAAAATCCTAACTTCCTTGCTTCTTTCCGAACCCACTCCAACAAATTGTTCTATGTTGCAAACTGTCTTTTAGTGGTAAATTGTTCCCGATGATTAATAGAAACAACTAGAGCTGCAACAACTAGAGGTACAACAAGTGGAGGAGCATCCTCCATTTTCGCATCTCCTGAAGGAATATCAACCTAAGGTGGGGATCCTCGACTTGGGCATTTTCGAGCTCATTTAAAACTTTAGGTGAAGCAGTCGGCAACAAAAAATGAGGTTCAATGTCAGGTGCAAAAGGAGGGGGCATCAATGGGAGCATCTATAACTGAAATAGTGCAAAAAGAAAGTCAGGAAAATTAGGTAGTTTTTGTACTAGCATATTTCGAATTGTAAAATTCAAACCACATTGTTACAGGTTTGGATTGTAGAATTCAAACTAAGCCAGTACAACTGAGGTGACGTGATTGAAAGGATAACGCTAAGAAATCAAAAGAGGAAGGTTTTATAGCAATATTACATTTTCATTTAGATGAAAATGATGTGGTTGACGCCCCTTGATGACTAGATTGCAACTCTAATCAGGTTTTTGCCCCAAACTTATGTGTTTTTGGAGGTGTGTGGAGTGTTTAGTCATAAAGGTGGTGAACTTCTGTCAGGTTTTCTGGGCAAACCCTATATAAGGATGTTTCATATTCTATAATCTGAATTGTTTCCCGCTTTTTACAAGGTAGGTTTCTAGTGCTGAAACGTGGGCCCAAAACTACCAATTCAGATTATATACTTCGAACTATGGTAAATATTTCAGATAATATATTCCAAACGGTTGTTTTAGAAGCTCTGGCCAAACATCAGCATGGTTTCATGTTTGCCTTAAGTTTTTACACTATTAAGTTTCCATAAGCCAAAATAATGTTCGGATTCCAAAATCCGAACAAGGGGTAATTTCATAAAAAAAATCGGGCTTGCGAGAAGCTAATGGGGTGGAAAAAATAACAGTCATAGAGCAAATACACACTCATTCAAAAGTGTATATATTGATAAATTTTCTTTATTTTCTGGTCAAATCATGATATTTTTCTTAACACATCCAAAAAAAATGTGAAACGGTTCAATCATTTTTTAAATTGGTGCAACCGATCTTAAAAGGGAGAAAAGTAATTTTCAAAAATTGTGATTGAAATGGGCCAATATAAAGGGCCCATTACTGGCCCAATTCCACAGTACTTTTTTCGACACTGTAAGCGTTGTTCATAAACCCTGAAAACCTAAATTCCTACCATTTTGCAGCAGCGTAGGAAAACCCTAACCATTCTTCTTCGATCTCATTCCTTTAAGGTAACCCACTTTTCCTTGTTCATTTCTGTGTCAAATATTCTGGCATTTTTTTTTTTATAATTTATCAATTAAATTCAACAATTCTTTTTAATGTTTTTCATTTCTCTTTTGATTGTTTGATTTATTGTAGTTTGAAAATGTCGATCGGAGAAGTTGCTTGCAGCTACTCGCTTATGATCCTTCATGATGATAACATCGCCGTCACTGTATCCTTTTAGGAACTTTCATGTATAATTCATTCAATATTTGAATTTTTAGTTTTGATAATTGATAATGCAATGACTTTAATTTTGTTTTTCTTTTGTTAGTATACGTTTTTTAATGAATTTAAAAGATGCTAGGAATTGCGTTTTGATAAAAAAGATTTTTTTCATTGGAAGAAGAAAGTCCTATAATCGAATTAGGGCGGTTAGGATTGGCTTATTTTTGAGTTTATGCAAATAAATGAGCTTTTGTTTGTAATTCATAATCTTGTCAAGTAGTTTATGAAAGAAAAAGAAGAAGAATAATGAAATACAATTTTTGTTAGCGAGAACTCATAGATTAACATAAAAGCTTATTTATTTGCGTAAGCTATTTTTCATTTGCTCAAGAATAAGCAAATCCAAACGGCCCCAAGTCCAAAATGGTTCCTAGGTGGCTTTGTAGGTTTTTTGTTGAAGGTGTATCCATTTGTCCGACACATGCCAGTGGGCACCGACACATGTGAATACTTCCTCCGGTCACATTTATAAGCAAAAATATGTTTTTTTAGTTTCATTCAACATTTAATGTATTTGGTTAGACCAAATATATTAAGTATTGATTGAACTTATAAAGTAATTTTTTGCGTATAAATGTGACTGGAGGGAGTATGTGATTACCATGTAATGAATTATGTCATTTCCTCAAAATTTTATTGGTGTCAACGTGTTCATTCATGTCTAGTGTCCATGTCTTTGTCCGCGCTTCATAACTAGGTAGTGAAAACTTTGAGGCTTATTTTGAGAACATGTGAATATGTGATTACAATGTCTTTGGGCCCGTTTGGATAAGGCTTATTTTGAGCTTATATAAAACAGCATATGCGAATAAATGAGCTTTTTTGTATTATTTATAAGCTTGTCAATGTAGTTTATGAAAAAATAGGTTATGAAGATACAATTTTCATTAGTGAAAACTTATAAATTAACCTAAAAGCTTATTTATTTGCATAAGTTATTTTTAATAAGCTAAAAATAAGCCAATCCAAACGGGTCTTCTTAGATAAAGCCTAGTGGTTTGATTGTTCAATCTGGGTCACCATTTCCCCTGTGTGTTGCCCATTGGGCCGATAGCAAAATAAAAAAAATAATTCCTTCAAATTATTAATTGTAATTTTGATTCAATATTTGAAATTGAATTATTCCTTAAGAAGTTTGTTATAAAATGTCAATTAGTTTTTATGAGTGTTAGTTAAAGTATAATTCCAATGTTAATGTTTTGACTTGAATGAAGATTAAATTTTTTTTGATTTTTTAATTTTTAAATATTGGGAAATTGGGTGTTTGTTTTGGTGGTCAAGGGAAGTGTGGTGTTAGAGTTTGAAATGAAATGCTTGAAGATAGTGTGTTTCTGAAGATTGTTTTATCCTTAAGTCATTGTTGATAGGGTGAGAAAATCTCCACTTTGTTGAAAGCTGCGAACGTTAATGTTGAAGCTTACTGGCCAAGCTTATTTGCTAAACTTGCCGAGAAGAAGAACCTTGATGATTTGATATTGAATGCCGCTGGAGGTGGTGCTCCGGTTTCTGTTTCGGCCCCAGTTGCTGCTGCTGCCTCCACTGCTGTTGCTGCTCCTACTGAGGAGAAGAAGGTAGGTTTTTGGTGAAAAAGTTGTTGTTTCTGTTTGTTGGTTATCTAATTGGTATTTTTTGTTGTACTTACAGGAAGAAACCAAGGAAGAGAGTGACGACGATGACATGGGATTCAGCTTGTTTGATTAGAAGCATTTTTAGTATGATCTATTCCAATTTTTGTCCGGGTGATGGGGTAGTTACTCGGTGGAATTTCTTTTTTTTTGGGACTCAATTTTGTTTTGATTGCATTATTAGGTCAAGATTTTGTTGTGCTTTTGACTTAAGAATATGGGTTTGTTCTTTATCTTGATAATTTGAGTTGGTATAAATTTTTCTAAATTCTAAGAATTAAAGGACAAATTATCTCTTTTTTGTTCCTGTGTGCCCCCCTGCATTGGGTTGTGCAAACCTGTTATTGTCTGGATGACAAGTTATCATGCTTGAATTCAACTTATCAAATTGTACTGTATGCTTGGTATCGCGGTATATTCACCTACCTTTAAACGCATGGTTAAGGTGCAGCTACAAGTATGCACTTCAAGTAAACGTGTGGTGGAGTTTGCTTAACGTGAATACAAACATATGAAAACAAACATATACTTAGTTGGATAAATAATTAACCGTGTCATATCTTAAAAACTATTAAATCAGTTGTACATATGGTAATAAGTTTGGTTATATCATAAGTTATTATGTTTGTAGGAGCACAGTTCAATTCATCAATGTTCCTTTCACATTTGTGTTTAACGAGTCCTCTCACATTGATTTTGAAGGTTAAAACTCTTGTTCTGCTGTATAATATGTTGAAGTGTGACTATAAAAGTTGTTTTTTCTGTGTAAAAGGACAGAAAGTCACCAAGTCCATTTACAGAAAGATCTAATTTTGATACTTTTATCAGTACTACATTTCTTCTAGTCATTGTATGATTATGTTCTTTAAATGATCGAAACATTTTTAAATCTCATTGAGGTTTTATCGAACTTAGATTGTTACACAACATAGTAGCTAGATCATGATGGGAAGTATTCAGCCAATCGAAACATATTTCTGAGAATGCCAAAATCGAAACTAGGACAATGCCCGGTCTTCTATACAACGTTAGTCTGTAATCCTTGGACTGTTTGAAAATTTGAAAAACTGAACCAATGTTTTAGAACTGAACTTTACAAACCAAACTGAATTTTGACTGGAGTTTGTAAACCTGAACTGGTGTATGTTAATCAAGTTTATTGAATTATCAGAACTGAACTGCGATGAAAACACATCACAATCTCCCAAATCATCCGTGAAGAGTCTTCTCCCGTCACCTGCGTAAATCATTTAGCTCTAATATTCCAGTCAAAGTGGCAGTTAATGGATTCAGTCCTTGATCCTCATCTGCAATTGACACTTCTAAATCTCGCAAAGAAGATCATGTTTATGAGGAAATCAAGGTAATGCTATAGCCGTGGACGTGGCAAAATATATGATGACTTGACCCATATAAACAAGATGTGCCAAAGATTTTCTTGGAGAACTTGATTTTGTTTCTTCTTTAATTTGATTATGCAGTTGTTTGTACATGATAATTCATAGACAAGCATTGGAATGTCAATAGATGCACGATACTATTGAAGCTACCTGTTGTAACTTTCAAGGTGAAAAGCATTTGGATGTGATTCCAAACATGGTATCTGTAATTCAAATATGTGATTGTTAATGCAACTGTTCTTACCTTTTTCTTTCTTTTTACAGATATTAAAAATTGGTTTTCTTTTTGCAATTTATGTGTTGTGTGATAGATGTGGTTCATAAGTTTAGGAGCAGATTTCTCACTGAGATAGGTTCTTCTGCTTCAATTTTCTGATGTTCAGGATTTTTTTTGTTTCATCTTCCATTGCGGAGTGTACTTGTTACAGGCATACAGCTTCAAGTTTAGTAATACAAGTTTTAAATATAACTTTTTTTAATGGCTAAAGAACAAATGTAACTGATTTAAAGCCAGTTGAAAACACTGAAATGATTCAACTCTTAAATTTAGAACCACTTCGGTTCAGAAACACGAAACATGGTGCGCCGAACCACATAAACAGTTTGATTCGGTTCAATTTGAACATTCAGCCAGTTTGGCTCAGACAGACCGTGAAGCTAGTTTGGTTAGATTCACTTCACCTTTCCATGTTGAATTGAACCATGGTATCTGAACTAAATTAAACCAACTTTCTTTTCAGCAATTATATCCTTTTGGCTAGAATATAAGGAAGAGTTATACTTGCTTATTCACGGTCGAAAATCTCAAAGGTAAGAGTATAAAAATGGACGAGGAGATATAATGATAGATTGTTGATTCAAGTGAGCGAGTTAAGGAGTTGAGTGATAAGGAGGTCAATGATCCGATCCACACCCTTAGCATAAAAAATTGGCAATGCTAACATTTGCATTTAAATAAAATACAAAACTGAACGATAATCTATCATTCTTAGGCTCCTTCAAAAAAAAAAAAATATATCTATCATTCTTAGGCAAAAGAATAATTAAACTGTCCAAGTTAGATACACAGGTTTAAACTCCTTGAAAAAATGAACTTATAGTCACTCCATCACTGGAGTGAAGTTCCATGAAACATCAAGAGATTGAGACTAGTAGAAGCTTCCCTCACATCTTTGTTTTCGTCATGGAGTTGCAACATTTTCCTTTGCCTGTGGAGCAATTTCTTCTCCATCAATTCCAGGTTCACTGCCAGGCACTCCCAAACTTAGCAGTACTTCCTCCCACTTCTTAGCAGGTCCCTAATTCCAAAACAAAATTCAGTTACTCAGTTGATGGGATAAATTTAGAGCCTATTTGGATAAACTTGTCATGGAGCACTTTTGGATATAAATATAAAATAATTTTTTTTTAAGTTTAAACTAGCTTCTGTATCCTAATTTTTTTCATAGGCTATCACTTAACTTCTTCATGAACATAAGTTTAGAAGAAATTTTGTATAAATGAAGAACTATAAACTAGAGGTTAATTCAAATTAGAACTTAGCATAGGTTGGTAGCTTTACACGACTAGTAGGAGAAAACAAAAACTATTAACTGCATGTTTGGATTGACGGTGAGTTTGGCAGAATCACAATATGTCACTGTGATTTTAGCAAAAGTTACACTTTGGAGCTTCCACAAAATCACGTTGATGCCTTGATTTTGCCAAACTCACCGTCAATCTAAACATGCACTAAAATTCTGCTTTAACTCACCTTCCATGAAAGATCTTGAGCCATACAATTCTTGATCATTTCTGCAAAAGCTGGAGTTCCATAGACTGCAAGGGCCTCTGTGACAGTCTTTGCTAGAGCATCCACATCAGCCGGATCCACAGCGTCACACTAAAGCAAAATATTTAAGAAACAATAAGTTAATGGTAGTGATTACTACTTAAACTACCGTATGGACACACTTGCATAAAATGAAAGCTGCTGGTAGGTATTATTACTTCAACATTGAAGGAACCCATCTGAAATCCAGTGAAACCTTCTTTGACTGTGTCCACTAATCCACCTGTTGAGGCAACAATAGGTACCTAGTGGAAGTAAAAAGTGTAAGACAAATTATTAGAAGTCTTATGGCAGAAAAAATATGGATCTGGGTTGCGTGCACTCACAACCTCGTGAGTGCATGCAGTCAGCGACATCTGAACCGTCCAATCAAAATCGACAGTCAAGATTTCGATTCCGGACAATCCAGATTGGACTGACTGCATACAGTCACACTTGATACAATCCAAATCCGGAAAAACCACTAGGAAAGGATTGTGTAAAGAAGGAATCATACAGTTCCGTAGCGCATAGCTTGTAGCTGAATGAGACCACAAGGCTCAAACCTACTAGGAATCAATATATAATCAGCTCCTGCAATTATCATGTGTGCTAAGGGAACATTGAATTTTGCAACTCCTCTAGCCTTGTCAGGGTATGATATTTCAAGTTGTTGAAGTTGCTTTTCCATTTCCTTTTTTCCTGTACCCTACGAAATGGCATAACATATTTAAATGAGATATCTTTTTTTTTTTTTGGTACAATAAATGAGATATCTTATTCCTTTGGCGAAGTAAATAAGGATCAGAAAAAAAATCCATCATTATTATACTTACTAGGGCTACTATCTGAACATCCTCCTTAATAAATTGGGGAATGGCTGCTACAAGAATATCAGAACCTTTTTGCTCTTCAAGTCTTCCAATGAAAGCAATGAGAGGAATATTTTTGTCAACCGGCAAACCAACTTCTGCTTGGAGTGCTTCTTTCAGAAGAGCTTTTCCTTCCAATACCTAAGTAGACGAGCTAGTTAAAAATTTGTTATGTAATTGTCTTATAGTTCAAGTGTCATGCAGTCTCATTCAGTCTGTATAGATTAAATTATTTTTCTTATGAATATGAGCCACGACACAGTTTAGAGAAACTTTACATCTCAAGAAAAACATTCTTACTGTCGAATCGTCGTATTTGACAGTTATGTATTTGTCGGTGGATGGATTCCACTCTTGAACATCCATGCCATTTACAATACCAGTAACACCAGTTCGGCGAAGAATGTTGTCCAATTCCACTCCTTTATCTGGGCCTGACACTAGTTCTTGAGCATAGTATGGACTAACCGTTAAAACCCGGTGAGATTCTAAAATTCCAGCTTTCATCCAATTGATTTTTCTTCCAACAACTGGTTTAACATACCTACAAGATTAGAACATCACAAAGTACTTAACTTTTTTATTGTTCATGAATGCTAAATTTGTCAGTTAGTTCACAAAGTTATGAAAAGCATACCCATCAATGAAGTCAAATGAGCTTTTAAATTGGTCAGGGAGATTGAGAAGTGAATAGTCCGCAAATGCAAATCTGCCTTGGTAAGCAATGTTGTGGATACAAAAAACAACCTAATAATGGTAGCAACCAGAAAGAAAATTTGAAGAACTTGTTAGTTTTTCGAATGATTAAATAGGTAAATAACTTTTAATATCTATCAGTGTTGCATCGTAATAATCAAGTTGTCATTTAGACCTACTTTGGCATTCCTAAATATGCCAATTGACTGGTACATAGATTTCAAGTAGCATGAGATAAGGGCCGTGTGCCAATCATTAGCGATGAAAATGACATCTTCGCCTGCATAACGAAAATCAAAACATCGTGCTTAAATGATCTTCAACTAGTTTTTTCGAAGTATATCATTTACGACTATAGTCCACACCGTATGGTCCTGAAAAGTATTTATTGCTCGTGAGATTCAGAACCCGTGCTGCTTCCAGAGCTGCCTGTTAAGATTAATTCCAAGGAAAAAAAAATGACAAAGGAAAAATAGGACTAAAGAGTCAAGAAATATGAACATACAATATGATGGCAGCACATGCTACTTTTATAATGTTTAGCTTTATAAAAAGATGTACAATTGATACATGACATTTGTATATGCCTAATGTGATACTGTGATTAACTGTTCAATGTCGTTGCTGCTCAATAAATGAACACAACACATTATAAATTGTAACTAATGTAGATTCTTTCCACAAATTTATCTATGTGAGTTGTACCTTAGACAAATACAATATTTGTTAAAAGAACATTGTAACCAAACGGATATGGTTATAGAACCTGACAGAAGAGGCTAAAACGTAGTTGATTGTCTTGATAATCATCTCCTGTGGCAGGTCCATAAATTTTTGTTCCGGTTTTCCCCCAAACCTTCAAGTTCAATCGTCATTAAGTATCTGAATAATCTGAAAGCAAAACAGTGAGTATATAACTCAAAAGAAAAAGAGAAATACTCTCACCTTTTCAAGAAATATAGGGTGATCTACAAAGACGCGATCAACTCCTCTTTTAAAGCAATGAAAGAACCGAACTTTTTCTTTCCTATCTCCTACTTTTACCTGTAATAAATAGATTGCAATACAATACATTTACCTATGGCATAGCACAATTGAATAAAAAGAAAATCTGTTCAATGAAGATTACAATGAAAACATATTGTCAAGGATAATATGTACCTCAATTGTTACACTTGTATCCCACGCATCTTTGTATTGGTCATAACGTGGAGCGATGGTCATAACTCTGTGTCCATTAGCCTAGAGAACGATGAATTAGAGAAAGTCTTGTTATGACTTAACTGAACACCAAATATGTCAACCACTACAGAGAAATGCTATCAACACATTCTTTTTTTGAGGAATCAACACATTCTTTTAACATACACTTTCCAACACATTTGTTATAATTGGGTGAAAATCACAAGATTCCTTCTGAATAATGTGAGTCTCAGCGGCGGGATTTATATAAATTTCTATTGTGAGTATTTCAAAAAGAGAAATTTAATAGCTACACAATGACAAGGTAAAAAAGTTTCACAAAAACGCGGCCAATCATAATTTACAACATAGATATTGCAGATGTTTTAGAAAATAACATTATGAAGTGAGTGATTAGAGTGAAATATGATTCGATGTTCGTATAAATTCTTACACTGTCAATACATAATAACTAAACTTCAAGAGTGTGTTAGCATTTCTCCAAAGTATATAGCTAAATAAATAAATATAAAGCAAACCATAACAGTAAGCTTACTGCTAATACTGGTGGAAGACCACCAAGAACATCACCTAAACCACCAGTTTTGCTCCATGGAGCAACCTCGGTTCCTACAAAGATCAAATTCATGCCACATATTATGATACCTTTCGGCATAACATTCTTTCTCTGAAGACCTTTTCTCCTTGATTTCACTGCCTTCATTTTTATGGGAGTTCTATTTAGCAGCTCATCCAATGAGTTCAAAATTCTGAGTCCATTATGAGTATTGGCTTTTCTCGTAGAACCAAGTTTCATTGGTGCTGTTTTAGACTCGCATGAGAAAGTTGGTACATTGACTTGGTAGACATGAGATATTCTAGATACTATGTTGCTTGAAGCAGTCACTGTTGCCATTTTTGTACTGAAAAAATCAAATATTCCTCTAGAATTAAACAAATTTCTAACTAGCAACAAACACTTTCAAGTTTTAATGATTCGGTCCGAAACTTGGGAAATTCTTGTGTACAACTACCATTTCAAATTCTCTGCAGCTCAAATGTATCCGCAGCTCTCTTTAATAAGGTCAAATGTCAGTTGTCGGATTAATCTAATAGCCGAGAGAGACTGCAATTTAGCTGTTAGATTTATCCGAACAACTTATATTTTGGTTGTAGAGACATTTTGCCAGTAGAGAATCTCTGACTAAAATGAATCCTCTGAGCCGACTTTATGGTGCAATTGGCTTCTTTCTCTTGATATAAAAGTCTGCAGCCGACCACACCATAAAGCCGAATTCAGAGGATCCAAGGACTAGTACAACTCAACACGGCTCAAATGGTCATATTTAGGAATGGCAGCATGAATAACCAGGTTTCTCATAAATTAAAAATTCACTTAAATGGAATAAACAATGAACATTACTCATCAACAACAGTTGAGAACTAAATGAACAAATAATAATTATTTTTTTAAAAAAAAAAAGATGGATAAGGAAAATTATTAATAACAACATTAAAATTTGAAAGTAAAAGTATAAGGCTTCAAATTTGAAATTGGAACTATGGTATATTACCTTATAACCAACCAATTGAGCACACAAGGTTATTGAAGTTGAACTAAGCTTCAAGGATTGACATGCAAGCATTAACTTGAAATATTTTTGTGTTGCTTGGAGAATGCAGCATTTTAGTGATGTTCATTCATAAAGGGCACTAGCTTTTGGATTTTAGCTTCCACGTGAACTGCATTGGATAGACACCTCAAACATTTTTTGAGGCATATAACATTTTGAGATTTAAAGTAATTTTGTGGGGCCAGGTTGCATCATATTCATATATGGAATATGCCCTCGTGTAAAATGAAGTGCTTAAAATATGAGTTTCTATTGTTTCAAAAAAAATAAAAATGAGTTTGTATGTTTTTAAATAAATTCTAACTCAACTCACAATATCGATATTGATATTGTTCTGAAAGTAATATCGATATTGTTAAATTATACACATTCATCTGAATTTAAATATGAAATTTGTATAAATTGTGTGTGAATTTTAGATGTGTTTGTCACTGTTACAAATCAAACAAATATATTGATTTTTGTGTGACAACTTTTTTTATAGTAAAACTCAAATTTACAAAGTCATACAAATCGGTAAACACTTAACGGTGATTATATATAAATATAATAATCACGTATTCTAAATTTTAGATTAAATGAAACTTCATATAATATATTTGTAACTTTTCAATTTTTTTTTTATGTTATGTGTGGCTAATGTTTTCATTTCTTTGACTGATGAGATAGGGGATGGTGTCGATTCAGTTGGACAAACTTTATATTTTTTTAGAAGATTGTTTCTAGAGGAAAAGGAATGATTCATAGTGTTTAAGCAGATTATAGTCTTTGATGCCTTGGTTGCTAAGGTTAAAAATCATAATGCAACTCACTTAATCATATTTGTCTCAACTTGCATTTAAATCACACATTGTTTGGACCTATTCATTTCTTATGTTTGATTTTAAATGTGACTGCTTTTGTCAACAAAAAAAAAATGGTAACAAAGAGAGCTTAATAATCTGTTGAATGACCATACATGAACATTGAATTCATTGTTTTTTTTTATTCTTTTTAGAGTTTTGTGTTCTACGTTAAAAAAAAAAACCGCTACCATAGGATGAATCAGGAGTTTTAGAATTAAGCGTTGTTTGACATGAAGATATCGTTGTTGTTATGTTGTATTACTTTATCATATTCTATGATTAATAAGTTCCTTCTATTTTTTTTACACATCTCATCCTTGGAGTACTCACAAAATATTTTGTTAGAGGGGTTCAATGCACTCCATTTTTTCATTGTAGTTAATATTCTTTGTTTTCTCTTCAAGGCGCATCCTCTTCTTCCATCAGTAGTTGCTAAGTACGAGTTAGTGCTTTATTTTTTCCAATCTTATTTCTATAGCTGTAAATTGGTTTATTGTTAGAAATTTAATTTAAATTATCAAATGTTTAATCTTCGTCACTAATACTCATTTTGTTTATTTGCATCATTGGTCGTTTGACATGCAAAATATAAAATTTAAATTGCTGCTAAGTTTTTGAATTTAACATATGAGAGTCCAAGGAGTTTGAAGTTGTAATGAAACTAAGGAAAGAGGTGGTTTCAATGAAAAAGCCTCCTGCTTATGAATTTTTGTTGTGTTCACAGTGGCAGGTCTCTTGCGACCGTTACCATAAGATAAAAGTTTATTGTCCCTTTCTCTTATTCTCTCTAAACTATACATTTGATGCTATTGTCTGTTATTTTTTGTCATACTATTGTGGAAGGAGGAATCACCAATGAAGCATTATGACACACACATTGAGGTAAATGAGTTATTAATTTTGGTTGGGCTCAATTAGGAGCTAATATTTGATTGCAAAATACATATTTTGACTTAATTTGGTAACCATTTTTCTTTTAACTTATATGATTGCATGGGATTGGGAGGGACTTTAGGAGGCATATGGCAGAAAATTCATGCAAAACAGGTTTGAGAGTTCCACAGACTTTGTAGTGTAGTGCCAAAAATAGAGTCCCTAAAAATGTTGACGCCTGCTTGCATTTCTTGCTTTCAATGTTGACACATTTAGTCCGGTGTGTTCTATTTCTTAATCATCCTTCATTCTCTGTCATATTTAAGTGTAACTTTGAGTGAGATGGCTGCATTTCATGATTGATCTTTAATCCATAGTTAATAACAATTGCATTTCCAAAAAAGTAACATTTCTCAAATATTCATACGAGATGAAGTTGTTTCCATTGAAGTCTCTCAATAGTTGCTTTTTTTTCCTACTTATTTTTTGTTAGTGATGCAAGTTATCATATGATGTTGTTGTTTAGGGTGAAAATTAGATTTGAATCTTCTTACAAGGATGTTTTTAATACCCTATAAATCTGCTATTTTGTTTATTTATATGTAGAAGTATGCATTGGAAGTTCAACATAAATGTTACAGGAAAGAAGTTTAGTTACTCTTATTATGTTCTATTTCTATTCATTGCTTTAATTCTTTCATAGTTTCCTCTTCTAAGATCTATTGAGATTTATTATATTTCACTAAGAGATTTTTTGTTACTATTATTTTACATTTGAATTAAAATAGGTTATTTGATCCCAATTGTACTTGTATAAGTATATGCTCTGCCTTATGTAAGGATAGGATTCATGGATGTTCCGATGTTAGTTGAACCGGGATTTATCAAAGATACAATGGGCATGGCTGTGAACAAAGTCTTCGCTATTAGGACCTCTGAGCATGACGAAGAGAACAACATTAGTGAAAACAAAGTTCTGCAGTAGTGTTATGGCATTCTTTTCTATTGCAAGGGTGGCAGTTATCTCACAGAGGGTTTGTCTTGCTGCTGCAATTTTTTCCCGGTCCAGAGGTGTCGTTTGGAGGTTGGCTAACAGGACTTTTTCTTATGAATTTTATTTTGGCAACATTTGTGAAAATGATAGAAACAAATGGAGATTTGTTTGTGTCATCTTTTTCTTTCTATTATTTAACAAGCACATGTGATATAAATGCAAGAATTGTACGGCTCCATACGTAAAATGGACCTGTTACCAATTGTTTAAGATAAGCAATTGAATATATTGCAAAGAACCTAACAAAATATATTGAAGCTGGTAGGTTATTTGACATCTATACTTTGATATATAATTAATTGTGTGTATGATAATGATTTAAGGCTGAGTTTGTATGTGGCTACTTAAACATTTACCAAGTTTGTATTGCTTTCACCTTTCATGGTTCAAATTTCTTCATGAAAGAAAATGTATATGTAATGGAAATAGATTCTCTCCGAGCAAATGCATATGTTATGAAAATGGATTCTCTTCATTGAAAATACTTTTTAGTTTTTTCATGTGGAATTTCAACATTTAAAAATAGAGATAAAACGAGAGTTTAAATTATAAAAGAAAAAAAAAATGGATGATGTGTCTAATGATTGAGATTGAAAATGGAGAATAGTCAAATGACAAGTATAATAGAATAGAAAAGATCTTAATTCGTATGTAATACTCTTTAATTTATAGTTATTTATCTTTCATATTAAAATTTCTTTATTACTAAATTCACGTGTGCTTTTGTGTATGTATGTAAACTCAATAACCGATGAAGATGGTTAGCACCCACCAACCGGTGAAGATGCTATTGTAATGTTTAATGTGGTCTACAGAGAAGTATTTCATGGTAATACAATTTTATTTTATTTTTTGAGAAAAAAATAGTAGTACAATTTTTTTACCATGATTTATTTAACTCGTCGAATGTCTAGTTTTTAAAAAACATTTGTGCAGGAAGGAAGCTGCATAAACCCACACACACGACAGCTAAGCTAAACAAACTCAACTCCCATGGAGCTCGACCTCCGCTCTTTCCTTCCTGACGACACCGAAACCGATCTCCCGCCCACTCATCACCGTACCGTCGACGAAATTCTCAACGACTGCTCTTCTTCCTCATCATCATCACCCTCTTCTTCTCCTTCTAATAACAAACCCATTAACTTCCCTCAACCCGCACCCGTTTCCATTGCGGGTCGGGTTGCGCAGAATGTTAGGGTCGGTGATAAACCTCCGCGTCCGCGCGTATTCTCGTCGTTGTTTGGTCGTGTTACGCCGAATGCGAAACCCGGTGCTGCTCTTGCTGCTGCTGCTGCCGCGTCGAGATCTGTTCCGACTCCGCATGCGGCGGCGATTATGCACCGGAGGAGAATTTCGAATTCGATTAAATCTGAATCTGATATTTCCGATGTTTTGAGTGAATTTGGTGAGAAAATTGAGAGGAGTGTGAGTGTTGGTGATGTTGATTTCAGAGGTCGTGAATTGGGGGATTTTGTGGAGAGGAGTGAGAGTGTTGGAATTGATGCAATTCAAGTGAATGAAGATGATGTGAATGTGAAGAGTGATTTAGATGAGTGTTCTGTTTCTAATTTGTTGAATTCTGTTGAAAATGGTCATGATCATGATGATAAAGGTTTGAATTCTATGAATTCTTCATCTTTTGATGTTGATGGTGCTGAAAATGGTCACGATCATGATAGTAAGGGTTTGAATTCTGCATCTTTCGATGTTGTTGTTGTTGTTGATGATGATGATAATGATGAGTTTGGTGAAAAAAGTAGTTTTGATTATGTTGGTGATAATGGTATCAATGAAACAGAAGAAATTGTGAATGGTGTTGGTGGCGTTGTCAGTGGTGGTTTTGTTGAAGCTATTGAGAATGAAGTGGTTGACGATGATGGTGGCGGCGATGGTGAAGGTATTGAGAATGAAGATGATGGTGATGATGGTGGTGGTGGTGGTGGTGATGATGATGGTAGTTCAATTGGTGATGTTTTCGAGCTAGTGGAGGAAACACTTGAGGAATTGGAATTGGAAAGTAAAAGGGTTACAAAGAAAAAATTAGATTCGTCAAAGAAGCCACTTGATTTAGCTGAGGAATTGGAGAAGAAGAATGCTTCAACTGGTTTACATTTGGAAGAGGGTGCTGCTGCGCAGCCGATGAGACTTGAGGGTGTACGAAGAGGTTCTATTGCATTAGGTTATTTTGATGTTGATGCTGATAATGCAATCACGAGGGTCATTTCATCGCAAAATTTTAGACGTGATCATGGTTCTGCTCAAGTTTTGGTGGTTCATGCTAATTACATTGCAGTTGGAATGACAAAAGGGCTTATTGTTGTAGTTCCTAGTAAATATTCCATTCATCATGCGGATAATACGGATGGAAAGGTTTTTCCCTGATTTAATCAAACTTTTTGGACTAGCTTAACTTTTATGTTTGTTGAATTAGTGAAATTTATATCCTTGGTCTTCAAATATATTAAATGTGATATTATAAATAGTTGCAATTAATTTAATGTTATTTTTAAGGCTATCTTTTAGTTTCCTAAATTTTTCTATGAGATTTGCATGAAATCAGATTTTGTATGGAATATAGAAGTTGCTTGACATAGTGAATGAGAATCCCAATTTAGCAATGCAATTTTTTTATTTATTTCAGATAAAAATGAGAGGTAGTCAAACAATTAGAAAAACTATATTAGAAAATAAAATCTGCTAAAAATCTTCCATACACGTTATTAGTAGAAAAATTGTATAGCACAGGAGTTTTGGTAATGCTGGCTGTTTTTAATTTCAAGCATTTATTTGATGGAGTTTTGGTATCAGATGTAGTTTCATTTATCAGTGTCTGTCGATCACTTGTTAGATGTTGATGCTTGGTATACAAGGTGATCGATCACAAGCTCCAGTGACGTCCATGTCTTTCAATCAACAAGGAGATCTTCTTTTAGCTGGTTATGGTGATGGTCATGTTACGCTTTGGGATGTACAGAAAGGGGTAGTGGTAAAAGTTATTAGTGGAGAGCATACGGCACCAGTGGTACATGCTTTTTTTCTAGGACAGGATCCTCAGAATACTCGTCAATTTAAAGCAGTTACAGGGGATTGCAAGGGTCTGGTTCTCTTGCATCATATCTCAGTGGTTGTTTTGATTAATAGGTTCAACTTCAAAACTCAGGTACATCATATTTTGCAGTTGTGTGCAATGGATCATATCTAGCATTGTGTTATATAGAGGGATTGTGACTTAATTTGATGTTCACTTTTCTCATGTTTGTCGAACTTGTATCAATTTCCTAGTGTCTTCTTGATGGGCAAAATACTGGTTTGGTGCTATCTGCTTCACCCCTCTTTTCTGGTGAATTCGGAGGAAGTCCTTCTTATTCTCAAGGAAACACCATGGTCTCGGCCAGCAGTATAAGTAGCATGGTCGGGGGTGTTGTTGGGGGAGATGCAGGTTGGAAACTCTTCAACGAAGGCTCTTCTCTGGTTGAAGAAGGCGTGGTTGTATTTGTCACCCATCAAACTGCTTTGGTGGTATGAAATTGAGATGTTTGTCCTTGTTCCATATACCACTCCTGTAATTTTTATTTTGTTGAGAGGTTTTGTGCCTTATTTACCCAGGATACTATATCTGTTTTAGGTACGACTCAGTCCTTCATTGGTAGCCTATGCTCAACTCCCTAGGCCAAATGGAATTCGGGAGGGTTCTATGCCGTATACTGCATGGAAATACATGGCACAAACAAGTAGTTCTACTGGTATGGATCTATTTTGTTATAACTGGGTATTATACCATATTACCTGTAGCTTTACACGAGTTACTAACTATGAAGCACACAGACACTGGTAATGTCCAACATAAAGGACTGCGACATGCATGTGTGTGTGTAATTAAATACGAGCATATTTTATACCATATCTAGAATCAAATTCTATATATTCATATGTATCAGAAGAACAGGTTAACCCACCTAGCATCTAAATGACTTCTTAAGTATTAAATTTTCCCTATAACAATGAGTCTCACCTAAATATACTGAGAGACATCATTATACAATTTGAACACTTTGTTTCCTTAGAAAAAATGATTTTAAGACAAGATGATGAACTCTTAAACCATGTGTTACACCTCCAATCCACCCATCTACTACGAAAAAGGTAAAAACAATCTAGTCAATTTAAGGCCGTCCATTCTCTAATTTATCATCATTATTAAAATAAATTGAAATTTTTGGTGTCAGTACTGAGTTGTATCCCTTTTCATGTATAGCTGAATAGAAGCGTTGGTTAGGTGTTGGAGTCGTGTCCTTATTAATGTGTAGTAGCAAAAACAAAATACTTTTATGTTCCGACACTAGAATGCATTGTCCAACGCGTATCGTATGAGTGTCGGTGTCCGGCATGTGTCAGGTACACTTTAACTTGAAGGTTGGTGCTACACAACTTATGAATGACTGAATCCATGCACAAGTATCTAGCTTTGGTAATATATGAATTAATTTAAAAGAAATCAGAATGAAAGTGTAAAAAAGAATATAAAGATTCCAAGAAATGGAGAAAATCAAGCTTCTTTGAGAAGCTTGAGTGCATGAAGTTTCTGGAAGAACTTTCCTAGCTCAGTGCTTGGATACTTATCACACATTAATGTCATTATTTTAACAGATAAATTTACCCTTATGTAACATATTATTTACCAATAACACAAAAGTGAAAAGTGTATCAGCTAACACAATTCAGAGGATTCTTAAGGACAGTGTGAGAAATTTAAAATGATGTAATAGGTCATCAATTTGTGCGGGAAATGGTACTGTTGATCAATTTGGGTGGGAAATGTTACTGTTGGGAGTGTAGACACATTTATACAATTATGTAGGCTCATGTGGACTTATTTCTAAATGTTGCTTACTTTCTTGTAGAGAATGTGTCTGCAGAAACTGTTGAAAGAGTTTCGTTGCTTGCAATTGCTTGGGAACGCAAAGTTCAGGTTGCAAGGTTGGTCAAATCAGAATTAAAGGTATATGGAGAATGGTCTCTTGACAGTGCAGCTATAGGTCTGGCATGGTTGGATGATCAGGTATTAGATCATCATCTGCCTACTTAGATTAGTTAGACATGTGGCTACTTTTATTGTTCACTGTTTAATTCCCATTTACTCTTCTTGTATCTCCTTTTTTTGTTTTGTTTTGAAGAGTCTCTTTGCTTGTTATAATAATAATTATATAGTAATAATTATATAATAATAGTATTTAAGATGATATTCTACTTGCTCAGATGCTGGTAGTTCTCACTTCAACCGGACAACTGAATTTATTTGCCAAAGATGGAACTGTGATTCACCAAACAAGTTTTGGTATAGATGGTATTGGAGGAGACGAACTGCTTTCATATCATACTCACTTCATCAACATATATGGAAATCCTGAGAAAGCTTATCATAACGCCATTGCTGTAAGAGGAACTTCTATTTATATACTTGGTCCAACACATCTTATCATTTCTCGTCTTCTCCCTTGGAAAGAGCGTATCTTGGTTTTACGGAAAGCAGGTGACTGGATGGGTGCCTTGAACATGGCAATGACTCTTTATGATGGCCATGCTCATGGGGTTGTTGATCTACCTAGAACCTTGGATGCTATACATGAGGTTATAATGCCCTTCTTGGAGGAGTTGCTTACATCATATGTTGAAGAAGTGTTCTCCTATATTTCAGTGGCTTTCTGCAACCAAATTGGAAAACCTGATCAATCCAATGATTCAAATAGTATAGGCAATTCAGTGCATTCTGAAATAAAGGAGCAATACACCCGTGTTGGCGGCGTTGCTGTTGAATTTTGTTGTCATATCAAACGGACAGACATCCTTTTTGATAAAATTTTCTCCAAGTTTGTGGATGTTCATGTTCAACAGAGAGGTATTGTCTTTGCCTTCTGTGGTAGGATATTGTTTAGAGGGCTTCTCTTTTCATTTGTCTTTTTAGATTTTAACCCCTGATACCACCAGCCTTAATTGTTTCTGTTTCTTTTAGTTCGCTACTTAACATTATGTTTGATTAACATTTCCAATTAGGGGTTTCTATGGGCCTTCTTTTCACTTAACCAAACATTTTAGGTGCTACTCATACTTCTCTAGTACCTTTTTTTTCCTGATTTTATCCCTTGATTCTCATCCTTGTGACATGGAACTGCTGCTTTTATTGACACTTCACTGCCCATATCTCCAACATTCCGTAGCATAGAGGGATTATTAAGAATCATGGACAGAAAGTCAACCCACTTTCAAATGATTACAGTCATGTACAATTGAACTCTTTTACGTCTCGTCAATTCATGGATGTTGTACCAAAGTTTTTTTTCCACAATTAGGTTATTGAATTGACATGAACTATGAAGATGGAATTGTGGGGGGGGTTCTCTTTCATTATTTATCTATCCTTTCCTTTTGCAATTTCAATTAGATAACAGTGCAAATACTTTGTAATATTTTCCAGAAACATTTTTGGAGCTTCTGGAGCCATATATTTTGAAGGACATGCTTGGATCTCTACCTCCCGAGGTATTGAATTATGTTAGACTTTATGGTAGTTTCATGATAGGTTATCGGTATAAATTTTTAGTTTCATCTATATGATTTGCTATTCTTTTCTCAAGATTATGCAAGAACTGGTAAAGTATTATAGCACGAAAGGGTGGTTGCAGCGGGTTGAACAATGTGTACTTCACATGGATATTTCATCATTGGATTTTAATCAGGTTCTTGTTAGATCAATTGAAGTATATTTAATTTCGATTAATTTTTTAATTGTATAGCTCTTGAATGATTATTTGATGCTTTGTAGGTTGTCAGATTATGCCGGGAGCATGGACTATATAGTGCCCTGGTGTATCTCTTCAATAAAGGATTAGATGATTTTAGGGCACCTCTTGAGGAGCTCTTTGCAGTCCTACAAAATAGCCAGAAGGAAAATGCCACTGCACTTGGGTAAGCTACTTTTCTCTTTTTATTTAATTTTTTATTATTCTTTGCCTTCTATGGATTACAATTGACTAGTCAGTCAGTGAAGAATGCCAATTTATGGATTTTGTTTGTATTCATACATTAAACAAGACAACAAAAAACCAATTCTTTCCTCTTTGAGAAATTTATATATAAGAAGAGTAGTAAAAGACAAATTGAGTTGGTGATAGTGTCGGTACTCAGTAACCTGATTAATGATGGGAACATTCCTTATTCAGGCTTACCCTTCCCCGTCTTCCGACCTCAGATGGGACAGGAGAAAAACAAATAAATAAGGGATCCTTACTTATTTCTTTTTAAATAAAATAGAAAATCGTATTAGAAATATGCTTGAACAGAACTTTCTTTATTTATTATCTGCAACTTTTATGTCTGTTGACCTTATTCAAATCGAGTTCTGATCTACATAAGAAAAATTTAGACATTTATTCTTGTATAAAAATTTAATCGGGAATTGGTTACAGTTATTCTGTTGTTCTCTCTCCTGTTTATGTGAAAACTGGGAGCAGTTTATTCACTACATTTCTCAAAAGTGAAAATTGTTACTTGTTAGTATTGTCTTAGCTTGACAGCAATAATTAAATCTGTATTTTTTTTATTCATGCTTCTCCTTTAAACAGGTATAGAATGCTGGTTTATCTCAAGTACTGCTTTACAGGTCTTGCCTTTCCACCAGGTATTTTTTCCCAGTTCTTCATTTATTTTTGTTGATTTTCTGCTTTTAAGGTATTCCAATAATGCTGCATACAGATGATTCACATATTGCATATAATTGTAGGCCATGGAACTATTCCTCCTATGCGACTGCCATCTCTCAGAAAAGAACTTGTAGAGTTTTTATTAGAGGATTCCAGTGCTACAAAATCACGGATAGTTTCAGATTCTGTGTCCAAACGGCCATACCTGAATCTATATCTTCTCTTAGAGTTAGACACTGAAGCTACATTAGATGTCCTCCGATGTGCTTTTGTTGAAGATAAAATTTCAAATTCCAGCTCATCTTCACTGGAATCAGCTGATAGACCTATTGAAGAAACAAAAGAAGAAAATAATATTGTCACTGAAACTGACAATATTTTAGTTCAGAATACAGTGGATGCTCTTATTCAAATAATTGATATGAATGTTGTTCCGACAGATACAACCTCTAGCAGTGGTGACAAAGGATTAACAATGGAGTGGCCTTTGAAGGACAAAGGTTGTTTGTTTGAGTTTATTGCATATTATGTTGCTCACCAAAGAGCTAAAGTTTCAAAGGGCATGCTTTGTCGGATATTGGAATATCTGACATTGGATAACCACTTTTCAACTAATGTTTCTTCTCATAGTTCAACTCCAAAAAATAGAGAGAAGCAAGTGCTTGCACTTCTTGAAGTAGTTCCCGAGTCCGACTGGGATGTGCCATTTTTGTTAGACCTATGTGAGAGCGCCAAATATTATCAGGTAGGTACATTGTCCAGTTTATCGATGCTATCTTTTGAAGCATAGTGGTAATATCAATACCTAGGTATTGATATTACCTAGTTGAGTGATTTTACTAACTCGTTGGGTTTTAGGTTTGTGGATTGATTCATTCCATCAGACATGAGTATGTGGCTGCATTGAACAGCTATATGAAGGATGTAAATGAGCCGGTTCATGCCTTCTCCTTTATCAACAAAGCATTCTCACAGTTGATTGGCAATGACCGTACTGCTATCCAATCTGCAGTCCTATCTCGAATTCCTGAATTGGTTGAACTCAGCAGGTAGTCATCTTTATTGCATATACTCAAGTTAGATTCTTTTGGCAGGTTATATTGCATTTATGGTTTCTTTGTTTCCATTTATGTAACCTAATATTCTTTATTTACATATACTCTTTTCACTTGCTTGCAGGGAAGGTGCATTCCATATGGTTACCAGACATTTTAGTGATGAAAGTTCCCATGTCATCACTAAACTTCATTCTCACCCAAGAAGTCTTTTCCTTTATTTAAAGACACTCATTGAGCTTCACTTATTTGGCACCCTAGACTTGTCTCATTTGACAAAGGGTGTTATTACAAATCCCCCTAATGGAAAGCAGGTTAAGGATCCTCCACAAGGAATCCATGATTACTTAGAAAATATATCTGATTTCCCCAAGTACATGCGTGAAAATCCTAGTCATGTGCCTGATGATCTTATTGAGCTTTACCTAGAGGTGAGTTGTTGTGCTATTTTTTATTTTATTTTTGCATGGGAAGGATAACTTTTTCAAAATTTATTTTTCATACAATCTAGAAGTTAGAGCTAATTTGACTGTTAAGGCATAGTGTTAATGTGGTTTTTGCTGTTTTTGGGATGTGTCATTGTAGCAATTTGTCTTTTTAGGATTGGACTTTTTGATTGTTAAGGCGTAGTGTTGATGTGTTTTTTGTTGTTCTTGGAATGTGTCATGTGGCAATTTGTCTCTTTAGGATTGGACTTTTTGATTGTTAAAGCGTAGTGTTAACGTGTTCTTTGTTGTCTTGGGATTGGGATGTGTCATGTGCCAATTTGTTTCTTTAGGATTGAACTTTTTGATTGTTGAGGCGTAGTGTTAATGTGTTTTTTTGTTGTTCTTGGAATGTGTCATGTGGCAATTTGTCTCTTTAGGATTGGACTTGTATACACAGACCTTGTTTCTCATTCTTTATTAATGTGTTTTGGCTCCTTGTCCTCTTATGTTTAATTTTTGTTTTTGGAAGTGATTTAGTTCATTGCAGTAGTTTTAAGCGTGTTTCAATGTTTTGATTTGCAGCTGTTATGCCAGTATGAACGGGGTTCAGTTCTAAAGTTTCTAGAAATGTTCGATAGCTATCGTGTGGAACATTGTTTACGCCTATGCCAAGAATATGGCATTATAGATGCTGCTGCTTTCTTATTGGAAAGGGTTGGTGATGTTGGTAGTGCTCTTTCACTTACACTTTCTGATCTAAATGATAAATTTGTTGAGCTTGATGCTGCTGTGGAAGCTGTAGTTTCAAACCATCCTAAGCTTGATTCTTCCCATATAGACGTATACAACACTGTTTTAAAGACAAAAGAGGTTTGTATATATGTTCCTGGAGTTTTAATATTTTAGTGAAGTTTTAAAAATGCATGTTTGGTTTAATGGGCATGCAGTGCATGTATGTATGTATTAGGTAACCTAACCTTTTTAATTGCTACAAATCCAATAGGTGAATGGCATGTACGATTTATTGCATGCCTGTATCGGTCTGTGTCAGCGTAACACGCCTCGTCTAAATCCTGAGGAGTCTGAAGCACACTGGTTTAAATTACTTGACTCGTTTTGTGATCCATTGATGGATTCATATGTTGAAGAGAAATCATATGAAAGAAAAAATTATTTTGGTGTTCTAGCCGGATCAGCAGATTCACAACTGGACAAAGACACCTATAAAAGCAGTTGGAAGATTTCAAAGTCCCGAAATGGTGATATCTTGAGAAAATTGATATCCCAGTTCATTAAAGAGATTGTTGAGGGAATGATAGGTTATGTTCACCTTCCAGCTATCATGTCCAAACTCTTGAGTGATAATGGTAGTCAAGAATTTGGCTATTTTAAACTTACCATATTGGGGATGCTTGGAACGTATGGCTTTGAAAGAAGAATTCTGGTAAGATAAACCTATTTATTTTTGTTTTTGTAATATTTTAAAATTGATTCACTTCTTAAGATTTACCAACTATATTATTTCTCTTCAATTCATACATTTCTTATTAAAATTTATCAATTGAAGCTTTATATAAAATCTTCTCAAACTCTGGTCCAAGAAACATGTCAAGATGCCTTAAATCTGAATTTTCATATTTTATATTCTAGTCGTGTTTGTTGTCAATTCCTTGGGAGTCGAGATATTTTTAGGGTACACCTGCGCTTGTATGAGTTTCATATTCACCAGGCTATATTTGGTTTCATCATGTACATATTCGAGCAATGATGTAAAGATATCCTTGTGCATATCATTCATATTCACCATGCTATGTTTGGCTGTGACTTGTAGGACTGTTGTTAAAAAAACCAAAAACTGAACCGATGAACAGTCCTAGTGACTTGCATGGAATATTAACTTGATTCAGTTCAATTTGTGTACTGTTGGTGTTGGTCACATTTTTCTATGTTGTGCTTTGGTTCAGTTTGACGATTCGGTGTAGTTTTTTTTTTTTTTTTTTTTTTTTTATAAAAGTCCTAGTTTCAATATTGCATGGAATATCTAGAATTTTTATGAACAGATTACTCTCTTCTATCTTCTTTTCATCATCAAGGGTTTTATCTTTTATCCTTATTCTCTTCTCTTGTTTCTACTTCTGCACTTAGGATGCTGCCAAGTCCTTGATAGAGGATGATACATTCTATACCATGACTTTACTCAAGAAAGGGGCTTCTCATGGATTTGCTCCCAGGAGTTCAGTGTGTTGTATATGTAATTGCCTCCTAACAAAGAACTCAGTTACTAATGGAATTCGAATTTTCAACTGTGGCCATGCAATTCATCTCCATTGCGAAGCCTCTGAAGTCGAGCCATCAAGCAAAGCATCTTCGTCTGGATGCCCTGTATGTATGCCTATCCAAAAACCCCAGAAGTCTAGAAACAAATCTATAGTTACAGATAATGGCTTAGTCAATAAATTCTCATCAAGACGCCAATACCCTCATGGAAGTACAAGTCATCACCATGACAGTGATTTATCAGAGAATATGTATGGAGGACAGCAACAGATATCACGGGTAAAAATATGAACAAACCTTTACATCATTCAATCAATATAATATCCTTGACTTATTTTGAGTGTTGGAGGATCTGGAGAGGAAAAAATATTATGTTTAAATATTGTTAATACAATGACTAAAATATCCTTTCATAAATATTGCATGAAATGAAACATTAGAAGCCATGCAGCGCCGAGATTTTAGATTGAATGCATGTTCAATGTACTGACATGAAACTGACACATCATTCCATTTTCTCAAATTATATTATGGACGTGTCAGTTTTGTGTTTAGTGTTCGTGTCTGTGTCATTGGTTATATGAAATAGAAAATAAATTGGCTTTAGAATCTCTGCCCTCCCCAACTTTCCTGTTCCCTCTCCTTTGAACCAAACACTTCATTACTATTGTTTGTTTGTGCAGTTTGAGATCTTGAGCAGCTTGCAGAAAAATCAAAGATTTATGCAATTTGAAAACTTGCCTCCATTGAGGCTTGCCCCACCGGCTGTGTACCATGAAAAGGTAAGTAAAGTAGCACACTATCAGACTGGAGAAAGTAGCAACAATTCTGCAGTTATAGATAAACATAGTCGTCACAAACAAAACCGGGATCTGAGAGTCAGAGGTTCATCAATTCGATTTCCTTTAAAATCAAGTTTTTTTGGTAAGTAATTTTTCTATTTAAGAAAGTTATAGTTCTCTTTAGTAATCCTGAATCCTGACACAAGGGAAATAATGCATATCTGCAGGCAAGGAAAAGACGAATAAGCGATGACATAACTGTCTATAAGAAAAAGAGATCAAGCACTAACAATTAACTGTACAGGCTAACAGAAGATATCTTCTCCATTAGAAGATTGTTGTATCTCAACTCATTATTCTTTTGTATCATACTCTACTTTTTGTAACGTTAGTTGTTACTAACTATTGTATATGTATGTATATAAGTTATGTAAGTTATGCACAAGGTTGTCTATGTGTACAATATGAAAGCCATTGTTATGAGTTTAAGATATTTAAATCAGGCGGATGAGGAAGCATTTTATGCCTATTTAATTTATTTACTTTTTTTTCTCCTTCCATTCATTTTTTATTTTGTATCCAATTAATAAAGGAAAAAAGAGTTGTTCATGCGTGATTTTTTCTTCAACCAAAGAACTTAACCAGGCAGAAACTTAATCAAATCATCTTTGTGCAAGAATGAAATGTGATAGTAACACAGATTGAATGCAAGTTTTGTACAAGTGCACTTTGCAATGAAATGATTAAGTCTCGTCAATTAGTAGTGAAGGTGACAGTTTTGGTAGATATCTTGATACGTTTTTACGCCATAATGTTCATAACAAGGCCCTAGCAGGACAATAGCTAGGATCAACAACAAAAATACAACTTATCTTATACAAAAACAAACATTCAAACGTCTTTTGAGATTTGTAAATAGAGGTTGAACATCCATTTGTGTGACAACTTTTGAGATAACCATTAATTTGCAAAGAAAAATAATATTGGCATGGAAACCAAATCAATAGAAAGAGAGCAAAGAAAAATAATATTGGCATGGAAACCAAATCAATAGAAAGAGAGGAAATAAAAACATAATGTAAGTATGAAAGATAAATATATCACAAAAGTTGTTATAATGTCATTTCTCTTGTAAATATCATCATTTTTTCAAATTTGTTACCTCATCCGGCACCTTCGGTACTATTTATCCATTCAGAAATTGCACTACAAGGAGAACTAGAGGGAGCAAGTGAAGTAGTTGTGTTTTGCCATGGTGTATTTTTATTTACTCAATATCAATATTGAATGAGTATTTTTATTTTCTTCTTATCAATATTGTTTTGCATGGAATAAAAATCGACTCCAATTCATAGAACTATAAATTTCCTAAAATGAGAAGCGAATGAATTAATTGTGCCTTTGCGGTTGCGGGAGAAAAAAAATGGCATTGTAATTAAAAAAGGGCCCAACCGGGTTCGAACCGGTGACCTCTTGATCTGCAGTCAAATGCTCTACCACTGAGCTATGGACCCTTTGATGTCAAGTTATAAACCGCTTATTATATATACAAAATATATATTTCAAATAAGTGGGGCGCACCCCCCTGAATGAAAAGGACTTGGAAATGATCCATTTACATGCAATGCCAGATCAGCATGTAACCAGGTTCATATGATCATTCCCCTCCATTCATCTTCTTTTGACCTTCAAAAAATTTCATATATAGTCTAAAAAGTCTCTAAATTTCGTATTGATGTATCATTGGTTTATATATATGATTAGTCAGAGTTAAAATATAATGAATTTAATTTATTTGTTTAAAAGTGGTCTCAGTAAAACCAAGGAGTCAATTTTTTATTTAAAGTGGCAATTTTACTTGCCTTGCTGAAAGAAGTATGTCTTAGTCTAATTTTTTTTTTTTTTTTTGAACAATGTCTTAGTCTAAATTAATGAATGAAGAAGAAAAATATATCTATCAAATTACTTTAAGAGAATAACCAAATGCTAAAATATAGACACATCATGAGCAGTTGTTTTGCATTTGCAGATTTGCTCCAAATTGTTTGGAGATCATGTGATGTAATATAAGAGAATTTAGATGTACACACAAATATGCAAATCTTTCTTATTTGAGAAAACAACAAATAATCATTGTATTCCTTCAAAAAAAACAAATGATCATTGTATATTGCATAAGAAATATCGAATACACCCATCTTCAACCAACAAAACCAGGTCAAGTCATTAATAAATTTTAATTCAAGGCTAAAACAAATTTTTTCAGCCATATTTTAATTATCTCTCACCAGTCAAACATTTTTTTTTTATCCTAAATAATATTCTATTCCAATTTTATTAGAAAAATGGTAAAAATACTAAGCATATGTTTGGTTACATGTTTGGACCTCTCACAATTAAAGTGGTATGTTTGGCTTTCAGCTTCAAAATTGATTCCAACTCCATCCCTAACTTATGCACAAATATAGAATCAATTATCAAATTTAGTAAATAGTTGGTGCGTGGATTTGTTATTTCATCGTGTTAGCGGTCGGATCCACTCTTTACTTTGAAGGTTTGATACAATATTCGTCAATTATAAACTTTATTTTTTGTAATTTGGTTTCATGCGTACGGTGGTGCGCTGAATTGTGTGTGGTGCATACTGATTTGTATGTGATCTGAGAACCCTTTTGGATTTTATTTTTTTTTGTTTTTACTAGGTTAGGTTTTATCTTCCCTCAATTTTTGTAATTTTCTTTTTTAATTTGAATCTACTTGGCTGTTGCAGAATTCCTTTTGCTTAAAAAAAAAAGTAAAAGTTGCAACAACACAAAAGATGGATTATAATCCAAACTATTTATAAGTTGTTTAGATTAGCGTCATACTCTTGAGATTCACGTTGAAAACTTGTTCCACTCCAACATTGTATTACACTGCAATCTTGGTGAAGTTGTCGCAATTCCAAACAAATTATACAACATAAATTAATAAAAGTAATTTTTTCTTTAAAAATATATTTTATTTAACATATTTAAATATAAATTATTTTATATTCAACTAATTTTTAATCAAAATTAATTTTATAAAATTAATACATGTCAAAAATAATTTTTGTCGCAAAATCAAACTCATGTTAAGCGTCTGGGTGTCCAAATTAATTTTCATCTAAATAAGTGTTTTGAATATACATCAAGTTTTTTCTTATGTTATTTTTGCGATTTCATCGTTTAAGTATAACGATGTGTTGTTCATTGGCTTCTGTAATTCTGTAACATAGTTTAATTTCTCATATGTTCATTTGGTTCACATTGAAATATCAGCTCAAATCAATCACGCAATAGATAACTTAAACGTCAACATTACAGATTAAAAAATATGAATATAAATGAATATTCTAATCAACTTTATTTTATCATTTTTTTTTTCTACCAAACAAACTAACTACTACTATGCACAATTTTTTTTGTGTGTGACAAAACAAAATGAATGTTAATGTAGTAAAAGTTAGTTGGTTTTTGGTTGGCCTATAATGAATTGAATTTGCACATAGTAGTCATAGACAATTAAACATAGGCAAAAGCACCCACAAAACACACAAGACGATTATCACCATGTCTCACTCCCTTGTATTCTCCGCCCCTATTCCCAACATTAATTTCTCATTCTTATAAATAAACAACCTCATTTTGTGTTCCATTTTCCTTTCATAAAAGAAACATCTCTGGTTTTTTTTGTTTGGTTGCAACAAAAAAAAAATGTCTTTCACTGCAACCAAATTCTCACACTCTCTTCTTGCTGTTCCTATCAATTCCTCAACTCCAAGATCCAATGATAAACCACTCTCTTTCTCTTCTGATCTCTTCAAACACAACCCTTCTTCTTCCTCTTTTCTTGGATCTACTCAGAAGCTTCTTCGTTTGAATGCTCGCCGTTCATCACCGCCTGTTTCTGCTGTTCTTCTTGAACAAACCTCCAATTTGGTAACCCTTTATCATTATTTTTTCATTTTTGTATGAAAAATCTATGCTTTTTGTTATTATCTATTGATTCTTACTTGTGAGCTATGATGCACTGACACTGGACACTGAGACATAGACTGATACTGGTTGTAATTTAAGAAAATGATATAATTGAATGTAATCAGATGTGTCGATGTCAGATATGGACACATGTTGGACATCGGATACACTTTCGATCAGATGTGTCGGTGTTACATTAAAAAAAAAACTTAAATTTTTGTTCTATTATATGAAAAAAGTTGAATTGAATCATGTTGGGTTGGGTTTAGGAGCTGCATGATTCAAATATTAATGTCTTTGTTGAAAATCTATGCTTTTTGTTAATATATGTTGATTCTCGATTTTGGACTATGAAGCATTGGCACACACCGGACACTGAGACTGACACCGGTTGAAATTTGAGAAAATGACATAATTAAATGTAATCAGATGTGTAGATGTCAGACACATACACATGTTAGACATCGGATACGTCTTCAATTAGATGTGTTGGTGCTACAGTAAAAAAATTGTTCTTTTCTGGTCAAAAAGTTGAATTGAATCATTTTGGATTGGGTTTATGAGCTGCATGATTCAAATATTAATGTTTTCGTTGTTGGGCTATTGTTGTTTATTCTCTTTTAGATGTTTTCTTGCTTACAACATTAGTGATTTATGATTTATGGGATTTATTTTTTGTGTTATATGTTCAGTTGGTTTCTGAAGTTTAGACAATTGAAGTTAGTTTTGCTGTGCTTTATAAGGTCTTGTTTGGTTTTCAATTGTGAAAAAAGGTCTTGTTTGGTTTCCATTTTTAGTGTATGATTGGATTCACTTTTGGAGGATTTGAAATTGATTCTAAAAGCATTTAATTGATTTTGACATAATTGGCTGTTATGTAGAATTGATTTTAATTCTAATTTGAAACTGGAATTTTGGCTTTTGCCTTTAAAATTGATTTTTAGCCTCAAATTTTTTGTTCAACTCACTTTTAAACAAAATCAATTTGCATCATACTGCTTTGTTTATTTTCATCCTCTTTAGTTATATACCCATTTATATTTATTAATCATACCTGCTTTGTTTTTGTTTTACTGTCACTTTGTACTGTATTGTTAAATAGCGGAGCTATACCGCTACAATGTAGCAGAATTTAGACAAACTGCTATTGTTCTGCGATACACTATTTACTACAAAATGTTGTCAACTAGGCGCTATAGCGGTGTTAAGGCCACTATAGCCTTCTTGTGTAGCGAAATCTTAACAATCTACTATTTTCCTCTATCCACGATTGAATACACTGCTTTGTAGTTAAAACCGAAAACATACTTTTTATGCTTTGAAAAAGAGTTTTTCTCTTAGGCTGTTATTTTTATCTGGATTTGTGCTTGCAGCTTATTACGAAGGAGGAAGGGTTAGTGCTTTATGAGGACATGGTGTTAGGAAGGTCCTTTGAAGACAAATGTGCTGAAATGTATTATAGGGGTAAAATGTTTGGTTTTGTCCACTTATACAATGGACAAGAAGCTGTGTCAACTGGATTCATCAAGTATTTGAGGAAAGAAGATTGCATAGTGAGCACATACAGAGACCATGTTCACGCATTGAGTAAAGGGGTCCCTTCTCGAGAAGTGATGAGTGAACTCTTCGGTAAGGCGACAGGATGTTGTCGAGGTCAGGGTGGTTCAATGCATATGTTCTCAAAAGAACACAACGTGCTCGGTGGTTTTGCATTCATTGGTGAGGGAATTCCAGTGGCCACTGGTGCTGCATTTTCCATGAAATACAAAAGAGAGGTGTTGAATCAGGCAGATTCTGATAATGTGACATTGGCATTTTTCGGAGATGGAACTTGTAATAATGGACAGTTCTTTGAGTGTTTAAACATGGCTGCTTTATGGAAATTGCCAATTGTGTTTGTGGTGGAAAATAATTTGTGGGCCATTGGGATGTCACATCTTAGAGCAACTTCAGATCCTCAGATATGGAAAAAGGGTCCAGCGTTCGGAATGCCGGGTGTTCATGTCGATGGGATGGATGTTTTGAAGGTCAGGGAAGTGGCGAAGGAGGCAATTGACAGGGCTAGAAGAGGAGAAGGACCAACTTTAGTGGAATGTGAGACTTACAGATTTAGAGGACATTCATTGGCTGATCCTGATGAGCTTCGTAACCCTGGTGAGCATTTATTTTAATATTATCATATTCATTTTAGATCTTAATTTGCGAAGCGTATATTTTGATGTTCTTTTGCATTTATGGAGGTATATCTATATTCAGTTGCACGATGCATAATCCTTTTACATTTATATTCAGTTTTTGCCTAACTTCCTTTAGAATTCTTGAAGACGCTAAACTTCCTCTTGGTCATTACTTTTTGTTTGACAATCTCATAGTTTCATACAGTATATTTCGTCTATAGTCTTACACCACATCATTGATGATACCAACCAAGCAAATACGATTTTCTTTTACTTTATTGTTACCAGGTTTTTCTTCTATAAGTATTTTGGAAAAGGAAAGAAACTAAAGTAATAAACCAATCAACCTTGTTCCAACGATTTTACAAAATATATTTTTTGCTCAGTCTGAATAGTTTGAGCGTGGATTGTGTAATAATCTTATTCCAGTTGTTGACTGCAGAACAGTGATTGGTAAATCTGATAGCTTGATAGCTTGACTTCAGTTGTTTTTGCTGGTCTTTCTTTTGCCTTTATTTTGATATTTGATTTCATGTATGGAAAAACATTGTTTGAAAACATAATCAAAATCAAATACGTCATTTTAGCATTTTGTGCGTGCTTGTTTCATTTCATATAGCATCGTTCAAACCATAGTAGTTAATAGCGGCCAATAGCGGCGCTATAGCGGCCGCGCGGTGCGGTGCGGTACCGGAGCGCTATGCAATAAGCCATAGCGTAGCGTTATGAGATAGCGGCGCAATAGCGGCCGCGCGCTACGTAGCGGTGTTGCAGTTTTGCACCGCTATTTCATTTTACGTGAAAATACAAGATTGTCCTTGGTTTTAAAAAAAAAACAAGGGTTTTTTTTGACATTTTCATCAAACCCTAAATCTTCAGCTTTTCTCTTCCTTCTTTCCTTCTTACCCTAAACGGCGCCTTTCCTTCTTTCCTTCAGCTTCTCTCAAAAAACGTACGATCCTCTGTGTTTGCTCACCGTAAAACGCCGTCGTCACCGTCATCCACCGTCGTTCCTCGCCGCCTCCCTTCCTCGTGTTTGCTCTCTTCTATAGAAAAACCATCCTCTGTGTTTTGTTCATCCTCTGTTTTGTTCATAAACATCACAAACATCCTCTGTTTTGTTCATAAACATATCACAAACATCCTCTGTTTTCTTCATCCTCTATTCTGCTCTCTGTTTCCTTATTTTTGTTGGTTTGTAACTTTGAATGATTATGAGTAAAAGCTTTCATAAGATTTAGGTGTTTTGTATGATTTATGAATGTGTGATGAGATTTGAATGTTATATTTAATTTTATATTAGATATATGCTTGTTTATAATTTATAGTATTATTTATATAATTTGTCCAAAAAGTTATGAAATAGCGGTCATAGCGCTATGCGCTATCCCGCTATAGCATTTTTGGGGTCGGCCGCTACGCGCCGCTATCCGCTATTAACTACTATGGTTCAAACAAATTATATAATCAATTTTTAAAGTTATAATTTCGGTTGACTGATACTTCTAGCATGATACCCTTTGTAGATGTCATCCTAAGTTAATAATCATATGTTTTCTACTTATGCACGACTAGTAGCTATATAATTATAAGTCTATAACTATTAACTAGTGTTGTTATATTTGGGAAGCCTATAGATTTTTATCTCATGAGGGGCAAAGCCACATCTTTTTGTTTGCGGTCCTGTTTGGATTGTCTTATTTGAACTTATCTACTAGCATAAATACTTGTGAGACTGATTGGGAGAGCTTATGGAAACAACTTATGACACGTCTATAAGTTGTTTTCAGCTGATTTCCATAAGCTCTCCAAGATGTTTATGAAAACCGTTTATAGCTTATATGAAAACAATTTAGCTTTATTTTATCTTTCGTCATAACAATAGCTTATACATAATACATTTTCTATTTGGCAGCTGAGAAGGAACACTATGCTGGTAGGGATCCCATCACTGCATTGAAGAAATATCTTTTTGAGAACAAACTAGCCACTGAACAAGAATTGAAGGCAATAGACAAGAAAATTGACGAGGTCCTCGAGGAAGCTGTTGATTTTGCAGATAAAAGCCCTGCACCACCTCGCAGCCAGCTTCTAGAGAATGTCTTCGCTGATCCAAAAGGTTTTGGAATTGGACCAGATGGAAGGTATAGATGTGAGGACCCAAAGTTTACTGAAGGCACTGCTCATGTCTAACCTTTTGTTGCACACTTTTATTTTTGTATCAATGTTTTTATTTATATGGTCACTAATCATAAAATGTTACTCATAGAATGCACCATCTATCTTGTTTGATCTAAGCACTCTTTGTTCTTTAGGTTGGAAGTTTGGTTTTTTCTGTCATATTTATTATTGTTTGTGAACTTAGAGTTAAGAATGACATCTTCAAAGTTTAAGTGGAGCTTCTACGAACACTGTAAAATAAAATTTTGTTTTTACTTCTGTTTTCAATTATTATATACTTTGTGCCATGAGAATATGGAGTAGATTGGAATAATACTTCTAATGAACATTTTTAGTAGCAAATGAAGTTCCAATTCAGATTTAGAAGTTCCATTTCAATATTTACAAGCAAAATTACATGTGATTGTGTTTGAATTAACTTATTATATATTTAAGATAACTATGGGAGAATTTTTAAAAATGGAAAAATTAAAAACTTTAGTAGTTATATGAATTTTTAGAGCTTTTTGCATTGGCTTGTTATCTATATTCATTGAATCAGTTACATTATTTTTACTATAACAAACTCATTACGTTTCCAATAAAAGAGTATCCATAATACAGGCTCTTGCAAGGGTGTGAACCACAAGGTTTGCTTGCCTTCTAATGAAACTGACCTTAAAGTTTTGCAATAAACATAACATAGCTTTACACTTTTTAATAATAGTGTCAAATTCACTAAATTCGTAAAATGACACCATCCACCACCGATTGGAGTAAATATTCCATCGGATTTCATGACTATGGCGTGTGATTTTTTGAGTTGCTTTGAGTTGCAGTGAGGGTGACCTTCCTTTCAAGTATTTGGCTATACTGTGGGAGCAAATCCAAATGTCAACGTTGGAACAAATGTTGGATCTTTTGAGTAAGAAATTGAACACATAGAGTTATAAATATATTAGCCTTGGTGGGAGAATTGTGCTTCTAAATTCGGTACTTAATTTAATTTTGATTTTTAACTTGTCTTTTTTGAAAATGTCAATGCAAGTGTGGAGGTGGAAGGTTAGAGTGCAAAGAGAGTTCCTTTGAGGTGAAGTGAGAGGGAAAAAAAGATTAGTTGGGTAAGGTGGAAATTGGTTTGCCTACAAAAGAGGAATGTGGGTTTAGGGGTAAAAGATGTTGCGGTGGTTAATGTGAGTTAATTGGCTAAATGACGATGTAGGTTGTTTTATGGGGAAAGAGCTTTATGGAAAGAGGTTTAATTTGAAAAATACGGCCCTAATGTTGTTACGAGTCAAGGGGGACTTTTTGGCCGAGACATGTGTCATTATGATAGAAGAATATAGTGAAACTAGACAATTTTGATGGGCAAAGTTGGTTTACTTTGGAGCTATAGCTAGAAGGATGGGAAATGGAAGGAATACAAGTTTTTGAACTGTAAAGTGGAGAGGGGATACAAGTTTTAGGCTTAAGTATCCAATACTTTATTCGATTTCAAATCAAAAAGAGGCTTGTGTGGGTGAGATAGGGTAAATGACTTAGGATGGGAGTGGACAATTTTTTGCATGGAAGGAACAACTTTTGAGGAATCTTAGGGAGAAGTTAGATGTATGACATATTTGAGTGCTATTACTACCAATGATAGTTGAAATCTCAATGTTGCTCACGACTTAGAGATATTGCAACATGTGTTGACGATTAATAATGATGCTAGAGTAACTAAGCATAAAATATATACTTTAAAAAAACATAAAATATATACTAACGAGGAAGAAAAAATGACATCTATTAAATATTTGAATAATCTTTTTGACAACAAATGAAGAGTCTAATACAAAGGTGATTTCTAAAACAAAGAAAAAGAATATGCAGAAGTAGATTCGGATTCATAATATCTACTTAAGGAATAGAAAACCTAGTTAATTTGAAGAACATTATTTTATTTTTTTGAAGAAGCTAAACTAACCTCCTCAAATTGACACCAAAGAGAATCGAACCTGAGACCTTGAGGAGGAGCACACTCCCAGGTCCCAAGCCAATACCACTAGACCAACCCAAGTGGGTTAATTTGAAGAACATTATATTCCATCAAGATTTAAATTTATTTTATAAATGGTCAGATTCTATGAATATCGTTACTATTACCCACTCTATTGTTTGTTTTGGTTAGAGGACTCACACGACCATTAATAACTTAGTTTTCATGACGGTAAAAAATTAACTTTGAGTAGTGCTAGCAACACTCTCTTATGAACACTCTCTTTAATATTCACTCTCTTATTGGTTTAAATAATTATGGGATTACACATTGTTAATAGAACGCACACCAAGTGGCGGAACATACATTGATTTCATCTAATAAAAGAGTGAGTGCTAGAGTGGGTGTTCAAAAGTGAGTTTTGTTAGAATTCCTCAACTAACCTTAGCTTTTATGTTTAGAGTAATAATTTAATGGTAAATACACACAAATTGTAACACCTTAGCTTATTTTATCCCTTGAAAATAATCTTACCCTATAAATTTCATTTTTCAATTAATATTATTACTTCATTAAGCATATAAGGAAGAAAAAATTATTCATTTGACTTCTATTGTAATTTTTGTGGTAATATATTTTCATTTAGTCAAAAAATAATTTATTCTAAATTTATTTTATTTATCTAATCTAAATGATTTAAAATGACTTTCATTGTAATCATGTAATATGAAAATCAATGATTTTTTTTTCATTTATATTTAGTAGAGTGAATAAATTTAATTTGAATAAATTTATAAATATAGATTAAGAGAAGTTTTATATTTGAAAAAACCTAAAACGTTTTTATTTTTTAAATTGTATAATCTCAGAGAAAAATATATGACCAAAATCAATCTAACTTAGAAATAATATTATAAACTATCTTTTTTTTTTAAATTAAATTTTATTAAAGAATAATAAGTATTTGTTATACATGTATAATTTCTAACATATCTAAAAAGAAATTAATTAATTTAGTCAAAAAACAATTAATTAATATACTTAATTTTCTATCTATTTATATATAATACGTGTAAGACTATATCTCATCATAAATAGTAACCTTTTAAAATTAGTAAATCAGAAAAAGAAACAGTTAAATTCATAGGAATTAAAATAATAATTTGAATATTTGTGCATATCTAATTATTAGTCAATACATATAAAATATAATGTTTAAATATTAACCTTTTTGAGCACTCTCCTAAAAAAAAAAAATTTGACTATAGCATTGTCCCTCTACTTATAAATAAGTATAGAGTGCTCTCATATTCCATTGCAAGTTAATCACTCTCATTTTCTTCAAAAGTTTAGCAAAATTATAATATGGAACCTGCATTGAAGATGGTTTTGAAGTTGGTGATATTCCTCTTTGCTATTGCAAGTACTTTTGTGGTAACTGCACAAAGTACTCATCATGATGATGTCGTTGAAAATGCACAAAAATATTCACGACCATATTTTGGTCATGGTGAATTTGGACATCAACTAAAATGGTGCTGCAACAACATTATCGGATGGTGCTGCAAAACAAATTAATAGTATAAAGCTCTGATAAATTGTTCTTTCATTTGTTTAAGAACACTATATTTCTAACACAAACTCTTTTATTGTATGAAACTCATGTCGATATCAATATTTTATGTGAGATCTATTTTTAAAATATGGTACCCACATGAATTTCATTCAATAAAAGAATAGGTATTAGAGTGATAGAAAAATAGTGTTCATATCATTTCTATTCTATAATATATTCAAGTTTATATGAAGACGCATCCAATAAATGTAGTAATTGAATTTATAATATTGAATGATAATCATTTTTTCATTTAGTGCTATCACTACTAGCTGCTTCTTTACTTTGATTTTTATCGATTCCTAATCACGTCTTTCATTCTCTTTTGTTTTTTTATTTAATAAGCAAGATGTATTATTAAATTGACTACAAGAGATACTCGTTACAAAAATAAACAGTGGTGTACACTATTTTAACAAACCAATTGGTTGTTTCATCAAATTATGCTTTAGACTGATGTTAAACACTTTTTAAGCAAACTAATGTGTTAGTAATCATAAAATGTTACTCATAGAATGCATCATCTATCTCGTTTAATATAAGCACTATTTGTTCTTTAGGTTGGAAGTTTGGTTTTTTCTGTCTTATATTTATTATTGTTTGTGAACTTAGTGTTAAGAATGACAATCTTCAAAGTTTAAGTGGAGCTTCTACGAACACTATAAAATAAAATTTTGCTTTTACTTCTGTCTTCAATTATTATATACTTGTGCCATGAGAATATGGAGTAGATTGGAATAATACTTATGTTGAACATTTTTAGTAGCAACTGAAGTTCCAATTCTGCTTTAGAAGTTCCAATTCAATCTTTACAAGCAAAGTTACTAGTGATTGTGTTTGAATTAACAATTATATATTTAAAATAACATATGAGAGAACTTTTAAAAATGGAAAAATTAAAATTTTAGTAGTTATATGAAATTTTAGAGCTTGCTGCATTGGCTTATTATCTAATATTCATTGAATCAGTTACATATATTTTTTTTACTATAACAAACTCATTATTTCCAATTAAAGAGTATTCATAATACAAGTTGGGGTAAAATCAAAACTTTAGGAACTAGCATAACACCTTGATGCCCTTGCAAGAGTGTGGACCACAAATTTTTTTTGCCTAACCAACCTTAAAGTTTTGCAATAAACAGAACATTGATTTACACTTTTTAATAATAGTGTCAAATTTGCCAAATATGGAAGGTTTCCAATGACCACCATCCACCACCGATATTGGGGGAGTGAAGATTGTGGGTGAGCTTTTTCGCCATTCCAAGGAAATAGTGGTGGTATCCTTTCATTATGGAGTAAATATAACTCCAATACTATTTTTACCTTTCAAGGGAAAGGTTATGTGGGAGTGTGTTTAGAATGGGGGTGGAAAAACATAGACGTGTTGTCATAAACATTTATGCTAAGTGTGATTTGGCGGCTAAAAGAATATTATGGGATAATATTATCGAGGAGCAAGAAACAAGAGGCAAAAGAGTGTGGTGTGTGTTAGGTGATTTTAGTAAGGTTTTAAGGAGGGATGAGAGATGAGAGAAGAGGGGTAAATGAGGAAGAAACTTCAAGTCAAGTTTTGGAAATATCTTTTCTGAATAATTTTTGAGAGAAGTGGAGTTGGAAGATATGAATGTTTTGGGTCGGCGGTTTACATGGTACCACCCGAATGGGAGATCAATGAGTCAGATAGACAAAGTTCTTATCTCGAAGAAGTGGACTCAAGTGTGGGGGGAGACATCTCTTTGGATGCTTCCTAGAGATGTCTCAGGTCATTGCACGTTAGTATTAATGAAAGGATGGTGGGATTGGAGGCTAAAACCTTTTCGTTTCAATAACTTTTGGCTTGAAAACCAGAAGTCCAAAGGGCTGGTTGAGGAGGCTTGGCGAAGTCAAAATATGAGTGGTTGGATGAGTTTTGTGTTGAAAGAAAAGCTCAAAGGTCTTAAAATTAAAATCACAGAGTGGAATAAGGAGGAGTATGGTGGAATAGAGGAGATGGTGGAGAGGTTGGTGGGGGAAATCAAAGGTCTTGATGAAAAGAGAGAGGAGGCACCTTTGTGTGATTTTAAGATAGGTAGTCGTAATGACAAGTTTTATGAGTTATAGAGGCTTCTAAATGTGAAAGATGTATCGATAGTGCAAATATCATGATCAAGATGGTTAAAAGAGGGGGTGCAAATTTGAAATTCTTTCACAAATGTGTTCAACTGAGATCTAGTAGAAATTCAATTAAAGCCTCAAGGGAGAAGAGTGGATGAGTGGTTTCTCTTTAGTAACTTAGAAAGACGGCTGTGGAGTATTTTACGAATAATGTTTGGGACAATTGGTGGGAGTGCCCAAAGTTGGACAAGGTGTCGTTTGATAGGTTATCCATAGCGGATAATAAGTGGTTGATTATACCTTTTTGTCTAATGAAAATCGAGTCGGTAGTAAGAGATATTGACGGCAATAAAAGTTCCAGACCGGATGGCTACAATTTTTCTTTTGTGAATGAAATTTGGTACTTGGTGAAAGATGAGGTCATAATTATGTTTGACCAATTTCATGCAAATGAGGTGTTGTCAAAAGGAACGTTGGCTTATTTTCTTGCATTAATCCCTAAAATGTTGTCCCCTTTGGCTTTGAAGGATTATCAACATATTTCCTTTCTTAGTAATCTTTATCTTGTGAAAGTGTTGTCAAGACGTTTGGCCAAAGTTATGAATTTGATAATTTCAACAACCCAATCAACTTTTATTAAAGGTAGGAATTTAGTGGATGGCATGTTAGTGGTGAATGAATTGGTGGACTACACGAAGAAAATGAACAAGCAATTTTTTTTTATTTTTAAAGTGGACTTTGAGAAAAGCATATGATTCGGTGGAATGAGGTTTTTTGGAGTATATGATTGGTATAGTGGGTATGTGCGCGAAGTTGGTGGCTTGGATGAAGGCGTGTGTGTTTAGGGGAAGTATGTAAGTTCTATTTAATAGTATCCCAACAAAGGAGATTAATACCGAGGACTTAAACAAGGGGATCCTTTAGCCCCGTTTTTGATTTTGTTGGTGTCAGAGGGATTTAGTGGTTTGTTGAGGAATATGGTGGCTCAAAATTTGTTTGAGGGGTTTTAATTAAGAAACAATAGTTTGGTGGCCTCTCACTTGCAATATGTTGTTGATACGCTTTGTATAGGTAAGACAACAATTAATCATCTTTGGGTAGTGAATGTGTTGTTTCGGGGATTCGAGATGGTGTTAAAGTTCGTGATTGATTTTTTTTCTTTCAAAAGTTCTTTGATTGGAGTGAATATTCCATCGGATTTCATGACTATGGCGTGTACTTTTTTTGGTTATAGCAAGGGTAGTCTTCCTTTCAAGTATTTAGATCTATCAGTGGGAGAAAATCCAAGACATATGTGTTAGAACCGGTAAACAATATGTCAACGTGGGAACCAATGTTGGATCTTTTGACTATGAAATTGAATATGTGGGTCATAAATATATTAGCCTTGGAGGGAGAATTGTGCTTCTAAATTCGGTACTTAATTTAATTCTTATTTTTTACTTGTTTTTCTTGAAAATGCCAATGCAAGTGTGAAGGAGGGATGGTTAGAGTGAAAAGAGAGTTCTTTGAGGTGAAGTGTTGAAAAAGATTTGTTGGGTAAGATGAAAATCGGTTTTCCAACAAAAGAGGAATGTGGGTTTAGCGGTAAAGGATGGTAGGGTGGCTAATGTGAGTTTATTGGCTAAATGATGATGTAGGTTGTTTGATGGGGGAAAGAGCTTATGGAAAGAGGGTTTATTTGAAAAATATGGCCCTAATTTTGCGAGTTTGGTGGAGGGGGGTGAAACTTCTTCGCTGAGACATGTGTCATTATGGTGAAAGAAAATAGTGAAGCTAGATGATTTTGGTGGGCAAAGTTGGTTTACTTCAGAACGGCTAGAAGTGTGGGAAATGGAATTAATACAAGTTTTTGGAATGTAAAGTGGAGAGGGAATATAAGGTTTTAGGCTTAAGTATCCAATACTTTATTCGATTTCAAATCAAAAAGAGGCTTGTGTGGGTGAGATAGGATTGGTAATTACTTAGAATGGGAGTTGAATTTTAATTAGAAATTTTTTTTTGCATCGGAGGAACAATTTTTGAGGAATCTTATGGAGGGTTTATGTAATATTTGAATGTTATTACTACCAATGATAATTTAAATCTCAATATTGTTCACAACTTGGAAATATTGCAACATGTGTTGGAAGAATAATGATGCCAGAGTAACTAACAATAAAATATATAATTTTAAAAAAAACATAAAATATATACCAACGTGGAGGAGAAAACGACATCTATTAGATATTTGAATAATCGTTTTACAACAAATGAAAAGTCTAATACAAAGGCGATTTCTAAAATAAAGAAAAAGAATATGCAGAAGGGAATTCAGATACATAATATCTACTCAAGGAAATAATAAAACCTAGTTAATTTGAAGAACAATTTATTTCTCTATTTTTTTTTAAATTTTGTTAGGCTTCTGTTCTCCTAGTTTTTTTTTTCTTTAATAAATTTTTATCTTTGAAAATTAATATATTTTTGTTTCGGTATATCCCTTCAGAATTAAATTTATTTTATAAATGGTCAGATTCTATGAATATTATTGCTTTTCTTTTTTTTAAGGAATGAATATCATTGCTATAACCTACTCTATTGTTTTTTTTTTGTTAGAGGACACACAAACTTTAATAACTTAGTTTTTATGCCGATAAAAAAAAAAAAAAACTATCCTTAGCTTTTATGTTTAGAGTAATATTTAATTGTAAATACACACAAATTTTAACTTCTTACCTTATTTGATCCCTTGAATAAAAATCTTACCTTATCTATTATTTATTCAAATAAGAAATTTTATTTTTCAATTACATTTATTACTTCATTAAGCATATAAGGCAGAAAAAATTATTCATTTGACTTCTATAATGATTTTTGTGGTAATATTTTTATTTATATCATTTTTTGGTAATATTTTATAATGATTTTTGTGGTAATATTTTTATTTATATCATTTTTTGGTAATATTTTTATTTAGTCAAAAAATAATTTATTCTAAATTTATTTTATTTTATCTAATCTAAATGATTTAAAATGACTTTCATGGTAATCATGTAATAAGGAAATCAATGATTTTTATTTCATTTATATATAGTATAGTGAATAAATTTAATTTGAATGAACTTTTTTTGACAAATTAATTTGAATGAACTTATAAATAAAGATTAAGAGAAGTTTTATATTTGAAAATACCTAGAACATTTTTATTTTTGAAATGATATAATCTCATAGAAAAGTATTTGAGCAAATTCAATTTAACTTAGCAATAATATTATAAACTGTTTGTTTTTAAAAAATTGAACTTTATTAAAGAATAATAAGTATTTGTTATTCATGTATAATTTCTAACATACCTAAAACCCATTTAGTTAATTTAGTAAAAAAAGAATTAATTAATATGCTTTAATTTTCTATCTATTTATATATAATACGTGTAAAATTATATCTCATCATAAATAGTAGCCTTTTTTTTTTGGTACAGAAAATAATAGCCTTCTAAAATTAGCAAACCAGAAAAAGAAACAGTTAAATTCATTGGAATTAAAATAATAATTTGAATATTTATACATATCCAATTAACAGTCAACACATATAGATATAATGTTTTCAATATTAACCTTTTTGAGCAATCCCCCTCAACCTTTTTTTTTTTTTGACTAAAGCATATCCCTTTATGTATAAATAAGTATAGATTGCTCTCACATTCCATTGCAAGTTAATCACTCTCATTTTTTTCAAAAGTTTAGCAAAATTATAACATGGAAACTGCATTGAAGATGGTTTTGAAGTTGGTGATATTGCTCTTTGCTATTGCAAGTACTTTGGTGGTAACAGCACAAAGTACTCATCATGAAGATGTTGGAATATTTTATTATTTAATTATATTCCAATATCATTATGTGGGCAAATATCGTAATAATAATTATATTAGCTATTTATCAATTGTGAGCCTTAATTGATTAGTGATCAAATTAAGTAATAAGGCTATTAGGTTTCTAATTGGATAATTAATTAAATATTTAATTAATTGATATGGACTCAATGAGTGGATGTCCGGATAGCCCATTAACGGAATAATGGGAAACCCTAATGGCTATCCAATATAAAAGAGGCTATGGTCCCCAATATACCGTACACGGCAAAAACATTCTCTTCTCCCCATCTGACGAGAGCTTGAGGCATAAAGGTACCGGTTGAGGAAGAACCAAACTAGCCGCCGCTAACCCTACGTTGTGTATTTCAGATTACGGTGTCAAAGCTTTATCCAGGTATTCCTAATACCCTAATTCTTACTATCTTGATAAATCAAACATGTCGTAGATCCGTTCATATTCATGTTCAATGATTAAATTTGCTTCCGCTATATTTTTATTTTGTATTGAACATGTTTTATGAATTAAGACCTAAATTTCTAACAAGTGGTATCAGAGCGGTCTTCATGTCTAATTTATTGAGATAATTTGAAGTTAATCCTTGAGTTGTATTTCATGCTTAAACTCTTCGTAATTTATTTCGATGAACCCTACTTTTTGTAACTTAAGATATAATGGTTCATCCGGTGTTCGTAATTGAATTTTGTGAGCAGCGTTCCTAAGGTTGTTGCGTGAATTGACACCTACCTGTTTTCATGTATATATAATGTTTAACACTCTTGTGGCATCTTGTTTTGTTGACCATATATAACATGTTTCTCTTTTGGAAATCGTTATAAATTTAATTTGTTGTTAGTACAGAAAATAAGGTTTTGATTCTTTAAAATTTGAAAATATTGTTCTAGTTTTGTCTGTTTAATTATAAACATATCAAGTTTATTTACTTTAGGAAAATATTTCTTCTAGAATTATGTTTTATTTTGTTTAAAGAATTATTTAGCTCATATGTAAATCTATTATAGCATGAATATTTTTGGAATATAAAGATTCAATTTTTATTTGATTTGAAATTGAATATTTGGTTATAGCATGATTGTCATATTTGAGTTTATTGTTATTAAGTTTTGTACAATAATATTTTAGATCATGCATAGTTTCAATTTTTATTTGGCTTGAAATTGAATATTTTTCTTATAGCATGATTATGATGTTAGAGTTTATCATTATTAAGTTTTCTACAATAATATTTTGTCTTATCATGCATTTTGAATATATTTCATGCTATGTTTGTTGTTGTCACTTTTATGCAATATATGTAAATGTATTGTCATACACACATTGGTGTGATTGTGACTTGCAACTTCTATAAAATTCGTGAATTTGTCTTCACACTTAAGAGTTGTTGAGTGGCCTAATAGTTACACAACGACATAAATAACTAATTTGGCCTACATTATGTCAGTAGTGCCTTGTAAATTTAAGACCATTCCCATTTAATTTACTATGAAATGTCTAGTAATTGCGGTTGTTTTGGTTGAAACAACATGTTGCCAAAGTAACCTCTGTTGCGTAGATTTGATTCAACTGAACTTACAAAAGGCGTAGTATGAAATTATCCATGTGAGTTGTTGTCGGCCCCAAGGAAGGCACAACTTGACCGCATAGTTACATACATATGATAGTAAATGTGTGGTGATTATAAAGTAATTTTCCATGTGAATAATATGATACCCGAAGGTGACTATTATTTGACAGGATTTATCACCCCGTTTAATATGTATATTAAAATTGTCTAGTAAAATTAGTTGAGTCAGTTGAAACAATAATGTTGCCCAAGTAACCTCTATTGTGTAAATTGATTTCAATTAAGCTTACAAAAGATGTAGTGTGTAATTATTTATGCGAGTTGTCGTCGGCCCAAAGGAAGGCACAACTTGGCCAAATAGTTACATACCTGCGATGGTAAACATGTGGTGATTATAACGTAATTATCCATGTGGGTAATAGGATGCCCAAAGGTGACTATTATTTGACAGGACTTATCACCAATGTTTGACCATTGCATTGAGAGTACCGCTTGCAATTAATTCTTAGCAATCCAAAGATTGTGTTTTAATGGTGCGTTCGGTATCTTGTTAAGGACTTTTATTTACAAATAAAGAAGCACATTTTTTTAATATTTTACTGACATGTGTGATAATATTGTGCGAGTGTAAACTTATTTATATATTTAAGAGTTTACATTCAAATAAATATAATGGTAAACATATGACAATTATAAGAATTTATTCTTTGTCAAAGTAAATTGTCATTGTTTGATCATTGCTATAAAATACCATTAACAATCGATATTATTGTTGAACGACTTGATATTGATGGTGCATTAGGTAGTTTGGTGAGTGCTTTTAGTGCTCATGTTCTCTTTAAGCTAATATAATGTATCTGCTAAATTGAGTTAAATTTTTTTTTTTAACTCTTAAAAGTTCTAACTTTTAGGAATTAAAGAATAATATTAACATTATTCTTGGATCTAGACCTTAGATAAGGGTGGTGAAACTCACATTCTCTCACAAATTCAGCATTTAATGTGGGAATCAAGTTTGACTAGTGAGTGTACACCAAATCCCATAGGTCACGTGAAATCATAAAGCTAAAATATCATATGTATTAGAGGTGTTATTTAAGATGACAAAAATATTTTGTCATATTTTCTTTGCTTGAATTAAAGTTCTTTTAAAGCAATATAGAGAAAGACAAGCTCTCATTGGAGAGTGGGTATTTCATTAAGATTATTAGGCAAAGAAAATGTTAGGAGCACATTATGTGAACTTTTAATCTTGCTAAGACACTACAATTTCGACCATCATCTGACTTGTTTGAAAATTCAGTGATTTCGACTATTATATGACTTGTTCGAAAATTCAGTATTTATTATTCTCTTTGCACAATTAAGTTTATAACTGTTATGGTTAGAAATGATCATTTAAATGATCAATTCATAAAGTGTGCAAATAAGGAATAGTTGAAGCAAGAGAAAATAAAATAGTGCTCATTCGGAAAATACCTCAAAAGATAAGGGCAAATAAAGAAAAGTAGTCTTGACTGACTTATGTCCCGTGATGTTGAAAGATATATCAATTTAGAATGGACAAAGTCGATAAAGATGATTTTATTCATTTCTTAAACTATTTTTTGGATTGTCATTACTAGGTTATTTTTTGTATTTAAAAGATAATTTGGTGAATCATTATTTGAATTAATTTTTTGTTTTAAAATCTTTTTGAATAAATCAAGATATTTTGAGTTTTATTTTCAAATGATGATTCAACGTGTCTTTTAAGTTCAATTATTAGAGTCAATTCAGTTATGACTTGTGACATTCTATATTGTTTAAGGTTTTGAATACTATAAGTTTTTCGTCCCACAAATTAAGGAAATTTTGAGACATAAATTGTTAAGTCTTCTTGAGGATATTGAGTTTGGGGGAGAGATATGGTAATAGAACAAAATTGAATGAGGAAGAATCAGTTCTAAACTAATTCATATAGTTACTATTATTATAGTATATTTGGATCCTCGTGAAAATAATTTTGTTCTTCCTCTCTATCAAGTTAAGAAATTAATTCATATAGATCAAACTCAACACCCTCAAGAACTAGAGCTTCTAATGTCATTAAGAATTGACTGAAAGAGAAATTCTATTTAGTTTATTTGAAAGACTCTATTAGGACAGTCATGATACTAGTTTGCTTATTATAATTTTGGAGCTGCATAAGATGGATTTCAATATAGTTTTATTAATGATGACATTAATGATACAATACGGTGCAACTTAGTAAAGTTTTTGTGTCAATTGATACAAAGTAAATAGTTTGCAAAATCATGAAATCCATTTATGAGTTAAGAAATTTGTCTTTTTATTCTTATCACAAATTCTCATAAAGTAATTGTCTCATTTGGTTTTGAGATAATATTACGGAGAATTGTGGATTTAGTAAGCTCAGTGGGAGTAAATTTATATTCCTAGTTTAATATGTCAATTTTATTTTATTTAGTCAACAATGATATATGTCTGTTATGTGAAACCAGTGAAATCTCTAACAAAAGTTAGTGATGAAAGATCCTGGGGACACCTCTTTCGTATTAGACATTTCAATACTAGAGATTCTTCTCAAGGTATTATTCGGGATATTGCAAAAGAGTTATATCAATAAAGTTGAAAATAAATTGACATAATAAATTATGGGTGACCTTAGTCTCCGAGAGAGACTTTTCAGTCCCAAATTTTCAGTCCCAAATATTACCCATTAGAAAATTTATGATTTCATAAATTTAAGTATATTCCTATGCTTTGCTTATAGAATTTTTATGTATGATCTTATTATACGTATTTGGAAATAACATATATGATCAGACTGTTTGGCAGAAACTTGAGCAATTCAAAGTTTGAATTGTTGAAAAGGCAACCTTAAAAATTATTAAAGTGAACAAGAGAACTTATGCTCACATCAGAGATCTAACAATTTGGAGATCATTAGTGTGTTAGTCTCTGGCTTTTGGATGTCTATATATAATAAGACATCCTAACTCAAGAAATGACTATAAATATTTATGTCACTTGGTTGCATATAGTTAAAGGTATTGAAAGACCACTTAAGTTATATAGTGACATAAGTTGGTCAAATAAAACTTCAATAACAAAATTATAAGGTTTATTACCTTATAAATTATTGTTGTTAAAATGATAGAACATGTAGAGACAAACTTTATGCTAGCTATACCACTAATCAGAGACATGACACCTAAGGTCTTTCATATGGTTGTTGTCATTAAGGATATCTTGGATTAGTGGGAGTCTCTTTTATTTTATGTTCTATACTTTTGTTTTGGTATTGATACAAACTTTATGTTATGATTTTCTGAGAAATAAAGTTCATGAGGTTATGTTTGTTATAACCATTCCTGTATCATTTTGTGCAAATATTGAATTTGCAAACTTCAGTTTGATCTCACTAAAGTTTTTGTTGGATCAGTTGGAAATAGACATGATTTAGAGATCACGTTACATGAAATTTCCATGCCACTCATCCATGTCGATCTATGTCATCAAGTGCATTGATACGGTGGTCGTCGGGGTTCCGTCACGTTATATGTCAGTGACGACAGCCGCGGTGGTCCCATTATTAATGTACGAGGTGGACCAGATTGTAAAGTTGAAATCTAAAGATAAATAGCATTCGGACGCGCGCCTAAAGTATTCTGATATAATTATTAAGATATGTAGCCCAAGTGGGAGATTGTTGGAATATTTTATTATTTAATTATATTCCAATATCATTATGTGGGCAAATATCGTAATAATAATTATATTAGCTATTTATCAATTGTGAGCCTTAATTGATTAGTGATCAAATTAAGTAATAAGGCTATTAGGTTTCTAATTGGATAATTAATTAAATATTTAATTAATTGATATGGACTCAATGAGTGGATGTCCGGATAGCCCATTAACGGAATAATGGGAAACCCTAATGGCTATCCAATATAAAAGAGGCTATGGTCCCCAATATACCGTACACGGCAAAAACATTCTCTTCTCCCCATCTGACGAGAGCTTGAGGCATAAAGGTACCGGTTGAGGAAGAACCAAACTAACCGCCGCTAACCCTACGTTGTGTATTTCAAATTACGGTGTCAAAGCTTTATCCAGGTATTCCTAATACCCTAATTCTTACTATCTTGATAAATCAAACATGTCGTAGATCCGTTCATATTCATGTTCAATGATTAAATTTGCTTCCGCTATATTTTTATTTTGTATTGAACATGTTTTATGAATTAAGACCTAAATTTCTAACAGAAGATGTCATTGAAAATGCACAAATATATTCACGACCATATTTTGGTCATGGTGAATTTGGACATCAACTAAGATGGTGCTGCAACAACATTGTTGGGTGGTGCTGCAAAACAAATTAATAGTATAAAGTTTTAATAAGTTGTTCTTCCATTTGTTTAACAACACTCTATTTCTAACGCTCACTCTCATATTGAGTGAAACTCATGTAGATATCAATCTTTTATGTGAGATCTATTTTTAAAGTATGATACCCCATGAATTTCACTCAATAAGAGAATAAGTATTAGATGGAGACGCATCTAATAAATGTACTAATTGAATTTATGAGATTGAATGATAATATTTTTTTTCATTTAGTTCTATTACTAGCAACTTCTTTATTTTGATTTTTATCGATTCCTAATCACGTCTTTAATTCTCTTTTGTTTTTTTTGTTTGTTTAATAAGCAAACTGTATTAAATTGACTACAAACACTATTTTTGTTTCATCAAATTACACTTTAGACAAATGTTAAATGTTAAACACTTTTTAAGCAAACCAATGTGTTACTACTCCACCAATCCGGCAACACATAATCAGAGGCCCTCCTGACCTAGTAACCTTACATATGAACCAGCTACATTTTTTAATAATTTATGAAAATTGAAGCACATCACACTTAAAAATAATAGCTTTCCTCATATGCTCATCGACCATATACACCAAACAAACAATGGATAATATTATCAAATAATGAACTTTGTGTGCCTTTCTCCCTTTCAAAAATCTTTAAGTTTGTTTCGTAAAACCTTACCATAAATTAATCAATTACAACAATTTTCAAACATAACAAAACGAAAAGAATATATGCGAGCATGATTCCAAAATAGCAAAACAGAAAACAAAATTTGACTTCCCTAGATTTTTTTTTTTTTAACTATTTACACAATTTTCATAGCACTTTGCCTTGATATATGTCAACAATAACATCATACCCGTCCATTGGGCCAAAGTAATACGGTGTATTTAGATGTGAACTTTTTTAAGGATTCTCATTAGGATGATCAAGTACATTAAAGTTTAAACTATGATTTTATTCTTGCCAAAGAAGGGTTATGAATGTATTATTTTGATACTTATTTATTTAATATATTATGAATGTTGGATTAGTTATATAATTTGGTTTGTAATATTTTATGATTCAAATTTTAAGATCTTTGAGTGATTTTTTATTTGGTTACAATAATATTATATTACTTATTAATTTGTTACAGTTAAAATATGGGTAACATATCCAAGTATATGTGTACATAGGTACTCAGAGCAGGTTTGAATTTGGATATTTTTTCAAATTGCGAGTATGATAATAGGTAGTATATTACTCTATCCAACCCTACAATTGTCATCCCTAGTTGAATATGATTCTAAAGTAATTGTGAACGGTATTTTAGTCGTATTGTTCCTTTTGTATATTTAGGCTCCATCTTTTCAACTTATAAAGTTATGGTCTAGTAATTTGAATGGTATTTCTCTTTTTTCTATCATAGAAGGAAAATTTTCCACTCTCCCTACATTCTGAAATCTCACTAAATCTCTTTTATTAACCCAAATTATACAATCTAGATTATTAAGAGAAGTGAAATTTAAAATTTTACATAGTTGGATTGGCTAATCTGACATAAACTTCTGGATTAGCCAATCCATAAATATACAATTAAAACTCTATAAATTAATAATGTTAGCACTGAAGAAATTTATTAATTTAAAGAGTTATTAATTTATCGATAAATTAATAATTATTAATTTAAAAAGTTTTTAAGTAATTATATTGTACATACCAAACAAAAAGGCAAATTAGTTTGTGTCTCTTAGAATTACATTGCAGCGAATCTTGGAACTTAACGTAAATTAGTAACTACTATATTCATATGCATTGGAAATCAATAATGACTTTTGAAGTACAGACAACTATTGAATCATATTTCAATAGTGTAATTTTTTTTTTCAGTTTCTATGAATTATTAATTTATGATTTTCTTAGGACCGAAAATTATAAAGGGATCTCCCGAAAAATTATTATCTGATTATTTTATTGAGTTTTTCAATTTTTTACATTGACTCAAGTCGAAACCTGACAAATTTATTATTTTAGAGAGTTTATTAATTTATCGAGAATTAATTTAAAGAGTTTCTACCGTAAAATGTTCACTTCAAGTTTTATGTTGAATTGAATTAAACAGAGAACAATGTATGATAAAGTATTGTGAGGGAACTAGTTTAGCATGGAAATTGCAACTTAAATCTTATATTCATAGGAAAGTTCCCTTTTTACTCGAAGTCGAAAGTGTCATATCACCCTCTAACGAATCGTAGAACAATGTCTCCACACATGATATTTCATTATGTTTTCATGAACAAAACTCCCCTCCCCTAAAACATAGAGGTATTACAATGTCTTCCGTTTTAAAACCAATACTTACCTTCCCTAACCATCCAAACATATTACAATTTAATCATTTTTGGTAACTTTCCGTCAAACTTAAAAATAATCTTTGTTATATAATATTTTTATTACCAAAATAACATTGTCAAACAAAATGCACTAACATCTCTTTTATCTATATCTATATCATCCTCCAATCTTTTATATTTTCACTATTAAATCAAGGTTTCAGTATTTGATTGATCCTTTTAAAAAATCAGGGTTTCAGTATCAAGGTTTCATATTTAATCGATCCTTTAAAATGATTAAGGTTTCACTATTAAATCATGGTCTCATCTTTTAACTTTGGCATTTATTCGTAAAACAATGCTCTCGAATTTTACCCTAGAGGAAACCCAACAAAATCAAAAGACAAAGGTAATTATAGATTCGTCCATTTCTTTGATTTTATTTTCTGAGTTTTTTTGTTGTAGATGATGAAAACTATTGAACAAGAAGATTAAGAGGTACAAGATGTAGTTGGAACTTGATGCTATCAAAGTTGTTGAATGTGTAAGTGATTTTCGGGATTTTAGGGTTGTGAGTATGAAGGTTTCTAGGTTGAAGATCAAGAGGGAAGAAGATAAAGTTGTTAGTTTTTTATTTTTTAATAGTTGAAGGTAGAGATGATGAAGATATGAATTTTTTTTGGGTTTGAGTTTTTTTAATAAAAATTAATTCATAAATTTTATTTGTTTTTTTTTTGAATGGCAAATTAAAATATATTATATATAAAAAAAGATTAAATTCCAAGTGTTACACCAAAAAGAAAATAAAATACACCAAAACACCCAATGAAAAATCAACAACAATCAATTTTCCAACACCACCAACAGAGATAAAAAAAGCAGCCGACGACGATAAATTTTATTTGCTAATTTAACTTTGTCATATCAATGTTTAACAACCACATAATCCTCGTACATAGTTGTCCATACATAAGAACGATGGAGGGATATGTTTCAAAAAGTTTGAAAATATTCAATCTATGTTAGGTAAGAAAGGCTGGAGAATCGTGACGAACCCAGACACACTTATTGCTAGGATCGATAAGGCGATAATACTACTCAAGGTGTAATTTTTTAAGCAAAGTTAGGTCACAACCCAACTTTGTTTGGCGAAGCATCTACAATTCTAAATTCATAAGCAGATGGCGGATAGGTGATGAGTCAGCTATACCAATCTGGAACAATAATTGGTTGTCCAATAATCTGGAACAATAATTCATAAGCAAAGTTAGAAATTGCCTTCCTACTGGAATGAGGCTTCAAGATAAAGGAGTTAACTGCTCTTCATTCTGCTTGTGCTTTATGTAATTCTCATGATGAATACAATCTCCATCTTTTTTTTCAATTGCCCAAGAAACCGTAATATATGGAGTATGTGTGATGAAAATTCTATCATTTCTATTGTAATAAATCATGAGCAGGAAACTTTGGGTATTATCTTTAAATGCTTGCAGGTGTTAAGTGTTGTTGAGACAAATTTATTTTGTTGTATTCTTTATAGTGTATGGAAGCAAAGAAACAACAAAATATGCTCAATCATTAGTGTTTGAGAGAGCAAAAAATATGGTACATGAATGGCGAACAACAAGATTAGTACACCAGCAACAACACAAAGCTCAAAACACAACTACTACAACTACGAGGTGGACAAAAACTAAGGAAGGAAGGTACAAATATAACATTGATGCTTCATTCTAAAGTCAATTCAATAAGGTTGGAATCTTATGTGTACAAGAGATGTAACATGGGCTTTTGTCCTTGCCAAAACATAATGATTTAGTCCTACTTGTGAGCACATTGGTGAAAGTCTTGGTTAATTATCTGCTTTGGAATGGGTCCATGATTTGCGGTTAGGACATATCGACTTCGAGATGGATGCAAAGAGAGTGGTTGATAGCTTTTTATCTATATAACATGATGCTACCGAGTTTAATATTATTATTCAAAATTGTAAATCTTTTTAGTCAGTTTTATAATAACTCTAATGTTGAGTTTGTGCAGAGACAAGCAAATGTGGTTGCCCATACGTTAGCTAAGGCGACCACATTATCATCTAGTTTTCAAATCTTGGCAGAGATACCAAATTGTATTGAACACATCCTGAGTAAATAAATGATATAAGTTTTCTCCTCTAAAAAACATAGTTAAAAGAAAAATGATAATGTTGGAAACATTGTATGACTTAAATGACTAATTTGAAACGTAAAAAATTTAAACGATTAACTTGATACAAGCATTAAACTAAAAGGACCTCATAATGTATTTAGGCTATTTTATAATTCAATTTGAAGGATCTTTGAGTGAATTTTTTAAATTTGGTTTAGGGTTAGCAATCAACCGAACCCACTCGAATATTGTTGGAGAACCAAAAGAGTCGAACTTGAGCTTTAAACTAAGCTAAAAAAATAAATGAGTTGAACTTGAACTATGTATAGTCCGACTAGGTTGATTCATAAACTATCTTGATATAAAATAAAGAGTAAATTACATTCTCCTCTCCTCAAGGTTGCTTGAATTACACTCTTCTCCCCTCTTATGTTAAAATATACATTCTCATATCTCTTATTCAAAACATATTAAAAACATTTCAATCTCCTCCCCTAAGAGAAGCATGAATTACATTCCCCTCCCCTCTTATGGTAAAATCTACACTTTACTCCCTCGATATTTTTTATTTTATTTCTAATAATCTAGCAAAAAAATAATAATCTAAAACACTTTGAAAAAAAATAGTATTGCGGGTCTATTTTAATATAACACATTTGAATACATATTTTTCGCTATTTTTTTTCACAATTTCATTAACATATAATTTTAAACCCTATTATAAAATATGAAACAACTCAAAATAAAATTAAAATATGTGAAAAATTACTAAAGACAATAAAATATGGTTATTTAAAAGTTATTTGTATACTCTAAATTATAAAATTAATAGTAAATTATTTAAATTTAATTATCATTGACATTTAAACTATAAAGAAATGAATTTATTTTTCTAAAATGGTGGCTCAAAATTAGTATATATCATAAAAAAGTTTATTTATGTTAAAATAGATTAAAATGTAGTTCATATTTAATTATTAAGAGAGAGGGTTTTAATTCGAGAAACTTATAGAGGAGGTGAGTATAAATTTTATTTTTCAAGAAAGGGAAGTGTATACTTAAGAAAGAAGGAGAGTGTAATTAAAGTACCTTTAAAGGAAGGGGAGAGGAGTACAATTTACTCTAAAATAAATGAGTTGACCTATATATATATATATATATATATATATATATATATATATATATATATATATATATAGGGGTGTTCAAAACCGAACCAACCCAATAGAAAAACCGCAAACCAACCCAATCCAAACCGAAACCGCAAAAAACCGCACTTGGTTCGGATGAATTCGGATCACTTTTGCATTGAACCGTGCGGTTTGGTTTGGTTTGCGGTTTGCATCTCAGCAACCAAACCAAACCGCAAGAATAATGAATATTACTTAAAAATGTACTAGCCCAATTACATAGCCCAAGAATAATCTCTTTTGATTCGATTTTTTCATTATTGCACCATCATGTTCGATTCTAATTTCTTTTCATCTCTTTCAATTCATTTCCAGTGATGAATTTGTTTCCTTTTCTTCCCAATAATTTGTTTCATGTTTATGTTTCTTCTTAATTTTACCTAATATTTTATCATATAAACATCAGAATAAAATGTCTTATGTTTATTTTGTAATAAGTTGACAATATTAGAGTTAATGTAATATTTTTTTTATCTCACGATAAACCGCACAAACCAATCCAAACCGCAATGGTTTGGTTTGGATGACTTTTTAAAAATCAACTGAACCAAACCAAACCGCTTGTTATTTTATCTCGCGTTTAAATGACTTTTATGCTCAAAACCGAACCAAACCACACCACGAACATCCATATATATATATATATATGTTTAACTTGCCTGCTATCACGTATGTACTATTTTATCTACGATCTATTGTAAATTAATCTGCTACCAGCTAACTTATCCACTGTTCTATACTTTTACTTAAAATTGCTTAATAAATTTTTCATTTTGAATAAATTCAAAACAAAATCTAAAACAACTTATCACACATATCCTCTTTGGGTATGTTTGGTTTAGAAGAGAAGTTGTGAAGAAAGAAATAGGTAAGAGAGAGTATGAGAAGAGAGAAATAGGTGAGAAATAGAGTAGATTTGAGGGGTTGTTTGATATAAAAGAAAGATAGAAGAAATAGAGAAGAGAGAAGTTTTGATTATATAAAAAAATACAAAAATACCCTTGAAATAAAAAATCTCAAAAATAATTTAATTAATTCAATCACTTGACATAATTTTGAGTATTTTAAATACTAGATTAATTTAAGTACCTATTATACTACTTATTAATTATAAGTTTAAATAGTTTAGTTATTTTAATTATTAATTAATTTGAGAAATGTAATGTTTTAATAAAAAAAAAAAAGAACTCACGGCTTCAAAAAAAAAACAAGAAAGAAGATTTGGAAGACAAGGGTAAATATGGAAACTTAAAAAATTCACCCATTTCTTAGCCCTTTCTTCGCTGATGTGAAGAGAAATAAAAAACATGTGGGTCCCACGTGTTTTGATTCTCTCTCCCCTATTTCTTTGGTTTCCAAACAAGAGAAATTGTCAACTTCTCTTCTATCTCTCCCCTCAACTTCTCTCTCCCCTAATTCTCCTCTACCAAACATAGGGTAAAAAAACTTATCACACATATCAACTAATTTCGAAATGAACCAAAAACTAAATTCAAACACAAATTGAATAAATCATTATTTTGATATCTAAATGTATAAAATTCAAACACAAGTTAAATAAATCATTATTTTGATCTCTAAATATATAAAAAATGTCACTATAATCTCTGAATGCTTTAAAATTAGATAAACATATATGCATATGTTTTTTTATTAATAGTTTGATAGATTAAATAAACTAGCATAAAACACACACCAAGATTAAAGATTGAATAACTTATGCATATTAAAAATCAAATGCATCAATTATTTAATGAATTTAAAAACAAATATTCTATGACTTAAAATATATTTATTAAAAAAAACTATTCATATTACAATTTTTTGATCTAGTAGTCTAATAGATAAAACTCACACAATTTAATTAATTATGAAAAAGTGAGGTGTCCGGGTTCGAACTCCGGTATTTATATTACAATTTACAAAATTAAAGTAAGAGAATATTCTATAAAAACATGGATATGGTAACATCAAACAAAAAATAAAATTTTTGTTTAGGGCTCTCCACGTGTAAGTCTCCTCACCACAAGATGAAAAGCAAGGAAGGTCAATCAAGATTTAATTTTGGATTTGATGACGACGATCCATTCACAAAATATCTGCCTCAACATAAGAACACAGATCGACACGTGTCCTATCAATGGACCCCACAAGATAACCTCTCAAACACTACATAAAAAAACCAATGGCCCATATTGTTCCACGTCACCCACCAGTAACAACCTCTCTTGAGACCAAAGAAAGATTCCTCTATAAAGATGATATTTTCAGCGTTTTTCCCGGTTTTTGAAAAATCGTTTATCCACTGAAGTCAATTTTAATTTTCTTTTACTCTATTTTCTTATGATAATTTTTTGAAGTTTATGTTTTTTAATATTGATATTTTGTATGAAGAAATTGAATTAATAGAAAAAATGAATGAAATAGAAGAGAAGAAGAAAGAGGATGGTGTATTTAGATGGGAAATGTTTCTACCAAGAAAAAATGTTACTGTTCTTCTTGTTGAATCTGATCGTGCTACTCGGAGATTAATTACTTCACTTCTTAATAATTGCCATTACAAAGGTTCGTATTGTTGGATTTTACTTAGTTTAGTTAGTTATTAGTTTAATTGTTTCTGTTTTTTATTTAATTATATGGATTGTAAATATGAACATTTTTATAGCACCGACATTTCTGATTGAAGAAGTTAAATTCGGATTCCTCGCGGTCGAGGTCGCAGGTTGCCTGTCGATCTTGACTGTGCAGAATAAATGTCTGCATATTTTAGGTTAAATTTTATAATTGAAAATACTGAGTTTGAATTTGGACCGTCTCATCTTGGTCGAACGGCCACTGATGTGCCAATGCGGGTCCTTTGAGTTTCCGAGATCGATTACAATGATAATATCAATGTCAGATGTGAATGTGATTCGTAGTTCTAGTTTCTAGAATTGCTTGATGTCAACAGAATTCCAAGGATGTTTCTATTGAATTTTGAACCTGTTCGATCGTTTGTTGCTGAAAGGCTGATTTATTGATGGTGATATTTTCTATGTAGTTATTGCGGTTTCTAATGGATCAAAGGCATGGGAGATGATGAAGACAAAGGCAATTGATATTGATCTCGTATTAACAGAAATGGAGTTGCCGGCAATATCTGGATTTGCGCTTCTTTCGTTAATTATGGAGCATGAAATTGGCAGAAGCATTCCTGTTATAAGTATGTTGACTTGGTACTTGTTACCGCTTGTTCTTAATCTTGATGTTAGAAAGATACTCTTGTGTTATATATAGATCCTAGGAAATAAACTATGATACTCTAATATCTAATAAAAATTATTGTAAGATATTTTATAATGTTGTAACACTCCCCCTCAAGTTAAAGCTTATGAAACTTTAAGCTTGTTACAAATGTATCCCCGAAAAGGGAAAATGTAACAGTCGTGGCAATGGCATGAGATTCACGATTCATAGAAATCGAAGATATTCTAACAGTTTTCGCTCACGGGCATGCAGTGATGTCTTCTCGTGATTCGCGTAGTACGGTAATGAAGTGCATGTGTAAAGGTGCAGCTGATTTTCTTATCAAACCTGTTCGGAAGAATGAGCTTACGAACTTATGGCAGCATGTCTGGAGAAAGCACGTTGTATGTCACATTTCTGAATTTTTTATTTTTTTTTACGTATTTCCTCCTTGGATCCTTCTTTGACCCTGTCCTAGAAATTAATCATATATGTACTTGTGCTTGTTTTAATCTCTGTCGTATGTTATTTATACAGATTAACAGGTCTCTCCAAAATACAACATCTGCACAAAGTAACCTTAAAATTGCCACAGAAGACAATTTTGCTCGCAACCAATCGACTGATTCTGCTTCTGTGGCTTCCTCACAGAAAAATTATGAATGCAGTGAGAAATTGAGCAAGGCTCAAGTAAGTTCCACCTATAAACACATCACATAATGCAACTTAAATACGTTATTTTTGGTAGACCTTGATGTGTTCCGTGAAGTGATTAATGTTTAATTTAGCTTCTTTTTTTTTAATTATATCCACACTTTTCTCTCTATGCTTGGCTTAGTAACATTTGAAGACATATTTACAATGCATCTTCAAAGTCACTTAGCTTAAGGACAAATTTCTTTCTACATAAGGTTGCCTTCATTAAATTTCAGTTAGAAACTATAAGTTTTTCCAATTCGTGTGCAGAGCACATGTGCAATGCCATTTTCTGATGCTGAGAATGTATACATGGATAATATGCAAAAGCCCTGTCAAATGAAGAGTTCTTTGAAATTAAGCAACATTGATGTGTTGAAGCATGCAGAGTCTAACAAAATTGAAAGAGGATCAACTAAGCACAATGATGAAACAGGAGGTACTGAAATTTCACTCATTTTCTTCTTTGGTTAGAATTTTTGTTAAAATTAATTAATAACTTTTTACAATTACAATTGTTTCATCTTCTAAGAACATTTACTTAGAGAAATCAATTACATTTGCATTAGAGGCTGCATGGTGTAATAAAACTTTTAAATTGACAGATTCAAGGCTAGAACAAGACTGCGTTACTGCTGAAATTGAACCCAAAAGTGAAATATTTAGAGCCGAGTCAAGCAGAGAGAACCCTGATATTGATACGAAGATACGTGGATGTAGTTATGAACTGATAGAACCTTCTAGCAAAGCAGTCGACTTGATTTCCACATTTGGGAGTCTCCATAAGCGCACTAAGGAAATCCATTGTACTAATGGGGATAAAGAAACCAAGCTTGGTTTTGAAAAAGAACTGGAGCTTTCTTTAAGAAGTGATTTTTCTGGCAGCTCATGCAAACAAGCAAGTGAAACAACTGAGGAATGGCAAAGATTGAACCACTCAAATGCTTCTGCCTTTTCTCGGTGAGTTCGCCGTTTTCTTTTCACAGTTTTAGTTCTAAATTGATATGAAAACACAAAACCTAGGTGCAGTATACATTATTTGATCTGAACTATCAAGAAAACAAATGAGTCAAAAAATGGAAGTTTGTCATAATTTATGTTCTTTGTTTTACACCTTTACTTTGTTTTTTCTCACTCCTAGTCTTCTATATCTAGGTAAAAACTGATTACCAAGTGATTTGGTCTAAAAGATAATTGTGAGAGCCTCAGTATGGTTTATCAGAGCAACCTAATTATATTATGCTTACAAAGATTAAAGAGATAGCAGTGTTTTGCCTTCGTTCGTCAGCAATCAAAGGAATGCATTGAAAAGACTTTGTTAATTAATGACTAACTGAGACAGTCTCCCTTAAGTTTATGTATCAAGTGATCTTTTTCTTAACTGTCTAGATTTGATTTTCAGCTTGTATTATCGCATGATGAGAAATCAGTATATAATAATTCAATTTAATAGTATTTTTCACATAGCTTTATTCAAAAATCAACATGCAATATTATTCTTCATGATCATAGTTTTTTTTCTTCTAATATTGACCGGCAAAATTTCTACATGCAGGTATGATGGCAGTAAGATGTTGCGGCCACTTCTTCAAAACTTCAATTGGAATTCTAATAAGTCTCACGAACTATCTGTAGTTACTGCTGGTAATTGTTTTCAGTATGCTGGCTCAATTAAAATGGAAAATATGACCACTGCAGTCATGGCTCGATATGAACAACTTGGACTCTCAGCTGATAATGTTTTCAATCACATGTTGACTCCTAAATCAAATTGCCAAAAAGAGAGCTCTCCCTTTCCCTCAAGTTCCTCCTCTCAGTCCAATCCTGAAAGTCACAATTCAGAACATCATCATAATTGCTGTTATGATGCTAACTACAGTTTTCATAATCAAAACGTTACTGAAAAAACTGATTCGGATCATGCATTGCATGATTCTCCTAGTGCTGGTCAGGGTTTTGGCAATGACTTTTGTCATGCTTCAAATCATATTAATAGTCGTGGCAATGTTGGAAAGGCTATTTCAAATGCGGTTACTAAGAATTCAAGAACTTCTAGTGATGGTAGGCGCTATAATGATAGTAATTATGATTATGATTGTGATGATGATGATGAATTTAGATTGAGTGATTTTCATCGCTCCAGTCAAAGAGAAGCAGCTCTAACAAAGTTTCGATTAAAGCGAAAAGAGAGATGCTTCGAGAAAAAGGTACTATGACTAGTGGTATAGCTTCTTTAGAAATTTGCCGTACATGTGCAACCATGATTCAATTAGTTTGGGAACTCCTATATCATGTCTGACTACAGATCTCAATGCTCTGATTTGTTGCACAGGTTCGATATCAGAGCCGGAAAAAACTGGCAGAGCAGCGTCTTCGGGTTAAAGGGCAGTTCGTACGCAAAGTACAAGATGATCATCCAAGTGTAGATGCTAGTAGTGGTGATCAATGAAACTTTGCTCTTTTTAACTTACATTGGTATTAAATTACCATTGACTTTAGCACTGATTTTTTCTCACAAGGATTAGATTAGGGGTGAAGTGTGTACAGTGAAATAATCTGTTTTTTCTTGTTGCAACAGGCAGTCCTAAAAGCAGTAGTGTGATACCTAAAGGGTACTGTTAAACATTCCTAGGGTTTTCTTCTGGCTTCTTTTTTTTCTTCTGATTGATGCATTTAAATTTTGAATTGTAAATATTTAGTGGGATTACTCTGCAGTTTGATTGCAGCTGTTTATATCTTTTCTTGGTTCAACACTATTATGGTCAGCTAAATCATATAGAGTTTAGTTTCTGTTTTAAAATGTTCAGTTAAGCACCTGTTGTTTTGTAATCTTGAACATGTTTAAACTCAATTGACACTTGAATATATCCTCTCCTGTTAAATAAATTTGAGATGACTTACCAAGTGAAAACAATTTTTACACAACTTTCTCTCAAGATTATGTGGATGTTTAACCCGAATATCCATTAATTATTATGAAGTTATTGAAAATAATTTTTTGTTATCTTGATAAATAAAAATTGAAGACTAATAGATTGCATAGCATACCTGACTGAAGCTAATAGCATTTGATTCTGAAATCTCCTTTTGATTTTCTAGGTAAAACTTTCTAGTTGAAAGTTTTTTACTGTAATGTACTACTGATTAATTCGCCTTTATTTCAATCTGGTATCTGTTTTGTACTAAAGAGGTGCAACATGACAATAAACATAATAACATAAAAGTATTTTCTAAGCTTGCATGTGCTTGATGAACATTTTGCTGCAGCTGCAATTCAATTCACTTGTGTTAAAAAAGTGATCCTTCCAAAAATTAGTGTAGGGACTTTTCAGAAAGCATTAGTAATAATGCAATTGTGGGATGAAATGTTTTGGAACAAGACAAGGCAATGGTCCAAGCTAGGACCAGAAATAAACATGTAGAACATGCATCAGTGAAAGGCTCAAATCCAGCCACATAGCCTTGCTCAGTTATTCTCTTGGGTCAATCACACCTGGTATAGTCTCTCTTTGGGTTCATTCTACCCTTTTTCTCCATTTTTGGTATTTCTTTTTGGTTGTGAAAAGTTAAAATAAATAAAATCACCACGTCAGAGCTTTCACATTTTACCCTTACTAAAAAGAGAAGGTATTTCTGTTAATGTTAGCAAACAGGGAGCATGGCTCCACAAGTGATGCTTACCCTGAAAAGAAAAATTAAATGTAGTCAAATTTTTGTCTTTCTGTTTTCATGACAGTTGTCAAGTGGTACTTGGTTCCCTTTAAAAAAAAAATCTTACATGGATAGATTTTTGTTTCCAAATGTTTAAGTGAATTGTATCTCAAGGACCCACTAGGGTTGCAACGGATGAGTATCTAACGCTAACAATAGGAATTGAACTCACGACATTGTGTTATATATCAATCTTTTTTATTTTAAAATATTTATTTGGGGATATCGGGTAATATGATATATGAAATTTTTATCAGACTTGTGATATCCTAAAGCATTTAACACACCAGTTACCAACTTAACAAGTAACATAATTTGTAAATCCTTCCTTGAATTTAAGTATATCCTTTTGAGGCTTTTCTAGGCCTTGGTGGCTTAGACCTGAGTTGGTCGTACTTGCAGGAGAGTGATCATCAGTCATATTATATTTGGTGTTTTTGGTACTCAATAAGAGTTTGGATTACACTAAGTTAGTAAAAAGAAAAGAAGCTTGGATAAAGAAAAAGCAAGGCACAAAACATAAAGTAACAAACATAGCATAATATATAGGAACTCGTCAGATCAATAATCAGCCATTGATCTAAACAAGAATTGGAAAGTGTTATACTTCGATTCCAAGCAACCTATTTCAAATTCCCTATTCCATTTCCATCTACAATCCTATATACATTTCCTTTCACTTTTTCACTTGTTCACAAACTCAAACACAAGCAACAATCACACACACTCTTACACTAACACATACACAATGGAAGAAGAAATAATGCACATAGAACGTCAAGAAGATCCTAACCAACATCCTCATTCGCAACGTCATTTCCCTAACAAAATGCCACAGCAACAACAACGTCGTCAATACCCCGAAATGGAACAATCACGCCAACAACAACATCATCAATATCCCGAAATGGAACAACCACGACAACAACAACGACATCAATATCCCATGGAACACAAAGGTATGGTTCCTCGTTATAGAGTACCTAATGCTCCAAAACGTGAACACTGCATATGCATCACAATCTTCTTCCTCATACTTGGCATTATAATCCTCATCTTATGGCTTGCATACCATCCCTCAAAACCTCACATCACAGTCACAAGTGCTGCAATCTATGGTCTCAATGCAACTTCACCACCAGACATGTCAATCTCAATGCAATTCACAATCTTCATAAGAAATCCAAACAGACGTGTATCCATTTACTTTGACAGGCTTTCCGCCTTTGTGTCATATAGAAACCATCCGATTACACCTCATCATATGCTTCCACCGCTTTACTTGGAGAAGCATGAAACCGTGTCGTTGTCGCCAGAGTTAGGAGGCGTGCCGGTTCCAGTTTCGGTGGATGTTTTGAATGGTTTGGTGCTGGATGAGAATTATGGGGTGGTGGGTGTGAAACTTATATTTCAAGGTAGGTTGAGGTGGAAAACTGGTGAGATAAAATCTGCACATTATAATATGTATGCCAAGTGTGATTTATTGTTGGGTTTGAAGAAAGGTCTTGTGGGTCAGATTCCTCTTATTGGTGCTCCAGTTTGTGATGTGGATACATGAAGCTATGAGAGCTATTTTCATCCTCATATTTTCTTAAAAAAAACCTACCCGTTTGGAACTACCGTTCTAGATATATAGGGAAAAACACGGTTTTTGCACCTCGAATGAGTGAGTTAGACAAAACCGTGTTTTTCCCTTATGGAACAATATTTTCAAATGTAATAGGGTTTTTAAGAAAACTTGTGGGGAACAAAAAGCAGTTTAAATTATAGCTTCATTTGCGTGTAATAAAGTATATTAATGTGTGTTAGTTTTGTTTTTTCACATTTTAATGATTCTAAAATCGGTAGGTATTCTTGCATATGAGTGCCTTTTTGTGTAACAGAAATTGTATTTTTTATGAAATCATTTTTTCCCACTTCATCTTTATACTCTATCCCTGCTTTTGTGTATATAGACCGGAAGAGATTTTGGATCAAGATCAGATGATTTGAATTTTATGTTTGTATGTGAAAAATAATTTAGTAGAGTCGAAATATGAACCATATAAAATGTTGCATTGATTCAAGACATTTGAACTCAAATTTTTCATTTCCAACACGCAAAATAGAGTATGAATTTTGGTTCATGTAATTGGAAAATATGCCATCAAGTCATTTGGATCATTCGATTATGATCAAATTTAATATTTTATGTCCAAGTAGGAACATGAGTCGTTTGAGATCTGACAACTGAATTGCATGATTGTAGATTCGTAATTTTTTTATTTGATTCAGACATGAAAAAGTGTGAAGTAAAAAATAAGTGTATGAAAAAAACTCTGAGTATTTTTTTGTTTTTTTTATGACATTTGTATGTTTAAGACAAGATGGTTATAAAATACTTAGAACCACATTGTGCAATGCCACGAGTATGGGAAAACACCATTTAGGTTTAGTGCAAGTGTTTGATTCGCATAATATGCGAGTTTTCTACATTTGGGAGTACAATTTGATTCTCTCTAAGAAGTACAAAAATTGTACATAGGAAATCCATAATTTCGTATATAATTCTACGTATGATATTTGAATCTTGGACAGTTGGAATCACATCCAATTTTCAACTATGTTTGCGTCAGTTGAGTTTGTCACTTACAATTTTCAACTATATTTGCGTCAGTTGAGTTTCGTACTTACAATTTTCAACTATGTCTGTGTAAGTTGAGTTCGTATGCATGCATGGGTTATCATGAAGCAAACTAAAATAAAAAGAATACTTGCCTCTAACTATCATAAAGTGCTTTGTTTTAATAAAAAGCCAAAGAGAAGCATACATGTACATTGTCACTTTAGCTCTTGTCTTTACTTCAAGAAAGGGAAAACGGTTAAACTTGTTTACTAAGAAAGGAAGAAACATTTTAAATAAGCAAAGGCATCTGATTTCCAAAATAGTTTGTGACATCTCAAACTTTAGGAATTAATAACTTTTGTGTTTTTTATCATATGTAAATGTGAATCTATTAAGTAATTTTAAAAAAGTAAGTTTACATTGGAACTTGTGACGGGGGAGAAAGGGAAGGGGAAGGAGAAATAGATTGTGGGGAGAATGGGACTGGGGTAATGTATGTTTCTTGTCTAATAAGAAAAAGACTTTCAATGTCAACCTTGCATCCAAACAAACCACATTTCTTTGAAGTGCGTTGCCATCTCTATTGACCGTTCATACAATCCCTAGAATTTTCAAAGAGGCCTCTTTCTATGAAAGACAAAGGATGAAAAAACGTTGTTGTTTTAGAAGGAAGAGGAGGAGAGAATGTGAGAAATGATGAAGGTTAAAAGAGTATTTATAGGGAGAGAAAATGGCTAGGTAATATCTAACTATTATAGTGAGTCAAAAACGTGTAGAAAACGTTTTTTAACATCAGACCACCGTCCAAACCGTCAAAAATGTGTTTTATGCAGTGCAGAATATTGCGTGAGTTAACTCACGCCACCAGCCAAAGGTGTGTGAGTTAACTCACGCAGAGGTACTTTGGTCATTTCAGTTGGGAGGGAGTGTTTTTTATTGGGAGAAGAGCTTAATTCAAAAACTAATTGTCAAAGAGTATGACATCGGCCCAAATAAAGTACATTTTTTTTTTCTAATTACACCCTGTATATTCCTAGTTACATCCTAAAATGACAAAATTACCCTTTCATAAAATTTGATTTTCAAAAAGTCTATTCCTTCTTTCTTGGTTACACCTCAAAACCTCTCTTCCTTAAACTCAGTTTAAGTAGGTCATGTAAACCGATTTTACGTGTACATACTTAAACTCAATTTAAGTAGGTCATGTAAACTTAGTTTAAATAGGTCATGCAAACTGAGTTTAAGTGTACATAATTAAACTCAGTTTAAGTAGGTCATGTAAACTTAGTTTAAGTAGGTTATGTAAACTGAGTTTAAGTGTACATATCAACCTTGTTCAATGATTATATGTAATCTTATTTCAAGTATGTACATGTAAACTCAGTTTAGCTAGGTCATGTAAACTGAGTTTAAATAGGTTCATGTAAATTGAGTTTAAGTAGGTCATGTCAGTTTAAGTAGGTTCTTGTAAACGTAGTTTAAGTAGGTCATGTAAACTTAGTTTAAGTAGGTTATGCAAGTTTACATGAACCTACTTAAACTGAATTTAAGTTGACCGCAACAATGTAAATTGGAATTGTCGTACAGTGCAGTTGAACAAGAAGAAGAAATTGAAACTAGCATTATTGAAAAAGAAGAGTTTTACTTACTTATATGCAATCGAGTATGGATGAAAGAAGTATTGATTAACTCTTTAATCTTCCATAGAGATTGATTGAACGTCAGATTGTTTGATTGTTTGTGGGTGAAATAGGGTGAAACTTAGTGACAATACATAAAATCAAGGTTTAATTTTTTTTTTATATATATAAAAGGTAATTTTGGTATTATTAAAAACTTTTAAGAAAATGTATGGGGTGTGAATAGAAAAACTCAAAGTATCCTTTTTGACTTGTTTTTTTAGTGGATAATTTATTTGTTCCCAAATAAGTAGTATTTTATATAATTCTAACTAATTTTTTTGAAATATATATTTATAAATAGTATAAAATCGTTTAAAAAGTTTATTCCCAAATGATATAATCAAGAAGTAGATATTAAATAATTTAAAATTACGTTTTTAAAATTTATTCAAAAATTCCAGTCAAAAAAGTTTATTCATAAATTTAATATTATTCTTCATTCGGATATTTTTAAAATAGGAGTACATTTATTATTCAAAAAAAAAAAATAGGAGTACATTTTAATGAAACTTATTAAAATTTAGATTTAAATAATTGCTAAAGATTTCCTAAAAAAAAAAGAAGATTTGTTAAAGATAAATATAGTGTTGTTACGTCAACAACTTTTATTGAAAATTCCCTCAAAAAAAGATACTTTTATTGGAAATTGTTTTTTTTTTGCGGATTTTTTTTTGAACAAGTTTTACGGGAACTTTTATTGGGAATTGTTGAGTACAAAAAACTTTTGTTTTTTTTTTGTTATGATAGGAAATTTTAAAATTGGTCAATTTGATTCTTTACATTATGTGGCTTAACACAATTTGGTCCTTAACTTTTAAAGTTAATTTTTAAAAAAAAATGTCATAAAAAAAAACTTTTAAAGTTAATTGGTTTGATCATTTAACTTCAAATTTGACCCCTTAATAAATATTGCAATATATTTTCATAAGTTAAAAAGACTAAATTGTTTTAGTTTACATAAAATAAGTGGCCAATTTGACCAATTTTTAAATTAAAGGTTCATGAATCCAATTTTTTTTGTGTTACATGTTCTTAGAGGAATTTTTTTTTTGATAATTTGGATTCTTCTAATTTAGATTCTTCTAATTAATTTGATTTTGATAAACTCATTAACCATGTAAGTTCAATAGTTTTGATTAATAAATCCAAATTGAAAAATTAATTTAATAGAGAAAGAAATATTTGAAAAGAGAAACAAATATTCTCTTGGTGACATATACCTTGGTGTCAGTGTGGTCAATTTCTATTTATCAATGATTTAGTTTTTTTACAAAGATCACTATCAATGATACTTTACTCAAATATTTGTCACATATATTTGTCCTATATATAGCTTTGTTTACTTTTCAGAATACTAGCCGCTCAGAATAAACCTAAGCACAACAACAGAGGATTCAGAATCAACAAGGATCATCACACTCTGCTGTCAAAGTACGTTCATAGCGTTATTCTATCTCTTTCACACAAACCCTTTTCTTTCATAATTCTTTTTCATACCTATTGTTTAATAAAATTTGAAACTTTATTTTTTTTCTGCTGAAAAATTTGTGTTTTTGATGATGAATTTGGATACCCTTTTGAAAAACTAAGCGAATGGTATAAGTTTTGTGATAAGATTGAATACCCTTTTCACATTTGTTTATTTATTTTTTAATGTTAATATGTTTTGTTGTTTGGTCTTAATGCTGCTGTTTTGCACTTGCATGTGTGCTGAGTCATATTTGTGTCTGTTAGTATTATGCAATTATTGTTTCTTTAGGTTTTGGTTTGGTTATGGTGCTGTTGCAACTTTTTGGTTTTTCTTTGTCATGGTAGGTTCTATTGTATATTGTATTAGGTGTTAATGCTTGATGTGAATGAATGTAATTGATTTGTGCTACCTAATCAATTGAATAATTTAGGTGTTTGTATTACTTATCTATATGAATTGAGTGTTGAATTCAACTTTTGGAGGGTAGGTTCAATGTACTTGTGTTGATTATTGATATTCACCACCTTTTTTGATTGATCAAGCTTTTTTTTTTTTTTTTTTTGTGCTTCAAGGATTCTAACAATTCAAGTTGTTACTCTTGTTTGCCTCTCTTTTTGTTATGTTCATTATCTTCATCAATGATGCTGGATTTTGTTTATGTATATGTTTTAGATTTATGGATCCTGTGTTGAACTTTGAAGAATGTTCATAATGGATTGACCCTGTTTGCTATTGTTTTTGGCTGCTTTGTTTCATACTTTTGTTAATAATGTATTGAAATGGAACTGAAATCAATTGATTGCTTTGTTTCTTGTTGAAGGAGTATTAGTACTTCGTAGATTGTAGAGTTTTTTTTTTTTACCAATGTGGATTGCAGAGTTAAATCAGTGTTGTTTCATACACTACACATCATCGAATTTTAATAAACAGCTTAAATTTTCGCCGTTTGATGTCTGTACTTGTACTCGTTGCTATTTATTTGAATTTGCTATGACCATCAAATGGTGAAATTTTAAGCAGTTTTTAAATTTGACGAACTACTCAAAGAGGGAAATTTGTTCGATACTTGTAATTTCTTGAAGATAACAACGGTCTTAGACGTTTTATTGGATAATGGTTGATGCAGCATCACATACCTGTTTGTTTTATGAGATTCTGACCTTACTCCTTTTTTGCTAGCTTTCGTTTAATTACTTATTCTACTTATGGAGAAATATATCTATGGATTAGATTTTCAAAGAAATTATGTACATCTCATGTACAAAGTTTTTGATGGCTGATTCAATAATTTATTGCTTCTGTTTAATGTTTAGAGTACTGTATGCTTCTGTATTCTGGTTTATATCAAACTTAAGAAATAATCATTTTCATTAATATATTTCAGATGGATGCACACATCTCTCAGCACGGGCAAATTATTGAAATCAGCGCAGATCTCCCTGATGCTGGAAGGAAGATTTGTGGTGAAGCACCATGTGGATTCTCAGATGCTGGATCCATCTCTAAGGATTCTAAAGAACGTTCATCTTCGATGCGAAAGCTTTTGATGGCAGTGATACTGTGTGTGATTTTCATGACTGTTGAACTGGTCGGTGGACTCAAAGCAAACAGTCTTGCAATACTGACTGACGCAGCCCATCTTCTTTCGGATGTTGCGGCTTTTGCCATCTCCTTGTTTTCTTTATGGGCTGCGGGATGGGAAGCTACTCCTCGCCAGTCGTACGGGTTTTTCAGAATAGAGATTCTCGGTGCTTTGGTGTCTATCCAATTAATATGGCTGCTTGCTGGGATTATTGTATATGAAGCCATTGATAGACTCATCGCCGGTCCTCAAAATGTGGATGGTTTTTTAATGTTTTCAGTTGCTGCATTTGGTCTTGTGGTTAACATCATTATGGCTGTGTTATTAGGTCATGATCATGGCCATGGTCACGGCCATGATCACGGTCATGGTCACGGCCATGATCACGGTCATGATCACGGCCATGGTCACGGACATGGTCATCATGGCCACAGTCACGGATTTACAGTTTCTACACATGATCTTACAAAAGATGAGCACCACCATCATACTCATGAAGATCACATTCACCATCACTCACATGATGGTGTTACCGAACCACTTCTCGGTGAATCCAAAGAAAGATCCAAGAAGAAGAGGAACATAAACGTGCAAGGGGCTTATCTTCATGTACTCGGCGACTCTATCCAAAGTATTGGAGTAATGATTGGAGGAGCAGTCATATGGTATAAACCTGAATGGAAAATAGTTGATTTAATTTGCACTCTATTCTTTTCGGCAATTGTTTTGGGAACAACTATCAATATGCTGCGTAACATTTTGGAAGTTCTGATGGAGAGTACGCCTCGAGAGATTGATGCTACTCAGCTTGAAAGGGGGATATTGGAGATGGAGGAAGTTGTGGCTGTTCATGAGCTCCATATTTGGGCCATTACAGTTGGGAAGATTTTATTAGCATGTCATGTGAAAATCAACCGCGATGCCGATGCAGAAATGGTGTTGGACAAGGTTGTTGATTACATCAAAAGAGTTTATAACATCAGCCATGTAACTATTCAGATAGAGCGCTAGTTTTTTTCCTATTGATTGTTATGATGAGAGGAATTTTTAGCTTTAGACTAGTTGCCATTGTGTTTCTGGAACTCAATTCTCTCCGTGGCAATAATAATAATAATAATACCTTCTTGCTCTTATTGCTAGTTGTTCAAGAGTGTAGGTTTGAGCATTTATATTTGCATGCCTATTTTTTTATGACTTAAATATTACACTCGTCCCTACAAATATACCTCATTTGAGTTTTGGTCCTTGTAAAAAAAATAATTTTCTTTTACGTCCTCATAAAATTTTCTGTCTTTTAAAATAGTCCCTGGGCCCATTGAAGCTGCCAAGTGTCACTCTAATGCTGACGTGGCGCACGTTGAGAGTACATAACTGGCCACGTGGCATTTATATTATTAAAAAAATATCAATTTAAAAAAATATGGAAATTAGTTTTTGAAATTTTTACAAAATAAAAAATTAGAAAAAAAAAATTGATTATTTTTTTTAGAAAATTTTATTTTTAATTTTCGAAACCAGATTTTTTTTTCTTCATATTTTTAATTTTGAAACAAAACATGAAATTTTCTAAATTGGTTTTAGTTTTAAAAAAAATAATAAAATCTTTTTAATTTCGAATAAAAAATATGAAGATGTATTTTTTAAATTTGAATGTCGGAAAATAATTTCCATATTTTTTAAGAAAAATCTTTTTAATTTCGAAAAAAATAAGAAAATTAATTTTCTGAAAATGTATTTCCAGATTTAATTAAAAAAAATTGTAAAATATTTTCTAATTTTTTAATTTTCAAATTAATTCTTTTTAATTTCGATAGAAAACTTTAAAGATACTTTTTCTAACTTTTTTAACAAATTTTAAAAAAATGTTATCTAAATTTTTGTTTTTTTATTATACGAAAATTAATTTCCTCGTAAAAAAAAGTTATCTAAACTTTAAAGATTTTTAGTGAAAAATCTGTTTTTTTTTAAATTTCAAATTTGCTATTCTAATTTTCAAAAAATATTTTCTAATTTTTTTATTTTTAATTTTAAAATTAAAATCCATATTTTTTTTTTTCTATAAAAAAACTGATATTTTTTTAATTTCGATAATTTATTTCTAATTTTTTATTTAAAAAATTAATTTCCAAATTTTTTAAATTGTTTTTAAAAATTTTAAATTAATTGAATTGCCATGTTAACGCCACCTGGCTAAGAGTGCACAATCATCAATGCTACATCAACGTAAAACTGCCACCTAGCACAGCCAAATGGGTCCAGGGACCATTTTAAAAAACAAAAATTTTGCAAGGACGGATTTGAATTTTTTTTTTTTTACGAGGATCGAAACTCAAACGAATCATATTTGTAGGGACGAGTGTAATATTTAAGCCTTTTTTTATCTATGTGATGTTATTGTTAAATTCTTGGTTTTTGTCAGATTTGTAGTCGGTATTTTGGACCCAAATATGAGTCCATGGGCTCCAGGACCAATTCATAAACTTTTAATAGATTGCTTTTTCATCAGCATACACATTTTTTAATCTCTCATTTGACTTGTTTGTTGGAGTCTATAGGTGTCTGTCATTACCATTGCCTTCTAATGTCATGATCTCTCTAACCTTTATACAATTTTGCTATTATGGGTGATTTAAGTTTTATCTTGAGTTGATAGTAAAGTGAGAAAATCTGTTATTAGTATTTCAAAATACCTAAATTATGCATGTGAATGTAATATGAATAATTTTGATTTATTTATCAATAGTTGAGATTACTTAAGTTGTTCACTTTGGAGGAGCTAAATTGTAGTGACGAGTCAATACTTCTTTCCATATCTATCTTGTTAACAAGTATTTTATTAGATCTTCTATGAAACTTTATTTGTTTACTATTTGCGTGTGAGTAAATCGAGTATCTCTCGTGCGCAATTGTGAAAAGAGATCTCTTGAACCGAGTAAGGCCTCAATGGACAGTAAAGTTCTCCCTAAAGAGTTTTAATGCTACTGTATTTCTAAAGTAGGATTCAGCTCACGATCATAAGTTAAGTTGAAATATCTGAATCAAGACATCTAAATGTTGTTGAATTTTGTATGATTCAAATGATATTTTACAAGCATTCCTACTTTTACCCAAAAGGGTCCCTATTCCCTGCCCCGGCTTGAGCAACAGCCAACAACCATTGTGTTTTGGATTGTATTACTGACAAATCATGTGTTTTACAAGCAAGAGCCTGAGATTGTAAGGTTTATCAGTTTGTCTGATTTAATGATAAGTCTAGTCTCAATTGAATTTGTTGGTGCAATTATTATGAGAAAGTCATTTAAAATTGTAACATAAATTTTGCCATCCCATAATGAACATGCAGTTGTGGTATTACCTTAATGCATGAATTAAATTGTGTTGTAAATAAGTTTTGAAATTTGGATTTAGTGCAGTAACTGCATTACACAATATTCAAGTCGGCCGATCTCAAATTAACTTTGTGTTAAACGGATTTTGTTATTGTGTAATTTGAACTGTCTGATCTCGTATTCACCATCAAGATCGAAATCTGCGTGTAATCGCGTCTTTTTTTCAATGCAGGGGATCAGTGTCCAAAGTTTTGCACGGTTGTAGTGTTAGAATAACATGCTTCTGATTGTATGATGCAATTAAAATGATGAGTTAGAATATGATGCAACAATTCTGAGCCAACAGCAAAATATTCTTACAAATTTATATGATTTTTTTATCTGTAAAGAGAAATAATCATACGTAGTCTAGTGGGCATTGAATCATTGATTACGTAGTATATAGTACAAGACAAAGGAAAACATCCTAAACTGCTCATGCCCCAAGAGTGAAGGCATCTACAGGTACACAGTAAAAACCTTGGAACAAATTTTCGTGTCCTCAATTTAAAATAGTTACTATCACCTCAAAATTATACATAAACAAACTTATGGTTTCACTGATTCTTACTATTTTTCGTTTTAATTAAGATCAATTTCAACCTTCTACTTGCGTAATTTTTTTGGTTTTAACTGTACCATTCTCATAATGAGCACCCTATTAATCTAAAATTCAATCGAAAAATAAGTAAAATTTTATCAATAATTTTTTCAACCAAAAATTTAATTTGGATTCTTCATAATATTGTCTTTATTTTAAGTTTGTTAATTACTTGAGTTCAATCACTTGGTTGCTTGATTATTTACTTTGACAGCATGGGTTTAAGGTTTATATTTGTGGTTAAACTTACGATAGGAAAAAGTTTGACGGTTTTTAAATTAGAAATTATGGCAAAAAAATATCGACCTAAAATATTTTCTCTAATAGACTCTAATTGAGTAAAAACAACAGACTCTAACTAACGTCTTTAATTTCTGAGTGTGACAAATAATTTGTGACGATACATAGAAATGAAGATTTTGGTTTTATTTGAAGTTAGTGAGATATATGAAGCTACATTTCCAACTGCATATAACCCAATATAAGCTCGTATTACAAAAAAAAAATTATGAGTTGCCAAAAATAATACTATAAATAAAAGTAAGGGAAACAACTTTATCAAATTAAGGTTATTCAACATTTATCATAAAACAAATACCATTCCCAAGAGTAGACAGTTTTTTTAAAAAAATAAAATAAAATACACAAAGTTTAATAAAGCGTACAATATTGAAATAAAATATTGAATATTACCTTAAAATATAAAATAACATTTATCTAAAAAAAAAATCTTTGTAATTTTGGGGCAATCCCTTGAATACATCTTGTGCTAAAGGAGATTAGCTGCCGTTGTTTACATAATTCATTTTTGTCTCTTAAAAAAAACTTTGTAAATACGACTTATGGAGATGAACAAAAATTTGTTGATATAATTTGTCGACATATCACATATGCAGAAGGAAAAAAAAACATATGCAGCCAAGTTACTTAGTAGGGTCAAGAAAAACCAGGTTGTGTTCTTAAGACAGAAATGCTCTACCGACTTGCTTCATATCATTGATGTAGAGTGTACTTACACACTCTCCGGTCACTAATATAAATAAAAGTCTAAATTTTGGATTCATTCAATTAATAATGTATGTGGTCTTTATTATATATCATATGCATTATTTAATAAATGAATCTAAAATGTTAATTTTTGCTTATAATAGTGATTGGATGGTGTATATATAGTATAATTTTGGCACTCATCAGAATAAGCAGGAAGTAACTATGATACTTTAATTAATGTGATGTGATTTTAATAATTATTTAAAGTTCTTTTTCAGTTTTTAGTAAAACTATTTCATGATTTATTAAATAAAGCTAGCATTGAATGAAATAGTTGATAATGCACCCTAGCTATCCTGTATCCAATAGAACAACAACAACAACAATTGAGTACTTGCAATTGCATACCACTCAATCTATTATAGAAGTTCCATACCACTCAATCTATTTTTTAAGTATAAAAATATAAAGAGAAATGCTGAATATTACTAGTATGAACTAATGAAACTATAAAAATACAATTTATTTTTTAATCAACAATTATAATATCACATTTTACTAGGGTTTAAAAATACATCGTTATTCATTTAATACTAACACGGTGTTTGTTTAAAAATGACATAATGTGATTCTTTTATCAAATACAAATTTGAATTTGTAATGGAGTCGTCCATTCGAAAATTAGTTGGAAAAACAAATTCTACTATCGATTTATTGATGATTAGTTTTATAGCGGGTCCAAATAACTTATGTCATGTGAATACTTTCGGTTTGAGGCGTCTATTGGAGTCAAAAACCCTAATAACAGTGTAAAAAATATAATAATTCTAAGTAAAATATATCTAAATAAAGGCCATGAAAGTAAAACCAATGGAAAAATGAAATGCATGGAACTAAAAAACGCCTTATACGACATAATAGTTGCTTGTGGAACACTGGACCGCGTGAATGGGTTAACAACAATCCAAGATAAAATCATCACACATTGGATTCAAGATATCTTGCACATGGTTGTCTTTATTAAGCATCTACACAATTTGAGACTAAATTGAGTTGAAGATTTTGTGAAAGATCTTGATTGTGAGTCTTGCCAATTAATGTTTCATAAAAATGGATAATGTATTTGGCTTTTGAGGCTAACTATTAATGTGTCATTTTCTATAGTATTTCATATAGATACGTGGTTATAACTTATAAACTAATACATAGTTATCCAAATGTAGTATGTTAGCTAAATAAGCTACTACCGTCCACACTTTATCTTATCATGAATGTCAACTCTATAACATTGAGGATGAACTTCAATGAAGCTAAGGTAACCCAGTTCATATGATAATCGGTGTAGGATTCATGACATAATGGTGATAAGGTAGTCCTACATGTTTCTGTGTATATATGAATATGAGATAAGGTAGTCGTATATTAGCTGAGATTCCTAAATGATATTTTGGCACATTTTTAATTGTCTATCTTATAAAAATTTAAGAGTGAAGACCTATTTTAGCCGTTGATGAAAAATCCGTGAGCCAATTTTGTCTCTTACCAAAAAAAATATTAACATTTAGTCCTTCATGAAAATTAATCGAAACATTTTTTAGTCCCTAATTGAACATATAACGAAAAACGTGTTTTTTTTGGGCCAATTTGTAATGTTTTCATCCATGTTTTGAATACACCTTATCACAACATGTTATGCTAGAACAAAGACAATTTAGTCCAATACAGCTGTAGTGAGAGCAAAAATAGTTTTTACAAGAAAATTGAAGAATAATTTATGAGAGAAGTTGAAACCAATTGATAAATTGATTACTTCAATCTTGTTAGATTATATAGACATTTTGGCTTGAAAAGAAACTTGTCAGTAATAAATCATTTGATAGATATCAGATTAATGAAAAATGGTACTATGGATATAATAATTTTTAGAGAGACTAAAACGAAAAATTGGTATATTATAGAAACCAAAAACATATTTAACCCAAAAATAAATTGTCTTTTTTTTTAATTACCGTCAAGTGCTATGACGTCCCTTAAAGCAATCACTTAACACGTATGCAACATGGTGACACAATGTTTGACAAAAATTCAAGAGCACTTAGATGAGATGACGGATGTCTCTTTAGCTCAACCAACGTCATGAGTTCGAATCCAACCTTAGGCATGCAACAATGTTAAAACTTTTGGGGAGAGCTTGACGCTAATTTGGGTCACACATGATTCGAGGGATCATTCTTTGTAATTGCTTGCAGATGATACCTGATTTACGCCAAATAAATGTATTGATAGCAAAGTGTAAATTGGAAAAATTACTCAAGTATTCATTTATCTTACTTAATTGTAAAAGATCAATCATTTATCCTTTTTTATATATAGTTTCTCTATCTTTAATAATACTTTGAGGGCTTAAATGCCTCATTTAAATGTTTATTTTTGTTTCTTTTGGGATTTTTCCTCTTTTGTATAAAAAAGCATCCAACAATATAATCTCCTCTTGTCACCCATTGATTCACCACCATTGTTGTTTCTCTTAAAGCTATTTTTTTTAACCTTCTACTATTGATTCATGCAAAATATTTCCTCAACTCCACCTCATTCTTCTCCAATTTGCACCACATCAACTTCTCATCCTCCTGGCTGCCACTTGTGGCTCAATTAAAACATTGCAACATTAGATTTCACGATGTCCACTATTCTCTCATCAACAACAAATTCAACACCCCCGCCCCCAATGAAGTTCCTTTCACCCCTAGGTGGAAACAACAAAACTATATTCTTTATGTTGTTTAGGAGCTAATCATAACGTTAGAGAAAGACAACGAAAAAACTTTGTATCAAGAAAGACGAAAAGACAATGACGAAAATAGGGTTTTGGAAACACATCAACAACAATAATCCCTAAGAGATATAAAGATGGTTTGGCGGTTAGGATGGAGGAGTTAAAAAGTGAAGGGGTAAAGATCATATATGTTTCAAAAACCAAACAGGACCGGTCCCCTTTTATAAGGAGATTGTTATGTGAATTACATAAGATCCTATAACGAAAATGAAATAAAAATCGATATATGTATTGTTTTTGTTAAATTAAAGATGATAAAGAAATGCGTGCATTTGTAAGAAAAATAAAAATAAAGAAACACGTGCATTTGGAATTTAAGACAAAGAGGAGTTAAAAACCTCTTAATAATGGAATCCCAATAATGATAATAAATTTTTAAATAAGTTTCATATTGTAAACTTAAAAAATATAGAGTAAACAAATATTATAGGAATTCACATTATATAGATACTGAATTTGTAAGGGGTGGGCCCGATCCAACATGACAACCCGACCCATTTTTCAACCATTACCATAATAAAATAGGAACAAAAAAAGGTTTAGTTTTGTGATGCATTCACAATGAAGCACTCATCGAAAAAAAATGGACGACAACCTATATTTAATCACCATTTTCCATTTTGATAACCCATAGTCTCAATTGTATTATAAAAAGAATTTCCAACCTTTTAAGTAATCCCAAAACTTTTAAATAATTTTTTATTATGTCCCTAAATCAATGACCTAGTTACAAATTATTACTTATTTTTTGAAGGATAGTTACAAATTACTTAGTTTAAGGACCCAATTAAATACTTTTTAGCCAAAGGACTTCATTGAAAATTAATAACAAAGCCAGAAATCTAAGTACAATTTTTTAGTTTAAGGAATTAAATAGACCTACAAAGTAATTAATTATAGTATTTGGATCAAGGAAGTTCCTCCTTGTATTTCTCTTGTTATTGCAACCGACTTGTTTCATGATTGAATTAAATTGTTTTTGGACTAGCATGATGTTTGGAACCCCGAAGCAAAATCGATTATGTAGTGTGTAATTGATTTTAGCAAAAGCAACTTCATGTAGCTTCTATGTCTGGCTGAAATTGATTCGACATATATCAAATGTAATATTTTAGTTATGCCCCCTCTCATTGTTTATTTTAGATCATTTCCTTCCATTTTTTCTTCTAATTCTCCATCTCCCTCTTAATCGTACTTTTCTTTTTTTTTTTAAGAAAATCGTACTCTCTTTTGATTATTTTTGTATTTTTTAATGGAGAGAGAGAGTGTTAATGGAAGGCTATATGGTGTTTTTTTAAAAGGAAAATACTATACGGTGTTATTAACTAACATTTCTTTAAAAGATAATGTGAATAATGTATGATTTTGGAAACTTAATCTCTTTTATACATTTTCAGTCAAAGAGACTAAATTTTGAAAGAATCTTAGAATTCTCCTTTATTTAATGTCATTTTGAACAATTTGGTTCCATCAAAGTTATCATAATTTATTTTGAGATTATTAAATGATCAACTAAAACTAATTTATTTCGAATAAGGGTACAAAATATAACATCAACTTTGTATGTGGAAAAATGTAATTTGAACGAAACTTAAAAAAAAAAGACTATTTTCTTAAGTTAAATAAAATATAGGGTTAAAAATGCATTTAAACTAATTAATTTTCATTCTCATCATTTTTAACAAAAATTAATTTTTAAAAATTAATTAATTTAAAATAAATTGTTTATTGCAAAAGGAAAAAAATACAAGAGGTTTTACCTTTACCTTTGTACTTACCCGACTGCCCCCATGTGCAGACATGCAGTATAAATTGACTAGTTGAACTGGCGGATAAACAAGTGATGGCATGTGCACAAATACGTTCTCTTGAAATTTAAGAGAGGATTATATATTTTTTTTGTACAGAAAGAAAATTGTTATTATACACATGTAAAATTTATCTAGACTTTAGGAAAATGTTTGGGATACATCTTTGATTACACCTTAAGTTAAATAAAAGGTATAATGATATAATAAATGTAATAGATTTATGATGTGATAAAAAAGATAGATAGAGATAAAATGAAATGTTAAATAAATGTATTAAAAAATAAGATGTTCAAATATTATGGTCTAAATTTTGTATCCGTATATACAATTTTTTTATAAGCCTAAAAGGCTTGTAAACAATAATGACTTTGTTTATTAAATTTATAAGTTTTGATTCATTGGTGTGATATATTGGTATTAATAATTAATTCATTGAAATATTATCATGATTGTTTGTCTAAGAAGTGTAAGCTCATCAGTTTGATTTTGTATTATCAAAAGGCAATGTGTAAATCATTGGTTCATGAGAGAAACTCGATGCATCATCGGAATGGATAAGAACAACTATATAGAGAGAATTTGACATCATATCTTAATTTAAAACATTAAAATATTAAGTATATTAGTCATCTCATATACATATTGTTCAACCTTCAATTTTCATCCAATTTGGGACATCTAACCCACATATGTCACCAACAATCTCTTCAAGTGTAGGTATATTCATTCATTTGGACATGCTTTCCTTCAAGTGAAAGTGTTTTCATCTACTTACACTTGAATTGTCATTACCACTATGTTAATCAGATACTCGCTTGACCGTCATTATCAAAGACACTATCTCACTTATGTTGTTCAATATATACTTTTTTGTTCATGGTTGAATTTCTATCTCACTTACGCAAATCACCCTGGTTATAAGTTGTAGGTCGATGGTTAATATCATTGTCAATACACATCTATCATAACTACTGCTCACTGACACTAGTTAGCATTTTCTTTAATATAATGGTTCGATGTTAATTATAGATCCACTCTATACATATCCATCATAATATGTAACTAATATAACTAAATAAATATGTTGCAAGTTCTATAATTTGGACTTATGTATAACTAATAAAAAAAGTCTAGAAAAAATTGAAGTGATTGATCCATCATCATCAAACAAACCACACAATCCACATAAAACCTTTCCAATCTTTTCCAAAGTTTCTTTCTTTTTCATCTTTCAAGAGAGAGAGAAACACAGAGAGATGGTGAAGAGTCCCACAACTATCTGTCCCTGCTGATAGACAACAAAACTGCCACACACCCCGCCAATAATGCTTGGGACCTTACAAATCAGACAACCCTTCTCTCTCTCTCTTACCAACTCTCTCTCACACACACCTTCAAATATATCTCCTATCCTAGCATAGCCTAGCATATCTCTTGCAACCCCATTTAAGAAGTTTCCACCTTTCATTTCTTACCACTATCCCTCTACTCTTTTTAGATCAACACTATTCTCTCTCTTTTCACACACACACACAAAATTCTCTTTCCTTTGTTGTGAGACTTAAGAGTTGTTTGTTGGTTACTAACAAAGCATTTATTGTTATATTCTATATAAGAGAGTATATCAATAATATCACAAAACAAAAGAGTATATTTTTTTGGGGTATTACTCATATGGGGTCTTATTCTGCTTCTTCTTATGGTTTTACATTTATTACCATTCTTTTGTTAGTATAAATCATTACCATACGGAATGTTGGTCACCCTCATTGAAAGCTAAAGCATTAAATTAATTTTAAGTGTGACATATACACCACTTTCATCATGGAGAGGCTTCAAGGACCCATCAATTCTTGTGTATGTATTTCTTTCTCTTAGTTTTGCATTACATACAATTTTTTTTGTTCTAATCCTATTTGTAGAATCAAGATAGGTACTGCATTTACTCTCTAAAATCAAAACTATAGCATTGAATGCATTATGCTACTATTTTCCTAAAAATTACAATTTCTCTTATCTGGTTCTCTTTTGTTGACATACTATTTTTGTTACTATTTTCTTACTTATACCCCTTTCTCCATTCTTGCCAAACTCCAAATTCATCCTCATTCATTGAAGCATATATTCCTTGCTTCTTTTGCATTATTTAGTTGAGTTTTGATAGTGAAATCTAACCAAACTTTGCTTCACTTTTTCTTTTTCTTTTTCTTTTTTCATTATTGTTTAACAAATCAACACATTTTTTACTCTTTTCTTAATTAATATCTTGCAGTTCTTTAGTGAAGTGAATTGTTTAGACCAAACATTACTTGATGAACAAAGTTTGAGATTTGAAGAGGAAGAACAATTTCTCATATCAAGTTTAGGAGATAACATGCCATTTCTTCAAATGCTTCAAAGTGTTGATTCTCCACAGTTTTTTCCTTTGAAAGAACCAAACTTTCAAACACTTTTAAGGTTTCAACATATGAAAAAACCATGGGAAGACATAGCTTACATTCCTAGAATGGATTCTTCACAACATGTTCAAACAACATTGGAATTTGAAAGCTGTGTAACACAAGAAATGTTGGAGATGCAATCACCAGTGAAATCAGAAAGCAACAAAGTTTCACTTTCAACTTCATGCATTGAGAAATTAAGCTATGAATGTAACCAACAAGAAGAAACAAAAACAGCACAATCATGTTCCAAATCTCAACAAGGAACAACAAGGGAAAAGAGAAAGAGAAAAAGAACAAGACCAGTTAAGAATAAGGAAGATGTTGAGAATCAAAGAATGACACACATTGCTGTTGAACGTAATAGGAGACGCCAAATGAATGACCACCTTAGTGTTCTTAGGTCTCTCATGCCATCTTCATATGTTCAAAGGGTATGAACTTTTCAATCATTCTTTATGAAATTTTAAGTCAAATTCTTATACCCTTTTCTTAAAAATCCTTTCTTTTGAGTTTTTCATGTTAAAAATCCAATCTTTTTTGGTTTTGTATACAAGGGCATGTTTGGATTTTCTTTGAGTTTGACATAATCACATTTTGTTAATGAGATTTTAGTAAAAATTAAATTTTTTAGCTTCAATAAAATATTAGTGGTCTAGTGATTTTTTCAATTTGATTTAGTCAAACTCATTTTGTTAAATTTTACTATATTTTTTGCTTTTTTTATTTTTATTAAAAAGAATTCACTTTGGTAAAGATTTTTTGTTTTGTTTGTTTATGTGATAGGGTGACCAAGCATCAATAATAGGAGGAGCAATTGATTTTGTGAAAGAGTTGGAACAATTGCTTGAATCTCTTGAAGCACAAAAAAGGATAAAAAAGAATGAAGATATTGGTTCCTCATCATCATCATCACCACCTAGTTATGGAATGAAATTATCACCTTGTGAAGAAAATGAGGTAAAGGCAGAAAACAAATCAGAAGCAGCAGATATAAAAGTGACATTGATTCAAACCCATGTGAACTTGAAAATTGAGTGCAAAAAAAAGGCTGGTCAATTGATAAAGGTTATTGTTGCATTGGAAAATCTTAGGCTAACTATTCTTCACCTAAACATCACATCTTTTGAGTCTTCTGTACTCTACTCCCTCAATCTCAAGGTATTATTCTGTCTTTTCACTCATCATAGTGTTTTCTTTTTATTTTTTTAAATTATTTTTAAATATGGTCAACTCACTATTGGTATCAAGTCAGAGTACTGTTCTTTTCTGACTTGCACTCTAAGCAAAACCTGGCTTCCTTGGTTCCAACATTGTTTATCATTATAAAATAAAATAAAATGCCATTTGATAAACAAATTTAATTGGCTGAAAGTTTTTTTTTTATAAATTTTTGATAAAATCTCTCTAGATAAATATCAATGCTCATTAGTTAATTTATATAGAAAATGCTAATAACCGTTTCAAAATACTAGTTAAGGAAACAAATATGTTAAAAAGCAAGTTTCGAGTAGAGAGTTCAAATTTTTTTTAAAACTAATATTAAATAGTTTTTAATGTTACTTTAGTTAATAATAATTTTTTATTTCTCTAATGTTGTTTTTAGGAAGAAAAAAATAGTAGTGTTGAATTTGTAAGTAAGGACTCTAGTTGGATTCATGTAGAACACATAGAACTGTTGAAAAGGGGAATTATGATCATTGATTGTTGCACATAAAAAATATTTGGGCACATACAAATAAAATAAATTAAACAAAAATAATTTACTCATATTATTTAATTATTTGAATTATTTATTATTATTATTTTTATTTGATAAATAAATAAATAACGAGCTGTATATATGGGTGATGCAGATTGAAGAAGACTGTAAGCTAGGCACAGCAAATGACATAGCAGAAGCAGTTCATCAAATATTCAGCTACATCAATAATGGTAGCTAAAGAAGCAAGTAGCTATAACCTTGGGGGGAATGGGTTGCAGAAGAATAAAGGACAAAGAATCATTGAAGGGATGGTGGTAAAATGTGGCTGGGGTGACAGGGAACATAGGGCACCAATTTCTTGTCTACATATATCAATGTGAGATGTATCATGTTAATTAGGTAGCTCACAAAATAGAGATAGGGCACATGATGTTAACGTTTGTTGTTCAAATAGTTTCACTCTGTTTATTGATTGGAATGCTAGTTGGTAGTATTGTATACTCTTGTGTGTGTTTTTTATTAATTTGTTAGTATTTTTGGTGAATTGAAAAATTGGGTTGATTGATCTATTCTGATCAATATATGGTTAGACTTTTCGTAAATTGAGAAATTGATTGATCGAGCTATTGAGATCGATATATATGGTTAGACTTTTTGTTCGTACTCGTTTGTGACTTGAGTTTCAAGTAAAGTAAAAAATAATTTTATAATTTTAGATTATACATTAATTTTGTTGTAAATTTTGTCTAAGATTAATGGTTCTATGTAATTTTTTGAAGGAACTTTATATAAATTATGTCTTCCTTAATTAAATTTTATTTTGTAAAAGAAATTTGGTGGATATTATTTAATAAATAAACTTTTTTTTTGACAAAATTTAATAAATAAACTTGTTAAATTTATCTTTATAAAGGCACATGGTGGTGGACTTGGGGATAGAAGGTGGGGCTCAAATATGTCTACATAAGAAGGAGGACCTACTTTGAAAAATTTGGAGCAGTCATGATTACAATCTATAAGGAGAAAAATATGATATAATGCATCTCTTTTTACATTGACTTTGTGTGATGGGCCGTATATTATAAATGAGGTTTCAGAATTATTATATGTACTGTGTACATACTCCATACCTTACTTTTTATCGGTTCTTTTTGGCCTCGAGTTCATGGCAGCACTATACAATTTTTGCAATGATCTAGCAAACTAAATAAACAAATAATCAATTAATTAAGTAAATGGTCGTCAAGAACAAACTAGTACTTGTTTATTTTATTAATGAAAAATGTATTTTTTTTTTAAAGGAAAGTAAAAAAGTTAGTAAGTTAATTGTAAGGGTAGTACTAGTATGTTTGTTGTTGCAAAACACTTTGACCGTTAACTCTCACTTCTTTTAATCATTTAGTTTAAATTTGTTGAACTATCCAACTTTTAGAACAAACTAGTATTCATTTTGTAATATAATATAGGACTCTATTGAATTAAAAAAACAATAGTATTAAATTCATTCTGAATAAATATTAGTTTATATAGTTTAGGTTTGATTATTAACGTATTAGATTCTTCCTTTGATTTGAGTTCTTACACGTCTATTTGAAACTTGTTGTGTTAGCTGGTCTGACTTCTTCGACTCTAATGTTTTCAGATCTGTTGAGATTTGCATGTTTTAAGGTATCATTTCCGCCTACACTCGGGTACATCATGATCGAAAGAGAGTTTTTATGCTTGCTGCATTGTTCAGGGAGTTGTTAGCACTTGGATTTTGATACCGTGTTGGTGGTTGATCCATTCATCAGATTTAAACCCTAATTGTTTTTCGCCAATGTATACTTTTCATATTTTTTGTAACCTAGTTTCACACCTGTATCTGGGTTCCCTAAGTTGCGCTCGTAATTAGTGAATTTTTTTAATGATAGATTATGTTTGGTCCACTTGGTCTGATTTATACAATGTATCCCCATTTCGGTTGTATCTCGATCATGTCTAATGTTCCACCAATCTCCGTATCTTTCTTTTTATTTAATATAATTTTCCTTTTGTCTAAAAAAAAAGTTTACATATTTTAGGAGACAAAGTTGATTATTGTTTAATTTCTATCATAGTATTTGTTACATAGTACAAATAACTAAGTAGAGAATTTTATATTTGAACTATGTAAAAAAAAATTAAAAAAAAAAAAGAGACTCTTTGGAGAGATGACAATAAATAAGCTTTGAAGAGAACCCATATAAACGTGTAGGTGATGGACAATGATCGTCTATCTTTAGGAAGGAAAAGTTACATACCTTTCTCTTTATCTTTCTCATATTTTATTTTACTTATCTTTTCTATATATTTTTTCACTTATTTTCATGTTTTCTTTATCACTTTTTAGCCAAAAATCATCAAGAGAAAGAGAACTCAAAGATAGAGGATACAAATCCATGGTCTACCCACATCTTTGAGTCACAAATCGTTTCAAAAACCGATAGATGACCCATCACTCGTTGTTGGAGGATGAAACATAATTATATAAGAGATTTGGATTCAATTAAAAACTTTTAATTATCCTCGTTATAACCTAGTAGTTTGGTTGTGAAATTTTTTTCGGTATTTCATATTCGAATCCAAATAACCACATTCATATTTAAATATATATTGGTCATTGAATCAATAAAAAGTTTAAAACCTTAACTAAACATATGTACATATCCCCACTAAGAACCCAGCATTCGGTATGCCAACTCAACTAAATTAAAATATATTAACTTCTAATACTTACTATCGACATATTTTTTATTCTCACACTAATATGTACATTCTTTTGACACATATGTACAGTGAAATCTTATTTCTTTATTAACACATATTTAAGCATTTAAACATCGAGAAATGATAGTTGAACACCAATTCTTATAACTTTTATGACAATTTTCTCTCTCATATTTATATTTTGTTTTTTACTTTCTCTTTATTGTTTTGGTTATTGTGTCAATACTCATATTTCTTTGTATATTTAAGTTGTTCCAGAAGTTGTCAACAAAAATGATTGTTTAAATAACACTTCTCTTAAACATCAGTGTGAGATCACTTTGTCCATCTTGTATTTTCTCCCTCTTATAATTGATATTATTGAGATTGAGATGAGATAAAGAAGGAACATAAGGGAGCCATATTAGGTGAGACACAAGATGGCATCCTCCTTTATACCTATGCATGAAGGGTTGAAAATAGATTTTAAGTATTTTGTCCATGCAAATATAGGACATTTGAATTTTCGTCCCTGATGTAACACCCCGTTTTCCCAACGTAAAAATTTCGTAAATTAAATCAGAGTTTTCACATAAACGAAGTATCACTTTCTTAAAACATCTCAAAGGAAATGAATAACAATTCATTCATCATAAAAATAGTTATTAAACTTCTCAAAACATTGCAGCGGAATCTTAAAAGTCTTGGCACGCAGGCCTCTTCATAACATTTCAAAAGTTCATCTAAAATTAGTCTTTATAAAATTATAATTGACATGCAAGGAACATAAAAGCATTTGACAAGATTCCCCATCCCGTTACATATCAGAGCACCTAAGACACAGTGAGGAATGCCTCACACGACTGCACCTAATCTTGGTTACCTGCACTTGCCCACAAGGCGGCAATTCCAACAGAAGGGGTGAGATTTACAAATAATATAATAAACAGATAATTCAACAATTAAGTTTAACAACAATTAACATATAAGCACGTCTCAAATATTTATCTCATAACATCTTAAGCAACATCAAGAATATCATCACTAAACATCTTAAACATCATCAAAGAATCATCATCACAAAACATCTTAATCATCATCAAAGAACAAAACATCTTAAACATCATCACAAAACATCTTAAACAACTCGACTCGACAGTGCAACTCGACTATGCAACTCGACTATGCAACTCTAACATCTTAAACATCTTAGACATCTTATATGCATGTGGTACCAATCCAGGGCATAAGCCCTCGTCGCTTTGAGCATAAATATACTCCTAGGGCATAAGCCCTCGTCGCTAGTGAGCAAAAGCTCTAGGGCATAAGCCCTCGTCGCTGGTGAGTAAAAACTCCAGGGCATAAGCCCTCATCTCTGAATGAGTATGCATGAGACTCAATCACTTACGTCTTAGACATCACGACACTTCTCATATGACTCCAACAAATTGGACAACATCTCACATCATAGACCGACTCATGCAGTTTTAATTAAATAATAACAGCAACATGGCAGCAAATCATCAATCATATAACAACATCAAAAATTCATCATTTAGGCATCACATATATTACAATATAGTTCACATAATGCACATATGATTCATAATCATTATCAGCAACATCAATCATCACATTAACTTTACAAGTATAGCACATTATGCACTCATCATTCATAATTCATAAGCAATAACATTCTTCAAAAGTAATCAAGTCTGATTAAATAAGACATAAGCCAAATACTCATAAAACACCTCAACTAAATCCCTAATACCTAAGTTTGAAGTTTGGAAACCAACCCTAAGTCTTTGGACTAACTTGGGATTAGTTATGCTAAGTTTTCTTAAAGTTTTCTCAAGACCTACTTGGACTATTTTCATCATAACTCAAAATCTACAAATAATTTTCTAGTCACTCTAGAGCCATTAGAAAGCTAACTCAATTACCTACAACTTTCGTGTTTACACCAAGACCCATTTCGGAATAGAAATGTATGAAAAAGACACAAGAACGTGAAACAGAGAATGCTGTTTTTTTCCAAGACCTACTTGGAGTGTTTTTATCATAACTCAAGATTCACAAAACATATTTGAGTCACTATGAAGCCATTAAAAAGATAACTCAATTATCTACAACGTTCGTGAAGACATCAAAAGCTAAATATGAACAGAAAAGTCCCAATTTTTATTTTAGTTTTTCGGTTACAGAAAATCGAAAAGAGAACGAGCATGTTGACCCCTTTGTAGTATTTTAATCATATCTAGAGTTCTAAAAGCTTAAGTTGAGTCACTCAAAAGGCTAGTGAAAGCTAACATCTGTATCTACAACTTTCATGAAGACACCTAAACCCAGTTCGGAACTTAAACTTGTCAAACTGAGACAACAAGTAACGTGTTTTGCACAGCGACAACAAAATCGCAGTTCAGTTGCGATTTCGCCTTGGGGAAACCTTTTCGACTCCGTTTTCGATCCAATACCCTCAAAACATGACCTTAAACATCACCCTATGATTATCCTATCATTAGAACATTAATTATTCATTAACCTACTAGATTATCCATTCTTTTTAAGACTAGAAACTCAATTCGAAACCTAAACTAGTTTTCCTTAATTCTCACCTTTCAACTTCATCTTTTAATTCATTCACCTTAACCTAGTTCTTAATTCTCTCAAAAACTCATCCATCTCTTGTTAATCATAATGAAAGCTAGGCTCACCCTTACCTTAATTTGGTCTCCTGAATCAAGCTGCGTTCTTCTTAAGTTTTTCTTCTCTCTTTCGCGCCTTCTCTCTTTTCCTCTAGGTTTCTTCAAAAGTTATATCACGTACTAAATAATTCTAACCCTAATTCTCTTCTTTATATTTTCTTACTCATCTTATCTTATTTCTACTCCTTCCCTCAAATTCTCTAAAATTATGTAACAACCCATAAATAATTAAATATATTATATTATAAATTAAATAAGATAATACTAAAAATACATAAAAGCACACATCATCAAAATATATATATTATTTCTAAAACAAATATATTTCTACACTAGATAATATATATATATATATATATATATATATATATATATTTTTACATAAATAACAAATATGTTTCTACAATAAATAATATATATATTTTTACACAAAATAACAAATATATTTCTACACTAGATAATATATATATATATATACACACACACACCAAATAACACATATTAGCGTATTTCATCATAGTATACATTATAAATCAAATAATAATAATTAAAGAAATAGAGCGTTACACCTGAAGTTATTAATCCTTTCATTTTGCCCTTGCAAATATTAATCATTTGACTTTTGATCATAATTAGGTTTTTTTGCTGAGGTGGACTGTCATTAGCAACGTGGTGCCCATGTGACAATTGTTGATTGGGCGAGCTGGTTGGCTTAAATAGGTCTTTCGTCCCTGCAAATATAAGTCATTTGAATTTTCATCCTTAAAATTACTAATCAGACGTAATTAGAACTATTTTTCAAATGATTAATATTTACAAGGGCAAAATGAAATGAATAATAACTTCAAGGACAAAAATTCAAATGACTTATATTTACCGGGACGAACGGCCTATTTAAAACTATTATTTTTTATAATTGCAATTGCAATACCAAACAAATAAAAAGGTAAAAGAAAGAGTGACTAGATGGAAAATTCCTTTGATAAAGGTGTTTGACAAGAAACTATATCAGGGTTTAGTGAAAAGTCAAAATAATGATGAAAGGGCAATCCTAATCCCCATAGTCCCACACAATAGCCCTATAGCCTTTAAATAATACATTTGTCTCTCCTATATATCCTCCCTATAAAGATAAAAAAATTATACAAATATACATTTGTCTCTCTCACAAATAGCGAAAAAAATTGTCTAGTAATATAGGAGTATTATTGAGAGCAACAAAAGCAAGCAGCACAACACCCATCCCCATGTGCAAATGTGTCAGAAGGACAAACCCCCTCTCCTTTTCAGGCCCAACCTCAGCCTCAAGTCCTATTCATTTTTGGTCCTCGAGTTTTTGCAACTAGTGGTGTGATGTGCCTCATTTCCCATTGTTGATGGATCCATCCTTAGCTTTTTTCTTCTATTTCACGCTTTTTCCTTTGTGTCTCCAAGAGATGTACAAACTACAAGGTCTTCCATTAGTTTAGATTAGAACTCATCATGTGCTGTAAGGTCACTAACTTAGCTTCCCCACTCTTTTGGTCACTCTTTCTACTTGTCATGATTACTTCATTCTTTCTATTTTGTCTACAATACGTATAATAAGATTTAGTAAAAGGAAATATAACATAATAGATTAATTGGGCCAATAATTATAAGGACATTTTTTAAAACTAATACACATCCTTATTTATTAATTTTGTTAAGTCTGCATCATTTTAACTTAATAATTTCTCTCTAATTTTCTGTATTAGATTAACAGTAATTTAATCTAACAAATTTCATCTGAAAAAATGCATCGCACTAATTTCATTCTTTTCCTCTTGCCTTTATTTATCCTTATTTATTAATTTTATTAAGTATGCAACAACTTAACCTAATATCCTTATTTATTAATTTTATTAGGTCTGCAGCAACTTAACCTAATAATTTCTCTCTAAAATGCTGCATTTAGATAGCAACAATTTAACCTAACAAATTCCATCTAAAATGCAGCGCACCAACTTAACATAACACATTCCCTCTAAAATGTAGCAATCCTTAAAATTTCTCCTCACCGATGAACTTTTCATTCATATCATGTTGTGTCATCGTTTGTATTTGTTTCTGTAGATTTTTTTTTTGTCAAGTTGTTGTACACTTATTTAATACGTTTACAAACAGAATACCTTAAAGATATTGATCACTGATGAAGATGGTGAAAATACCAATGTGCGATGAAACTAAATGTCAATGTACTAAAATTTTTATATTTTTTATGAAGTGTTTTATTTTGTCTACTATGGATTATCACCTATTCTTTTTTTCACCGTTACCAATTATATATTGCATTTTACTATTCGTATGTCAATCCCTTAACAATAAACACGTGCGACGCACGGGTCAACAATATAGTTATTGATAAATTTACTGCTCTTTTTGGTATATGATAAGTTTATTAGGCTGCGTTTGCGTGACATTGAGTTTTTATGATATTAGTGACATTGTCTCCATCTTTCTCTTAATCAAACATTTTATCCGGTGAAAAATAATTAATTTCAATCATTATTGATCATTCTCTCATTAAAATATCTTAAAATCATCAATATTATCAAATTCAATGTCACTAAAATATTTTCCAAGTTTATTGTTTTTTTTGACAAAAGTAAAACGATATTAATTCATTTAAATTGATAGAATACATCAGATACAATAACATGATCAATATCACTAAAAACATAAAGGGTGAATCTACGCACAAATGCACAACACCCAAGTTAATAGCATACAACGATAAAATGCCTACAAATAATATGATAAAATCTAAATCATGAGAATACTCAGACTTTCGGATTTGCAACGTTGACGCTCAAATCATTGATTGAATCTGTGATTGACTGAAGTTGATATTTCAATAGGAACTAAACAGACACTGCAACAAGAAGCGTAATCAACTACGTCGTACCTAGACAACCACATTACGAGAAAACACAAAAAAAAAATTATATGTGGAAATCACTTATTTAGATTGAAAGAAAGGGAAAAAAGATGCAGATGGATGATTCTAGGTCCAAAATTGACCTAAAACCACTTCTCCTTGATGTGTGAAAAAGAAAGAAAATTTAAAGAGAAGGTGGAGTTTCTCTAAAAAAAAAACTAGAGCCAAATTTTTTCCAAGCTTATTGTGGTCATCACATAAAATCATATTTCCTAATCCTCATAAAATTAGAAATGTTTTTTTTTAAGGTTCATGTTAATTAGTGTTCCCGACACACTAGTTAAGAAAACAAAAAAGATAAGTTTTGCATGGAAAACAACATTTTCTATACTTTTTAATGCTTGATTACATAAGTTTTAAGAAATTCCTACTATATTTGCTTCTTTAACTAGTGTTTGGAGAATCCTAAAGAGTTCTCCAAATATATTGGTTAAACATTTTAAACAAATAAATTTTTATAAAAAATGGTATAACTAATACCGCAAATCTATTTATAAATTCATTAACTAATGTCACAAACCACTTATTAGCAAGACAAAATAAATGTAAAATGGTGATGGTGAAGGAAGTATTAGATCAATATTTTCTTTTTATGGGGGCATCAATATATCGGGTAGCAAACATGGATGAACCCAAAAAAAGAACTATGGTCAGAAATTCTTGGACTAAGCGATGTTTGTTTATTGGAAAAGAAGACACATTTACCGCGTTACTCTATCAAACATATACTTGGTCTATTCTAAATAACCAGCACCGTTTAAAAATAATTGTGATTATATATAGGATGTTACTAACGGTGTCTTAAAAGACGCACTTTAAGGATTTGTTGTTAAAAAATGTTTATGGAAAAAGGTAAATAGTTTAATTTTCAGTGAATTGAATATATTATTTCTGTTGAAATTTGACTTAAAATTAAAGTTTGAAGGAGTAAAAAAATCGGTGTCTGAATTGATGTCTTCGGTGGCCGATTTTGTGTGCCTTTCCAGCCTTTTCTTTACGGCTTTTTTCGGGCCCTGAGTGTGTGCATTCGGTGGCCGAATTGGCAGATAAGGATCAAATAGTATTGTGTACTATTGGGAATTCGGTGGCCGATGTGGTGAGTTTGGTGGCCGAATTTGAGGATAAGGCTGAGTTCATACTGTGTACGAAGGTGAATTCGGTGGCCGAATTGCTGTCTTCGGTGGCCGAATTTGACATTTGCTTAACACTATAAAAGACTTCATTCTTCATTTTTTGAGTACATCTTCAAGAGAGAAACCTAGGAATGCAAAGGAGGGAACTTTAGGGTTGAAGGTCTTTGTAGTGAGGTTCTTTTGGGTTGGGAAACATTGTAAACACCTTGGGTGAGTGAAAATCACTGAGTGTCTTGTTCATTGGTGAGATTGAGAAAATGGGTAGAAATTAGGTTTTGTTCTTTGTGAGCTCTTGTGCTAATTTCTTGTAACCCATTTGTATCTCTTTGTAAGAACTCATTGATAGTGGATTGGAGAGATCAATCTCTCCTCCAGAGTAGGTCAAGTTGGACCGAACTGGGTGAACAATTTTTGGTGTGTTTGTTTCCTTTCTTTCATATGCTTGTGGTTTTGTGCTTTTGACTTTGATTCCTAGATTAGATATAGGTGTTGTTGTTATTATTGTTGCTTGTTGTTACTTTGAAATTGGTTACCACTTTCCTTTGCTCCATACATCATAATTTGTATTGGTGTGAGGTTTTAGACTGAAATTCACAACAATTTCTATAAAAACTTATTATTTAAAGTAATTAAGGAGTGTCTGCAGGACAGTCGTTAACATTTTCTTTATGTATATAACAATTTTGTCAAAAGACACGACACTTTTAGTAAACTAACCCAATTCACAATTGATGTATTTTCACCATCATAACTACAAAGTGAAATATAATGTTTTGAAAGTAATGTTTACATTAACATGTAGAAGGTACAATTGAAAAAAAATAATAATCTAACATTAAAAAATGTAAATGTCATTCATTTTGAATTAATATTTTTTGTTATAATAACACTCTTTAGAAATGGAAGGAATGCAATATTAAGCTTATTCCAAGTTGAAAATCGGGTTTTATATATAAGAAAAAAATTGAGTAAAAAAAGTTGATATATTTAATGTAGGAGAAAACTTTTTTTTTTCCTCTCAACAATAATATGTGTATGTCAATTAATTTTCTATATTCATTTTTTTTTTTTAATTTCTCTTCCTATCGCATCACCCGCTTATCACATCCTTCCTATCTCTCTCATGTATATACACCTCAAGAGTGTAAACAACATTTTCCTTGTTTTCTTAACTAATGGAAATGGTGAGGGAAGTATTAGATCAATATTATCTTATACTCGTATTTATTAGTTGAAATGAAAAATGAAAAAAATATGAAAACTAAATGCCCGCAATGGAATTGTTTATTCTTACTATACATTGACATGATCAGATTAGCAGAGTATTAACAGCTTTTGGCAAGAAAATGAACATGAGATTTTACTTCTCTTTATGCCGGGTCTCGAACCGAGTTTCTCAAAATTGTAGATAAAATCTCTCAACCAAATGACTTCTCGGGAGACATGCAACATGAGATTTTACTTAATCATACTACATGGTTTTGCATAAGCATGAGAATGTTCAAATTCATTTGTCGGGCAACACAAAATAGGGTTTAAATTGGACAACACAAAATAGGGCAGAAGCAAAAGGCGAAGAGATTTGCTTTTGCATGCGATGGGGGACCGCACTACTATGCTATACTAACATTTGATCATAACCAGAATCTTAACATTATTGGACTATGCCACACTTGGCTTCTTGGTTTGGCCACGGGTTGCGTGACTATGCATAATGCATGTATAAGACTACGTTCCTCACAGTTGATGGGGATGGGACATGTGCATGAACATAAATAATGCATCAAATCCAAACCCTTTTTCTCTTTTTGGATTTATAAAGGGTTAAATATGTTTTTGTCCCTATAAATATATTAACTTTTTGTTTAAGTCCCTTTAAAATTTTCCTTCAACTTTTAGTCTTTATAAAATTTTCCATTTTCACTTTTGGTCCCTCTTTTAAAGTAAACTCATATGTAGAATTCATATTTTTGAATAAAATTTTGCAGAAAAATTCATAATATTATAAGAATCTCTCCAAAAAAATTAGAATTTTTAAAAAAAAAATGAATTTATTATGAATTTTTATATTTTTTACGGTTAAAAATTCATATTTAATTTATGTTTTGTTGAAAAATTCTATTTTTTTTGGGAAATATATTTACAATATTCTTCACATTTCTACACAATTTCATTAAAAAAAACAAATACTAAAATTAACTTAAAAATAGGGACCAAAAGTAGTGATTGAAAATTTTATAGGGACTAAAAGTTGAATGAAAATTTTAGAGGGACTAAAACAAAAAGTTGGTATATTTATAGGGATCAAAAACATATTTAACCCATTTATAAAATAGTAGTTTACTTTTTAATAAGTTCACATTACACTTTCGTTTTAAGTCAAAATCTTTCAAGTGTCAAATCGAAAACTAATTAACTTATTGAATTATATGCAGGATAAAACAGAAGTATTTGAATTCTCTTTCTCTAACTATTTGATTTAAATTAGAGTTTAAATGTGTGTGAAATACTTAAAGTTTGAGTTTGCCTTGTGAAAAGAATGAATGATTTGAACTTGTTAAAAAATTAATAAAGCTGGGTTTGATTTGTTAAATAACCTAGGTAAAGCAGGATATGGTGGACTGATTAGGAATTTTCAATTTCCGTATTATCATAGTGGTAGAAAGAATACTACATTGCATCTAAACTTCAAACTGGTTAGCTTTAACCATGGTAATGCTCCAAAATTCTTGGTTGATAGAGAATCAAGGTAGATTTACCAATGAATCGTGAAATGATATGTTTCTTAACTATTTTTTTGTTTATTTAGTAAGAAGTCATTCGTCGGATCGTGCACGTTTTTAGTTACGAGGGAAACTTTTAATTTTCCTTCTATGGTAGTGTGGGGTTGTCCAATATTTTGCATGCAGAAATTCATGCCCTTATGATTGGGATTAAACTTTGTCGGGAGGTTGGTTATAAGAAACTGATTTGTTTTTTTGACTCTTTTCATGTAGTGCATTTAGTGTCAAAGGAAGTGTCGAGACTTTATCACTATGCGAACCTTTTGGAGCTCATTCAAATGTATTTAGTTAAGGAGTGAGATATTTCTATTCATCATATTTTGAGAAGGAAACTCTTGCACGGATAGACTTGTAAAATTAGGTGTTGATCATTTAGAATCTCATGTGATGGTGCATCAACCATTGCCATATCTATCATCAGTCTTACTAGCTGATGCTATAGGAGTGTTCTTTATTAGGACGTAGTTTTTCTTTGTTTTTTTTTTCTTGACTCGTGTAACAAAAAAAAAAGTATATATACTGCTTTTGGACTAATAGTTTTTTTTTTTTTTTGTATTGAGGTTATAACCAAACTATTTATGAGCTGTTCATTTGAGTTTTATGAACTTGAGCTCATATCATTTAAGTATCCGAGTCTAATATTGAATATGAATTTATTTATTTAATTAAACAAAACCAACTTGATCAAGTATTTAACGAACCGAGAATTCAAACAGTTCATCAATATATCTCAGCTCATTTACATTCCTAATGTACTATTGACATACATGCTCAAGTCACATTAGAGAAGGCTACTTAATTTTAAGATGGAAGTTTTTTTATTTCTTAAAATTGTTTTATATGATATAATTAAAAAAAATAGGTGATAGCTACGAGTTACCATTTCAAAAAGAATCATTAATCTCAATGAAGATTACTGTATGCAATATTTTATGTTAAGCGTATATGAAACAGACATTTCAAATTCTAACCCAAGTTATACCTAGCTCAAATGAACTTACCATTGATACCGATTTAGTTAAATTATAATAGTAGAAGTGATTATTCTTTGCAGTATTTTGTACTACTCCTTATTCAGCACAACATGTGTGTTGTTAAAAATAAGAAGCATAACATGTGTATTTATATAAGTATATTGAACTTTGATGTTTTGTTCTTCAAATATACACCCTTTAATCACTATTATAAACAAAAATTTACATTTTGCATTTGATCTTTATTATAAACCATATACATCATTTAATAAATAAATCTAAAATGTTAATTTTTCTTATATTTCAGTATACACGAAATATATGATTCCTTGTGGGGGCTAAAGGGGCAAATTGATGTGCATGCTTTGAGAGAGTGATGCATCTTAAGGTGGTAGTTTTTTCTTTACAAATGCTTTGTCACTAATTGTCAACTAGAGAAAACTTAGTTACTCGGGGAGTAGTAGTCAATGGGAGTGTGTTGGGTTGTCATTGGTCCTTGGATTCAAGGAAGTGAGATGTGCATTTATTCGTAACTTGTAGGTTTGCAAGTAAAGTTTAGTATCGAATTTTGGTGTGGCTAGGTGTTTTGATGGTACTTCTGTAGAATATTTTCACTTTCTATGAAAGTTGTTGTTTCTTTCTTCGTCATTAGAAGATCTCCAAAGGTTGTTGATTTGGCATACAATTAAACATGACACCACAACCCGTATCCACAGGTACATGCCAAACCCACCTCAATTCGATGGATTTTTTCCGCTTTAACAGAATTCGGGTATAAGTTTGAGTTTCTTCGATTTCAAAACACGATACGAGACGGATAACAAAGATATAAGTATCCATTCCGAACATTTACCCAAACACATTCTTGAATGTCAAAATTACTTTATTACCTCTTTATTACTCTTTTTATTTGGTATGGTCATGTCCATGTTATTTGGTTTGATAATTGTCATATTATAAAAATTGTTATTGATATTTAAAAGAGAAACCAAATTATTTGGTTAATTAAATGTTAAAGTAAAGATATTTGGTGGATAATGTATTATAAAATTGTCCTCAGGACTCAATATATTTTTTTTTTAAAGAAAAGATTCACTGCGGGTACAAAGATGGGGTATGGATATCCGAACCCGTTGAAAACGAAAATGTGATTCAATTTCTCATTTCCGATAAATATGTGTATGGTAACGAGTAAGTGTATGAGAATCGAGGACGAGATTAAAATTTTTTAAAAAAATCAAATATCAAGCTACAATATATTTCTTGTTAAGTAAAAGTTACTGAAAAAAGTACGGATACTTGAAACTCATACAAATTATATCAATTTCATATACAACGAAGACAAGAGAGCGTGTATCATACCACCAATCTAAAAAAACAAAATTCTCATCACTATCTCATTCCTCTACAAATTAACCAAGATCAAAATAATAAGAAAATTGCTCTTCTCCCAACAAAAAATGTTCACTCTCATACAAACCGACCAAAATACCACCTACGTGAGTTAACTCACGTTTGGTAAGCTGAAGTATAATCTACATGAGTTAACTCACGCTGAGTTATAACCTACATGAGTTAACTCACGCTAGGGTTATAACCTACATGAGTTAACTCACGTGGAATGTACCAATATAGCGAACGTAACTTAAGTCATATTGCGTTTAACATATGCGTAACTTAAGCCACATGTGGATATTTTGGTCAGTTTGTATGGAGGTGAATGTTTTTTAATTGGGTCATGTGGCACAAGTTACAAGTTAAGGAGTTAGAAGAGGAAATAATAAATAAATTTTATATTGAAAATAGTAATTATTAAACTTTTAAAACATTGATTACAAAAGTTCTAAGAAAAGACTTCTATTTTTATCTTGGGCACAAGTTAACATTTTCTTTTTTAATTAAGAGAAAGGCAATTTTCAAATAATAATTGTCCCTAACTACAATTTTTTTTTTATCAAGCCCTACTTACAACCCCTAACAAATTTACCACTTTCATATTGAAAAGAATGTTACTGTGTTCCAACTAAATATACTAAACTGAACCCATTTTAAATGAGTCGGTACTTTCTTTCCTCTCTTTCATAGTGTGAATTTGGCTTAATCTTCTATGGTCGCAATCAAAATTTTGTCTTTGACTTGTCTGTGAAATAATTTAATTAGACTTGTACTATCATGTTTTCAGTGGGTTTGGTAGTGCGTGCCCTTATTATTTTTGTAGCATGAAAATATATAATGATGATAAGATATTCTGCATTCTGTACAATCTCTTCTTGGTATGTTTTTTTTGACAGAGTTACCATAAATCTTAATAAGTTTGAACGTAAACTGGAAAATCAGGCAAACAGTACCATTAGCATCTAGGTCTAGTTTTTGGCTAAACTACAGTTTTGACCTCTTAACTTTGCCAATGTTGCGATTTTGACCCCCTATTAAAAAAAATGAAAATTTTGCCCCCTATGTTTTAGCCCCTTTGCAATAGTGACCTTTTGACCAATTTTGATCGGGTCAACGCCTAAGTGGCATGCCACATGTGTAATTACTAAATTAAAAAAAAATTAAAAATCCACATAATCATTTTCTAAATTAAATAAATTAAAAAGAAATTGAAAAATAAAAAAAAGAGAAAAGGAAATAAAAAAGAAAAAACTCAAAATATCTTCAACAACAATTTGTGTTGCAGGCTGCTACTGTCCTCACCCCTTTTTTGCCTTTTTTGAAGCTCCGAGAACAACAGTTGCTGAAATTCAAAACCTTTACACAAATAAACCGCTGCAATGGGAAAAAGAACATGATACCAAACAAAAAATCAGAAGAATTTAAAAAAGGATGATGAAGTTATCGCCACACAAAACCTTATAATCACACCGACCCATTTCACCATTTCAACTCTAAATAAATAAAAATATGTTTTTGATTCGTGGGTTGCATTCAAAATAGCTTCTTTCCCCACTGCTCCTTGTCCTAAATGTTTAACTTTTAATCATTTGGGTTTGAAGTCTCAGACTTCTTCAAAGAATGTGCAGTTGGGGTTTATGAAATCTCAATCTTTTGGATCTTTGAGTTGTGATTTGGTGTCTAATGGGATTCAGGTTTGTGGTTTGTGATTTTATACCAAGTTTATGAAGCTGGCGTTCCCTAACTTTGCTGAATCCAACTTCAACGTTGTTCTATTGTTGCCACCATCGGAATCCGACGTTGTCGTCTTACGTCCATTGCGGAAACAATAACACCCTTGGAAGGCGACGGCGGCGGAGGAGACGAGAGGAAGGGCGGCGACGGCGGTGGAGGACGAAGAGAAAGAGGTAGAGGCGGCAGTGAAGCAGATGAGGAGAGAAGATGGAAGTGTACTTGTGTATCAGAGAATCAATAATTTTTTTCAATTTCCATTAAAAAAATTCATTTTTTTAATTCAATTTATACACGTGGCATTTTAGTTTTTTAAAAAATCAATAATTACACACGTGGCATGCCACTTAGGCGTTGACCCGGTCAAAATTGGCCAAAAGATCACTATTGCAAAGGGGCTAAAACATAGGGGGCAAAATTTTCATTTTTTTTAATAGGGGGTCAAAATCGCAACATTGGCAAAATTAAGGGGTCAAAACTGTAGTTTAGCCCTAGTTTTTCTCAAATTCCAAAGAGAACCTTTCTGCCCCTTCAATCTGACTTTACTTTTGACTGTTGATTTTTATTGCATCATCACGGTGAAAAGTTCAATGGGTTAAAAAATGTACAGAATATATATAGGCCCCCACACTATTTTGCATTAAATCCATCGATTAATTTGATTTAGAATACGAAATTAATTAATATATAAATGTATTGAAATTTTTTGTAAGATAAATGCACCACTAATTCTACCTTATAAAAGTTGTGTTAAGGGTCGCACATCGGATATGGAAACAATTTTCACCTTATAAATGTTTTTATTTTTTAAGAAGCTGAATTAGCCCATTCAAATTGACACTAGAGAGAATCAAACCTGAGACCTCGAAGAGGAGCACACTCCCAGGTCCCAAGTCAATACCACTGGACCAACCTAAGTGGGTTCTCACCTCACAAACTTGTTTAATGAGGTTGTGTTAAACTCAACCACAATTTTTAAGATGGTATGAAAGTCTCCTTAAGATCTATTGGAACACATGCTATCAAGTTTCCACCGGTACAATGAGTTTGAATTTTGTAAAATCAAGTTTAAAGCCAAAACTATAAACTTTAAATTATAATCAATTTTTAAATGCAAAATCATTTCTACAAAAAAAACATCCAAACAATTAAATTCAACTTTACATCTTTTGAATCAATTTTTACATCTCCAAAAATGAAACCAAGCATATTCTTTAGTAAGTTATACGTACTAATTCTCTATGGCCTTCAATGAGTTTTTACTAATGCTGAAAAGGTAAAATATAGTCCAAATGTATATCAGCTGTCAATGCTAGCTAGAACAATTGAACTTGTATGATGAAGAAACCAATCCTAATGGGTGTAGTGTAGGGCCTCTATTAACATGTCTTTTGCTTTTATATTTTGTCTCTGTGTGTGATGTGTTTTTAACAATATATTTGGTGGGTTAGGAAGTGTCTGAAAATATAGGTGAATGTGGGGGAAGGGAAGAGTGGGAAGGTTGGTCAGAGATGCGAATCGTGAGGTATGCAGATCATTGACAGAGATAGTCCCTTAGACTTAGACTATACTACTCATCAGATTTTACATATGGTTTTCACAAACCTATGGTCGCAACTTTGTGTTCTATTTCTAGTTTAGCAATATCATTAAACCTCACACATATGTAGTACACTTTCTCTATTCAAATTTTTATTTTCATTATACCCCATTCCTTCCTCTTCTAAGTCAAGTAAAAACTTGCCCTAACTTTCTGCCCTAATCTTGCATTTTCCTTCATTATGTTTTCTTGTGCATGGATAACATAATGTGGAAGTAATGTATTTGGTTTTTAATGCGGATAAGTTGAATATGAAATGACAAAAATAATATGTTTCATTTGTATTTAGGTTTCTCATTTAAAATAAATAGTGTATGATTGAGAGAGAAAAAATAATAAACTAGTAAAAATATGATATGAGTTACTGAGAAAATGAATGTCACCAAATAAGTTTTTTGTTAGTCGTAAGAGTTTACAAACTATAAACTATTAAGTATAAATTAGCTTATCGTGCTTGCCATATAAACTATTAATTTGTTGGGAATCAATAGTATATCTAGAAGGTTTCTTAAAAAAAAAAATATATCTAGAAGGTTGTAGCTATAAATAAAAGTTATAAGGACTGTGTTAAGAATCTCATATTAGATGTGATAAGATCTAGACGTAGGTTTATTTAAGTGGAGCAATGCCCATCTAAGTTAAATTTATAAGGATTGAGTAAGACCTTCTAATGTTTTGTCTAGGGGTCAAAAATCTTTACACTGACCCAGGTCTATTCAAGAATCATGTGGTTTTCATATTAAAAATAAGTTTTGTAAAGGTTGAGTTTAGTTCAGCTTAATAGTATAATAATATGGGAGAATTGATCAAAAAATAATAATATGGGACATTGTATTGTTAGAGCAGATAAATGAGGCAGAGTATTCATCGTATTCTTTTACTTAATTGAAATTTCTTGTAAAGAAAAATAAAAACGAAACTAAATTCTTACAAAATAAGTAAATCAAATTTAACAAATACTTCTACGGATCTTGTTGTGCACTCTCAACTCCAAAAATATATAAATTACTTTTTTTTAACAAAAAACATATAATTATTTCAATTCTTGTTTTTTTTTTCCTTCAAAGGAACTCTTGTTAATTAGGTAAGCAAAAAACAAAATAACACAAATAGAGACGGTTCTAGTGAAGAATGAGTCATATAGCTTAGAGTAATGTGTGTGTACATATGTATAGACATATACATATACGTACATATACATATATACATAGACATATACATATGTGCACCTTTAATTTTTATACACTCATTTTACACATAATTTTTTTCTCTAAATTTCTCTTTGATCACATCATTAAAATATTTTTTTATGTATATAACATCACACTCTCTATTCCTTTCTCTAAATAGATATTAAGTGTTTTAAGAAATATTTTCCTAATATATATGTAGGATGGTGGTGTACAAGGACCACTAGTACTAAATATTGTGAACCTGAGAGCTGAGACCGATGAGCTCATCTAAAGTTTGTGGAGGATTGTAATCATTTTGCTTTTTTGCAAGCAAGAATGTGTGTCTGTTTTGTACACGATCAAGATCATAAAGAGATTCACTGCATATGAAGATGGGTTCAATTGAGATGAACAGAGAAGATAAAAACATATTTGTACAATGGGACTCATGAAAGCTTAGTGGGGATATGGCCAAAAAATAGTAGGGAGAAATGGTGGGTGTGGGAAGGGGAGGGTCCTCAATAAGTGTTTATATAACATACCCAAAATGGACAATATGGTTCTCCCTTTAAAACGTTTGAATTATTGCCCAATCCTAAATATAAATATAGATCAATCACTATTGATAAAGTTCGACAAGTCTTTGTTTTTGGCTATATCTCTCCACCTTACTCAATCTTCGAGTTGGTTAATTAATTTAATTTTAGGGTTAATATGTCTTTACCCCCTGTAATTTGGGCGAGTTTTGGTTTTCGCCCCTGTAAAAAAAAAAGTTTAGATTTCAACCTTGTAATTTAAGATTCTTTCGTTTTAGACCTTGACGCTGACGTGGCATGCTGAGTGGCGCGCTGACTGTGCATATTTGATTATGTGGCACGCTGACTGTATAATTAATTTTTTATTTTATTTTTTTAAAATAAAAAATAATATAAATGAAGTTATATTAATTGAAAAATAAAAAATTATTTTAAAAATCAGAAAATTAATTTTTTAGAATAAAAAAATCGTAAAAAAAATATTTTCGAAAAAAATAAAAAATTCTGGAGTTTAATTTTTAAAATTAAAAAAAACCAAAATTTAGGAAAACAAATTTGAAATTAAAAAAAATTTCAGGAAAATAAAAATTTCTAAAATTAAGAAGAAAAAAATCTGGAATTTTGATTTTACGAAAAAATAAAATTTTGAAAAATTCAGGAATTTTTTTTACTACGAAAAATATTTTCCAAAATTTTTATTTTTTGTATAAAAATGAAAATCAAGCTTTTTAATTACGAAAAAAAATCTAAACTTTTTTCGAATTATATTTTCTAATTATTTTCGAAAATTTTGAAATACATTAAGTTCCAAAAATTTTCATTTTCGTAAAAAATAATTATTTTTTTTCTAATATTTTAGTTTTGAAAAAGATTTTATAAAATTTTAGGAAAAAAAAATTTGATTTTTTCTTCCGATTTTTTCAATTTTAGAAAAAATAATCTGATTTTTTTTCTATTTTTAAATTTAAATGAATATAAAAAGTTATTTATTTTTTAAAAAAGTCTAATTTATTTTCGTTTTTTAAAAAAATCGATTTTTTTCTTATTTTTTATAATAAATTTTCAGTTTTTATTTTTATTTTTTATCTTTTTAAAAATAATTTTTTAAACCATTACACACATGTCAGTTTTTTAAAAAATTAAAATTAAAATAATTACACAGTGGTGTGTCACGTCAGCGTCCATTACACACGTGTCAGGTTTTAAAAAAAATAAAAATAAAAATAATTACACAGTGGCGTGCCACGTCAGCGTCTGAATTGGGTCAGGAGTGTTTTGTGGAGAATCTTTATATTACAGGTGTGTTTTGTGGAGAATCTTCATATTATAGGGTTGGAATCTAAATTTTTTTTTTTTACAGGGGCAAAAACCGGAACTCGCCCAAATTATAGGGGGGTAAAGTCATATTAACCCTTTAATTTTATAGCATCATATTTCTTTTTATTTAATAAGCTAAAATGAAATTATATTATCTAACATTTTTTACTTATAGAGAAGCAAAGAGAAAAGTAACGTTACAAAACACATAAACGGTACACCATATAGAAAACAAAGAGAATCATTACAAAAAATTAAATGAATTTAGGAACCACATAAGGTAGTCAAAAACAAGATTGTCAAGCAAGTAGTGGATATTTTCATTCTTATTCTTAATATCCTTACATTTCTTTCTTTCCATAACACCTAAACGATAGAGAACCAAATTAAGCGAATAATGTCGCACTTGCGTTTAGAGAAACCTATGAAGGATCTGAGCTGAGTTAAATGATGTGAAATACGAAACAGAGTAACCATGACAAAGCCTAACCAATCGAAAACAACGATACAAATTTGACAAAAAAAGTCACAGTGAAGAAAAAGATGAGTTTGCATCCTCTAGATTACCACACCCTTGAGAAGTAGCTAAAATCACCCTTCTCTTGAACAAATTGTCATTTATTTGAAGGTAACAACACGTTTATTAAATTTACTTTATCTAAAATTGTATATAAGCGGTCCTTCCACAATTTATTGATTGGGAAGCTTCATAGTTTTTAAATTTAGACTTTACTCTATCTGATCACTATAATAAATAAAAGATTATTTTATAAGTTCATTGAATAACTAATGTAATTGATCTATAATATAGTTCAAATACATCAATTACTAAATAAACCTAAAAAATATATTTTTATTTATGATAGTGTTAAAAAAGAGTATATATCATTCTTTGGATCGACTTATATGAGCTAATATTTCAACTGTCCTTCCAATACTTACACTTTTTTTATGGCAAAATAAATACTTATATAGATATATAAACAGTATTAAAAAAAAAAATCTATTTATAAAAAGAAAAAAAATACCCAAGGAGCACAGAGGTACCCTAGAGACCTCACCTACACCGAAAATAAAAGACCCACGACAACACGTCAACATCAAAAGAAAACACCTGCTACAACACCATAAAAACCACATGATGAGCTAAATAGTTACCTCATGATATTTTCAAGGGTTGTACAAAAAAGTGAAAAAAAGGAGCAATAAGATTTGATGATTTTTGTGCCAATTTTTATTGGCAATTAATTTGTTTGAGGGGAGATAAAATTTGTTAAACAACATGAGTTAAACCTTTTACCTCTTTTTTTTCCTTAAGGAAAACCTTTTACCTCTTTTATATTATAACTCATTCAACTTCCCATCTCATATTGTTGGGCTACATCTTTGGCCAATTTCTGGTGCTATGTAAGTCATGTTAATTTAGTAAGAAGAAAGATTTTGGCTATGCATCTTTAACTTTCTTTGGAGATTCTTAACACAAATCTCATGCTTATTATGCCTATATCAAACAAAATATTATTATATCATCATGACCGACTTGTAATGTTTTAACATATCCCCAATACATAACATATATTGTGTGTAGTTAGTTATCATTGAAAGTTCTCTGGTGGTCATCACTTGGTAGGAGTAAGTAAAAAAAATAAAAATACTAGACACAAGAAATCGGTCTCAATTAAATATGTTTAATTGTAGTTTTGATTTTTCTATTTTCATCATTTTGTAGATTTGGTTTTCCTATTTTAAAGTCTAACATTTTTAGTCCTTCATCATATTTTTAAACGAAAAAAATAGCTATGTGATATGTTTTATATGATATAGTATATAATTTGAAGATTGAAAAAGATAAACGTCAATTAAATTGTAAAAAAGAAATTCCTTTAAAACATGTCATATCACTATATTTTAAATTAAATATTTGATGGAAGGATCTAAACTGTCAAATTTTTTAAAGCAGAGTGATCAATTCCACAAAATGGTAAAATTGTGCGATCAAAACTGCAGTAAAGGTTAAAACATTTTTTGGCCTTGTTTGGCCTTTCATAAGATGCAACAAATGTTAGCATTTTGTATTAGTTTTGATTTCAAAAATCCTAACAGGATCCTCCTATCTCATGAAATACCATAAAAGCCCTATCCTTTATCCATATCATCCAATTATCAATTGATCAAAAAATTAATAATATCATAACATTATCTAGATGCAAAAAGAAATAAAAATGAATGGTTCTGCTTCATTTCAATTTCTAGGAACATGATTTCCACATTCATTTGCAAATTATCAAGGACAATTGAGACTAATACATTAGAAACAGAAGAAACATATTAACAACTTAAGCTATATTTTCACGGGAAAAAATATATTTTAGTTTGAAAAGTCTTCATTAATTAATAACAATGGCCTTAATCTCATCTTCTCTCACTATATCCTCTTCATCTAACCTCTTTGATTGCAAGGCTCCTTTTCAATCATCAGCTTCTTCTCCACAATCTGTGAGCCTTTCCACACTTCCATCACTCCCTTTGTTGTCTCAGAATCATGCACCGAAGACCACTTCTCATTGTAAGTTCAGTCAAGATATTAAGCATTCACGCGGCCAGTCAATCATAAATATTGATGAAGATCAGACGAAGATCAGACGGTTCAAATTTTAAGTAGTTTTTAAATTTTAAATTCAACTTACCGAGCTTAAAAGATGAACCGTCTAATCTTCATTCGACCATTCCATCTTGGTTTTGTCAATTTGTGACTATAGCAATTCCAAATTACATCCATCTATATTGCTTACTTCTTCTAGGGCTTGATATTACCTAGGAAGAAAGTCAATATTTAGGTTTTATGTTTTTCAGATCGAAAGATTGCTCGTGATGTTATGGTAATGACAACAGGAGATGCACCAACAGAAGTTGACTCAACTGAGCTACCTGAGTTTGTTAAGAATCTTCAAGAAGCTGTATGACTCATAGGTTGTTTGAAATTGTAATGGAGTTTTTTTTTTCCTTTCTTAATGTTATTAATGACCTAGAATTATGTTATTTATTTTGTTGGCATCACAGTGGGACAAATTTGATGATAAATATGCAGTGGGTTCATTGGTTGTAGCTAGTGTGTTTGCACTATGGAGCTTAACTGGTCTGATCTCAGTAAGATATTTAAATGCTAATTTTATTTGCATTATTTGATCATCAATTTATTAGATACATATGATATGATAAATGTCATAAGCAATTACTTTCGCTTGTAACAGGCAATTGATAGGCTTCCTTTGATTCCTGGGGTCCTTGAGTTAATAGGAATTGGCTACACTGGGGTACGTCAAATAAATACACTCATATACCTATTGGGCATGATGTGTTGATATAAATAGGGTAGTGATACATAGACCACCTTAGGTGGCATGTACCACTTGTACACCCACATACAATTGTGACATGTGTTCATGTGGTCCTCCCCCACACACAAAACTCACCTTTTATGTCTCTCATACACTATCACATGGGAGTGGTACAATGTGTGTATGGAAAAATGTGTGTACATGAAACATTATCCTATAAATAATGGATGGTCAGGCCTTAACTCTTTTCTACTTGGGATTCAAGTTTTTTCTACTACATTCCATCATACCCAATATTATTGAACTTAATGTGTTGATATAAATAGCGGATGGTCGGCTTTAACTCTATTTAATGTAGGATTTGAATTTTTTCAAATACACCTTCATATGCCTATTCGACTTGATGCATTGATATACATAGTTGATGTCAGGCTTTATACACTATTCAATGTGGGACTTGAAATTTTCTTGATACACCCTTTATGTCAAATTCTATTGTGCTTGGTGCATTGATATATAGGTACTGGATGACCTTATAGATAGAGTCCGATACTGCAATACATTTTTATATTTAGACCTAACTCGTTCTCACAAATTGATTTATAAAGATGAGAGGTGTCACTCTTTATAAACTCATCTCAAGTCTTATATCTATTGAATGTGACACTTATGCTTTGTTTGTGACTTTGGAGGGGAGGGAAAGGGCCGGGAATGCTTTGAGAGGTGGAAAATATGAGGAAAAATAGAGAAATCTTCCAAATTTTTTAAAAGAGTAGTTTTTTAGAGAATGATAAATTAATGCATATGATTACTATATTTTTAATTTTAAAAATAATATAACAACATATATTAAATTTGAAGAATTCATATAAACCTTCCAAAAGCCCCCAAAACTCTCCCTCAATACAATTTTTTAGTTCCCCAAATGAGAGTTTAGTATTATGAAGAAAAGTTAACCCCCCAAGCTCTCCTTTCTCATTTTCTTCTATTTATTCCACTTACTTATTCCTTTTTTCCCAAGCTTTTCCCTTCAAACTCGCAAACAAAGCCTTAGGTTTTTCCCAGTAATTTCTATTGTTTTCTTTTATTATATGATGATGATGATACAATTTTGGAAACATAGAAGCCTTGTAATCCTAAATACCATCTCTAAGAAAGCCATTTTATTTTTTTGACAAAATACATATATAGTAGCAAAAACAAAATATAGAAGGTAGTATTCATCTTTGGTTTCATCTATAAGAAAACCAAGTATTAATCTTCTATATTTCTTCTTGCAGTGGTTTGCATACAAGAACGTAGTTTTCAAGCCAGAAAGGTATGCACCATTTGTTATGAATAACTTCACTATAATTTTATCAAAATGGATTATTTGTGTTTCAACAAGTTTCCCCTGAATAGTACTTGTATCTCTAAACATGTTCAATGGAATAACAGGGAAGAACTAGTACAAAAAGTAAAGGAAACAATTACTGAAATAATTGGGAGCAATTAAAAGAATTGGACATTCTAAAATGTTGTTGACATGATAGAGTTCTATCATCTTGCAGCATTCTATTGAAGATTTCATCAGGATTCATTTTGTAGCCATAAGGTTTTTTACCAAACCTTATCCCATGTAATTTATTATTTTCTGGCAAAACAAATTGTATCTTCTTATAAATATTAATCCACTTTAAAAACAAACTTATTTTCTCAATCATCTTTAGTGTATAAGGACAATTTGGTGCAACAAAACTCATCATGGCATAGTGCAAGGAAAAGTAGGCTCTTAGCCTTAGGCTGACTTAAGAGCTAGACGACTAAAGTGCAAATAATTATCTCATACTCTTCAAATTATATCTACATTATTTTTGTTATGCATCTGTTATACAGAGACTAATATCTTGAGTTGGGTAGAACCGTAGAACTGCAACGACTCACAAATCCCTCACTTAAGAGACTTAACATTATTTTATTCTCATAATTGAATTCGAATATATGAAATTTGATTAAGCTAGAAGAGATTCCTCACTATCACATGGGAAAATTTGAATTTTACAAAATTTATTGGGTAGAAATCAAATTTGAAGGGTATGAAACTAGATTAACTTGCTAATGGATTTGGCACAGACTTAGAAATGTGTAGAGGCCAAATTTAATTTGTATATATGTTTTTTGAAACGGCAAAAGGTGAATAATATTAACAAAATGTAAGCACAATGTGCATAGAAAAAATGTTACAAACAATCAGAGACGGATTCAGAAATTTCGATAAGTGGGGTCAAAGTCATTTATCATAAATATTTTTACAAACATCTATAAATTCATAACAAATAAAATGATGAAGTCATTATCACTAAAAAAAACACTGAAGATTACAATAATTATACCATTGTATGTCCAAAATTAAAGATACTTTAATAACAAAGAATTATAATTACCCTCTTCGTAACTTCATATTTTGAAAGTGTTTTTGGATTTTTTATTTTTTATTTTCAACACTATTAAATATATCGATCTATATGCATGTTACCAAACAATGGTTCAAAAACTCATCTTCCATATGGTTGCGCATATTCTTAACAAAATTCATAAAAGAGAAACTCCTTTCAATAGTAGCATTTTTCACGTGCAAAAGTAATGCTAACTTCAAAAGTAAATACACCATTGCATAAACAATATGTTTTCTAGTTTCCACCAACATTCTTGAATGATCACTAACCCATCAAAATTACAACACTATCTATAAAAATGAATGTCGATTTTAATAACCTTCGAAGAAGAAAATCCTAACGGATAAAATCAAGCCTTGGGATTCAGATTTTGACTTGGTATTGTAAGTGGGTCGCGTACAACTACAAAGTCTTTCAACTTTTCATTTTCCACTGAAGAATGAGTACCATTTTTCTTTATATATTTTTTGTGGCATTTTCTTTTTTTCTTTAAATAAAACCAAATGTTAAGTTAAAGGGTTAAAGCCCAACGAATACTAATTCATTTTCCAACATATAAAGTAAATTAATAATACAACTATTTTGGCACATACAATATAATATTAGTTTATATAATATGTCTCTAGTGTATTAACTAGGTTATGTCATTATGTGTAGGCAAGATAATACTCATTATATGTAGTCAATATAAAAAAATACACTATTATTGATAGAAAAAGAAAGCTAAGTGTGGGGTCAGCTGACCCCAATTTGCTATACTTTGCATCCATGCCTGCAAACAACAGATCCATGGTTCGAAAAGGAAAAAAATAATCCAACATTATCAATCAAAACATGCCAAAATACAAGAGCACAAAAACTAAAGATTGACATCCAAGACCGACACCAAATTTACACATTTGAATCACTTAAGCAAGCAAGAGGGTTAGTCCACCATTGATTTAACTCCCAATCCAATGATTCACTCTTGATCTTCAACCACGATCAAGATAACAATTTGACATTATCAAGTAGGCTACTATCATTGTCAGTCTTATGTTTGAACACTGCCTGATTTTGTTCTTTACAGATGCACCAAACAGTAGTAAACTAAATAGAAGTTATGATGACACTGACAATTTTTTTATGAGATAGTAAATTACCAAATTGTTGTGCATGAATTAAAATAAAATTTGAGAATCTACAACTGACTCTCAACCATCATACAACTAACATCTTTAACATGTTGAAACGAGGACAAAAATAAAATAAAATACATTTTTTTTTGAAGGAAATAAAATAAATTACATGTTGAACATATTCAACCACACCACAACCTCCAACACAAAGTTTTGTCTTGATAGTAAACATTCCATGTCTAACCAAATTGTTCTTAGTTAGTAGCGGATTAAGCATTAACCATCAATCAAGCAATAGTGGAGACCATCAAAGGTACAAGCTTATTCCAAATGATATCATAAGAAGACGAATCCTCAAAGTGAGAATCATCATGTGACATTTGGTAAACCCCTTTAACAAAATACTCATCACTTTGGGCATTTCTCCAAGATCACTTTCTTGGAGAATCATCAAGAACACTTTCTTGCTAAGAAACATTAGCAAATAACAAAGCACAATCACCGACCAACTACTCCTCTCATCGAAATAGATTTCTTCTCCATTTCCAACCATCACCTCCAACACACTGCCCTTTATAAAACATATCCGCTACAACTTTTAGGATGTTCTAAATCAAACCAATTCAATAGTAAAAACCGCAAATTGAACTAACCCAAACTGCATGTGGTTTGGATGTATTCAAATCATTTTTTACTCAACTGCATGGTTCGGTTCGGTTTGTGGTTTTTATTTTACCAACCAAACCAAACCGAACCAATTTGGAATATAAGAAAAACATTAATTAAACTTATGTCACCTAGACCAATATTCAAAGGAACTCAATGGAAACTTTTATAAAATGGCATATTTTTTCTCTTAGCTAAGCTTCTTCTTTGCTTTTTATTCAAAAATGTATTTACGTGTTACTTGAACTTTTAGAGAATGATAAAATTTTAGTCTATTACATTTCTTACAAAATTTGATTAATTTTTGTCCACTTTTTTAATTTGGTCTATGTTGTTACGTGAAAATAAAATTGTAATATTGGATGAAATTTAAAAACATTGTTGGAAACATTGCTGGAAATATGTTGTGTTTTACCTTTTAACTCGATTTTAATGTTAAAAACAAAAAATTGTATTGTCTCAAAAAAACATCACCAACTAATCCAATCCCAACCACATTGGTACGATTTGGTTCAGATTTTATTTTAAAAGTCAATCAAACCAAATCAATACCGCATGTTTTTTTTTTTTTTTTTATCTTGCAGTCCATATGACTTTTAACTTAAAAATCAAACCCAACCGCACTACAAACACCCCTAACAGTTACTACCACATTTTGTATAATACGTTGAACCTATCACACATCTTCCACCCTCCAACCAAGGTTCTAGCGAAAATAGAGAGCTTCTACCATTACCTACCACCTTCTACAAATGGTTGTCAATTTGTCGGAGCAAATACCCCTCCATTTAGAAGCTTATGAATGTCCCTCCACCACATTGAATTCCAACTAGACTTACCCATCACTATATTCCTAGAAACACCATATTTATGGACAAACCTTAAAACACAAACCCCCTGATCTACTTTCAACTTCCATCTCCATTATCCCAACAAAGCAAAATTAGTTGACCTCACATCTCGCACCCCTAAACCCCTTTCTACCTCTCAAGACATACCTTATCTCAATTAATCCACTGCAATTGTATATTATATTAAAAAATATCAATGATAAATAAAAAATTATCAAAAAAGTATGTTAACATATATTTCTATTACAACTTCTATATTTCAAACTCCTATATTCCTGGAGCCAAAAAAAAAAAAAAACTCCTATATTTCTGACATTTTTTTTTTAAAACAAACGTCTAAATTTTTAACATTTTTTCTCTATTTTGCACCACTATTAAATGTGTGGGCACGATAGGAAAATTAGAGTTATGTCCGTCCTCATCATATAACGAGGACCAAACTAGGATGGTGCAAAGCCCTTAGCATTAAGACCAAGTTGAGGGGCACAATTCTTTCATGTTTCTTTAATTAATAAACCTTTAAATGACTTTCTAACTATGAAGCGATATATTAAGTGTTCATAATGACATTCAATTTTTAAAAAAAACATGAAGATAATTAATGCGAAGTAAAACTTGTTGGTGTTGATATTTAAATAAGGGTCATGCTAACTTGTGCCCTAAATTAATGAGTTAAAAGAGGAAATAATAAATAAATTTTGTATTGAAAATAATAATTATTAAATTTTTAAAACATTGAATACAAATGTTCCAAAAAAAGACTTCTATCTTTAGTTTTTTAACTTGTGCCTTAAGGGCACAAGTTAGCATTTCCCTTTAAATAAATGGTTATGCTAACAAGTATCTCAATGACACTTATTTAATTTGATTTGTTTTAAATAATTAAGGGTCTTACTAACAAATGTTTTAAGGACACTTGTTAAAGATACAAAGATAGAAATAATTGCTAAATTTTAAGTAGAAAAAGTTACATTTTAAAATTTCAATGCATTGAATGCATAAGTTTCAAGACAAGATTTTTTCTTTAAACTTCTTAACAAATGCCTTTAAAGCACTTGTTAGCATTTCCCACTAATTAAATACTACATCCGTCCCTATATATAAAACCATTTTGCTAAAATCACGGGAATTAAGAAAGTACTCCCTCCGGTCACTATTATAAGTAAAATTTCACTTTTTAGATATATTGAATAATTAATGTATCAAGTCTATAATAAAGACTAGATACATTAACTATTTAATGTATCTAAAAAGTCAAATTTTGCTTATAATAGTGACCGGAGGGAGTAGATATTTGTATATTAAAGTTGTTTGTAATCACACTATTGTTTTTGCAATTTTATCATTAAGAGAGATAATTAGTTTTTGTTTTCCATATGTTATTTATTGTTGATTGAAGAAAAAGATGTATAATAAATATGGTGATGTATGTAAAGAAATAATTAATGTAGTTGGAAATAACAAATGGATCTTGTAAAAAGGAACAAATTTTTTTCTCAAGAGGGTCTTATAGTTAGGGACGGAGGTAGTATAAAATATGATATGATACTCGATTCAAAATGAAATATAAGCAAAAGTGATAGTTGAAAAATCAATGTATTAGTCCACATACATCAACTTTTCACCTATCATTTTTGGCTTATATTTAATTTTCAAGGGATTATTAAATAACTAGATATTGTATATATATCAAACAAAATTCTAAGTTACCGGCATGGTCACCAAATTACAACGATGAGCATTAACAAAAGTTATTTAAAACATTTTTTTTTTGTTTAAACAAAAAACATGTACACATCCTCTAGGATTTATGTGGAAGTAATTTATCAACCATAGTACACACACCCCCTCTGATCTCACACTAATACCCTAAACATCTAAACCACATCTACAAAGGCTCTTAACTATCGCCTAAAAGAAATCCCCTTAATTATGGTCCCGTGTTCCAACCCGTTTTTATTGTTTTTGAAGGGCAAAAGAAATATATTATATACGAAAAAGAAAACAAAATAAAAGGTCTTAAAGCAGCAGAGGTGCTTGAGGAACCCACCAAAAGGCAAAAAAAACAAAAAACAAAAAAGTCTCACACACCTCCAAATAACAGATCCGCAAACCACCACAGCAAAAAACAAAAAACACCAACCAAAAAGATATACAAAATCTCTGGTAGGAAACCGAAAAAGCCCCCTTCTCCCATAACAAAGGTCAACTATAAGTGGACAAGGATCAAGCCCAGAGACACACAAAGGTCAAGACAACCACCACACTCTACTAAAAGGCACCCATGCACAAGTCATAGACAAACACTAAAAGTCCTAACAAAGTAATGGTTTCGCCACCCACTCGTAATGTGAACAAGGATGACTACGGTGTCTTCTGAAAAATTAGTATCAACAAATAAACTAGATTTTATCAGCCAATTACTCTTTCTCTAAAGTAATTCTAGAGAACACCAAATTATTACGAGCAAACTAGATTGACTACACACATGATTTTCATATCAACAAAAAAACTCTCCTAAAGTTAGATCTTCAAGAAACTGCAAAAAAAATTTTAAAAAAATCCTCAAAAGGTTCACTAAACCCCTTGGAAGTAGCAACTTCCCTCCTAACCAACTCAAACTAATATACCAGACTCTAGAGGTGGCCCTACATGTTGTAAATAAATTATTGACTGATTTTAGACCTGCCCCACACCAAGGGATTAAAGCACGCGTTTGATCCCTAATAACTCTAAGCCTTCTGAGGTTCACTTTGGTATGAAGCAAATCTAGAAGAAGTTTATAGGAAAAAAAAAGTTGAACTTTAGAGGGAGCCTAACTTTTCCATACTAAGACCAAGATATTAAACATGTTATAAACCCTACTTTCCGCCCTAAGGAGGGATTCCACAAGGTACCCATACTCGGACGAAACAAAGAAAGCCTCGTTGTTACGAAACTTCCAAGCCCAGTAGTCCACACCTGCCATGAAAGAATACCCGTCTAGCAACTCGCTCACATGCTCACATTCCCAAACAAACAAATTCCTCTGCCACCTCAGCTCCCGTACCCATCTATCACCTACTTTAAGGGGTGCCTCTCCCTAACCACACATCTTCCCAAAAGGATGTCTAGAGATCGTCTCTCGTTATATCTCCACTACCCCTATAGAGAACCAATTTCTGGAACCCTCAACTCCTATCCATGGGCTAAGCACAGACACCCCTTTCCACCAAGCAGAAGCGTACCTTAAAACCTCATCAAATCCACCATTGGCAGATTCAACAAAGTTTTCCCCATACCAGGCACAAAAGATCTCTTTAAAAATACCCTTACCACAATATAGAAGCCTCTACCTCCACTTGAATCTCAAATCCTTAACCTCCCTCTCACCTTAGACATGCATACATCCGACCATCAGACCTAGGGGATCTTTAGGGCACCCTTCGACCCTCCCCATAGGAAACGCCTCTGGAGGCTCACAATCCTCTTCTAGACCCTCACTGATAACTTCATAAAAGAAAGGTAAAAGATGGGGATCAAATTAAGCATAAGTTGATCAATACCGCCCGACCACCCTAACTAATAAACCTATTACGCCTATACCCCAATCTCATCGAAATCTGCTTAATTAAGGGTTTCCACGTCCTTTCTAGTCTAGGGTTTGCCCCTACTAGAAGACCTAAGTAGGTATATGGAAGAGAACCAACCCTACAATGAAGGAAACCCGGAACCAAGTTCAGAAGTCTGGACTAACATTCACACCAAAATAAAATATATAAAAAACCTAATTTTTCTATGGAATTTTTTCCTAAGAACATGGATTTTTTTTCAAAATAAAATTAAATAAACCTATTTTTTGAAAAGAGAAAAAAAATACTTGAAAATTTAGAGTTTGTGGGTCGGTAGGAAGGCGTGAGTAGCTTCTTTTTAGGAAAGTTAACTTGTACCCTTAGGGCATAAGTTAAGGAACCTAAAGTGAAAATTTTGTCTAAAAAATTGTATCAATTTATTCTTCTAGAGATTGAAAATTAATGTTTTATAATAAATATTTACTATTTATGGAATCTTTAACATGTGTCCTATCGATAAAGGTTAACATGACCATTTTTTATTTTGCTGAAGTGAAACATTTAGTAGTTAGAGAGACTTAAATGACTATAAATAGATCACTTGCATCATCTTTCATAAACTTAGAAGTTCAAATGTCAAGCACAACTTAGTTTTTTTTAATCTTTCTTTCAATTAACAATTGATTTGTTTAAATCATATTGCACAACTTAGCATTCAAATCATATTACATGGCTCCTTCTGTTGATACCAATAACTACGAAGAAGATGACATTGTGTTTGCCTATAGCGTCACATCTTCTATCATTTTCCCTTTCGCGGTTAAATTAGCAATAGAGCTTGGAATCTTCGACATCTTAGCCAAAGTAGAGAAAGGTATCAAACTATCTGCAGTGGACATAGCTGTTTAGATAGGTTCAAAGAATCCAAAAGGACACAAAATGTTGGACCGTCTTTTGAGGTTGTTGGTTAGTCACTCAATGTTGTATTGCTCTCTTTCTGAAGATCAACAACAACATACTTCTCCTAAGATACTCTATAGTCTTGCCCCAGCTGCTGAATACTTTGTCCTTGGGGATAATGATGATTTGTCTTTCGAACCTGCTTTGAAATTGGCTATGAACAAGGTCTTAATGGAATCATGGTTAGTTTAATAGATATCGTCATCATGATTTTTTATTTTTTTTTACAGGAGTGATTATGATGATTTATATAACAAGAGTCATGTATATTTTTGTTGTTATAAAATGAGTTTTTCTAACCAGTGCCCTAAGAGCAATGGTTAAGGATGTCAAAAATAGAAAGTTTTTATTAAAAACAAGAATTTTTTAACTTTTATAAAGTTAAACAATCATTTTTTTACCAATTTTCAATACATAATTTCTATATTAATCTTCTTAACCATTATCCTTAGAGTACTAGTTAACATTTCTCTTTCTGTCAAAAAAACATTTCTTTTAAAAATTTAAGTTTACTACAACTCACAACTCCCATCATTTTGTCAAAATAAATAAATAAATCCCAACATATTTATAGGATTGAAACCAAGTTTTGCTCATTTATAGTGATAAAAAAGGGTCTTGTTAACCGTTGTCTCCGAGACATTGGTTATCAAACTAAAAGTAGAAAGAAAAGTTATAATTTGCATTGAAAATAACAATTTTTTAACTTTTAAAACATAGAAAACACAATTTACAATGAAATATTTCGTTTTATAACTCCTTAACCTGTGTCTCGGGAGCACCGGTTAACATTTACCTGAAAAAATAGTTAACTACTTAACTCTTGTACAAGAACATTAGGCATTTAGAGTCTGTTTAACTGAATTATATTTTCAAATTGGAAATGCTAACTTGACATGTTAAGAAACATAAAATGGAAATTTTGTCTAAGAAATTATGCAAATTTATTTTTTTAGAGGTTGAAAATTAATGTTTTATAATTAATATTATTAATCAATTATGGAATCTTTAACGTGTGTCATAAGGGCACAATATATATGACCCAAAATTAAAAACTAAATATCTTGTATGATTTAGTTGTTATGTAAAAATATTTTTCTGAAGTATTTTTTATTTTTTTGTTAGAACAGTAACTCGTAACAAAAGATTAAATAAGAGAACGAAAGTAAAAGACAACGAACACACGATATTTGTTAACGCAATTCAACCAATTATACCTACTTTTGCGACTATAGAGCAGCTATAGTTTCATTTCTATTATTGTGATGAATTAAAATTTCAGTGTTAATTACAAACAATATATACAGTGCTACTATGATTCAGTTTACAATGTTACCCCTAAACCGTCCTTTGCCTTCTTTATTGTCTTGCATATGAGTCATACTTTTACACTTTTCAATTTTTAAAACTAAAATTTATGTCTTATAAATTTATGTCCTTTACTTAATTGTATCGAAATCTATTATTTACATTTTGATTAAATTATAGGTATTGTATTAAAGGAGCAATATTGGAAGGAGGTATACCATTCGATATGGCTTATGGCATGCCTATTTATGAGTATGCAAGTGTCAGTCCCAGGTTCAATGATATTTTCAATAAAGCTATGGGCAACATTACCACCATAATTATGAAGAGAGTTCTTGAATGCTACAAAGGTTTTGAGCATATCGACACAATAGTGGATGTTGGTGGTGGTCTTGGAATCACTCTCAAGCTAATCACATCAAAACATTCTCATATACAAGGTGTTAATTTTGACTTACCTCATGTCATAGAAAATGCGCAAACCTATCCAGGTATCTTTTGTGATATACTCATGAAAAATAAAAGTTAGATACTTCTTTTAAAGCCATGGATATTAATTATGTGTGGAAGCTACGAATAATTTGTTATGTTATAATAATATTGTAGGTATCACCCATGTGAAAGGAGATATGTTTGAGAGTGTTCCTAAAGG